>CM073592.1:40990628-42279913 GCA_037074705.1 Zhengitettix transpicula | reverse complement strand
GAAAGTGAGGGTTTGGAATGAGCATGTTTTAAAAGGTAAAGATTAAATGTTTACGTGGAATCCAACATTAGGTTACCTAAGAAAAAAATTACAAATTATATAAACCCGGTAGATTTAGGAAAGTTTGTAAAATTTGATAGGGACCTCGCAAACACCATTATATTTCGTAATAAGAGTTCTATAATTTATTGCTACTTAAAAAAATTGTCGTCTTGATTAATTTACAAACCCACACGTTCAACAAGACGTATAAATGGTATTTATTGAGTATTATAAAATACTCAGACGGTTAAGTGCATTTTTTAATAAATTTCTACTCATAAATAAATTTCAATTTAATAAATGCTTGTCAACCGGGTCAGTAAAAGTAATAATAAAAATACAATAAATATAATTATAATTGTCCCGGTTGATAATCCGAGAAACATTATTTAGATTAACAATGATATATATAAATATTCTGACTGTTGAGAAAACTAAAAAAAAAATTAAAATGAGCCAATTTTAAGTCTGAACAATGAATATATTAATGTAAAACTAAACAACGTTTCCTCGATTATTTTGTGACCTCATCAGGTTCAATTTTAAGTTTTGTTACCTGCCAAATGTTTCTTAAAAATATTATTCTAGAAATTGTAATTGTTTTTTTTCTTCGTTTTAAACTTGAACTTGATGAGGTCGCAAAATAAGTGACGAGACGTTGTTTAATTTTATATTAATAACTTATTTCTTCTGAATTAAAATTAGCTGATGTTTATTTATTCATTATTTAGATTAAAATGTACCGATCAAGACCGCGTTAATTAAATTTTAATTTCGATAAGTGAGAGCGCATTATTATTATAATAGTTTTACGAAACAAAATTATTTAACGTGTATATAGAAGATAAGTCACGAATCGGTTGGAAGGTTTCCAAAATTTTTAATGGCATTTACCTTGAACGAGCCTGCTGGCTGACGAGAATTGAACGTGGACCTTCTGGTTGCCTCCCGGGGATGTACGTACGTCGTCCGAATAAATTGCCGACTCACGACAAGTTCGAAACGCCGAACTTCACAATATATCCCGGTAGATTTATGAAATTTTGTAAACTTTGATGGGGAGCTCGCAGACATCAGATTCACGAGCAAAGTTTTGATTGAAAAATGTTGAAATATAAATATGAAGGCCTATTTATAGCAGTTCCTAAAAAGAGTTATGGGACTTCTTCGCAAAGTTAATTTAACAGAAAAATGAAATAAAGTGAAGAGCTCCTATAATTTAGTTACAAAAAAATTAGTTGAAAAAATAAACGTTAAAGACATCGAACGTGCCATTTTATGTTAATTCTTTCCCGTTATTTTTATGTGACGATTATTCTTTACACATTCTGCCTTGATAATCGATTTCATTCAAAACATTCAATGTCTAATTTAGTAACAGGGAGTAGCTGTCGCTCTATTAAATATAAGTACTTTGAGCTCCATAAAGGGAGTTTGGTAAATTGTGTAGAGTTTGGAGAGACTGCTTTTGCAGACTCCCTATCTGCCTGAAGCAACGACGCTTTGGCTTAACATGGGGTGTCTTCCCTACCACTTCACGAAATGCACTTGGAAGTACGACGTGGAGAGAGTAATCTATTTCCCCACATGACTCTCGCGACACCAAAAACACTGCTTCATGCATAGCGTCACAGAACTGAAGAATAGATAACGGCGTTAAAACATCACCTCCAGACTTGCAGATAACAGGTTATTATTCTTCCTAAACGTAAATCTAAGTCAAATAATTTTATTGTAGTGTAATAAAATATTCCTTTTTCTTTTCACGCGGAACTATCATCATTGTTAATCAATTTAGATTTATTGGCGTACAAATTTTGGTTCAAATTTAATATTCTTCAGTAATTTTGTCATAGAAGACTGTTGAATAAAACAGCTGATTATTATTAAAGAAATCCCTATCAAATCAATATAACAACTCGATAGAGATACTTTTATAAATTGACATGATCACCAATCAAGCGGCAATGCTAATTTATTATATATAATATTTTACTTAATGTCTCTTTTTCATTAATAAAAAAATTAAATAAATTAACGGCCATTTTAACAGCCAATTAAAATATTGTTAATTAAGTTGCCCCACGTTGTGGTGCCATTTATATAATAATCAACAGGTAGGCTTTAATTAAATGAAATGATTAATCAAGAATTTAAAACATAAAATAAAATTTATTATCAAATTGTGGCTTCAAATTAAAAAAAAAATTACAATCAAAATTTTTATATCTCTGGGCCTTTACTGGGTTTGATGATTAGGACACGATAAAAGAAGAATTTGACTAATTGACAATTCAAAATATAATTTACCTAAAATAAAACAATAATTCAATCAATTTAAAAGAAAACTAAAAGAAAGCGAACGAACGAAATTTGACTTTATCATTTAATTAGCGTTTACAATATTATTCAAAATTATGTTTCTTACGGACTGTCGGTCTGATACCGGAACAATCAAATTTTACCTCGTTCGGACACTTTAACACTTTAATTTTTACACATCAGACCTTGGTTTTCACTGACTCTAATTAATACTCTTTAGTTTGCCAAATGTTGGTTCTCTGTTCGTTAAGGATATGTTATTCACTCGTTCCGACGATAATTAGACGCTGGATGCAATTACTTGGTCTTCCAAAATTGAAACAATGTTCTAATTTGAGAATAGAAATTAGACTGCACTCAAAATGTTTATCGATGAATATTTGGATAATTATTTCATAGACTGCAACTTATAACAAAATTGTTCCAACTGGTCTCGCTGTTCTACTACCGGTATCTGAACACTTTCTAAATACTTCATCCGTCCACAGCAATCTCTCGGCACCAACTCTGTCCTAGCTGGCTGTAGACGTAAAACTGACCTAGACTTTCCTGGCTGGCTGTAGACGTAAACTGACTTAGACTTTCGAGCGCGCAAACACCATTTTGACTTTTCGACAAAGCAGTCGAGCTCGCTTCTCCATTGTTGCTTTGTTCGATCAGACCGCTATAATGGATTTATCAAACAATTCAAATTTTATGTCCAAACAATTAATGGCCTAATTGATTGGAATTACAATATTTTATTCAACACAACGAAGTTTCTGTACATATTTGTACTCGCATCGTGTTGTTTATGTTTCTAAATTCTAAATTAACAGAATTTTTTGTCAGAAATGGTGAAAAGAACAAGTTATATAATATTTAAAACCACAAATTTATATAACAATTCTTCATCCTCTAAAACGTATATAGTGTGAAGAACAACAATCTAAAATTTTGTGAGTAATAAAATGTAAAACGATATAATATTTAAAATCAAATCATAAATTTTCAACATTCTTATATTTAGTAATAATTTTTACGAATCATAAAGTAATTATGAACCTTAGTTTTTTCAATTTAAAATTAAAAATTTATACCAAAAAAATTCTAAAATTATAATTTAATATGCATATTAAAAGTTACAAATATTACTTAATTTTATGATATGTTAATTTAGTGTGTTCACAATTATTTAAGTATTTAGAATGTATTATAAATTCCCTTCTAATAAATATTAAATAATTATATTTGTTCTGTTCAATAAAATATTTAATTTTCTGTTATAATGGTAGTTAATTTATTTAATCTTACATCAAATTGTTGAATCAATAAATCTCCAAAATCTGATAGTATCTCAAATTTGTAGAGGCAAATTTTACTTTTCTAATGTTAGACTTCATACATAATTATCAATTTCCTTTCATTAAATAAAGCAAATTATAAAATGTTATGCGAAATAACTTCCTTAAATCAAGCAGCTCATTAACAGTTCTCTGACGAGAAATCATGAAACTATAACAATCTTTCACAAATATATGGAAACTGACACGTTCGAGATATTAATATTACATTAGAACATGTAGATGGTAACGTGACGTATGACGGAAGCGCATCAGAACATGTCAACAATAAAATAAAACACCAAAAAGAAAACATTACTTTGATTTGAAATTAATAACTGTAATAACAGAGGAAATTCAAATAAAACATATAATTAATTTGTAAGATCAGTAAAAACACATTCCTTTCGAAGTTAACGATGGTATGTATAAGTTTTCGCTTTTTCCTCTCATCTAAAACTCATTTCCTCCGTCTCAATAAAACAACGTAATTGCTCTTATTGCTTGGATTTGTTCTTAATAACTCAAAATGAAAAAAGAAACTAATCTCAGGAATTATTGTTTTCTCCTCCTACGCGACTCCATCTTGGATCTATTTTCTAATCCCTCCGTCTTCGTTCTTCATCCCGTAACTCCAACATTGCTGAGGCTCATAAATTTGCTCACCATAATAGTTCAGCCCGCTGCTTGAAAGACCGTTGACATTTTGCGTCGCAGACGACCTGCAACGGTCCTTTCGTGCACATATAAATATAAAACTGTTTTCACTCCGTCATCACCTTCAATATGTTTCTAATGCTTAATTTCATTCAAAAACCCATAACATTTCAAATAATTTATTACGTACGTAACTTTTTGTAAATTAAAATTTTTCATTCCTATGAAAACAAATCACAATCAAATAAGTACATTTCAAGTTCTAATTACTGAAATTTGACACAAAATCTGATCATCATATGATTATAGTTTTGATTTAATTTACATGATTTTAATGCAATTATGGGAACTTTTTAAATTTGATATTTTATTTTTCTGAGAAATACTTTATATACGTATACTTTATTATCTGCCATGTAAATAATTTTTTTTTAACAAAATGCAACACCGTCATAAGTGCGGAAAATTTGCAAAATCTTTCCTTGAAAGCATTTTATTTGCTGTAATTTGAACTCAAACAACATGACCGTTCCACTAGCACAAATTGTGTCGTTTTATGCATTTGTTTGTCACGCTGTTGAGTTTATTGGTCATATTAAGGGATCAGACAATGCACAACCAGAACAGCAAACCATGACGGTGCATCGAAGCCGTTCAGGAATTATTGTCCAACATGCCCGTTTACTGACCAATAACAGTATAAGTTTATCAGTATTTGCCATTATAACGTCAAGGCAATATTCGTAAAGTAATAAAAATTATATATATTATAATGAAGTAAATTCGATTTAATTATTGTTTTTTGTTTATTTTGAATATTGTTAAATTCTCAAGAAAGAAGGAAGTTATTTTCAAATACATGAATTGTAATTATAAACTGTTATCGACCTATTAACTCCTTTAAAATATTGCAATTGAGTTTTTAACCACTGACTTATTCTTTTTATAATTGAAAACTATTTATTTGCATAAGTTCTATTTGTAACTGTTAAATTCGGCGTTTTAATTATTATATTAAAAAATGCTAGTTAATAATCGGAAGCGACAATCAAGTGAATAGAAGCATAAATTATAATTGTCGAGTACGAAGTGAAGTTCCAAAAAGAATCTATCTCACGAAGGTTACTGATGAGCTGCTTGCCGTCCGCGGTTCGAGAACAGTAAAATTAACAGGGTCTTATATGTAGTGTGAGGTTAAATCACGAGGTTTTTATTGCCGTAGAGTTCAGCCTGCTTTTTCTGGAGATTTTAACAGCAGCCCCACTTAACTCCTTGATAAAAAAGTGTTTTCATGTCTACCGACTTTTAACTGAGCAAGAAAGTCCTTCAATTTTGTTTGTAATTAACTTCTTAATTTTAACGAATTATAACATTTTAAAGAACCCGATCCAATTACTTTTAAATAATTAACATATAAGTAAATCAATAGTATATTTTACAATATATATTGTAATACCAATAACAACGATAATAGTTTTAATAGTGTATTATATTTGAATATTAAATAACCTATTGAAGAATAGACCTTTGAGCTAATAAAATGAATGACGAAATTTAATAGCATTTTGCAACTTTATATGTCATATTTTATATAAAAATTGAGTTGTTAACATGAATCTATTTAAACCGCTATTGAAGTTATTCTGAACAGTTACTTTTTCACAGAAATAAAGACCGTTATGTTTCTTAGAATGACTAACGATATAATTGCTTATATTCATCCCTAGCAGCAAACGACGTAATTTATATTCAGAAAGAAACGAAATTGTTGCTTCTGTCAATATTACAGGAGATAAGAGCTTTGACGCAGGCAACTTTAAGGCAGGCCACTTTACGTTAAGTGTAGAGGGTCGATGGGCTTTAAAAGGGTTGCGTTCTAGACTAAACACAACCCTCAATTACGGCAGACGATTAAGAATTCATTGAAACTGTAAAGTCTTATGTACTAATGTGCTCCACAAGTAGAATAACTCAAGAAATTGAAAAGTTAGGTAGGTTCTTGAAACTTTTATTCCATTATTAAATCCATGAAATATTTACACACTATAGTCTAATTTTATTTACAATATAAGGTTCAATGTAATGTATTATTTCCTAAATCATTTTTCAGTTAACTTCATGAGGAAAATTAATTAAATAATTAAAAAGTAATATGAGGCAATATTTATTGTATTCCATGTTTCATTTATTATACATATAATTTTCTCTGGTACCTGTGGTGCAGGCAAGTCACAAGTCATTTCCTAAAAATATAAAATGTCTGGAATGTTCGAGATAATTGCTTAAATTATCTAATATTTCGCATTTTGAGGGCCTATATTATTTTCTAGTGTTCATTTTAATGTGATTAATTTTGTATAAATAAATTACTTCTAGAACTATTCTTTTTGTTTTTTGTTGATATTTATGTGCAGTTTGTGGTAGTTCTCACAATATTTTTAACGTTTATTGTGGTTGGTTTTGTATTATTTTTATGCTTTTGAATTGTGACCCGTGGAAATTTGATTACAATCATTACAATTGATTTTAAAAATGACATATTTTGTACCAATGAGAACGTTTAATCTTTGTTTTGTTCTAGTCAGCAACTCATTAATTTTGATTTTGTACTTGAATATGATAATAATGTTATTATTTTGGTGCTACACATTAACATACCAATATTTTCCCGGTGACTACATACAAGATGTAGACGGTCAGTTTCAGACGAAACGTCGCGAAACTTGAGGTCGGCAGTACGAGATCATTTTCTTCCATAAGCTGTAATAATATTGCTGAATTTCAAGTGAAGGGTATAGAGGGAAGTCAAGACTTATGATCGTAAAATAGTGGCACTATATAGTATAGTTACAAGCGCGGAGGAATATTGGTGTAGGTCAATGAAGTTATCGGCGAGAACCTTC
This sequence comes from Zhengitettix transpicula, assembly GCA_037074705.1. Taxonomy (NCBI): domain Eukaryota; kingdom Metazoa; phylum Arthropoda; class Insecta; order Orthoptera; family Tetrigidae; genus Zhengitettix; species Zhengitettix transpicula. The sequence goes on along the minus strand of CM073592.1, from coordinate 42,272,667 downwards.
GACAAAGGGCGATGTGGTGTAAAGTCGGGAAGTGGTAAGTGGTAAGTAGAGGCGAGGTCGTCACATAGAGGAATAGTCGGAGAATTATGCAGCAGTAGTTAACTTGAAAGCTGGTGTTGAAGATGTTTGGGTAGACAAGCTAATTGCAGAGTGAAATTTGACTTTTGAGTAAGAACAGTGAAAAGAGAATCATACAGATGAAACATTGGACACCCCTTGAAGCGGTAACAACCTACAAGAATTTTTAGAAATCAATAAAAAAAAAGAAAATCCGTTACCGTAACGGACTCAAAACGCTGTTAATAATTTTAATTGTAATCAAGACCACTGGAATTCCCGTTTATTAAATATTTCCCGTAGGCATTTAAAAGTTTTAAATTGAAATTTCAACGCAATTTTTTAAAATTAGTTTGATAAAATAATATTAAAATCAATTAATGTAAAAATATAAAATCTCAATTCTATCCTTAAAATAATTTTATTACAAACTTATTGATTACTACAATTAATTTTAATTTAGAGTCAGATAATAAGAGGAATACCTGGTAATGAAAATGATTTATATGTATCCTTCAACGATGAGAAATATAATAAGGCTATAAATACGAGTGTAGTCAGAATTGGAATCTATATGCCGATACACATCGACCTGTTTTGAGAGGTGTATGTTCCGGGTTCACAGACCTTGTGCATACGGTTAGAGTTGTCCGCTATTCCTATTGGAATAGTCGGCCAGCTGCCTCCTAAATTGCTCAAGGCACGGCGAGGGGAAAGCTACGACCCCACAGCTAACTCCTCTCCCGCCATCGGAAGGGCATGGGACAAGTACCAAATGCCCGACTTCCTGATGCAGGTATTTCTAGGGTTTTCCCTGCATTACTTTTAGGCGAATGCTGGGTAGGATCCTTAAACCATAGCCCCGGGGGACCTAGTCAACCCTTGGCTACCTCCCTTTCAAATCCCTTTCCTACGCTATAAGAGGGGAGTTGCCACTATGTGGATTACCCCTATACATAGACTGTCTACACCTAAAAAAAATTGGAATAGAAATTAACGGAAAAACTGCCTAATAAGTTGAAATATACCCATTTCGGTTGTATTCACGAATAATAGCAGACTTAGACAAGATATTATGCATTAGAACACATTAAATGTAGCATCGTTTACGTCCCCAACTCTTTAAATAACCAATATTTGATACTTAGTCCGATCATTACAATTTAACGACCATTAACAGGTGTTTAACAATTTTATAATTAAAATTAATTTGATTTAAAAAATAAAGAAAAATAATAATTTTTTTAAAAAAAAAATCGTTTATAACATCATGATAGACTTTGCATTCAAAAACAACATGAAGAGGAGAAAATAGATTTATTCCACTTAAATTCCGTATGAACCATTTCTTATCCATTAAAGGAGAACTAAGAAAGGATATGCATTTATCAAATGAGAATATCGAAATAAAATAAGGTTCTGTTATATAATAAGTAATCTGACAAAAATTGTATTAGTTGTATATATTGTTTTGAAAAAGCGTAGTATGTAGCAATGGCTCATTTTATTGTTTATAAATATGAAAAAAGTGTGTGGTAACTACGTAATTGGACGTACGTCTATGTTTTACCAACAAATAAATAAATAAATATGAACAGAAATGTTGTTGTGTTGTTATTAAATATTTTATTGTAAGTAAAATTGTTTTGATTTATAAAAATGTTAATGTCTTACCAATCTATGTTCAACATATCTGATCTTTAATAAATTTGTTAAAAAAAAAAGTAACTAAAATACGATGTAATGCGTGCTGCAATTTTGATGGAATTATCACTTGTTAATATTTTCAACTGATAAATTACGTAAATATAAGAAAAGTGAAATTGCAAATTATTGAAAGTGAACTTATTAATGAAATACCATAAGATATTTCAAAAACTACTCCAGAAATATGATAAACAAGCAAGCCTTACTTTAAGAGAGAAAAAAAGTCATGTTTGGTATAGAAAGAATAATCATTTTGACGACGAGCTCTTGTTCGAATCAAAAGATTCAAAGGATGGATGAGGATGAGAATATTATTGAAAATCATCAAGACGAGGGACTATAAGTATTTAAAATGGATTGTTAGAGAAATATAATGAAAACAGTAACATATTGTATCACAACAAAATGACCAAAAAATATAATAACATAACTAAGTGTAAGAAATAATGAGATTTATAATTACCACACAGGGATTATTTGAAAGTTAAATATCGGAATTCTTAGCTAGAAATTATTTTAGTTACAAACGTAATGAATTATATAAGACCTAATAACTACACAGTTTTAGGAAAGTCAGCAAAGAAAATATGAGAATATATTTAAATTAATGAAGAAAACACACAGACTTCACTGTAAAAACGAAAAGAGGTCTAATTTTACCTAAGTAAATTTAGCTTGCTTTACAAGCAGAATTTTCGACTCAAGGGATAAATTGCGTTTACGCATTACTCTGTCAGAAAGCTAACACTCTGCTAAGTAAACTATTTAATAATTAGGATCCAACTAACACAGAACTTTAGAAAGCAGTGACTCTGTATAGCGCGCAGAATTCAGCTAGAGACTTCATCGCATTTTCCACCAGATTTTTATTCATGAGGTAACTAGCGACCGCCATTACTATTTACGAGTTCCTATAACGCCAACACTTCGTGCTGATAAAATGGATTGGCTTTGATTTGAAATTCATTATACCGAGCGTTAGTACATCAACCCAGTGGGAATAATCATACAATTTATTTTCATGTTAATTAAATGGTTTTTCCCACAAATTTTCAGTGGCTAGCAACGTGACAGAATATGCGAGTTAATTGGGTCTATATAGATTTAAGTTTTTTGAAAGGGTTCAACATTGCAAATATTGGTTAGTTTGACAGATGTAAACATATTGCTGTAAGTTCAAATATTTTATCAAGCTCTCATAAATTTACATTCCCATATTTGATTATCAATTTGACGATGAATTTTACATTATAAATATCAACATAGGATTTATCATCGTATGTTTGTTATACAATAATATAATCCGTAGCCTAATTATTTTCTATACCCATGAAAATTCTCACACTTTCAGGAGGTATGAATAAAGGAAAATTTTATAAATTGTGAAACTTTCTAAAAGACAGTTCCGGAATAATTTATAATCAATATAGTATTTGCGTTATACAAACAAATGATTGCGAGTATTAAAATTATGTGATAGGAAGTTATTGAAAAATGATAATCAATATCATTATATATAACAGGTATATAAATGAAAAATAATTGAAGTATAACTCTGCTTATATCTTAAAGCATAGAATTATCTTTTTTTTCGACTGTATGTTTCTAATAGCTCCTAAGTTTTCTATGACGTTTCTCCCATTTTATAATCATATTTGTAAACGAAAAAAATTTTAAATCCTTGTGCAGTTGTCTAAAATTTTATTTGTTTTCAACAGTATTGAATTTATAATAAAAGACTGGTAATTAATAAATTGCTAAATTTTATTTACAAAATTTATATAATTATTTTCATTTTCGTGAGATCTTTGTTAATATTCAAATGATTTTTGAAAAATGTTCTTATTTTGATAGATGGATATGGAAATCCGCTGAAAGCTCCAAGAAATTCTAAACTAAAGTCTTGAAAATGAAGAATTAAATTTTTTTCACTGATTTAAAACATTGGAGTAAATCCAATTAACAATTTAATCTCTCTTAAATTTTAAATAAGAAGGACTTATACGTTATCAGGATTGTATTAGCATCTTGAAAGATCGATGAAACAGACTCTTTCTCTCTCCCTTGCACACATTCACACACGCACAGAACTAGAGAGAGAGAATAAGGGGGAGAGACGATAGGAATTTTCAATTAAAATAAATTCGGAACCTCTTACCTATAAATATAGCTGGAGAGAGCTCAGTTTTCAGTAGAGCTCATCCAGCTAACTCTGCATCCTAGATATTAACGTTATAAATATTCAAGGGTACGAAATAACTAATACTTAAGTTTGCCCCCTAAATCAGCTACATCAATTTATGTCTCCTAAGCTCTAAAAATATTTATTCACTCACGTTAGACTATTTTTGTGTCGATTCTATGCACGGAACAAAGAAGAAATATTTTTTTTGTGAATAATACTCGTTCTACCGTATTTTCACATCAGAAAATCCTTTGAGTATAGACTGAATCAATAACGCTTTGTATTAGTTGTTAAAATTCAAAAGCGAGCACCGAAATATTTAATTACTAAGACTTAATTTTCTGCATCACGATTTACAGCGCTAACTTTAAATCGTACAGATGTCATGGTTACGGTATACTAAATTATTTTATGCTGTTCCGGCCATGAAGACGAGTTCCTTCGATTATTATTAACAGGGATAGAATAAGGAAAAATGAAATAATATATTATTTGTATTGAAACAAATAGTGCTATACCAGAGATTGTGGTTATTTAAATAATTAGAAATATATATATACTTATTATTATAATTTGGTAACAATAATTGCTATAATATTAATTCAGTCAGCAGTGTATTAGGCAGCAAGTCTGATTGTTATGAATGTAATGCCTTCTTTAAATTCCGCAATGTCACCATCCTCTCCGTCCAGTACGCACGTGTACAAACATTCGAGTGATCCACTCCGCCGTCGGCTGATCCAGAAAGCATTAATCCTTTAGAAAGGTAGGCTAATCAACCTACTCACCGACCTATTATGAATTTTCTTTCAAATAATGCAATACGATATAGTGAAGCTATAAATACTTTTTTTTTACCGTTTATCTCACACTCACTAAATTTTTAATTTTTTTTAGGGTAACAGGCTACATGAGGGTAATCCACATGGTGGCAACTCCCATTTAATAGCATAGGAAGCGATTTGAAAGGAGGGATGCGGAAGGGTAGAGGAAGGTAGCCAAGGGTAACTAGGGCCCCCGGGCTGTATTTTAAGGATTCTACCCGGCATTCGCCTAAAGAAATGCAGGGAAAACCTTAGAAAAACCTGCATCGGGTAGGTCGGGGATTGGGTACTTGTCCCACGCCCTTCCGATAGCGGGAGAGGAGTTTGCTGTGGGGACGCAGCATTCCCTTCTCCGTGCCTCGACCAGATTAGGAGGCAGCTGGCCGACTATTCCAATGGGAATAGCGAACAACTCTTACCGTACGCCTAAGGTCTGTGACCTCGGAACATACACCTCTCAAAACAGGCCGAGGTGCCTCGGCTTGTGGGAACCTTAGTTCAAAAACGGGGAGGAAAAGGCATACCCAAAGGTAGCCCCTTCGTATCTCTCCTAAAAGGTTCTTCCTGCGAGAGAAAATCCCTCGCAGGTACTGCCTGCGAGAGAATAGCCCTCGCAGGCCAGTTCCATGAGTAGAGGAAGTATTCAACAGAGTACTCTTATATACCCACCTTGTAGGAGAGACGGAAGGGGCTACCTTTGAGGATGCCTTTTCCTTTCTCCGTTTTTGTACTAAGGTTCCCACAACCCGAGGCACCTCGGCCTGTTTTGAGACGTGTATGTTCCGGGGTCACAGATCTTGGGCATACGGTAAGAGTTGTTGTCTGTTCCCATTGGAACAGTTGGTCAGCTGCCTCCTAAACTGGCCGAGGCACGGAGAAGGGAATGCTGCGTCCCCACAGCAAACCCTTCTACCGCCATCGGAAGGGCGTGGGACAAGTACCCAACGCTCAACCTACCAGATGCAGGTTTTTTAGGGTTTGTCCTGTATCACTTTTAGGCGAATGCCGGGTAGTGTCCTTATACTAGCCCGGGGGCCCTAGTTAACCCTTGGCTACCTTTTTCGGCCCTTCCGCATCTCCCCTTTCATATCCCTTTCAATGCTATTGAAGGGGAATTGCCACCATGGGGATAACCCTCATGTAGCCTGTTGACATAAAAAAATCACTGTTACAAGTAACATAAATTTAGGTGCCCTTTTTCTCACATTCCCAAAAACCTTCTTTAGGAATGTTTCATAAATTTTTGCAGTTGTTTTCATTGTACTAATAATATATCGAGACACATGAAAATTCAAAACACACTGGTTAATTAAAATTAATTATATACACAACGTTATTAATAATGTTTCTGGTAAACACAGCACGAATATGACTACAATCTCGCGTGTTGACGAAGGAAAAGTTATTGTTGACCGAGCAGCGGCGTGTGAAATCGACTCGGGTTTCGTAAAGGTCCTCGAGCACCTTGACGCGAACATTGATTCGAAATTTTGCGCAACGTAGCTCCCGATATTGCAATATCTGTTTTTCGGGAACCACTGACCGAGATTGGAATAATAATTAAAAAAAAAAAGTAACGGGGAATATTCCGCTGTGGCTGATTGCATTAGCACGAAAATTGCTTCGAACCAATTTAATTGCGTGTTTCCCGTAGAGAGATTCTCTTAAAATGATATTTAAACACCATTTTCTAAAATAAATTTCTCTCTGTTTTACACACATATGTAAGTAATTTTAATAATAATAAAAAATAAAGATGAGGTATTTCTCCAGATAGAATTTAATAACAAAGAGGATGATTTAGTTATTACAGATATTCAAAACGACTACAGATATATATTTATTATAATAAGTTTTCTGATTTAAAAAAATAAAGGGCAATGTATTCTGTTGCCCTGAAAAAATGTTCTAAAATAATAAATATAATTATGTAAGTTAAAATATAATATGTTTTTATTAAATGTCCCAATCGAAGCTGGGTAATGTATAGAGTCCTGACCTGCGAGAGGATTCTCTCGCAGGTAACCTGCGAGGGATGTTCTCTCGCAGGCAGAACCTTTTAGGAGAGATACGAAGGGGCTACCTTTGGGGATGCCTTTTCCTCTCCGTTTTTGAACTAAGGTTCCCACAAGCCGAGGCACCTCGGCCTGTTTTGAGAGCTGTATGTTCCGGGGTCGCAGACCTTGGGCATACGTTAAGAGTTGTTCGCTATTCCCATTGGAATAGTCGGCCAGCTGCCTCCTAAACTGGTCGAGGCACGGAGGAGGGAATGCTGCGTCCTCACAGCAAACTCCTCTCCCGCTATCGGAAGGGCGTGGGACAAGTACCCAATGCCCGACCTACTCGATGCAGGTTTTTCTGAGGTTTTCCCTGCATTTCTTTAGGCGAATGCCGGGTAGGATCCTTAAAATATAGCCCGGGGGCCCTAGTAACCCTTGGCTACCTTCCTCTACCCTTCCGCATCCCCCCTTTCAGATCCCTTCCTATGCTATTAAAGGGGAGTTGCCCAATGTGGATCACCCTCATGTAGCCTGTTGCCCAAAAAAAACTGGGTAATGTAAACATAAAATATTAAGGTTTACAATATTATAAACAAGAATAATAGTATTATTATTTTAAAGTTTTTGTACTCTGCCGTATAATATAGCAAAGAGAATTTTCGAGTATCTGTCAAAGACGTTATTTTAAGAAATTATAATGGAATATATGTTTCTCAAAATTATACTTTGGTTCCTGGTACGAGAAATATAAAAATATTACGAGAAATAGTCATATTGATTTGTTCCTTACAATCGTTTCGCTTGATTCTCAGTAAAAGAATTGACGCAGAATGTTGACATTCTATCATGCATATTTCTTCCACTCCTATATGTGTTACATAATACATAATTGAGAGAAATGCATTCGAATTTATCAAGTATTGCGACCGCGTTAAGATGTCGCAAGAATAATACGTTGCAAAAAGTACAGAAAACGTAGCAAAAGTCTTGGAAATATATAATTTCCTTTCACATGAGTATTTAATTTTTTTAAATTGGTGCCACGTAGTACCAATATATTTTAAACAGTCGTAAATACCACTAATGCGTTTCAGATTAAAATTCACGAGAACAGAATTCAACGAGGAGGAACAGAATTTCAGATTTCCTGATGATATGAAAAATAACACATCAGCAAGGTTGTGAAACTATTAATTTTTAATTTTTTTTTAGAGTGACACGCTACACGTGGATAATCTACGTGGTGGAAACTCCTATTTAGTAGCATAGGAAGGGATCCTTTTTATTTTAGAGCAACAGGCTACTTGAGGGTAATGTACGTGGTGGAATCTTTCCTTTAAAAGCATACGAAGGGATCCATTTTTTAAAGAGAAACAGGCTACTTGAGGGTAATCCACGTCGTGGGAACTCCCCTTTAATAGCATAGGAAGCGATCTGAAAGGGAGGATGCGGAAGGGTAGAGGAAGGTAGCCAAGCATTTATCTAGATACACTGTAATAACAAAGAGGATGATTTAATTATTAAAAACGGCTACAGATATGTACGTAAGGTAAGAATAATATTTATTATAATAAGTTTTCTGATTTCAAAAATAGGGCCCCCGGATTATAGTTTAAGGAACCTACCAGGCATTCGCCTACCCATAGAAAACCTACATGAGGTAGGTCGGTCATTGAGTACTTGACCCACGCCCTCTTGATAGCGGGAGAGGAGTTCTCTGTGGGGACGCAGCATTCCCTTCTCCGTGCCTCGACCAGCTTAGAAGGCAGCTGGCCGACTATTCCAATAGGAATAGCGGACAACTCTTACCGTATGCCCAAGGTCTGTGACCCCGGAACATACACCTCTCAGAAAAGTCCGAGGTGCCTCGGTTTGTGGGAACCTTAGTTCAAAAACGGAGAGGAAAAGGCATCCCCAAAGGTAGCCCCTTCGTATCTCTCCTACAAGGTTCTGCCTGCGAGAGAATATCCCTCACTTTTTTTTAGGGCAACAGGCTACATGAGGGTAATTCACGTTGGGCAACTCCCCTTTAATAGCATAGGAATGGATTTGAAAGGGGGATGTGTAAGGGAAGAGGAAGGTAGCCAAGATTAGGCATTTATCCAGATAGACTGTACTAACAAAGAGGATGATTTAATTATTTCAGATATTAAAAACGGCTACAGATATGTACGTAAGGTAAGAATAATATTTATTGTAATAAGTTTTCTGATTTCAAAGATAGAGCTCCCGGATTATAGTTTTAAGGATCCTACCCGGCATTCGCCTACCCTAGAAAACCTACACCAGGTAGGCCGGGCATTGGGTACTTGTCCCACGCCCTTACGATGGCTGTAGTTTGCTGTGGGGACGCAGCATTCCTTTCTCCGTGCCTGGACCAGTTTAGGAGGCAGTTGACTGACTGTTCCAATGGGAACAGAGAACAACTCTTACCGTATTCCTCTCGTTCCGTGACCCCGGAACATACACGCATACATTACTGTTTTTTAATCGCTGTATTTCATTATTACACTGTAGTTATTTACTCTAAATTTTTAACTGATGTCTTATAATGTTTACAAGATAAAACTTTATCAAGAGATTTTATTATCAGAAATTTATAAATTAAAAGTCATGTGTTTAATTATTCATAGAGTTGTAGTATCCAAAGTCTACCGTGGCCTGTTGAGCTGTGAAAGAATATTATATTTTTCTATTGAAGAAATAAATTTAATATAATGTGGTTACTGAAATTGGGAACGTTAAGTTGATCGCCTTCCTTGTGCGGCAAGATCTATATCGTATGTGCGTACAATTAAGTGACAATAAGTTTAGGAATTTATTTACAGTAGAAGTCGTTACGTTCAGATGTTCCTTATTATATCTGAAGCATCTTCTCGTTGCCTGTGGCATCGTCAACTTTCTTCAGCCAACAGGATCTACTCGTACCATAAAAAAAACCTGTTCATTCCTTCCACTCCATTTGGTGACAAGAAGATCGTTCAGTGAAGTAAGGTGCTTAAAATGATTTTTATTTTAAATTGTAGTTACATGTCAGATTTTTCTTTATTATTTTGAAATGGTAAACGAGGCAGTGAAGGAATTTAAGTACACCACGCATGTTTTCTCTGAATCTCTTAAATGTAAAGTGGTTCGTTTGGCAACGTAATTATTTTTAAAGAGAACTGCAATGGGCGAGACACAGCGTGAACGCTAACGAGGGCTTTCTGCCCGTGTAAGAGAGGAGCCCAGGCGTTGTTTTTGGGGAAGCCATTAAAAGCGACCTTGGCGCCCTATTGTTGTGCCGACGTAACGTGTTTTGTGTATGAATAAATAGGCACTTTCTCCGCTGGCGGCAGCGCTTTCTCTGGACTGCGAGGAATGCCATTGGATCCCACGTATGGTATACGACAACGCCATTGAAATTCAACCGCTGCGCACGAACCTTTTACATCTCGAAAGTAAGCCACCTTGCATATTTACCCGGACCAATGAGGCTTCCACGCTGAAAAAGCACGCAACCGAAAGAGAATTCCGAAAGAGCGAATCCGCAACGAACGTACGTCGAGTTTGATAAATATTACAGCTGAAGGAATGCCGAACATTTATGTGCCACAGCCAATGGGAATCACAATTTTGCAAATACACCTGTCGATGCTGAATTAAATTCTTCTTACGAGTTTAAATTACTTTTATATTGACCCATATATTATTTTTTTTTGCTCACAATGTGCACATATTACAGTTGATTCAAAGCTTGTGGTATTTATAAGGCCATACAATTTGAAATTATATTTTAGAAAATATATTACTAGTAGAATTATGAACAGAGAAACTAAATTAGGGTTTCCCCGAATCTCTTAATGATTAAACAAATGAATTTTACATCTACACTTACCAATTACTTACTATCATTATATAATAGGACTAGATGACTGCTCGAGTGCTGCTCGCGGAATCATTTACCACGATGCTAATGTAAAATAGGAGCAAATTTATTTACCGACACATATATTATATTAAATAACCTCCAATGTTAATTTTAAACAATGTTTAGAATCTCATCTACGAAACAAATAATAAATAAATTCAAGAAAAGAAGAAATTCTCGGCGTTTAAGGCCATTCTGGTCCTTTAATTCAGAAGAAATAAATTCTTAGGGGTAACAACATAAAATTCTCAGTGATAGAAACATGACGGTCCTAAATATACTCAACAGTACTTTTTAGAGCGTGATCTATTGCGCAAAACTCACAGTAAATTACTATCCTTTAAATTTAAAAGATCTGATTGAATGAGTGATATCCTATCAACTCTTCATTTCTTATCAAAATAGTGGTTTCAGATACACTCGCCTGCATCTTATTCTCACATTCTCTCTTCCACAGGGTTCTACAGAGTTATGTTTGACTAAACGGGGACTTGAAGGGCACAAGGACAATCAAAAATCAATGGAAGGTATGTAAAACTATGAATTTGACACCTGTCCCGTTCATTTAGTAAATTTTTGTTATTAATTATTTTAACAATCCACACCGATCGAGCTTAAAATATAGAAAAAAGAATTTACTGTCACTGATTCAGCTTAGAAGCTCGAAAAAGAAATTTTTTTGGGGGGCTTTTGTAATAATTTATTGGGAATCCTGCTGTCCTCTCTATCTATATTGGGTTCAACAAACAGAAGAAGCCTACATCAATGTTCTAAAGCCACAGTCTCCCTCTATTTTTCGTTTCCGCATATACAGTTATTCCTAACTTTAGCAGCTAAATATCTGGAAAAAACTTCGCATCCGTCGAAGAAAAATGTCCGAGATGAAAATTCAAAATTTTCCAAGGGACATCGATCTGTTATAAAATTAGGTACCCGCTACCCCTCGGTATGGGTGGGGACAGGTGTTACTTTGAGATATTTAAATTTACGTTAATAATATGCATATATTATATTTTTGAAACATTTTTTCTTGTTGACGATTATCGGTTTTCCCAATTGAGAAGTGATTCATTCAACTCTGAAATACATTTGCCACACTAAATTTAAATTTTTGTGTTGAAAACAGTATATTAAAAATTATAATATATAACTTCGATGTTAAAAGTTACTAATTAGATAAATAAATAACCAAGTAACCGACAAAAATAAGTGATAAAATAAATAGTGGTATTTAATTCAAGAGTAAGGAAAGCTTAAGCATCAGACCTAAGGAGGTTATACTCATGCTTAAAATAAATAGTGTTATTTACTTAGTACTTATTTCTCTCTGTTATTTTACTATTTATTTATATAATTAGTATACTTAATATATTATGTTCTGGGGTCACAGATCTTGGGCATACGGTAAGAGTTGATCGCTGTTCCCATTGGAACAGTCGGACAGCTGCCTCCTAAACTGGTCGAGCCACGGCGAATGAAATGCTGCGTCCCCACACCAAACCCCTCTCCCGCTATCGGAAGGGCGTGGGACAAGTACCCAATGCCCGACCTGATGCAGATTTTCTAGTGTTTGTCCTGCATTACTTTTAGGCTAATGCCGGGTAGGGTCCTTAAACTATAGCCCGGGGTCCCTAGACAACCCTTGGCTACCTTCCTCTACCCTTCCGCATCCCCCCTTCAAATCCCTTCCTATGCTATTAAAGGCGATTTGTCACCATGTAGATAACCCTCATGTAGCCTGTTACCCTAAAAAAAATGGTTAAAAATGTAATTTAGTTTTCCAATTGTAGTAACAGTAGCACTTTTGCCTTTAGAAATCTAAAAGTCTCGATAATAAAATACTTTAAGCGTAACAAAAAAAAATCAGGCGGGCATTGTAATTTTCTATTCCCTTCCGAGCTGATTTTGGTAAGACCTATACCGTGTTGTCATATGCAAGGAATTCTAAAAATGGCGACCATCAATTTCGATCTATTTATTAATACTGGCTTGGAATTATTGTACACTATTTTAAAGAATGTCTGTTGTAGTTTTTGGGCGACCATTTTTTTATACGTTCTGTCATACGTTGATTGAATCGTTGGTACCTTTGCATACGTTTTGTCTTGAACGTAACTCCACAAGGAGAAATCAGGCGACGTAAGGTCTGGTGATCCGACAGGCGAAGGTACCGGACCATACACCTTTAGATTTAGTTCTAGGTAAAGATACTATATATTAATGTGACAGTACTATATATTAGTGTGACAGTGATGACCTAATTATTGCTGCCGACTAAAAATCCATCGACGCAATCATTCATTGAGTTCACAAACGGTAATTATTAAATAGGAAAAAATTATTACATTGTCCATTTTGAACGCTGGCTTGCTTCTTGTGCGTTGATGCTTCAAAATATTTGCTTTTAAATTCCAGGCCCGGTTACACATGTTAGCGGTGTGTGCGGTACCAGCACAGCCGCGTGATGTAAAACGTTTATTCACCTCATTTCACAGCAAGCTGCCGGGGAACATCCGACCAATCACTGATGGGTTTACTAAGGGCGGAAACAGGTATCTCATTAGCGAAGCCACAGCCAAACGGTGGGCAGAGCGTGTAATGCCGTGTTCAGTGGCGGGATTATTTCAATTCATATCGATAAACTCAGAATTTTGTAAAATCCCAATGAGCCTAATTAATTGTGAAACAAAGAAAATGGATTCTAATTCATGTGGGTCAATGGACGCATGATTTCATATTGTTTTATGAAATAGTTCAACTATAGCCAAAATCTAGATTGGCATCACTTAACACGTAACAGGCTCTAAAGGAAATATAAATGGACAATGGAGGAAAGCTAATTAACGTATTAAAAATAATTTTATAGTTGAATAATAAAAATATTATGCCAGGCAATAGAATATATTAATTCGTATTTGATTTATATATTATGTTATGTATAATTCAGTTTATAATCGCTATCAGTATCATAGCTGCTGATTTTTCTAATTGTTGAAATGTCGGCCATCTAGACTACGGTTTTGGACCATGTATTATTGGTCTCAATAATTTAAGGCGATAAACAATAAGTCCTGAAAACCTATAGAAACCATTGTTACATACTTTTTTTTTAAAATATAAGATACTCATATGTATCATGAATATGCTATTATTTGTACTTATTTAAGCTATATTATATATAAACTATGTACAATTTCTGACTCATGGGTGATTTACGAATGTAACACTAATCATGCGTAAGATTTATGCGAATATTAATTTATTAATGAAGCCTACTGGACTGCAATTTGTTCCTTAGTTCCTAAATATAAAACCACGCATTGGAATAGTGAAGAAACACTTAGAGATCAAGCTCAAATTGTAAGCCGATTGTTTGGTATTACACCAAAATTAGTTTAGTGGTTTTCCGCGAGTTAAAACACGTGACTTGAATGTGAGCGCTGGTATAAATTAACGGACAACGCACAGTTCAGCTTGTTTTTGCTGTTTAGCTTTGCTTTGTTGATCTGGTGTTTACTGTTTATAGTGTTCCGTGTCTCTCCATGGTGCAGTAGACGTTGTTGTGATTGTTTACTTCGCATCATTGTATTGGTTGCAATGGGCTCAGTTCGAGCTCTGCGCATCGCACCATTTAGATGCTTTGTCTAGATTCGTTGCAGGTTTTGGTCGCTTGTTTTCATCTGAAGGTAAAGGTGGTAGGGTCCTAAACAATCGTGTGCTTCTACAATGCAAGGTACTGTTTTACCTTAGAATTGAGTGCAGCGCTTCCGACCGGTTTATTAGGGTCAACAAGCCAAAGGCTGGTGTTAGGCCTCAGGAGTCTTGTTGTGTTCGAGACTGAATCCTGAGAAAAGCCATCTATCAAGGATAGTTCTGGCAGCAAATGTGATCTCGACACCTCTTTTCTATTGGGAAATTTAGCATTCTGTAGAAAAATGGAGAAGGGTGCCTTTGTATAACGGTGCCGGTTGATCGGACCTACATAAACTTGGCAGAAAGTTTATCAACACCAGAAAAGACGACTTTATTTTTTCTAAATTCGAATGATGAACAACAACGTTATTTGGATGTTAAATTTCCCTATTAACAGTGTTATATTTGATTCGTTCCGGCTGGAAAGTCGTTAATGTATGCTAAAAGCCCCATAACGCATCCTTGGAGCTCGCCACATGTTATTTACGTAGGATCGGGAAGTTCAGAATTTACTGTAACTTTGAGTTTACGTTACTTCAAAAAGTCACGAATTCAATTCAGTATGAGAGTATAAATCCCCATAAAGCTTAATTTTTATATTAGGAGCTGATGTAGCACTAGGCTATAGGCTTTTGAATAATACATTATCGCATCGATTCTTCCCCCTTTGTCAAGTTTATCTGAAAATTCTTGACAAACTGTTACTGACTTTCGCTGAAATATGGAGGACGAAAACCATGTTGGCCATTGAATATCATCCCAGAGACTTCTTGTGTATTTCGATATCAGACGCTCTAAAACTTAACATGCAACTAACGTTAAACAGGTCTGTATATTCTTGTTTTTATTTATTTAGATTCATGTTTTGAATTTATTTTTTCTCGGGATCAATAAATGTTTTTTACTTTTTCCTTTTTCATGTAATAGTAATAACTCCTTCGAACAACGTAAATCCTGTATCACCACTTTTATTGACATAGAAAAAGCATTCGATAAAATACATTACCCTTCCCTTCTCTCAAAATCAAAGACCACCTTAATGACACTCATTATAGAATATTCCTTAACTACCTCTCCAACAGAACATTCTCCATCAAAATAAACAACCACATCTCCCAACCCCACCCCATCTCTGCAGGGGTCCTCCAAGGAAGCGTCATTGCCTCATTCCTATACAACATCTTTTCCCACGATATTCCACAACATCCCGCCACAAGCACAATCTTTTTCGCAGACGACATCGCCATCTCCTACCAAACCTCCTCTCTCACCTCCAATATACAACCACTTCAGTCAGCGCTCAGCCACATAGAACACTGGCCTAAACAGTGGCGAATCAGCATACACCCCACCAAATCAGTAACCGTCCCATTCACACTATCCAAAAATCCTCCTCCCTCTATCTAAACAGCGCCGAAATACCCACAAAAACAGAAACCACCTACCTAGGACTCCTCTTAGATTCAAAACTCTCTTGGGAAACCCACATTAAACACCTCCTCTCTAAAATTAACCTTAAATTCAAAACTTTATATCCTCTCCTAAACAGAAAATCCCCACTCACCCTCAGCACAAAACGCCTAGTATATCTCTCCATATTTCAACCCACCTGGTCCTACGCCTCATCCATATGGGGAGCAACAGCCAAAACCCATTCAGCCAAAATCCAAACCAAACCAAACATAATCCTTCGCACCATCACTAACTCTCCCTGGTACCTCAGAAATTCCATCATCCAAGACAACATTAAACTTCCCCAAGTCAACTCCTTAATCACCAAATCCGTAACCTCCTTAATCAAAAGCACCCTCAACCATCCTAACACCACGATCCAGCAATTCCATAGCAACCCTCCCCCACCCCCTCACACACGTCGCCTCAAGAGAAGACGCCCTATCGACCTCATCCTTCCCCCAGAACACTCTGGCTTTTCCTAACCCACCTCATCCTCATACTAGCAGACTCCACCCACCCATTCCATCCATCCCCTCAAATTCAACATCACCAGCGAACCCTCATAACCCAACAATGTATGCAACCTTCCCCAATTAATATTCCAGTAAACACCCATCTCATTTTTACCCCAAACCCCTCAGAACAACAAATCAAGAACTCAAGGCCTGGAAAGTCACAGGACTCTCCACCTACACAACTAACATGTTAATTATTTACACATAATTTTTGTAAATACTTGTAAATTTTATGAACCAAACTGTATAACCGAAAAATAAAAGTTTTAAATAATAAAAAAAATAGTAGTAGTAATGTGTTTAAGTGCCACGAACAACAGACATCATGCTCCTTGTATGAGAGTGAATTTCGCAAACCGCGCGATGAGTTTGTAAAGAAGAGGAGAAAGTGACCTTGCTGGATTCTGCTCCAGACCCGTAGCTTGTCCCGCAAGACGTGACATTGCCCCACTTCAGCAACACTGCTTCAGTATCTTCTGTCACATGCATCACACGGATTACTATATCCGGCCCGCATCCCATTAATATCTCGAAATTTGATACCCCGTTACAATATAATATTAATCGTTTGCAGTAACACTAATAACAATGGCTTTCGTAAAAGATAGCAATATAAAAATACGATTAGAATTTATATTTGGTAACTGTTTGTCGGGTGTTACATTGTCTGGTTTTAAGGAAATTTAGGAAGGAAGATAAAGAGAAGAAATTTAGTGAAGGAGGTTTCAAAAAATAGGTAGGAACGTAAAGCGACGATTCGAAAAGTAGGCCTAGACATATCTGCCCGTCCTCCCTAAAAAGATTTTCTTCTCGAAAACAGACAATGAAACACCTAACCGACACTTACAAATTATAAATTCGAGTTCTGTTCAATAGTTATATGTATCCGACTTCAATATAATTATAAATGTTATGACGGACATTGCAGGCTAAATTTATTTATGTCATCAAGATTTGTCCAAAATTAATAGGAGGATACGGTATTATATTGGAATTATTTTTCTTTGTAATAATTGACAAAATATTGTTGACTTCTTAGTTTATTGTTAATAAAACTTTACTGACATTCAACTTGCCATTTAACCCCCGGGGGCGGGGGTGGACGCGATGGAAATTTTGGAACATGCGAACACGACAGATATTTGCGTTGAATAAATATTCTTCAGGGTTAATTATATTGCAAAAGCAACCGAGATTGTGGGTTATGGATATATGAAATCACGGGCGACGCCGGGCAGCCAGCTAGGAATTAATAAACTTCAGTCAGTAATCAAGGTAAAACTTCTTACAATAATAAATATTGTTTATATTAATATTATTATTATTTATGAGTAGATAACTTTTCAGTTTTTTGACTCGGTTATTCTTTTTCTGTATAATTTCCTTCTAATTATAAACACTAGCTGCCTAGAATAAATTAGAACGAAAGTTTTGTCACCTTCGACCATACTTCGATCTCCAACTCGATCACACTTCCGTAACATCTAACTAGCCGTAGCCATGACTGCAGGTTGTCGTTAAAATTTTATCTATTCCGCCTAACATTGCCCAAAAGAAAGTTTTGTTCAATTCGGAATTTATCCTCTTTTATTAACGCCATATATTCTTCAAAATTTTCAAAATTGGCGTCACTACACGAAAAAAAAACCATATAACATCGCTTTTTTCTGTCTTAAAACACATGATAAATGCACTTATTTGTATTTATTCTTAAATAGGCTTCACGAGAAACAGTTTCTACGAAGGTATTGATTCCCTCGAGGGAAATATAAAATTTCACACTACGCTAAATTTGTTCTTTACGGAGGATGTAGCTATCGAAATACTCTCGATCAACATTCACGGTGTGTGGCCTTGCAATATCGTGGCTCAGCTTCCAGCCTGTTACGATTGATATGACCTTGGAAAATATTCAGCACATCTCTATAGTAACAGTTGTGTGAGAAGTAAATGCATACAGATGCACAATTCCGTGAATATTAAATAAATCTACGTATTAGTTTCCCCGCAAAGTAATTCGGACTAAATTGGTTACTTGGCATAGTTATAGTTTTTTTGTTTCAATTATGACCTAACGAAATTCCCTGTTATATTTGTATCACCGAATACCTGTAAATCTCTACGGTGTTTTATAAAATCCAAACGTCACTGAGTTGCGTTCACTTTCTGCTAACCTCGCTTTCCACAGATTGTCGCCTTAATCATACACATTAATTTGGATGAATATGAATTACAGAAACGCTTATAGAATTATTATAAGATGCGTTATGTTACTGTTTACTTTTCTCCTAAAGTTCGTCCAAATCTTCACTAATGCATTTTTAAGGTGGTCAAAACGCGAGCTCACGTGCATGAAAAGTGTTTGAAAAATTGGTAGATTATTTTGTTCCGCCCTATAATAATTATCTAATTAATTGATTGTTTGATATGTATTTATTTAGAAACAACTCACTTCGATTGTGGAATCAAATGCTTTCTTTTGGGCAGTGTTAGACGGAATAGATAAAAAAATTAACGACAAGGCTGCAGTCACGGCTACGGCTAGTTGGATGTTACGGAAGTGTGATCGAGCTGAAGATCGAAGTACGGTCGAAGGTGTCAAAACTTTCGTTATCGCAGTCTTCTAATTTATTCTAGGTAGCCAGAGTTTATAATTAGCAGGAAATTATACAGAAAAAGAATAACCGAGTTAAAAAACTGAAAAGTTATCTACTCATAAAGAGAAATTGTAAGAAGTTTTACCTTGGTTACTGACTAAAGTTTATTAACTCCTAGCTGGGTGCCCCGCGTCGCCCGGGATTTCATATATCCATAACACCTAACTTGACTCCAATCTCGGTTGCTTTTGCAATATAATTAACCCTGTATTTATTCAACGCAAATATCTGTCGTGTTCGCATGTTCCAAAATTTCCATCCCGTCCACCCCCGCCCCTGGGGGTTAAATGGCAAGTTGAATGTCACAATTAAACTCAGTGACATCCACAACCTTGGATTTTACTTCAATCTCGGATGTATTCGCGTTATTTTCCTCTAACAGACCTCCACCCCCCCACCTAAGGGTGATAATTTCCCATGCTGTAAGGGGTAGAAATTTTACAAATATTACATCGGTAGAAACAATCTCTTTGACACCGAAAAATATTTATCCGACTCAAATATTGACTGTTTTAGCATGTATGAAATTTTCTACGCACTTCCACCCCCCGCTCCTGGGGGTTGAGAGACGTGTCTCATCCCAACAGTGTTTGTTTCCTGGTCACAAAGAACACGTGTGCTCTATGCGGAACATACACACACACATACGTCCATTTTTATTTAATATACTAGCTAGGTGCCCGGCGTTGCTCGTGTACTTATTTATATAAACTCGAAAAAGTATTTAATTTAATACTTAAATATATTCCTTGAGTATTTCAGGATATAATTGTCAACTGTCACTCAGTCTTCATACATTACGAAATATTACATTGATGAAATTGTTAGCTAGACTCACAACTAATATAGCGCGAAAATTAACTTACATTTTACGCAAGGATGGTAAAATAATTCGTATTCTTCTTTATTACCATTCGATGGAGTATTGCTGTATAAAATTATACTTTTTATTTAAAGAAAATATTTCTGCTTTATTTCATTCCTAATAAAGGAAATATTTCCTTTGTTCGTTGCGTAGTAACGTCTTTCTCTCGCGTGACGTCATCGTCTCTTGGCGCGCAGTAATTTAATATTTTATGATCACGGTTTTTAATTATAATTCTTTCCACATGTATGCAGTACCGTTTCTCGTGTTTTGAAGAATATGTGTACCAATTTTTGTTGCATTCTGTCCACGCGATAAAATTTGTATAAAAAACAACGTAAATACATACATACATACATACAAATATACATCCTTTTTTATTATATAGATTTTCTGAAACAAAATTGAAACCTTTCGTCCTCCCTGTAGGACTTAGTCAATGGTTTATCTACAAAGACATATAGGGAGGTTGAAACGTAACAACTTTAAATACAACGAATGTTTTTACGGATGATAATGACGTTGCTTCATGAGGGGGTTCCCACTTGACGACAATGCTTCCCTTCTACTGCGCGTCCAATGTGACACTATTTCTTGCAATATATAAATAAGTTAAGGCAGCTACATAACCGTACAGGAATATCATTTATTTTTCTCAGTTAAGAAAAATGGAAATTTACGTGAAGTATTTTTTGAGTTTGTTTACATACATTTTAATCTGAACAAGAAACATATCACAAATTGAAATCGCATACTAATTAATAAAAGTTCTCGTGCAGCTTCCACTATCGTGTGTCAGAAATGCAGTGACATCTGATGACATTTTCGTGGCAGAGAAGCCACAAGGGAAAGCATGTAAACCAATCGTGGAACCACAGACTCTTTCCATAATTACTGTTGTGTTCCACAAAAGTCGTCTGATATATTTTTAAACCAGGACACATTCAGGCGTTCGTTAATTAATTATTGCACTTTAAATAAGCAACGGAATCCGTAATTTAGAGATTTTTAAGAAGATTTCAGAAGGAAAATTTTTCCATGTGAATTTTCCTGTGTGAATTTAATAACTTGTTAATCGTTTATATGCGCTAGTTTATTGTATTAATTTGGAAAATACCCGAAGAAGATACAAAAAGGTATCGAAACGTCGTCATAATACAAGTAAAAATAAAAAGTGTCAGTATACGATCATTTATTGTTTTATTAACTACTTAATGTTCAACGGGGTATTAATACGCTTCCTCTTCCTTCAGTCAGCAGGTCAGCAGTATAAAATAAATTAGGTGCTGTTTGTCTCGCACGCATTCCTAATGTATGGAAATCACTGTGTGCCGGAATGTTGTCCTTATAAAGAAAGTGACGCGATAAGCAGTTCGCTGAAATGTTCTGTACGGAGGAAACTTCATTGAAAGTCTTCAGGAAACCATTTCCCCCACTGAATGAAACTGGGATCTCAAGATTCCCAACACGTTCAGGTAACTGCTCAAAAACTTGGTTACAATATTATCATAATTACCCCGGATGTCGACAGACCTATAAACGTTGCCTTGAATCAAGCGTATTTTTATGCTTACGCTTTTCAGAGATTGTCAGTTTGCCTCTGGTTCCTACCTAAATATTCACGTGTCTTCAACGATGTTAAGACAATGATTACTTTTCGAATCCGACATTTATTGTGTAACGTAAAATACACTAAATTTAATTGTTTACCCACTGCAAGTGAATCGACTAATCGAGGTATAGCATCAGTATAATTTTTATTTTTGGCTCTGTTTGTCTAATTTGTATTTGACGCGTGCACACGAAGGAGGGCTACTCATGGACACTTGTGTCAACAATGGTCAGCTAAGAAATGATAAGAAACAATTTATCTATAAAAGTGTATCTGCACACATGCTGTTAAGATATGAAAGGAATGATGGTAAAAACTTTTATCCGTGGCAGTGATGGATTGATACAATTTTGTTTCTAACGGAGAAAAATTATAGATACTGAAACGAAGTTTCATTCTATTTTATTATTTAGCTAATTCAAGATTAAACATGTACTGGTAATAAAATAAACGACGTTTGACCATTAACATTTTTATCGTTCATTACGTGACACCTTGAAGCTTCTTAGGTATTACTAAGCATGTACATAGTAATATATTCTTTAGTTTATCTTGTTATACAACCTAAATTCCGTCTGTAGTTTTAGAACTTCGATGGCGTAAGTAGTCTCTGCCTGGATGGAATTGAGGTTAAAAGTTTTTTGCTTATGAATGACATATTTGAAATATAGCTTCTGTTTGACATTTGAAGTGGTACAACAACTAATTTACGAGTATTGCAAGGAAGCGCTCTCAGCCGTCCCTGTCACATTTCAGTAACACGTTAGAAAGTGAAGTGCCATGTGACTACATCTTTCAGAGATTCACTTTCTCCAGCGCACCCTGGCGTGAAGCACAGCACAGCATAGTTGGTACGGTTGCCGTCGAGAAGCAGCACAAACCAGTATGATCCTTTGCACTACAACCTGAATACATCCTTATTTATTTTATTCAGAAAGTTATTTTCAAAATAGAGTGACGCGTAATGTAGCTGGACAGATATATCAAGCTTAATCATGCCGATTGATCCATATTAACCATACGTTCCTTCATCAGCAATTGGCCAAGCTGGCGGAGACCGACGTAAAGCGCCTACCTTACGCGTGCACGTAAAGGAAGATCCACTCGTAGACGCTTGTGTCAACAATGGTCAGCCGAGCGTCACAGAATCGTCCATCAGAAACACTTCATATCCGATTGTACCATAAAAATTTGCGGCACAAGAAGGACAAAATATGATATTGCGTCTCAGCCCACAAATATTGGACAAATTATTGTTAACTTACTAAAGAGCATCATCTCACCCGTTACACAATTTTTTTCACTTAACCCAATAAATATTTTTTAGGGATTTTATAACGTTAATGAACGGCATCATTGGAAAATATGTACACCTGTATATTTTACATCGCTTATAAATTCACTTTACAGCCATTAAGTTCCCAGTATAAACATCGTCCATCCTACTTTCATTTAGAAGAAAATTAATGATGATCATGTGACCAATTTCGATGTAAATGTATCAATCACATTATCTCCAGTCAAATAGAGTAATGCATTACAACGTTTTAGAGCTTGAAGGATATCATAAAAATAATTAGATACATATGTTGATCATTTCGTGAACATATTTCGTCAGCCGGTGACGGTTTCGATCCCTTTACTGAATTATTTCATATTAAGTGTATTTAAGTACCGTTTTTTATTGATCTCACTCTTCCTTCGATTTCTATTAGTTATTTCATTCGTAAATTTAATTACGTGCATGAACACATCTTCACAATTAAATGGAGATTGATGAAATTTTTTTTGACGTTCACAGATCGTTTTTTACAAGTGTAACTATTCTTATAAAATCATATACGTTTAAAAGAGCCACTTGCCTATTAATATATACTTTTTTATGTCGAGAAATTAACAACACTTTTAATCTCTTGCCCATACGTAAAAATTTTGCTAGAAGATAATGACAGTAAACGTCATTGAAACGTCACTCGGTTAGAAGCCAAAGAATATTTTATTCAAATAATTTTTGTTTAAAGAATAAAAGTTATACAAGTATTTCAGACATCATGACAAACTATGCAACGTACTGGAGATAAAACAAGAATAAATGCGATTAATTTAAGATAAATTCAACCTTCAGTTTGTATAATTCTCATTTATTTACACTATATTACTTTCTTGATTTACTGAAAAATAAATTTTCTCGTGAATTGAACTCGTTCTAATGGCAAATGTTGACTACACGTCACCATCGAAGAATAGATGGATGGAGTTTCAGGTCATAGAAGAAGAAGAAGAAGAAGAAAGGAGCTGCTGGACGATTTGAAGTGCTAAAGAAGAAAATGTTAGTTGATCAAGGAAGCAGCTCAGGGAAGGGCAAGGTGAAGAAGGAAATTTAAGGAGCCAACTCCAGGGATTTGCGACCAGGCAGAATACTTAATAATAATAATATTCGTGACTTACAGTTTTAATTAGAGTGTATTTAAGTATTAAGAGTCAAGGTAAAAAAACTGCGTTTCATTAAATTCGTTTTTGGAAACGTCGACAGTTAGACACCGGCTTCACAGTGCAAACAGTACGACTAAAGTAGTCAGTAAGATTCCAATGGCTTATTGATACGTCTTTCCCTGTATATAAAGTTTCCTAGTAGAAGAACCTCACCAGCCGATTGTTTTCGATTCTGAGCGCACTGTAGAAAGTTACAAAAGAAATAGCAAACACGCCAGTTTGCTGACAGATGGCAGGTAGGAGGTTGGCTGTGGTTGTATTGTTTCGCTGGCGACCGACAAATGAATGAATTTGCCATTCAGGTCAGTCCGCTGAATGCGCTTCCTGCTGACAAACACCGCGCTCTGTTCTGCTGGCTTCAGCTATTCTCAACAATGCAACTGCCGATCTATTATACTGGTTATATAAACAATGAAAGTTAATTAAAACTTCATTGGGGAGAAGCACATCCCGAAATTCTTTCGTTTATTGTATTACCGTTTGCTATTTCGGAAACTATAATGCAGTTCATTTTACGAGTCCGATTTCGACGAAATTTTAAATTGTTAAAATAATTGGTATTCAGCAACGACGGTTTATGGAACAATATAATCGCACCGTGAGTCAAAAAGTGGCTGAAACTGGAGAATTAATTCTCCAGAAGTAAATTAATTTAGGAATTTATAAATACATCAGGATGTGTAGAGCGCTGACTTTTATTGAGAAATGAAAAACGTTTATTTGCCTACTTAAAAATTATTTATCTAAAACTAGAATTTTATTTTTATCCGATTATTCAGCACTAATCTCATAAATACATAACGAATAAATAATTTTCCATTGTTAGGGCCTCGGTTATTCTATTTCTTCGTACTCGTCACTACAGATATTAAATAAATTAGTAGCGAAATAACAAACAAAAATTAGTGTTATATAAATACCACCCCATTTGTTTAGCTCTTAATTTTTGTTGTTGTTTGACCACTTATTTATCTAAATATTAAACATTCAACACAGACGTTTTATATTTTAATTACAAATAATAAAACTGCAAAGTAAAACGTAAAAAATTACAGACAATTTTTTCAATTATCTTCAATAATTCTGTTATTTGAATGAAAATGTGGAATGTTTTTGTTAAACAACCGATCAAATTACTTTTTTTTAAAAACAAAATTTCTCTTTGCACAATGAACTATGCTTATGTCAATATTTTTAAAATAAAGACTTAAATGTATTACGTTTATCATGAATATCTTAATTAGTTTTAAGAAACAAATTATTAAATTAACCTCGGAAAATATAATTAAATATTTTTAAAGAAACAATGCGCATGAATCTATGTAAAACGAGAAAAATAATTTTTTAAACCATTTGATTGTTTGCATAACAAAATGTTGGCACATTTTAATTCGTATAATTTGTTTAAAAAATTTAAGCAATTATCATGCTCCGAAAGTATTCATAAATATTGTATGTTTATAAAATAAATTTTATTTTACTTCTACAATATCCAATAAAATATGATTATCAATTTTTTTTATAAATCTTTGAACACATTAAATTATTTCCAACGAAATACCAAGATAAAATAGGAACCAAATTTCATAATATAGTAGAAGACCGCCAATAAAAAGTGCTCTAATCCTGTAACCAATTTTATTGAAATGTGTTCACGCCAGACATTAACAATATATATTAATTAATTAACATAACAATGCTCTGCAGAATGCAAATAATTTTAGACGCTCATGTGAGGGAGTTTTGACTTTGATTCTATGTATTTTGTTTACAGATGCTATAGGCTAAAAAGATAATGATGATAATAATAATGAAATTATTAATCGATAAACAGTCGAATCTAGACTGAAATTGAAGTGGTTTTCCAGAAAATTTTGTAATAAATTGTAATATCGTTTTAAAAAGCAAATATTTAATACAACTGATTTCAATTATTAGGTAGGCATATGTAATAAATAGAAATATCGAAAGCATTGGGGAGAAGAAGAAGCACGTAGAAGAATTTGTGACGTCGTTTAAGTGACAGTCAGTCATGTTACAAACTGAATGAACGATAAATGGGAAAACAAAGTAATAAGAAAACGAAATGTGGTAGTAGGTGATGGAAGATGGAGAAATGAACAAAATTGACAGGAATAGGGAAGGAGGCTTCAAACTGAAAGTGAGTCAACCTGAACGAAGCTCATTAACGGCTGCGTAATTTTTTTTGTCCACTGATTCACTGCCCGTCATCGAGTGTTAAAGAATACCAACACCAGCGCGTTCATCAGGGTGCCATTCCACTCCATCGCGTATCAATTTAAGTGCTACAACCTAATGGAAAGCAACACGAGAGTAGGATGGCGCGCAGATTGGCAAAGGGAGATGGGGGACCTCGCCCTTTGTACAACTCAGCACTGCGTGGGAGGAGGGAAGTTGCTGGTTTGCTCCCGTGGGAGCTGACAGTTCGCAAACGAAGATTAGCTCTAGATCCGCTAGGGCCGGCACGCACACAAGTACAAATACTGAATGCAGCAGCAAGATAAGCTATACGCTACAAATCTCAAATAAACATCTCTGGGTGGGGGCGGAGGTTCCTTTCTACATTAATTAATCATCATACATCTTTAACAACTCACCACACTTCAAACAAACTTACAAATTGAACGATTTGATAAACAGGAAACAAAGGCAAATTAATAATGTCAACCTCCTGTGGTGTAGGGGTCACGTGGCTGCCTCACATCACTGATGTCCCGGGTTCGAATCCCGGCGAGGGCATTATGTTTGTATCGGCAAATCAGTCCCGCGACTAGAAAAAAATTAGTCGCTAGTAACCAGAGCTGTTGATGCGACTGTAAATAAATCGATAAAAATGTTATTTGTTTAATATAACAAATTGCATAATTTATGGCCAGAATAATCAGAAATACATCTGCAGTACAGTCATTCTTAAATACTTTGGGGTCGTTTAACAACCATGAAACTTTATTTGACATACTAATAAATGTGTAAGGTTGCATACATACACGACACCAGTTATACAATAAAAATTGCAAATATTCCTGTTGAATGTGGTCATTACTGTCGAGAATAACAGACAGTCGTGTCATATTGATGTAACCATCCACCTGCGCTTGGTCTATTGTCAAGTTGTCCTGTGACCCGTTTACCTCGGATTCATTTGCCTGGTGCACAGTGCATCCTCCAAAAGGAAAAAAAGAATATCGGTGTAGTCAATATTAACAGGGCCACATGTTCGATGCTGTAAATATCCTATTGACTCTCTACGCAGTTTGCAGCTCGTACTGTGAAGGATTTCAGAATCAAACCTTTACTGATTTTGTAGCGGAAAAACATGGCTCGAATAAGGACTTAAAAATCCCATGCACCCTCATATTTAAGATTTTTTATTTGCTTCACTAACTAGTATACTTTTTTTTTGTAATTCACAGAATTAAAATTTAGTTTTCATGACAGAAGTCACATTTTTAAATTGCTAGACGTCTTATTAGTTACCGATAAATCGTTTTATACTCATCCAGAGATGAATAATTTAGAAACAAGCAATCACGGTTTGTAACATTACCATTACGATAAAGAACGATGTTGGATTTTGAAATGAAAAATTTACGTCTGATTAAAAATCAATAATTAGATAGCAAAATACAGACAAAAGAAATGATAATATAATTACCACACACCGTCTCTGGTGCAGAAAATCTGTAAGAGCCGAGAGAAACTAAAAAGGGGGGGCTTTTGAGTTTTGTCAACTGACTAATATTTCAGTTGTGTCTCTCTCGGCTCTTATATATTTTCTGCACCTGAAGGACCGAACAAGACTCCCAGAAACGTAGTGTGGTATTTATACTATCACTTCTTTTGTTTGTATATGGCTATCTTTCTTACTATTGATGTTTGTTTTTAATCATTTGTCATACAATGTCTTACAGTTTATGTGATATGATTCATCGCCCTAGATAGTAATTCGTTTATAACACCTAAATGGAAAACGAGATGAGAGAAATTTAGAGAATACCACCATTACCATGGATGCTATGAGATAATTTACCTCAGGACAAAGGTTGTCGTTGAACGAAAACATCTGGTGTCACGTGGAACAAACATGGAATCTAGTGATTGGACCACTAGACTGACGGGGTGTGATATCGAAAATAATTCTGTCGATGGAGATGGTGTTATTATTAAATGTCTAGCAGAGTGGATATTTAAGCCACTTAGTAAGAAAATTTCGGGGAGGTCAACTGTGGGTGTAAGTAATTAGCTAACTTAAAGACATCACAGAGATTGCTTGCTAATTGCTAGTGAAATACTGTCACAGATTAGTCGGAGAGGGATTTACTGAAAACAGGTGATTTACAGCAAACACTAGAAACGACATCGCAGCAACGCACAGGACATACTCTTCTCAAGCTGACGAAGCACGCATAATTCACTTAAGTAGTCGAGTGGGTTTGTTGCATATAAAATTCTTCGTAAGTATATAGATCCTACAATTTCATATTTTTAGCTTTCTTCATTTAACTCAGTTCATTTAAAAATAATACTCTTTCGATTATAAAATGGAGTTAAATTTATTTGCATTTGAATTGATTATTCAGTGTAAATATATTATTGACAATAAAATTGTAAACGCGCAAAAGCAAATATTTAATTACATTTTATCAGAAGACATACTATTTATTGTTACAATTTCAAGATTTTCAATACTTTTTAAAATTAATTAATATGATTGTAAATTATACTTACAAGTGTCGTAAGTTTAATAGTAAACCAAAGAAATTAAAGTTCTTTGTTTTTCATTCTAATTGCCCTGAAATTAAAGACAACGTTTACTTTTACGTGTATTTAATATAATATTGTATAATAATGACTTTCCTCTACAGTATGAATTTTCCCAAAAAAGAGAATTTACTTTTATGTTTATGGCCTGTTTACTAATATATAATATTTTAAACGTTTTTACATTTTGGATGAAGAGTTAAATTTTAATTTAAAAAAAAACTCAATCCAAATCTTTATAACAGTATCGTAATAATTGGGTACTGACCAACATCATAAAATAAACTGTTAATTGTATACCAAAATAATGAATTAAGATCTTTGTAAGAACACGTTAAGGCGGTACATGTATTTATTTAATAGAATTATTTCAGGATGAAATTTATTTAGGAATTGTGCCGCTGGATCAGCTCTATCAACTGATATCAGGAACAGATAGAAATGGTAAAGGAAATGATCACGAGATAATAAATTCCAATAGTTAAACGAAGATTTTTTTTATTGACAAGTATTTTATAATCACAATTGTAGAATTCGTATTCTATAAATTTCCTTCTGGATCTTAACAAGGTTAACGAAAATTCAAAACAACTTATAACAACCCTTAATTATACTATTAGTCCGTATTATACTTTCGGAAATGTGTAATAGTTTATTGTCATTCAGTAAAATAGCACAGCAACGTGCTGCTTCGAGAAAATTGATTTGTTAAAAGAACTACGCAGATCCTTCTAAAATAATCAAGTGAAAAATTGAAATTAAAATGTAGGCTATGCGTTTTCACCGAACTGATACATTAACTCTGGAAGCTTGGAGCTTTTAAAAAAATTATATATAGTACTCTTAAAAAATTATGAAACATTTCCTTGTGGTAGATTTATAATTAGTGAGTAATATTGCTTTATATTGCTAAGTAGTGTAATGATATTTTTCACAAAGTAAAAATATTAAACGAAAAAGCTTCGCCACGTAAGCTTTCAGGTTATGAGCAAATTTCATATCATTCAGATATGTGAAAGTAACTTTCGTGCCTTGTTATATTAGAAACCATGATATCTGTTATATTGTTTGAGTACAGTGACATTTATGTATATGAGTATTATGAGATATATATTTTTAAATACATTCCCGCACAGTTGCTTCATTTACAATACTTTTCAGCTTAAGAGTGCGTTTGTTTCAAGAACGACTTGACATGTACAGTGTAAATCTCCAGGCGTGACACTTAGGCACGGCGTTTAAACAGTATTTATTTTTTTATGTCTCTTTTCGTTTGTACGTTCACTCACTTTATCGTCACTACTATAAAACTTTGAGCACTAAATTTTCAAGTGGAGTGTAAAAACCGTTACTCCACTTGGAATCTCACAAAATTGTCCTGCGACACCGATTATATAAGTCGTGTGTTACTTCCCCGAGTTCCCCACTAATTTCACGGTACGTCGGAGTGTGATATAATAAAATACGTATCTTCTGTTTCGATATTACAGCAGAATATTATTTCGTTTCTGGTTAAAGTTCCGATACATATTTTCAAGCTTTAGAATTGTGTGTTTGCAGGAATTTGTTGTATGATCGAATCAATCAGATGCAATCGTGAGGCCTGTGACGACATCGTTATCGAGTTCAAGCTTTTCGTAATTTTCGTTTTCAAATTTTCTGGCACTAAAATGCTGATAATGATTCTGGTTTGCTTTGCTATACAAGTATTACATCACTTTTGATATGCGCAACACGGGAATATAATCTGGGATGTGTTACCGACAGTATCGGAAGAAACAGATTTCAAGGTTTAGGACATTAGCTCCTTTTCAACCAGTTCTTCAATAAGAATGGTATTAATCACATTAATCTTCGATCCTGCATCGCCGACATTTTTTGCGATTCCCATGTACCAAGACTAATAATATGAAATCGTTGGAATCGGTACCACGATTGCATAAACTTAAAAGTATTTTTTTGAGTTGCCAGTATTGATATTTCATACGTTTTTAAAGAACTAGTAGAAAAGAAAATAATTTTATGTGGCGGTTTAGAGCCATTAAATTGTTAAGAATGTATGTTTAACCCGAAATTGCGAATAATTTACGAACCCGAGACACATGGCGTCAGTGAATCACGTCGCGAATTAAAATTGTGGATTACCGGCATGGAAATCAGCGAGTCCATCAGCGGCTTCTCATAAGAATCACGTATTTGAAGTTGGTCGCAACTGAGATGGTTAAAGCGTCGACTTTGGAAAGTCACGGGTCAAGGCATTGAGCGCGTTCCTCGATGGTCGGTTGGTGCGTTATGGCCACCAGCTAACGACTTCGTGACGTTGACCAGGGCCACTAGTAAGAGTCGTGTCCGGAGGAGGGACTAGGTGCTATGCTAGCTGGCGGCCAGGTCATGGAGGCCGCAGACGGACTGGAGCTGCTGCCAACGTTGCGTGACGCGTGCCACGAGCCGTTCCCGGTACCGGTACGCGGTGCGGTCCACCACGGACGGAGACTTGACGCAGTCGTCGCCTCCGAACTCGCACACGCGGTAGTGGTGCAGGATGGCGGCGTCGGGCGGAACGTTGAGCGTCCCGTGGCCAGGGGTCAACTCCCACACGAAGTGGTTGCCCGCCTCCACCACGAGCTCGGGTCTGCACACGTACTTGGAGCGCTGCTTGTGCGGGTGGAGCTTGGCGCGGCGTCGAGTCTTGCGCAGCGTCACCAGAGGGTCCCTGGCGTCATCGTCGTCGGGCCACTGAAGGTAGAAGAAGGCGTTCTGGATCGAGTACGAGCCCGTCGTACGGGTGTTCATTCGGACCGACATCCACCTGGAACAATAGGCAATCAGTGATCAGAAAATTAATCGCAATCGCGTTTCCAATTAAAGAATAATTCTGGTTTTCCATAACCCTACGTCAGATCCATAACTTGCTGTATTCATGCCATTAAATAGTTAGCGTCTAAATATTCTAAATTCGCTCCATAAAATTTTCTACCTTACTGTAAAATAACAAAAGCAGCTAAACTATTGTTTCCGGCTACAGAATTTCATCTGGCCTGACCAGCTGTTGGCCGGAGAAATAGGGTTTTTAATTTCTGACATCGGCAAAGGTCAGCAGTAAGAGACGTAAGCATCTGAGAAACTGGTGGAAGTTGACTAGTTCGGAAGAGTTAGTAATCAATAACATATTCGTCGTTGATGAGCCGTGATATGATAAGAAGAAACGTGTCGGCAATTAATTGAAAGTAGTTATAGTGATATGAGATGTTAGAGATTAAATTTTTGAATCTGAAGCGGTAATGAAGTCAAAAGAACGTGAATTATTCTACATACGTCAAGAGAGAGTAACTGGACAACACAAAACCTGGCGTTATACCAGATGGTCGCCACCAAAACCAATTATATATATTGTGACGGTACAAATGTTCCGTGACATTTCCCTTCCTGATCTCGTGCGGAGATTCGGGGGCTTGACTTTCCTCGATTCTCTTCCTCTTTTCTTTTGTTTTTTCTAACCTCGTGGACAGTTCCATTCCCAGCAGGCCCTCGCGTCCCTCCCGGTCGTCCTTTCCGCTTTTCTTCTCAAAACGCCACGAGGTGTCAAGGACACCGCGCTCTTACGGTAGCTCAGTGAGGCTCCTGGACAACCCGTGATTTCCGGTGGGACAAACCGACGGACACGAGTGAGCAGACGAGGAAATAGTTGTTCGATACCAGGAGAAGAGCACGGACGACCAAGTCGGACGGCTGTTGATTTCACCGAAGCGAGAACGAGAACTTCTGTTGACGTAGTTCGGCCGAACTCCTGTCCACAGGAATTAGAACTATTGTCAACCATTTCACCCAAATTCATCTCACGAAGATTCGGAACGATCATCCCAGCCAACTCCGTCAACAATATATACAATATAGTTTCTAGCAAATATTTGTAATTTATTGTAATGAAACATATTTCATAACCAAAGACTAAAGGAATTTATAAAAATTTAAATCCTATACGAAAACTACGCCAGAATATTTCTAGGTATCGCTAGTTAAATGCAAATATTGTCATAAATAATGATGGAACTGAGCCAAGAATCGAGAATTTTTTTTAGGGCAACAGGCTACATGAGGGTGATCCACTTTGGGCAACTCCCCTTTAATAGCATAGGAAGGGATTTGAAAGGGGGGATGCGGAAGGGTGGAGGAAGGTAGTCAAGGGTTACTAGGGCCTCCGGGCTATTGTTTAAGGATCCTACCCGGCATTCGCCTAAGGAAATGCAGGGAAAACCCTGGAAAAACCTGCATCAAGTAGGTCGGGCATTGGTACATGTCCCACGGCCTTCCGATAGCGGGAGAGGAGTTTGCTGTGGGGACGCAGCATTCCCTTCTCTGTGCCTCGACCAGTTTAGGAGGCAGATGGCCGACTATTCCAATAGGAATAGCAGACAACTCTTACCGTATGCCCAAGGTCTGTGACCCCGGAACATACACCTCTCAAAACAGGCCGAGGTGCCTCGGCTTGTGGGAACCTTAGTTAAAAAACGGAGAGGAAAAGGCATCCCCAAAGGTAGCCCCTTCGTATCTCTCCTAAAAGGTTCTGCCTGCGAGTGAACATCCCTCGCAGGTTACCTGCGAGAGAATCCTCTCGCAGATTATGATTCCCATTAATCGAGAAAAACTATACCATAGTATTATATAATAATATAAGGAGAACGTGAAATTTAGAATACAGATTCCTTATACGATTCATGTAACCACTAAGAAAATACTTATCAAAGTTTAATCCCTGATTGAAATTGTGTGCTGGAGGTCTGAATATAAATTTGATATGGGGCACAAGTAGAAATTTTTTAGAAGAAAAATGCTACACATATTTTCCGTCCGAGACGTGACGTCAAAGAATACCACGTGTCATTCTGTTATAAATGGCAATCACACAATAATCTTTAAAAAACTGAATTTTAATGCTCTTAACACTATTTAACTGGACTAACCAAACATGCTTATAAAACAAAATTAAATAACATATTGTCAATTATAAACTTTCTGTTCGTCGCTGAACGATTTTAAAATGTTTACTATCGTATTATGTTATACCTTTGATTATTTTTTAAGTTCTAATGTTCGTTAATTTTGTATATTGAATTTATGTTAGTGATTGTTTTTGATGTTTCAACGGGATAAAATTATTTCCGAAACATTTTTAATAATTATTTTCGAGTACCTATTCTCTTGACAATCAACGCATGGAAGAATAATGTTTCAGTTTTTGACCACCTTTTCAGATCAGTAGTAAACAAATGTATTTACGTTAGTTCTCATTCATGAAATGACGTATTCGGATATTTAGTTTGTATTTCTACGATTTTTTTAAAAAGATTTCTTTTTCAAACAAATAAACCGCTTCCGGAAATATATTATCAAAAGTTCGAGTGTCGTTTTCCTGTTGCTTATTATAATTTTGTTTTCGCCATCCCTTGACGGAGGGGATGTTCCACCCTCAAATATGCGCCGCATAACGGATTTGTGAAATTGGCTCCCACTATTAGATTCGTCTCCGAGTTCATTTTGCGAACTAAATGCCTTGCGTCAGGTTTTTTCGCTTGAATCAATTCTTTGCAGAGTTTATCGGATTTCCTCTTGTCTCTTGTATATATACGTCTGGACCGTAATTTTTATCTTCGAATTACTTGGGTTCAGCATCAGCATTGTTTTTCAAATATTCAGCCGGAACATGTTTGTTTAATTTTTTTAATATGATTACTGGACTTCATTAAGTAGTCGTTATCAGGCAAAATCTAGGAAATTTCGAAAGCGCTCCGTATTCCGTATTTTTCAAATACATCGCAACTTTCAATTCATATTCTGAATATAAGATACGGTAATGCCAATGGAAATTATTCATAATTGTGCAAAACTTTTATGACCCTGTTTGATTTAACTGCGAAGATTTTCCGGAATGTCATGAGCTTGGGTCCACTTAGTCGGAATACGAAACGTGCTTTGACGATGCAGATTGAAACTGTCGAGGTCGGTCCAACTCAGGTGTGGCGAATAGGGGCCATGACGGAACTGGACCTTTTGTCTGAGCAAACAAGGAAAATCCCACGACACAACAGGGGCCGGATTTGGAGTGATCTTGGACGTCCGCAGCCTATTTGTTCCTTGGGTTTATCTGTCACTGGTTTTAAAAC
Source organism: Zhengitettix transpicula (assembly GCA_037074705.1). Taxonomy (NCBI): domain Eukaryota; kingdom Metazoa; phylum Arthropoda; class Insecta; order Orthoptera; family Tetrigidae; genus Zhengitettix; species Zhengitettix transpicula. Next base: position 42,237,751 of record CM073592.1, on the reverse strand, counting down.
GGGGATTTTGAAACTAGGTTCCGAAAGACCGAGGCACCTGGTTAGGTTTAAAGTGTTTGAGGCATGGAGTCGGGAACGCAGTGACCCCACAGAATCCTCCAAACTTGAGTCATCGGAAGGACGTGGGACAAGTGCCAAGAACCTGATCTACTCGGTCCTGGTGGATTACCCACGATGTAGCCTGTCAGAACCAAGTCATTCTAGACTTGAGGATCTATCGAGAGAAACGTCGGCTGGAGTAAAACGTGACAGATTTCCCCAAAACACGATATCTAAAATTGATATTAAAATGGCCACGGAACCGTAGCTCATATATTAGTATAAGATAAAACAAGTAACGGCATCAATTTTAAAAATAAATGGAACATTTCCCATTGGAAAATAGCCAGAATTAACCAGGGCGCCACATCTTTATAATAAAGAATATACTGGTAAATACTTTGGCGATTTGAACTGACTGGGATTGAAAACGATTTACATGGAACATCTGATACATTGAAAATTTAAGCTTGGGGATTGGAGGAGATTCGAGCTGTGAAAACAGATTTGCTCAATTTTCAACATAACAAGTTGTAAGCCACAGAGGAATTGACTTTATCAGTTCCATAAAACAGCTCAATTAAATTTCGGCTTAGTATTAAACTAAATCGTTTTTTAATTTTATACATGTAATTAATAAGGTCATCTAAATGAAGGTTTAGTGTGCATACGGAATGAAAAGCATTAATTTAATGAGACCTATTAAAGTTGAGTAAGCCACACTATCATCCTAGCTTCATTAGCAGTATATTTGTATACATAAAATCTACTAATAGAGATTTGTAGTGATTTTTAAAAAAGGCAAAATTAAGTTAACTACTTTTTAATTTAATTGGTTTATGAGACGATACAAACAATATATTTCAACATTATAAATGTTTTCTTCATTATTCATTGTTTCAAAAGTATGAAGATAGCGAAACTTATGGTAGCACTGTTGAAACTTTTGTAAATATTTTACTCGATCCTTGATACAAAGTTCTACAATTTAAAAATTCAACACGAGAAAGTAGGTCTCATCGAGTTTGATTTAACTTGAGGGATTGTTTCTTTAACGCAGAAACGTTTCCATTCCTGGTATATAAAACGTGGTAAATTAGTTAGCATACACTTTTGTTAATCTCTATCCATATCGTGACCGGAAGTGAAGAAAAATTCATCAAAAGCCAAACCTTTTTTCATATTATTGAAAATAGACCGTAAGTGTGAATATGGAAATTATCGTACGTCCTATAGTCTTAAGTGCTAAATTGATTTAGATTTTTTTCCAACTGTATTTTATACTATTCTAAATACCCAGCCTTTGATTAAATGGGAATTCTTGTAATAATTTTACTTACAAAGGTTGCGTAAAGTAAGAAAGTAAAACGTTGTTCTGCCCCGTCTGCGTCTGACAGCAGTTAAAACTGTTTTATTGGCATCTTTATTCATTTCCAGTTCATAAGAGCCTAACGCCTAATGCTTGTATTTGAGTGATATGAAGCCAGGCAATGGAGTTAATTTATGAAGTATCAGTGATAATCCTGAAATATTATTAAATGAATGAAAATGGAGATATTCGTAGCCAGTAATTGAAATGTGTTCCATCAGCCCCTGATTGAACTGAAATTCGGCCAAATATATAGGCTATATTGTACATTGATAACTAAGAAAAACAAATGAGAAAATTCATTAAAATATCAGGTGAGTGAGTCGACAGAAACTAGCATGCAACACATCACAGTCGGAACTACGTTATAGTCTATTGTATTCTTTAATGCGTTTTGGGAAATATATGATAAATGATTGAGTTTGACGTTGTAGATATTTTATCTTTTGTTCATCTGATACCAGCCTATCAATATAATTGTAATTGTATCTTTGTAAGCTATGGCTGTTTTTGATTGGTGTTTGTTCGGCCAGTCATGCATGTCGTCGCTCAGAAAAAGGTACTCTTTAACTTAAATTAGGCAGACTACATCACCTATATTGTACCTTGAGAAGGCAGAAAGACAAATAAGAAAATTCTTAACTGTATTCCGTTCAACAAGTTAACATTTTATTCGATAAAATAAATGGAAAGTTACCAATCGAACAAATAATATTTATTAAGACAGTCATAGATTAAATCGTCATAAGTTTATTTTGCAGTACTGCTAGTATTAAAGCTAACAGCATGGCATTACGTTTGTGTACCGCAACTGTTCCAACCAAACAAGTATTGACTTAGGCCTTCTGGGAAAAGTTAAATATGGAAAGCAACTCTACTGAATGAGATATACAAATATGAAAAATCCTTTAGATTAATTACTCACTTGAGAAGCTCTGGGATAGTGTCGTTGTTGCGGGGGATGATGAACTCGTCGAGGTCGATGAGAGCTGCGTGGGAGTAGCGGTACATGGACCTGTAGAGGCAGTCGTTGAGTGCGGCGAAGAGACCCTCAGTTCGAATTTCCTTCTGCGAGACCATATTCAGCTGCCACGGCAGAAGCGTGACCAACCCTTTGGCCACGTAGTCACGCAGAACGCAGTTCACAGCGGGCCCCAGAGTGTGGTTGTACAGGGTGAAGTGACGTGCACCCAGAATCTGGTTCAGCTCCAGGAACTCGATCATTTGCACGGCCTACGGAGGAAATTTCAATGATTTATCAACGTGTGACCAACAACTATTCTATCTGTCAAGCTGATGTGAGCTGAATACAAAGCACTCCTCCGTTACCGTACTTCATCCCATAGAATCATGTCCTTCGATTGTTTCTCTTAGTATTTGTCATATATTGTATAGTTTTTTCAGATTTGCCCTTTACCACATTACAACGTTATGGGAGTTTATATGCAAGCTAATACGCTTATGTGTCTTTACCCTGGAAAGTAATGAGCGAGGTTCTAGCAAGCTGTAAAGGAACATCACCATTAAGCCTGTAACGTCCTACGTAGGTCATAACGGTCCAGTGCACTTACTCGGAGATAGCGCAGGGTAATAACCATAACTATCTATCCCATACACCAGATGAGACACTCTAGACATCTTGTTCGAATCATAATTAAGCAAACAACGCAAAACATGAAATCCAAAATATTAAATGTGTTATTATCAACGATGGATTTAAGTTACGGACGCCATGCTACCAAATTTAGTTTGGTACGTTTGAACGAAGATTCGATGGACATCATATAAAGAATCTTGCCTTTACTCTGTTGATGATAACCTTACTCAAGGATCGAACCTTTCAATTCCAGTACTTCAAATGCGTGAACCTAGAAAGTCAGTCAGTTATCAATTACACCACATAAGTGTTGTGGGTGAATGAAGCTGGTAGCGGCAGTAAGAGTAAATTAAAAAATTGTTTCTATCCTTAGCAAGCAAAGACCCTCACTAGACTCTACTGATCTTCCTTTTTAGAAGTTATTTCTGTTACGATTGGCCCTATTGCGACTTTCCATGGCGATAATCGTTGGATTTGAAACTTAATTGAGAAATAAATGCATTTTACGTTATTTTATTTACTTGGTTGAAACAGAATAGAAATAAGGGGCATAAAGATAGGGAACTAAGTAGTCATGAAGAGAAAGTTACTGACGTTAAGTGAAGTTGTGGTTCAGAAGAAGTGATGTAAGTGAGATTAGTGTAATATCAGGAATGGCCTCTACATACGCTGCATATTATTAATGTTCAATCCATTTTTTGTATTAAGTTATATGTCACGAGACAAAGATTCTTTGTGGAGCTGTGAATTTCACCCAAATATGGGAATTCGGGTGGTAATGAGACATACAAGGGAGTTATACAGCCCGAGCTACAAAGTCTCAACGAGTTTTCCAAAACTCTCACTTTGGAAAAGGACCTTCTTATCGGCGATTAGATACGTCCAGCACTGAAACACGACAAGGCCGTGGCGAAATAAATTATTTTCCCGCGACTCATACAAGTGGAGCGAGAAATTACACCCGCAGGGTTTGGGATGCACAGTAACAAGCGAACGATGTCACTTGCTTTCTCTTCGGTGCCGTTCATTCGAATTGATCACGTTGGCATTCACAGCTCGAGAAAAATCCTTGTATTATTTGTTATATCTCTGCATCGTTTAATGTAATTTGAACGGTGCAGAGGATCACGCAATTCAAAGGAGGATTCAAGTATTGCACAAAGAAGCCAAAAAAAAATGATGGGGTGCAAATTATACGAATATTTTAAGTGTGAGAAACTGCATGCAAGGAATAACGTGTTACGATGATGCCACATACCCCCCAAGAAGAGGATTAGATGGTACAGAGGATTACAAGTAAATAATTTTTATTTGACTCTTTAGTTAATTTCTCAATTGCCATACGACTTTATCCACGCTTTGTAATAGAAACATGAACGTTGTAATGACCTGGTTGTAGTCGAAGTGCAGGGGCTTGACGCAGACGGCGAGTCCCTCGGGCACGGTGCCTGCGGTGAGGTTGCGCAGATCTGGGTCGAGACGAGTGTTGCGCACCACCAGCCTGTTAGAGGGAGGCAGCAACAGCCGGCTGACCACGGAAACTGACGCGGGGGCGCTCAGGTTCTTCCCCAGGGGGCACAGCACGAAACACGCGCTGTACTTCAGGTTCCAATTCTCACGGATCACCTGCACACGAACAGAAAATTGCGCAATGGACACACATTTTCCATTAACCGATGTTTTATTTCTGCTTGTTTAATTTTATACGATTGTATGAAAAACCCCGGTACCAATATAACGTTTCCCTAAAATTATAAATTATTTTTTTCTGCATTCAATTACAGATCATTGATATAGTAAATGAAAGCTTAGGCACCAACATAAAAAAATAGGTATTTTATTAAAGAAATTAATTTCAGGAATTCTCGAAAACAGCTGAGATTTAAAATGCATGGGGTATGAAAAGTTATTCCCGTTCGAAGAAGATCTCGAACTCGTGACGAACCGCAAAAAGGACACACATTTATTTTAAAGTATTAAATGGTTGAAATATGATAAAGAATCACAATACATGTTAATTTCGTTCAAAAGTAAATTTACAGGGAAAAAAGGTTGAACCTAATTTGGAACCTACTACACATATAAAGCAATAAATAAAGACTTTGACACTGTTTACCAAAATAAATGGCTTAATTTGAATGATATTTTCAAATTTATGTGTTGTTATTTTTTATTACAACTGATATAATTACGATTTTGTGGGGCTGACAACGAATTTAGTAACGGGCCTAAATATCAATTCATAAGATTAATTTATTCGTTCACCTCCAGTGCTGTAGATTTATATTTATTTTTAAGACGTTTCTGGATGTATTTACACATTTACAGGACGTTTAATTTATAAGTATTAATCTTTAAAATTATTTAACCTATTAATAATTGAGAACGTGCGCTAAGTGACGTAGCCTTACTGACAAAATTTTTCTGCCTATAAGCACAAATAAAAAACATGTGGTAAAATACTAATTAAAATTACTGATAGTCAAACAATTCATCAGTTGATTTATCGGTATGAGAAACGAAATGCATACCTTTTTATACAATTTCGAAAAAAAACGTGAAATACATAGGTATTTCGATTTCTATCAGATTTAACATTCCTGTAGTAAACATTTATATTTATTATTGCGTCAAAGATTATAAAATAATATCTGATTAATATATATTGATGATACGATCAAAGCTACTTTTGAAGTGGCAAGAGGAAAGTGAAGTGAATATTAAATATTTCTGCTGAATGTTTCCCGATTATTGAAGTAATCCTAAACTACGATATCCACTAACCTCCGCGCCTGCGGGATCAGGGCTACAGAGATCAATTTTATTAAACTCCCGGATGAATACGTGCGGCTTTAATAGCGACGATAAGGCACTGATGTGGGCCGCCCCGATATTAAATTGCGCCGGGGAACACTATTACTCTACGGCGCAGGTAAGCTCCGCTGTCCAACAAACAGGATTAGGAGATCAAACAGTGTTACGTTCCATAACAGGACATTGTTACGAAGCTGACACGTTCACTAGACTCAAACTGTTTAATCATTCGCGGTAATGAGCGCCAGTCGCGTTGAACTGCACCGTATTCAGCGTTGCTAGAGTGGGTCATTTGTCAAAAGGTACATACGTTAAGGTGAAATTACAAAATAATTCAGTAATAACAGAGAATAATAATTGTAATAATAATTTTTCTGTACATATTTCAGACGATGAATAACGGTAGATAGACTTGTAATAAATCACTAACGTTTCCAGGGGATGACTTATGTTATATTTAATTTACTTGGCTCTGTAAGAGGATATTTTAAGAGTTTTATGTAGATTACATATATAATTTTTATTATCAAATTTGATAACATATAACACTGAATTAATTATAAAACAAATATAATGCACACCATTTAAAATATTTTATTAATAGCTATGAGCTGAAGAAAAGAATTTCAACGTCGTATCTGACGGCGTCTAATACATATATACTTCGCCGCCAAAACTCGGATCTCTGGCTGGAGGGTCAGGCTTTGTCGTGCAGGAATGGCTTACCGCGGGGTCTGGCTCCAGGTGCTTTCTATACGGCGGAAATCTCCCTGCCTAAAACAAGTCTTTTCACTTTTCTCAATCTCCACTTTTTCTGTATCCGCCACTGGCTATGCAAGCTCTTATGTACCCTAAGCCGTCCATCTCAACTCACGTTACGCCGATTTATGGGATCTAATAAGTTGAGATCCCTAAAACATCGACATACTTCCCAACAACAAGGACCCGGAGCCAAAGTAAACAACTGTCATACCACTTTACTGGTCCCCAGAATTATTCTCGCACCATCTAGTGTTTGCGCACATGTTTTACATGAAACACAAACAGACGGATACCGGGTAGATCCTTAAGTCCTATCTATTTCTATTCTTTTCTATGCTATTATAGGAAAGTGACCACAACGTGGCTTACTCTCAAGTAGCCTGTAACGAAATAAGTTCTGTATTTGATACTTCAGATGCAACCGACGTCACAATGTCCGAAGTCAATCGACCCAGCCCGGTGCTGCTGCTCGACTAGACGGAGTGATCGCCTGTTCACGTGTTTCCAGCCAACGCGAGTGTTGTAACACTGCGTAAAACGTTTATTAGGGACATTTAGCTGAGAAGTTTAGCATTCTAAAGATATTAAAATGTGGAATGTATCACCTATAGGTTATCAGAAACAACTTCGAATGGAAAATATATTTTTTGCAACGCTAAAGCAGATTGATATTGCAGAATAAAATTACTTGTTACGTTGTTAAATTCTATTAATTTAAAGTTCTAAATGAAAAGCATTCCTACCTTGACTTTAGCGGGAACGGACACGGACCCCATCGTGCTGTTTGTTCCGTTCCCCGGATACCACAACCTGCACCACACTCTTTCTGGACCCCGTGTTTTCGTAGCGCCAATGATCCGTACCAATCTTTCCTCACGGCCATCATAAAAAGCAGAAAACACGAAAAATTTGTACCTGGAACAGATAAAAATGTAAACATTCATACTTTGAGTAAATTTGTCTGCTGAAAGTAGAAAGTTTCCAAATAACAGGAAACATCTCTGATAATGTATGTAAGTTTTCCCGGTGTAAATTATTAATAAATTTTTCGCGGTTGAGCACCAGGTTTAGATTTCTCGCTGTTGAAGACAGCGGTAGAGAATGAACGCAGAAACATCAACGTCTAAAAATCTGAACCTGGTGCTCAACCGCGAAAAATTTATTAACCTCTGATAATACTAAAATATTCTCAAAACTGAAGAAGAAATTTATTCGTCTTTCAGTTTGGGTAAAATTAATGCTGAAATGAGAGAAAAATGAATATGTATCCATTTCATAAGTGTACGAAAATAATTTAAGTGTACGAAAATAATTTTTTAACAAAATTATTCCACGACAAAATTGTATTATTACGACCTAAGAAAGTAAAATATGACATATTTGACTTTGTTTAGATTAATACAAGCATTTTGTTGGACGAAGAATTTATTATTTTTATTCAACTGAAACTAACAATAACTCCATAAATGACGTATCGCATTAAAACAGAGCAACATACTCTTAAGATTTGGTAATTTAACTTATAATTTTATGCAACTATTTTATTTTTTCATAGATTAGTGTAGAGTAGACCAATAATCGAAATTCTAAAATAATCAGAGAAAGTATAAAAATTTTAAAGATAAATTTACTAATACAATTTTAGACTTATTAAAGTCACACAACTGTAAAGATATATATATATATTGTAGTGAATACTAAGGAATTTATTTTATGCAAGTTTTTTTTTGTCTTCAGTTCTGCAGTACGGGTGAACTTTTTACGTTACGCCCGTTGTTTACGAATGTTTGACGATGGGTCAAACTGTGTCTCGGGAGAGGGGTATAAAAGCCCTAGGAAATAAACAGACGGGAGTCAGTAGTGGAGAAGGCAGTCGCGTGGTTGTTGGTATTTGTGTGTCTGGAAAGCTTGGTCGAGTTGGACGTTCTGTCTAGGTGCGCCGTCGTTTGTGGTCGTTGGGGGTTTTTTTTTTTGGTCTGAAGTCATTCCGATTCTAAGCAGTTCTGTGCTATAGTGGATCCAATTTATATATATATATATATATATATATATATATATATATATATATATATATTGTATAGCGAATCTCACTCGAGATTCAGGCCAGTCCAGTCCAAGGTTGGTAAAAGGCCCCGGGAGATGGTAATCTCGGGTAAAGCCGTCTATCTATGATAGCTCTGCCAACAAATCCTATCTTCACACCTCCCATGGTGACACTGGGCAATGCAGCTTTGCTGTAGCAAAGTGGAGAAGGGTGCTTAATGTGGGGTTGTGAGTTTGTTGTGATCATTAACGAACCACGAAATAACGTGCATCCGTTGAAGGGTTTTGGGCCGCCTGAGAACCAATTTTGTCGGTCCACGGTGTTTGTTTGGTTTTGGTCAAGGAAAGTAAATAAGAGTTTGATTTGTTATAAATGTTTTTATAGTTTTCTATGTTATTGGAGGCCCGTAGGCGACCCCTGAGATATATTTCCATTTAATATTTTGGTGTACAACAATTTGGCACCATTAAAGGGGTAAATAATAATTTAATTTTGTTTATTTTTATATATATATATGAAAATTTATAAAGAACAACGTAGATTAATTTAAATTAAATCAATCTCATAAACGTGAAAGTATTTTTGACTCTGTGGTATAATTATTAACGCGAAAAGATCAATTGAATAAGAGACTTCTCATGTATTTATCTCTTTGTTTTCATAACGAATATTGCGTGTCCCTTGACCCAGCACAATTTTGCACTCCTGTAAACGTTGCAATTAGAATTGCGGGCTGATATTACTGGCCTAGAGCCATGTCCGTATCAAACTCAGATTATTAATACAGTCCTAACATGGGAAATGGTTTATCGTGCATATTTACATACAAATGCGATCTACAGAATTGTTTAACTACCAAAATGGCCTTGTGTTGGGTTGTTGATGTTGGAAAATGAGCGAATTTATTGTTCATTATTACCTTTACGAATTTGAATATATGTATAAACTATTGTTAGTGTAGTATCCCTTACGTTTACCGTTTGCTTTTATTTACCATTCCTCTCCGCAATATGACGGAAAAATGTATTGACATGACAAATATATTTTAAAGAAATGTCTGAAATATGAGAACTTTTTCTACTGAAACGTATAATAATATTATTAAATATTTTAATAGATAATAAATATTACACGCAGTTGAAGAGTAGTGCGGGGGTAGAAAATTATAGGTTTCAGGTATATTAATTATTTACGTTAACGCCTTCGAAACCGCCTTTTCTTCAGTACAACGCACATCCTCAATATTCAATAGTTCAGGTTATTTAATGGCATTTATATTTCAATACAAACATATGTGTACGTATGTGTATAATAAGTATGTTCAAATAGTTACACGCCTCCCTCCAAATTTATTGGTTCAATCTGACAAATGGTTGCTGTCGAGGTCTATTTTCCTTATTATTTTATTTTGTTAAGCGCAGAAGCGTAAAAGCAATATTCGGTTCGATTTAACACCAAGGAATTCCTTTAATCACGGATGAATTGTTGTTTAAGATCCTTAAACTAAACCCCGAGGGCTCTAGTTAACCCTTTCCTACCCTGATCTCCCTTTGAGCATCTCCTTTTCTATCTCTTACTATACTTTGATAATAACCCTCTTGAAGTCTATAACTAAAAGTATTTTTCAATGTAAATTGCGATTTATTTATCTATCGTAGTTCACACCCACCTTGAGGAGTTTCATGACTCCTCTAGCCACATCCGCAGTTTATATTACGTCTTTCTATGTCTTACTAAACTATTATAAATCGGTAATAAATTCTATAGCAAAATAATAAAATTCAATTTTTGCATCTTGGAGATTATTCATTTTCTTGTAAAATCTACTTGAACGTAAAGACTGATAATCTTAGTAATTATAAGGTTATATAGTATATCTCGTATATGGAGCGGAATGAGGAAGAATATATTTTATATTAAATGAGAGATATATAGAATATTGCCGATTTATAGTTTCAATTCGAATTAAATAAATATAAAATAACGTTTTATCAAATGGATATACTGACGAGCTGTAATTGAGAATCGGAAGCTACAGTAAGTAATGATATCGTCTTGTGATTGCGTTATCCTAGTGAGCGTATTACCTTGTTCCCGACACAATCTGCCACGCCCCGTCCTTGGCAGTGAGGTTGGCTGCGAGCGGCGGCAGCTTGACTTCCACCCCCGGGGGGACGCCGCCCCCCGCCTGAGACTCCGCCAAGGCGCGCTCCACGGACGCCACAGCGGCGGGGTGCGCAGGGGGCGCCTGGGGGCGACGTTCCTCCGCCGCCGCCGCGAAAACCCCCAGCTGCGTGTCCAGGAAGCTGTAGTCCTCTCCCTGCAACCGTGCAGACGCGCCAAGATTACTGCTTTTGTTTGATTCCAGTGGAGCAACTTCTCTCACAGCTATTTAGAATTTATGGCCGCTGTACGATATTAATTTCAAAACCACAATACATTTTCAGATATCGCATATTATTTGTGATTGAAAGACTTCGAATCTTGTATTTAACTTGATATAATCTGGATATACTATAGATGAATATAAAAATTAGTAAAATGTACATTTAGAAATAAAGACGGCCATTTATATTTAACGCGATATAATTGAAAAAACAAATTTAAATCTTCAAATCAGCTTATTATGAATTTTAATTTGAAAAATGTTTACCAGCTACCTCCAGCTTTATACATTAATAACTTATAGCTGATAAACCAGTAAATCAATGATCATGGCAAAAGATTTCGTAGCTCGTGATTCGGGATCTTTCTATAAAATTCTATAGCATTAACTTTAACAGAGTGTATAATTATTGTTCTTTTGGTTACCTATTGCGGGACTCCAGCGATATCTATTTAAAATAAATTTTTTATTGTCATCACATGTCAGTTTAATTTTAGTCCCTTCGTCTACCAACCTATTAATGTTGTTTTTAATATTTTAGTTTTCAAATTCGGGCACTGAACTCCATTTTTACTACGTAAAGAGTTATACATAGTCAGAAGTAATGCAGTCTTGAACAGGAGAAAGCGAGATGGCGGCAGTTTGGTTAACTTCCTGTGCTTAACCAGATTTATGCACCACAAAGTCAGACCCTCCACGGCTAGATCCAGATTAGGAAAAACGACAGTACCTACTAATATAAAATAGAATAGCCAAATAATTTTAAATTTATTTTATAATATGCGCTATGTTTTTAAAATCATGTTGAATCATGAGTCTGCACACTCGTAAAAAAATCTCGAATGAAATTTTACGGAAAAACGGTTCACGTATTTCAAACAAACTTCCATAATGTTCTCAAAATAATCCCATAACGTTACGACACGATTTTCCACAACTGTGATGATCAGTTAATTGTTTTAAAAGTTTATGATTATATTTTGGTTTAGCATCAGTCCGTTACTTGCTATCAAGTTTTATTTATTTGGAAACATAATATTATGGGTTACGTTAGGGATGAAATTATCAGTCATTATTCAACACATTTTTCACGTGAAAATTTTTAAATTTTGTGTTACTTCCTTTTGTTTGAACAGTCTCCCTTGTTCCTTCAGGAATAATCATAATATCAAACCAAGTAATAAACCTGCTTCATTTCACGTCGTAAAATGTGAGTTGGGCGGGTAAATGAGCCTGGAAGAATTTAATTTTGAGAAGCCATGTCATTTAATCTAGGGAAAGTTGATGAAAGAAACGCTAGAGAATTCACATTTCACGGACGCTCTGCCAATGCGTTTAATATATTAAAATTATTAGAACATTTTACTTTAATTGCACGTTACGATTAATTAAATAAAATAATTTAAGCAGATAAATGGAATGAAGAAATTTTCTAATTGCATGAAAACAAAAATATAAACTATACTGAGATTTTATTATTTATTTATTTATTGAGCCACTAATGGATGCTTGCCGCTACACAAGCTGCTATTTATTTTGTATATCCCCCTCGTTGAAATGAAGCTTTCACAGTTCCTCGCTGTTGAGTTTAAATTTTTAATATTACTAAATCAGCGCCAGACTGACCTAATTATAACTAATCGAATTATATTGAAAGGCGTCTCAATGATAGGAAATTAGAACGGGCTCAAATTTCAATGTAAAATATTTTTATCATTAGCTAGTGGAAAACATTGTCCTCAAACTCGTTTAACAGAAATCACTTATTTTTTACTATACATAATTAGTATACACCGCTTGTTATTTTATGAGTATCATTAATATAATAATTTGGAGAGTTCTTTTATAGAATTTTAGGAACTTTAAACTTTTAGAAAAATAAAGCTTAAATTTGGCATATTCTAAGAAGTCTGCATGTTTGGTTTCTCGTCGTCTTTATAAGGAAACTAATTTCAGTTTAAAGATCCTCCATGTAATGGAGCTACGTTCATTCAGAAAACACACAAATGCACTCGGTTTGCTCGACATGCACATGCACACGCACACACAAAATCAATCGCACCTTTCCCATTAGCATTTGCACTTAAAATGACAAACACGCTGTTGCCACTTTCTGCTTACGGTATTTGCTTAAAACAGGTTTAGATTCTTGATGTGAAACAAAGTGACGTGTTCAATTTAGATATAACTTATGTATTGTTAAATTTGGAGTAAGGACGATAAATTGTCATGAAGTTATAGATTGTATAATATTTAAATAACGGTTTATTTTTTCATATTAAAGAAGTTTGCCCTTAAAATTAGGTTGTGAAATATTTTTAAAATTATTTTCCTGGTCCTTTTGTTTGTTGTTTTCCACATCATATCAAATTTCTGTAATTAACAGATATAGCTGTTTTGAATAATTACCCATGTATTTAAAACTATTTGAATATTAAATTAGCTTACCGAAAATATTAATATTGTAAGCATTATCGGTTAGGCACTGTTTGTCCATCAATAAAAACAACAGTTACTGATGGCAATGTAACATTGTTGATTGGCCCCACGTTTAAGTTCTTACAATTTTTCGATGCCGCAAAATAATACAAAATATCTGATTGGTGAATTTCTCAGAATCCTGGAATCTGCTACAGTCGAGGACCAGAGTGAAGGCACTCTGGGATAGATGTGTGAATGGATCTGGTCGTTTGCCTGACAGTACATTCTCCAGATTGAAGTTTGCCTGACAGGACATTCTCCCGATTGGCGTGTGCCCGACAGCACATTCTCCCGATATGCATATTTCAAATTAATAGGCTGGAAACTGGAGGAGCTGCTACGTCACGGGACGACATGATTGGAGCGAATTATTACATCCTGTTCGTTGCGACGGAGTCCGAAGTGGAAACAGCTCCACTTTGCTATTTTCGGGGGCAGCTTACTTCAAACAGGACGATAACGTAGCCGAGGCGCAATATTTTGTTTGCATTTAAATAGCTTCATAAATCTCGATTATATGCATTTCGACCACTTTACATATGATTAGCAAATCCCGACCCTCCAACTTTAATGAGAGAGATGTTTCACAGATTTAATTAGTGGATTTAAAGACGTCAAACTGCTGGCGCACTATAATATATTAAAATTTGTATTCGTTAAACTCCATATTTGAAACTGTTACTTTTGTGTTTGTAAATATTTTAACATGTGTGAATTTATACAATTTTGAGTGTTTCAAAACCTTGATTTTGTCTTCCTATGATCCACGTTAACAAATCAGCTGATTGTGTCATTGTATAAGAATCTGAAAGCGGTTGAGCGGTGTGACGTCAATCTTAAACATTAACTTTCTGCTTTATATTTATAGATATAACTTATATTTTTTATTATTACAGTTTATTAGACAAAATGTTTCTTAATTTTTGGAGTTAAGACATATCGTTAGACCGATAATTTTGTAATGGCTTGAACGTGTATATGAATTACATATTAAAATTTATATTTGATCTTTAATGTAAGTTAAATCGTTACGAGAGCAGGTTACCTGATTATTACATTGTATTTATTTTCTCACAATTACTATACATTTTAGGATTTTTACGTAACACAATTTCCATTAAAACCATAATTATTAAATTCATCTAGAGTCAGAATAGTTATTATACATGCATGAAGTGTTAAATTGTTTGACACGCTTGAAGTATTCTGAAGTTATTTATATGGTGATACAGAGAAAGTTCTATGTTTAACATCGGAACAAATGTTGGAATAAATGTGAATTTACAATATTTAAAAATGAATTAGTTTCATTTTATAAATTAAATCAATTGACACAGGGGTTCATTTAGAGGAGTTACTTAAAGATTCATTTATTTGTTTCCACACGCTACTTCCGATTACGGGTAGTCTTTGATCTGAATCATTCATGGCGAGATTGCCCCTTCTTATTTTCTTAATGGATTACTTCAACTCCCTTCTCCAATATTGCCTTAATGGATGAAGGGCAACTGTTATCCAAGCTGTTCCGGGACTGTTTCCGGACGATAGAGAGAATTATCTTACATTATTGAAAGACCTGGCTTATGCAATGTCTATAGCAGCCAATTGAAGATTAAAATTATTTACGTTTATTACAACCGTATACGGAACGTAAAAGCACGTTATTATATTTATCGGTTCAAAACTTCAATAAATGGAATTTCTGTTACTCTCGTTACTTTTTAACATGCCATTATCTTCAATTATAAAAGTGATTACACAAGCTATTCTAAGGTTAGGGTTAGGCATAAAGGAAAAGTATCCCGAGATTTCAGTACATTAATTACAGTGATGTCGTTTTACTCTAAACGATAAAAGCTAGGTTTATTCATAGCAAGTAGTGCTTCCGTTCTATTATACAGACACTATTGTAGGCTAATATTAATCGAATATAATTATAGGGGGTAGATTTTTTAAGTAGTTGTCAATCATTTGATGCAAACTGAAATATTTTGAACGAGATTTTTATTATAAATGAAATATATTAATTAAACAATTAAATTGAATTTTTACGGACTCACAACCTATAATGAAGGAATTGAGGGTTAATGAATCTGAGTTTTCCGCTCTGACCAAGAGCTTTCTCAATTAACAGAATTTTTGTATTGCATACGAACGGCAGCAGTTTTGTGTGTCTCAATACCCCACTAGAAGAGTGGTGTAGGGTCTGCAGCACGCTGGTTATGACATCACCAAATTGCTTTCATCTCAACGAAAACTGCGTGTATACTTCTCTTTTCTCAGAACGATTCCACACACACACACACACACACTGTCTGTTTACATTCTCCACATCGTACCAGTCTGATTTTTTCCTCTCTCTTATTCTGAAAACTAAATCAATAGCGTCACTTTTTCCTTTACTATTTCTACCCTTTTGAAAATCGTTGCAGTCTCGCAAAATGCAAGACAAAGATTCACTCCTTCAAAGAATCCACTACCTTAATTAATTCTGTTCCCAACAGATTTTATGGCGTCTTGAATTTTCACGTTTTTGTGGGTCACGACTTCGCATATCCCCTATGAAAAATTGCAAACCGACAAGCAGCTGTTATTTGAATACTGAAGGGACCCGTATGTTAAGGACAGATTCGCTTAGACCGAAAAATCTATAATTACTTTATTTTAAAAGTGTTTTATTTAGGGTAACAGGCTACATGAGGGTAATCCACACGGTGGCAACTCCCCTTTAATATAATAGGAAGGGATTTGAAAGGGGAGATGCGGAAGGGTATAGGAAGGTAGCCAAGGGTTAACTAGGGCCCTCGGGCTATATTTTAAGGATCCTACCCGGCATTCGCCTAAAGAAATGCAAGGAAAACAGTAGAAAAACCTGCATCAGGTAGGTCGGGCATTGGGTACTTGTCCCTGCCCTTCCGATGGCGGGAGAGGGGTTAACTGTGCGGTCGCAGCTTCCCCCTCTCCGTGCCTTGACCAGTCTAGGAGGCAGCTGGCTGACTATTCCAATGGGAATAGAGGACAACTCTTACCGTATGCCCAAGGTCGGAGACCCAGGAACATACACCTCTCAAAAAGGTGCCTCCGCATGTGGGAACCTTAGTTCAAAAAACCAGAGAGATGTGAAGGCATCCCCAAAGGTAGCCTCCGCCAGAGCTCTCTTAAAAAGTAATTTTTTTTTTTTTTAGGGCAACAGGCTACATGAGGGTGATCCACATTGGGCAACTCCCCTTTAATAGGATAGGAAGGGATTAGAAAGGGGGGATGCGGAAGGGTAGAGGAAGGTAGCCAAGGGTTAACTAGGGCCCCCGGGCTATATTTTAAGGATCCTACCCGGCATTCGCCTAAAGGAATGCAGGGAAAACCCTAGAAAAACCTGCATCGGGTAGGTCGGGCATTTGGTACTTGTCCCACGCCCTTCCGATGACGGGAGAGGAGTTTGCTGTGTGGACGCAGCTTACCCCTCGCCATGCCTTGGCCTGTTTAGGAGGCAGCTGGCCGACTATTCCAATAGGAATAGCGGACAACTCTTGCCGTATGCCCAAGGTCTGCGACCCCGGAACATACACCTCTCAAAACAGACCGAGGTGCCTCGGCATGTGGGAACCTTAGTTCAAAAAAACCAGAGAGATGTGAGAGCATCCCCAAAGGTAGCCCCCGCCAGAGCTCTCTGGGAAGGTTCACCTGCGAGAAATCCTCTCGCAGGCTTCCTTTTTTTTTTAAAAAAAGTAAAATTTACCTTCATGCCTTTTAAGTTTATTACAGTACTCACGACAGAAAGAAATAACACATTCTATATTATTACTGTATTTTTTAAAAAAGAAACGAGTCTCATTACAATTCTGATTACGATTATTGAATACTTAAAAGGCACAGACCATTTGTTTGGTTACAATTTAATGTACAAATTAAAAAGAATGGGCGGTGTAGTTTTATTGCACTTAAACATCAATTCAATAATATTATTATTTTCGAACTATTAAATTCCTAATATGAATTATGTACAAAATACATTCTGTTAAGATCTTAAATAGGAAACTAAATTTTACAAAAGTTGTACATAGTTCAAAGGATAAGCAACAAAATAAATCTTGCATTTTTATCATTTGAAATTGAGTTGGATGTAATTAGTTTCACTGGTATCGAATTTCTGAAATGAAACTAGGGACGGGAAATGGCGAGGGATAAACTCGAGTGTCAGTTTCTGGCGACTGTATTTAATTCTCTCCGACTTCGGCAAAGTCCTCGTGAACAGCAGATGGCAGATGAATCCAGGATATTAAATTGTCATACCCGGTACGTTGTTAATAATATCGTGTATTAGCTGAATTCATCGATGATCCGTTAATAAGCCGAGAGGGTTAGCACGATCGTATATTCATAACGAATGGCAAATACGCTATAGAATTAACCTACAGAAGTTAGCTAACAAGCGCATAAATTCCCCCTACGCTATTCGCTTTGTATTTTTCGAATATTAATGAGTTGGTCGATTATTCTATGTGGTCAAAAATATTGACGCCTTTGCAGCAAACATTGAATAATTTAAAAATGGTTAGTATTTTTTTCGTAAATTGCAAAAATAAATTAGACACAACATATTCACTATAAACAGACGGAAACAATGTATTTACAAGTCTCAAAGGTTTAATTGATGCAATTTATTTGGGTAACAATAAAATACAAGATTGCAAATAGAAATAGATTCAAGTTTCTATATACAGCCAAAATAATTCACAAGTCAGTTTCTAACTGGATTATCTTGTACGAAAGATATCAAACTGTTAGTATAATCTGAATTATTATTATTAAGTACTGTGGTTTTCTGCAGGTCCAAAAAGTTGTTATAAATATTTAAATATTCAATTTATATTTTTGAAATTCCATATTTTATTCTCTTATTCAAATTTCCAGTCCTCTTATTATACTTGTTAATACATCTGTAACATAATAAAAGAATCAATTCATTTTCACGCGTTCTCAGGGTTATAGAAATTGTCTTCAATGTGGATTTTTTTTCACGTATCAACGTCTTAGTCTCTTTAAATTCGTATCACTCCACATTTAACAAATTATTTTCTTTCACCTGAGTAACTTCGTTTCCGATCCATGGAGTTAAATATTCCCAAAAAAAATTAAAAAGTAAGGTTTTAATGCAACTTAAAGTTTAATTTGCTTCTTCAAAACAATATAGTTAGTATATAAATATATTGTTCATTGGGCAGTCTTTGTACGATGAACACCATTGACCGTCCGCTGTTCCCAACCACACTGTTGTCTACAACATCAACAATTAATGTATTAAAACATTCTTTACTGTGATACATTTCGAACAGATTCTTGATGATATTATGTTTAATCGTCCCATTTAGAAACTGATAAAAAAAAATTGGATCTAAATTCCGTGACGTTTTTCTTAATTGACATGATTTGTGCACATACACTCACGTATGCAATTAAAAAGAAAGTCACTCATAATACGCAATAGAAATGTGAAAATAAAATATGGCTATAAATTTAAAAACCGAACAGATAAGGAATGTGATGGAAAAGGGAAAAAGATTTTAAATATATAGATTATTGATTAAACTTTTATGGAATTTCAGAGAACGTCGTCCGTGATGTTATAAAATCATTTTGTTATGAATTATCGAACGGAAATAAAATTTGAACTGAGTTGAAAATTTTTTTTTAGTTTTAGCAGAAATGTTTTTCGTCGGATACCATAGGTAGATAAAAATATTACTGCAATGAAAAATTCTAACATAGTTTTCGAGTCGACCTGGACACTTTATGAAAGACGAAGAGTGGAAGGCCACTTAACTACTGACACAGGATCATAATTACACAAGAGTAATAAGGAACGTAAGTCTTCCCGGTGTAGTTGCTGGATGAAGTTTTCTCGGGATTCCAACCGGGTAGCGTCATCAGGTGAACTTCACTGCAGAAGATGGCGGTGCAAGCCATCGAAACGTTGTGGATATTAAACGACGCTACCCGGTTGGAATCCCGAGGAAACTTCATCTATACAAGAGTACATTAAAGCAAAACACTAGTTAAAGGTAATCTATACATTGAAAAATAATTATCTATTTATTTGTACGTTCATTACATTAACTTGCTCCTAACTTTATATTATTGTTATACTAGTTATTTTTTGACTGAATTAAATTAATCTGAAATTATTCCAATCGTATCAAATGTAACATGACGCTCAAGTGTCAAAACGACCAATGTAATATAATCTTTCCTCGAGTTTTATCATCTATAGCTGAAAACAAATAACGTGGTTTCAATTTCTGCGTATGTGTACAAAATCACTTCACGAGTTGTGCAATTAGTGATAAAAATGTTCATTTTTTTCCTTATAACTGACGAAATTCCAAAAACTGACATATCCGTCAGCACAATAATTGGCTTTGACTTATCCTACATAATTCAATATCATTTTGCCAGTAGTGTTTACCACTTATCAGACGCAAGGACACTTCATATTAATCTCACTTCAAAGATAACAGATTTGTGGATCCTTCATGCTTGCGTAATATCAGTCTCGAACGTCAGACTTGATTAGAACCACTCATCATTGTCTGCAAAAGGACAGCTGCCACGTTATCAAACGGATTTTATTAGATTTTGGTTGTGGCCACTGTATGACTTTTATTGGAAGATTATCAGAGTTTTGATATTACGTACATTTACGTACGCACTCATTTACCAAAATTCTTTCACATACCATTACTGATACATGAATGAATTAAAATGATTTAATTATATAGACAATAATCCAAGTCGCTATAAAAGTGTTTATTGTTATTATTATTTGAAATTTAAATTAATGACAGCACTGAGTACTACATAAACCACTAAAACTAGAAATTTATCTGGTCATAGTTATGTACTAATTGTGTTTATTGTATTACATATATAACTAATTTTAAAATTAAATCTAGATCTGACTTGTAATGAATTTAGAAATTGGCCTACACTCAAAATATTTATTTATGAAGGTTAAAGTTACATATTGTAACATGTCAATTTTTATCTTGTTGTATTATTGCCTTTGTCGGCATCCTCTTGTCGCACAGTTCAGTTCCCGTGTAGGTCTCGTCGGGGTATGGAGCTGAGCCTCCAGGAAAGAGCTCAAAACATTGGAGCCTGGAAATTCACGCCCTGCTGATATATGTATCTCATGTCTCGATACAATAAAAGTTATTGTTAAGTTTTTTAATTTTCTAACTAAACAAAAATTATCTGGCGCCCTATAAAATTATCGAAGGTGAGGGAAGGACGTGAGAGGTCGGTGTATTGCAATATATTAAATGAAAAATGTTTTTTTCAACCATTGAAGTTGAAGGAGATCTAAATTCTTTCACCTGAATGGGGTAACATATTCTAATTGTTTCATTAATATTATGTCGTTTGAAAAGGTCCCCAAACAAAGGGAAGAAAAGTTGCGATGTATTTTAGTTAATACACGTAACTTGTAATGTTTGAATATAACGAATTTTAATAGAAATTTCAGAACAATGGTAAAACCAAACCAGTTGTTTTTTTTTAGGGCAACAGGCTACATGAGGGTAATCCACTTTGGGAAACTCCCCTTTAATAGCATAGGAAGGGATTTGAAAGGGGTGATGTGGAAGGGTAGAGGAAGGTAGCCAAGGGTTACTAGGGCCCCAGGGCTATGGTTTAAGGATCCTACCCGGTATTCGCCTAAAGAAATTCAGGGAAAACCCTAGAAAAACCTGCATCAGGTAGGTCGGGCATTGGGTACTTGTCCCACGCCCTTCCGATAGCGGGAGAGGAGTTTGCTGGGGGACGCAGCATTCCCTTCTCCGTGCCTCGACCAGTTTAGGAGTTAGCTGGCCGACTATTCCAATGGGAATAGCGAACAACTCTTACCGTATGCCCAAGGTCTGTGACCCCGGAACATACACCTCTCAAAACAGGCCGAGGTGCCTCGGCTTGTGGGAACCTTAGTTCAAAAACGGAGAGGCAAAGGCGTACCCAAAGGCAGCCCCTTTGTAGAAGTTATTCTAGAATGGGACTTGAATACTTTACAAACAATAGTTTGTCACACACCTTTAGTTTGGGGTGACACAGACGTGAAGTATTCTTATAGCGTCAGTGTCATACAAAAATTATAAAGGAGATAAAATTATATAAGAAGAGATGTGCCAGTGAAATAAAGAACCAATAAAATAACCACAAGTTCTTTATACATACTTATCTGAGGGGAGGAAACGCAATCATTCATTTGAAAGTAATTTGAACCGAAATATTCTAATAATTAAATTCAATCAACTTTACTACTTTTGACATATTTGCACTCAAACGACCATTTTTATCTCGATACTAACCCATGGGACAGTAAATCATTATTGTTGACTCGTTACGATGAAAAAAAGTAACGTCTTACATACGGATCAGTACTGCGGTTAACTCACTTCGAAATTCGCTTAAAAAATTACTAAAGGGTAGTTTTTACTATTTTTGAAAGCCTAGGTTAAAAAAAAGCCTCTCAGGTCCGTCCAGAGCTGATAGTCAGGACACTATGAATAGGCGTTATATATTACCATTGGTGTCGAATGGTTTCACCGCCAGGCTGAGAGTGTGCGATACACAATGAGAAGATATTAACCAAATAATATTGGGGATACGGTGATGTTATAATAGGACGAGCAGTGAGAGCATTCAAAGCAGTTAACTTTTCATACGAAAGAGAGCGCGAGAGAGAATGAGGAGCGGGATAAGCCTGATAATTAGTTTCCAAGCATATCTGAGACAAGGTGGTCGGATATACGGAAAAGCATGGCGTCGTATAACGCCTTCTAGAGGTGGAACTGACGTCGCATTTTTAATTCATCACTTACGATAGGTCACGAGAGTTAAGCCCAATAACTAGGTATTTTATCGTCGCATTTTCGTTATATATCAATCATCCACCATTGTTGAAAGTTCCATGAAAGGAATTGAGTTCCTTTTCTGTAAATGCTGAATAAATTTAAAGGTATAAGAATTTTATCAGTGTAAATATAATTGTCGGTATATTATAAAATATTTCAATATATTGTATTTACTTCATAATAATTTATTCTTGAAATTATTTAGAATTAAATTTTGTGTGTTTATTATGCTAAACGTTTTGTTTGAGTATATAGTACTTGACACTAACATTTTCCTCGGAATTGTAAATAGAAATACAATTTTAAATTCCGGACACATCTTATTACAAAAGTCCTTAGTCGATTCATCGTCGAGACTGATAAAACTGCATCTCTTTACACAGCCGAAAGATATAGTATGCCCTTTACGGCCCTCCTCTGGCAGGTTATAATGACCCAGAATCCCACAACAAATAAAACCGGATTGGTCGCCCTGCAAAGAGCGGGGGTTTAATTTAATGCAGCTTCGGGGAGCATGCGATGAATCATTCGTCTATCGCTTTGCCCGTTAAATATTTCGCAAAGGCAGGCTGCCCCTTCTACGGCGGCAACAAAGAAGACCGTAATCCAATATCCTGGGGCTGTGTTTCCTACACAACGTAGCAGCGGGAGGCGTATTTTCTACCCAGCGATACTGCTGTGTCGCAGCCCTTAAATGTGTCCAACGACGCTACATACAATATAAATTATACAGTATCACGTACTAACTGAAAAATGACTCGTAGTAACAATTCTACGAGTAGAAAATTTATCTACCATAGGAAATATTACTGTGTGGTATTTAATATGACGATGCACTCAATTTTTTACATTAGTCACAAAGTTGTGAGTTTATTAAAGGAAAAGAAAGAACTGATAAATTGTGGAAGGAACTGGTAGAATATTTAATTAATTCATTATACCTTACAATGAGCTAATGCTTTACAATCGTTAAATTTTCAAGTGTACCATAATTTAATCTGAAGTTTCCGCGGCATCGTTCTCGACAATTTTGGTTTAATGTAGAAAACAAAACATTCTGTCCCATTAATAATCGTTATTTTCACGAAAATAATTTAAAACAATATTATTATTTCTGGTTTTTGAAATATGCGGCTTTTATGGCACGGACGAAGAGCGAACTAGAATTCTAATAATGCTTCTCGGAATTCAGATGATTGGAGAAGGCGAGACTTAAGCATTGTGCGAACGCAATTATGACGTTTGATGACGTCATCTCACTGACAGACTGAGGCTCACGTACACGCCCTGAAGGAGAATATTTTTTCCTTTTTTCCTTTTAGTTACTCAGTTGTAACAACTAATACTTTTCGTTTTCTTTACTCAGCTGTAACAATTAATACTTTTTCTTTAGTTTCCATTTCTGAGAAACCGTAGCGATCCCCCCAGGACGATATTGACTGGCGAAGACCACAATTAACAACTTTCTGGCAGTAGAATTTTCAACTTAAAAAACACTTAACTTTACGTCAATAAACAGTGATATAGTTGTCACATAATCGCATATAATAATCCACAAACTATCAGACGCGAATGAGCTTAACTTTGTTTACTTTACTGTTGCTGGGTGATGCTTTGAGCTTTACAACATGCGTTCGTGACTGGCTTGGTTGAAAGCCAGACTTGTTCGGAAAGGCTTCGTCGCTTACCATTCTGCATAACTGGAATAATATTAGCGATTAAAAATTTTATTCTGGTGCTAAAATTCCAAATTATTTTGCAGAGCTATTGTCAATCAATAATTTTATTCAATTTCGAATAAAATCTGGTAATGAATGTAAAAACATCTCACGTCCTACGATCCCTATACCTATAATTTACAATTATCAGCATTTCATATCGAATAAATTCACAAGAAACGTTGAAAATCCATTTGAAAAAACCACGAACACTTTGCTTGTTATCAATTCATTTTTAATTACTAGGGAAAATACATTTTAGACTTGTTTAAAAAAAACGACAGTGCATTCATTGATTTGGCGAAAGGAGATTGGGTTGCTGCGGCAAAAAAAAAACTGCTGGCCGCAATATATTTCTGTTATCTTCCTTTACGTTGCAGAAATTTGGATTCTCGTTTCTCTTTAGCTTTTTTTGTTTTTTGAACGAACACTGATTATTTTAGCAAGTGGTATTTACAAAATCTCATGGAGCAGTTCAGAAACAATGTGCCCTAGAAAGGTCAGCAAAATTAATATTTTCGTCTTGTATCTCTCCTACGGCTTCTTTTTATAATTCATTATAATACATGATTAATAATGTTATTACAGTTATTGATTTAATGCGGTGCCGAATTTTTAGTTCTAATTTTTCACGATTTTTATTACTGAATCTTTTTTTACAGACGACCGGATGTCAAATATTTAATCAAAAAGTTGAACCATTATCCAAACGAAGAACTTCCCGGAAAACGGCAATACAGTAAGCGAAGTTTTTCTTTATACGTTTCATCCATTTATTGTCTTATTTTTACAACCATGTGACGAGCTGGGAAATGTTTACTTGTTCCAGGAAAGAGAAAGAACTTTTATTCTAAGAATGAATGTCATTAGATCTGTAATTAAATGTAAATATTTGCCTTCGTGCACAGAAACAGTTTCCGCTTACTAAAAGAAGATAATACTAGACGAATAAATGGTTTTTAGACATATCTGTAAAAGCAAATTTTATCTTCTGGCTGAAAAACAAACCAGAACAAGTTTTCTTATCTGTATTGACGTCCTTTGAACTGATAAACGATTCGAGGAGGAATTGTAAATTTTTAATGTGACCAAATGCACGTAATACATTTTACCGTTAAATAATAAATTATCCCTGAAGCAAACCAATAAATATTGTGAATACTTAAAAGCTACACTACCCTAAGTTTCGGAAGTCAAGTGTAATATTTAATTATGATATTTGTTTCGCTTAGTTGCGGCACAACTAATTTAACAGAAATTACTTACTCATTTTATTTATTTTTCACACCTGACGAAAGTACTGGTAATTTGGAAATTTATTGCTATGTTTTACATCACTTTATTATTCAATTATTTACAGACGCAAACATATTGTTTAAGTATTATTAATACTGTAAGTCGACATGCGATATTAAAATTTCGTTTGAAAATATAAAATAACATTTCTGTTTTAAGAATAGAATCTGAGAACACGTTCTGCCTGTCACCGGCATACTTGAAACCGTTCAGCTAACAGTTGATTACGAATTAAATGGTTAGAAAATTCGTAAATGTTTTAGTTAGAATTTGTGAAATTGCTCGTTTCTTTACAGTATCCAACTTTAATTTGGAAGTTGATTTTAATTTTAGAGGTATTTGTTATGCATATCTTTAAAATAAGAACATGGGAGGAAAGGGGGAAACTGTGATTCAAAGTTCATTAGCCTTAGGTTGTAATGGGATGAGCTTGTTTGATCCATATCCAATAAGAGGCGACTACACCAGTCTTAGCAAACGTGCGTTGCTTGTTGCATTCACGAAGGGGCGGTCCATCTTAGTGACGAGGAATGCACATAATTGAAATAATATTTATGTAATATATAATTAAAGAGCTTGTCTCAGCATATGGAAATAATGCGGAAAGTGGAGGTTTTACTGGCACTGGGAAATATGTTATATTTAATGGCAGTAAAAGACAAGTTAATTTTTGCGTAAAATAAATTCAGTAAGAATTGTCAAACAATATTAGTGGTGATAGAAATAAATTTTAAATTGTTTACTCAGTGATATTTTTCTCTAGGTTATTTATGATATTAATGCTAGAAGGCTACCAAAGTTTTTCACAATCTTTTTTTGTTCGTCAAATGCAAAGTCTCGTGTTGGAAAACGGTTGAGTCCGTTGGTATTTCATGCCGTTCTTCAGTTACAGTTTTAATCCTCTTTGCATTTAATTACACATCAGAGAAATATTTCAGGTCTTAAAATTCTAGCCAGATTTTTATGTTAATTCATGTAAACGTCCAAGAACTTGAATAAATCGGCTTGCTATTATTCCTCGTTTTCATATGACACGGAAATATGTCCCTTATTCTTCCTTTTAATTTTGTTTTTAAACATATTTGCTTTTAAGTTCGGAACGTCTTTCTTTTTATAAATGCTCTTAACAAATTGCTTTGGGCCGTTTCTTCAAACAAATGTGTGAGTGCCGGAGTACTAATGGCCTAAAAAGTAAAGTACGCAGGTCGAAGGGAGCGCTGTTGTGACACGTCGCAGCGCTATCTGCAGACAAATTGCCGAGCCCTCCCCCTCTCACATCCCGCCCCTACACCCACGCAACCCACCACACCGACGACCATTCTTAACCGCGGCTTTTGTGTCGGAGCTTAGTCTCCTCCTCCACCTCAACACGTCTCTCAATATCTATCAAAGTTATAACTTTCATGTACGCTCGCAGAAATATATGTACGATCCAACTGCATCGTGCCGTCGTTCAAAATTTAGAACATTTTCAAAGAAATGGTGAAGTACAACCTGATTTCACATTACGACGGCCATCTTCAAAAATTGGAAATAGAAAGAACTCCCCGTTTTTATATATTCATTTTATTTACTATTAAAAAATTTAACAGTATTAGTAACCCGCAATGATATAGACAAATTTTTTAAAAATATTACAAAGTATAGAATTGAATTTGCATGAGTACTACTAACATAAGAAAAATGTATAAAAATTTATATCTGACTGTACAGAATATTATAATAGATTCCAATAAAATTTTGGTACATATCAGACATCAGAGCAGCACTCGTATAACACTAATTTTACTTTCCTTTAGTCTGTTCCTTCACTCACGCTTTAGACTTTGCCTTGAATTTCCTCGTACGTATTATTACTTCGTTTTATAGCTTTTATTTAAACTTTATTTTTACTGTCTTCTAATTATACTTCTCTTTAACCTCGTCTTCTACCATTGTACTTACTTCAGCTTCATGTTTAATAACATTGTGCACACTACTTCAACTTTTATAACAGCTGATACGCCACAAGCGTGACTGCATAAACTTCAACTTTAATTAAATTTGAAGTGTTTGGAACCATTTCAAAGATTCTGACCAACCTCGGGCATAGCTTATTAGCGAATTTTGATTCAGTTTGTCTCGCAGACTTAAAAATTACCGCTACCGTGCAGTTCCTATCGCAGACTGCTTGTGTTGTTATCGGTTTCAGCATTTACACATTTCCGACAATAATAACGTCTAAAAACTCCATCTTCTTATGCAACGCTGACTGTGTTGCCTACAATACCTAGGCAACAATATTACGCTGACAATATCAATATTCGTGAGACTAAAATAAATCTCTGCAACTTGGCTCACAGTTATTTTCTTAGTAAATTTACAATTGTAATAAATGTCTTGAAATTTGTAAACTAAATAAAAAAAAACATAAATTATTTTAGTTATATAATATTGTTACCTTATCTATATCATGTTCATTTACGTCACTGCCTTTTCTTATTTTCTTTGATAATATATTTGCCTTCAGTTCAAAAGAAGTTTTTTAATCCCAATTAACTTCTTCCTCTACCAGCTTTCGCCACAGCAAACGCGAAATAATATATAAAGTTTCAAATTAATTTAAAGATCAGAAGAGTTTTTCTGATGTATAATTATTACGAAAGTAACAAAGCAATAGATTAAAGGAGATATCTCTGTCTCTCTCTGAGCGTGTTTGGCAGAGATACCATTGACGATATCAATTTGAAGCGTCACGGTCTGATGACAGAAGCGTCAGAAATGTAACGGCTTGTGAAGCATCCGAACGCTTGTCAGCTTTATTGGATTCCAGAGCGCGTGGAATAGCCAGCATCCCATAACTGCAATAATTAAAATTGACTTTCCCAGGCAGCGGCAATTATCGAAGTTTCATGTATATCACGCTATAGAGATCGTTTAAACGTATTTCCGGACGGGGCCAAAAATCCAGTATGGAGCATGTCCAAAAGTTTTAATGTAATACTTCATGTACTGCAGTTCTCGAAAAATAGAACATTAATTCTAATATTCGAAAGCTGATATATTAAATCGTTTTTGTGAAACAATAAATATTTTTAATACAACACCAAAAAATATTTTTGTGGCGAAAAATTGTGGTTTAGATTACATTACATTAAAACTTCAGTTTTTCTGTTACGCAATTTCTCTTCAATCTGGTTTAATAGATAAAATTTTTCTGATAACATATTAGGATGAGAGGCACTTTCTGCTTTGCCAACATATATTAATTTGACTTATACCTCGTTTTTAACAAAAAAACAACAACAGTTAATTTAAATTTTAGTCAAATGATGTGCATGCCAAAGATTTAATTTTTTAGATAATTCTGCGGGTTAGTTAAATTTTGTGTTAGCTTAGTGCATCATTGTCCAAGCACCAATCAAAAATCTCCACGCAACATTTTACTTATTAATTTATTATTATTATTTATTAATTAATTAACAACATTACTTATCTTGGAGTAAAGTTATAAAAAACGATTTTTTCTTTCCTGACCAATAAGGAACTAAGGTTCCCACGAGCCTTGGTTATTTTAGAGAGATGTATGTTCCGGGATCACAGACAATAGACATACGGTAAGACTTGTCCGTTTGTCCTACCAGAATAGTCGGCCAGCTGCCTCCTAAACTGGTCGGGACCTGGAGAAGGGAATGCTGTGTCTCCACAGTAAAACCCCACTACGACCGGGCGTGGGACAAGTATCTACCTGATACAGAAGTTTTCCAGGGTTTCTCCTGCATCACCTTAAACTACAGCCGCCCGTGGGACCTAGTCTACTTCCTATGATATTAAATGAGAGTAATCCACCGCGCTGATTACGTTGATAGAGCCTATCACTCTCTAAAAGGTAATGTTCTGAATATACTGTACAACCCGTCAAATTTAATAAATTATATCTGTTTATCAAGACACGCTAATTAATACGCAAAATTTTCCCTCTTATATCTGAAAAATAATTAAATTTTTAACGTCTTCATGAAGTTTAAATTCAGTTGTAAGATTTGTGCACACGATAATATTTTCTACTATATGTTATAGGAATATTCGATGTAAGATTTCATTATTATTTAAAGTTTCATGTGACTTAGTGCGAACTCTTAAAAATTTTTTTCAATAGATATAATGTTGTGGATTAAACAGAAACAATGTAGAGTGTAAGACAAAGAATTGAGGCGTCAAAACAAAGAGGGTATTTGGACAACTATTACGAATAATTCGGAAAGAAAATCTTGCGCGGAAAAAGAAAACGTACGTAGTGCAGCAGCAGTATCTGCACAGTAATGGAGGCATGGCTTAAGCGCTTCCATGCCCTACTCTTCCAAAGCCAGCTTTCCGGCCGTATCCAACTGAATGGTTGTGCAGACTTAACGTGAGATATCAGGGTAACAAAGCCTGTATTAAACAAATCCGACAAAGTCTCGAGTCATTCGTTGAATTCCGTATGAGAGTTGGATTACACGCGTACGTGAGGCTTCAGTTCAACTAACTCGCAATTTCACCAACTTTAGTTGACCTTATATCAAAACAAATATTCTTACTTTGTGCAGAATCCAATGTGAAAACGTAGCAATTTATCTTCCACGTCTACGTCTCCGCCATCGGGATTCTCAAATATCTCACGACGCTTATTCGATAGTCACTCGTCGGTTCGTTAAAAATGGCAAGCACTTGCTCAAAGGCGCCATGCACGGATCAAAGTTCCACTCTTACATCCACGTATTCAAATGTAAATCTATTGGAATAATACAATTATTTTGACATTCCTCGTCTTAACTATTTTCATATCAATTTCTTTCTTTTTGAGGCGAGAAATATTCACACATAAATTCTGTAAAGTCTAATCACAAAATGGTGATTTCACGGAGAGTTCTGTGACACGTAAGTGGTGCGTGAGCCATTTACTATTTAACCCACCAGAGTTGAAAATGAACGGCCACTTTTTAGATTGAATGGACAAAAATCTTCAAATAAACGATAAATAAAGAATATTTAGCGGGGGGGGGAGGGGGGTAGGAGGTTAAGTTTCTTGGTAATATAGAGAAAAGGTTCAGGTATCGCTTCATTTTTTATTATAGAATTATATCAAATAATATTTCTTTATATTTATTTAACACAGACAAAATAGAATTACCGCTAAATATGAATTCATATGACTACATCGTTGGCATTGAACTTAAGATGAAGACTAATACCAAAATCTCAGTTTATCAGTTAAAATCAGGTTTTGGAACGTTCACAATTTATTTTCGAGATAGCGGATGGCATTTGATATTGATAAAAATCTTCTCATTAATCTAAGTATTTACTAAATAAAATTCAATCCTAATCGGCTGGAGAGTTTTCTTGTAATAATAAACCACAATCATTATTGTCTGAGAGAAATTAGGATTGCATCTTCTTCTAAAGGGTATCTCAAATTTACTGATTATAAGCCAAAACTTATTATCGCGACTGGATGTTCTTACCATCTGAGCTACCCTGTCAGCATATCTTCCTTCAATTCCCGGTGCAATGGAATTTTCTACTTCAAGAACAGATGAAGTTGTTTTAGTAACGGATAGACGAAGCTAACACCAAGGTAGCAAACGACCAAGGTAGTCGGATGTTTTTATTATTATTATTATTATTATTGTTATTCAGGAAACTTTACAATCTAAAGATTTTACAGTTGTGATATTTGTACATGTTATACTATATACATATATCGTGTGGAGCATTTTGTTTCACATCGTGTACTTATGTTTTTTTTTATTGATTATTAATTTGGTTTCTCGGGCTTTTTCTTTTAATCGGCGATGTTGGAAGGGAGGCGGGGGAAAGGCAGCTATATCGAATATTAACGGGTTAGAGTGAATTATGTTTTTTTTTATATTGAAGAAGGATGTATTTGGTTATTATTTGGTGGATATATGGAATATGGATGCTGTAATTGGAGAACTACAAGGGACAGTTTGTGGGATATAAGGAAGGATTTTATTTTGGGTTATTTGTATCTTGTTGACGTTTGGTTTGGCTGCGGAACCCCAAATATTACATAATGGAGAAATAAAAGTAATTATTTAATTGAAACTGATAAAGGTGAATTAGGATAATTATTGGTTTCAATATTTTGAAACGGTGATTGATGAATTTTTTTAAATGTGACTGGTGTGTTGGGGCCATGCTAGTTTTGATTCGAGTATTAAAGCTCGGATGGTAAAGTGGAGATCCTAGGTTCGATTCCCGGTTTGGTCGTGATTTTTCATTCTGATCCTAAATTCAGTTTCGTAGCCTTTATCCCTGTCCTTCGATTTCTATTATTATTTTATATGTGTATAATATGGTTCAATGCTACTATTTTGGTGCACACTGGGAATGTGGTGTTAATGTGAACTGATCACAGGCTCAAAACTGATTTGAGCGGGAACAGTCAAACATTACTGTGAAGGAAATGATGCTTCACGTGTATAGGAAAATCTATAGAGATGGTAATTGCATAAGTATGCTTAATTTATCGTATCTTACCTGTAGCGGACCTCTGTTGTCCTCGTAGTCGGGTCTGTCAGCGATGCCATGCATGCGGCCGCCCCCGTGTCGGCCCCCGGACAGCCCCACGCCGCCCCCACGGCCCCTCTCGTCGATGAGGAGAATTTCCGTGAGCACGATGACGCCGAAGACGGCGAAGAACATGACGACGATGAAGAAGCTCATGTTGGCCCTTTCGCGGAGGGCCCTGGACCGTTGGGCCGCCCGCTTCCCGCTTCGGGCCGCCTTCAGCATCACGCTGGCCGCGCCTGGGAAAACATACCGTACCAATCAAACAGGAGTCGGCGAACAACTCTCTTTAATGAATACGAACACGAATTTTATAAGCGCGTTTTAAAATCTGCGTCTGACATGAAGGTATTATCCTTTATTTCTTCGTGCAGCTGAATATAAAAATTGTGACAATTTTTTTTGGTGTCCAATTGATATGTATTCTAGTTTGTCCTGCATTACTTTTAGGCGAATGCCGGGTAGGATCCTTAAAATATAGCCCAGGGGCACTAGTTAACCCTTGGCTACCTTCCTCTACCCTTCCTCATCCCTCCTTTCAAATCCCTTCCTATGCTATTAAAGGGGAGTTGCCACCATGTGGATTACCCTCATGTAGCCCCCCCCCCCCCCCCAAGTATTCTCCTGCTGTTTAACTCATAAGAATGTGAATGTATTAGCTCACCGGTAAATGTAATATTACTGTTAATATTACGGTAGTTATCAATATAATAAAAAAGGATTTAAGCGGGTGGACAGATTTCAAAAATAAATTGTTACACATATACTTCAAAACTCGAGAAACGGTACTGTTGGGGGAGAGATACCCCTAGCGTAATTGTGGATAGAATTATAATTGAAAAACGTGATAATTTAGTGTTAAAAAAAGAGACCTTGACGTCACGCTAGAGAGAGACGTTACTATGATACGAACAAAAAAAAATTGATTCTTTTTTCTGTAATAAAATAAAACAGAAATATTTTCTTGAATAAAAAGTATAATTTTATCCAGTAATAATCCTTCGAATGATAATAAAAAAAACAATAGGAAATTTTTGTGCAATATTAGTGACCCCAATATGGCGACTGTTTGTTTACATTGTGAATATGGCTAATAATTTCATTAATTTAATTCTTCGTAATGTTTGAAGCCTGAGGGACAATTATATCCTGCAATACTCAAGGAGGATATTTAAGAAGAAATTCGGAGGTACTTTTTTTGGGTTTAATGCCATAAAATTCAATGTATTCTATAGCTGTTTATTTATTGCACTATCGGTCGAAAGTATGTACGGAACTAGGAACTAAAGATTAATACAGAATTAAATACCTTTTCGGGTTTATATAAATGACTATATGGGTAACGTCGGGCACCCAGCTAGTTAAAAATAAAATAAAAACATTTCGCATTTTGAAAATATACTGTATTAGATTAAAATTAAGAAATAGTGCTAAAACTAGACAATAAAGGGACAAAATTAAGTGATAAAATAAATATCGAGCTACGCTACTGCAAACCTTGTTCCTTTCGTCAGGTATAAAAATTGTAAAGGCTTGTTTAAAAAATCGTAGAGACAGTTCTATTTATTTTCAAATTACAGATTTAAATAAGAAATTGCGGACTGTTAATAGGGGTTTAATTTACTTTTATAAGTGGAAAGTGGCCATCAGAATATTTATTTAAAAACATTAAAATGTACTTACATGAGATCCTTTTAAATAAAGGTGTAACGTTTCTTACCTTTAATTAGGGACCTCATCAGGCATAACAATACTTAGATATTAAGGAAACAATTTAAATGTATAGCACGTTTCGGGCATAGAAGTTGATAAAAGATTTCTAAATTTTTACTTCTAATTACTTATTGTATTTTAAACATTTATAGCATAATATTAGTAAGGTCTGAAGAGGTCCCTAATCAAGAAGAAACGTTACGATGTATTTTAAATGATGAAATTTTCAACTCTTAGTGCTTATGAATGAATATTCTGACTATTGGCCAATTTTTACTAATTAAAATTTTATGTCAGATATGGTTTTAATGTTTAACTAATAATTTATTTAGCTTTTGCCTCTCTATTTGGCCACAATCACCTGAAAAATTAGTACACAATTAGGTTACATTTAATACAACTGACGCTCAGGAAAACAATATTATTAAAAATCGAGGACTCGTAATAAGGACTTATTTTATCTTAAACTGCAATTGCACGTGGCCTTCTTAAAGCTCCCTCAATTTCTACACCTGACGAAAGCAACAATGTATGAAGAACAGTTTTGTGGTACATCACATAATTTTTTTTTGTTGAGGGCTAGTTCATTCCCTATTTATTATTATCTCAGTCTTGTTTGCGGCTGATGATTTCTAGTTGTACCTATTGCAATGTTTTAGTTTGGGGATAAGAAAAACTGACAAATTTCACACTTTGGCGAATAAAAAACTTTCACATATTTGTCAAAACGGTAATTATGAAATATCCGTAATTTCGAAACGGGAAATTAACTTTATAAACCGTTGAAGTAAAATATTTAAGGAAAAAAATCATTAGAGATGAGAAGTGCGTAGGCATCGACAGGAGGTTGCGAGCAAACTTTAGCATTTGATTCCGAAAGTTAGTCGGCCGTTTATTTATCGAAACTGCAGGTTAATTTTAGAACTCTAATCAACCGACAGATGCCCATGCAAGAGAATGTCGCAAAGTTGAAAACAGGAAAACTATTTTCAATTAAAACCAGAACGAAACGTCCATTTGCCAGTAGTAAATGGTCTCGTATTTTTGGGTATTAAATCAGGCAGCAGTTGAAGGAACTGGTAAACATCAAACTATACAATCATAATGATTTAATTAAATAATTTTCTGAAGAATTCGGTTCAAGTAGTTACGAATAGTATGTTTCTTCAACAAATAAATTGTACAAACGAGATTTCTCGGAGAACTGCAACTCATAAAAGAGACAAAGGGAACCGCTTCAAAAGGGCCTTACTTAATACCGGAACTTTCTAAAGCTGTGTAATTAGCGTGTCAGATATTCTAAAGGTCAAAGTTCACCCAGTGGTTGATATTCTCACCGCAATTGTTGGTACTTAGTCTGAAAATTAGAAGTAGGATTTGAGCAGTAAACAATTATCACGAGCTTTACGCCGTACTGAAGACTAATCGACTGTAATATATTTGTAAAAAAAAGGGAGGTGGGGGGGAAGAAAAGTAAGGGAAGTGTACGAAACTGTTTGAATTGACTTTCGCTCTTCTGGGATGACAAGAGTGCCAATTACAGAGTCAGAAAACTCCTCTACTCGTACAGAGCCCGCTCCTGGATTACCTGCTGTCTCTCGTTTCAGCAACTGGAGACTTTGTTAGTTACAGAATTTGCATTAATTTATAGGCAAAAGTCTGGAAATCCAGAGAGGAGTAGGTGGTTGCTCTGTTATTTAAAAGAGACAGGGGTGAGGCAATCGTTAAGGAACAATCAGACGTACGACAGAGTTAAATAAAAATCTTATTTAATAGTTACATTACATACACAGTCAAACTAGCCACTAATAATTTATTAATAAAAACTTAAATATCAAAAACCATTTTAATATATTGAATGGAATCAATGTAAAAATTCAAATAAAAATTATATTTTAACTAGCTTTGACTGAAAATTATAACATCTTCAAATTTATAATTTCAATACATTGCCAAATTTTCTATAAAAATCAGTCAAACATTGATATTATATAAATAATTTTTTTCGCATAATCTCCAAGTCATTCTCTGCCTGCAATTACAGTTGTGACCGCAATAAGCATAATTACGTGTTTCAATAAATACATAAGTTCTTCTATGAATCTCTTCCGAGATCTACAACTCTGCCTCTAAATCACATTTAATTACCAATATTTGACTCAACTAAATTAATAAACAACAGATTATTTAGTGAGACAAAACTGATCTTTCCTCGTGTTAACGGCGTGCATTTTGACAAGTGTAAGAGTGTTGAATAAAAATTAAAAACTCAATAAAAATAATCCATCCATATAAAAATGAGCGATTTATTTAAAATTAAACGTTGAGAAAAGGCCCTTTGTGTTTTACATTGTGGTTCTGTGGGAGAACAAACGCCAATATTATCGCCTTTTTACGACGTTTACTGCTGATGTAGCAGTCATGTTAGATTATATTTTTATTCTCCATTTTACCTTTAACTTTCCGATAACTTAGAAACATTAAATGTGAGCGTAAATATTTTACAATGGCGTTCTGATATACGAGTTAGCTAATAATTTCTCTCTTATTTTATACATTCAGTTATTTCTATCTGAACCAACCTTGTCCTTGTTTATAAACGCATATACGGAAGAGTTCTCGAGGTCGCAAAAAGCATCAACTGAAACTTCCGGGTGTACAGACAATGTTGATAAAATCAAACTAGACTGGAATGTATATTATTAAAAAAATTTCTGGCAAATTAAGCGTAATTTTATTCGAGAGTTTATATCAAGCATATTCATCAGTTCGTCAATGTATAGAAAATCAATACAAATTTAATAATTAATCATAATGACCGGGATGCAGTTCTGAGGCCAAATATAATTAATTATTTATGTAATTCCTGGCGATATACGCAGAGAATTTTTAGATCTGTGCCAGTCGAAAATTTTCACGTGAAGGTATTATTGTTAAAGTAATTCTAGACAAAGAAAAATTAAATAGATCAATATTTTTTTCAACCTGACTGATTCCATAAAATAAATGGAGAAATATTCTTAAATTATTCATCTGGGTCGATAAAAATACACTTTTTTCTAAATGTCATAATTAAACGATTTAGTGAAGGTAGTAGAAAATTTTTGTTTATCAAGCCTTGAAAATTTGATTTAAAATTAGTGACAATGTAAATACGAATTCGGTTTGCAATATTTATGCCACGAAAATCGTGCCTTATTTATTTCATACTTTGAGTTTTATATAGTTAGTATCCTTAATTAATGGACGGAAAAAGTAAGAAACTCGTATAGACTAAATCTGTGATATTTATTAGAGTACTTTTCGTAATTTGCATGGCATAATTACTCACGGAAGAATTTAGTAACTTATATGTTATACATTTAGAAAGGTTCATAAGGTACATAATAAATGAGTAGGGGAATTGCAAGTTAAGTACTGCACCGATAAAATAATAATTTGCCTAACTATCAGGGGAGTGAAACAAGAATACAAAGGTTTCTATTTTTTTTAAAAACGCTAAGATTTTTATTTCCATATCAAAAACACAGGTCTTCCAACAAACGAGTTCTGATAATGTTTCGTCCATAGTTTCGCATAAACTGGTGAAGCCAAATCGGCATATCATTAAATGTTTCTGAGTTTGCAGAGAATTGTCCTTGGATCACAGACAACAAAATTGCGATTTTCATTAAAGAAAAACGGACATGAAAACACGAATACGCTTCGGTAGGCTATGCTATATATATAGTGATGAGGTTAGTGGTGAGGACCCCAGCACATCTGGTCGCATCACCCTCGGCGTCAGATGGAACTGATGCCCCACTCCCTGCAGGAGAAATCAATAACTACCACACATTCTCCCCAACCTTGCAGACAAACCATGTTGTGCTTGCTGCCCCAGCAAGCCTATTAAGAAACTCCAATTATATTTCCAAAGTAACACTGAAATTTAGTAGCATTTTAAAAATTATCCATTCGAATTTTTCCCCATTAGTAACCATGGTTAATTAATTAATTCAATTATAACTTCACGTATGTAACGTAAAGAAAAATTTTAGCGATGTTATTTTGGAGGGTTGTGAGCAAAAATTGTTTGTAATCATAAAATTTTCAAACTCCAGACTGGTCGTCATTTAGAGAAAAGACCGTTAACAACATTGGCGGGAATATTTCCGTTTTGAGTTATAATTGTGTTAAATGATTATAAATAGCGTGGAAACTTAAAACAGTTGTCGAAAATGTAAGAAATCGTGGTGAGGTGAATGAATCAATAATGAGTAAAAATATTGTATCTCAATAAGTGGTTTTGGGGTGCGTCAGATAATTACTAAGATAGTTTTTACTATACGGATAGCTAATTAGGGAGCTGAAGGCAGAAACAATGCAACGGATACAGACAGATGAATTTTTGAAACACAGGTTTAGTAACATCGACATATTGATGAAAGCAGGCAGAGATGAACAGTTAGTTTGTTTATTGAATCGGTAAATTTTTAATTTGTTGGAAATAGATTTAAAATAAATTTTTAGAGGTAGGTTGTCGAGAAATTTTTTATAGTTTTCATGAAAGTACATGTCTTGTAACCCAAAGACTTACGGAGTCAGCGTGGAGTCTCCGACTCTATTTTTACCAGCCTGTCAGTTCTGCAGGAATCTTGACTTCATGTAAATTCCATATTTTACAGGTAAACTTTGAAATATTACATCATTAAACTCATAATTGAGCAAGCAAGTTAAATTAAAATACTAAGAACTCGTTTGGTATTTCTTTTCGGATTTTTAACCCACCATTCCCTTAGAGAAAAAAAACGTTTTCATGATTGGAACTTCTGAATCGCAGAAAATTGAATAAAAAATTATATTTTTAATATGTTTGTTTTTCTGATAAATTAAATTTCATGTTATTTAATAACTACAGAATCCCAAGATGTAATACAATATCAAATAATTATTACAGATTTTTGAATAAATCCGAAAGTATAGTACAAGTTTGCAGACTATTAATTTCTAATTCGGTTTACTTAAAAATTATTTTAAAAATATTCCATTAATTTTGGTATTATTCTATACAGAAATATAATGAAGTGTGCAGAGTAGAGACAATTTTTTTTCATAAAATGGTACGGATCTACCGCGTCGTTCAAGTTTTATGATGGCTTGAATCATATTCCCATCCAAGAATAAAGAATGCACTCACTGTGTGCAAGTTAAAACAAAGATCTACAAAAAATTATTTTGTTTGGGGCTTCTACGTGGTAAAGTAAACACGAGATAAGTTTTCAGAGGTATGTGTTTTCTCATGCAATAAATATTCCGTGGTGGGCGCAGGTATGCTTCAAAGTTTCGGGCCTGAATCGAAATTACAGAATGTTAAAAAAATATCAAAAATCCATATAATTTGCATACTGATGCCCAAAATAATTGTCAGAATAGAAATAACCGAAAAAAGGACAGTGCCCTTGATCAATATACAAATCAAAAGTATCGATGGAAGGTTTCCCAAAGACACGCTGAGTTTTAAAAAAAATGAGTTGATTTATACCTGAACATTAAAACAGAATTTGTGTCAATCAAATTCCGTGTCAATTAGCTTACGAATGAGAGTATATAAAACTTAAATGAATTCTACAAAAAAAGTAACTATCTTCATAATGTCGAATACGTCCAAATCGGCACATCTCGATGATCCTGCATAAATATTTTCAATACAAATAAATTAATAAAAGCGAAGGAAAGAAATTGATACTCTTCAGTCTCAACTGCATAAATAATGGATAAAATTATTTTCCTCCAAGATCAGAATTTTTATATATATATATATATATATATATATATATATATATATATTATAAATACGTGTTGCAAGGCGATCTCAGTCTTTTGTACAAAATATTAAGCATAAGTCGGTAAATAAATAACCAAAATATAATGGGATGAAAGCAACCTAAATCTGACGAATTATTGAAGAAATCCTCAAAATAATGCACTAATTTTTTAACAATCAGAT
The DNA here is from genome assembly GCA_037074705.1 of Zhengitettix transpicula. Taxonomy (NCBI): domain Eukaryota; kingdom Metazoa; phylum Arthropoda; class Insecta; order Orthoptera; family Tetrigidae; genus Zhengitettix; species Zhengitettix transpicula. Next base: position 42,198,082 of record CM073592.1, on the reverse strand, counting down.
ATAATTAACGACAATTAACATTTTTTAAGTTTAAAAATATTTTATTAACCATAAAATATTTATTTAACATCACACAAACGTTTCTGTACGTACTACTACCCTCCTCACGCTGTGTCTGACTGAAAGAAAGGTCTATTTAAACGTTTCTTCAGTCTACTCTACAATTTAGGGGAACTGTTCTTTCAACAGATTTCATAGTTTGTCTCCAATTCTAGAAAATATCTTCGGATAAATCGCGTATGCTTGTTATTCGAATACGAAAAACGTCGTTCTAGGTAGGTTCCTTGGCACAATTTTCCACTCACTAGAATTAGTAAAAATCACAGATATTATTTGTATCATTTTTTCTCCCAAATTCACTCGTTAGTTAACAGCGGTAGAAACGATTTCATTTGGCCAAACATATTTTTCCTAAATTAAAACCTTTTATCGTCGAAATTACTCTTTATCGATACTGTTAATTAAATTGGAGAGATATATTAGAGGGAACACCATATTTGATCAATATATGATGGTAAAACAAACTTTTGAGATATTTCCCGTGGCTTCCAGGACCAGTAAAACCAGCAATGGAAAGAACAGACGGCGCTAGGAAATTACGTTCCAATATTTTCCGTCCTGGCTTGGACTTTATAGGTGAAAACTTTAAATTACTTACAATGACCGGTGTTCCGGGTCGGATCTAATCTCGAAGTGTGTGCACCAGCTGGCCGGAATGAATCTTTCGTCGTTCGCTTCCGGTAAAAAAAAAAAAAAATTGCCTCGGCGTTTAACACTGTTGCGGCTCCGGGTGGGAAAGACCGATTGTCAGAACGACGAGTGACATGTCTCACTGTCCGTGAATCTGACAAGTGGCGAAACTAAATGCACGCCACCTCGTGGAAAAGTATCGCTTCTGCAAGCAGCAAGCAAGCATCGTGCTAAATCGTGAAATTGGACGACGGAGCACATCGTCAGAACTCAAAGTCGTTCTCACATTCAGTAAACAATTATAATATCCGTACTCAAAAGACCGTTATTCAAAATTATAAAACGGTAATACACACACAATCAGGTTCACACACACACTAAAATGTACGAAAAAAATTTCCCCGTGCTACCAACACAAGAAAAAATAATTTTGTTAAATATTTGATTAATATCAACTTACTTTTGGATATGATGATTTAGAATATAAAGTCATTATTCATCTCTCGTGCAACAGTTTTCTTTCCAATTGTACTACATTCACCATCAACATCTTTCAGCTATACCAAAAGTTCGTGTTAATTATTCTTGTACCTTTTTTGGGAAGATAAACACTAAGGGTGAGCAAAGAGCATTTGAAACGAGTTCCATCGCGACACCATACCGTAAAATTATTTTAAATTTACATTCAATAAAGTATTATAATACTCCTAACGAACAGGATCAATTCGTCATGAATTGAGGGAAATAGCGAAGATCAACTTCCAAAATACGTACAATAAAAATTGATTATTATGAGTTATTTTACTATTTATTGAGCCGTCTATAATATAAAATTAAGTAAAAAATATATATTATTTTATCGAGTTTAACACAAATTGTTCAGCTACTAAATTTGAAACTGCTTTAGTTACTTATGTTGTGAGAAACTTCCCCTGGTACTGTTGAAAGGTGCTTCAGGTGTTTACAACAGATCTCAAAGATATTATTTTAAATTTGATACAGGCATTAAAATACAAACTAAAAACTGTTATTCTATACGGCTTATTTTTATTATATATAAAATTGTTATCTGCATTAATATTATTTTTAGCAAAATATATTTTTAAAGCAGAATTTGTGATCATCGTATAAATGTAAATTTCATAAAATATTTTTCCTTGTATTTTAAGTTTATATATTTTATAATTAAAATAATATAGTTTTTAACGATCACTTGTAAAACACCTGAAGCTGTTAAAAAAAATATCAAATAACACATTTCGTTAAATGCAATTAAATAGGATAACGCCTGTGAGTTATTAAAAGGCAGTTTCACATTTTATTGATTCTACTAATAATGACACGTAAATTTTCAAAAGGGTCGGAACGCGGAATATTAATTGAGTATAATAATTAAAATGTTTTCATTACATTGATGGATACAGAAATATTAACATGAAAATGATTTAGTTAGCATTGACTGGATGCTTTTTTTTAATTACTTATGAAAATACGCAGAAATTTTGCCACTCAAATTTAGTTTACACAGAAATGTTTAGTCTATTTTTTTTATTTTGTTATCAAGGATCAAATAACGTTAAGTGTAAAATTAATCGAAACTGGATATTTCCTGAAGCCCGGGATATAAATTATACATTTTTCATTCCTGCCAACCATTTATGATGTTCTATAACTTGGGGACCGATAAAATATTAATGGTGTATCAAATAATTAATGGAAAATTTATAAAAGGACTTTTTGTTTCTGAACACAGCTATATTATAATGGATGTCTAACAAAATTGTTTTAAAATAAAGTGCTTTTAAGATTTTAAGTAATGAGTTCGTAATGTTTGTTGACTACTTCGATGTGCAAATGTACTTCCTATAATTCACGTAATAAATTTTAATTTTCACAGCACGTTAACTGCTTATAAGTAAGGTTTCGACTCTACACTGCTGTGATTTCGTGAAGGGAAAGAACGACGAGAGGAAAGCTTATGATTGACTCAGCTACTCACCGCGAATCACGAACATGGCTCGTCGCCGTCACGCTGAGACTGGCTCACCGCCAGATAACGGCTTATCAACACACCTTGGCTTGGGAACTTATCTTGTCATAACGAAGCAAACACCCCGGCATTTACTCTGATAGCATAATGTGGTGTCAGCTACGCGGAGCTACAAAGTTCCATTGCTTCTGTTGATTCGCGCAAATTAGCTTCTGCCACGGACGAGCTAAGCGGTAAGAGCCCATCCAAAGCGATCCTTTTGCTGTGACGAGCCAGCTCTCGGCTGTCATTAAACATGTGTAAGCCTACTAACTGCACGGCACGAAAGACGATCTGGGACTAGAATGATTTCTGGTTCAGCCAGAGGACGCTGAAAGCAAATCGTCAACTTTACTAGCAGTCGAACCTTCATCTCATGAATCTGTGAGCTTCAAGAATGGCTATTCATTTGAATATATCACAGCCCACTTCTACGTTTCCCTTTTGTCTGTCTGGGATATGGATATGGAGAATGGTAATCCAAACACATTAGAATCGTATAAAGCCGTAATTTTTGTGGAGGTACGTCACCTAATGCTCCACTCGCCCTGAAGGTTGGCTGAGAACTGACTGCAGGACCGCCTGATCTAGGACTAAAAGTCAAACGGATTGCGGACCTAAGCTCCATCGGAACAATTGTGCAGGTGATGAAATCAAGATCTAAATTTAAAAACTTAATGACAACACAATATCGTTATATTTATATGACTTCTTTAAATAACTATGAAGTCAGAAATTTATTATGAATACAAATGTAAACCATTGTTATAGGGGAAAAAAACATTGAAATAGATATAGCGCTTCTTCAATAATATTTTGAAAACTCTTCAGGTGCTGCAAAATTCAATTAAATGATAAATTAAACTTCATAAAAATTAATTATATGGAACTCGTACTTATATTATTTATAAGGCAAATTATCAGCCAATTAAGTCATTAATTTTTTACGAATATAAATTTAATACGTTGTAATGAAAGAAACATTATAAAACTTTCATTCCCTACTTCAACCACAATGTCTGTGGAAATCGGACCCTCTAAATTAACTGTAATTAATTATTACTAAATTGGAATTATATCATTTAATTAAATGTGACGACACCTGAATAAGTCCCGAAAAATTAGGGATGATACGTAGTGTGTGTCTTAATGATTTTTTTATATTATATTGTTTTAATTTTTTTATACATATTAAATTTCTTACTTAACAGGCTAATGATTTTTTATATAAATAGGGCCATTAGGAATTTCATATGATTATTACTACTTTGAAATTATATAATTTAATTGACATCTGAAGTGGTCCCTAAAAATATAGGGAAGAAACTTCGTGCCTGTTTTAACGTTTTCTCTATTATGTTGTGTTATATTTTTATTCATAATAAATTAGAAGTTGTTTCATTTACAATAACATATATTTTTTAGTGATTGCCCTCTAATTTTTTTTTTCATAATGGTCCCCGTATGGTAATGTTATAACTGTAGTTTTTCTGTTATTAAGCAGCTGCAATTTCGTTGCTGCTAATCCATTAAAATTTCATGCAGACCTTAACGGTTTGGAATAAGATAAACTGCTTCACATTTTGACCTTTAAAAGTTAAGAAGTAAAATTATTACATATCACCGCAATTTAAAAATTTTCCCTGTAAAAATAAACATTAGAATAGCATTCAACTTGCTTTTCTGATGAAACCCTCATTATAATTTTCCCTCGTCTTTTCAATTGGGCTTATTTTATTTTCTATCTTGCCTCTGCATACTTTTCATTAAATATTCTGTTGTTTTCATAAACCTTGCGTAAATTGTGCATATAATTTGCATGATTGGAAGCTCGAGGTGCGGTCCTTCATGTAATCTTTCTTCATAGTAAGAAGTTGGGACTTGAACATTCAAAACATTTAAACGCCCAAGGGCTGCTGCGCTCCAGAAAACAGCCACCTAATGAAACATGTATTATGCAGCCTTCCGAAAGCATTTCATCAGAGACGACTACTGAATTATTCCTTCGAGTCCAATGGGCAGGCTTCCATGACTTGCTTTTCGTCATACTCAAGAAGGAATAAATATTCTAAACCAGTAGATTGTTTCCGTGCAGTCATTGATAACTGTGAACTGATGCACAGTCAGTGACAAATTGCTACAATGATACTGAAAAATGTTGCGTTCTCCGTTTTTTAGTACCAACTCAGATATGCATTCATTTAATACAAGGAACTCAAACAATTTAAATAAAAGTTGTGTCTTTGTCAGTTGAAAAGATAAACAGGAAAAATAAAAAGGAATAAGAAAAAGATAAGAAATATTATTTTACCGAACTTCCTGATCATATTAAAGATTTAAAAAGCACTTCAATTGTATTCAAATGTAAACTTCTCTGTAATCTAATATTTTCTTTAAAAGTACTGATAAATTCATTCTTATTTCTCTCCAGGTTATCTGTGCAATTATATAGGTAATTATATGTGTGGAAAATATGTACATTCAAAACTGTTTATCACAAGTACAAACCAACTAAACCTTATTTGCATATTCAGGATGAAACACAAATTTCGAGTTACCAATTTTGTCAATTGAAAGGGAGATTATTGTTAAAAATGTTGTAATAATGAAACATTATGAGTATGTATTACAAAAAAGAAGAACAAAGTAATTTTTAATTTTAAGTATGCCAGTGAACTTTAATAATCCTTTCGGGAAAAGAAAGAATCGAAATTAACTTGAATGATAATTCTGATACTACTGTAATAAAAATTATAATTAGGAACATAAACCATAATAAATTAATAAAATAAGTTATTAAGTGGTCGAACAGTTAATTTAAAACGAATATTGAAATAATCCCCAGAGAGAGAATTTATTTATATTTTAAAAGTAATGACATATTAAAACACAATTGAAATCAAATAACTAGTAAACAGATTTTTAAATCATTGTATTTGTGGCTGACATTTGTCAAGAAATTTGACCATAGACGATTGGTAACTATGTCATATAGCATTGGTAATTGAAATTTATCGGAAGAGTGGTTTTATGTAACGCTCACCGGGGAAGAAATGAGTGGATCGTTTTTGTAAAACAGAGCTTTATTGTTATTCTGAATTCACTGGTATTTTCTTAATGGTTGTGGCGGACATTTTCAATCAATTTGAAACTTCTATCCTACAATAATGTAAAAGGTTTTAACGGTGAAGATGAACCCAATGACGAATTTTCCTTCAACGAACTGGGGTCTTCACTAAATGTTCGTAATAAAACGGACAGGAACCATTCAGCTTTCAAGCGGATTCAGTAATAAGGTCGACTGGCGAGACGCAGGTGAGATAAGATGACAATCAACTGATAAATGCGATATTGGTGGAGACAGATGGGAGACTGTATGATTGTGACATTTGGCGCTACAGCAAGCACGAGTTGCTCGTCGAACATGAAAAACGTACCGTTTAGACATATTCCAAATCGAATTTCGAAGTTTCGTTGAAAAAATTGCGCAAGATCATCTTGAGTCTACAAGACTTGGTTATGTACCTTTCTCTTCAATATGCGACTCTCGCAATGAAAAATAACGGTTTTGGAGATTAGAAGTCTCCTGTCACTTAATTTACACCACTTTACATCCTCAGAATGATCTAGACAAACGAGAAGTTTTCTTTCTTTCTTCCAGCTCAGCAGCCAGAAACATTCAATTTGTTATTATGCTGTTGATTCTCCTTTTGGTTTGGGGTGTTACTCATTTCATCTTTCCTCAACAAAACGAGAGTCATCATCTGTAAAAGAATACTCAGAGTACTTGGTGGGTGAACATTATAATATTTTTATTTTATTTTTAACGCTAAAATGATTATGAGATGATAAACCATCATCATCATTCTCCATTTAATTTTATTCAATAAATACAGAGGGGCCCAAAAAAATGTATCCACTTGTTAACAGTCCATAACTTGCAAACTTATTGACGAAGTTGTCTCATTTTTGGTAGTGTAATAGTTTGTAGTCCGCCAATCGCCACACAAGCGTTTCATTTCGTTGTTTGGTTTTGTTAGATGGCAGTAGTCAGTGTTTTGTTGTTAGTTGTACCCTGTTACTCGAGTAAACATGGCTGGCGTAAGGCTTACATTTGATGACCGGAAGTCTGTAAGTACGAAAAAATTAATGAGGTTCAACGGCAAATGTGTATCAGAGCCATCGACACGTTTAACGATTCGTCGCATTCGAGACAAATTTGAAGCCGAAGGCTGTGTTAAAGATGTACACAAGCAACGATCTGGACGACATGTAACAGTAACAAGTCCCATCTTGTGTTACAATTCACCCGCTCACCACAGAAGTCTGTGTGTCCGTGAAACTGGAGTGAGTCGCTCAAGTGTTCAGCAAAGTGGAACGAAATGAACGAGGACGATCCAGATGGAGTACAGCGAGTCGTTTAATAACATGGTGCGCATCGATGAAGAGTTTGCAGAGATGATAGTGTGGTCTGATGAGGCACAGTTCAAACTCAATGGTACAGTAAATCGCCACAATTGCATCCAAACGTCCATGTAGACAAAGTCCAGGAGTAAATGTGTGGTGTGGGTTGTCTTACCGGGGCCATTCTTCTTTGACGGTACAGTTGTACCTTCAGAAGCTTCAAACATGCCATCCAACCATCCTGCCATCCAAGACTCGTATGGAGACGAAAGATTTTACTTTCAACAAGATGGTGCCCCAGCCCACTACCACAATCGTGTTAGGGCTTATCTCGACGAAAATCTACCAGGAAGATGGATAGGCTGTAGAGGTGCTGTAGGGTAGCCACCACGTTCCCCAGACTTAACTCCTCTGGACTTTTACCTGTGAGGGACACTGAACGACGTCGTTTATCGACAAAAGCCACGCACATTGGATGAACTTGGAGAATCCATCTTACATTCATATGCAAATATCCAACTGAACACGTTGCAGTCAGTAGTTTGTGCTGAAGTTCGGCGACATAGTTTGTGTGTGGATGTTAATGGTGACCATTTCGAACACCTACAGTGATATCTTTAAGTTGGACTTTAAGAGCTACACTTTCACCAAAAATGAGACAACTCCGTCAATTAGTTTGCAAGTTATGGACTGTTAACCAGTGGATACATTTTTTTGGGCCCTTCTGTATAATAAAATGTTAATACGATTATTTGTTAATTATCAGCGTAGAACTTTCTCTCATGGTTAAAATGCCTGGCACTATTTAAAAATTTCATATTCACACGATGTAGGATGACGAGTTTCGTCTGCCTTTATTCTGTGGTCTCTGTATTGCTTTCCGTGCTTGTTTCGTCGCTCCACATCAAAAGCGATGGTTGTTACGCACCAGACTGGATGCATTCATACTCAAAGATATGAAAATAATCTACTGATCAGTTTGTTTTAGAGTAACAGGCTCCATGAGGGTAATCCATATGATGGCAACTCCCCTTTAATATTATCTTAAAGGATTTGAAAGGGGGCATGCGGAAAGGCAAAGGAAGGTATCTAAGGGTTAACTAGGTCCCCCCGAGGTGTATTGTAAGGATCCTACCAGGTATTCGCCTAAACGTGATGAAGGAAAATAACCCTAGGTAAATTTGCATCAGGTATGTCGAGAATTGGGTGCTTGCCCCACACCGTTCCGATGGCGGGAGAGGAGTTTGCTGTGGGGAAGTAGCATTCCCTTCGCCGTGCCTCAACCAGTTTAGGAGGCAGCTGGCCGACTGTTCCGATAGGAACAGTGATCAACTCGTACCGTATGAACAAGGTCTGCGACCCCGGAACATACACCTCTGAAAACAGGCTGAGGTGCCTCGGTTTGTGGGAACCTTAGTTCAATAACGGAGAACAGAAGAGGCATCCCCAAAAGCAGTCCTCTCCGTCTCTCCAGAAAGGTTCTCATAAATTTTTATAACTTCTCGCATAGCATCTCTCCTCTAACCGCTTTCAGATCTCAACTATGGGTAATGTCTCAAGGTATTAGTAACTTCTAAGACTGAAAATAACAACTTTAAACTTCTCCTAGACATAATAAATAATTTCTCCCTCGTGCATAACTAAGAACTTGGTGAATTCTTAACTAAATCTTCCAAGTTGTGCATTTTGCATGGTCTTCCTCTTAACTTGATTCATTCAGAGGTGTTACTTATTTCATCTAGTAATTTCAAATACGGCTGTCTTCCTCAGTTTCGTTCCATGTGCAGCAACATGAAAATAGATATAATTTTTCACACAAGTGCACGGATCCAAAAAAAAAAAAATCTGCAACATACCTGGTATATTAGAATTTCAAAAACGATAAATCTTCTTGAACTGAAAAAATTACGTCTGATTGAAAATTAACAATAAGAAATATAGCCCAGTACAGACAAAATAATTGATAATATAAATACCACACAACGTTTCTGAAATCCTTTCTTCAGGTGCTTATCACGTTGAAGCTTTGTGTTATATCTTATTTTGTCTGTATTTGGCTATCTTTTATATTAACAAATCTTCTTGGGGAACAGTAAAATTATAAGAAAACAAATCATAGTATTTTCTATATTTCGTCGTTACACATAAAGATGGAATAAAATAGTCAATTTTGTAAACATGGAAATAAATATAAAATTGTGTTCTTATTGTCTGTAGCTCGTAAACTCGAGCTGTGCGCCACTCGTCTAGGTGTTTCAGTTAATGGGCGCTACGGGTGAAATTAGAGCTGTGAAGATTTTTTTTTTTACGAGTCAAGCTATTGGTGCCTCATTAGCCGTAAGAGGCAGCACCTGATTGGTCCCCGTGAGGTTCTTGCCGTCTAGCGATAACGAACTTGCACGCTTAATGAAACTCTTGTTAGCCCCGGCTGGAGAGCATAATACACAGCAGAGCACAGCACTCGGACTCTGGTTTCAAGGCGACAATAGATGCCGTACAATGGACGAGCGCTATGATAATACCGGGGTCACCTCTCCGGACATTTAACAATGGGGTGTCTCCGCGAGGTCTACACAAAAGATCCCTTGTAATGGAGCCAAATTTGCTTTCATACTTGGCAGGGGAGAGTTCGGGGGAGGCTTTCATCTTTACCGCAGAAAAACGGGATGCTGTTTAACTTGTAATAGAGTAACGAACATAATATTTTTGAGCCAACAAAGATTACAAAAAATAATGTTTTTTTTTTCCGCAGTAAATTTAAGTGAATTATATGAGGGCAGACTTCTCAGAAATGGAGTGGGGATCCAGTTCTCTGAACAGTTAAAAATATTGGAATCATTTGCGCCAAGAACTTCTGAAAATATCACGATTAATCTTTTTCGAACTATTTTCATAAAAATATAAAGACTTTTATGAGAATTATTTCTGTTGTCAAAATTAAACACCATCAACAAATATAATTTTTTAAATCATAAGTAAGTTGTTCGTAAAAAAATGATAAACTCTAAATAATTTTTTCGTACCCTCGGCGGCGTTTGTTTTAACGGACAAACTCGAAAGATCCTCCATTGCGAAATATTTCCAATAGTACACAGCCGTAAAAGGAGTGACACGCACGACTTTCAAAGCAATAGTGCTTTGTTTAATCTACTCTTTCCAGAGCATGTACGGTAAGTAGATAAATAGTTGACTGTTCGTCCGGAAAGTTAAGTGTGAAAAAAGCTCTCACTACGTCACTTAAGTCTCACCTTCTCCACTTTAATTATATATACTTATCTGACAAATCACCGGACTAATGTTTGTGCGGTACCTAAAAATTTTCACACTGCGATAAAAGATTATAACCAGTGGCGGCTCGTGAGTTTGTTGAGTTATGTGCTACATCACCACAAGCAAACATTTTACAAGGACAACTATATAAAAGAATAATAGTGCACGAGTTGCAGTGTTACCAATACTCTGACCCGACACGTAATATGCTACATTTATAATTGTCTATATAATTTCCATTCGTGTTAGTATCTAATTTTTAAGCGCGGAATAATTATTTAGCATTTCAAACCCGAAAGTATTTTTCATCGGTAAATATTTTAAATAAGGTTAATAACTGAGTAGGTTTGTTTTACAGATTTTCGCACTATGATGCCGCTTAAATTTTGTTTTATTTAAAATTTCGATAGTGAATTTTTTTTTATTTTACCATTATTGTACGAATATCTTTTTTTGAAAATATAAATTATTATAAAATAAGATTTATAATTAATAAATAGTTCAAATATATTTCGATTTCGTTGGTTATGTCGCCTTATGCGGCCTCCTCTCCGTGTCAAAGCATCAAAGCATCATCGCATCACTCTAAGAAAGCTGTTTCTCGAGATTTAGGGGTTACGCATGGGGGTGGAAAGGTGTTCAACGCATGCGCAGTTGTCAATAAAGTGCAAGACCCTGTGCTGTCGCTGGAATAGCACTCAGATGGCTGCTTTAGGAGCGATGCGTCACAACGCAGGCAGTTTAAATTCTATGATATCGAAGCACATAACACAATTATGTCCTTTAAATTGATAAAAACTAATTCTTACTAAATTTATTGATGTGCTGTAACACATGAGCACATACGCACTAGGAGCCGCCACTGCTTATAACTGTGTTACACAGACGATGTTAGAAACAAAATACAGATTTCAAAGTTTGTGAAAAATAAAGTTCACCTTTGTGATGAAGATTATAGAAAGGTTCTAAAGTGAACGGGGAAGATAGTTATTTTTCGCCTAGTAGGGCACGTAACTATCATACAGTATCTCCCGATTTTAAAAAATATTCTTTTCTTATTAACAGTTTTTAGATTAAATTCTTTTATAGAAAAATACATTAGACAAGAATCTATATAGGGACTTTTTTCTTTGTTTCTGTATCTTTCATATATGTGTAACGGTAGCGCTGAATTGTATTCTCATCCATGAGCTGATATGTTGATTTCATCCGCTTTGTACTCGGGAGCCCTTTTAAAAGATTTGTGACTATCAAAATTGTGGTTCGCATTTATGTAAAACTAAAGAGTTTTTTTTTTTTTAAGGCAACCGGCTATATGAGGATGATCCACATTGGACAACTCCGCTTTAATAGCATAGGAAGGGATTAGAAAGGGGGGATGCGGAAGGGTAGAGGAAGGTAGCCAAGGGTTAACTAGGGCCCCCGGGCTATGGTTTAAGGATCCTACCCGGCATTCGCCTAAAGAAATGCAGGGAAAACCCTAGAAAAACATGCATCGGGTAGGTCGGGCATTGGGTACTTGTCCCACGCCCTTCCGATAGCGGGAGAGGAGTTTGCTGTGGGGACGCAGCATTCCATTCTCCGTGCCTCGACCAGTTTAGGAGGCAGCTGGCCGACTATTCCAATAGGAATAGCGGACAACTCTTGCCGTATGCCCAACGTCTGCGACCCCGGAACATACACCTCTCAAAACAGACCGAGGTGCCTCGGCATGTGGGAACCTTAGTTCAAAAAAAAAAAACCAGAGAGATGTGAGAGCATTCCCAAAGGTAGCCCCCGCCAGAGCTCTCTGGGAAGGTTCACCTGATAGAAATCCTATCGCAGGCTTATTCTTGAAAAAAAACTAAAGAGTTTTTTTTTTTAGGGCAACAGGCTACATGAGGGTGATCCACATTGGGCAGGATCCTACCCGGCATTCGCCTAAAGGAATGCAGGGAAAACCTTAGAAAAACACATGTTGTTTGATTTATCTACCGTCGTATGTATAAGAAACTCCGAAGAAAATATTATTTTTTTTCGGGATTTCTATCCTCACGTGTCGGGTTACGAGAAGGTAGATTAATGTCACAACTTCCATCCCAATTGGAGGCGAGTTTCCGCCGCAAACCACGAAATGTTGTCAGCGACAACTCCAGGTTTGCTTACTCAGGGTCGGGTCGGGTTCAAAGTCCACTGTAATTCAAACTACTTGGTTCTTGCATAGTTACTTTACTTTCCATTAAGTATTAACTCCGTATTCTGCATTATAGTATGAATTACATACATAAATTTCTTACAAAAATTTACACACTATTATTCTCCTTATTCTAAATTGTAAAATGAATGGTAAATAATTATGATTAAGAAAATTCTGATTTAATTTTATGATCATATTGAAAGTGAGCGATTTACTTGGGCCCATCATATCGATTGATGCTTATCGCATCAAGATTTCTTTGAACATAAATTGTAACTAATTACTGTAAAAAGTAAACACAGAAGTAAATTTTTCATCAGGTTTCGTAATATGAAAAATAAAATGATTAAAAAAAGTAAAATTAATAAAATATATATTTTGTACGCAGAGGCTCAGAAACATGAAAAATATTATTCTGAAAGTTGCTACTGACGGGAAAACAGGATTCACAAAGAAAGAATAGGGAAAATAAACACTGTTTGTAAGTGTGACGATGTATGAAAAACTGTATTTTTATAGCTTACTAGCATTTCGTTCAATAAATACTTTATCCATATGCCAATGACGTCATGTAACAGATAGATCAGTCGTAGAAATAAAGAGAAAAAATGTTTGAAAAACATTTGACTTCCTTTACATATTTTGTCAGGTTTCACGTTCTTGTGACGTACATTTTAGTGTCAGATTTATAATATTGTAATAATGAGTAATTAAGTATTGTACAGCGTCAGAAAAAAGGTTGATAATGATCTTTTTAAAATTGTTGGGTTATATAACGGCACATCCTCATCAGAATTATACTTTTTGATTGGCCTAATTTTTTATATCTCAGAAAACCTATTTTGTGATTGGTTGATTTTTCAGAAGATCAGAGCCGGCACCAGAGAGGCACTTGGTAGCTGGATTTTACTGTGAATGATCACGTCTGACATTGCCGAAACTACCGTTTATAAACTTCAGCGATTGTATTCTAATTGGTCCAACACGGGTAGTTACTATTTCAATACTAGTTTTAAAACAAATTTCTTGTTGGACTGAATTTTCTGCACTATTCCGTTTTCTCTGTACGAGCGTCAACGGCGGATCCATTTAGAGTCTTCGAGTGGGTGGAGCCAAGCAATGCTGGACCGTCTATGTGGTTGTTACATTATTCCGTGGTAAATAAGGTCTTTTCAAACCATCTCTAAGACGACCCAACTATCAAATTATATGTAAAATAATGTGATAAAACTTTTCAGCTTAGGTAGTGGTTCTTTTTTTTTGTTAATCAGTTTCAAAAGTTAATATTGCTCATATTATTTTGAGCAGAAAAAAATCTAAATCTGTAATCGTATAAGCCGGAATTAAATAGATTATATTATATATAGCTGTAACTTAAAACTATTTGCGCCCAAAGCGATTTATTTATAATTCAACAGTGAAATTCAGTTATTTTTGTTAATACGCATAATTAAATTTGTAATTTATAAACCCTGATGAAATATATCCATAAGATTACGTAAATATACGCAAGACAACTGTTTGTGACGTCACCGTGTATGGAACAGCTAAGAAGACAAAATTATAAATGTTACAATTTTTAAATAATATTGCAGGTAAATGAATTTTACTTGTTTTCTCAATTTACATTGAAACAGATGACGTCATAGTCACTTACAGTCCTCCGTGGGTTTTTCACGCTCCTTCAGTCCACTGTGAATTTTTTCTTTAAGTAACACGTATAATAGTTGTAATTTCCGTCTTTTTCTGAATATTACCTTTTTGAAGAAACGGCAGAAATACTCCTAAGGGAAAGTGTTATTAATCCAAAGTCAATGCCGTTATCCATAGCAAATTATTCCAAAGTATTTAGACTTCTATCATCAATTAAAATTTAGCAAACTATACTACCGCAGTTGTGACTTACGAACGTATAATTCTAAAACTGAAAATTTTTATAAATACTGCTTTGTATTCTTCCCGTTCAAAAGGGTCGACCTCTTATCGTTTTATTTATGTAGATTCTGAGTGAAATTAATCTTCGATACTTTTACTCAACTTGCAACGAGTAACTTTATAAATATTAAGTAGCCCCACTATTTGAGTGATGTTGTTTATACCGTTAGTTTTCTTACAAATTGAAATAGAAAATTAAATGAAGCGGGGAAGGTTTCCGAGATAAGTTTTGATTAGCTTCGGTACGTAAGTAATAAGCTACTTCCCAGTCGACGGAAGGCGCTTACTGCTTTCGGGGCGACGGCTGCTTAATTGCTTTTTAATTGCATTACATCTAAAGGCACTCGCTGAAGATTTCACCTAATGGGAGTTCGGGATGTACATAGTAGCTCCATGTCTAAACCGCAACGTTAAAGACAATTCAAAGTATTATATGCGACTGCTGTTATTGTTTCTAAAAATTGACAATTAATTTAAGCTATATAATTTTTTCTAAACAGTTCGATCATTTAAAAATGTAAATTGTCCTAAAAGCCACTGAAGAAAATAGTTTTTTATGATATATTTTAATTACGTGTGATTTATTTTAATAAATAATGGAATCAAATCTCTTTTACATACATTTTCAAACAAAATTGTGGGGATTTGCGTTTAAAAAAAGGATGGTAAAAATTTTGTTCCTATTCTCATTGTGGAATTTATTATGGGAAAATTTTATAGTCTTTCCACCAAACCTAAAAACTACCTTTTATAAAAAAAATTGTGAAATAAATAAAAAGTTCATAATTTTATAATTTATTAATAAACAAAACATATCTGATCTATGATTATTAATGATGCAACAAGGCTCACATAATTAATAGATGATAGTATCTAAAAATAATTTCTTGTATCAATCGTTGTAATTCTATTAAAATAATTACTACACAACTGTCCTACTTTGGAAACAATATTAGTGTGGAAGATTCACATGATGTTCACGTTACTCGGGAGCAATTAATGAGTTTCTAAAAAAAAAAAGATACACCAACTTTATTTCAGCAAACGAGCTCTTTTTGAATTGCAGGGTGATGCGAGTTCGTCTGTTGCTAAGCACACTAATATAGCAACGGACTCAAAGGGGACTGTTAGATCCACAGACGACCAGATAAGGCGGGTAATTACAGCCGTTCTAAAACATCATTCGTCACGCTCCGAGTTGCCAACTAACCAAGTCTGTCATTTAAATCTTCCCGAGAGCAGCTTCCCAGAATCTCCTTCACATAAATACAAGGTGCTGGAACGTTTCCTTTCTAGGCAGTGGTGAAACTAATAATCACTACCCTGCCAGATCCTAGCATGTGAGCACGAATCCTATATCATTAAAATGAAAGTGAGCTGTTTAACTCATATACTAAAAGAAATAAATCATCAACTTTAATAAATGCGAGCAGAGAAAACATCTTTTCTAGTAGAAGTCATTAAGAGCGTTTTAAAAACCAGCTGTTGAATGTTTTTAAATGTACTATTAAATTTTTTAATAACTAACATTTTATAAATGCGAGCTTGTTTCTATTTTCACAACTGTTTATTTTGTTAACATTTTTTTAATTTAAAAAACAACTTCAAAATACTGTAACAAAATATTTAAAGATACAAATATGGAAATGCGAACTTATAAAAACCAGATTTTTTAACAGACAACAAAACCAAATTTAGATCTAAATTTCATTAATTTTCAGAGAGTAAATTAGCAAATATTGCAATAAATAATATCATTAATAAAGGAAAACACTAATAATAATATATATATATATATACAATGATTCAGTGATAAATTGTTAAAGGGAAGAAATAGGTGTTACAAATTAGAACTGCGAAAGATTTTTAAAATAAATGTTTAATTGAAATATTTTAAGATATACAAGCGTCGTCACAAAAACTCAGCATTTATTTCTGAACGCAACACGCAACACACATTTTGCTGATTTTATTTTATTCTCACATAACTTTTCTGAAAATAGTTGCATGTTATAGACTATGACTTTTAAGGTACGTACAAAGCTTTATAGCTTTAATGTTACATCCATGTGAGTTGAAGAAAACTGGTTAAGTAAGACAAAGTAAATAGAATATTTTCTTTAACTTGACTGGTGTCCGATAAAATATTATTTATTCAATGAAAAGTACCATAGATTAGTAGCAAAATTGAATTACATAGAAAATATATGGTTTATAATATTAGATTTGTTTTTACCACAAATGACAATTTTTTTAAAAATATATCTTAATAATAACAGAAATTTTTTTAAAAAATTATTTTTTATTTTGGCAAATAAAAAAATAATGTAATAATAACTGAATGTAGAACTGACGACATGTTTTATTTATTAATTTATTTTTTAATTTTGGAAAATAAAAATTAATGAAATAATAAATGAATGTAGATCTGACGACATGTTTTATTTATGATTAACTGTACATTAATGTCAGTAAATATCACTTTTATATACAGAAAAATGTGGGACGAACATTTAGTGTTCATAATTTTCTAGTTTCACAGTATGACATTGCTCGTATTGTAAAGGATGGAAACAATAAATAATCATAAATACTAGACTAACTAAAAACCTATCAAAAAAGTTCATCAAAGTTAAATATACCATATTTTGAAAACCTTTACATCTCTGTAATTAACACGGAACATATGTTACTAATTTGTTGTCACTCTGGACAGAAATAAGTAAACTATTACAATTCTGATGAATTAGATAAGTATACAATTAATTAATTATAAAAATCCAAATCAGTAACGATTATATTTATTCCTGTTTTATTTGATTATAGACATTTTAAACTCAGGAATATCAATAAAATTTATTGTAATGCAAATTAATAGTTTCGTAAATTCTTTATCCATGAAAGCCAAAGATGCAAAGGTCCGGTTAAGAATTTCGTCTATAATTTGCCATATCCTTTACCAAATATTCATTGGTAATGACTTTTCTTGTTTACCATTTAACAATTTAACGAACGACGTTTCTCTTGTTATTTAATTTCGGTTACTACTACAATGCAACTTGTGAATAAGGCAGTCTTCTACGTACTGTCCTCCAATTTTAATTCGCATCTGCTTCCCACTTTAGTTCCAGGAACACTTCGTGGAATGTCCTGGAATGTGATTCTGAAACAACTTCTCTCACGTCTCAACCGATCCTGAATTCTTGTGGCTTTTGCTGTTCTGCACTACAGCCGTTTGTAAATGTCTTAAAGTGACTAAATTCATTTAGAAATATGAACAATGCCAAGTGCTTCATTAATTTACATCACCGGCAAATCGATTATTTTTGTTAAGTCACTTATTGCAACATTTCTTGACGTTAATTATGCACGTACTTTTGACTGCTACATACATTTTTAAGAACAAATCGTTGAATATTATACAGATGAAATTGAAGATATTATATTACTATATTATCTGTGAAATTAAAAAATAAATAAAATAAGTACATCAACACATTCAACTACTATTAAACAAAGCACTTAACGGGTCACAGTCTCGGTCAAGCTTTGTTTCCTAACTCACATTTCGAAACGTAGCGAATTTAATTAATAAACTCAATTTAAAACAATATTCAAATCTACCAAAACCTAATCTGTAGAAAAGTCACCTTTTAATAAATATAACACATTACATAGAATAGTCAATAGCATGTTAAAGTGGCGTATGTATAACGTGAAGGAAAGTAAAATTTCAGCTTAACTGAACGTCAATTAGAAGAAACTTTAAAACTAGAAAAACAACCAACAACGTCGGGGACCTGCATATATATTTTTATGTCCCACAGGGTTTGATGTTAAGGCCATGGGCATCGTAGATTGTTACTTCTACCGCGAAACCACGGAATACGCAAGCACAATTCAGCGCACTGTACACTAATTGCGGTAACGGACAAAAGAATTACTGCTAAAAAAGAATTCCAGAAAATTAGTTGCAATATATCCTGCGTGAGAGACAACTTTATTACTTTAATTATTCTTCTAGCAGAACATTCCGAATGTTAATTGTTCTCAAGAGAATATTACCCTTGAGCTTAGAAATAATGCGAAGAGGAACAGCAAGTAGACGGCCGCGGGAAAAAAGTAATTTGTAAAGTTGTAAGTCCACTAACCTTAGTTAGACACATGAATTTATATTTATTTATTTATCTTGTACCTGAAAATGTTTAGAAATCATTGACATTAATCACATCGATAAGTTTGAATATGAATATAATCAACGATTTCACTGTTACAGAAGTCACTATTCAACCGATCAGTCACATTTAATTTTTTTTGTACGGACTTTTCTCCATTTTATTTTTTAAAAAATATTTTATTTCTTAAACACACACACTGTGGAATAAAACACGAATAGTTCTTAAATTTATTTTCAGTATTTAATTTTGGAACTCTCGGCCTATTTGGTCATTATCAACTGAAAGCAACATAAAGGTTATAAAACATAATATTAAATTTAAACCTAGAAATAAAAAAGAAACATATAAGTGTCACACATAAGAAAAATTACCTGTGTAATTTTTTCTGCATACAAGCAAAGTCACATTCTACTCGTCAAAAGTTTAAAGTTTAAAAAAACCACACACACATGTAATTATTCTCATGCCTGAGACTTATAAGTATCATTTTTTTATTTCTTGGTTTAAATTTAATGTAATTGTATTTAATTTAAGGATTATTGGTGTTTTCTTCCACGAATTAAAATACTCTCACGAAAGTTTAATACAATTAACCATATAAGTTTCGTGGATTTACTAATTGCTTTGACACACACTGTCGACGTTGTTAGTCGTTTACTAATACAATTTTTTTTATTTAAATCGGCAATATTCTTATGCAGCAGTAATTATTATTATCGTTTTTTATTCCTTTAATATGACTATTACAACACACTTTAATATGAAATCGTGGTCTGGCAAGGCAAATAAAGACGCACGCAAGTCATTGGGAATATTGGATTGAAAATCTTTAATAAGTGCTCAATAATTTTAAGGCACTCTTTTTGGTCTCGTATTATGTTACTATAATATCTATGGATGAGATATATATGGCGGTGAGACAGAGACGAAAAGTCTTTGAATTATAAACTAGAAACTTCTCTAAAATTGCGAGATTTTTCTTTTAAAATTAATATTTATTTGTCGTTTAGTATAAATAAAATTATTATATCAGCCAATAAAGTCAGATTAATTTGATTTTAATTTAGATTTAGATTTATTATTCATTCCATTAGTCATAGGTCGAGGAAATAGGATACGTCAATATAAGATTACAAGAAAATAATAAATTATTAGAATTACAAAGTTTAAAAACAAACATTGTACTTAACAAATATATATATATATATATATATTGACGTCGAAGGAAATATATTTTCGCTTAAAAGTTTCGGAAATTGGGTCGAATACTCCATTTTTGTATTTAATGATATGTAATTGCATTTAATTCAAATCATCCTGCCATTATTGGCTCATTTAATTTCCAGTGGAAGTTTATCTTGATCTGAACAATAAAATGTGAGAATAAGTTTGAAATGCAGTAGCAGAAACGCAGAGGAACAGTATTCAAGAAGCAGATTGTGAAGAAGAATCCGTCTCCTCAGGTCTAACAACGGATGCTGGAGACGACGACAGGGGCCGCAGACGCTGCAAGAATAACGAATCGGTTAAACCTGAATTGTGCGTTCAAATAATACGTCGCCTGAGCAATTTTCTTCTTTGTTTATTTAATTGTTTCAAAAATGTTCGGATTAAATAGTATGTATATCTCTTTCACATGTTCCTACATGTGTAATTTTTGACCCCAAGTATTTAAAAAATTCACTTTTATTTTTTTATTTTTCCTGTTTCGAGTGTTATGTCTTCCACATATTTTCCTAAACATATGTATTCTGTCTTCAGTAAAAATTATGTACAGTCCCCATTTTTTATATTCTTCCATGAGCTTATTTATCATGTATGTCATGTCCTCTTCATCTCCTGCAAATATTACCTGATCGTCGGCGAACAACAAGGAATGTACTATCCTATCTCCTATAGGAATGCCCATTCCAGAACATTTTTTATACCATAAATTAAGTGCCTGATCTAAATAAATATTAAAAAGTATCGGCGATAGACTGCATCCGTGCTTAAGGCCTTTATTCATTCTGAATTCTTCTGTTAGTTTATTCTGAATTTTAACTTTTGTATTATTATTATAGCTTCTCTTAACAATATTAATCCATATATCATGGATATTCATATTTATAATTGCCGACCATAATAGATGCCGAGGGATGCTATCATAAGCCTTTTCTAAATCGATAAAAGCCATATGTAGTTCTTGATGTTTAATTAGCATCTTCTCTTGGAATTGTCAAATACATATGTTATCAGTGCATGATCTTCCACTCCGGAAACCACATTGTTCCTCACTTATTTGGCCTATTGTCTCATTAATCTTAGAATTTATAATTTTATTGAAAATTCTCGCTGTCGAAGCTAAAACACTTAGACCTCTATAGTTAGAACATATACTTTTATCCCTTTTTTAGAAATAGGGGTGATATATGATATATTCCGATCCTGATGTCTGCGAGGGCTATTCTCTCGCAGGCTGTACTTGCGAGGGATATTCTCTAGCAGGCAGAACCTTGTAGGATAGACACGAAGGGGCTACCTATGGGGATGAATTTTCCTGTCCGTTTTTGAACTAAGGTTCCCACAAGCCGAGGCACCTCGGCCTGTTTTGAGAGGTGTATGTTCCGGAGTCACAGACATTGGGCATACGGTAAGAGTTGTTCTCTGTTCCCATTGGAACAGTCGGCCAGCTGCCTCCAAACTGGTCGTGGTACGGGGAAGGGAATGCTGCGTCTCCACAGCAAACTCCTCTCCAGCTATCGGAAGGGCGTGGGACAAGTGCCCAATGCCCGACCTACCTGATGCAGGTTTTTCTAGGATTTTTCAGCATTACTTTTAGGCGAATGCCGGGTAGGATCTTTAAACTATAGCCCGGCGGCCCTAGTAAACCCTTGGCTACCTTCCTCTACCATTTCGCATCCCCCCTTTCAAATTTCTGCCTATGGTATTAAAGGGGAGTCGCCTGTTGTCCTAGAAAAATAAAACTTCCTCTACTAAGAGTCTGCGAGGGCTATTCTCTCGCAGGCAGTACCTGGGACCCCACAGAAAAATCTTCTCCCGATATCGGAAGGGCGTGGGACAAGTAACCAATGTCCGACCTACGTGATGCGGCTTTTTCTAGTGTTTTCCCTGCATTACTTTTAGGCTAATGCCGGGTAGGATCCTTAAACTATAGCCCGAGAGCCCTAGTTAACCCTTGGCTGCATTCCTCTACCCTTCCGCATCCCCCCTTGCAAATCCCTTCCTATGCTATTAAAGGGGAGTTGCCACTATGTGGATTACCCTCATGTAGCCTGTTACTCCCCCCCCCCCTAAAAAAAGAAGATATATTCCAATCATCTGGAATATCGTCTCCAGTTTCAATTTTTTTTGAAATTTTTCGTTAAAAGTGTTATTAACATTCCCCGTCCATGTTTCAAAAGTTCTGTTTGTATATATATCCTGGTTCTGGTGCTTTCCCATTTTTTGCCTCTTTCAGAGCTTTTTTTACATCCTCTTCTGTTATTTCTGGAGTGTCGGTTTTGTATTCTTCATTCATCTCTTGGAATTTAAATTCGTTTCTATTTTCC
Source organism: Zhengitettix transpicula (assembly GCA_037074705.1). Lineage (NCBI taxonomy): Eukaryota > Metazoa > Arthropoda > Insecta > Orthoptera > Tetrigidae > Zhengitettix > Zhengitettix transpicula. The sequence goes on along the minus strand of CM073592.1, from coordinate 42,175,849 downwards.
TGAAGTATATCTGTATGATGTTGTACCCATTCTGATGGTCTTCATAACTGAATATTAGTTTTCTTTCTTTCTACTTTCCTAACATTCTTGAGTTATACGAGAATTTTAAAATTCTGAAAATATTTCAATCTTATAATTTCCTTCGTTTCTTTTCATTACATTATGTTAATGTCCTATTAACGCTAAAATATTAGGTTAGTTATTTTCATACCCGTGATTTTGATTACCTCTCCCGACAAACCTCATTTCGAGGACGGAGATAGAAACGGCAACAAATAAATCTATCCATGAAATCTTGATGTAGTGGCTGCTGCATTCCCATCGACGTATAGGTATTCACGTTAATTATCGAAGCATTTGTGACCGAGGAAATGTCCATAAATAATGATCCCAATCCCAGCCGTACTTCGGTGGTAAAATATGCATGGTCCATGCATCGGCTCATAATTCCACAAGTTTCTCTGTGATTCCCGAGAGCCCATTAAATGCACCGTGGAAAAGAAGCGTTTGATTCGGGTCGGGCGGAGCTGGTATCCGATTGCTCCCTGGCCGACCATGCATTATGCAGGCATGCGGAGTGCAATCCTCGCCATGGAACTCGTGGTTTATCCAGAGCCGCACCCGACACGAGCGATAAATCTGCCGCCAACGTAATGGATTAGCGGGGCAGAACGCCGGAAGATTCGCGCCTGTCCTTTCCCAGCTTTACGCCGCCCGAAATTATGAGCGGCACTTTAAGCCGTCCTCAGTCAATTAAAAGTCTTCAATTCCATAAAATATGAACATTTTCTGCAGACAGATATGGGCCTTCCATTTAATTAGTAGGTTGATAAATGAAAGATGAATGGAAGGGAAGGAAATCGCATACCAGTTCGTGGTTGGACTTGAGTGCTTTAATGAACACATTACAAAAGCCACAGAACTGCGCAAAACATAGTAAAAAGGAGTAAGATAACCAACCTTTGCGTATTGTGCAAACCCATACCCATAAACGGGTCTGGAGAGAAGATAAAAGTTACAATCTCTTATATCACGAGGATAAAGCAAAAAGTAATTTGCACTCAAATTTTAATTATTCGCATAACAACAATAATAAACGTAATATACAGTCACTCTCATCATCATGTCACTTGGTCCACCATTCCACAAGCTTTCGGAAAGAGAAAGATAGCAAACCACGAATGCCTCTCTTCCTTCACCTGTTGATCTCACAATTGATCCTGTTGTGAATTCATATCCACACCATTACTGTGGACATGGTTTCCCACTTCATAATTATTCATCCGTCGGATATTCTGAAAAATATCATTGGTTTCTTCAGTGTTGTCATAATTAGTGGGTGTTGGCTGGATGTCCGTCAATCGCGATATACTGCACTGAAACTCTTCTAGGGACATCAGTATCAGGTACTCCTTCAGATTTAAATAAAAATGAAAAGGAGCTATGGAACAGCCAAGTTTAACTTTAACAGAGGAAAATGAAGTGATAACGCTGTAAAACGCGTGGAGGATGTTGCCACTTGTCGCCATAGTGGTGGAGAAATTAGTACATCAAACCTACAGACGATTGTGACATTACCAATTGTGACCACTACTTCAGAATCCAAATTACGTCAAAGAATTAGAACCATAAAAAATATTCAATTATTTGCCTACACTCAAAAACTACTGATTAATATGAATTATTCTCACATATTTCAGCCTAACTATTATATATATATATATATATATTGTAATAATCAAAAATGAGGCTTTATTACATTTAATTTGCTTTAATTAATTTTAGTTTGAAGAATTTGAGCCCCACGTTGTGGAAGCCACTTATGTAATAATCAACAATTGAGCTTTATTTAATTTTAAGAATTTGCCTCACGTTGAAGCGCCATTTTATGTAATAATTAAATAGTAGGTCGTTTATTAAATGAAATAATAATCAAAAATTAACAAACAAAATATTTTAATTTATTTTGTGGCAATAAAAGATAATTACAAACACAAAATTTGAGATCTGGTTCTCTCAGGGCCTTGACTGGGTTTGATAATGAACGCAACAAATTGATTTAAAATCTCATTAACAAAACAGTTTACAATTTACTTAAACAATATGTCGATAGAATTAAAGAAATTAAGTCTGATTGACAATTTAAAGGAGAACGAAATCTGACTCTATCCTTTAATCAGCGTTTACAATTAATCATTAGTTTTGGTTTTGTTACTAACATACTGTCCAGCTGGTACCAGCATTCTTTTTCGTTTCGGAAGTACACTATTGCAAAATTTTACACTGACTCTAAATTTCGACTCACAGATTTTACACTATTGAAGTCAAAATTGATAGGCTCCCGGGAACTCGGATGATCCTCCTGAATGTCAGCTATCTGATGTCTTCTTGCCTTACAGGAATCCTATGATTCGTAGATTTATTAGTCTTTTACTGATTTGGACTTAAACTGCAACGTAGCTCCATAACGGTTCATTTTAACTGTTTTCTTTCGGAGCGAACTAACTTTTCTTTAGCTCCTTGCTGTAGACTTAAACTGTCATCTTTACTATTCCGCTCTTTGTCGCTCACCAGAAAAACTTCATCCGTCCACAGAAATCTTTCAGCACCAACTCTATTCTAGTTGGCTGTAGACGTAAAAAAAACTGACCTCCTTTCCTGGCTGGCTATAGACGTTAACTGCTCCACTTTCATGCGCGCAAAACGCCATTTTGACTTTTCAACAAAAGCGGCTGAGCTTGCCTTTCCATTGTTGCTTTGTTCGATCAGGCCGCTATAATGGATTTATCAAACAATTCAAATTTATTTCAAAACTATTAATTGATTAATTAATTGGCATTACAATATATATATATATATATATAAAGAATTATTATATTTATATATCTTCCAAAAAATACAAAATGTTTGTTTTGAGAAATTATTCCAAAAAAAAGGTTAAATGCAATTTATTCACGTCAGGATCGTATTTTATTTTCTGTTGTGTTACGAATTTTAGCTTTATGAATTCAGATTTTATGTAATTATCTAGTAAACGGAGATTTTCTGCTTCAATAATTAATATTTTGATTTCTCTAATACATGTAACATATGGCTTTAAAAAATCATTGGAAGTAGACAAATCCAAAAATTTGGTTACTGATGCAGATTTTCATTTATTTAAACAGTTGGATAGTTTAAAATATGTATCTTGAGGTTTATGACTTATATATATATATGTAATTGTGGACGTAAAGGTATTCGATCTGGCAAATCATTTAATCACGTTGTTTGTAATTGTGATTTCTCTCTAATATATGGGTATTATTTTATTGTACGTAAGACATGATCACTTATAAATAATAAATTTATTCGTATTGATAACATACGTAAAGCATGTTTTATAGAACGTTGCGATCTTCTCTTCTCCACTCTTGGCGATTCTCTCGTACCACTCGTAAGCCGATCACGTTTCAAATTCCGCACTTAGGCAACAAAGACAAAGGATAGACCATTAATGACACCGACGGGTTCTTACGCAGCCTGTAGTGACGCTAGAAATGTCAGTTTCCGTCCAATGGAACGTAAAATGCATACTTCCAGCTTAGTCTCTGTATTACAGTTTTAAAAGTAATAATTTTGACAGCATTCTGTTTTCTGTAACTGTTTTGCTTAACGTCGGAATGATTAATTACTTTAAGGTCATTTATCTTCTTTGTCATATTTTACTTCTAGTCAAAACTGAATTACATTTAAACTCGGCATTTTATTAATATACTTTTATCTCATTCTGACTTTGCGTTAACTGTACGGGAACTGGTAATAGAACCGTCGATTGAAAGCCTACAAACATAAATCCTATAGTGACCGGTAGCAACGGTTATATTTTCCTGATAATACCATATTTTGTGTTTGTAAAGGTTTCTTTGTTTTATATATTGTACTAAAAACAGTTTAAGAACTTTTTTTTTCAAAAACGCATCATGATTTTGTAATAATAATAAATAGAAGATTTGGTAAAATACGGTGGTAAATTTTTGTGTATGGTCAGCTAAAAACAAATAAATACAATTTTATTGTGTTCAGTCGCGTTTTACAATGAAGTGGATTTGTATTTATTTCAAGGGATGACGTAGCTCAAAATTGTGTTTAAAATTTTGACTGGTCGTGGTTCACCGTCCCCAATTATTAAAAAAATATTTATCCAATTTGAGATGTATATATTTTTAAAAATAATGAACTTATAAAATTAATGTTAATTTAACAAGGAAAATATATCAAATTATTTTATACAACGACTCAAAGGAACTCAATATTCACCCTGTACGGTATTCAAATTCGTCCCTCTCTCTAGCGAGCATGTCCAGAGTTACAGTTTCCACAGTTCCACTGTTTGACCAATATTCCTGGAAGTTAAAGCACATAAACTGAGTCTTTTATAAACCCCACCCTCCTCCAAGAAAAAATCACGTTTAGTGAGGTCCGGTGACCTTGGAGGCCAGTGATGTAAGTCTGAATCATTTTTTGCAGTACGGCCGATCCATCGTCATCTAAAAACCCTCGCATATACAGGTTCCAGTGTGGAACCAGAGTAAGCTGTTGAATCACATCGGGTTAATATTAATAGTTAAATAGGAGGGTTCTTTATGAAAAAACCTGTAGATTTTTTGTACCTTTCAGTGTCATTACACTATTTATTATTAATTCTAAATATGATAAATGTTAACCGCTAAACGTTGTATCTGGACTCTAAATCGGAACACTGTGTTACTAGAAAAACATTACTAGAAATTAAAAGTATATAATTTTAAATCAAGTGATAGCCCGTTTTGTGTATTATCCTAATTTTTGTTTCAGATATCCATAGAACAATCGATACAACCAAATTAGTATTATTTACGTTAAATAATTTCTTAAACTGTCCTAAGATTGTTGTATCGATTGTTTGTTAACACACTCATACGTACAATCTTTTAATTAAAGTCTGTATCAAGCCATAGCTGTTTTAAAACAATACTACACCAATGAAATTTTATTTAAAATAAGTTTTAACGTTATAACGAATTATATAATTCTACATAATTCATAACGCATGTCAACAGTGGATTATGGTCATTTATTTTTGCGGTGTCAGTTGCAGATGTAGATACGTTGCTGAAATATTAAACACTGTTATTACTTGGAGCGATATATCTCGTTGGCTGTCTCAGTTTGTCTATCTGAATGATCTCGGCATATTTTCTTCTTTCTCTTTCATATCTACCTGTTAACTGCCTTTTTATGACACCCCTCTGAGATCTATTAGATAACTATTGACCTCTCACTGTCTTTCCCACTCTACATTTTCTGCTTGTTTTTACGTCAACGTCTACCTCTACAGAATTTTGTGTATCGAACCCCGTCATCGTAGCGGTCCAATCACTCGATACCATAAATACCGCCCATAACGCTATGCATGGTCTTCAACTGATTACCAGTGACACCCTATGAATTCACCAAAAGGTTTTTTCCTACCTGGGAATTTTCACGCACTTAATATTCACGTATATAATTTTCGACAACTAGATTGCTTTTTCATCCCTTCCGAGCGAATTTCTATCTTGGAGGACCAGACTGTTTACTTCACTCTGGACCCTCAAAGAGTCCCCACCAATCGTCTTTAATCTTCCGAAATTGGAGTTCCCCGTCGTCTGCTAACTGCCGGCCACTATCACAGAACTCACATTCTATTAGCATTTAATTTAGAATAAATCCTAATTTCCATCGGATATACGTAATGCAAAACGGAGCCAAAATTTTTGACTCTATTATTATATTTTCTACCGTGTGTCCTGAAATTAAGCACGAAATAACGCATCACGTCTTTTATTATTTACTAAAATAAATTACTCAAATTCCAGACTAGAAATTCGTATTACTTCAGTTAATAGAAATAAATACAATTTGTTTAAGGGACCGCATCGAGCAGAAAAATTCCTGTTACTTTGCAACCAATTATTTTCAGTACTGTTAACTCCAAATTTTACAGCGTTAAATTTTTCATGGGCTTCTCGGAATTATTTTAAATAACTTATTTTACGAACAAGGGATATACCGTTGCATAATTATAAATGGAATTGTGTATGTAACAGTGATTTCGGCACAAAATCTTAATTATGCATTGATATTGCAATAAATAATTTTTATTCATATTTATAAAAAAAAATTATTTGTACCTGAAGAGGTACAACTTCTATTTTATTAAAATGTTCTAACTTTTTATTTCTTGAAAATATATGACTGACATTTATAAAAATGGTAAATGTTTTAGACAAATATTTTCACGCGTTGTTATTCTTTATTCAACTGCTAAACTATACGTTTGATTTTAACATGTAAATAAAATTTAAGCATTTTCAAGAATAAATTGTAAAGTTCGCACTAAAAACAACCGATTTGAATTTATAGTATAAATTTTAAAAGATGAATTTATTTGACGGTACGAACGATCCATTTACGTAATGAGGTTAAACGTCTTCATCCTCGGCGATGAGTAGAAAAACCTAAATTCAGAAACACATCCAATTTGAAATCCGATCGGCGTTTTTAAAATTAAACCAGCTATTGCATCACATCATTATTAGCACATTGCATTCACGTTTAATAATGTTAAATGTTTTGAAAGTAAAATTGCCAAATTATTTCTTTTTCACTTACAGACTTGCGAGACTTTTATCTGTCGACAGGTCTCATCTAATTGCTGTTCGGTCTTCCGTTACGTGAAACCTCGAAGCTCTGAAACAGATTAAAAATATCAGATTAAGTGTTGAGTTGCCAGTAAGAATAAATAATTCGTTTAATTATCGTTAGTCGTCTACAACTTACGATAGTGTCTGCTAGATTTTAGATAAACGAACGTAATTACTGAGTTACCCGACATAGGAGTGGTCCTAATAATTCCTGGAAATGAAATTGAAAGTACGCGTAAATTAGGGGTCATAAATAAATATGCTCATTGAAACTATTTCTTTGCGTTGTCGTTTTGAAACTAAACGAACAAACAATTTAATTGTTTTATGGCGTGCCAGGGCGTCGTAAACGACTGAAACTGCGATATTTCTCAGTCTTGTGCATGTCGCTTATCTAAGCACGATATTAATTATTTAGCAGTTGCGTCAAAAGTCTGAATACAAGTTGGCTAAGATAGCTTTTGTCTTTATACTGTTCCATCTTACGTCATACTAAACTTTCTTGAATCATTAACCCCGAAGATGTTTCAGCTATTTACATTAATTCTTGAAGAAAAATATTTTTTCTTTTTGCAAATGTTACTTATTTTCTAAGAATTTTTGACTCCAAGATATCAAATTTAACGTTAATTATTAAATTAACTCGAAGAGGATTATGATACAGTTATTTTACAACTTTATTTTATTCTTTTGACTGGCGGAATATTTTGAAAGGGGCGAAGGCGAACAGTTGTCATTCAGCAGAGAATAATTTTCGGAATGCAGTGTCCAAATACGGCTTTTAGGAAGTGCAGAGTACGTCGTAAACACCAGATGGTAATTTTATAGGATAAGTGGGAATAAAAAGTACTTGAATGCTGTATATTTGGCATGCAGCGGTTGCACTCCGAAATTTATTTTGGAGGAGTGACCATATTACACGATGCTGTAGTTTAATAAAACTATATATTCTGCATTGTGAGTTGAGAAAAGGAAAATTATTTATATAAAGGCTTCCATAGGAAATGGAGGGTAATCGAATAGTAGATTTTGTGGAGTGGGGGAGATAAGTCGATAGTATTTAGTTACGGACACTAAACTTTTTCTAATTTAAAAAATTTTCTTTGTCTTAACTCACGATGGAAAAAAAACTTTGTTGGTTTCAAATAAAGCTATGTGTTTTTAATTTAATCTCACAACTCTCCCAAAGAATCTGATACAATAGCCCCAAGCCTATTATCAGATAGAACTATTTCGCTATATACAATAAAACTAATGTTTCTAAACTCAATTATTTAGAACGGTCATCAACACCGATGTCTCGGAAAGGACGTTATTTTTCATGGTTATTGATAATTTTTTAAGGTAACGTTGCGGAATATATTACGAGTGCTTTGAATGGACTTCGAGTTATCACCGGATGTTTTTTGTGCAATGTCTTCAACTCTAGAAAAAAATATTAACGGATTCGATCTGGTTTGTACGTAGAAAACGTCCAGTTGCTGCCACAGGGCGGAATAAAATACATCGTTGTCATAAAATCGTATCTTTTTCGCCAGAATTTCCCGCAGCGAGATAAAAACAGAATTATTTGACTCCAAGAGGAAAACCTAGGATATCCTGAGGGTAGCGTGACGAGCTTGTTTACTGCCTGAGTCAGCAAACCCTCGGGCATCTCCATCACAAAACATCTGCACCCTGGGAGATCAAAGAATTTCCCATTTGGTATCTCTCATATTTTTTTTTTTAAAAAAAGTTTGTTTCAAAGGCGAGAAAAACTATACCAATATTAATTATCCGCCAGAAAACAGCACCCTTGGCTGTATACGGCGTCTTTAATTTTACGATCAAGTTCCTCTTCTATGAAAAGTTTTTCTTGCAATTATTGAAATTGGTGGACCACTAGCGTTTTATAATTAAACGTATTAGATTCGACGAGGATGGGACCTTGATGGTTTACTTTGATCTCAGTAACTATGGTTTAGGTATTGCTCTTTAGAAATACATAATCTCTTAAATACAATATTAAATAAAATATTTATTTCTACAAAAAATATTTGGGAAGTTCAACTACAACGTAGAAAATCATGAATACAAAATTGATATTTACAATACAGGCAACGAATTTGATACTGAATTGTTCTCTAGAAAACGATTTTTAATTCGGAAACGTTAGTCAGCCTGTATTTTAAATTTTATTTCTTGATTCACAATTTATTAAACATTGTGTTGTGTACCACGTTGGCAATCTTTTTCGTTTTTACGATGCTAATTCTATAATAATTTCAGTTAACTTCAAACGGTAAAATTATTCGGTTTATGTTCTGCAAGTCTGAAAAGTTTTACTCTCGCATTAAGACCAATCAGTGCTCGTTGTTACGTCATATCCTCCCACGTCATCAGCGGTTTGAGTGGTAAACCTATATTTTAAACACTCACTAGTTATTAACCTCTATCGCAATAGTGAAAGATGGTGAAAAAATCTCTCGGGTATTGTCCACTATTTTTATTGGAACAGTCGGCCAGCTGCCACCTAACTTGTCAAAGCATGAGGAATTCTGCTTCCTCACAGCAAACTCCAATCCCGATGGGTGTGGGACAAGTACCTAGACCCCGAAATACCCGATGAAGATTTTATAGGGTTTGTCCTGCATCAATTTTCGGATCCTTAATCTTCAGCCCGGGGCCCTACTTAATTTTTGGCGACCTTGCTCTACCCTTCCGCATCACCCTTTAGAATCCCTTCCAATTCTATTAAAGGGGGATGCCAAACACTTTCAATAGCCTTAAAAGTTTGAAAAAGGCAAGAAGTTATATCTTAATATTTTCTCTATTTCAGTATGTTGAAATAAACGTAATTTTTACTCACACAATAATTTATTTTAGTGTTGTTACTATTTCTTAGAGACATTTCATTAGTGGTAATTCCGCAAATAAAACACAAACTACGCGAAGGGAATATGTTTGAAAAACATATATCACATGCTGCCGTTTCAAATTTTTATGATTTTAGATCATTAATACTGATTAATTCATTCAATTGTTGAATCAATAAATCTACATTATCTATATAAAAATTTATTAAGACTCAGAATAGTAAGAAGTATGTTTTATTGTTTGCAATTAGATTCTCTATATTTGTAAAACCTTCATATATGCTTGATTTTCCTTTCTCCAGAAACTAAAGTTATTCGTTACGCACTTAAAATAGTAAAAAAAATATTGAAAGCCTCTAAATATAGTACTTGAGTCGTTTTCATTCCTACCGACGGTTTTTCTTCTTTTTTGTACCTGCTATGAGATCTTTTAGGCAACGACATTTCAAAATGATTTTTATTTGAATACAATGCTGTTCTTAATTAAGTAATCAATCTGTAAATAGGATAAACCATCTAAACAAATAGAGATTTTATCACTGTAACTAATATAAATAGGTGTACTTCCAAATGTTAAAAAAGTAAAAACTATGTTAGAAAGTTTTACGTGAAATGTTTTCATTAAATGTAGCGAATTGTTTCAGGACACGTTTAATTAATTTTAGGAACCGAGAAAAAGAAACAGAAGACAGTAAAAAAATAACTTTCGTTTCAAAATTAGTCACAGTCAGAAAGGATCACTCACATAACTGAAGGTATCCGGGGATTCAAGTTTAAGAACAACTCTTGTGGAGCCCACTTATTATCCTTTGTGTATGAATGTCTCTATGTGCAGATGTCAAACGACCGTCCTTTTAACTGACGGCTTGTAATTACATGTCTGCGTATGGTATCACGTAACTGCCTCTTCCATTTTAATTAAACAATATTTCTCCTGTGTACCCAACAGGCATTAATTAAGCTAACTTAATTTCATAAAAATGAAGATAATAAACAAAATATAAAGTTTTCCGTGAAATATTTCCATTTAATGTAGCGAATTATTTCGTGAAGGACAGATTTAATTGATTTTAGGAAACGAGAAAAATAAACAGGCCAACCATAAACAGTATTAGGTGCTTGAAATAAATCGGGAATATAATTATCCATCTAATTAATTATTCCCAAAATTGTATAATTTTATATACGCCACGTTTTTTAAACAAAGGATTAACTAAAATTACACCAGATCATGTTAACTAAAGGTTTTTTGTGACACTTTAAAATAACATAGGAAGGGGAGACGCGTAAGGAAGAAGCTAAGGATTAACTAGCTGCCGCTATCATAGTATAAGAAAACCTAACCGTTATTCGTCTAAATGACGGAATAAATTATTGAGTTCTCTTCCATAGGAATCAATAGAAAAAGGGATGTGAAAATATTAGGGGGATTTTTTCAGTTACCAGTACCGAATCGTGAGTTTTTTAGTTATGTGCTACATCATCAACGAGGATAACTGTTTAAAATAATAATACAACTACAGAGATAGAGTTACACTACATTACTAATTCCGTTTACGTAGTTTCCTATAGTGTCTAACTTTTAAAATAGGAATAACTTAACAGCAAATTGACACACATATCTATCACGAAAGTTTTTTTTACACATTTTAAATAAGTTTAATTTTTGGAACATGCCATGGATCATGCGCATTTCATATTACAGATAGAAATCGTGTGATACATCCGTGGATAGAACAAACATTTTCAGCTGGCTGCATTATCAGCAGCGGGTGCGCCACAAGGTAAGCAGTTTAAAGTGTTTGATACAGAATCAGATAGTCATTCTGTTGAAAAACGATTATTAGGAAGGTTCTTATAATTAAGATAAATTATTTCTTCTTAAATTAATTCTTGTTAAATTAATTTATGATCCGCAGCACATATGCATCAGCCGCCACTGTTGGTTAGTGCAGTCTGATATCCTTATAACTTCACTATGTAAATTTAGTATGTATAGGCTAAACGCTGTTGTAAGAAAAACATTTATTACATTCATTATCAGTTGAGAAGTGGCTTAAAGATGTTACAGTCATTTTTGAAACTTCGTGCTAAGACATAATACAAAATTGAAGAATTAATTACAAAATACTCCCAAAATATTAGTCAAGAGATAAAATATCATCTAACATAGACCTTACTTTCATAAATATAAACAAAAGAACATCGTTGTTATAACTGCTAATATTTTCCCGTTTAGTTCTGTGCAACCGCAATGTCAAGTGTTCGCGAGTTAAATGTGTCACCTTATTCTTAGTGCAAAAAGGTTGATCCACGAGCCCGGGTCAGTAGCTGTGTCCGACTGGCACAAAAAAAACAGTACAACTTTAAGTTTAAAGAAAACTTTATTGAGAAATATTACATAGTTGACTCAAGACATCTGCGATCTGAGTGAGTCATAATAGTTCCAATTATTTGTTATCAGCTTATTGGGGCAACGGTCAATGTTGCTTCAACTCACTGACCGCTCTGACTAAATCCAGATAGCGAAGAGTCCTCACTCTGATCAGAAGCCAGACGGCTGAAAGTCTGATTCGTAACCTCTTTTACTAATTATTTTTTTAAAAAATTGTAATTAATTAATTTTCCCCTGGGAAACTATGGGAATATCAGGCACGGTTACGCAGGGAACATAACTTCTGAGAAATATTATTTTAATTAGAATTTATAAAGTTCAGTATGTGAGGGAGTGCTGGGATGAACTCGCGTTCCACCCTCTTGACTTTGACCACGTGTTTCACCAACCCTCCATCGTGCTGACTGTGGCAACGGGAGTGCTCGACATAAAAGTTACAGTAACTGTGGATCCTGCAATGGCTGTCGACACGACCCATTGCGAGAAAAGGTACAATGCTTCGTTGGACGCGGGTATATCTGAAGTGGAACCCATGAGATAACAAGCTTCCCAGACGACGGACATTTAATAGAGCTGACAGGCACTGAGTGAAGCTGCGACTTCTGGAGAAGGACGTATAAAAGGGAGCGACGATAAAAGTAAAGCTTAAATAAATGATGTCTTTACATAAGCTGTCATGATTGCTATGAAAGGGAAAATGTGTAACGAAACTAAGTTCTTTGCTCCGGAATTGGAACGCATTTAAATATTAATTTTTAACTTTGTGATAAAAAAAGCTAAATTATATGTCATACGAGTAAGAAAATATTTCCACGGTTTTTAACCTTCGAGTTAGCTTTTGACACAAAGCTTTTGCATACTATTTTATCGCGTTTTATAGTATCAAGCTTTTCTTGTTTAGGATTTTTGTTACTTCCTGACTCAATCCATATGATTATTGCATCTCTTTGGCTCTCTTAACTTCCAAGAGTTTTCTTACGTCCAACTACATGCACTCAAAAAATTAAAATTCTGTTTTCCCAAAAGTACTTTTATTTCTAAGTCTTACAAATGATGTAAAGTGAACAAAAATGATTTCTCGTTCCGTTGAAATCAGGTTTTGCGATCTTTCTGGCATCGATAATCCCAGCATCAGGGGGAGACAGCGACGACACAGAAGCACGAGACTTTGAATGAACAAAATGGGACCGGCCGCTTGTGAGCCAGTGTTGCGTGCAGCCAAGCGGTGATTTAGGGGTTAGTTCATATTTCTCACGAGATACGTGTTTTATCTATTTGTTGGGACGGGGCAAGCACGGAGGGGCACAAGTATCGAGCGCACGACAACTAAAACCTGTAGCTGCCACTACGGCGCCACTGTCAAGGGCTACTGTACTTCCCTTCAACTGTACCAGTAAGGTTAATTAATCATCCTAACGCAGAAGACACCTTAGGTAAATAAATTCAACAGTGCCGATATATGGCACCCCACAATTTTATTTTTGGTCTGCTTGCTTCAGATGTCTCTCTGGATTTACTGGGAGCTTCCTGCAGAATAGGCTAAATAAATCGCCAATAGATCGTCTCTGCGCTGTAGTTCGGCAAACGGCTGGATCTTTCGGGATCCCAACAAGAACAGACCTCGGATAAGTGTGCTGTAGTGTAGGAGGTTGACTGTTGTCGCAGAAAATGTTGGCAGAAGACAACTTTAGAAACACTCACGTAATGATAAAAAAAAGTTTCACAAACCTTATCGAGTTGAGCTCTAGACATTGTAATTTTTTTTTCACTGAATATTATCCAAGTACTTTCAGTCTTCAAAAATTAAGCTGTGGGAAATAGAACAAGAAAGGACATGATTGATTTGCCACATAAGTACCTAAACGAATTATTTTGAAGGTTTCCTATTGAATTTAAATAATTCTGTATGGAAACTGAAGGCATGTTATAGCGTCGAGATAAATTTATTGAGAGTGGCATGCTGATTTCATTACCTTGGAAGAATAAAAATATTAATTACTTAATATTTGAAGTTAAATAATCACTTGAAAATTAACAAAATTTTAAGGGAAAAATAAGTGCTAAATAAATTCCACACAACGTTTCCGCAATCCTTATCGCTTTCGTCAGGTGAGTAAAAACCCGTCGTAAGCAACAAATATTGCATAAAAGTTGTGTGGTTTTTATGTCGCACTTATTTTTGATTTTTTTTTCTTTTATTATGTTTTGTTTATGGTCTCCCCAACTTCAAGGTCTTTAGCGACCATACATTTGACTGTTGCTTTGCTTTAAATTTATCAAAATAGTCGACTTTTAACAGAGATGTTTTATATTTCAATTTCGGTAGGCATACTTTGTTTGGCCGTTTAATCAGTCGGCAAGTTCAACTTTTAAAAACTTCACCAATTTCACATTTTTACTAAGAAGTGAAATGAAAATTTTTTTTTCAAATCATTCTCAGAAAAAAGTGAAAAGAAAACTTAAAATATGTTCTATGTTGTAAGACTAGAGATGGTCACCTATTGCATGATATTACAATTCTTTGTTACTGCTATTTAGATGACTTCATAAAATCTGTACCTCTTCTTAACTACTCTTTTCCTTTATGATCCATTGGTGGAGTCTTAAAATATGACTTTCCAAATGTATTTGTCAGTTTCACCTGTAATAATTTAATTTTCATTCTCACGAACGCTGAGATTCTTCGATTCAAATTGATCAAATAATTTAAGGTGCTATATCATATTTTGATAATAAAATTACTTCTGTTGATCTTATGTTTGAAGGTTTCTTTTTTATTCTATAAGGCGTCAATAATCCATAAATCGTTTAACAACAGTTTCTGTTTCTACACGTGCATAATTCACACACAGAAATTGTCTTCTGCACCACAGTGTCAGCCAATTATATATCATATAATTTTAATTACAGCACGTAATCTCCGAAATATTAAACTTTCGAATCAAAACAATTTCTCAGTGAAGTTTTCTTGATTTTTTTTATAATTTTCGTTATTTTTATAATTTTTGTTCGCTTTATTTTCAACTAGAATTAACCATTAGTCTATTTTTTTATGCAGCTCAAGAAATTTTTGAACGTTTCATTGCTAGATAATATTTAATTAATGATGCAAATATTGAATTATGAATGTTGGAGTTCATGTACATTCATATCAAGCCTCTATTTTACTCAAATGCACATGACAAAGGTTATCTAAAATAGTAACCTAATTTTACTTAATAAAAGAAAAGAGACAAATTAAATTGCTATTGATTTTATTATTGAATGGTCGTATATTTAATGTATATGAGATAGGCTCTGCTGCGGGTCACGAACACAGCCAACTAATTCGGTCTGCATAGCCTCTGCCCCTCAGTTATAATAACATTAACTAGCAGACTAACTATATTCCCTCGGGGCACCAGTTACCTCATCTCCATATTTGCACATACCACTGATCCTTATCGTGTCTATTGCTGCTGAAGATAAACGTTAAATCCCACGCTGTAGAGCGTATGCTGCGTTTTTCATACTTTTTAAGACACAGAAACTGTGTATGAATTGACTTACTTGAGGCCTTTGTAATAAAAAAAGACAAACTTAAATAAAATATTGAGATATTTACTTTTATAAAAATGATAAAATATTTACCAATATTAACAAACTTAATTATTTCAAAATGTTAATCAATATAGCCATATATCTCAGACATATATGTGAGCACTGAATGGAAACAGCATGACAAATAAATTGGTTTCAAACGAAGCTGCTTCTATCGGTATGTAACAAACTACATATATGAAATATAAACTCGAAGTCCGTGTATACTTCTAAACTTACGTAAACATTTAAATGTGGTGAATTATGCTTGCAGCGTCAGTTCCAGATGTAGATACGTTAGTGAGTAGTCAACTCTGGTATTCCTGGTTGATTCTCTTTATCGATGATGTCTTTCACTTAAACAAGTTAACAGTCGTCAATATTCTCTGTACTTGTCTCTTTATGACAAAAAAAAACCTTCAGAATTTTTCTTTTGAGATCTCATCGGATATCGTATACCCTCAGCCTAGAGGTACAATCACTTTATTTCATATTTACCCTAAAAAATTCCAGACGTGGACTTCAACCAATTTCTAATGTCATAAAATCCCCTTGTTCCGTCACCTGTGAACACGTTTGAGGATTACTTGGATCGGCGTTTCAAGACACATTTAAAATGATCTGAGTAAAATGTAAATTAATAAATAGATTTCTTTTGTCGACTTCTAAACGAATTCCTATCTCGCGAAGACTCAAAGTTGACTCCCTAATCTTTTGAGGGAATTCCGATTTTGTTCTTTTACATGCCGATCACACAACACAAACTTCAAACTCAGAGAATTCAAACGAATTTACAAATTATAATTTATCATATAAACCATAATAATATTCCGATAATCATAATACAAGGTATGAATGCCTCATATATTTAGTTATATCCCAGTGCTGTTTAATTTAATAGTTTGATATATTTAATTTATTTAAGCTAAACGTTTCTGTTAGTGTTATTGAATTAGTGACACATGAATGCAAATAAAGTGAAATATTTTGCAGACAGTTCCTAATTTTACAGTCAAGATCATTGCTACGTTTTTGCTTCCAGACTGACATTCATAGACATTTTGGAGGTTGACATTAATTATTCAATAAATAAATTCACCAGAACGTTGTGGGTGTAAATATATAAATAGGAATTATTTAAAGCGTTTGTATTCTTAAAATATAATAAATTTGGGATTCAATTTTTTTCACAATTAAGCGGTTTGTTATTAATATATAAATATAGTACATGCATTATAAAATATTAAAAGACAGGAATTCTCTTAGATGAAGAAAATATATCTAAGTCTGGGTAAAAGTAAAGAGATGTTACAGTTCGTGAGTCCACTATCTTCTCTATAGGGTACATAGAAATCACTACTGATAGTAAGTCCATACTTTTCAGATAATAAATTTTTAGTTGTTAGGAGGAGGAGATGCTTTAATATCTTTAATTATAATTATGTTTACATTATTGTTCTCTTGTTAATAGTATGATAATAACAAGTAAAACCCTTGACTGTTTGATGATTCCATAAATCCTCTTTGCTATGAGTTTCATTGAATAAATCCGAAAGTAGTTGCGTGTTCTCCACATTAAAATAAAATGAGAATTGAAAAACTAGAATAGATTAAATTTCTCCAAATATGGAGTGGAACATTTTATCATTTAAAAAATTCTACAAAGGTAATGAGACACTTAAAGACTGCGAATTAATCGCTTTAGCGCGCTGAAACTTCAGAAAGCAAGCATATATTCGCGTAGCTGTTGTGATAATTACGAAACAAGTTCTTTTTTCTTTTACAGGTTTCATAATAGAGTGCGATAATTACTACATTTCAGCTTAAACTGCCAGAGTGTGCCGTTGCGAAACACGGGGCTAGTGGTAGTCGGTGGGAACGATGTGATAATGGCCGAGAGATGCGAACATTTAATTGTGCTTTAACTCTTTAAGAGAAACAAAACAATTCTTCAGATTAGATAATATTAAAACCTAAACTAAAGTAAGGTAGTGAGTAAGGTCCGCCATGAACCTAAATACCATAGAATAAATGAGAAGTGTTTCTTTTTAAAAGTATTATCCAATGTTAACTTACACTACCTATGATCCAAAATTTCAAAATTTACTACGGATACACTTATTGAGATTTGTTCTGGGAAATGAAAAATTCTTTATATATATATATATATATATATATATATATATATATATATATATATTGTAGCCGCTCCGCTACCCTCCTTGCGTTTTCTCGTTGATTATTCATGTTTGGGCGCCAGGTAATTTTTGGGATAAAATCACAAAAACACTTTTTTAATCTTTCATAATTTTATTTAATCGAACATGAGACGTAGGTCACTTTCAGGGCGTGGTTTATCAATTATTTGGAGCACGTCCATCTTCGGTCGAGTTCAGCCTGGAACTGACCATTACGCTTCTGCCTTGGGCCGGCCAAAACAACATCGCATTTCCGGCACCTGCATTAACACCCCCACTGCAGTCACCCCCGCCAAGGGCGCTCGACCGTACCTCGCAACAATCATGTTACAATATATATCTGTGTGTGTGTGGTAATTGTTTTGGAAGTTTATGAAATATTAGTAAAAGAAGAAAAGTAAGGTTGGTTGCTACGCAGTTTTTGTTTTTGTGTAAGATTATTATCTTTGGAGAGTTTATAAAAACGAGAGTTATGGAATTTAATGTTATTTATTTGGATTGTGATTTGGATTAAAAATAATACATGTCTGAGTTATTATAGAGAGTTTTATGCTTCTACGAAAAATTATAAAGTAAAGTTTTAATTTTACGTCAAAATTATTGGGCACCCAAGGAATAAAATAATATAGTGCTGAGTTTCCCGGCGGTGTACCTAAAGAAGAATAGCGACTTCTACAATATGTTTCGTGAACGACCATTAGAGGAAAAATGCTGATACGGGCGGTTAGATACAATGACCAATAAAAACATTTATTACATTCCAACGATAGGGATATACAGGCATCGGCAAGGTCTTTATCACACACTGTACCTATCAACTCTTGAATTTTGTCGTACAACATTTCTGAACCGTACAGAAAATGTTACCTCGAATCAATGGTTTTAGAATAGTATTTACAGTTGCCGTAACAAAGGTTCGTGTTAATGTGCGTTCCAGCCTACACCAACTACAAATGCACATCGTATTTTGACTGGACTAACTATTTTTCTCCAGTTATACAAGGGTGTCTACCTGATTCGCTCCTCTTTTATAATTCCCGTCTCACTACAGTCCACTGATCATAACTGTGTCCAACTGATAACTTATTCCCAACTTCCAGACTAACTTTATTCATTCCTCTAATTTTTAATTCATTTCTGATCCATAACTAACAAATTACCTTGCGATAAATATGTGTACAATAACAGTTTCACTCGGAATGGAGCCCGTTTTAAAATCTCGTTCTCTTCTGTTGATCCAATAAAATTGGTAGAGATCCAATAGTTTTTCTGCTTCTCCATTGACAACCCCCATGAATTACAGATGGATTTCTCAAAATAAATTTTGGGTCCTTATGCAAGGCATTTTAGTTATATGCTGAGATGTGACAACAGCTGTCATAATACCTTCAATAGTTCTGGATCGCTCAAAATTCATCTGATCATTATTCTCGACAATACATTTTGTGAAACATAATTGTTGCTTGTCCTCAAAATTAGTATCCACTCCATTGTTCACCAAAGTGAACATGTACAAGTTCTGTTGTGGTCCAATGAGATCAACGGTAATTTGCAGCCAACAGTTGACACTGCTATTTCGATGACGGTCTTCATCGGTCGGCACGACACGGCGCGACGAGCTTTGGAACATAAATCGTGCGGTTGTTAACGAATTTGTTTGTGCGTCGAGTTCGTCGAAAGGTCACATGTTACAATGAGATTATTACATGTGTAGGAAATGAATCGCAACGAGGCCGTTTCCGGTGTAATCCAGGCGCTCAGGTAAAGCGTAAGCGGATCAGGATTCTGCAAGCGCCTCGCCGCGCTTATTACGCGCCATTAAAACTTCACAGCATAAACAAACCTCTCGCAACAGCTAACACGAACAATTCCAGCTGAAAGTGACATCTTTACAACAGCGAAATCTGGAGCAACAAACTGCATAATTTGTTACTCTATTAAGAAGGCTACGCGAAAGGATTTCCTTTCATCTGCCTCGAAACGGTCATAAAAATAGTGAATTTTTTATCAAATTGTTTGGTTTCTTCTCAAGCGAACAAATCGACCTTAAAGATTGAAGTCTTTCCCAGTGTCGTTCAATAACATCTCATTCCAAAATATATATATATATATATATATATATATATATATATATATATATATATATATTTTAGGGCAACAGGCTACATGAGGGTGATCCACTTTGGGCAACTCCCGTTTAATAGCATAGGAAGGGATTTGAAAGGGGGGATGTGGAAGGGTAGAGGAAGGTAGCTAAGGGTTACTAGGGCCCCCGGGCTATATTTTAAGGATCCTACCCGGCATTCGCCTAAAGAAATGCAGGGAAAACCCTAGAAAAACCTGCATCAGGTAGGTCGGGCATTGGGTACTTGTCCCACGCCTTTTCGATAGCGGGAGAGGAGTTTGCTGTGGGGACGCAGCATTCCCTTCTCCGTGCCTCGACCAGTTAAGGAGGCAGCTGGCCGACTATTCCAATGGGAATAGCGGACAACTTTTACCGTATGCCCAAGGTCTGTGACCCCGGAACATACACCTCTCAGAACAGGCCGAGGTGCCTCGGCTTGTGGGAACCTTAAAACGGAGAGGAAAAGGCATCCCCAAAGGTAACCCCTTCGTATCTCTCCTAAAGGTTCGACCTGCGAGAGAATCCTCTCGCAGGCTTCGTGGCTCATGCTTCATTCCAAAATATGAACGATTCATATATAAATACACCCTGAAGGGTGTTCGTTACGACAGATTGTTTGGAGTGGGTATAATGTTCAGACTAGCTTGGGACTCCGCCGCGAGAGGTGTTTGATTATTTCGTCTCAAACTACTTGCAGCTCGTAAGTAAGGAGACAAATTGAATTATTACATGAAAAAGTCACAATTTTATGACAACGCACTGTAAAAATTTATATATATCATGGTTCGATAACTAAATTGTATATCAATAAAAATTTTGGTAATTTTTTTAAACACGAACCCTTATTAATTTATTTTATTAAATAAACCTGGCGCTCTATAACTTGTTAAAAAAGACATTTGATAAACCATACTGGAGCTGACGAGCGTGTAATCTGGACACAGCTATGTATAACAAGAAATATTTATATATCCAGGGTTGTCATAATGAAACTCGCGACATCTATAACCCAAGATTTGTCTCCAACATGGGTTGTTTTTCCGTTATTATTATGCAACGCACCTCCACCGAATTCCTAAAGGTGCTTTACTCCAATGCCGAATGGGGTTGAAATTATACACAAAAATATCTGGAGAAACGCTATATTTCTCACTGATACCCGAAAAAATTTCTTTCGACGAATATATCGGCCGTTTTGACATGTTTCAATATTTCCACTTCCGTCCACCGCCGCCCCTGGGGATTAAACGGAAAGTTTAATGTGTTAATTAAACTCAGAAATATCCACAAACCCGGATTCGACTACAATCTCGCTTATTTTTTCGTTATTTTTATATAAAGCCTCTCAACTCTCATCTATAAAGGTGCTACCTTCCTGTGCCAAAAGGCGTTGACACTATACACAAAGAACATTAGTATAAATACTATCAATCTCAATGATCCTGAAAAATATTTATTTGACATGAAGTTTGGTCGTTTAACATGTTTGAAAATTTCCTTTCCCGGACCTGTGGGCTAAATGGCAAGTTGGATGTCATAATATAACTTAGCGACATCTATAACACCGTATTTGACTCCAATCTCGGCTGCTTTCGCGTTATTTTCTTGTAACGCGCCTAAAATCCCACCCCTAAGGGTTCCCCCTTTCCATGCTGAAAGGATTTGAAATTATACTCATAAAGCATCGTTAGAAAATACTATCAATGTTATTGACCCCGAAAAATATATATACGACGCAAATATCGACCGTTTGAAATTTTCCACCACCGCCTATAGAGGAAGTAGACGTGTCTTACTCCAACAGTGTTTTTTCCGGTTTGCAAACAACACGTGTATGAAATTCTATATATATGAATATATATATATATATATATATATATATATTTAGAAATATTTAAATTTTTTAGTTACTTCCTATTCCTTGTCTTTGAATTTTCGATTCAAATGGGCATTGCGACCATGCTCTCTTTATGTTTTTACCGAATCGTGTTTTATTATAGGAATTATGAAACCTTCATAGATCACTATGCCATAAAATTGTGTAGTTATGTTTTCTGTGGAACATATTGTTTGAGTGTATGACATTCGAAATGAAGTTGCCATTACGTTATCGTTAAACTACGCGTAGCGTAAATGAAAATAGATCAGTATGTATTTTTGTTGTTAATAATATTCCTTAAAATACCTCCTGTACAATTTAATACAAAATTCGTAACAAAGTAGGACATAAATTTTAATTTTCTGCCTTATTCAAGTAGATCCAATTAGTTTCCAAGAAAGGGCGAACTTAATTTTCTGGTTTCTCCCAATGGCTGCCTTTGTATAGTGCTTGGGTATGTCTTGGAGCCACGTTCATTGTTACGAGAGCAAGACGTTGCGGGTTCGCAGTCATTTGCAAGACAAACGAAGCGACTCGGGAGAAATTCTGCAGGAAGTTTGTAGTAGTGGGTGCGTATAAAGACTCACAACAAAGGACTCGAGATGAACTGGTTCGTGCGCAGGCGACAGATAAGACAAGCAGTTCGCAGATTCATTCTAAGAAACAAATTGTAAGCGGGTTTGCAGTTTCGAATAACAATGCTTAATTTTACACTCGTTTTGAAATTAGCAGACCAAAATTATACTGGCTTTAAACAACTACAGAGATACTAAAATCAAAGTAGTTTTTGTTATATATGTAAAGAACAACTTTCTTGTGAATTAAATACCTGAATGTTGGAAAACAAATGCGTTGATTTAACATTATTTAAATATACTTAAATGATTATTATATGCCAGAGACACAAATACAAAAATTTTGGAATGAAGTCAATTTCACTATATTTTTCAGTTCTGTCTTTAATGCTTTCGTCGGATTGAAACATGACGTTCAAGTATTTTCAATTTACTATAACGGAAGTGACGTGAATGCCCGATCACCAATCAAAAGGCTACACGTCATCCCATACATTTAACCATCGATTATTTAATTATATGTCTAGCAGTCAAGTTATTAATAACAAGTACTTCTCTTCTGTGCAACGAAAATATTGAATAAATACTTTGTATTTATATTTGTATATATATGTGAAGTTTTAGCACGCTAATTTTACTTAAAATTTTACTGTGAAGAATGAACGTGTATTTTGTAGATGTAATTATCACTTTCTATCATAATATTTTTGTTACATGTATATATTTAAAGAAATTAAATAATCATATAACATAAACTATTAAATAATTATATATAAATATATTATGACTATTGAGCAAATTAATAAATAAATAAACATCAGCAAAAAGTAGTTTTAATAATAAGGTCGCAAATTAACCGATAAAACGTTGTTAATTTAATTAACAATTTTTTCCTGACTTAAAATTGGTTTATTTATTTATTAATAAACCATTAAACACTATCTACTTTATTCAGGCTTGTTTATAAAAACCCGAAGTTTTACCTCTTATGCCAAAAAAAATTCTTTTTCTGTTTCTTCAGTGCCGACATTTTTGTTTTGTAATGAAGCATTTAACTTAATTTACGTAATATTTTTATGTTTTCTCAGTTAATATTTTCAGTAACTTAATGGTAAATTAAAAGATATTTGTAATATTTACGATTTTGTCATATTTTGTCATATGAATAATTAGTACTCATAATAATATTTATTAAATATTAATTGCATTCAAGAAGAATAGTTTCAAACAATAGGGCTTATATCCTTCTGTGACGACAGAATTAACTAGTGAATATATTCAATTTACTTTTGTCAATCTTAGTATTGTATTATTATTATAATGTCATTAGAAGTTCGAGGTATTCGACTTCCAACTGTGTTCTGTTTTCAAGTAATACTAAGCATTTAATGTGAATCTTTATTTCTCCCTGACCACGACTGCATCTCTTCCAACACTAATTTTTTCGGTATACTTCGGTGTTGAGTTTGCATTTCCAAGGGAGTGCGTTACGAGATCCACCGACAAAAATTCCTCCTTTCATTTCCCTATAGGCTTGAAATACAGGACCAAACGACCCATTCGAGTTGACGCACAGTTTGAAGAGACCTTTCCCGTGAATCCCCGCAGGGCTGAGGTGGAAGCCCGATATATTTACACGGTAAACAGTACCAGAACATGAATGTGGACACGTTCTCTCTGATACCTGCGATTACTGCAACGATAGTTCAGAAAGTAACGTGATACTACGGTGAAAGGATATTCTGAATCTCACAGTCGTAGAAATGATCACTATCATGAATGTCCTGTTGCTGACGTCAACAACTACAAATAGACTATTTGGGGAAAAAAATATTTCGGTTGTACAGACGTCGGATGATGACGTGATTTTTCTCCCCACAGAATATGAATATCATCAGAAAAAAAGGGCAATAATATAGCATCGTAAGCGGTTGGACTTTTCAGAGTTCCCCAATTTTCTTCCAGATTGTTTATATTTTGTTCTTCTGTAAAGAAACCAATACCAAACAAGAAGGTTTCAAAAATTATGGGTAACAAGCAACAAGTAATTAATCAAAATGGTAACTAATTTAGTGGAATCCTATTATTTTCAGCTTGCATTTTTTTTGGTCTCCCTACTGTTACGAATAACGTGACTGTCTAGAAACAAAACGACTCATAATCTGGAAGTTTTGCAATTGAATTTCAGGACGAAACATTTTAGCAAAAAATTCTTCGAGGGATTCTTTGAAAATAGTCGGACAAAAAAACGCTTCAATTTACTTAAGTAGTGGATGACAAACAATAATTCTAATACACGAAGAAAATAATGCTAGTTTATTCCAAACTAGAAGAATTTCTGATTATATTCCACCATAATGGGTTTTATTGAAGGCCGCTTTTGTACAACTCAATTTATTTGGAAGATAAAATAAATATAAAAAGACAGGAACTGACTGTACAAGAGGTAAGTAAATATACAAGCTATGACAGGGCAATTAGCACGTAGATATCAACGAGTGGGGGGGAGCATAAAAAACGCGATGAATCATTGCCGACCCCAACGACCGCAGACGTTACGACAGAAATTATATCTCCAGGATCACAAATGTGGTTAACGTAAATGACGTTTTGCAATAAAATGAGTTTAATAAATTGAAATTTTTATGATTTATAAATGATAATCATTGTCTCTTAAATTCTCAGTTTCAGTAACGGATAATATAAAATTAAAGGGCTAAAATGTAACATATAACTTCAATATTGTAAGTCGTCTAAATCTCTATCCAATAGTGAGCCAATATTTTGTTCTGTATGTTGATGTTTCTACCAATTTTTTCCTGTACTAAAAGAAACTAAATACTTTATATGAATTACTCTGAAGTAAAATGGAAAATGCAACACTGTAACGGCGCTTCATTAACGTTTGCCTGCGAAAGAGAACGTAACAAATCAATCAGTTTGTGAAAAAAAAATGTGTGTAACGTCACATGAGTTCATTTGCACTCGTTCCTTTTCGTGATGGTCGAATTAAACTACGGAACCCGTTTTACTCCATCAATTTATATCATGAATATAAGTTTATTATAGGTGACATTAACAGGTCGTTAATGTGTGATGGGCCTATTAAGTAATATTACACCACATTTAGGAACAGACCGCACTGAGCATTTATCTACGTTGGACACGGTTATTGTTATATTCATGTTAAGTTGTTACCATAAAAGACCATAGTTTAAGCTGATATTGTATTTTTATGGTATGTGTCACGTGTTTCAACTCACCGCCACAGTTAAGTTTTTTTTTTGCGTGCCAGTCAATATGGAAATTACAAATTTGCTGCCAAAGCAATTTGAAAAATTGTCATTTTATGGTTTTAGCCGTCCATCTCGTATATGGCGCTGACCACCCCCGCTTTAATGTGAGTAGGCTAACAGGCGCACTGTTCCCATCAACAAAATTGCTTCCTTTGCAGTTCCCCCTGTTGGGAGAGGTTTACTGTGCACTTCTCATATCTGTATTACGGACGCTGATTTTTACATAGCGTCATTTTCTAAAACGACTTGTTTGAAAACGTGAGCAATGAATTCACGTGATATAATTCAGTGCTCTCTTGGATGCTGCAGAAGAGGTAATAATCAACGCAGGCCACTGCTTAGCATTTACAAGGTTTATCACCTATACGTACGATTACGCCCAACCGACTGTGACTGTAACTACATGGTTTAAGATAACTGAAAGGCGACCGTGTGTTGGCAGGTTCAATTACTATCGCGTAAATAATCATTTCTGCATATGAAATATATTGAAACAAAATCATTGTTATATTTAAAATGTTAGCTGTGAAATTTACGAACACTATTTGCGTAAGAAAAATAAATAAAGTACTAAAGCCAACGGGAGAGGTTTTAGTAACTGTCTTTATAAAAATGAAATCATAAATTGTTTAAATTAAGCGGAATATCGTAAAACTACCACGGATTGTAAATATGTAAATGCGTTATTAGTTATATAGTTTGAAACAAATAATAGTGCTCCCATTAGAAGTATTTGAGAATATTTTTTACACTAATGGAAATTAATCATACATTTAAAATGCTAGTTTCCTTTAATAAGACAGTAAGAGTTCCCATTTGTGAATCATTTAGCACATATTTGGATAACATTAAATACAAATTATAACTTTACATTAATTAAATTTAAATTGCTTGAAACCGAGTCTGTTGCGATTCCGCTGTACGATTCTCATAGTCTGTTTTTATTAGGAGTAGGCGTCCGCTTCTGAATACGATGTTATGCGACAATATATGTAGTAAATTCTTTTGTTACTTACTTAGTCGTGCCATTATTGAGCCACGTACAGGGTAGTGCTCCGACGGCTCTCTGAAACAAAATTAAGAATTAACCCTCGTCGGCTTCCTACAGGGTTGAAACATAGATATAGATTCATTTACAATAGTCCATTCAAAGAGGAAATCGGATACGCTAAAAAATACGTACAAAATCATTAATACAGATTTAATGAAGGTGTCCTGTTAACTAACGCAAAATTATACGTTACTGGAGTCATAAAGAAATATTAAGAGCAAGTGTTAGTACTTAATAGGGGAAACAGAAAAGCAGCTGTGTTAAGATTAAGATATGTTTATAAATGCCTACTTCGTGTATCTAATGAATAGGTGGAGACGTCACCAAAAATTAATGTCAACATCATCAATAAATTTATATAGGTGAATAATATATATTTTAAATGTTGACCACTAAGAATATAATTTAAGAAATAACGGAGTGAGGTATATAAATATTTCTCTAATATTTCCTATATTTAAGAGGTTTTTTAGAATAGCAGGCTACATGAGGGTAATCCACGTGGTGGCACCTCTCCTTTAATATGAAAGGAAGAGATTAGAAAGGGGGGATTCGGAAGGGTAGAGGAAGGTAGCCAAGGGTTAACTAGAGCCCCCGGGCTATAGTTTACGGATCCTACCCGGGATTCGCCTAAAAGTGATGCAGAACAAACCCTAGAAAACGTGCACCAGATAGTTAGGGCATTTAATACTTGTCCCACACCCTTCCAATGGCGGGAAAGGGGTTTTCTGTGAGGACGCAGCATTCTCTTTTAGTTTATATGTGATAACAGAGTTTAGGAGGCAGATGGCCGACTATTCCAATAGGAATAGCAGACAACTGTTATCGTATGCCCAAGGACTGCGACCCCGCAACATACACCTCTCAAAACAGGCCGAGGTGCCTCGGCTTGTGGGAACCTTAGTTCAAAAACGGAGAGGAAAAGGCATACCCAAAGGTAGCCCCTTCGTATCTCTCCTAAACGGGTCTGCCTGCGAGAGAACATCCCTCGCAGGTATTGCCTGCGAGAGAACATCCCTCGCAGGTATTGCCTGCGAGAGAACATCCCTCGCAGGTATTGCCTGCGAGAGAAAATCCCTCGCAGGTATTTCCTGCGAGAGAATAGCCCTCGCAGACACTCGGCCTGTTTTGAGGGGTGTATGTTCCGGGGTCGCAGACCTTGGGCATACGGTAAGAGTTGTTCGCTATTCTCATTGGAATAGTCGGCCAGCTGCCTCCTAAACTGGTCGAGGCACGGAGAAGGGAATGCTGCGTCCCCACAGCAAACTCCTCTCCCGCTATCGGAAGAGCGTGGGACAAGTACCTAATGCCCGACCTACCTGATGCAGGTTTTTCTAGGGTTTTCCCTGCATTTCTTTAGGTGAATGCCAGGTAGGATCCTTAAAATATATCCCGGGGGCCCTAGTTAACCCTTGGCTACCTTCCTCTACCTTTCCGCATCCCCCCTTTCAAATCCCTTCCTATGCTATTAAAGGGGAGTTGCCCAAAGTGGATTAACCTCATGTAGCCTGTTGCCCTAAAACAAAATATATATAAAAATATAATGCAAAAACGACCGTTAGTGACGGATTCATAATTTTCGGGGTCTCGCAGACGAACAGTGACAATGGCGATGTCAGTTAAGTCCAACATCATACGTCATCGGCATGGGTGGCAGTCGAAATATTTAACTGATTAAAATTTATTAAAATTATTTTGTATATTCACTTTTCTTAATGTCGGCCTTCTTATAGTTATAGTAGAATTTCTACGAATATTTTTACATGGATATTTTTTGAAAATATTATTTTAAGCCGGGCCAATTTCAACCATACTTGGTGAAATGAAAAATATCCCACCATTTTCGGCAAACAGAGATTCTTAATGTGCGACCATCTGACTAAAACTGCAAATTAACAGTAAAAGTCCATTTCCTTTTGAAATCTTTTAAATCAGATTACTTTGATAATAAACTATTGATCAATTTGCTTCCTTTTTCTGTCTAATTACAGTTTGGGATTAATAATCAATTATTTGGTATCTTAAGCGGATGATGAAGTGATAGATAATCTCACTCTTGGAGAAAGCTACAGAAATCGTTATCAAGCAGCGAAGGTGAAGTATCAATCACAGTTTGGCCGTGGTGTTCTTCATTACTCTGAAGCTCGTTAAATTGCCATTAGTGATCCGATTTCAGATCACGCAGGAGTAATTCGCTCCGGGTCACGTTCAGTGCTCAGAAATAACAAGATAATGGATTAAATATAGTAGAATTCCTATTTTAATTACTTTTCAAGAGCAGGTCAACAATATTTATTTGACTAGAAAACATTTGTCTACTAATTGTTGTATATGGAATTAAAAGTACATTATTTTAGTAAAGTTGCTTATTACAATTCAAATCGTTTAAAATGCAGCCGATTCTTTAGGAAAATAGTGACAGTTTTTATGTTATTAAATTATTTAAATTATTTCTGACGAATAAATGTCTTGATGTAGAGAACAATTATAATACATATATCAGTGTTCGGTGATGATAGTTTTTTATAATCATGTATATTGTAGAATACCATACATAATGATTCATAAAAAATTAGTTTTATTTATATGGATATATTTATCTGACTTCATTGTATTATAAATTAATAAAACCACCAAATTCAACAGAAATATTCTTTAAGAAAATGAAACATTGGAACATATTAATATAATTTAGCACAGCTGTATCGTTCCTTTTTTTGTGCTTCTTTGAAACAATTTTACAAATATAATTACCAACCATTTTGATTTTATTAAAATGATATGTGGAAAATCATTGAACATTACGTACAATTTATTTATTGAGATTTAAAATTTTGTCGACTTACACACACATTGCTGCCAAAATGACTGTTATATAAACACTGTTGTACAGTCATGCTTATTTTTATTAATATTTAGTAAATTTTTATTTTATAATAATATATTTATGGCGAATTTGGCTGGTTTCTTTATTTATCGTTTTGTTATTTTTATCAACACTTCCGTTGGAACAGCTCTGTCCCAAGGTATCCGATAAGATACATTTTCCACCCTTATAAAAGAAGGGAATTATGTATGGAAATACATCGTCATGTTTTATTAAATATAAAACGTTGTCCCTTCTCTCGCAAGACTCTTCACTCAGTATAATCGTTATCAGTACGCTCACGCCGCACGATGAGGTGAAGTTATCTTTGAGAAGCGAGGATTTTCCCCAAGGATGCTGTGTCTCCGAACGATAAGACACCGGGAGAGATCTGCCAATTTAAAAACTGACAAGCGTCGATATTGATTTAGGCTGCATTAGCAAGTCAGATTCACTCCAGCCATCAATGTCACCCGCTAGCTTCGGTTCAAACAACGCGCCATGTGAGGGCGATACCTGCCGGTTAGTTACGTAAGCAAATTTTCTGTCAAGAGAAACAATGGCCGGAAAATATTGCGTTCAGATACTAACGGTGAAGCTAAACTATGCACAAAACGGAGTAGAATGATATGAATGCCGGCTACCGTTATTGCGCATTCCGGACGAAAGCAAGCCCCAAAGCGAAATTATTGTGAAACTTGTCAAACAATTACTATGGTTGGCCTATATGTCTATGTGAAAGAACGCAGTACTCAAAATAAAGAACACCTGAGTAACTTCTTTAGTCCTTTATATATATATATATATATATATATATATATATATATATATGATTAAAAAGGTGATCTTAATAGGAATAATTAACAAAATTATTATGTATTTAAAATTTATTGTTGATAATTACGCATTATATTCCCTGCTTTGCACGCCGAATTCCGTCAATTTAACAAACAAATATTTCAATTTTATTTTATTAATGCGTGGCGTTGTATGAAAATATAATTTTACAATCAATTACGTTGAATATCTCATTGTCTCAGGGTCAGCACTGGCTTTGATACGAAGAAAAAATACAATATTAACAATCCAAACTCATTGAAGTTAACGGAATACAATATTAAATACAGAAGTAAAAGAAAACGAATGAAAAGAAAAACTTGAACGAAATCTGACTATACCTTTTAATTTTCGTTTACAGTCATTAATAATTGTTTTTTTACTCACGACAGTGCTACTGGTACCAGTTCGGACTCCTGTATTTTGAAGTCAACACCCACTAAACAGGCCATTATACACTGATTCTACTCGTTAGATTTTGAACACACGGTAGTTGCTCAGGATCTCTGCTATCCTGGAACCTGGATTCACCCTCAGCCAGTTGCCCGGTCGTAGATCTCTTCAAAGTCTCTCTATGCGAAAATTAGTTCAGTTTGTGAAGCAAAACTTCTGCTCCCAAAATGCGATTTTATAAGATTCTCCGTCAAAACTGTTTACTTGCGTTTTATGTTAACTATTATATCTCGCTGTTGGACTTCCTAGATAGCCCTATTCATAATTCTGTATCCGCAGGCTTTTACTGTTTTATTTCTCTATGTGGACCGAACTGCTATGTTCCAGTACTCGACGCACACTTTATCCGCCTCGTCTCTCGGCGCAGACTGAGTTCTCTAAGAGCGCGGTTTCCAGTCTCGATTGTTAACAAAGAAAAACCCGCCTTGATTGTCATCTTTAAGCACCCGTACCGCCAACAATTAAATTATATTAAAACCAATTAATAGCCTGTTTAATTGGTATTACAATATATATATATATATATATATATATATATATATATATATATATATATATATCGTAATGATTTCCTCTACATTACAGTTAAAGCCCCACGTTCTAGTGCAATTTGTGGTAATTTATTAAATACATTTAAAAATATAAAATATGGAATTTTAAAAATCTGAACGAAATCGGAAATCTGATAATATCATTTACTTATGGGTTTACAGTTAGTAATTTGTGAACTTTTACCTTAATGTTTCTGGTATTCAAGGAAATTGGCTCGTTCACACACAAACACACTTATTAACACTTATAGACAGGCCATTTTTATACACTAACTCCAATAATCAACACTTTTTTGATTGACAGATTGATTTGCAATGCTTGGTTCGCTGTTCCTTTTAACGAATCTTATTAACACACTCAAAAGTTTGTAAACTGCTGGACGCAGTTACCTGGATTCCCAAAAATGGAAGAAAATGGTCTAACTTGAGAATATGAATTAGACTCAGAACTCTAAATAGTTAGTGTTGGATCGACGTAATTATCTGCTCACAGACTGCAACCTGTAGACCGTTATTTAAATGTTTTAGCTTGTTAAGTTACATATATCCAGACACATTTTCTGGATTTTTGTCCTTTCTCGTCTGTCTACTGCTATACTGTTGAGAACACACTGGAGCACAGCTCCCCACAGGCTAAGCTCTGCGCGTCTAGCGAACAACTTCTACAATCCTAGCAAGCACTGCATTCTTTCCCCAACTCTATGCCGCCAACAATGCGAGTCCAAATTTTGTTCCTTAATTAGTTATTTCCTTTTAATTATTACATTATATATATTTCTTTTAAGTTGGCTGTATCCCACCGTTTTCCCTTTCAGAAGTAAACATTATGTATTTTTGTATCATGTCCGTATACAATCGTGAAACTCAAAGATCTTTGTGTTTATGATGAATATGTCAGAAAACGACGAAAGCCCCCGTAGAAATTATTGAGAACGAATGGATATATTCTATCCACAGCCTTTTTCATACCATTTGACAGAAATAAATGTTTATTTTATTTTAATTGTTTCACCTGTTTTGAAATAAATTTTATTAATATAATAACAGCTAACTAAAAAATTATAGTATAACAAATAAATAAAATATATTTAACTTACAATTTCCAAATATTTATTTTTATCTGAGTTAATATTTAATTTTAGCTTTTACATGAGTTATTCACAAGTTCTTAAAACAAGAAAATTAAAATGTAAACTCTGGTCCCGTTTTTACATCCAAGATTCGACAAAAATGATTTTTTTCCCTTGGTAATAATTCAGTACAATTTTAACATATGGAGCGATATCAGTAGTCAATCTTGTTGCATTTTCCGACGATATGTCGTCGATAATAGGCACATTGAAAGACTGACGTTCGTCAACTCTCTCAATTAACTGATTTCCTAAATTTTGAATACACACTTCTTAATAGGATTTTCTATGCAATACATTGTAGCAACTCAAAACAACTCTTCGTCTTCGGTACTATGATGTATGTTTACGGTTGCATGAGTTTCGCAAGCTTCATACAAGTATTTGAATACATGAATCTGTAAACTGCTAGGAACTGAATTATTTGCGACAAAAATTCCATTATAAATACTCTTGAAACATTTAAAAACATATAAAAAATAAAGATCATTTCACTAATAAAATAAAGACATTATACTTATTGAAGCAAAGAGATAAATAAGCACCATAGTTTACATTTTCATTTTTTCCCACGTTTATTTTAATAATAGCGTCAATTGTAAGCTGTTGAATTCCATATATATATATATTATTCTCATCGTAATATAATTGCATACTTCCATTTACATAGTTTTATTAATTGTACATTATTAAATTTTTAATACCTTCGGTAACTACACAGAACAGTCGGTTTTTTTAATACTCTGACTTAATTGCTCTCCTAAATCACGAGCATGTTTCACATAAACTGAATACGAGCTTGAAATAAATCATTTATTAAAGATTTGAAGCCGTATTCAGTTATTTAATTATCTGGGGCTTAATCAGCGGGGCGGCGAAGCCATTATAAAATGGAATGAAAGCAGGGCAACACAATGCTATTAGACAGATTATAAAATCTGCATTCATTATAATTTTCCTCTCACTAATATTCACCAGTAAAGTATGAGGAAAATTTTTAGATGCGAGGTCTTTTGAAAGATTTTTCTAAAGAGCTTCGGTCTCAAATTATCTGCAACTTATTACTCGGTCTCTCGGAGTTGACCCCAATTCTCTTTCACTCACGATCACTTTTCAAATAAATATTTAACGACTATCTTTCACTACAGGAATTTTTTTTTCTGGATATTCGGTTTTGTGGTTATGGTTCCAGTTCTGAAATACGTTTGACAGCCTCCCTCGGACACCGCAATATCCGTTAGATGTTTAATTTTTTCTCGCGTATTATTTAATATTCAATATTCTTACAATATGACATTGCCACGTTCCACTGTTTCTTCTCCAGTCATTCTTTTTATAATCTTTCCAAAGTAATTTACAAACTTTATTACGTGCTTACAATCATGGTATGAATCCTCGCAGATTTTTATAATCAAAGTATCAAAACTCTACTGGGATACAAGATTTTCAATCCTGTCATCCAATATTTTAATTACGTCCAAATGTGTTTCAGCCGAACTTATTACGTGTATTATATAAATATATAGAAGAAGAAATTAAGACGTAGCATAAACTGCAAACAAAGTCACTCTTAAGTTGAAAGTCTTTGTGAATTTCAGGAGATTTAACTTTGAAGAGGCGGAAATTGTACTAAAAGGTATATAATCATACTTTAAAAATAATAGGCCATACTACGGACTGATTTTAGTGACGTTGTTGCGGGCAATCAATAATTGGAAAAGATAAAGTGTCGTATTTTTTTCAAAATTATAAGCTTTAGATTGTGTACAATATTTCACCTAAATATTTTGGGAGGGGAAAATTATATATAAGATGTGCCGCAATATATAATGAGTAATTATTTTAACTTACAATCTTAAGAAGTAAATAAATGTTTGAATTTATGTTCCTTTATGTGACCTCAAGATAAATATTTATTAATATGAAGAAAATTTATCTCAATGAAAATTATTAATATAGATTTTATTCTTTAATAAACAGTGAATTGACAATAAAGATTTATACTTTTTGTACCTCTCACTGGTGAAAGATCATTTAAATTCATTATTTTGTTAGCCTAAGGAAGCTCCCGCTATCGGAAGGGCGTGGGACAAGTACCCAATGCCCGACCTACCCGATGCAGGTTTTTCTAAGGTTTTCCCTGCATTCCTTTAGGCGAATGCCGGGTAGGATCCTTAAAATATAGCCCGGGGGCCCTAGTTAACCCTTGGCTACCTTCCTCTACCCTTCCGCATCCCCCCTTTCAAATCCCTTCCTATGCTATTAAAGGGGAGTTGCCCTAAGTGGATTACCCTCATGTAGCCTATTGCCCTAAAAAAAAGCCTGCGAGAGGATTTCTCAGAGAGCTCTGGCGGGGGCTACCTTTGGGGATGCTCTCACATCTCTCTGGTTTTTTTGAACTAAGGTTCCCACATGCCGAGGAACCTCGGTCTGTTTTGAGAGGTGTATGTTCCGGGGTCGCAGACCTTGTGCATACGGCAAGAGTTGTCCGCTATTCCTATTGGAATAGTCGGCCAGCTGCCTCCTAAACAGGCCAAGGCATGGCGAGGGGTAAGCTGCGTCCCCACAGCAAACTCCTCTCCCGCTATCGGAAGGGCGTGGGACAAGTACCCAATGCCCGACCTACCCGATGCAGGTTTTTCTAAGGTTTTCCCTGCATTCCTTTAGGCGAATGCCGGGTAGGATCCTTAAAATATAGCCCGGGGGCCCTAGTTAACCCTTGGCTACCTTCCTCTACCCTTCCGCATCCCCCCTTTCTAATCCCTTCATATGCTATTAAAGGGGAGTTGCCCTAAGTGGATTACCCTCATGTAGCCTGTTGCCCTAAAAAAAAAAAAAAAAAAAAAAGGGAAATATTTATAGCAACATTGATTTATAAGTAAGAGAACTATATTAGCACAGGACTCTCATCTTGGTTTCGTGACGTTTGATATCTTGATAAATTATAATGAATTATCTATTTATAAAGTCAACGCCTCCTTGAAGGAGTTAAACGACTATTCGAAAGTCATAATTAAACTCATTGACATTGATAATCCCGGATTCGATCCCAAACTCGATTGTTTTTGCGTTATTTTTATGTAATTCACCTCCACCGCCGCCCCCCCCCCCCTAAGATAAGCTACCCTCCCAATACCGAAAGCAGATGAAATTATACACGGAGAGCATGTAGATAAATTTTATGAATCTCATTGATCCCGAAATATTTTAATGGACGCAAAATTCAGACGGTTGACTCCGCCTAAACCCACCCCTCCCCCCCCCCAGCCCATCCTACGTCATGCCCAGATTGTCATAAATGAACTTAGCGACATCCATTACCTACTATTTTAATCATATAACATCGATAGAAACATTATCAATCTTTTTTATCCCTAAAAATATTTATCCGACTCAAATATCGGCTGTTTTAGCCTGTTTAAATATTTCCATTCCCGTCCACCCGCGTTCATGGGGTTGGCAAACGCGTCTCACCCCAAAAGTGATGGTTTCCTGCTTGTGTAAAACACGTGTACGAAATTTGGGGAATTTGCTCCACCGGTGTAGATTTGTATAAGGAACATACAAATATACATACAAACAAATATACATACATACAAACACTCTGCTATATTTACTAGAAGATTTTCCGCTTTATTAATGTTGCTTAAAGATAATATTTTTATTGCAAATGATTATATAAAAATATTTATTAGATATTATAAATGTAATTTTGTTATAAAATAAATAATTTTGTGTAATTTTTTTATTATTATAAAATGGAAAATAGTTCGTAACAAATAAATTATATTCAATATTTCCTAAAACATAGTTTTAAATTCACTACAAGGTATGAGATTTAGTAGATGTTTGATGATGTAGTTACGTTTCTCGTAGGAATTACTCATTTAGATTCCTGAGGTCAAATTAGTTTTTGTCTCAGTACGTAATCGATTTGAGTTTAGACGAGGACAAGGAGAAGAAAAATTGCCAGGAGGGGAACTAGTTGGCGAGATCGATGGCACGCGAATGGGTAGCGACATTTTCTTAGAAGTGCCTAGAGGCTGCAGGGGGAACAAACAACCAAACGTGAGAGGTAGACCACATGGCAGGGAAAGAACGCACAAATAATGACATAAGCTTCCATTTGTCATTAGAAAAAAATTTTGCTCATATTTTACAACACGATGACTTGTTTCAATGTACTTACATCATCCTCATTCTTTGTATTTTTAATTAGCTAGTTTTCGGAACTTAAACAAGAAATAAAAATATGAATTCCTCGAAAGCAGAGAAAAGTATCCTTAAAATAACAGGGTAAGAATTTTGTTCTAAAAAATCATACATTTAGAATTGTATACAGCAAAAAAATAATTAATCTGGCATTCCTCACTTTCTCAAAATACATTTATTACAATCAGAAAATCTATCCTTAATATAATTTAGCGTATAACTCGATAGTAGAAACATTTATAATTGTCATTTTTATTTATCTAACAATATATATGGATTCTTTCATTATTTATGGCGTGATAATTTTTTACTTTAACCATATTTTCTAGAGGTTTATGGCATCATTATTATTTAATACATAAAGGAAAATAAGTCGAAATAATAGTCGAGGCTATCTAGAACTTTAATGTCCGGTCGTAAAAGATGACTGCATAGATGATAAGTAGAAAAAAATGAGACAATGTAATCTGTAGTATAAGAGAACATAACGTAGAATTTAGTGCTGAGATAGCGATCGCATGTTCATAAAAGATCCTAGGGCTGTACGTAATGAGCCATCGCAGACCCCTGGCTACTCCTGATGGAGGAGTTGCGTCACGATGCGACATGTCGTTTGCCGATCATAACATTGGACTAATTAGTCCATGTTATCGTGTCCCTGGCCCGTCGAAACGTCATAAATATTGCAAGGCCCGCAGGCTTTTCTCCACACATCTGTCATTATTTCCGAGTTCGTGATAAATCGCGTATTCTTGACGAGAAAATCAGAATGAGTGACAACGGTCAATTTATAATTGTAATCATTTCTACCGGTAATTATGGCCGTGATTTGATTTCAGGTCGTCTACCACTGAACAACGATGTTGTTTACTCGAAAGTCACAAAGCGCATAACTATAACAACGTGCAGAAGAAATTTAGATGTCATGAAAAAGACTACTTTAAATGAAATATTACTATACCTATCAAATTCTTCGATTAAATTATTTAATGAGTCGAAATTCATTAGATAATAGATTTCTGATCCATTGCCTATTAAGTTTGTGTATTTCACGGAGAATCCGTTCGATCTCATTTAAATAAGTAGTAATTAATTGCTTAGAGATAGTAGAAATCAATTTCAATTATTATAATACAATTAAAGACAAATAAAATCTGTGTTTCGGCGACATATTCTCGAGCACATTAATGCTTTAGTTTCTTAGTCCAACAGAGAATTTGGGTTGAAGAAAATAATTTTTATGTAGACTGGCGGAATAGTTTGTAAGCGACAAGCGCGAACACTCTTCATTCGCAACGAAGGATTTTTTGAAGCGCAGTGGGCAATTATGGCTTTTAACATGTGCGTAAATAACAGGTGATACTTAGATGTATCCAAATGTAAAAAAAAAATTGTTCGTTTCATGCACCATTGTTGCCGGGCTTGTGTCCAAATACTCGTATAAATAGGAATAAGGGTTTTAGTAAGGTGAGAGAATAAGTGTTACAACGAAGGAGGATGTACACCAGACAGAGGGACAGAACATGAAATTGAACTTGTCAGATCAATCCGCAAGATTTTTGTTTGAGAAATTTATTTGGTAGTTGATCGTGGACCCTAGTTAAGACAGGGCTCCTAGGAGGGAAGGAGCAATAATTATAATTCTTTACGTCGCCGAGGAAATAATTTTCGCCGTCCATTAAAATTCATCGTGTAGAAGTCTTAGATTTTCTACTCGAACATTCAGATTGTTTTGTATTTAAATAGTTTTAATAAATTGTTTATATAAGTATTTACATTTATTTTCCTCGTTTATATATAGAATTCTTTTCAGTCTGTTCGCTATTCGAAGCGCTACGCGTCGTATATCGCAACCACTTCTCAACCTTCGTCCTCTCTATCTTGCATTCTACCTGCACACAGAAACTATACATATTTACATATTACTAAATTAAATGTTTACATATTTTTAGTCTTTTTTGTTCTGAAGAATACAAACACCGTTCAATATATACTATTTACATTAAATAATTTTTATATCAAATTTTAATGGAGTGGTAGGAATTCACGAATTATGTTGAAGGTGATAATCACATGTAGATCCGGACAAACCACTAAATTATATGTCTTCAAATAATTAATGAATAATTGACAGCAAAAACATAAATTACTGGGACAAAATTCATTGTTGTTCTTGACATGTTTGAGAAGGCAATATAACATAGCTTTTAATATATAATAATATAATATAGCCCACTAACTATAGTCATGCATAATTTACGGGCCCTTTTTTATGAGTATTAATTTCGCAATGTATTGCTTTATTTATTATATTACAAATAAAACACAGCCTTGTAAAGTCAGCAAATGATTAGTAAAACAACTAATACAACGCTTCGTCGCTATTTGTGACCTCTTCAGATATCGAAGTTTTGCACTATAAAACGAACATAATACAGTAATGAAAATAAAATTCTGATGATTTGGAAGATAACTTAAAATAATATAAATTGTGCATTTCGGCATCAGAAGTCTATGGAGTAAGTCTCTCACTATCAAAATTTGTAGTCCGCCAAAGTTTATAGTCAGTAGAATATTTTTCAACTAGTATTCACATAATTATCTTATAAATTATTTTGTATCGTTATGTATCTCGCGTGTTTGAAGTCTCATTTATCTTACTTACGCCGAATTTGATTCTCTGTATTTGGTGATATCTCGCTGAAGTGTATTTAATTTCCTCTTGGCCTCAGATTCTGCACAATGGTTGGTGCACCGACAATTTCTGCGAAGTACGAACGTAACTTCGCTTGATACGTGCTCAGAATGCGAATTCATCTTAGAATGTTCGTTGCACTTGGCAGCCTGCCATCGTCATTCAAACCTTCAAACTCTAAACCAAGAGCGTCCTCTGTAAAGGTGTCACTGCTGCACTCAACACTTTTAGTAGTTTATGGAAATTATTCATGCAGCTGTTGCAACAGGCTTCTTTTCAGTCTGTTCGCTATAAAGAGGGCTACGCGTCGTATATCACGAAATACTCCTCAAACTTCTTCCTCTCTGTCGTTCATTCTACCTGCACACAGACACTATACGAAATGTTAGTAAAATATTATAGCAAACTAATACTGAGTAATTTCGCTCCTGGAGTCTGAAAACATATCATTTATTGTTAATCACATTCCAATCTCTACGCATAATACCAATTTTAAGGCAACCTTTAATCTTCTATCTTAATATAAATCAGATATGTCATCGAAGTTTTAATACGTATTTTTTTCTTTGTAACAAATTTGCCGTACTCGTGACCATAATCTTCTCTACATTGACCAGCGAAATGGCGACTAGACAAAAATGTGTTGGAAATATATGTAATTAATGCAGAATTCTGATAACTTATTCTTTGGGTTCCCGGCCTTGCCCGTGTACTTATTTATATAAACCCGAAAAGTATTTAATTTTATATTAATCTTTAGTCAAGGAGTGATTTAACCTAAATCTAAATGTTTCTAATTCCGTACATACTTTCGACCGACATTTAACAGCTATAAAATACATTGAATTTTATTGCATCAATGCCAACAAACATTCCTTCGAATTTCTTTACGAATAGAATACCGTTTCTCGGGTTTTTAAGAATGTGAACCAAATTTTGCTGAAATCTGTCCATGCGGTAAATTTGTATAGAAATTAACGTAAATACATACATACATACAAATATACATACTTTTATATAGATTTGCCACGTATCAGTCAGTGGATCATGAAACAGTTTACTGTTCTTATGAGCTAAGTATATTTACATCGCTGATTACGAGCCGATATTGCGAGTGAGAAACGTTCTGTTTAATGGTTAAGTGAAAGAGTCTGTTTGGATACTAATGGACCTAGGCAGCGGCGAATAAACCCGTGGAATGCTGCGTCCCCACAGCAAACCCCTCTCCCGGCATCGGAAAGGCGTGGGACAAGTACCCAATACCCGACCTACATGATGCAGGGTTACTTTTAGACGAATTCCGGATAAGATCCCTAGTTAACCCATGGCTACCTTGCTCTACCCTTCCGCATCTCCCCATTCTAGTCTCTTCCTAAAGGGGGGTTGCCACCACGTGGAAGGAAAAGATGGTGTTTCTGTGAATAAAACAATTATCTCTCAAGATATCACAAAAAATTGAAACGTGGGAGACATAGTTAATGAAAAGACGTAAAATATATAATTGGGAATCAGAAGAAGAAATAACGTATTAGCAGAGGAAGTCAGAGTTGAGTGCCGGAGGCTAAAGATTTAGTAGTGCAGTGAAGTTAATATAATAGAAGATTTGACTTGGAGTCAATTGTATTCCGGGAAAGGCTGCTGCAGTAGTATTGTTCGTGGCAACTAACCAATTAAGCTGCGGCATCAACAATCAAACCAGCTTGGAAGGAACCAGTTCGCCAGACGAAGCAATTCCCTCCAAATGCATAATTCAGGATAACGTATTGGACAAGACTGTGTAATGGTCGCTATATATAGACAATCGTAAAAGAGACTATCGCGTTCTATCAGCCTTTTATAAACCTGGAGGAAAATGTCAAACAATTATATTTTAATGAATAAGAAAGATGGCCAATTCAGACAAAAAGGGTAATATAAATACAACACAACGTTTCTGGAATCCTTGTTCCTTTCGTCAGGTGCTATGAAGAGTCTAGAGAAACACAACTGCACTTGTCAGTTGACGAGCCTTTTACTTTTGAAAATTCTATTGATATGACTTCTCTTAATAAATTTTAAAAAAAAACATGAGCCCAAATATTTTATATATTTTATTAAAAATAAAAGCCTTACGGCTTTTGAGTGTTGTCAACTGACAAGTGTAGTTGTGTTTCTCTAGGATCTCCTTAGCACCTGACGAAAGGAACAAGGATCCGAGAAACGTTATATAGT
Organism: Zhengitettix transpicula; assembly: GCA_037074705.1. Taxonomy (NCBI): domain Eukaryota; kingdom Metazoa; phylum Arthropoda; class Insecta; order Orthoptera; family Tetrigidae; genus Zhengitettix; species Zhengitettix transpicula. Next base: position 42,134,234 of record CM073592.1, on the reverse strand, counting down.
ATTTATATTACCGTTATTGTCTGAATTGGCTATTTTTCTTATTCATTATTTTAAATCAGACGTAAATTTTTTCAATTTCATTATATTTTAATAATATATAATTAGCGTCAAATAAATAAATTAATAAATAATTCTAAAAAAATTATTTAATGACAAAACATCAATTAGTCATCAATTTAATATGAAAACTTTGAAACATTATATTAAAACACGCAGGACATTTTACACCTATTTCTTTGGGATCACTTCCTGTGATTAATATTTCAATTAAATGATATTAATTCCAAGAAAATAAAATGTTAGGAGCATGAAAATATATAATACAATAATGTAAAAATTATAACTTTACAGTTAAAGACATAAATTTATATACACTTTGTGACCGAAATTAATGTTATACTTACAGATCTTTTGACTAATGGGCTGATTTTTTTTTTTCATTTATTAAGAGAAGTCAGATAAATTTAATTGTTAAAAATTTATTAATCATAAAAGAAAATTATTTTAAAGGACAGTATTTATTCACATATTTTTACAGAATGTTTGTAAGGTTTTCCTCAGTGTGGCTGTCAATATTACTAGTTAGGCTTCTACGGTAACGCAACATCAAATTTAAATGTAGCGTTTTAATTTACTTAATATTCATAATACGATTTTATTAAGCATAATAAGTCAGATAACAAAAAAATGTGAAAATTGTAAGAGGTGAATAAAGTAGTACACTATTTCAAACTAAAAATTTATTAAACAATTAAATATAACAAATAGAAAACAACAGTACTTTTTGTCTCAAGTGTCGCAAGGAACAAATATATTTGAAATCAATTGTAAAAAAATGTCTGGTAATGATCAAAACTGACTTTAAAATACTACATCACATTATAATTTTTAAAATTTAATTTAATTGTCGTTTAGGAATATTTCTAATTACTATATCTACAATTTCTGGATTGCATATGATATAGACCTACATGAATTCTACTTTATTTTATATAGTAAATTAATAAATTAATTATTAAATAAAACCTTTAAATTCCATTACTGCTGTTTTATTGTTTATTAAACTGTAAATAAAAGCTTTGGAAATGCACCTGCATGAGTTTTAATCTAAAATTTGGTAGTACTTCAGGATATTGATCTCTAATTTAAAACTCTTGTACAGAAACGATATATTAATTTTTAATTAATAAATACTTTGTAACTTGGGTAGTATTGGAGTCGAGTGAAAGTTCGGTTTCCATATATAAAGTCTCGAGAATTCTTTACCCATCTCGTTCTAAATTGATTGGCTAAATACATATATTTTCAGTCAGCCTCATACTTAAGTCCGTTTATCAGATGAACTTTCCAAGTCGAAGTAAAGGAACTGTAGGAAGGCGTATTAATTTCTTGGCTTTAAAGTTTTATTTATTTGAAGCCCACAAACAGATGTTCCATCAAATTGTTCGTGACATTGCCGCACGCCCAGGACATTAATCAATCATCTAAGTCAGGCATGTGCAACTCACAGCCACTGAACAATGATAAATACAGATGCTAAAGTTCTTAGCTAAATAAATAATTTGTGAATTATGTGAATTTAAGATGGGAGGAGAAAATTGTAATTGAAATACGCTGCATTAAAAAATTATCTTCTAGAGTGAAAATTAAAACTAATTATATTGTAGAAAACTGGACTGACAAAACAATCATAAAGCTATATCTGTATTTGAAAATTGCTCTTAAGGTAATTTTTTTTTGCTTTTGAATATAACTTGTCGGTATCTGGGAATTTTGTGTAATTTATTCATACAAAGAAAAATAAACCTTGAATTTATGCAGTGGTTTGTAACAAAATAATGGCAGTTGTGTTAAATGTGAATTGTTCGTGGATACTATTTCAAAGCTCATTTAAGATTGGATTAAATAAAACGTCAAGTCCGCCAGTCCTTGGGGAATATGTGACTGCGCGGCTGCATAAAAGGTAAAATATTAAACTGCAGAATTAGTAACATTTGCATATGCCCATTAAATACATTTCCAGTCGATACACAAAATTGAACAAGTTTGAAAGAAAACAAGTATTAATATAATTGCGTTCACTTTTTTAACATGATGTAAATGCCAGATAATACGTCTACTTATATAATACGTGATTAAAAATTCATGGGTTACCAAAGAGTAACACTAAATTAAATTTTAAAAATTATAATGTGATGTATTATTTTAACGTCAGTTTTGATCATTACCGGACATTTTTTTACAATTGATTTCAAATATATTTGTTCCTTGCGACACTTGAGACAAAAAGTACTGTAGTTTTCTATTTGTTATATTTAATAAATTTTTAGTTTGAAATATTGAACTACTTTATTCACCTCTTACAATTTTCACATTTTTTAGTTATCTGACTTATTAAGCTTCATAAAATCGTATTATGAATATTAAGTAAATTAAAACGATACATTTAAATTTTATGTTGCGTTACCGTAGAAGCCTAACTAGTAATATTGATAGCCACACTGAAGAAAACCTTTCAATTAGAAACATTCTGTACAAATAAGTGAATAAATACTGTCCTTTAAAATAATTTTCTTTTATGATTAATAAATTTTTAACAATTAAATTTTTCTGACTTCTCTTAATAAATGAAAAAAAAACCATCAGCTCATAGTCAAAAGATGTGTAAGTATAACATTCATTTCGGTCTCAAAGTGTATATAAATTTATGTATTTAACTGTAAAGTAACTTCTATAATTTTTTACATTATTGTATTATATATTTTCATGCTCCTAAGGGTTAAAGTCAATAAAAAAACTTTGTTGAGATAGTGTGAAATTCAAGAAACCAGTCTGGGTGTAATGGATCGGTTGTTAGTATTAAAAACACCATAAGTCGTTAAACAATATAGACAATGAGAAGGGATAGAAATAGAGGTTTAAATAAATAACATCCGCATCTCTAAAGCGAGCCAAACTGAGTTATTTATAATTTTAAAAAATTATGGTAAGAAGCTAATGGTCCACTCTACTATAGAATTCTAGCCTAATATATATTTAACAATCTCAATTATTTTGTGTGTTCTCGTTGATTAAATACTCGAGAAGACACCATGGGAACGAGATTGGAATTCCTGTGGTTTCTCTGTGACAGGCGACCGTGAAATTAGAGCCAACGGTTAGGGGTTCTTTGCTATTCTCGCCACGCAGATCTAGGAATTGTGCCAAATACTTGCAATAAATTCTGCAACACATTCATTAATTGTATCCACAACCTAGATCCGCATTGGGCCCTTTAATCTCAAATGTTCTTCAAGCGCACAGACTAAATTTTTGTAAATATAATTCTCAAGCCGGGACAATGGTTTGTTGAATAACAACGTTTCGACAGCAAGCTCCACCATCGTCATCAGGTTAACTGTGAGAGAATGATGAAGGGTAGGGTGGAGTTGCATTACATAAAAATAACATAAAAACCCGATATAGGAATCGAATCCGGGATGCCTCTGAGATTAAACTTGCAGTTTAACCCCCACGGGTGGGGCTGAGCAGAGGTAGAAATTTTTAAACATATTAATCGGTCAACATTTGCGTCCAATAAATATTTTTCGGTATCACTTAAATTCATAATATTTTGGTAGATATTCTCTGTTAATAATTTCAATCCCTATCGCCATGGAAGGGGAGCACGTTTAGGGGTGGGGTTTTGTGTTTCTTTACACGAAAATAACGCGAATAGACCAAAATTCGAATCAATTCTGGAGGGTTATGGATGTCGATGAGTTTCACTGTGACAAACTGGATAACGCGCGGTGATGGAACGGGAGTAGAAATTTTCAAACGATGGAATCGGGCGATTTTTGTGTGTTTGTTTTTAACCCGCTCTAGTGGGGGTGGAAATTTTTAAACATGTTCAAACGGCGATGTATTCGTTGAATGAAACTATTTCAGGGTCAATGTGTTCAACCCCCTTCGGAATAGGAGGTGAACATATTCAGGGATAGGGGTCGAGTTGCGTTACATAAAAATAACGAAAAACTCGGGGGTTATGGATAAATGACATCTAGGGCAACGCCGGGCACTGAGCTAGTGAATAATAATATTTTTGACTGATCCGATTCAACATATTGTAATATAAAGATATCCCCAAAATTTTTCATGATTCACATGTGAAAAAAATGCCTTACCTTCCAGAATCATTTCTTTAACTTTCATTCGTCGTACGTATAAGCATCTTTATCGTTGCCAATATATAATTTTTTCAGTAAAAATAAAATATACAATTGATATATCTAATTATAAGTTACGTTTCTTATATATTAATTAAAATCAATGGTAACGACCGTGGTCATATTCATTATTAAAATTGTTTTCGATGCTACTTCGATTCAAAAAAAGATTAATAAAATTTTAACGAACGTAAGAAGACTTTTACTCATAAGGGACTGAGAGTTTTTAATTTGCATATATTTTTATTCATTACATTTTTAAATAGTCGTAAAATGTAAAAAGGAGGTAAGTAGATTTTATAATTACATATGTTCATGTATCTCTTTATTACATTTTTACAAACAAAATTTTTCAATTTATTTTACTTATTATTTTCATTGTCGTGTGTTGCGTTTATATCCAGAACGAAAATTTGTTGTGTTTCAGTTAAGTTACTCTGAATTAATGAAGAACGTTGTCATTATTTAATTGCTGTTGACGGGTGGGCCTTAAGTTATGCAGAGTTAATTCGAGATAAATTTATTCCAGGGTGGGTTCTTGCCAGTATTTCTTTATTCTTTCTAGTCATAAAATTGTTTGTAATCAAGTTTGGAGAGAATTTACGCTATAGATAAGATTCATTCTTTCTAATAGCAGACTGAGATGAATACACCAGCAATGTCTGGCAATCAGTTTTTTTTGTAAATAAAAATTCAAGGCGACCAATACCTCCTGCACTAACTCGAGCTTACACGACCGTCAACCCGATAAATGCACAAATTCACATTATATTCGTATTGTAATTCCGTTGCGTGAAACGACTAAAAGTATATATATTTAACAGTGTCGACTTTATATCTTCGTATTCTCTCATTTTAAAATCAGAAGCAAATGTACAATAACGCACTAGAAGGATCTAATATTCCGCTTGACGAAGGAAAAGAAGAGTATAAAACTCAGCTGTGACCTTTTAAAATGACTACGAACTTTGACCGCCTTGATTCCGATAAACAATATTGCAGAAATATTTGAATCTCATAGAGGGAATGAAAATCTATCTGCAATACAATATCTTCACGGCATTTCCTTACAATGAAATTACATTGTACATAATTTTTCTCCTTATTACTTACGTTTCATGAGCAGACTGGAAAAAAATTCCTTTTATCATGAAGACTGGTATAAAATTCATTTTAGAATATATGTCGATTATTTATTTGCCTGAAAGTGTACAGACAATATAATACAACAGCTACTGAAGGTTGTTCAGTCAATATTTATTCTGAATTATTAATAATCTGAAACTAATTTATTTTAATCATGTTGAATACAATCTACAAGAGTAATTATCATCTGTTAGGCACGATGAAAAGTATTTTTAAACTTATTGTTGCAAATCGACACCAGTCACATTGCTAAGTAGATTGTAACAATTATCACTAATTTAAGTTGATGTGGAACACAAATACTAACCGAAACAATGGAAGAAGAAAGTTAACTACCATAGTATAATACTGAAATTGTTTCAAAAAATTCTCAAAATGAGAAAAATACTAAATTTTTGAAATCCTACAATATTTAAATTAAAAAGAGTTGCAATATTTTTTTATAATATAAATTAAAGATATTTATGTATCATATTAATAAACATAAAGTTATTAATACGAAAAATGCGTATTTTCGTCCTTTTGACTTATCTCACAGGTCTTTGAGATGTTAACAAGTTTTAAGTGTCATAAAAATAATGACCACGTTTTTAAAATTCCCTCCCAGGCAGGACCTTTTAGGAGAGATACGAAGGGGCTACCTTTGGGTATGCGTTTTCCTCCCGTTTTTGAACTAAGGTTCCCACAAGCCGAGGCACCTCGAATTGTTCCGAGAGGTGTATGTTCCGGAGTCACAGACCTTGGGCATACGGTAAGAGTTGTCCGCTATTCCCATTGGAATAGTCGGCCAGCTGCCTCCTAAACTGGTCGAGGCACGGAGAAGGGATGCTGCGTCCCCACAGCAAACTCCTCTCCCGTTATCGGAAGGGCGTGGGACAAGTACCCAATGCCCGACCTACCCGATGCAGGTTTTCCTAGGGTTTTCCCTGCATTTCTTTATGCGAATAACGGGAAGGATCCTTAAAATATAGCCCGGGGGCCCTAGTTAACCCTTGGCTACCTTCCTCTACCCTTCCGCATCCCCCCTTTCAAATCCCTTCCTATGCTATTAAAGGGGAGTTGCCCAACGTGGATTACCCTCATGTAGCCTGTTGCCCCCCCCCCAAAAAAAAAAATGACAACCTTTTCACATCACAATTTTAAATAATTATAAGTGATATAATATAGTTTTTAAATCTATGAAATTCTTTTAATGTGTTTGAAAAGAAATAGTGTTATTAATAAATAAATAAACATTATCCAATTTTAAGTGAGAAAAAAATAATTTATTGATGTTTATTTATATATTAGTTTTCTCAATAGTCAAAATATATATTTATAAATAGTTTTATTATTACTAATTATTCACGTAAATAAATTCTTCACACTTTCATTATTTCTACTCAATAACATTTCAGATAGAGATAAACTGTAGTGATTAAACAATTTATAACACTTCTGTGATTTTATGTTATTATTATATTGGTAAAAGTTCGTACATTAATAAATAATCGTATGATTTAAAATCAGGTTAGATTCTGACGTTCCAATTTCTCTGGTTGGAAGTTGAAGTTATGTTATGATGACATAATTTTCAGCGAAAAACTCTCTGTTTGAAAGTAATAAACTTAAATAGAAAGTAAAAATTGTCATCAGAGGAAAACCAAATAATTTACCACTAATTCTCGGACATTACGGTAAATAAAAATATATCAGTTAACATGGTTAAAAGGTAATAAAGGTTATATGGTGTGAAAAATTGGTTTTCTATTAATTTGTGTTTGGACTTATTTAGAGTTACGATGTTACTAAATTTTTTTTCTTTACGAAACATGTATAATTTTTTCCAACCACAAAGTACTAATTCCAGATAACGTTGAAGATCCTGTCTTTTTCGTTAGAGAATGAGTCCGCGCCGTAAAAGTTAATCTTGTTCTCAATAGATGTAATATCGAGAGCGTAACACTTCCTTGTAACGCGAAGTATTTTCTCGACTGAAGACAGACCATAAAAATAGTTACGTTAAAAGGTACAGAACAAGAAACAACTCCCGTCAAGTTGTCTGTACGCAGTTTTTTCTCACGATTCCTTTGTTTGCTGTTATTTTCATGAAAACATTTTTCCAGCGTGTTCTTGAACCCCCGCTAGTGTTTATATCGTCCATCACTAGAAATGTGGTCCGAGCATTAACAAAGGTTGGCTATTGTAATCAGAGAACCAGATTCTTCACTTAGATACGGTACACGAGAAGCGTTTTACAGCCGCATAATATCGGCAATGTGTAATTAAATGCAGAGATTCCATCATCGTTTGGCGAACACGGCAAGTATATAACAGAGCGACCTCGATTCGGAGCTCAGACACGTCGCAGACAATGATAAATCGATTCTGGTGTTATAAATAACAACAACGGGAGATACCTAACCACTTTACAACCCTTATGCAAAAATTATTTAAAATATAGTTAACCATGTTGGTGACTTCATTACGGTAAAGGTTCTGTCACTGTTGCTCTAGACCGTAATGAATACACGAACATGGTAATAATTATCTTATTTCAATATTACATGAATAAAAACAACCAAATTGTACAGAAATAATTTTAATGAAATAATTATATATATCACGCTTAGTTCTCGATTTAGGACTTCTTCAGGTGTATTATAAATAATTTCAATACAATGCCAAATTCTTCTACGTATTAATATCAGCCAACTATCGATGTTATAAATAAATAAAAATTCAGAATTTATGTAAGTGTTAAGAATGAGATCTGAGAAGATCAATAGTCTAAGGTACAAATTTAAATTAGGATGGAAAAAATATTAAAAACTATATATAAATATATAGCTCAATTTCCAATTTCCCACGTAATCATTTTCGTCTGATATATTTAGAGGATAAAATTGAAACTACGGTATAAACTAAATCGAGAAGATAATCCATTAAAATACCATCGAAGAGTGCTAAGAGTAAAATGTCTCGACTGGCAATTGAAATGAAATATTTTGTTTCGAAACGTCTAAAAAATACCTGGTTTTAACCAATATTTACTTTGATATCTTTGGAAAAGTTTGCAGAGTATTTTTCATAATAGCGTCACAATTTCAGCACTAAATGACTTTTGATCTATTTTTTTTAGGTAACAGGCTACATGAGGGCAATTCACATGGTGGCAACTCCCCTTTAATAGCATAGGAAGAGATCTGAAAGGGGGGAAGCGGAACGGTAGAGGAAGGTAGCCAATGGTTAACTAGAGCCCCCGGGCTATGGTTTAAGGATCCTACCCGGCAATTCGCCTAAAAGTGATGCAGGGAAAACCCTAGAAAACCCTGCATCAGGTAGGTCGGGTATTTGGCACTTGTCCCACGCCCTTCCGATGGCGGGAGAGGAGTTTGCTGTGAGGTCGCAGCTTTCCCCTCCGCCAGAGCTCTCTGAGAAGGTTCACCTGCGAAAGAATTCTCTCGCAGGCTTCCTCCTTACTTTTGATCCATTATTTATTATGGTAATTATTCTTCTCTTTTCCTTGTTTCACGTACGATCTGGAGTTACAACGAATATTTCTCGTCGTTCACCTCCGAGAGTGACTTTTTGGTCATTTGCGTACGTTTGTCGTGTTTTGAGTAACTGTATTTTTTTTGTATTGCGTAGTTTTACATTTAATTTCGATACTTTCTGAAAGGGGGGATGCGGAAAGGTAGAGGAAGGTAGCCAATGGTTAACTAGAGCCCCCGGGCTATGGTTTAAGGATCCTACCCGGCAATTCGCCTAAAAGTGATGCAGGGAAAACCCTAGAAAAACCTGCATCCTTACTTTTGATCTATTATTTATTATGGTAATTATTCTTCTCTTTTCCTTGTTTCACGTACGATCTGGAGTTACAACGAATATTTCTCGTCGTTCACCTCCGAGAGTGACTTTTTGATCATTTGCGTATGTTTGTCGTGTTTTGAGTAACTGTATTTTTTTTGTATTGCGTAGTTCTACATTTAATTTCGCTCAGTGATTTGTCTAAGGAATTATTCATTAATTCGAAAAGTGAACGTATTCTAAATATTACACTGTGCCCTTAGTAACGTTAAGTAAATTTTCCTGTGTTTCATTCTTAGTCAATTAGTATTATTTCGTATTTTTAGTAAGGGGTGAGAACTATTGCCGTAGATTTCGTCTTTCAGTTGGAGTTTTAATGTACGTTGTTGTTTACATCTAATTTGTAGATAGTACCTAAAGTGTAGAATCAGAGCAGTTGTTTCGCAGAAAACTGGTTGGTATTAGCATCGATGTTAAATTGCAAACTAACAACCGCATAGTTGAATTACTTTTTATTTTACCGTTGCCCATTAGACTTGTTCGTTAAGCACGATACCTATCGATTAGAGATATTTAACAGTCTATTTTCTGGATTGGTAATATAAAACCTGAAGCAGTTATTGAATTAGCGAGTCGGTTCTCTTGCGCTGTCTACGGCCCATTGGCAGCTCCGCCGGGGCGTGATAATTGCATTTGCACCACAGCCGGAGCAACTATTTAACTCTCGCTCGCACTTCCCCCTCTTATCGCTGAAAACTCATTTTTCCGTCTATTACAAAATTTGGAGCCTCATGACATCACCAGGAAAAAAAATAATGGAGTAAACCATATTATTAAATTCAAAATATAACTCACTCATTCAGGAAAGTTTTATCGAATCAACTACAAAAAAAAATTGAAAAACACATTCCCAGAATAATAGACAGAACGTAACTTGGTCAAATGATTAACTACGCAAAGTTTCGATAGCCGGGTCTACAATAATTATCACGTTACGTTGACAATGTAATTACATTTATAAATAAATGTTATATATGAAAACTGACTTTTTTACAAATTGCTTGATATTACAATATATGTAATATAAAATATATGTAATTAATGAAAAAATAATTTTTTGTTTATTTTTTAACCAATTTGTAATTCAAAATAATAACTCTATCTCTGGATTTTTAGAAAAAGAAAGGTTTTAGGATAACTAGAAAACTCAATTAAATACGATTTCATAAAAAAAATGTAAAGAATGAACATTTTCATTCTTTTCTTACATAACTTTCCATGGCAACCTAGATGAACGTAATCCGGTGATAGACGCCTTCAGGAAAATAGGATACGGCTTCCTCTGCTGCGATGTTCGCGCAGTCTGTTAGTCCTTTTTTTTGCAGCTATGGGACATAAACTTTTTCCCCTGTTTCTCTCGGTTTTACCATGTGTTACCTTACGTGCAAAAACAGTGCTAACATCTCAACATGACCCAGATGATGGCAAAAACCTCGGGAACTATTTTGTCTCACTTTTTATAATATTTCCTTTCCTAGGAAAATCGCCATAAAAGTTACCCTCCAAACTCTGGATGTTCCGGCGTCGGCACAGCTTTTGTTACTATGGCAAACCACTATTTTGAAATGAAATACAAGAACTAAAATAAAATTTTCGGCTGCCGGAAACATTCGTGCAATCATACCATAACTATAACGTTGTCTTCACAGAATTTCTTCGGTAAAATGGCATTATTTGAATATTAAGTCTGAACCGACATGTTTGCCTACATTTCAGCACTCATACTTTTTGTACTTCAGGTTTGGTTATTCTTTGTCGTTAAACTTTTCGTAATAATATTACAACTATTTCATAAAATTTATCCAAACTAAATTTTTCCATTCAAACCATTTTAAAGTAGGCAAATTATAATACTTTTTTCCATCTCTGATGTAGATCATGCAACCACAAGATGAATTCTTTCACTTCCGGCTATCATTTGTAATTTGTTTATTCCGTACCACAATAATTCTGAACATCTTACAATAGGTAAACAAGTCATGACTTCAGTTGTAATTTGTTTCTTTCTAATCTCAATTTTAAGTTAAAAATATGCAACACGAAACACACGGTTTCTGAATTGATATAATATGAAATAACTAAAAACATTTTCATTATTGTTATCAATAAAATTCGTTTTATTGATATTTTAGGTAATTTTAGCATACAGGTTGGGACATTTTTAATGGATATAAATACAACTTTGTTTCCACGCCATTTCATAATCACTGTAGGTGATTTTGCTTATAAAAAAAACCTAGCTACTTCTGCGGTAAGTAATAAGCTCTATCAATCAGCACCACATTACAGCTTTCTGTAAATGTGTACACTACCAAAGCAGTAATTACATTTATAGCACAGCGGATGAAATATTATCTCGAGATAATAAGCGTAAATGCAAATACAAGAACTTTCTCTTTATAGCCCAACATGGTATGCAACCACAGAAGCATTAATTTATATATCGATTATAATATTTCCAGAACTTCCCCCATCCCCCTTCAAGAAACTGAGCACGTAATTTATGGTCACGCAAGTTTTCTGAGGTTAATGGAGCACAGATGACGCAAGTAAATGTTCCCTCTCTACACATTAGTTTCCGTTCTTCGTAGGGCATTTACTTGAAAGCAGCTAAACATTTGTTAGCCTGAGAAACAAAATCGACGCACTTGTGATACATGGGATACGCCACTCATGAGTGCAATAAAAATATTTTAAAACAAATAATTTAAAAATTTTATTTAAAAAATGAACTATAATTGTTACCATATTCAAAGTCAACATTTCTGTAGATATTTGACATTGAAAGATATTTGTAATGAAAACAGCTCCTCTGAGTTTGGAATAGGCGTAAATATTTCAATCAAAAAACAATTTATACTATACTTAATGCATAGAAAATGTACAAATAACTATTTTTTATAATTTTAATTCTTTTTATAATAGTAATTATTAATTAAAATAATATGTTATATTCAAAATATGTAATATAATTTATTTTATCTCTTCAATCATTAAAAGAACTGAATAATATACCGATGGAATATTTATTTATAATTATTTTAAAACGATATTTATGTGGAATTAACCAAGCTGTGAAAATGAGAGAATTACTTTGTAATATGAATGTATGTTACGGAAAAGTAATTACATAGTCTACTCCGAGTACTTTAACATATAGTGTACCAAAAGGTTCGGACCTTGGTCCCTTGCTATGTATATTATACATAAAAAAAACTTCCTCATCAGCTATGTAATGTAACACTCTCCAACAGGATATAGAAATTACAATTTAAAAATTAAATACTTATAGAAAATGAATAAATTTTGAATACCAATAAAACTGGCGGAATAAACATCCGTAACATACATAACAAAAACCCTCTCAAGGCTTTGATTCAAAAGTTATATCATCAAATACTTACAAATTTATTGGTATCGATCTATATGAGTGTTTTATTTACAAATAAATATTTAAATTTTAAATGAATTAAATTATGTTACCTTTTGATAATTCTTTCAAGTTAAATCAGGTTACGCGTAGTGTATTTTGTCTACTGCCGTTCCGAAATAAAATATGGAATTATCTTTTGGCGAAACACTCCAGAAACTATGTCTACCTTCAGACTTCAAAAGAGATCCATTATAATATTATGTTAAGTAAGCTGTAGACCTCCACATACAAATTCTACCACTTTCTTGTATTTACATTTATGAAATTGACGTCTTTCTAAAATTAAATCAAAATAATTCTGATTATGGCATTAAAACCGTTTTAAGTACAAATAAAAGGAGAACAGATACATATATCATAAATTCTTTAAAAACTACTAATTTTAGAAAAATTTGCTTGTACTATTGAAAGTTGAAATATAGTAAACATACAAAATAAATAATTCAAAAGGCATTTCTTTATCACTACTTTTACTCTGTCAATTAGTAATTATCAATGTAATATATATATATATATATATATATATAATCATAATAATAAAAGTGTACTGAAAATTGTGTATAATTCAAAATGATTATTTCTGTATAAACTGTTACATATTAAGGTATGGTACTGTCTGAGAAAGAAACAGAAAAAGTATACCTAGTTCTATGTATTCTGACATGTACAAACATATTCTGTATATTACCAACTGGACCACTAAAGTACTACTACTACATATTACTACCGAAAATACTGCAGAATTTCTACAGTTCAAGGAAAAACATTCACACCTGCACAGTCAATGGAGAAATATATATTATTATACGTAGATTTTTTTCCAATCTCACTCCAAATCGTAATTTAAATATATATATATATATATATATATATTCGTATTATTTCGTTACCGCGTTAAATTTATACAACATTCTAAAAATTAAAATGCTATTTAGTCTATAATTTAATCAACACACTAAAAATATTTTTAGCTGACATCATGCTAATTAAATGAATGAATGTAGAAAGCGAAAGATTATCAGATTAAAATTAAAAACTATTATGTTAATAAGAGGAAGAATGGCTGGAATAATATAAAGACTCACTTAATTTTTGTATATAAAAATTAACGATGAAATTCAAGCTCAGATTCATTAATTATTAAAGAATAAAAAAATATAGGCCTTCATTAAATTATTCAGAAAATTTTTTTGGTTGACAAACAATTGCATACTCATGAATATATTTTAACAAAAAATTACACCGCATGCTCCTCTGTTGTTTGATGAACCGTAAAAAATTTAATCAAATTGTTTTTCAATATGACTGTATCTTATTCATTTATGCACAATATTCACTATAGCTCGGGAATATTTTATTTCAAACAACGGAGTTGAAATTTGCTGTTCACTTAACCTTTCTCTGGTTGAAAAACGTTCCAGTAATGATTATTAATCGGTAATGAATAAAAACGATATTCTTATTCTGTGTATATGTTATAGAGATTTTCACAAACAGAAAAATTGTTGCAACTGGAAAAGGATTCATAAATCGTGTCCTTCCGGAAACGCTTCATTTCAATCATTGTCACCGAAACATTAATTAATGGCTTAGTTAACAGGTGTCCCATCTGTCAACAGGGATTACATATATTCTGATTTTAAGTGAATTTTTTAAAAATCGTAAACTAATACTCTGTATATCGGAAGAAAAACATTTACTTTTTCACGATTAAATATTTTGCTGTTAAACTATTTTTAAAAACTCGACGAAATAGAATATTTGCATGAATAAAATCTTTCCGATCTATCTGACTATGTTTATATCAATTCAAAAGTTTTTAACCGTGCAATTACATCTCCTTTCGAAAGCCAACAATTATTGGTAATGGATGACGACAGGTCAAAATAAAACATTCGCGACTGATTTTCGTCAACTTTCCCTTGCAGCTTGAAGCGTAAACTTGCGTTCGTCCATCGATTTCCTGAAACTAGTGGGTGTGGTCTGGAATTGAACACACGGTACTCAAGTTAAACTTTGAGTTGGCATGATTCTGGTTGACAGACCCGCTTATGGAAGGATATAATGGAATTTTTGGTCCATGTAATTTTCACGATAATCACTGTAATGACCATAAAACGGCCGGAAAAAAGTGTAGCGTGGAAATAATGCGATAGGTCGACACAAATCGCAATCCAATATTCGAGCATCGTAAATAAAGAGTTACACTGTCTAACGAATCTATTCGTAAATATAATGTTCTCTTTAATGAGTGTTGCTCCATAGGAAAATTTCAAAAATAATATTAACAACGTCAAGTTTGTAATTAAAAAATTTGAAAACGTTGAACGAGGATCCGATTTTCTGTATTTATAACAACTCAAATCTAATACTGAATATTATACATATAAATATGCGGAGTGTTTTCTCTGTACCTATTTTTAATAAATGGAAATGTATGCATAATAACAGGAATATAAGGAGAACAGTAAAATATTTAAAAATACTTTCAACACACACATTTCGCGAGAAAAATTGAATTTCTCTTCCTGAGCGCAACTAGAAATACGAGGTTTATTTTGAATGATATATTTCATTCATATTTGTTATGAATTAGAAAATCTCTATACATTACAAGGCGTGTTCGTTTGCACTTTAAGCACAGTTTCATACATCGGGCTTATTTTAAAGGTATCCATCAAGTCATCCGGAAGATACTAAATATAGCTTCCTAAATAATGAAGCCTGTAACAGTGCCACTAAGCAGACATTTTATGAAGTAATAACAATTGATTTCTTGCAACTAGGAAGCAGATAGATTCTTATCGTGGAAATATATTTATCCTTTTCTAAGTGAAATTTATTGAAGTAAAATTATTGTTTCTTTAAAAGGCAAGTATGTTATAAATTACGCGAACAAAATTAAAATTAAATATTTTGGAAAGTATTTAGTTATATAAATTTCTACAAACGCCTCATATTTTAGCGCAAATGAATATTAACTAAATTCTTTGCATTATTTAGTGAAATATCGTCAAAAACTCACAAAATGTCTTAACATGTACAAGACTCATTAATTAAAATAAATAGTAGTGTTCCCATCAGAAGTTTTTGATTATAAAACATAAGAATTCTACCCGGTCTCTACGACTTTTTTCATTTGGACATTGGTTTTAGTTTCTCGTATTTTCTTGTTTACGAGCTTTATGACTGCTTCCAGACGGTCATAAAATTCTGTTTCATTACTAAAATTTATTATATAAGACGTAAATGTTATTACGACTGGCTCAACACATGAATATCGTATAAATTAAACGCATTTAGTGTTTGTCTCTCGTAATCACTCTAAAGATAAAAACAGAAATTTCAATGACTTTTCTTTATTACAACTTTATCTTTTAAATAATTTCATGCCGTTTAATACCTTCTATGTTTCATGTCTTCTATTTTATAATATGCTCAAAGATCGATATTCTCGTAACTAGGTCAATTGATCCAAAATCAAACACACATTTTTTCCAACTTCTGACTAATATGAGGTAAATATTGTTTCAATTAATGTTGATTAGATTTAATTTTTTTTCCAGAACACATTAATGCTCTTATAAATTACTAATAAAAACTTCAAATATTTTATATTATGAACATAAAAGTACTAATACGCGATATTCATAATTATTAAACTTCATTCAATTTATAAAATGTTTACAATCAAACTTTTGTATACAGAGGACTGAGAATAAAACCACTATAATAGTACTATGTATGTTAAAAACATTTATGGTAGCTTATCAAACAGGTTTCTTTTTTACTCTAAAACATACAGGCCATTTCCGAGAAGGTGCACCACTAAACACGGTGGAAATAAAAATCCCCTTATCGATGAAGCAAGTGAAGCGGCCTGTCGCTTTACGGATCGCTGGACGGAAATTGAAACATGCTCCAGGCTGAAATATGTCAATTTTCCGGGACTCGGTCTTTGATGAGGGGAAGATTCCTGCAATTTTCACTGTGAGTGACGTACTTGGACTACTGCAGCTCGGTGTATAAAAACTTTCAAAAGGATAAAGGCCAGTCCATTATGATGAAACTGATTTATGGGTGTGAATAAACGTGTTAAAAAGGTCTCGATTTATTTTCAATTGGCTTTAATGTTACATATTTGCGTAAGTGAATTCAATTAAAATAAATGTCCTAAAATAACATACATTTCGCGTATAAAATTGATTGCCGAGCTAACACCGAAAATTATGAAAATTTCTGGTTGAATTTACCGAAGAGAGCTTGAATATTGCTTTTGGAAATTATTATGATGTAAAAAATGTATGCAAGAAAAATTAGAAATAGTTAAAACAAAATATTTTTCATTAATTGTTAGATACACTTATTAAAAGGGTAAAAATTTCGCTAAATATGTTAAATAAATGAAAGGTGAGAACTTTCCAACGCTTAGTATGTCGTAAACTTTAAAAATTTATTGTATTGCAAATCTTGAATTTATTCGTCTATACAGCAACCCCATATACTAATTATTTGGCATGAATATAAGCAGTTATCGAATATTTTGTATTTCATAATGCTACCCCCACCAATAGGGGTGCTAGAGTTAACTTAATACCACAGGGTTTGTTCCTGGATCTTAACTGAAATGTTTACCTAGTTTGGTTTAAATTGGTACACGCATTAAGGAATAACTTAATTTTAAAGTGTTAATAATATTATGCCTTATTTCGTAAAAACTCACCTTCTGGAAAATGTCAATCGGAATTTTGTCCTGTCGGGAAAACGTCAATCGGGATATTGTTGTCGGGAAAACATGTATCCGGCAAGTGTGTGTCGGGATTTTATACTAGGCCAGGCTTTTCAATGTAAATAGCGTCAGAATAAGAATTTTATCATACAGTACGAGATAAATTTGGGAACGTTTGACACCTGAAATAATTCGGCGCATAGAATTTAATTTTTCAGTCACACGATCGTAACGATTAACACATCTCACTAAATCGGAACCTTCAAAAATAAATTAATTGGCGCCTGGAACTTTGTGTAAACGATGGTCGTTCGGAAAGTTCTCGTCCTGAAACAGGGATATCGCTAGTAGGCACAAACAGTATTATCATCTTGAACATTAACATAATATTTTAAATATGTTCGTGTTTAGTAATAAAGGATTAAAAAGTATGTGTTAGATTAGACATTAAACGACGAAGAAATAGGTAGCTGAATTCAAACGCCGTCGACCCTCCATTTCAGATCATGATTATTCAGGACGCCAAGTTCTCGCTACGACGAAAGATAAAATCGTATTTTGAAATAACGTCGATTGAAGATACAAGTACCAACTGACATTTCAAATATGTATTACATTTACTTGAACATTTGTGACGGAACAGCTTTCAGCGCGACGGCACCCGCGTTTAACTCGTTGACCAGAAACCACTCGAATAAATATTTCTCATCTATGTTTCAATGTTTCTCAACGTGATCGAATTAAGTGTTTGCGGTGTGTCTTGAATTTTGATGAAACGAGTATTCATTATTACATTCCTGAGTGGAAGCGTGTGAAAGTCAGTCGAATGAAGCTGTTCAACCAGCAGGAAAAGTCACAGCCGCAGGGTTTTCAGATGCTCATGGTGTGGTTCTCATAGATTTATATGAAAATGTAAATTTGATTATCGGAGTAATTAAACGTTTTCAAGACAAAACCTCACTACTTGGCGAAGATTAAGGTTGACGCGAAAATTTACCCAGTTGTCCGTTAATTGAGCTCCGAATTGCTTCGACATGTAACTCATTGCCCATTGTTTATTAGCTACGACTTCTTTATACGAAAATTAATCAAGTTCTGAAAAAAATGTTAAAATTTTCTTTGGCCGGTCAATTTTGGAACCACCCTGGTATGTAAGAGAAAATGAATCCAAAAACTTTGGCTTTTGGAGATATGTTTTTCAATTTGGTATATGGAGGACTGAAGAAGAGCAAAACTCGTAAATTACATTCCTCATTCAACGAAAACTTGAGTGTTTTCCGGGAATTCTGACAGTGAGCAGTGTCGTGACCCCTGTTGGTGTCTGTGACAGTCCGTTGCTCCGGGACTAACAGAGATAAAGAAGAGCAGTGAGCAGCGGTCTTGTTTACAGCAGGAGTTAGCGTTTAACTACTCCGCTAAGCCGTTACGGTCCGTTCTTTACTGCCGGATGCTGCTGTAATCTCGTGTAGCGAGCGTCATAATCGGCCAGTACGCGTAATTGCAGACTTTAAATAAAACCGACCGCTGTGTTCAGCAACAGCTGTTGGGAGCTGAACGGAAGATTTCACAGGGCAACAAGAATTTATAGCGTGACTGCTTAAAATTGCAGAGCTTAGTGAGTTTCCACATTACCTTTCAGAATCTAGCGAAGGACGCAAGGTTATGAAAAAATAATATTCAGGTATTTTCCGCAACAGCTTTGTTTTTGATAATCAATATTCGTAATCAGCAACGTTGTGAGTGACTCTTTTAAAAGCAAAAGAACCGGAGAAAGTGTAACAGATGTGATACGTGAATATTAGAGACAGCATAAGGGAGGAGAACAAAGGTATTCAAAAGATCGCAACCAGTGCAGGCAATTTCAAATTATGTGAAGTCACGGATCGAAAAGTAGAAATATTAAACTGAAGTTTGTAAATTCGTCAGTCTAAATATATCTTATGGGCCTCAAATCCTGGACATAGAAAACCCTTTATATATATTTTAACGATTAATAATGGTCTATCTAACTACAATATAATTATAAACATCTAAACACAGCCAAATTTGTTATAAATAATTTATTAACAAAAAAATTAAATAAACGTAACGTTTCGTCCTGAACCTAGGACTTTATTAGGAGGAAAATTATGCTAATACCTTAAATAAAATTTAGGGTACTTTAAAATTATAAATTATTTTTATCATTTAATTAATAAATAAATTTTCATTCTTAATACTTTATAAACCTACAACTCTACTTAAATATTTAATTAAAATAATTGTTATGCACGTTTCTGTAACAACGTGCATTGCAGGAATACGTTGGAAATAAAGAAAAATTTATTTGTATAAGAGAAATAATTGTTTATTATTTATAGAAATTTATGACTATGTGTCTAAATTGTAAGTTATATAATTTTATACTAAAATATATACTGGATTAAATATAATTTTATTGGATTTTTAGATTTACTCCATTGTACAACTGGTGAGGTCTATTGAGGACGAAACGTTATGTTAATTTGTAAGTCTTTTGTTAATACGATATTTCTGACCTATTTGACTGTTTTCACACATTTATTGTAACGATTGTTTAATTAGTTTTGACCAAGAAAATATCACTTAATGAAAAAAGAATTACATTAAAGAGAAACGTATTGACCGTGAACGTGAACTCAGTTGGCAGTTGGTTCTCAGATTTTTAGTCTTTATTTCACAAACGTGTCAACACGACGTCTGTGGAAACGTACGAGAACATGTATGTATGTCACTTTCAGAGCGTAACGGTTTCGTGCAGCGTGACGGTTTTTGCCGATTGGATCAAGTGACAAAGTAACAAATTCATTATTATTATAATATTCATTTCCAGTCTCGTATGAGACAACTCCAATAATTACGTAATAAATAACGTCTGTAAGCTATACAAGTTCTCTCTGTAAAAAGCAAGTTTAGTCCTCTGATTGTGTTGAATTTAAATTTTATCATTTTTTTAATAATTCCCTTATAAGTTGGAGTGGCAAAGGTGGTTGAATAAACCATGCTATTGGTGATGATAAATGTAAACATTTTTGTCTCTGAATCAGTATAAGTAGAGAGCAGCAACATCTTGGTACAGGATAACTGTTTTAATATTTTCTAGTATGCTAATTTTCAATAATTAAGGCGAACGCTGAGATTGTTCTTTCCCCTTGTGTAGCCAAATAATATATACGGGTTTGAATGAACCTAAAATATTATTATAGACTTTAACTTACGTGAAGCTCTATTAAGTATAAGTCAGCTATGTAGTTGCTCGATGCTTCTGTCCTGAACGACATATCGATTTGGAGTTGAGTAGGACAGTCTCCACTTCTTGACAGGAAATTAAAATGTAAATCTGTCATATATTACATATTCAAATTAAAAAACTTAATTCTAATAGTCTTCTCTTCGTACGAGTTACCACAGAAGGGTATTTTAGTCAGAGGGGGTGGTTCATTTTCTAAATGCGTGCTTGCTTTAATGGTTTCCTTCACGAAGGACCTGTGGAGGAGAGAACAAGAGGAAGAGGGGTCCTACGAGGGATCAGGAATATATTAAATTCTAAAAATAGCTTCCGGTTCGTACGACGTTCCTTATAATCCAGTACGAAACATCGTGAAATTGATAAAAACAAATTCATCTCAATTTCCCATTACTTCCAGAATAACTATTAATGTGGGTTTTTAAATGCTTCCAATCAAACCAAAATAAATCATTTAATAGTTTTAATTTTAATAAGAAATCGTCTGTATGTTCTATTCGATTAAACATAACCAGAGATTTCAAATGATATCGCTATGAAACAACTAATGCTTTGTTTAAGAATTCAACTGTTTTGAAGAGATAAAAAGAGTTCCAGTGAATGCTAAGCATTTATGAACACCGGAAGAAAAGCGTAGAACATAAAATAAAAACTTGTAAGCAAAACAGACTCATTTTATATTTTTTCTTGAACCTCGTATAAATTTTATATATTTCCTCGTCGTTGTTAGTAAGGTAAATGACTGTACTACGGGAATTATGAAAACTTTGCTGCAAAGAGATGTACAGGATCGTAATTCTTATGAAAAAATATCATAATCATGTATATATATATATACTCAAGGGGTTAAATAAATTTGAAAGATGTCCCCATCGCACCTGATTGTATTAATATATTTTTCGTGCTTATACAAGTATATTAATATGATATTACGATTTTATTGGGAAAGCCACAGAACCTGGCCCGCTGCAATCTATCCAGTATGTATTGAAGCTTTCAAACATATATTATATTTGAATACTTCTTCGACATACAATAACCAGACCAAAAAAGAATAAATATTTATGAAACTCAGAATGAGGTTTTGATATACTTGTTTAAATTTGAGTCGTACATCAACTTCTATAATATCCCAAGTTGTGTCACACAATTATAGTGTGCTTCAGACAAATTAGCATGTAGTTTAAATAGAATAAAAATAAGAATAGACTCGAACGCCTAATTTAAAGCTGTTCTGAATAATGTATTTTAAATGACTGATATCATCACCGCGATCAGTCCTCATACACATTTAAGTCTAAATCACTATAATAAACATTTATAAAATCTGCTTTATAGATTATCACTCTCTCCTCGCAATTCAAAGTTAAAAATTCATAATTGACATTCAAAATCCTTTGTAATGAAGCTAAAAATAATTTTTTTTTAGTCATGAATTTTACCCGTACGGATGACATACATCTGCGGAAACGGATATGCGAGCTTCTGTAATTACATAACGAGTCGCTGAGTGGAATAATAATGACCTTCATTGAGTAAAGTACAGAGAACCGTCAATATTTTCAGAGTACTTTACATCTCGAAGTATTGCGAGAAATTATACTTTAATAGCACAAAAAATTCTATAGCTAATTTATTTCTTTAGTTTATTTCGAACACGGCGGGGAGTTTGTTAGTCAGTTCAACTGCTTGAAAACAACGGATAAATCGGATCTATAAATATTCTGCAACGAATTGTGCTTACAAGAACCAGAGAAAACAGACGAAAAATAAATAATTATTCAGTAAGAGAAGACTTCTAAAATAATAACAAATTATTAAGATCATATTGTTCATTGTAATAATGTTCTTTACGATAGACTTTAAATAAGTTCATTTCTTTATTGTGCTACGATTTTATTAGCTTTCGATACCCTAGAATCGATACATACTTTCTTGGACAGCTGCACTCTAGCAGCGTAATTCTTATCGATATTTCTAAGTTGTGAAAGCATTTATGAATTATGTATTTAAAAACGATATTGGACCTATTCCTTTGTTGATCTTGTTTTGTAACCATATATAGATATAAATATACTTTCTACCGATGTTGGTAAAGATTTAAGGGCTAATATTTTTGCCTAAATAATTGGTGACTATGGTCCTTTCAGTTACCGAAAGCGTCTCATACATGTGGCGAAAGTTAAATAAATTATTTTAACCAAAAATGTCGTATCTTCTGGTTTTATACTATAAAAGTCCTGACTTTCAATCGTTTAAATTCAGAGAGTATTTAGCGTCTTTTTTACAGTTCCTTAGATGCTATTAAAATTTATGAGGGATAGGCCTATAGTGTTAGATCTTCAAAATACGCTATTCACCCAATGGGAGGACTAGTATCTTATTCGAGAAAGAAATAATCAGAGAAATCTAAAGAATACGACGGGAAAGCGTTTCGATTTCTCAACAACAGAAAAATATAAAAACCGGGAAAACAACAAAGTAGGTCAAAAAAGTCGATATATAATATTTTATTAACCTCAGTAAAAATGTGAATGTGTGAATTGTTATTATTAGGAATATGGAGAGATCACATTGTTTCTAGTTACATAGACAAAAGTTATATTCACGCTGACTTACCAGTCGTGCCGCTAGAACCGAATGTCCGCATAACTATAAAATACTTTCAGGTATTGAGATCCTTCCCGCTACGTTTCGTGTTCTCCTATAAACCAGGTTTGGAATCCCTCCGATTATTGATATGGAAGCTGAACACCGACTAAAAGCTCCCTCACAATTAGATGAGGCCGACGCGAACAGCATCGTTATATCCTCCACCGAATTTGTGTGTACGTTAGAAAAGAAGCTTATTTCCCTACAAACCTTCATTTCACGGGCATCGGAATATAAAAGAAGTTCGGAATTACTTAAGGCCATTAAATATATTATCCACGAATACAGACGCATGGTACAAAACATTTCTTTCCGCCTTATCCTGAATGAATAGGCTGAACTGCAACTCACGGAGGATTTTTGTAAAGGAAAAAATGGTAACAACGTCGCTTTCTATAGCCGAATCGTTCAATACATTGATTTTGCACTCACGCACTAAATTTCTTCAGAAATAAATCACAAACTAATTGAATTACATAAAATACTTTGGTATAAAACTTCTCCAAATGCATAAAACAATAACATAGTGTTAATAAATCACAATTCATTTGTTTAAACATCTTGAAAAAATTTATTTCCTTCATTAGCATTATTTTTCAATTTATATAACTTAAAATGGTTCAAAATTATAAACATACGATTATTATAAAAATCTAAACGGAAAAAACTATACAAAGTTTAATCCAATATCACTTAATGTAACATACAACTAATATTCATAATATAATAATATTAATTATATCTTTACCCCAATGATAACAAACACCATATTTATTTTAAAAAAGCATTTTTTAATATATTTCAAAAATTTTGAATTTTTAGGAAATTTGGGCAATTTGCCGTGTTATAAATTTGGTGCCTTTGGGGTAAATATGTAATCAAATTCAATAAAAAAAACCTTGAAGAAAAACAATAATCTTGGATATGTAATCTACATGAAATAAATATTATTTCCAAATACAGAACTCAAAAGTCAAAGGTTTAGGCAACTGGATTGTGCAGTTGTGGCGCTCTAGGCTCTTATCTTTTTTAGGTTTCTTAGCACCTGATTAAAGAAACCTCGGGTTGTATTTATATCATCACTTCTTTTATCTGTATTTCGCTAGTTTTCTTATTATTAATTTTCAATAACAGACGTAAATTTTTCATTTTAAATATTAGGTTCACATTCAGAAAAATGTATTAATATTTTTTGTTATATTTTAAATTTCAAATGTGTTCAGAAGTTTTATCATTAATTGCGGGTGAAAAATAATAATATCAAATTTAATGCAAAAAATTTTCTTGGCGTTCTGTTAGGCGTACCGAACTTGCCGTGAAATTTGAAAATATTGCCAAGTTTTCCTTTTGATTCTGAACGTCTTGTAATATTTATGATCTTATAATTTTTAATATTTTATTGTGTATTCAGGTTAAGGGTTTTATTATTCATAACGTTGTAATATTTAGACCGAAACTAATTATTTTTGTGTCACTACTCCCTGACTTGTTATTATCAGAGAAAGGACCTATTTTCCGTGCGCATGTAAATGTTACCGATTAAAATTTTATATCTTTGACGCTTATAATAAGAGTTTATTCTTCGTTACTGTGACTATTACAACCGTCTGAGCGTTTTTCGTTCCTCGCAAATTTTGGTATGATGGCGAATATGTATTGGAGCAGTTAATTAGGAACTTCATATAAAATGTAATATATATATAAATATATTTGCAATTATTGTTTCTCCAATTGGACAGTGGAGAATATAGGACTTGCGTTATATTTTATATTAAAATATCATCTCGGGCGAAGAGCAAGCTATTTTATGCAATAGACCAATCGATCTATCAGTCAACCCTTTCTCGTGTCGCGTAAATATTATATTTCTCTAGCGTCCCCTAAATTCATGTACGTCTCATCCTAACAGAAATCAAAGGAACATTCAAAAATATTAACTAAGAAAACTTTTGATATTTTATTCCCCATGACAAAAATAAGAAGTTATCCTTTGCTATAATCATCGTATAGAGTAAAGATTTTTCAAACAACATTTCACCAATTTTGAAGTGATTACATTTAATTCTCAGAAGCAGATAGCAACGGAAGCAAATAGTTACAATTATATATATATATATATATATATATATATATATATATATATATATATATAATTGTAACTATATATATATATATATATTTAATGAAGGAAACTAAGGGATTTCAGTGAATATCTGTCCACATTAAACCGCAGTGACTATAGCCTGCTGTGCAAGGCCATTACAAAATTATTTTTGTCCGAAGGCTAGTAGTTACGCTGACAGTTTCGATGACTAAATTAGTGTGCTGATGCAACCAATAAAAACTTAATTCACAATTTTCCTGACATGTAATAATTACAGTTGACGATGACCAACTCATTGTTGTAGTCTTCTTATAAAAACAGCTTGATAATTTTCCTTTTAAAAATACATTGTTCTGAGCTAATCAGAAAAGCCTGCGAGGGATTTTCTTTGGCAGGCAGAACCTTTTAGGAGAGATACGAAGGGGCTACCTTTGGGTATGCCTTTTCCTCTCCGTTTTTGAACTAAGGTTCCCACAAGTCGAGGCACCTCGGCCTGTTTTGAGAGGTGTATGTTCCTGGGTCACAGACCTTGGGCATACGGTAAGAGTTGTCCTCTATTCCCATTGGAATAGTCGGCCAGCTGCCTCCTAAACTGGTCGAGGCACGGAGAAGGTAATGCTGCGTCCCGACAGCGAACTCCTCTCCCGCTATCGGAAGGGCGTGGGAAAAGTACCCAATGCCCGACCTACCTGATGCAGGTTTTTCTAGGGTTTTCCCTGCATTTTTTTAGGCGAATTCCAGGTAGGATCCTTAAAATATAGCCCGGGGGCCCTAGTTAACCCTTGGCTACCTTCCTATACCCTTCCGCATCCCCCCTTTCAAATCCGTTCCTATGCTATTAAAGGGGAGTTGCCCAACGTGGATTACCCTCATGTAGCCTGTTGCCCAAAAAAAAAAAAACATTGTTCTAAAATAATTTTACTCTAACCAGAAAGGTTTTTTACATTGCCTGCTATAAAATGTGTACATATTTCATTATTTATAAGTGAATTTGTAATTTTTTAAGAATCAACTATTAACATAAAAATTGTATTATTGCCTTATTCACTAATAAATAGGAAGAATTACGAAGGTGATATTCGTTTCATAACCATACTATAAAACAAAATAGAATACACATGTATGCGGAATTACTAAAGAATTCAAATTCATAATTATTCACGTCCATGTCGAATTTTTGCCACATTAAACGACCAAAATATTAAAATGAATAAATTGTTTAGGATGATATAAAATCCAAACGAAAGTTTTTTCAACTGACGTACGTCACCATCCCTGGAAATAGAAATTAAAAATTTTATTTCAGTTTCGATTTGCTCATGAATTGCTTACAGAGTATCAGGTAGCTGTTTTATTTCAGGCTTCCAATTTTGGTTTTTTATGATGTATCGATTGTTACAATTATAGTTTCAGTGGCTCTGAACCTAGCAGAAAGAGGTAATAGCAGGTCTATTTTCCCATGAGAAAACTTTACATTTGTATTTGATTACGTCAAATGTGTTTTTATATCAAGATGGTCCACAATTAACGCAAATTTATTTATATTAAAACATCTATTCCGTGCTGTCAGTTATTTTTATTTAATTTTGAAAACTATATATAAATTTTTAATTTAAAGACGCATATCAGAATTTTGTTCATAATTTATTTATGGTTCCTTAAGCTGTCAATAACACGACATTTGAACAGCATAATCTTCTTATATTATAAATGATTCTATCTGGTCATTATTTTCTGTATGAGACGACGATTTTCATCGCAGCCAGGAAATTAGGCAGGTTTGAGTTTTTGCAGTGTTGCCATTCGTGACGTTCCCGGCATCAATGGAGCGTGTAACTAGGCCCGGTCTAGGCACCTCGGGACTATCAACAATGCCATTTCCGGTCCGGAATGGCCTTGGCTCACGTTACATGTCCCACATTTGGCAACAAGGCTGATGATCTCAGCCGTCTAATTTCTTGGCCAATGTTATAATTCGTATAATTGAAAAGGACGTTTCCTCGACCTAAGTAGCGTCCACTTGCATCAGTTCAGGCGAATATAATCCAAGTAGGTTCTTCTTACACCTGGTCGACTTTATACGTCGCATTCATCTTTCTATGCTCGATTTAACGTCGGGTCTCTAAACTGTCAGGGCAACGTACCTTATCTAGGACGCTCCTGTTGACTTTCATCTATTCCACACACGGAACACTCAATGGAGTGTTCAGAGTTTCTTGAACTCTAAGACATCATACATTTCCTATCAATAATATCGATTAGCTCAACCATTTTTAAAAAAGTTTCAGGGGATTACTTGTTTAGCACTTCAAATATAAGTATTTCATAATTAACAATTACTTAAATTATTGATTTAATGGAATTACAACAACTAGCGTTACTTAAAAATTGAAATTTCTGTTATTTCTACGTTAAATTTTTATTTTTTAATTTTAAAAAACACTGCATTAATCAATTTTTACGTGAAACAGTCTTCTAATAGTAAATAAAATGTTTTTTCTTTGATATTCAATTTATAACAACAAACGTTTCGTACACAGAACGGCTCTTAGTTCTACTTTTCCTAAAATTTCAGAAATTAAATTATAAAGATTGAGATAATTCATGCAAAGAAAAAATCAATAACATTTTTATGAATATTCAATAAAGGTTTTCATCAATCTTATAATTAATATGACACCTGCAACTGTCTTCTAAATACTTTTAATTATATATTATGTATAAGATAATAATGGAACACAGTGCTGTGAGCGTAATTTTTAAGAATAAATATATGAGACTGTTTTTTATATATATATATTTACACTTTAGTTATAATAATATTTTGCAAAGGAAAATATGACAGATATAATTCCACATTATAACTTCGATTGGATTTTACGTTTATTTCTCAAAGTTGTCTATCGAACCTTGAATTTTACTATTAGAGATATTTATTTGAAACATTTTCCCAGTAAATTAAATGATGATGGATCAGATTTTCTCAAACACAAAATTTGCATTTGCTTGAAATCGTCTTATCAGCATATTTTATAAATTAAAAATTTACTGTACCTGAGACGTACATATTTTTAAATTTAGCTTGATTTTAATAAAATGATAACCAATAAACAACTTCAATACTCTCCGAGTTTGGAACGAAATCCGATTTTCTCTGCACTATGTTCTACAAAAAATGTAATCAATGAAATTCTACAGTTTGGAAACCCAAAAGAAATTAACTTCCGCTGTTTTTAATTGAACTTGGAAACAATCCAATGTCACACGCAAAAAAATGGAACCACTCGTACAGTTACGTTGGAGATGAAATTTTATATTTGAAATCAACAGAAAACAGATAATGAAACATTAACGCAACGTCACTTTAATTGATTAGAGGGATGGTTTGATGAATATTTCTATTTCCCTGTACGTGTACATGAAAACATTTGGAATCCAATATCGTTCATAAAACCGTAACAAAAAAAACGCGGTTTGGAAACTCAATTTACGTTCAGTAAATTAACTTGAACATGACAGGTATTGCTAAAAACGAGAGTGTAGTATCATTAAATGTTTATATTGCAAAAATGCATACACGTTTACTAATTTTAACATTAACTGTTTTGTTGGACGGCGTGCTGCGTAAGAGGGAAAATATCCTAGCGAAACACGATACTGGGGACCGGACACAAGCCAATATCCCGACACAGCTGACCCCGAGAGAGCCGTCCATGTGCTCCGCTGGAGGCACACAATAGCCCATGTATTTCTCGCTTCACATCACATAGTCTTCGGCTCAGCATATGAGTAATAGCTTTTGTCGAAATGCGGGAACGTGGCACAATCGGTTACTGAGACCTCCAAAAGAATTCGGCATCGAAAGTTCCGCCTGCAAAAATATTTATCGACTTGACACCGGGCTCAAAGCGCACGGAAATCTAAATTCGAGCTAAACGAGACGCAAGAAACAGCTAAAAATGAATGAAGAGCGAGAGTAGTTACCTCGGTGGTCAGTGCCGCTTGTCTCACTTCACGTCACCGCATAAACACACACCCACACCCAGGCACATTCATTCCCGTGACGTCACTTACCTGCGGGGAGCTCGTCACAACACTGGCGACTGCGCCGGCCACCGCCAGAGCGCGAGCAGGCGCGCGTGGCGTCGGCGTCGGCGTCGATCGATGCCGGACCCAGTCCACAGCTCTTTGTTTCAAACGAGACAAATCTCATTTGCAGTCCTTGCCATCGCAGCAAATTTTCTTGCTGTAAGGGAAGTGAGTAATTGTTTCGGAAACGCGTGCGAACGGACAGTTTCCGAGACGACTGACAAACAAATCGTTTGTTCTATAATTAACTCCTTGTATGCTGGCGTTCCTGTCCGAAGAAAAACTTAATTAAAACCTTTAAATAATAATTTCCTCCAAAACATATTTTGGTGAAAGTGGAATGAACTGAATTTATGATTTCAGCAATATCTGAAAATAAACACGACTTCCCTTAGAAGCAAACGTATTCTCACGTGTTCGGAAAATTCTCGGCCTGGTACAGAGATCGAACTAGTAGACACAAACGGTGATTCGTAGTTCAAGCGTTACTTTCTTTTAAAGAGTGTAAACATTTCCCGAAAAAATATCTAAATTTAAGAAATCAGATGTATTAAACATCCATAAACATTTTTATCAAATAATTTTTTATTAATCATTAGCAGTACGACGTATACCTTTATTGCTAAATTTATTTTGATAAAAAATGTTGACAGTCGTTAAATATATCTTTTAAAAACGGACGTCATTTAAAAATATTATTTAGATAATTAACTAATTATAGAAAACTTAGTTATAAATTGTTTAACAACAGGAGTCACATTATATTTTCAACGAGTCTTCTTCTTTTATTGGCACTATAACCCAATATGAGTTTTGGCCTTATTAACAATTTTCTTCCATTCCGCCCTCTCCTGTCTCAGTCTCCACCATCCTCTTATGATAAAGAAGTGGACAGAAGAATACAAACGCGGTCCAAACTTCTTTTATGTTGATGAACATTTAGGTCGCCCAGTTATCGGTACGAATGAAAAATTTCAGGAAAGAAAGTATGCAAAGGAATATCAGAGGTGAAGCAGCAAAGTAAAGTAGTTCCCTTGCTCCGTCGACTCGTGGACATTCATCGACTGGTGAAGAATGATATGGAATTAGACACTACACAGAAAAGGGTTTTTATGAAATCTGAAATTGCAGATGAGAATGTTAATGTGAACTGTCGTTCGGAAAATTCTCGACCTGACACAGAGCGCTTGCTAGTAGGAACAGCAGCCACTCGTAGCTCAATCATTATCTGTTACGTGGCACACTATAATGTTTCGACCATGTTTATTCAACTGCGTGATTGTTTTACTCAGTAAGAAAACGAGAGAAAGGAAGTAATTAGAAGGGGTCTGGGATTATATTAACTGTATTAAGTACACTATCATATTCAAGAAAATAATGAAGTAACGAGAAGGGTAAAAAATTATCGAATGACTCCAGATAATCTGTAATTGGCACACTTAGAGAAGGAGAAAGGTGAAAGACTGCACTTAAGGACAATACGCAATGACTCGTATGATAATTCTAAGGGCACGGTTACGACACAACATCAATCATACACGAATATATTTTATTCCACCCAGGAGTTTAAGTATAGAAAAATTGTAGTCAGCAGATCAGAATTAAAATTCGGAATCTTTGAGTAGGATTATAAAATCATCAGAGGGGCAAAATAACGTAGCCTGTTCGTCACCAAATTTCACCACAGTAACATCCCAAATAAAATCACAAAAAAAAATAAGTACAAAAATTGTTATGTTACGTCAATAACGCTGTATACATGACAATAATGTTCTGTTTGTAAACGTAAAACGGAAAAATAAAGCTTTCGATTTCAATCTGAAAAGCAGCACCACAGCACGCAGTTTTTAAAGAATTATTAACTATGATTAGTTTTGTCATTATGACACTGGGTTAGTCAAATGTTATGTGGGACTGAAGTGCAGGAAGTCGTCGTCTCCTTGCGAATGTTTTCCTCGTCATGTTATATGTTAAATACAATTTTCGTATTATTTATGTTTAAAACTATTTCTTTTTTAAAAACTATCAAAATTACAGAAAAACTTTTCAAAATTCACGGTTTTATCTATCGCCACAAAACTCTTGCTTTATCAATTTCAGAATAAAAAATTAAACTGTTTATTCAGACCTACTCAAATTTTCATATGTCCAAATTACAATGTTTTACATTCTGTTACATTCCTACTGACTATTTGTGCATCGCTGTGCAACTTTCAACAGGGGATTAAAATGACTAACGGTTAATTTATAACGAATTTTATTGTTGTAATTTTGATTAAGTACACCACATTAACTGAACACAGAACTAGTATCAATAAACGCAGAAAATAACTACGGTCATATGTCATAAGCAAATCAACTAATCCATGTTTGAGAGTAATCCGCTTTACTCACTATGTCAATTCGAAACACAACATACGGATTACATCGTAATACATGCAGTCTATTGGTTTGAACCTCAAGCCTGTTCTGTGTTTACATATAGAATTTCTGAGTGTGTTTATACGCAGGGAAACTTATCGCACGGTCGTAAAAATTATCATATCAGTACAATGAAACACATATGTAATTAAGTTATAAGAATACAATTAAAATTTACTCGGTATACGTAAATTACCAGGGACTGTTTATACAATAGTAATTGAATCCATTATGTATTTACATAATTAACAGACGTTCAAGTTTAAATTACTGATCATTACTGAATATAAAACTATAACGTGTACATCTATTACTTATGTTTCAAATTTCCATATTTAACAAGGATGAAGACTTATTATAAATGTTTTGTTGGATGTAAAAGTTGTTAATATATATTAAAAAAAACATTATGAACCAAATTCGTGTAATAGGTACTTAATTAATAGATTTAGAGGCTAAGAGATACGCTCTTGCTGGATTAGATAAAATAAATTTGGGTTTAGTAATTAAGTTAGTATATATCGATTCCGTCTTCTTAATATGAGACTTTTCGATTTAAAAGTGGAATTTATTTAACCGTTATACACAACTAAATTACGTTATAGTTCTGCTAATTTAACTGAGTTACCATTATAAATGGTGTCAAGAGTACTTGATTTAATTTAAAGTAAAATCGCAGATTTATTCACACATTATGTTATTACATTAAGAGGTAATTAAATGGTTCTATAATATATTCATTTTATATGACAGAGAGAAATTTATCAATAAACATAGCTCGTCAAAAACCCTTAGGTCTACGTCTTTTTTAAAATCATTGGGCTGATATGAAAATCATCTTAGAGTTGCTCGGTGACATCATAAATATTGGAGTCTTGATTTTTCCATTGGTACTAAATAGCCCATACTTGATTTATTATCAATTACAAGCGAGTTTTTAAATACATAGCTTTAAGACTACTGTTTTAATTGTCAGTTAATTTGAGTGTTCTGTTAATACTTCCTACAACGTAAAATACATGTGAAATCCGAAGGAAAATATTATTTGGCCATTATAAATCCATGGCCGATTTTATGACCTCTCATGCAGCGACTTTTGTCGTTGACAGTAACTGCAGTGTTACTGCCTCATTCTAATGTTATTAAAAAAAGGATGGCAGGTCAACTGCTGTCCATCTCGAAGGCGTTAAATATATAACAGATGCAAGATATAAAACATACTCTCAAGTGACGAATGTAGAAAATAAAGTGGCGACTAAAGTCTTCCAATGGCTTGATTAAAGATATACAATATTCGTGTTCGATCAATCTCAATCGTGTTTCACTCACGGTGGTTCCGTCTCATCCTTGTAGCCTCTCAGAAAGTCCAAACAAACTTTCATCGGTTTACCGATTGTCTACATAATTTATTTACCAGAAAATCGACATCACCAGTAATCAAAGTATAAAAAATGGAGAGTGATACTTCTGTTCCTGTCATGGAAACTATCACGACGGCTTCCTTCACAAATTAAGTCTTGTTTTACCAAAATATTGATTTTAATTTAGAAAATTCCGTAAATTATGACATCAGAAATCTATCAGATTCATTCACTCCCACCAGATTGTCACTCTAGTTGAAAATTTAATTAAAATGAATGATAAAAATTATTATCTAGATAAAATTTTAGAACTATCGTCTACGCCAAGCAATACTTCTTCGTTAATTTGAATTTCGGACACAGTAATTGCAAGACTACGTAACTCGTTTTAGGAGTCTCGCCCTTATTATCTGCGCGATTAAAGTCTTAAAAGATTCCAGACCTCCCGGAGTTCCAATATCTGGACCAACGGACGAAGATAAGCTCGTTAGGGGGTTGAAAATGCGAATGGAGAGCCCCTGGGGAAATTACAGTGCGTGATGAAATGCTTGTGGACGCGGCACGTTCCATTTGCATCACGAAAACCAGTCGAACCAAAGTTCGTGTTTGATTCAGTTCCATATCAAATTACCTCCGTTGCCTTCCAATTTGCCTTCACATATTTGCAGTTGTAATTGGAATTTGAAATTGTTTCAATCTCGTTTTAGAATGCTATTTAATTTAGTTTTACCTCAATTTAGTATTGCGAAATAGTTTCAGGGCGTAGGAATGAAAAGCACTACTGTATAATTATGAGAAGTGCACATAAATATAAAATTGTAAATAGCTGACGTATACATGTTTTGAGACAAAACAAATATGCGTTACAGCAAAATTTTAATAAAGCACGTTTGTCGACGAATAAAGGAAATTTGTTGCCCATAAAATAAAGCAAATGAACGTAGACTTTTCTAGGTGAGTCTGAGGTATTATATGGGTTTATAAACGGGTTCCAGTATTTGTCACACAACGTTTCATTGGCTGCAGTCGCTTTCTTCTTCACCAGAAGAAGCAGTCACGTATTATCTCTAATATTAATCGACGTAATGACTTTCCGAGTTCCAACGTAGCATTTTATGAGTCCTTAGCGTCACGTTAAAACCATCACCAAGCAACATTAGAAGAAATCAACGTTCGTAATAAAAGTTAAAAAAAACTGCTTCGTATCTCATTTGTTAGATCTGTATACACTTTGGTCCACGTCCATGGTTGAGGTAAGGTAACTGAATTAATTAACAGAACACTGTATAGCATCTATGAATTTTGGTTACATAAAAAAAATTACCATTGAGTGAACTCGCGGGCAACACTAATTATTAATTAATGTACACTTATTACAGGGTGCAAATTACATTTGTGACGCAGCACTGAACTGTTTCCAAATTCTACTAAAATAAAGTTAACAATCAAATAAGAAAATAGTCAAAAACACACCAGGGTGTGAATAATAAATAATATACTACTAAGACTTAATTTATACAAGCATTATGTATCATTCAGTCTGTTCCTAAATTTTATGAATTTTTGAAAGTTAATTAATCTTGATATTTAGCAATCTGTTTCAAGTAAATACTTACCAACTGCCCTAGCTAGGCAACTCTGCTGATTTGTTTGAAATGCAATCTCAGTCACCCTCTAATTAAGGAAATTGGATTTTCCTGTAGTTAGTCTTTGACAAACACAGGAGCCATTGCGGATAAGATAGCACATATCTTCTTTTTCTTTAACTGCCGGTTCACTAGCCTTAATGTATTCAAGAAACAAATACTGACCTAAGATGGAGTTGGGATCTGGAATTGACGGGTACAGCCAATTGTGGTAGCGTTATTGTTAAATATGTATCCGGAATAGGCGCTTGGGAGTCTACATGATGCATTACAGAGAACTGCGGCCTCTAGTCACGCAACGACTGCACGCAAGTCCTAAGCTGTCTCAGTCCCTTTACTGACTTGTGTTTAATTCACTTTTACTCTTTCCGAAATATATCAAATCTGCTAAATATTTTCATGGCTTGTTATTCCCACAGTCTACATCTTGTAACTTAGTTATGCACTTCATAAATTATTCAGAAATTATAAGTGATTATTTAATTTAATGCATCTTTCCCTTTTTTTTATCGATCGCATGTTCATGAAGCCAAGTGCTCGCGGAAGGTCGGAGTTCGTGAATCTATTTAGAGACCTCTTCAAAAATTGGTGTTGTTGCCTCAGCAAATGTCTGATTCGAGTGCCTTCTAGGGCGTCCTTTGTAAAAGAGAAAGAAAAACAGAGAGAAAGAGAGAGAGAGAGACGAAAGAAGATGAGCTCAAAGAAGAAACTGCTCCAGAAACCTTTAAAACATTTATACATCTCCAGTTATAAAGTATTCTTTAAGCGTAATTTGGTGATCAGATCAATCCTCAGTGCTTCGTCAATGTGTAGGATTTTTTTAAAGGGATTGTAATTTGCGATCGCAGTACTTCGATTATCCGAAAAAAATCGGAGAGAATTATAAATAAAGGACAAAAGGGAGTGTGCAGTGTTCCGTTCTGTGTTCCCAGAGGCGAATCTGATGGGAAGAATGGGAGAAGGGTTGGTGAGTTGGAGAGGCCCTCGACGGCGCCCAACGCAACTCCCTGACCCCAAAACAATGGCGTCGAGTGTGCTCCGGCGTCAACCTTCAAACAGCTCAATAAAGTATTGGCTTTCATGAAATAAAATCAATTACAAGCCGGAAACAGAACTTAATTTGTAGATTTTACATTTAAAAATACTACTTTTATTGTTTCTTATTCAATATCCATAACCTTCTCCCCACACCCAAATCAGTTCTATGAATTTACTTTCAAGGCGATGTGCCATAGTATTACAAATAACTTCCAGCTAGTCAACTCACTTAATACATTCTGGATTTACAGTGGAGGCAAATGTTTAAGGGTGACAAATGTCAGGTTATTATTATTATCCTGTGATATTTTAAAAAGTAAGAATTCTATACATCTCTAGGATTACAGAATGGTAAGAGATATGATAAGTGAGTCCAAATAGTCTTAAGGGCATATTTGTAAGAAATTAAGCCCAGATGACTTACAGTCACTTCATCAAATTTATTGAGTGAAATGGCACAGAAATTCTCGGTTACGTAGCTATATCCTCAGTCCTTTCTTCTGTTTCACTGCTTATACCAGTAACGATATTTCTTCCTCTATTTAATTAGAATTATCAGTAAAATATTTTTAATTTTGGAACAAAATGAAACCGGTCATATAACACCATCAAATGTTCTGCTTCGCAACACTATATAGCTGACAAATAAGTACACTTTGTATATAATTAAAAGAATAGATTAAGGAAAATTTAAGTTGTTCTGATAAGTAGGATTCAAGAAATTAAAATACACTTTTTTTTTGTAATTTAATAAATAATTCCTCAGTTTTGCTGATACAAATGCCATAAAAGCTCCAGGTACTTGTTTCTTCACATTATCTTTCTACTTCTACACCATCAGGAGTTTACAAATATATAACACATCTTTATACAAAAATTATTTCCATTTAAGTGAAATTAAATATCAGAGTACACATATTTTCACACCTTCAGACAATAACATGACAAAATAACATAATTTCTAAACTAAGTTCATTGCATTTGCATTTAACAAATAACAAATTCTTTGGCAAATATTCTCCTTTTCCTTTATTTCCAAAAGGAAATTGCACTCAAAATCTTCTTCATTTTATTCAATATTAAATAAGTCTGTTTTTTAGTGGTAACAAAAAATGCCAGATACTGGCAACCATAACTTAGTTTCATTACTAAGTAAAATTGGATGATTCTCTTCCTGTCTTGATAGCTGTTTCAAAAATCAATAACAATATTTTCAACTTACTATTTCTGAAAATGTATGTATTATCCAGTTGAGACAACACTGAGATGTATAGCCACTTTTGTAGCCGCTGCATATTTTTCATGTGCTAAAAAGAAAAAAATATTATATATGTTTATCATTCACCTATAAAGCTGAATACATTATTAATTGATACTGATATATTTTGTATTAGTATTGTAAATATTATTAATAAATATTATATAGTATTATAAATATTAAACATGTAAACATTTCAGCACCTGCTATATTTGCAAATAACATACAATTAAATTTATATATAAAGTTTCCATTTTCATGCAAAACCTTGAATTAAAATTGTTTCATTGATCAAATATATAATTAAATAATAACCAACTGAACATTTTTAAATAAATTGTTATCTAATTAAATGATCAGTATGGAAAAATCTTGACCAAACTGGGAAATCAAACAGTCTGTATCTAATGCAGTAATGAACCAACAAAGCAATCTTTACTGAATTATATTTATATTTAAACATATATAAAGAAAATTTATTAGATTAATTTATATAAAATCTTAACATCTTAATTTCCACATAATATTTCTTACCTCTAATCAGATTATCAAGTTCATTTTCATCATTGTACACAATAAAGTCTTTAGGTTGAAGTCCATCAAACATTGACACTATACTTGGTTTAAGCTTGAAGAAGAAAAGTGGTTGACTTCTTGTTGAAAAGTCATGTGTTAAACATTCAATAACCTAATAAAATTAAAATAAGTTGTTGAATTTGAGTTCATGACAACACTTAATTTTATTATTTTTATGAAAATAAAAAATTTTGCTACCAATTATTATCCATCAATTAATTTGTATATGGTTCATATAGTTTTATTTATGACAATGTAGTACTCAGTTAAGCTCATTCCTTTCCATTCTTCTTAATTATATCAGTAAACTACTGGTAGCAATATATAATATTTTAAATTATTTATTATATTTTTCCAAACTGCTTCCAAAATTATTACCTTTGCCGCAGTGTAATCAGCTCCATAAACATGAGAACAATTTATAACAACAGGAATAGCTTGTCTAATACTATGCTTTGTCACCAAATTCCTCACATAATCAACTGAAGGGAAAATAAGGCCACGATCTGGAGTAAGCTCAAGATATTCAACACCATCTGCAGTCTGAAAAATATGAAAAAATTAACTTCAGATAAATCTTCACAAGTAATAATTAGAATTCACTATGTTGTTGTGAAACTGTGTTTAAAGTGTAGTACATACAAAAATTATACCTTAAAATAAATGGTTTTGTAACATTATTTTAAATACGTGTTAATTCATTATAATGTAAACAATACTTTTCCCCATTTTGTAATATTAATAAGTTCTTTTGATTGTTGTAAGCTATACCTAAATGTTATTTAAATTTTAACGTACAGTATTTGTTTCCACAGCAATTTTTGGTCTTGCTGCAATATAGAGAACATATAAAATGTTAAGTCCGATTCCAACAAGAATGCCCATTTCCAGTTGTAGAACAAGACAGGCAATAAATGTCCCAATTCCAGGAATGAGGTCACTTTCTATGGGAAAAGAAATGTAACAGAAATTTAAATCACTTCATATTATATTTTTAATTACTGATAAAATAACAAATCCATTTCAACTATTCATGATTTATTAATTAAATATTGCACAGTAAGAAGAATCTATTCAAAACTCAAATAGTCACAGTTTGCCTTAATCATTTACTTGCAATATTAACTCAATAAATATGAATTAAAATTGCTAACAATTCATATTAATTCAACTATGGTATGAAAATAAACAGAATAATTTGTAATATTGCCCATCTAAATCAAGATTATATCCAATTTGAAATAATCTTCTCCTTAAAATAGTACATTTTAAACATTTTATTAGTTCCTATTATACATTTGAAAGTTATTTTGGTTTAGAATTTTGTTGATTATAAAGAGTGTAACCAATCACTAGTTATTTTAAACACAATGGTATACCCACATCAATTAGTAGAGATACAATCAAGTATATGAGAGAATAACAACAAAACTTAACAACATTACTATAAGAAAAACTGACTGTATCAATATAGTTAATAAGACATTAAGAACTGAAAGGAAATGTCATTAATTCATAAATTTTCATAAATAAATTATTATTCATTAATAGTAATACCTATGTAAGATATGCTAATTCAAATTAAATATTCCAATTTTCATATTAAAAATATGTGTATTAATTAGATTCAACAAATATTTTGGTCCATATAAATCTCCAAGAAAGGTAGCAACTTGATGAAAACTAGATTTTACTATGAAACCAATAATAATAGTAAATATAAGCCTATGTTAATTCAATCTTACTTACTTTTGGTCTTCCACATTGGTACTATGACATGCACTTCAACCATAAATACAACAGCAGCTATTATAATAGCAGCTAAGGATGCTTTGGGTATGAAGTAAAAGTATGGTGTGAAAAACAGCAGAGCAACAATTACCAGTATTCCTAGAATTGAAAATTCAACATTGAACCTAACATAAAGCTTCAGAATTCAATCATATACCTACATTGAATAAAAAGCTCTCGGTTTTCACTTCGCCTAGAAGATGACAACAGAGCTTTTAGTCGTTGAAATGTCGCCGAGAATTTTTTATTCAATAATTACACCAGAAAGTCTTCAATCTTTGAATATACCTACATTTTGAAACTTTGCATTCTGTGTGTTACTTTTTGTTTAAGGGTGAATCCTATAAAACTTAATTTTATTGTGCTGAATGAAAACTTCCTCAATAATTTTTATTTCTCACTAGACAATTGTTAAAAAAAAAATTTACCAACCTGTGTACAAACCACCCAAAGGCGTTCGAACACCACTCGCATTATTCACTGCACTTCTTGAAAGTGCTCCTGATCCAGGAAAACCTTGTACAAAAGCATTTCCTATATTACAAATACCAATTGCCATGAGTTCCTGAGTTGCATCAGTTGCCTTTCCGTTAGCTGAAATAAATTGGTATAATAACAAATAGTGTATTTGCTACATTATTAATAAAAAAATATGTGCTAACAATGATAGTACTTAAGAAAAATGTGAGGAGGTCAAATTAAATAACACAATAAGATAGGAAGGTGAGACAGCGAAGTCGAATTACTTGAAATCAATAGTTGGTCCAACCAAGCAGTGGCGACAGAATAGTACAAATTCAGGACTTCTGATCGACTGGACCAACTATTGACTTCAGGTAAGTTGACTTTGCTGTCTCTCCTTCCTATATTATTGTGTTCTTTGTTAACAATGTTATATATTTATTTTAAATTTTTTAGTAATATTTAATTGTTCTTACAAAATGCTTTGCACACAGCTATGTCTTCCAGCAAACCAACCAATGGCAATACAATTATCCCTGAACCAAGGTTGGCACACATCTCCCCAAAGGAGTAGGTCACAGATGAATTTCCAGTTTGTGTAAATCCAAATGGAGGCAATAGAAAATCTGGAAGTCCAGCAGGTATTGATCCTGTAGAATACAATATAATTCACAATGAAATATATTCTCAAAGAATGTTTATAATTTGTATATTATTTAAACAGAAAAACACATTCTAAGGTCAATTAATTCAATAAATACAGTATGTTTTGATGTGAAAGTTAGGCCATTTTAGGAAAATATGTTATAGTTAAAGCTTTTATGATTTATAGGAATGGAAATGTACATCCCCACCCTTACTTTCTCCCAAATTGTAATTATTAAATCAACTGAGAATAATGTTACATTGTCATATTAAATCTGATAGTTATATAAAGTTATTATAAATATATTTTTAGTTTACCAATTAGTCTTATGGGAACTTCTTCCAATAGTGATAACTTAAAACCTATAAAACCGCATACAATAACTAAAATGGCATTTCTTGCAGTTGATACCAGCCACAGAGCTTTGTTGACCACTCTGTGCCACTTCAACTTCTTCTCCTCTTCCTCTGGTCCAACTCTGATCTTAACAATAAGCTGAAAAGGAAATTTATTTTATATATTAAGAATTGAATATATCCTATAGTAAATTTTAATTACAAGTAGGAATTAATACTTTACTTTAGAATTTAGAAAAACCTCATCAATTACAATTTAAATATATGAAACTATAAGATTTCAATCAAATTAAAAAGTTTTTAATGTGTAGAAATTAAAACATTTTATGTCACTCACTCTCATGAGTAATAAGAC
Source organism: Zhengitettix transpicula (assembly GCA_037074705.1). Lineage (NCBI taxonomy): Eukaryota > Metazoa > Arthropoda > Insecta > Orthoptera > Tetrigidae > Zhengitettix > Zhengitettix transpicula. The sequence goes on along the minus strand of CM073592.1, from coordinate 42,092,849 downwards.
CACTATGCAGGCGCAACCCATAAGTGCATCATATCCTCTTGTAGCCCACATATTTCTGAAGAGGCTATCCCACATTTGTATAAAAGTGTTTCCTTCCATTGCAATACCCAGTATATCTTTTACTTGAGATGTTACTATAATGAGTGCTGCAGCTGAAGTAAAGCCTGATGAAACAGGCCCAGAGATAAAATCTATAAGAAATCCTGAAACACACGTATAAAGTCAGTAAGGAAAGTATGCACATGTATGAAAGGTAAAACATACCATGATGTTAGGTTTGAAGTATTTTAGAACAATCCTGTAAAATTCTTTCAGTAATATCTCAAGCTTTTATAACTGAGTATAGTGATAAATGTTTAATATATTTAATAAAGTGCTTCAAGGGTAAATTTGAAGTGGTTTGACATTATACAACCAATTAATATTTCCCAAAGGAATGATTTTTTGCTTCCTTACAAATATTTCTATAAAAATATTCTTATTTTCTATTATAAGCATAAATATCAAAGGCTATTGTAATGCATTTGATAAATGTGGTTTACAAAGATTTAATATACATGCAATTCCGAACAAGTAGTTTTAAAATATGCTGGAGATAATAAAAAGTAACTTAAAATGATTAAGAATAAGCCTGTGAGGATATAAATAAATATTAATTTCAATAACTTTGAATAGCTGACACTTGTATTTTATACATTTGCTGAAGTATATTAATGTCCATGATAGGGAAAATTGATGAAAAAAGCATTATCAAATAGACTCAAATTTTGCTAAATCATATTATGAAGAAAAACATGAAACAGAAAATTTCGCCAAGTATTAATTACCTCACTTATTTTTCAACTAAATTATCTTTCCCATTATATGATTATAGAATTTTTGTATTAGGACTTTGGGATACACTTGAATTTCAAGAAGTAGTAGAAAGCTCATAAAGATAGCTGTGATGAACTACACAGTAATTTTCAATAGAGTATATGATCAGTGATGTTACCTAGTCCTAGGATCCCCATGACGACCTGGATAACTCCACAAAGGAAACAAAGCAGTATTGCATGCTCTGGACCATGTCCTCTCACAGCTTGGAATGTAAGTAGTGATATGATGGCAGTTGGACCCATTGGAACATCCTTACAGCTACCGAAGATGATGTACAGGAAGCAGCCAAAGAAGGATCCATACAAACCATACTGGAATTATTAGAATACATAATAAGTTAAAAACCCACGTATGCAGTAATTTTGTAATATAACTCCAATCAAAATAGATTGATATTAATAAGTTTATTGAAATAAGATTTTCTAAGACATGTTCTATTATTTTATAATGGGAATTATGGATTGCACAACATTGTAAGTGTTTGTAGACTTATTTCTTATTTTTAAATGCAGTTTGCTAGTGATGTCTGACTGAATGCTCATGGGACTCATATAATATTGTACAGGATAACAGAAATAAGAAACTTCTGTGCTCCAGAGAGTCAGAGTTTTATAATTGTTGACCAATTGAAAATAGCTTTTTCATACAAAAGTTTGTAAAACTAATTCTGAAATTGACTGAATGTAAAGCAGTTCATAAAGATAACATATTTCTGGAGTTTTTGGAGGTAATGTGAACAAAACAAGACAGAGTTGTCTATGTATATTCATGACTTGTCTGTTCTGTTTAACTTTGCATATAATTAATTTTCAGAAATCTTATTTAAAGTTTTAAATTGCTATTTTTATATCAGGATAAATTACTTATTCAATCAATAAATCATTTTAAAACATTCTTTAGCTATGTTTCCTTAACCATGTTAAGCTCTTCTCAAGATAGCTATGTGTATGAATGTTTGATGGTACCTCTGCTGGTAGCCCGGCCACATTAGAGTAGGCTAGGGACTGAGGGATGACTGTGAGGCCCACGGTAATGCCGGCCACGATGTCGCCCACGGCGTCTTCACTGTTGTACTTGGGCAGCCAAGACAGAACTGGAAGCCTTTTCTTCAGATTCTTCCGGGAGAATGCCTTGACCATCCGCTCTTTCATCCAAGGTACCACCTCTCGCAGCTTCTGTCCAGTAGTCTTCGGGTACTCGTCGTTCATCACTGTAAAATTCATAAATTGCAGCTCAACTACTAAAAAACTTTATGAATGAAAGAAGTCGCATTAGATACAAAATCTCAAATCAATACACAATTTAAAATTTGATTTAGCTGTTCCTGTTCAGGAAAATAACATTTCCATTTATAAATGTGGAGTTATAAGACAGAAACATATAAGAATAATTTTGTATTAAATAGAGCAGCTATTTTAAACATAAATGTACTCAGCGTTCGTTTTAGATCTTTTAAACGTTATACTTAAAATATTTACAAATATATTGAAAATATTAGTGATAACATTAGCATGAATGATAAATGAAATTGAAACCACTTTAATTGCAATAATGTTGTCAGGGTGCAAGATGATATCTAGGGATTCATTCCAAATTGCATTTGTTATAAGCAAACGATTATTCCAATTTTAAGCCGCTTGTGCCTAAAGAAAACCAAATTTTTCTATGGGAAATTGGGCAATACTTATATACCAAATAGACGACTAATTTTTTTATGGCTAGATACATGGACTAATTGCTTTTTTATTAAATAGGTCCATTGTTGTTCTAAGTTATTTCCCCAAAATGATCTTGCATTAAATAACATTTTAGTTAGAATTCTATTTAGATCTGTATAAAAGGATGATCCAGATCGATCCACGTCTGTTTGACAATAAAGACTGTCTGCTGATTATTTGAGTATTCCATCCTGAAACCGAACAGCCTTCTGATTATTTATCCAAACGTCGTCTTTTTCTTGTTTTATTATTTCTTGCCTTATTATTACAATCGTATCATTTCCAATTACATTCTATTCTCTACATGCTTTATCGCTATACTCCTCTACAATTTCATCTTCCAATTGTACCAGTCAAGACATTGGAAAATCCGTTTAACAATATTCTAAGAAAAAACGTGTTTTTATCATCAGAACCTTCTTATTTTTTTGAAGAAAAAATAAAAGGTATATTCAAATAGCATTCGCATTGTGGTTAATGACTTGTAATCTTCCAAACGACACAACACATACCTGACTGAAATTCCGTCACACATGCTTCTTCAACCAGATCGGCAAAGAGCGTCATGTTGATCCTTTCAGAGCCTCGCCGTTATAAGTTGTGTGTGATTTAATATCCCTTCACGGACACACAACTTGTTGATACATCGACAGCTGACCAATGGCTGCCATGGTGATCGGTAACTGAGGTTAACTGATTCAAATAGTAACACAGCTACTCTTCAGTTGTCTGCGGTCAGCCAATAACTGTTGCCTATTACGAAACTAATTTTCCTGGACCTTCTTTATTGACGAAATAGTTTATTGCAGAAGGTCCATGGATTTTCGGCCATATGTTGGAGGTGAAATTATGGTACATAATTAACTGCAATTTATAAATTAAATTGTAGTTAGTTTACTGTGTTGAGGATTTCCGAAGTAGCGTAAGCTTAACAGAATCCTTTATACTCTATTTTTAATCATTTATTTCATTATATTATGATAGAAATATCTTTAATTGAGCCTAGGATCACCATTTAGTATTAAGTCGCTCTTATCACTGAGAAATCGTCGTCGACTCCCAATACCACGCAGCTTTCTCTCCCTGAACACAGGCTCACCTACAATTTACTGAATCACATTATTCAGAATCTAAATTTAGGATTGTTGTTTGTAAATTAATCGTAGATAAATTTAATTTATTATTATTGTAAGTTAGAACTCTTTCAATTGCGACCCATTATCATTTAAATCACTGCTGCTGCTTAGAAGAGATCAGTAAATCGCAGATCTCCAAGTACCTCAATCAAGGATCATAACTCATTGCAGGTGCGACGAATTCCTCCAATCGCATGGTCGCTTTCTATAGCAACGCTAAAAGTTCCGTTGCTAGCTTAAATCGAACTGGAGTTAATCAGGTTAATGAAATTATTTATTTAAGTATGAAAGGAGAATTTCTTTTTTTCCTGATGAATTCAAATGAGTAAAATACCCATTACTTAATTTAAAATGTTTTTTATCTTCTGTTGCAATAACTGTATTTGGTTTAGTTGCTATAAACTGATCTGTATTAATGTGTTGTTTCCACTGGTCATCATTTCTTTCTCGTAAAACTGAACAGTGCATTGCTACAAGTTACAGTAGTTGTGATTAATCCCTTCTTATTAGGATATTCGCTCTGACAATTATGGAAACATAAACTGAAAATATTTAGACTAGCCATTAAATCAAACAATAATTTATGCATACTTACTCTTTCAGGTCAGTTCATTTCCTGAATGATGGTAATTGTAAGAATTAATTAGGATAAATGCAATTAATTTAATACAAAAAATGAAAATCATTTACTTAAGAGTTATAAGTCTTTGTCAGTTTCACAGAAAATGGTGGAATTTACCGGAATATCATTTTTAACCATCTTCCTGATAACGTTAAAGAATTAAAAAACACTCCAGTTTCATTCAAAAGTGAGCCTCAAAAATTTCTGCTCAACCACTTTATATGGAAAAATTGCATTCAGACATAGAATTGGAATTTCAATACAATGGAGTAAATACGAATAGTTGTCATGACCTGTTAGTTCTCTTTTATTATTCAAATATTTTAGATTGAAAATATTATTAATTATATTGATTTTATACTATAAAAATTTAATTTTAGTCATTTTATGCTTAATACATTACGTCATATTGTTATTTAAATTATTAAGAGGTCCAAAACAATGTAAAAAAATATATTACTCTTTCCACATCCTTGAATCTGTACTATTAATTAGGATGCATGGAAAATTAATCTTTTATATTCAATAAATAATACATCAGCACCAAAGTTTTATCCATTGGTTTTTGGTAATTATATAAATGTGAATTTTTAAATTCATAAGATCAAAGCAAACAAATCTGAGCGTAAGATTTAAATTGGGTACCAACTTAAAATTTTTACTGCTTTCTGTGGCACGGTTAAGATAGACATTTTCTTGACTGTAGGAGATGATCAAGTGAGAGCCAGAATGTAAAACTACTCACATGGTTTTTAACTGCATTCGTCGAAAATATTTTCTTCGTTTGTGTGTAACTCATGAAAATTTAAAATTATTTATTGCTTCCGTCAAGGCTAACTACCAGTTCCCTCACTAGAGCTTTCTTCGGCTAAATGATTTAGGAGCACAACCTCGCCTTGCTTTGCGACCGTAAAGAAAACCTTGCTGGGGACTCTGTTTTTTTATATCCTTCAGTTGGTCAGGATTCGCACAGGGTCCTCATGTTTTCCGGAGGACAATAAATCAGTGCGGGTTTTTCTGCTCATGTGCGGAGTTCGATATTAAAAATACCCATCGTTTCCCATTTCTACGAAAAAATTTAAGTTTCTATTACTTGGAAATGCTTGCAACTGAGAAACATATTTCTGTTGTTATGTTCTTCTGATTTCTCTCAGATTAATGATCTGTTTCAGCATTCTCCAGCAGGATGCGTTTATTTGGTTGCTTCACGATCGTTTTTCCGGGCTTCAGGCACTTTGAATTATGGCTGGCGCTCATTGAAACATAAATCTGATGCGGAGTACATTGCATCACGTAAAATTTGCGTATATTATACTGTGCCACAACTTGATGAAGACGTACCGCAAAGCACGGTGAGATTGAAACGAATGGGATTTTGTTGTTGCCTCTTGGTTTTAAGATTGAGCCTGAGTTATATATAACCTCAGAGTTGTTTAAACAATTATTTTCTGTGTCTGATAATATTTGAATGCATTTAATAAAAGCTTTATTTCCATAAAAATACCCTGCATGTTTTATTGACTCTCCGCGTTACGCTTCCCCGGCGAGGAGCTGAAGCGTCAGCTTTCTCGTCCTCCGGTTACCTTATTAGTACTAATGACTCCCACACAATCTTAAGTCGAGAATTTCCGAAGAAAACAAAAATTGATGAGACGGAAATTCGAACGTTGTGCAACCCCACGTTGTGTGTCGGCAATGAACTTTCCAGACCAAACCAGTTTCACTTCTCTCAAGGAACAAAGATCTAGTTCAGTGTCTCTCAACAGACAGAGTGTAATTTGCGTCACCAGAGGCATTGACCACTGTTGATGCTCGGAATAATTTATTAGTAAGGGCAGGTTAAATCTGAAATCTGAAAAAGTCTTCAGAGGGAAGTAAAAAAAATCGAGACCCAGTAAGACGGGTCTTAGAAACAATTCTGCAACGTTGATAACGGGAAGATTTATAAAGCTTCTGAACTCTATATTTTCGTAAAAAAATTGTTTAACTCTCGACATAGATACTCAGGTAATATTAATATTATATTAACTTAATTCTAGCATCTATATTAATATTTTGTGTATCCTTATTGACTGTTGTAGGATATAGAAACTATTTTATAACACGTAAATTATCATAAAGCAATAACACGTCGTTCTGAGTATTCATCTTAAAGGATTGCAGTGGTGAAATAATTCAACTTAAATATTTTACAGTGACTGAATTTCAAGTAGAATATTCCACATTATTTTCTATGGTTACGTTAAGAAAACAATCATAACGTCTCTTTAAAAGTCCATAACCAAAACATCTGATAGTCCGTTAAGAATTTATTAAGGATTTAGCTGTTAAAGTAAGTTAATATCTACATTTATACTCATGAACTTTTATTTATCAAAAATATATAACGTATCGGTCTGATTAAATAAGCTACTGTTGAATTGATTGTCTCGAACACCAAAGCTCATGTCATAATAGTTGCATAATCCTTAAACATTCATGAAAGTGTATTCTTATAGGTTTATTGCACTTAAAAAGCTTCTGGGACGTTTTTTTTAAAATTGAATCAATGAAAAGTCACGAAACCAACAAAACAAATATTTGAGTTGTTTTCCAAATGTTTAATCAATGAGGAGACTTAAAATTCATGATGCTATATGACAATGTTCAAAATCACATGGCAACCGACAACCTCTAGCCTTGAATTTATTTCGGGATAACTGAAGGGTAATTTGGTGGTCGGGATCATAATACCCGAATACTGAGATGTAAGACACGAATTGCATATGACCTTTACGTGTAACAAGAAACGTAAACGTGACACAAGATGAAATGTTTCTCCAGTAATGAGCCTTCAGTTGAGGAGTTATGGCCACCACCTCTGTCGCGTCAATTTGCAACGTCGTCTACCATTGCGAAAATTCGTGTCGTTGAAACTAAAAAAATACACGATTTTGTTATTTGTTCCTACGTACGTATTGATCGATTTGATGGTTTCGGAGAATCCGCGAACAAAGTACAATAATAAATTCTAGCTTTTAACTATATAATTGATTTTATTTATATAAAATGTATAAGAAAAGAGAAAACAATACTTTTTAGATATGAAACGTCACCGCTTCCATCGCAACCTACCTACCATAATTATATAAAAGTTCGCAAACAACAGAAGAGTATTTCAGTGAACGATTCCTAAATTATTTATAATTCATCTAAACTTTGTAGACGAAACTTACTTACCGAACCTATATGAACTGCCAGTGACCCTAAAATACAAATCCGGTCTCCTTTTACTGCAACTGATAAGCGTAATATCTAATACATATATAATTACCACCCTTGAAGTTAATCAAGCCATAAGAGTCAACTGCTGATTGTTGATCAATCAGATAAACAGATAAATTAAAGACATCATCTTCGAACTTACGGTGATTTGCAATATCTTAAGATGTTTGTTAAAACATTTTAATTATGCATTCATACGATAATTTTCGATTAGCCTCTTCAAAGTTCGGCAACTGAATGCACCTGGGGAGATATCAGAATTATAATTTTGAACAAAAGAAGAACAAACACCACACTGTATTGTAGACGCGCCTCGTCAGATTTCTGTCTTAATTTACTGGTTTTTATCCATTGTCCCCAAGTATTGTGAATCAATTTTGCTGAAGGAGGAATTCTAACAATAGTTTCCCTCAGCCAGTCATATATATAATATATATATATATATATATATATATATCGGAATGTGGTTCTCAGTAGCTTTATGGCATATTTCTTAGTAGCTTTTAAATATGCCTTTCGCTTAAATTCATGATATAAAGTTTAAATTTCTTCACAATTAAAAAAATATGTTTTTGGATAAAACCGGTTGATTCACGACGCAACTTGCTCTTCTACTTCTTCATATTTAAATAACGAGAATATTACTGATCTACCATGATTGCTAGTCACGTACACTAGCGTATGAGAAAAACACCTATTGCCTCATTTTACCTTAAAAAAATTTAATCGATCCTCAAATGATGTTTTTGGTCATTTATTGACAGAACCGTCCTTCTAGGACTGAAAAAACTTAATTCACTGCTAAGAAGTATTATCTTCAGTTAGACCACAAGAAAAGATTATATGAAATAAACTGACAAAATATCCGCTCAAATTGATGCCAAACTGTTGGAAGTGAATTAAAAATGCACATGTCTCAATTCTCTTCAAAAAAATAATTTTTTAAAATTTATAAACGAATTTGGGATTTAAATAATTAATTTTAGCTAAAACAGTAGCGAAATATCCAATAAAGCCTCTCAGAAACACAGTCCTAAATTTATATGTGAGTGGCTGAGAAAATATATTGTAAAAATTTACTATTGCATAGTGTTGATGTCGTGTTACCTGTGAAGATTGTAGCGTAAGGTTAAGAATAATAATCGTTCATTTACGGTACGTACCAAAGCTGTTAATTTTGGAGTCATTTCTTAAAACTGATTCTTTTGTTTACTATAAAATTAGTTGATTTTCTCGAGTGACATTGTACACGAAAAAAATATTTTTTCACTAATAACACGGTTTCAGGATACGAAATAACGATCACTTTGCATTATATTAATCAAATAGTGGTAAGAATCTCATACCATAAAGGTCCATGTGATTTTGAACATTGTCATATAGCATCATGAATTTTATGTCTCCACTTTGATTGAAAATTTTGATTCTGTGCCAATTCTTACGTGAAAAAATTACGGATTTATAGATGCAGATTTCAATGGTTTTATTTTAAAAAAAATATGTTCATATTAAAATTCAAAAATATATTAAAAGGAGAATTCTGGGATGTGAGCAAAATATTTTCTTAGTACACAAATTTAATTCGCTTATATTCTTCCATGGAACCAAAACAAAAAGCACTAAAATGTTATAAAGCCTGTAAGGAAATTGGTTAGTGTATAAAGAAAATTTTAGACTTACCAATGTCGTCCGTGCTACTCTGGAAATATTCGAAGTTGTCGCTGTAGGACGAAGTCTCGCCGTCGCGTCTCTCTTCTGACCAAGACATCTGCAAGATACAAGTCTGTTTAGAACGCCTCATGGTCTATACCCTGGCTGCCCCCTCTTCTACCGTTGACACGTCATCCAGGGCTGACGTGCCGTATCAATCACTCTCTCAACAATTGCTCAATCAGGTGAGGTGGGAGGCAGTAGGAAGTACGACGTACAAATTAATCCTTACGGGTATTCACATTAAGACCCGCTTATCATATTCTAGGAAATCCTTACACTGGATAAAGTTCTGGAGAGGCAGGCTGTGGACTCTGGCAACGACGTTCCCGGTACCCAACACGATCAAGCAAGAGAAGTTAACAAAATGGAAAAGAAAGTTTTGTCATGACACGAAAGAAAAACTCTGCAATTAAGCAAAAGTTATCAGTATAACAGTAAAGTCACCTTTCACTGGCGAAAAGAAACCAACCGTGATAGGCAGGAAGTTTCCGCCTACCGTAAACCTTTTGCTATTACAAATTCTATGTCACTGATAATATTACATGAGCTCCTAATTGTTGAACCAGTCTAAAAACGAAACATCCTTACAAACGTTTGCAATTACGAAGAAAAAAAATATTACATACATAATTTAAACTGATACAGAAAAGCTAGCTGCTTTATTTAATCTCATTGGAGTCTCTCTTCTAGAAGCAACCACCCTCTTTACATAAATATACATTTATTTCATTAAGCAATACGAAATACGTAGACTACGCTACCTTTACTGAAATCGCATAATAAAAATATATGCAGTGATTTAAATGTCGAAAATCTTTTTGTTTTGCTGTATGCGGCGAAATTATGATCAAAAGAGTTCTATGATGTAAATGTTCCATGATTTCAATGTTTAAAAATTTTGAGTATATTATGTTGTGGTCCTCAATGCTATTTTCTCTAGCAATAATACTTAAGACTCACTTTATTTTCCAAATTTCCACCTCTTAAGGTACACTATACTAATGAATAGGTTTAAGACAGACGCTTTTCAATGCTAAATGGCACACTGTAAACTTTCCAAAAAAAAATTTCTTTCTTTCTTTTTTGTAATCGAGAGAATTGAGTTAAATGGTGATTGAAAATTGGATAAAATCGAATCTGAACAGTTATTAAAAATTTCCTTATAAAAATTTTAACACAGAACGCATGACCAGTTCTATATTAAACGAATCTTACACCGTATTCATATGTGCAGATACGTACGGCTGAAGTCTAACTTAGTCAGACCCCAATTTCGGACGAACAGCGATGGGCACGTCCAACAACCACGAAGACCGCGGATACTTTCGTTCAAATACATAATACAGCATTAAAAGGTCATTTCTTGAAGATAATCGAAAAGATATCGGTGTACTGTGACCACTATTGGGCATGTAAAAACTGTCACGTGATGGCTGCCGCGTTTTAACCCTTTCAGCAGAAACTCACTTTTCAGCAGCGTTTTGATCTTTCTCAACGCAATTCAATTGAGCTATTGCGATGGGTCGTTGCCGTTGATGAAACGTAGATTCAGTCGATATTGTGTGTCGAAGCAGGTGGAAGTGATCCGAATAAGTCAAAAATGGTTCCATCAGCGAGGGGACAGTCATGGCCACTGTGTTTGTTCTCTTACACATCTGCTAAAAGTCAAAACAATCACCAGAAAATATATATGACTCTTTTTTATTGTATTGACCCATATCTTTTAGATCAAACGTCCAAGATATTTGGAGACGAAAAAGGTATTTTTCACCGCGAGTATGTACCCGCGCAAACTCCATGAATTTGGATTAGAATTGTTTCCTCGTGCAACACATTCGCCATATTTTGCTCCAAGCGATTATTTACTCTTCCTGAATCTAATTAAATGGGTTACAAGACGGAGAATTGCTTCGAATGAAGACGCCAGAGCTGAAAGAACGTCTATTTTGTCTGATAAATTTATTTAATACAGGACTACAATTAAAAATAAACAGGAATTCGGTTAGAAATATTATTTTCTCAGACTGAGAACTTTCCGGCTCTTCCTCGTACTATTCTAGTAATTATTATGTCTCACTTGGCATTTCTTCAGTATAATATAGGTGTTAACCTGCTTTAACGTCTGATACGCTTTGAATACTTTAAGCTATGTTAATACCTCGCCAAATACGCATGAACTATTAATAAATCTAATGATTTTGCAATAGCGAAATGTAACGCTTTAATTAACAATGAGGCAACAAGGATATCAAACTATTGTCGGTCAAGGTTACCTATTGATTTCACGAGCGGCTTTTAATAAGTTCATTACGACCTAATTTCAGAGATATTTCTATGTAAATGATCACTTATAAAAAGACAATTACCACCGAGTCCGAGCCACAAGTTGTCTTCAATTCATCATATCGTTTGTAACTGAAAAGATTAAATAAAAACTTATGACAAAAGATTCGAAGTTTATGGCGTTACTATCACATTTTTTTGTAAAATTTATTCAAGAGTGTTTTGTCTCAGAAAAATAAAATTATTAAAATAAACTGCATGCATTAGATTAAAGGAATGTGTTTGACGTATTGTGTGTATGTAATAAATTATTTATTTAAGATTATATTTGCATAGTGATTTTTTATCAAAAATAATGGATTGCCATATTAGTCTACTTTTCATTTCTTTGATTAATAAAATTCATATTATTATTATTTAGAGTTCAGCAAATATTTCCGACAGTTAAGTTACCTTTTTGGTAAACACGTGTCGTTAATTAAATTGTAATGTTAAAATTTGTAAATATTTATTTTTTGAATTGAAAAGGAAAAACCATAGCGTCGCCATATTGGAATTGGGTGTTTCTACACACAGCCAAACTTGCGGTAGTTGACTCAGATACATTTCATAACTCTTAATACCTCCATAGAGTTTTCTTATTGCCCTTAAATGGCGTGGAACGTGTTACTGCCTTTAAGACTATCGCCAATTCGGAGAAAATAATTAACAATGCCCTATTTTCAGTTTTTGCAGGATAAAAACAAATTACGTTGAATATAAAACTTCGACGTTTGCTAAACTTTTAATTAATTACGAAGAAAATTTACAATTGAAATACAATCCTTACGACAGTGTAATATTCTTTATTTCTACAGTGTACAAAATTTACTATATAAATCTTACTTCCGTGATGCTTAGGCCAGATTATTCAAATTTATTTCTGCGATCAAAAACACGCCATCATTAATAATATATTGATGTGTGAAAATTATGTGTCCATAATTGATAATGACTAATTAAATGCGTAATTGTTTCGTATTAAATTTCTAATTAATAAACAATTATGACCGTAAAAGTATTTATTGTACTGTATATAAGAAAATTGTATTCCTTGACTACAACGCGCTCTAGTTCAACAACTGTCGACAGTTTCGATATTATTTCGTCACTTCGAGTTTTGAATAATAAATTTACTGCGTAAATACATAATCCTTAAATATTAATAAATTTCGTTCAAACATTGTTTGCAACTTAAAATCTACACACAGTTTAATTATATGACGAAGTAAAGAATTTATTTGAAATTAGTTTATATTTTTAATCACTTCACCGAGTATAGTATTAAGTGAAACGTTTAAGTATCGCATTAAATAACGACGGGGTTATTATTAACATAAATAACATCAAAAACAGAAAAACGAATGAAAATTATTTGGGAAAGCGTACCAGATTTGTGAAGATTAAAATTATTTCCTTGATTTAAAAGGTTTCCCGAAAATAAAAACCAGGGAATGTTTTTTACATTCAACCGGAAGAAGAAAAAGGCACGTCCGTCCACATAAAAAAATCGTAAATTAGCAAAATAGAAACATCACGTTTTGTTATGTCTACTATTTTTTACTATTCTGTAACTTAGTTATATTTGACTAAGAAAACAGAATGACTGACTATGGTGGCATTCATTTTTGCCTGAAATATCTACAATTTTAGCCAAATCTATAATCGCTTCCAATTTAAAAAAATTATTTAATATGAAAATATTTTTCAAAACAGAATAGATTTGTTTAATTTAAAATTTTATTGTAATTACAAATAAATTCGTACAGTCATTCCTTTCATACACAACTCAGGTTTCTTGGTCTGATATGAGATTTTTGTTTCTGCTGAATCCCAAGCGAACTTAAACAACTACGTGCGGCGACTCACCCGCTGGCCCGACACCGCCGTGCATATAATAAACGTAGAGCTCGTTGTGCTTGGTTTATACTTAAAACTAACCTATCACGTGACTACCTTCGACGTGATGACGACACGGGTATTATATCTTATCGAAAGATTTAAATTTAATCCCATAAAGAAAGCTTTTGTTTCGCACCACGCTCTTTTTTCGATTTTCGATAAAGTGTAGGACTGCATTCGAATTTGCACTTTACTCCGTATCCAGCTAGAACCAGACACAACGACTGATTTGGGAAACATCATTTCCAAGGGCACGAGAATCAATAAATCACACATTACCGTCCGTCGCTGTTACTTACCGAATGTTTAACGTCACGCTCTTTAAGAGACAACATTATCCATATTTACCTTGATTAACATATGTTTCTTTTATATTATCTCCATCTTATATTCAGAGTGAAATAATAGTTTGGTGAGAACACCTGAAAAGTAGAGTTGTTGATCGCGTTACAAGATAATGTCAAGTGGGTGCTAACATAATTATAGAGGATCCATTTGAGATATTGCAAAGGGATACAAATGTATCTTTATGAAATACTTTTCTGCGTATCTTTACTTCATTTTCCTGTTATATCAAGTTAAATATATTTTATTTAATTCATTATCCTTGAAATTCTTATTAAAAGAAAAACTTAAATTTCTTTCTGAATCTCTTATATAATTTACTATTAGATCTTAGTTTGATTCGTATATGTGTTTTTCTTCTCTGTGTGATTGACAGCTCGTTTGTTGCGATTTTTGGCAATATCAACTTTTATCTTCATTCTATTTAATGCGTACATTTACCGTATTCCTATATATATATATATATATATATATATATATATATATATATATTGTGGTATTTTTATTAAAATGACAGTTAAAGCCCCACGTTGGAGTGCAATTTGTAATATTTTTACAATTATTTAGGCCTCCAATAAAGAATGCAAAATGACAATCAATAATTACCGAAAAAGCCCCACGTTGGGCGCCAATTTGTGGTATTTTTATGAAAGACATTTAAATGAGCTGCACGTTGGAGTAAACAATTTTTATAGTAATTGAGTGTCCAATGATATGAAATGTTAAACAAGCAATTTAAACAAACAATTAAAATTTATTACGAGCAAACAATTAAATTTATTAAAGAGTTATTTTGTCTCGGAAAAATAAAATTATTAAAAGAAACTGCATGCATTAATTTAAAGGAATGTGTTAGACTTATTTTGTGTATGTAATCAATTATTTATTTAAGTTTATATTTGCATAGTGGTTTTTTTAATCTAAAATAATGGATTGCCATATTAGTCTACTTTTCATTTCTTTGATTAATAAAATTTATATTATTATATAGAGTTCAGCAAATATTTCCGACAGTTAAGTTACCTTTTTCGTAAACAAGTGGCGTTAATTAAATTGTAATATTAAAATTTGTAAATATTTATATTTTGAATTGCATTCTTCCACATTGTTGTATTTTGTTCCCTAATTAATTATTTCCTTTTCATTACTACAATATATATATATATATATATATATATATATATATATATATATATATATCGAATCCGAAGTCTGAAGTATAATATATATTACCTTCCGTACAACATAGTAAATTTCATACTTCTATTTTCTACGTGCTTTACTGTTTGTAAAAGAATTTAATACCTCAAAAAATGTTCACGTCGATAAATAAATAGGCAAATAACAGACAAAATTAATTGATTATATAAGTACCACTCAACGTTTCTGTCAACACAGACGTATTATATTTTAATTTAAATATTCACATCCTGAATGTGAATATTTTCGCACTCTGCATTCATTTCTGTCACTAACCATTAGAGGTATCAAAATGTCATTACAGCGCACATTATTTCAGAAAACACATTATTTATAACTCCTATATTCTCTTATATTAAGTTAAGGATTGGAATTAATTTTTAATATTTAATACGTACCGATATTTTCTTTTACGATGTAAAATATTTTAAATTAACGAGTCATGTATTGACATTATTAGTAACGCGAAAGTAAAATATGTCTATTATTACTCCCCTTTAGGACATTTTTGCACAAGCTGAGTTTTATTGAATTTGATTTTTTTCAAAATATGTGTCATAAAGTAATTATTCATATTTTAATACAGCTGTTATAGAGTATTTATTTCAGGTTAGAACCAATAGCCATTAGGCGCAACTTTTCTGCTATTTATTTGTGTATTTCCAGGTGACGAAAATGTTCTTAAATTTAAACTTCCGGAACCTCCTTGATATATCTTATTTATCACTCGGGTTAAATAAAAATTTATTTACACTAAAGACTTTCAATTCTGTACCACCAATTATTTGTCTAAATACAATAATAGTTTTGTATGTACATGGGTTATAATCAAAAATAGCAAGATCCGAAACGTAAGCCAGCTTAATTGTCTTCTTTCTGTTAATTTTTCATAATAAAATGGTCTTATCTATTACGATGAGACTTTTTTTTCTTTTTCAATTGGAAGAATTTTAGTGACACCATTTTCAATCAAAACTGTAGACGTTCCAAAACATTTTCTTTTGTTCGCTTAACACTACAAAACAATCCGTCTGATTTCGATCAAGGTTTTTATCTATTTCAAACTAACAGAAATGACAGACGGTCCGAAAAGAGATTTTAACTGCTTCGACAATAATTTTAGAGAAGGGTTTTTCTCTAAGACTAATGACTTAGAGTTGTCCTAAATTGTTGGAAACTTGAAAGTCTTTCTTCCTCCTTTTTTTTAGAGTGGAGAGAGGCTACATGAGGGCAATGGTGGTTGGCGCTGAAGCCCATTTAGGATATTGGCCTGTCATCTTTTAGGACACATTGCGAGCCAAAAATCAATGCCGATTCTGACCAATACACAACTGACGTTTGACAAAACTTAAAAAAGTAGTCTACCTAATTTAATTTTCTTTTAAGTGGACATTTTTTAGTTGGTAAACAAAATCTTTATTGTGAAGAGTAGGTGAGAAGATAACCTTACAGATACTGTCCACAAGTAACAAAACGATTAAGATAGTGACTCTTCAGCCTGGAAGAAGATGGCCGAGCTAGTCGTCCAGACGTCTACGTTTATGGTGAAAACCTGAGAAGCTTTCCTAAATTGTAATCACCGAAAATTAATTGGCCCGAGCCATATCATACCAATAATATACATCATGGACAAATCTTTGTCGCAAAAGCTAACCCTTACGCTAAGATTCACATAGAGTGTGTTCATTCCTGACAGACAGATGAACAAGCAGGTATTTTCGTAGTTTTAATTCATATTATGGAACTACTTTCATCCATTTTGCTATATCAATATTTATAAACAAACGTTTTATATCTTCTTACATTTTAAAAATCATTGGCTTATAGTTTAAACTCATTGTATGGTATGAAACAACTGTTAACAAATATTACGATCGAGAAAATTAAAATAACGTTCTCGCAGTTAGAGATAATTACAATTTTTCTTATTTGGAACATTACTCATTGGAACAGTCGGCCAGCTGCCTCCTAAACTTGTCGAGGCACGGAGAAGGGAATGCTGCGTCCCATCAGCAAACTCCTCTCCCGCTATTGGAAGGGCGTCGGACAAGCACCCAATGCCCGACCTACCTGATGCAGGTTTTCTCGTGTTTGTTCTGCATTACTTTTAGGTGAATGCCGGGCAGGATCCTTAAACTATAGCCCGGGGGCCCTAGTTAACCCTTGGCTACATTCCTCTACCCTTCCGCCTACCCCCTTTCAAATCTCATCCTATGCTTTTAAAGGGGAGTTGCCACCTCATGTAGCCTTAAATAAAACCGGTGTATTGATACATGAAACGGATGGGATAAGTTCCTGTTCGGGATTTTCCTCATTCCTGCTCTAGGGCAGGGATCTCAAAATAAGGTTCCCATAAGCCGTGAAACCTTGTCTGGTTTTGAGAGGTGTATGTTACGGGGTCGCAGACGTTGGGAATACGGGAAAAGTTGTTCTCTGATCCTATTGGACGAGTCGGCCAGCTACCCTTCAAATTCGGCCGAGGCATGGAGTTTGGTATGCTATGATTCCACAACAGACCAACTTCTTGTTATCGGAAGGGCGAGGGACAAATGTCCGACCTACGTTAGGCAGGTTCCTCTAGGATTTTCCCCACATAACTTTAGGCGAATGCCGGGTAGGATCATTAAATTATAGTCTGGGGGCCCTAGATAACACTTTGCTACCTTGCTCTACCTTCCGCATCCCCTTCCCATGTTATTAAAGGTTAGTAGCTATCAAAGCGGATAACCCTCATGTAGCCTGTTACTCTAAAAAAGGGGGGGGGGAGTATTGTACTTAAAATTACTTTGCAATTAATTCGATTGTAAAAAATATCATTCACTACTAGTACTTAAAAACAAAACACATGACGGATGATGAAATCGTATACCTCCTATCCTTTATTACATCTCTGTAGCTCTTTTCCTATCGGGAAGTATTTTATCAGTAAGCTACTGTCTTGAAGTGTGCGGAGTTATCTGTGTAGTAGCCCACTGACGCTACCTGACTTATTTGGGATTAACTTCTACATAACCGATAACATTGAAAAACACGCTGCCCTTCTACTTGCGACCGTATCAGTGAATATTCATCAGTCATGATGGGCCATGCGCAGCGCGAATGATTACTTCAGGCTGAATGCATGTGATAATTCTCAAGGAACTTCAAGTGTTGCAACCAAGCGCTCAGAAACATACAGCGAATTGAATATCTTTGAACTATATATATATATATATATATATATATATAATCTCTAATGTATAAGAAAAGCTGCACTAGTATAAACTGTCCAACGTACTGTTTACTATCTTTATTTTTGTATAATATTCTCTCCATTACAGCGTGGTAGACTAACCAACGGTAATCTTAATTGGTCACGATTCCGCCTACGATCTCCATGATTTGGCTTTTCTCTTATTTTCGCTTCCTTCCCATATATAAAAAGGGTAAATATGAGTAAAATCAGCAGCGTACTGGAAACAGGAACGTGTCGAGCCAGTCTGGTAATGTTCTAAATGTATTTTTTACGGAACGAAAAAGTATTCCCTCGTTATTGTTACACTTACACCGTGCCTTTTCTTTAAAGCTCTCCTAACAGATATGAAATGACCATCAGGTCCATTCTCGTTTCAGACTTATTTTATCTGCAACACTCATATCAATATATTCCACGATGGAAATCCTCATTTAATCTGATCTTCAGGCTCTTGAGTTCTGTTAATCGAATTCCACTGAATGCCTTTCAAATTGTCTCCTTCAACGGTACAATTGATCTCAGTTATTTTTTATTTGTTTTAACCTGACTAGTAGATATATAAGCGTTCTAAAATTATATTACCTACTGCTACATTGTTTTAATATAATAATCTTTTAATCATAAATATCACTTTTTCACATTAAATTCCGTCCAACTTGTTATTCTGTTCTTAATTGCTCCCAGAGAATGGAAAATTATATCGAGTATGAAATAATAATTTTTGTCACATCTTTTAAAAAAACGTTAAATATTTTTTCCTTATTTCCACGGTTCTAAAATCGTCCATAAACCTTCTGATACGTCAAATGTTTATAAAATCTCCGATTTTTTATTAAATTTAAGTTAATTTCCAGCATTTTCCAAAAACTTCAATAACATCCAAAATTTTCGTCACTTCTGCACATTTGTTCACCAACGAACAGTTTTCTTGCTTCCAGAGAGACAAGTATTTGTTTCTACATCTTTTAAAGGCTGCTAAATGAAAATTGGAGGTCATGAACCTCAAATATACAATATACAGGAACAATAAAATGATTCTAGTTTACCTTTCAATTTGTAAAAGTAACAGTCATGCACTGAAGTTATCAGTTTGTAACACCTTCAACATTTATTACACCAATTGTTATTCTGTACAAACACTCACACACGGAAGCGTATTTCAACTCGGTGCATGCAGCTATAAAGCTATATATTCTTGATGGTATTCTCGGTAATCTTATTGAATGCAGGAAACGAAAGGCCACGAACTACAGAAACAGAAATGGAATCCGGTTATTTCCTTTTACAAATCCTGCTACTGTATAATTAAGGCTCCGCGAATCGTGCTATTAAGTAGGTCAGTAGGTCGAGAATGACAGAATTCTCACCTTGGCAGTGAATGTATTATGCGAAAAGCCTCCGTGCTAGTATTAATAACTTCAAGAATCAAATTTATCATGACCAAGGTTTGCACATTGGCCTATTTATTATAACGCATAAAGAATATTGCGAAAAATTTACATATAATTAAGACCAACAAAACGTAATAACAACAGGAAATGTAGAAATACGGAAGTATAAAAGTTTAGAAAAATAGTCAGATGTCCATTGCTTATTTAGGAGGATAAGAAATTTAATTATGAGGTTGTTATCAAAAATGTATAAAATTATTTTTAAATACTTTGCAGAGTGTACTTATTGTACTTCACTCTCAAAGCTCAAGATTCCACGCGAGTTCAAGACTGAATTTGATCAACAAAACTAAATGATTAATCACATTTAAATGACGTGAGAGATAAATCGAAAGATAAAAGTGAATGACCTTTTGTATATTAAGTATATTTTACGTTTAAAGTCGACAATCGATCGTTACACCATTTAAAAATAACGGAATAATTCATGTAACCTATATATAGTCAATTAATCATAAGTATGAAGGTAAATAAAGAATATACAGAAATTTGTAATTATTTAATCTTCGTAGAACCGTACCTCATCCTCATTGAAACTCGTTGATAATATATATTTACTACGCCGGAACTTTTCATCTATATTTCCATATAAAAGAAAATTTTATTTGTACCGACTCATATTTATATTGTTTGATTTGCAACAGAAATTATTATTCATACCTTTAAGTACAGAAATGGTAGTGACAATCAATTTTTCCAGTTTCCATTTGTTACATTATCAACACAATAATAAAAAAAATTAAATTGGTCAGATATTTGTTGTTTATTAAGTGTTACGAAAAACATACAAATAAAATAAAATATTATACGTACGAAAAATTAATTACTTTCAGATACACTCTTGAGCTAAAGAAATATTATCAACGATACAATATAATATGTTTTCTATTATTAAATATACCAGACACTTTTAAAGAGTCGAGAGTTATACCCATTCCAAAAAAATTGTTTCCACAAATGATTTTTCTCTCGCGAGAATATTAGATAAATCATTACAATTCGATTTTCCTGGATATATTTCAAATGCTACCAAAAATCAATACTTAAAATCCAATATACACTGCCCTCTACCAACAAGAACAAAAATAAAAAATTTGTAAGAAAATGGTCTTAAATAATTATATAATTATAAGAAACCATCCATCGTCTGTATTCATAAAGTGTTATTTTTGAAGATATTAAAACTAATTCGGAGCAGGTGGAAAATATGTATCAAATTATATTTAAATAGTTATTATAGTTTACTACTTTTATTTATTCAAGACTCGACGTGAGCTCAAAAGGGAATTTAATCGTCTGAGTAAATGGAAAACCTCTCTTTGATGACTTTATATTGCGTATATAATTACATTAATATATTATTTTATGTTATAGAAAACTTTAATGAGATTCTATTTTCTATTTGAGATGTTTCATCGTATTTCTTCATGAATTTCCGGTACATGCATTTAATTTATTTATGATTCCAGAACCAAGAGTACTAAATATGAAAGTGACGCACATAATTAAGGAAAGTGTTATGAAAGCTGATTCACACATGCTTGACGAAGTGAGCAGCGGCACAAATGTGGCAGACGTTGTGGAACGAATTGGTTCAATGAAATGACGGCGGGCCGGATCACGTAGTAAGGCAGCTGAGACTATCCTTTTCATACTTACTGTGTCTACTGATTTTTTGAAGTGTATTTTGGGGAATTTAAAAATCTCCTACCCTTCACTTTTCAGTATATGATAAGTCTCCATATTAAACACTTCCTATTAATGAAGTCATATTTTTAAAAACATTTTTCTCTTTCACCTATTATTTCCTTAAATTCAGTTTATTAAATAATATTGTCGTTTTTAATTTATTTCTAGCTATTCCATATCATGCCTAGAATTTATAATGTATTACTCGTCTACAATCGTCAAACTCACCTTGTGTGAGACGCAGGTAGCGGATCACAGTCAACCTTAAGGAAGTCACCTCAATCTTCCGTCGCATTATATAGTCTACATTTTTTACGTCACGTCTTGCACCTTCCAATTGGATTATGGAAGCTTAAAAAAGATTATGATGTTACCAGCAAACACTACAGGAGAGAATTACTGCTGTGGGGGGGCAGAGAGATGATAATGCCAGATAGTGCGAAGCTTTTTTCGCGAATTCGTAATTCGTGACTTTACAGAAGGCAATATTCTGCGCGAGAACATTTCTGCGTCTCTAAATTACTTGCAAGAAACGACGACACGATGATCGATTGATGAGATTAACAAGGGACATTTATGTTTGTGTAAACATGAGCGTATAAGTTTCTTCTTGATAAAACACTAGGATAAATTCTGTTTCAGGGATAACGTAGAGTGGACAGGAACTCGTGGTAGTCCCAAATTATGGAGCTTCATTCGTTGATCGGAGTATGGTGAGATTGTTTTGGTTTCGGGGGTAACAGGTCACATGAGGGTAATCCACGTGGTGGCAACTCCCCTTTAATAGCATAGTAAGGGATTTGAAAGAAGGGAAACGAAAGGGTAGATCAAGGTATCCAAGGGTTAACTAGGGTCCCCGGGCTGTGGTTTAAGGATCTTACCCGGAATTTGCCTAATAGTGATGCAGGAAAAACCCTAGAAAACCTGCATCATGTTGGTCGGGTTTTTGGTACTTGTCGCACGCGGGAGTGGGTTTTTTTCTTATAGGGTCTCAGCATTCCCTTCTCCGTGCCTCGACCAGTTTAGGGGGCAGCTGGCCGACTATTCCAATGCGAATAGCGGACAACTCTTACCGTATGCCCAAGGTCTACGACCCCGGACCATACACCTCTAAAAACAGGCCAACGTGCCTTTATTATACTAACAAATAATCAGAAAAATAGAAGTTAGAAATGGAGAATGTGTCTAAACAGACAAGCCGCTATCATAGTGGCTATTATATAAATAATAAATAAATAACGGCCTTGTGATGTCAGAAAAATGGCATTACCACTACATTTCGTCACTAATTTGCGACCTAATGTTCATCATCAGAGTCGTTCTCCGCTACCTCCTGTGGGCGAAATACGCAATTTAAACCTTTAAATTAATAAGTGAAATTTCTTTTAAATACCTTTTTCTTATTTCAAAAAGGCTGTTGTTTATTTATAATTTCTCTTCTATATTCAAAGATATATATGTATATATATATCATTATGTAATATAAATAATAAGTAATTTATGTTTGTTTTTCTTGAAAATTCGATTTGGTCTAAAGGCGTATCAAAAGTAATACTGACACAGCAACCAATTAATAAAAAAATATGTAATAAATATGGTTTTTTATTAACTTAGTCATCAGATAATAGACTAAATACGCAGTCAAATAAACAATTCAAATTTACAACAAACAACACAAACAACTGATTTAATCCTCGTAATAATTGTAAAAGTCGCTAATGACCCAGCAGTTAATGCGACTATAAATAAAACTAATGCAAAAATAAGAATAATAACAGAATTAAAAGGTAAAACAGTTTAACTAAATTGCCTCCCGCGTTTGAAAAACTTTTTTTTCTCAAGATTTGGTGCTCTATAACCGTGATAATAATTGAAATCAGTGATAAAGTTTCATTTAATTTATTTTACATGATTATGTGACTTGTTTACAAAAATCCTTGGAATTATCTCAGTGTCGGACTGACTTGATGGCCGAATACATTTTTCTTTCAAATAAGGATTATGAATTGTGCTATTTTAGTAAATTTCAACAAATGCAACACTTAATCTTTTAAACTTTGGAGCACTACGTAATTCTTCTCATTTTACTATAACTTCTAACTTACTTTGAAACTTAATAAACTGTCTCGCTTCTGTTTATTAATCTTGTGTTAGTGTTTCCTAACGCTATGTCCCTAAACTTGTCTACTTCTCTCACTAAGTTTGCAAATGAACAAGTTCTTAATATTATCAACTTACTAACTCTTTTCTCTCTATCTGTCTACTTCACTAACTTCCTGAATTATCTCCATTATCTCACTGCGTATTTAACTTTTACCACAGACAGCTTTCTAGTAACACTACTCTCTGAACTTTTACTGATAATTTTTTTCAGTTAGGGCGTAAGCGTTTTTTTAAGACTTTTTCCTCGCTGTCTGCTCAGAATCATCTTGACCAATCATTTTATCCAGTTTGTTTTAGTCGGCACCATTTCCAGTTTCATCCGTTACAAAATAGAGTGTGCTTTAACAATTTCGCGATCATTAACCCTAACAGGAAAACCCATAGCTCGTTTTTATAGATGTTTTTTCTCTCAATACCGCTAATGGGCCTAAATTTTCCCCAATACTGATTGTGAGACCTATCTGAAAATATTCAGTGTAGAAGAATCACAAATATAGCATATTTCTTAAAATAATTTCAGCCTACTTTCAAGATTAGTGTTCATCAGAGTTGAAGCCCATCAAGAATATATTTACGGTCTTCCGTAAAAATGAAAATATCATATTACGTTTCATTCCAACCTATAAACTTATTGGTGAAGATAAGTTCCTATGTACATCTTTCATGATTCTTTATCTGAAGAGTATCTTTCTTTTTAAACTTGCTTGTCATTTGTATTTAGTTATCCTTCAGTAATGACTTAAATTTTTACATTCGTTGTACATGAAAAATAATTAAAATATATTATCCTGAATTTTCGATATAGATATAGCGTGTTGTGACAGATTTACACGACAGTAATTCGTTTTAATTCCGAGATAGTGGAACTCGCTAAGGTACATGTATTTACAACTTAAGCAGCAGATCTCCAGTCTCTGAGATAAAGCAGCAAACAACTAGTTCTTCAACAACAACTTAAACCTGCTAGATTTATCTCATACAAGGTACGACTCTTTTTTGACGTTTCTTCCTGATTGCAGATATTATATTTAGATGTAATTCAATTATAATATCGGTATTAATAAAAATTATTCTTTCATATTAATGACGTAATTAGACATATTAATATCAAACAAAGGTAAAAATAACATTTAAAATAAATTTTCGTTGAGTTTCTAACCTTTAAATCCTCACACCTCCTTCTTTTTCCCCCGAAAGACACACGCTGAATATTGACTTAATGTCTGAAAAACCCCTTATTAATTTAAACCAATACATTCATAGGTATTGCGATGGAAATTAAAACAATTGGCTAAGCTACTCTTATAAGACTGTCACAATGATAAATGTCCAGTAGATATAAGTTTAAATGAAGAAAAAAAAATTTTTTACTCACAATAAAACCATACAAGCAAATTATAATATCAACCGAGACTAAGAAATTCAGACATTGATATCATATAATGGAATCAGGATTAACAAAAGCAAAATGAAAATGTAATGTATAATTATTCAGAATCCCAAAAAATTACTAAGCTATACAAGAAATGTGTTATCATTTTAATAACGTTAATTACGGCGAAATAAGGCATTTTTATTTGCAACTAGCAAACAATAATCGAATATAATTGAGATTTATTGTATTTTACACAAAATTAACAAAAACGGACATGCTCAGTCCACGTCACTAAAATTTAGCGCCCCTTCCTAACGCAACACGCAACATACATTTTGTGTTGCCTGTTTAATAGACTACGATATACTTTGACATTGCATTGTGTCTAACAGATGTGCTACTTTTCGCATAGTTTCTCAATTCGAATATTCAGTTACCTCCCTTTTTATTATTTTATAAATTAACCAGCAAAACAAACAGCGATGTGCGAGAACGTTAGTACTAACAATTTAGCTCCCAAGCATCCGTATGTTCCTATATTTGCTTAGTTTGGAGCGACTAGGAGGCGAGCGGGTGTTCACGTGTTCAAGTCTTAGCAAATGTGCAATTTCTAGATCCACTTATTAAATATAAAAAACGTATTATTATTCAAAGATTTCTTCAAAACATGACACATTGATTCTTATCAGACGAAATAAGTTGTCAGATCAGAGGTAAAAGTTTAATGATATCATCTTTCGAGATAATATTTCATTCAAATTGGGATAGCAAAACATAAACCTCGAATAGTACTTTAGTGAATTTCCACAGACAGCTCCCTCTCAAGTATCATTTAATTGAAAATTTGATTGACAGGTATCTCTTGATCTTAACGATTCTTTTGTATTTGTACTGATATTTCCGGTTATCAATAAATAATCCAAAAGAACTGTAGTTGAAGAACTCTTGAGAATCGTTTCTGACAGCCAAAGGGAACGACAAACAAATCTCTTTGTTTCGTTATAGTCTAATTGTCTGTCTCTTCGGACGTAAATTTAGCATCTTCCTTTAAATTATTGAACTCTTAACATTAATTTTCTCACCAATAATTTGAAAAGCTGCAAACCTAGCCGCTGATTTTTTTGGTTACATCCTCGTTTCAGTGATTCGATCTGAAAATTCTCTTAACGGTTTTCAACACGATCATATTTCACCTGAGACATGTTAAATGATCCCTCGTTTGTATTTCGATAAATTTGAGGTACCTAAATATTTTTAAATTTTTACTTTTGTTTCTAATAAATGTACAGGCCACGTCACTAAAATTGAGCGCCCCTTCCTGATGCAAAACGCTATATTAAAATAACTCTACTACCGCATGTTTATTTATTGATCAATTTTTTTTATTAATTCCTTGCTGTGAGTGGAGGTCCTTGAATTTTATGCCTCTTTTAAGGATAACTATGACTAGCTGTCCAGTGTTTCTATCTCAATAAATATGTACATATACTGTATATAAATGGTTGCAAGTATGTGTGTAAGTAGCAATTGGACAAATTTCAACTAAAATTGGTAAATAAGACTTCCAGTCAAGTACAAGACTGTGGCAGTAAGACATTTCTAGCGGTGAGGGTGATAAAAATAAATCTAAAACGATCGATTGTGGTGTCGAATCAAAAGTTATGTGTATCACTGAGATTAATTGTCTCACTCCATGTACATTCCAACTTCATTTCCCATCGGAATTGACGGCGGGGGTTTATAAAACATAAAGAAAACAAAATTTTTATTAAATAATTAATAGAAATTGTATATTATTCTTTAAAAAGAACTTTAAATTTCCTTTGATATTACAATACGATTATATTTGATTCCGTTTTCTGAGTAAATTTAATGTAACCAGCTACTTTTTAATAATAATGAAATATTTATATATACTGAACAAACCTCAGGATTGAAGAGACGAAGAGTGTTTAAAAAGCGAACTTTTGGATAAATTAAAAATATCTCAATGTCTGGTATATGAACCATCATCCTTATGTAATGTTAGACATTCTTCTTTATAGCTCCATAATCCTGTCCCAGCTTTCTTAACAGAGGTTCTTTTCCGCGGCTTGCGTAATTAAAGCACGGATACTAACGCTTGGATTAGTGATAACACAGTTAACTTACAAGTTGAACCAAGAAAAGTTTATTTGCAATTATGCTCATATCCATAATGTGCCCTCTAAAGATGAGAAAGTCAGGGTCGTTCTAATTTGAATGCGTGTATACAAGGTGGGAGAACGACTTGTCTGGGTACGAAGGACAGAACGAAGATAGAGGAACATACTCAATATTAACCTTCAAGTTATGCAGGTAATTGTAGTCTCCTTCAAAATGACTAGAATCGCGATAGTTGCATCTCAATGGGCATCAGAAAAAAAACAACGATAACGATTTTACATTAATTTCTTTCACAGGAGGAAATTGTATAAACAAAGTTCATTTGAGCACAGTGAAGTTTAATTGGTTAATGATGAACACAAGACAGTAATTCGTCAAACATAAAAAATCGTTACTTAGCCTGAGCTATTTGTCGGATTGGATTAAGTGTTTTAGTTGTAACATTATTTAAAATTAATTTCAAAAAGTATCGCGGTTACGTCCAATTACTACCAAGGAACCAAATAAATAATTTTAATGAGTTTATAAAAAATTCTCACATTTATATCTAAACATAATTCAAATAAAAATTATAAATAATTTGTCTTTTGATATTTGAATTGAACTATGTTCATATGTGTCCTCTATAGAGATATTTTCTTAATTTGGAATGATTATTCTACCAAATTATTACCAAGAACAGATTTTTTCTTGATACACAAATTGTTTCGTAAGTGTCATACAGAAATTTTTGTATTATTTACGTTAATTTTTAGTATTTTTGACTGGAAAATTAAATGAGTCTTTCATTTTCAGTAAAAAAATAGCTTGCTCAATTGTAACATGAAAAAAGTCTTTAGCAATAATTCTATAATTCGTTTCCGTTATAATAAAAAAAAATCCCCTACGTTCATAGAAGTGTCAATATGTGACACATTACGAATCGAAGAAATTGTTTCCCAACAGAGAATCAGTGAGTTACAAGTTGAAACCTTTGTTCCGGTTACTTCCACGTTTCGCGGAACGTTTTGTAAACGGATGACGTCATAAAATGAAATTTTGGACTTTATACCTGCCGCACTTCAAGCCTAATAACGTTCTCTTATTTTTCTTTATATTGATTTATTTACAGTCGCGTCAACAGCTACGGTTATTAGCGACTCAGCTTGAGAACTCATTTTTCCTTGTCCGGGGACTGATTTGACGAGAGTGTCTCTCACGTACACTTTCGAATCCGGAACCTCTGTGATGCGAGGCAGTCACGCTGACCCCTACACCACAGGAGGTCGGCTTTATTTATTTTCTCATTCCCCTGTTCTCGTATTTTGATCTTCATAGTCCTACTGAGTATGTCTACTGCTCCCCACTCATTCTTGCTAGCATCGTGTGAAAATTCTCTTACAGTTTTGAGTTCATATTTTGTAATAATCTTTAAAATAATACATCTTAATATCGAAATTGATTTATCACACTTTAGTTTCTATGTACGCGGGGAAACACCGATACATACTATATGTTATATTATATTTCAAATTTATCATGCTTATTTAATCAGAAACATCCGACTAGTCGTCTTCATTGTCTTGGAATTACGACAGACATTCTTAGTAGATTATGAAGCTAATCATTAAATCAATATTGTTTCGAAGACTATTCCAATCGTAACTGTTTTAATTTTCAAGTTCCACATACTATATAATTTGATGTCAGCCTGACGGCGAGTCGACGTAAAATATTGCGATGAAATTCGTTTACGTTGTTTGTAGACGCAATATTCACTTGCGAACCAAATTTAGTTCAATTATAATCAATATAAATTTAAGGGATACCAACCTTTTTCAAGATTTTCTTGTTGATATTAATATTACTGTAGATCATTACATAATATTTGTAGTTATTTCTGAATACACAACGTTGGGCTGGGAAAACTCAATAGGTTCTTAAATTAACCGATTTAGTTTGAGTCAGTGTTTTTTAGTCATTAACCTGGTAATAGTTTTACCTTTTTTATATCACGCAATACGCTATAAATAGTTAACGGAAATAGATAATTATTTTTTATTGCCATAAGGAAATAAAATAAAATATAATTCCTCTGTAATTAGGCCCTAAATTTTCCAATTTATAATTCAATGGAGAAGATACGCACTTGCAATGCTTTGAAAATAGGGATCTTGTTGTTTGCTTCCTGACAAGAAATCAGTTTTTTTGGCAAGAAATAACATAATAATAATTTTAATAAAAACAAAAACTTACGTGAATTATTGTTATTAATGTGAATAAAAACAAAGATTGATTGTAACATGGAATCTCCAACAAAAATGTTTTATAAGAGGTTAATGGATTGCTTAAAAAGTATTTGCTAATGTCAGAGACAAAAGGCTTAATTTATGGGAAATTGCTTTATTATTAAAAGCCGAGAGGTAAATTAATTTGTGGTTAGAAAAATAGCAATAAATTATCATCATGGATCAGAAAATTTTCATAAAATTGGAGTAATCGAGAAAGTTCTTTAGACTCAATAAAAAGTAATAAAATAAGTAATTATTTAATAATTTAACTGTTTATCATTAATGGACGAATATTTTCCTTGTATATTTATTGATAATCACATCATGGATCGCCTTAAATTATAATAAGCTTGACAGTTTCTAATTTCATTGCCTACATTTTAGTTCGTGTAAGATTTGTCGTTTAATAATAAGGAAATTGCTGTAAATTTTTATTTTCTTATTAAACGCTAGCAAACAATTTTGCCTCTCGCTAGATTATTATTATTTGATGTCATTATCATACATAATATATTATTTTACAGAATACTGCAAGATTATTTGATATATGCAATTACATCAAGAACGCAGATACAAAGTAAATATTATTTTTATTGTTTATAAAATAGTGTGATATACGCATAAAACCATTATTGACCCAACGTTATTAATTTAATGTTGTAAGTATTTTCTATAGGAAAATAAAAAATAGCGAATGAATTCGCAACTTTGGCAATGGAAGGAATCGTGGTGTAGCCGCAAAGAATGTATGAGGAAACAGCATTTATCCGGAAGATGAGTTTACACCTTTATCACTTCAGTGATACAATGATTCTTATCTTTGACTGAAGGTCGAGTTTTCAGAATGTTCTTTTAACAATAAAAATTTCGTGGAAAATTTGCACAAGATACTGTTTCACAAATAAAAAGAAATTGGAAGAAAATGCGGCTCACTGGCCATTATTGAAATGATAAATAATTTATGAACTAACTTACGTCGCTAGAATATTTATGTACTTGTAACGGATTGAAAATTATATTGATTTCAGAAAATTACTTGTAATAATCGAGAAAGTTCCTTAGACTCAATCAAAAGTAATAAAATAAGAAATTTAATAATTTTGTTGACAACGGTTTGTCATCAATGGACGAATCTTTTCCTTGTTTATTTCTTGATAAGCACAACAATACACTTTTCATCATAATATACTTAGAAATAGTTGTTTTCCTCTAGTCACTCGAAGAAAAAAATATTTAACACTTTTTATTCACAATTTTTTTTAAAATATATCTGTAAGATCTTTCAATGTTATTATTCCTTTTTCTCTTTATTATTTTGACATTTAATTTAGATATGACAAATATATTATGATTTATTTATTCCATAAGTTCTCTACCATAGAAATTGGACAAGTCGTAGTAGCATCCGCACATACATAGGTACCAAGACCCAGTGATTAAATACACTCGATTATGAAACCACATGAATGAGAAAGAAAATATACGCTCAAATAAGAACAATACAAAAACTTACATGTATTGCTAAATTTTTTATAAAACATTAAATATTAGTCAATAGCAATCGCAAATGACCCTAAGGTTCACTAGACTTTAAATATATATTATTTTTAATATCATTAATATCCTTAGAACAGTAACTTGTTAATTCCTCTTGTTTTGAATAATGATAGTTACTATTGAATAAACTACACAGACAAGTGTAAATGACAAAAGTCTACATAATTTTTCGATGGTCAGAAAGTCTGACACTTGCATTGGAACACAAATGAGAAGTTCACAGTATACCATTTTGTTTACATTGAATCATAAATTGAAACCCATACAAGTCAACTCAAAGCGTAAATGATAAACGTTATCTTAGTCTTTACGTTGTTCAGTTCTCTTTGCTATCTTTCACTGACAGATTATATTATCTCTAATAAATATTACAACAAAAATCTCTCTTAACGGAAGAAATGCTGAATTTTTTGAGTAATAGCCACATTGTTAAATTTATGGTCAAGCGATATTTATAATGGCTAAAAATACCATAAATCTTAAGTTTAATTTCAATATGACGTTATCAGAGAATGGCATGTAAACAGTGAGGCCCAGATTTTTTTTAAAAAAAAACAGAGAATTATATACGAAATAAAGTGTGATAAATCATTTTCGGTATCAAGAGTGAAATAGTGATCATATATAAGTCGACTGCATAACAATACGAATGCAGATAATATTCTACGTTATTTTAATTTAAAATTAAAGAATCAAGTATTATACCAATGTGTAACTATAGATTTAGAAATTAAATCAAAAGTTGTATGCGCGAAAAAAGGTATGGATCCAAATGTCAGATAGGATTATATATAATGATATATAGTGATTATATATAGTGAGATCAAAGAGAAACAAATAAACCATATGGAAATGCAGTTGACGGGATATGGTGTGTGAAGGAAAACGAAGAGATTTCTGAACTGATGCTGAGCGACCAAGTGGACGGACAATTCCTAGCTAGAACTAATAAAAGTTGCCGAAGTATACCAATAATGTAGGGTTCATCGACAGTTTCCAACCCGTATTTAGGAAAAATGTAAAAAAAATACAAATGTACTATTGGAGGTATATATTTATTTTGTACAGTTTTATATTTAAAAAGGTGTAAAATATTATTTGGCTCGTTATGCAATTAGTATATTCAGTGGTCAACATATGGTTCCGCTTGAGACTTTGAAATATCCTGTAAAATAAGAAAAACAAAATTAGTTATATTCCTTAAGATGTTAAGTAACATGTAATCTATTTTACATATATTTTACAATCTTATTTATTCATCATTGCCTCATTAAAATACTTTTATAGTCGCAAAACCTGAACATTCCTAGCCGCCAGGGCGTGCTTGTATCAGCGAATAAGATTATAATTTACCGTATAAATTGTATACATCGTTGGAGATGAGACGGAGGAAATTTCCAAGGTTAACTTTTATCTGATGCTGTTGGATCAGCTATAGAGTCAAATCTACTGACTCATAGATTTCAAATCAAGATTTTTCTCAGAGAAAATGCATCGCTCAATCTACTGTTAAATGCATCTCTTCCGCTTTCAGAATTATTTTATAGTGTATTCCGTGCCGGTATAGTACCTGTGTGGTAGCAACGATTGTGGCAGCGCATGTGGCACTCGCTGGAAAAGAGGCGACGTCCTTCCTTGTAGTCCCTGGCGCAGACGGGTTTGGTAATTGGGCAAAGACATGGACAGTCAGCTCCGGCCACTGTACCAACTGCGACTGTAACAAAAATTACAATTTATTGAGGACATTTAGGATTTTATAATAATAAATTTGATCGGGTTGGAGATTGGAATAGTCGGCCAGCTGCCTCCTAAACTGGTCGAGGCACGGAGAAGGGAATGCTGCGTCCCCACAGCAAACTCCTCTCCCGCTCTCGGAAGGGCGTGGGACAAGTACACAATGCCCGACCTACCCGATGCAGGTTTTTCTAGGGTTTTCCCTGCATTTCTTTAAGTGAATGCCGGGTAGGATCCTTAAAATATAGCCCGGGGGCCCTAGTTAACCCTTGGCCACCTTTCTCTACACATCCGCATCCCCCTTTTCAAATCCCTTCCTATGCTAATAAAGGGGAGTTGCCAAATGTAGATTACCCTCATGTAGCTTGTTGCCCGAAAAAAAAAGTTTTTATGTTAAAATTATGTTTCCGCAATAGAAGGAGAGCGGACAAACAAAAATTCAAAACTTCTATGCGTACGATATAATACACTATTATCTTTTGTACCTTCGAGATATTCAATATTCAAAGTAAACATACAACTCAATTACGTGAAAAGAAGCCATCGTTGTGCTTCCTTTAAGCTCAGTCTACATAAATAGCTTCCAGGTGTTGTCACAGCGCAATTAACGCATATCGGAGAACGAAACACGTTTGTAAAACGAGTTGGAACGGTGGACGTCGCCGCTGAAGTCATAGAAAGGAAATTATCGAAAAGAGATGTAAACAATCTATGTTCATCACAAAATCAATTCTTCTTCTGACAAACAATTTTAGGTTATTCGTAAATAGGTTGGAGAATGATAAAGGTGGCGATTTAATTACAATATTGTTTGCCAAAACTAATAAAGTCAGAGAATGTTATCTCCACGTCGTGTTTCTCGTACATAAATTATATAACAAGGCGCTTCTAAACCTTTGAGTCCTATTGAAGTATTTATTATATTCACAACAGTATGTAATAGTTTCACATTTGGTATCTCCCAAAAAAAAGTTCTATTAAATATTCACCAAGTAAATTATAAAATTTCGTAATACAGGCTCAGAGTACAAGTACTTCAGACCAACGAGAGCAGTTACCAGCAAAGCCGAGACACAACTCCTATGCAAATTCAGGAAGTAAACAATTTTTCACGTATAAGAAAGAGGGGATTTTCCCCGGTGTAAATGATAAATAAACCATTCTCGGTTGTGTCATTCGGCATTGATTATGTAAAGAGTTAAATTAAGTTTCCCCGGAAACAGACTTATTTGTCCCATTTCCACTGGAGTGAACAAATCGTCTCAATTATCCCGAAATCAGACTGATAATTTATTAAGCTCCAAACATTTTACTTGGTTTCCCGTGCGTTGTCGATTTTATTAATAAGATTCGGTAAATGTGTATTTGCAATGAATATACTGTATTTGTATCGACGTAATAAAAAATGTATTGAGCAATGCATATGGCACTAAGAATAAACCTTTAACACCAAAGAACGAATCCTGTGGCACCTCATCAAAAATAACGTCACAATTGGGACATATATGAAAATCTGTGCCTTTAATTCGTCAT
The DNA here is from genome assembly GCA_037074705.1 of Zhengitettix transpicula. NCBI lineage: Eukaryota > Metazoa > Arthropoda > Insecta > Orthoptera > Tetrigidae > Zhengitettix > Zhengitettix transpicula. The sequence goes on along the minus strand of CM073592.1, from coordinate 42,058,596 downwards.
TTTTCGTTTTTATGTTAAGAAGTTACTAAGGCGTTTCTCTTATATCATAAAAAATACTTAATAATTATCAAGTCATTATTCAGGCATAATTATTTATGTTACGAATAATGAATTTGAAGTAATTGTGGATATTCTGCCATATTAATAGGTATATTAATTAGAAGTTTCAGAGAAAATTGGAAGTAAATTGATGTGTGACTTTGACTCACCTTTGTGGACAACATTATTATCAACATATTTTCTCAAACATATCTTACGCAGATTAATGTTACGCGGAATGTTTGAAGTCCCCCCCCCCCCCCCATTGTTTTGTGAACCTGACTTTTAAGGGCAAAGGGAGTTTTCATATTTACAAACATTATCACTTTCCAGGCAGGTATCGGAGTGAAACGTATGGGTGATAATAATTTGATGGATCAGTCTCACTCACATATTATGTAATATTACTATCATAACAATGGTCCAGAGTTTTCCTTTGTTTTAAGTGACACGCTGTCCGGGAAGATAAACATGATTGCACAAGGAAACATGTCTCACGGATAACTAGTACTTCCATGGGTTCAATCTAGTGGTTCAACCAAAATGTTATGTGGAAAAAAAAACAGACATGACTTGTGCAGTTTCGTTTTCTTTTTGTATAATTAAATTTTGAAATAATATGGAGTAAATAATTTCGTTTATCTTTTATTATTTTTAATTATTACTGTAAGTATGTAATGTAATTAATCAAACGTCTATGTGACGAAAAATGGTGGATTTAGAAATAAAATTAAAACTTATAAATTTGCCAGTGCCACGAATATGCAATCCCAACTTAAATGGTTAGATATAAGGCATTTTTTCTGATTACTGTTGTTTATGTTTAAGTTAGAGAATTATAAGGAGTCTAGTGAGTACGAAAAGTGATGTACATTGTTACTAAACTACGAATAAGGTAGATTATTATTTAGACGCTAGAAATAAAATCAGTTTTATGAACTAAATATTTAATATAGGTTTAGTAAACTATAATAAGATACCTGTGGAAATAATAAAATGCACAAGTATCAATAAATTTAAGAAAATAATTAGTGTGTATGCGAGAAATAATAATTTGTAAAGTATCAGATTTTTGTTTAGTAATTTATTCATTGTTGTTAATATCTTATTAGCTTAAGCTAAATAAATAGAACTAAATAGATAAACAACAAATGTAATATAACTAAAATTTATCGTAATGCATTGAAATTACTTTTTGCTTCCAATATCTATGATTTAATAAAGATAGTTCATTTAAAAATTAAATAAACAAATATTAAACTTATATATATCGATCACCTTAAAAAAATGTTTCAGTTTTTTGAAACAATTATTTTTTCTTATACTTCTACTTTACAAAATGTAGTTCAAAATAATCATGAGTAGTGATTTTTATATAGTTGTTCTTTTTAGAGTAACAGACTACATGAAGATAATCAACATGGTGGCAACTCCCCTTTAATAGCATAGGAAGGGATTTGAAAGAGGGTAGAGGAAGGGGGCCAAGGGCTAACTAGGTCCCCCAGTCTGTAGTTTAAGGATCCTACCTGGAATTTGCCAAAAATGATGCTGGACAAACTCTAGAAAACCTGAATCAGGTAGGTAAGGAATTTTGTACTTGTCCCTCGCCCTTCTGATGGCGTGAGAGGGGTTTTCTGTGGGCTTGCAGCATTCCCCTCTCAGTGACGTGACCAGTTTAGGAAGCAGCTATCCAACTATTGCAATAGAAATAATGGACAACTCTTTTCATATGCCCAAGGTCTGCAGCCTGGAACAGGCTGAGGTACCTTGACTTGTGCGAACCTTAATTCAAAAAAACAGAGAGTGGAGAAGGCAACTCCAAAGGTAGCCCCCTCCACAGCTCTCTGGGAAGTTCACCTGTGAGAGAATACCCCTCACAAGCTTGATTTTCATATTGATTTTTCTGTTGGGAGACATAAAAAAATTTAAAAAACTGTGAGAATATCAGAGTATAAGACTCAAAAGGCATTGACATACACAATATTTTTGTACACATTATGAAAATTACAATATTAAGACAATTGTAATTGGTCTGTAAAATCACATGCTCAACTATTAGCGGTTAATACCATATATTTTCAATATGTCCCTCGACTAAAATTAACTTATGTAAAGGGAATAGATGCAACTTCTCTGAAATTGTTTCCATAAGCTCTAAATAAGTATTTTTGGAGAATATATACTATGTACACAGTGTTAATGATAAATTTAATGTTTTTTCTGAATATTCTAACCTTATATTTTGATCATACTTCCAAATCATTGTTTACCATAGTCAAATAATGTTAATAAAAGAACTTTGAAGTTAATTAATGGGATTAAAGTATAATGTAAGCATAACAATAACTTTATTTGACACTCACAGATAGCCCAAGTCACTATATGAGAAGCTACGATAAAATATAGAGCAAAGTAATAAAATCTGCAAAAGGTATCCATTTTAGGAAAAAAATAGTAATTCTACTAATAAAATAAAAACTATTAGGAAAATAACTATAAGTAAATAAATAAAATAAATTCAGATCAAACGCAGCCACAGTTAGGTAAATTGAAACTGTTGAATATATTAATAAGTTTAATAATAATTGCAGACAACATAAATTAATCACAAGTATAATATAAATCCTAATGATATCTTTCCAATGCATGAAAACAGTCTTAACTTTACTATGACACCACCAACTAATATTTAAAAAATTATAAAATTGATTGAAGAACAAAACTGTATCTAGACATGACAGTATTTCTAGCATTATTTTAAAGCGAATTAAAAGACAGTGTTAGTCCTATACATAGATACATTTGTAATCACTAGTCTTTGTCTGGAGTTTTCCCAAACAAGCAAAAATATGATGCTGTCACCCACACATTTCAAACAGAGGAATAAATAAAACATTGCAAATGTCTTATATCACTGTTGCCAGCACTTTCAAAAGTTTTCGAAGGAGTATATAACAAAATAGAATGTTATTGTATCCCAAAAAATATCATTTATTTACAAATTCAATTTGAATTTAAAAAATAAATAAATCTATAATGTTTTAGATTAAATCTTAGAAGAACTAAATCAGAAACCCTATCCATTTGGTATATTATTGGACCTAATTGACTGTGTATAGTAATATTATACATAATCAAATGCCTTACTTAATAATGTATGTCACAGAGGATAAAATATTATTGAATTACCGGAATTTCGTGTGTTTAAATATTACCCATAAAATAAAATGCAGTGGGAGCTATTAATGGATTCATCCTCAGGCAAAATCAGATTGAGGAATTATTAAGGCTGGAGTCTTACACGGTTTCAGTATTGGGACATCTACTGGTACTTTATATAGAAATTATCTTCCAAAAGGTGTCGATTTATATAACAAAAATATACTTTTTTGCAAATGACATATGAAATGAAAATTGTAACTGACGATTAATTAAATCCGTATAAAACTCGCGCCGCTATTATGTGAATTTTGGTATATATTTGCGAAGTTTAACGCGCCAGTTTCCTGGTGCTGTTTGCTGCTAGGAATAAAGTGCTTAACGGGATGAGCTGCTTAGTTTGACAATTAACCAACACTTCAAGTGTGATATTACAACCTTGCATTGTTCTGACAGAGTAATAATACGAAGTTATCCAGAAGAAAATATGACAGCAACAGGCAACAAACTTTTTACCTTGATCCCAGTCGAGTCAAATACGCTTTGGGCATCCGGATAAGTTACTCCAAATATAATTTTGTAAGGAAATGAATTTTTTTATTTACGCTGACTTCTTCATTTCTAAATTAAATAAATCGAGTGACAAAGAACATTAATACGATTGAATTATACTAATTACATAAAGAAGTACCCAACTAACTGACAATATGAATTTCCGATAATTGGCTTCTTCTTTATCTAATTAGTATTCTTGTAACACAGACGTTTTATATCGTCAATATATCATTTTGTTGCTACATATCTAACGTAAGCTCATACAGCAACTCGTACAGTATTTATACAGACAAATGTGTGTAAAAAGTATTGATGTCATTTGATCCATAGCTGCAGAAGGGAACCAAAGCAAAGAAGAACCTTGTCCCCTGTTCATAGAACACTTGAAGTGATATTAATTCCTTATCGGACTGTTCGGTCATGCACAATTTTATCAATGCCAACCCTATCGACGGAGCTGATGACAGATTGCAATGTGATCACTTTGCCTTTACGTTTGAAAGGTAGTTTTTGAAATGTGACAACGATTTTTATCATAGTTTGGGATCGCAAGTTATGTTGCAATTCATGTTTACACTTTTCTATTTATGGAAAGCAACTCATGGTTTATTTTAAATGAAGGGTAGAAAATAAACCAATTTTCAGAATTACTATAATAGAACTGTCTCGAGTGATTTGAAAACGTCTGTGAAATGCTTCTCACATATATTCAGCATGTATCGCATTCCATTCCTACAATCCATCATATTAATACTCTTTTTGAAATTATAAAACAAACAACGCATGTAAATTTATTTTTTCATAGACTCCTGAGTATACCATGTGGTATTTACGTGTATTCGAGGTGTCTAGTCAACAGGCAACTCTTCTTTGCTAATCGGTGTGTGATCTGCGCAGCATCCAGACTTTTGCCGGAACTGAGACACCTGAAAACACCACAGGGGCTTTTCATAATTCACACTGGGCAGTGTGAGCTTACAATTTTCTTTTTTTACTATTCTTGTCACCTATTCATTTTGTATATTGCAAAATAACAATTTCCTTAAAATTAGTACTGTTTGTACAAATGGCAGGTTATTTGGACGCATGCCGATTGGTTTAATATTGAATTGTACTGAAATTTCATATTCTTTTTTGGCATTACGCATAATTATGGTAATATTGAGCAATAACCGAAATAAGTGCACTAATTTCTCATTTGAGCGGGGCAGTGCGCAACTTGCCGTATTAGCTTAAGTATTAACAATATATTTAAAAATTAAATTGCAATACATTTGTATTTTTAGCACATTAGACTAGGCTATAAGTACTGAAGACTGATAGCCAGCTTTCCTTATATCTAAAATCACTTCCAACTGATTCAACTTGACTTTTATACTGATGTCCATTCGGAATCTTACAGTAAATTTCATTTCAATTATCACATTTTTTTATTCGTGCTGATCAGAGCATAATCTTTAATAATTTTGTTATTTTGCACAAAGATTTTATATTTGCCTTAACAATTTCACTTTGGCAAAAGAATCTTTCATATTTTGATCTACATCTTTGACTATATACTAAACTCTCTGATGAGTTACTCTTTATGAAATGTCATGTGTAAATAGTAAGCATGTGTTTTTAATGTTTGTGCTATTTGTTTTAAGTCCAATTTGTGTGCCCTGTAATACATTACAATAACTTCATTTGTATTGAAACGAAATGGGAAGAAAAATTCCAGGAAAGAAACATAGAGGTATAAAAGATCCTCTAGAACAAATTGCAAAACGCGACAAAAGGTACTAATGTAAAATATTAAAAATTAATTATGCAACATATCTTTAATACTCATTTCTTATATTTATTTTATAACAGTCTGTGTTTCAATTACTAGTTTACATACATTGTTTTAGATTTGGTAATGGGCAGTTTTATCAAATATATATATATATGTATTAATTCCTGAAAATAATGATGCATTCCACACCAGTCAAGTTTTTATATTTCCATTTTCATATTTTTGGAATTCTCTGATCGTTAATGGGTCATTAACAATATTAATAGACGAGCCATGTTATTTAAAGGAAGCAGTGATTTTAGTATCTATCAAGTCTATTTATTTTGTTAATTTACTAGATAGCCATCCATTGGCCAGCTCAGATATAAATTGTTAGTATGATTTGGTTTTAGTGGTATGTATTTAATTATACATTTTCTTTTTTTAAGATTAGCAACCAAAGTGAATGCCCCTCCGTCATGTCCTGATGAGCAAGATGTCCCTAAGAGTCTATTAGCTTTAATGAAATTGAAACAAGATGTTAAGGAAGGGAAGTTCAAAAGACCAAAGAAGAAAAAGAAAAAGAAGGGAAAACATTGGTTAATCAACACTGAAGTACTGAGTGAAAAAGATGTTCCATTACCAGGAATGACAAGGCCTGACAAACCAGCACCAGTGTTTTTTCAGAAGCCTGGGGAAACAAATTATCAATTTATGTACAAAATAGAACAAGCTTGCCAGGTAAATCATAATTAAGTAAATGTTTGAACATAAAAAATTGGTTTTAAAAGTTATAAATCATTGCCATATTTTACGTGATAAAACATAGTGATATGGGATGTGGTGGTGTCAACAGATGCAGACTCCTTTCAACTAGTAGATCTGTTAATACCTCAAGAAAAGTAATTTCAGACTTAAGATTTCTTGAAAAGAAAGCTCCTAAAGATATTCAAATGCGGAATGAATGTACAGTAAATTTAAAACTGCTATTGAGTTTTACTTGTTGGCAGTTTCAAGTGAATTCCACTTTTATATTTGAAGAATAGAATAAGGCACAAAGCAAGTGATACTAATTTCTTCCAAAAAATAGTACATTACAAATTGTTTAGAAACTAATAACGGTATTAATTTGATTTGTAGTTTATGCTACAAATTTTCATATACAGTATCATTAACTTCTATACTAATATGTGCAATATTCGACATATTAGAATAAATATCTGAGTAATTATGGTTGTTCTTAGTGAGACATGCTGGAGTGCAGACGTATGTAAACGGGCACATTTGACAGCACTGAATTGAAACTTTGTAATCTAACTGTCCGTGTATTATACTAGTGCTAGTGCATCTAGTGGATAACATAATCAAACAGTGGGTGTTTCCTAACATCAACAATGAACACTAAAGAAGAGAAGCAGGGATGAAATGTGTTTAAATTTTGTGGATCAAACATATATTTTTTGTTATGTTCAAAGGAAGTTGTTGACGAGACGTCTTAGACAACTAGGGAGAAAAAAAAATTACAAAAAGCTCCTTAAAATTTTAATTTTTTTTAATAGTGAACAATTAGGTTTTCATTTCAATAACATTGAGGTTAATAGTAAAAATTATTATATTTTAGAGGAAAGTAACTTATAATATATTTTTGGTCACGGGCGTTGAAGATATGTATCTGTAAGTGATTAATTAACAACCAAACATCCTGAAGGATCGTGAAGGTGAAAACCTCAACCAGCCTACAACAGAGACTAATGAATTACCTATCCCTCTCTCCCCAGTTTTTACAACTATTTCCTCAAAAAAAAGAAAAGGCATTTCCTCAATTACACCACCTAACATTCCAAACCCTACAACATCAAACAACCACAACTCTCATCAAAACTCTCCTTTCCTCACATCAAACCATTTCCAAATTTTTCAAAACACAGAAGAATCCACAAATAGTGCCCCTCCCGCCACACCTCGCCAAGTGCTACCCCCTCCCATATTCATCAGTAACATTAATAATGTTAATACTTTTCGTAATCAGTTAAAAACAATCTGTAGTGATAAATTTATATACAACATGTCAGATAACAAACTTTAACTAAAAACATCGTCAATAAACGACTTTAGAGCAGTTATCAAATACCTTGAAGAAAACAATGCGGAATTTCACACATTCCAAGTTAGAGATGAGAGAAAGTTCAGAGTTGTCATTAGAGACCTTCACCCAAATTCTGATCCAACTATAATATTAACAGAAAATTTAGATTTAGGATTTTCACCCACCCAAATTCTACCCGTTAGACATCTGGTCACAAAGGCAACGCTTCCCCTATTTTTCCTGGATCTATCCCCAGACCCCAAAAACCATACTATCTTTGAAATATCTACTCTATACCACTGTCACTTAAAAATAGAACCTCCAAAACCAAAAAGATTCATTGTCTAATGTATGAAGTGCCAAGCCTTTGTTACCAAAAAACTACTGTCACAACCCCCCCCCCCCCCCGGTTGTGTCCACTGTGAATCCTATCACCTCTCTTCAAAGTGTCCTAACCAAAAATCCTCTACCCCAATTTGCACCAATTGCAAAGGTCCACACACTGCGAACTACCGGGGCTGTCCCCATTATAAATCGCTTCAAAATTTCTACAACAAACCAAACCCATATAAACCCTCTACCTCATCAACCTTAAACTGCAATCCCAATCACACAGCTCCCCAACCTACATCTAGTAAAATTGGCAATGCCCATTCCTATGCCAGTGTCCTAAAAAATCCCCCCTCTTCACAATTACAACAGCCTTCACAATCAACCCAAGCTAACACTTCGAACCAAGACCAAGTACTTCTATCATTCTGTACCAAAATTGATAGCCTCATCTCCCTTACTAGTCCACTTATTAATCTCCTTTCAATCCTATTACTCAAGCTTATCGAAGCAAAATAAATGAACCCTTATCCTCACAAAACCTTCTCTGTATGCACATGGAACGCCCAAGGAATATCCAACAAATTCCACGAACTTTTTCATTTTCTAAATACCCACAAAATAGAAATCCTCCTTCTGTGCGAAAGCAAACTCACGCCCACCCACTGCCTGAACTTCCATGGGTACAAAACGTATAGAGCAGACCACCCTGACTCCACCAGAAAAGGAAGATACGCTATCATAATCAAAAATTCCATTAGTCATAATGAGCTTCCTCCCATAACGATCAAAGAATTCCAATTAACACTAAACCTCACTAACAACCAATCAATTAACATAGCCAGCTTCTACTCTTCCCCTTCTATAACTCTTCCACATGACTTTTGGTCTAAACTCCTAAATGCATGCCATTCTCCATTCATTTTAGGAGGAGATTTCAATGCTAAGCATCCCCATTTTGGATCCAGAATTCCCAATCCCAGAGGAAACAACTTATAAAATTTTATCCTCCATAAACCACACCAAATTATCTTCCCCCCTGAACCCACCTTTTATCCAGACAATGCAAGATCTCCAGATATCATTGACTTCTTTACCTGTTTTAAAACCTCCCACTGCTTTAAGAAATCTTCAGTACTGCACGAACTTTCCTCAGATCACCTCCCTTATGTCACCCATCTTAATGCTACTCTATCTCCACTCTCTTCTCTGAATATAAATAGCCACTTCATAAATTGGCAACATTACTCTTCCTTCATTGACCCACAAATAAATTTCCAAATTCCTCTCAAATCTCCTTCTAATACTGACACAGCTTTTGACAACTTGCAAACAATCATCCTTTCTTCTGCATCAGCTTCCTGCTTACCACCCCCAACTAAAAAACGCTGTCAATATCCCTTAAACCCTATCATAAAAGATCTTCTACACACAAAAAAATATTTCTGTAAAAGATGGATTGTATCTAAACACACAGCTGACAAAACCCATCTTCCCCCATAAAATCCTTAACGCTTCAAACATGTAGTTTCCCCAATGACCAGATTGATTGCTAACATCATGCCGGCTTATATGTTAATATGCGGTAAACAAGTTAATCTGCTTTTGTCATCTTGGAATGACAAGGGTCACATCCAAGACCACAAGTTTACATGTTAAATATTTACAAATTGTAAATACCTTGCTATTTGTTTAATTTTTACAATTGTAGATACTGTTATTATTATTATCACAACTGTAAAGTCTCCAGACTAAAAGTTAACTTTAATAAATCCAAAAAAAAAAGAGTAATTATTGTAGTAAGCCTTAATTTTATGTCCCAGTTTATATAGCACATAACAAGATTATCAAATTACACATTTACTTAGCCATGTAGTTAAGTTGTTCCTAATCTTTTTGCACAAATTTATATCCATTTAATTTTTTAAAAAATTATGTGAAATATATAAAAAAAATTCCATCATTCAGGCTTGACTAACAACATTTCTATATAGGTAATATTACACCCTTTCAATTTTGAGTGCTTTCAGAAGAATGAAGTTGTAAAATAAGCTTCATACAAATAATTAGACTAGCATAATGTTTACTAGTTGTCTAAAAATATAATGGGGATGTAGTTCTAATAAAGTGTGTGATACATTCTGAATACTTTTCACCTTATGTTTAAATTGTTGAAAAAATTTCAGGAGATAATTAAAGAAACTCATTTTGAAAATAAGTATGGAGTCGATGTCATTCGTGATCCTGAAACTGGAGCTGTTGTTGGTATTTCCAAAAAAGAAAAGGAAAGTTTATCTGATCTAGAGATTTCAAAGAAGGGACAGGGAGAAAATAAATCTTTAACTAAAGGATTGACGAAATCAGCCAAAAGGAAACAAAAGAAATTAGCAAAACTACAGACTGATGAAGAAAATATAAAGGAATTTGAGCAATATAAGGATGAAGTCAAATTTGGAGAGGTTGTCAGTAGGCCACCCAATTTGATACCTTCAAGACACATAGCTAAAAAGAAAACTTTAGAATTAAGGGTATGTTTTTCTTTAATAGAGTTGTATGCATGATTTACATTAAAAAAATCTATTGCATGTAATCATTACTTTCAGAATGAATGAGAATGTTAGCTTGAATATGGCTAACATTTGTATTCCTATAATAATAAGTTTGAAAGTAGTTCACAAAGTATAACAATTAACTATTTATCTATGGCATAAAACTAATATTTTTAGATGTGGCAGTTCACTTGAAAATATGAGCAAATTATGTTTTTGCTCACACGATTATTTTTGTGTGCAGGTTTTTTTTGCTCCTGGTCACTATAATTTATATACACACATTCAGAGAAATAGCATTCATCATGTAACAATGGATAAAGATGATAATTTTTTTGCTATGAATTCAATTACATACATTGTTGAAAATTGGACAATATTATTTTAAACGAAAAATTTTTCTGATTGAAAATTAATAACAAGAAATATCACTTTTGTCTGTATTTGGCTATCTTTCTTATGAACAATATTATTTAACTGATTTAGCTTTCGTCTTCCATCACATCCCAATTTCATGATTTTATCATATGATTCCAGCCTGGTAAAAAAGACTTGCTTCTTAAGTCACTCATGAATAATAAATGTGATGTTAAAAAGCCAAATTCCACACCAAAACCTGAAGTTAACCGTGTAAAGAAATTCAAGCTGAAAAATATACCAGAAGGAGAAAGAAGACAGTTGGAAAATGAACGGTTACAAGTAGTTGAAGCATATAGAAAATTGAAAGCAGAGAAACGGAAACTTTATGCTGAATAAATGCTTCAGACATCTATTTAACACATTATTATAATATTTTGTACATTTTATGGATAAATATACAAATATTTTTATTAAATTTAATTGTTTTTATTAGCTTTCATTTGGATATTTGAAATTGGCTTGAAATATTATTTTTACTTCATTTAGTCTAAAATCTTAATTGAATGATTCTCTTCACAAATATGTAAAACATGTAGTTTTAATAGATATAATAGAATTTATTTTTTAGATGTTCCACCAGTGTTAAAAAGCCTTCAAATAATGTAGGCTATCCCAGCGTTCTATTTCAATAAAAGAATCTTGGTTTGTACTGGTTGTTAAATTGAGAATATTTTATTAAAAAACCCTATTGTTACATAGTGTTAGTAAGAAGAGAACCAGTTTTACTGATAGCACATTTTCTTTGTCCTTTTCATATCTTACTAACCATACTAATTTTCTTTAAATATCAATTTTACCAAAAATATTGATTTAATATTACATTCTCAATGTAAGTGATTGTCTAGTTTGGCAGTGTTCAAACCTACAATGAAAATTTTAATATAATCATTCTTCAAGTTTATAAGTGCCAAACGATAATCTCCCTCCTGCATTGCACCTCATACAGACTGTATTAATAGTATAGAGTGCGATACTCACTCTGGGAGGATGAGGCTTATCCCCCTCTAAATATGAATTCATCAATGGATTAAAGCCATGCTCCACATTTTAGACAGATCCTTCTATTATATTTTGTTTTTACATTTAATATTGACTGGTTCTAATAAGTTATAAAATAGAATAAATTCTAATTTTGATTTATTTATTTTTGAAAAATTTAGCCATTTCAAGTTTGTAATGTTTCCTTTTCTTGTTTTGTCATTTCTGAGTAAACCTTTTTTAAGATTTTATCAGTTACTTTAATTGAAGCTTTAATTTCTGCCAAGAGATGTTCATAGTCGGTAGGGTCTAATTCAGGCTCTATTTCTTTCCTCATACTAGTTAGATTATATAAATTCCAAATAGCCTGCTTCACCTGGAAAAAGACAATTAATTAATCTAAAACATCTAGATTCAAAAAGTATTATTTATCCAGTTTTCTTGGTACTTATATTCAATTAATGATCTGACAGAATTAATTTAACATTAAAATATATCCAATAGATATGTATATTTATTATTATATGATACTGTTTAAATTGTCTACAATTTCCACATACTTGAAATCCAACTTCTATTCTGATAAATACTTTTTCAAAAATAGTGTGTTGGCAGCAATTTTAAAAATAGATAAAATTGAGTATTGTCTAGAACATTTTACAAAATGTTACTCTAAATGGTATTCATAAAATTACAAAACTTCTCCATTTCCAACAGTTAATCAAAAGAACTGGGGAATTTAAATGGCAGTCAGCAGATAACCATTTGAATTGCCAGAAGTAATTAACTGGTTGATTAAAGTGCAAATGTGAAATCCTTGTATAAGAAGGAATGCTACATTTTATTTACACTATTTCAATAATAATAATAAACTGATTTTGAATGCCATCATATTAATGTGAATGTGATTTGGATCAATTATTGCAGTGGAGCAAAGAAAAATTGCAACAAAATTAGTGTTGAAAAGGTTATGGCACCTGAAGGCTTATTTGTTTCAATTAATCATTTATTAAAGGATCAGGACAGAAAAATCTCAACAAGACTAGGAATTGAACCTAGATATGTGTTGCTCTACCATCTGAGTTATCAGAGTTGACTCCTTGTCAGGTACAAGCCCTCCCCATCCATTGTACAAGCCTGAGCATAGGCTCACCAATATGACAGAGCTTTGTTTGAAAGAATTTCTTCTGTAATTGAATTAGCCATTTGTTTAAATTTCGCATTTCTTAAATATTTGTACTTGTGGATATTAATGGATTTTATTCTATTTCTTTAAAGGGTAAAAATTTATTTGTTTATTTTATGTTAAAATATTGATACAAACATTATTGTAGCCTATGAGAAAGCAAATTTGAAGGTGAATGTTTTTTGTTACACATATGTCTGATAATACACCAAATTTGTTAATTTAATAATAAACTTATGTAGGCTTAAGATTGTTCCACATTAAAATTTAGTAAGAACTTATTTTCACACTTTGGTAAATATTTTAAGAATGATCTCATCAGACTTTGAATTTTGATCATATAAACACAACTCAAAATTAAAGATGAGCATAAATCAATCGTAATGGTATTTTATCTTCCTTTCAAATTTGATGAAGAATGCCCAGGTGGACCATATTGCAAAACTGTGATTTACTGAATCACATATCTGCAGTCAGAACTATCTGGCAACTCAAGTCGATTTTAACCATAATTAGGATTAGCAAAATATTAAGGAATAAAATTACACATTTAAAAAAATTATACGAATATTTTGGAATTTGCAGATATGTTGACTGATGGTGATTTTTTAGACCTAATTTAAGTTCGTACTATAGAAGTCAACAGTATCTCATTTAGGAATAAGCGACCATACTGACCATGTCCAACTCCCCGCTGTTCATGGATGTCACCTGTTTCGCCTTCGCCAAGGTTCTCTCCCAAAAGGACGAAGCCTGTCGTACATTGTCCTTCTTCTCCTGGAGTTTTGCCCATCGTGTTCGCAGTCTCATCATAGTTTCGGTATGATCCAGCTTCAAGTTCTCAAATCTGCTCCTAGTTTTCTCCAAGGAGTGATCCAGGTTGTCCGCTCGGATAGATACTCTCGTTCGCGCGTCTAGCAAAGCCTCGTACCTTTGCAGTATATCTTCGGGATGGTGATAGTTTGGACAGATATTCACCACCTAACGGTACGTTTATATTATGTTAGAATTTTCTGCAATATATTTTCATTATACTGAATATTAACCTACTAATTTAAACTTTGTTGCAGCACTTCTCAACTCAACCCACCTGTTCAAGATAATTCTCATATATTTTAAGGTCATTGACGTCTTCTTCAATCTTCATCTTTAGCGCTGTGTACCAACTTATGTCTTCTTCTAATTTCGCTAGGCTTTCCTTACGACACAGAAAGTCTAATTCTCCCATTTTTCTCTCACATCTCTCTCGTTTATCTTTGTTTGAATCGACGAACGGATCAAACTTTATTATGGCACTAGAACATTAACGTGCATTTATTACAATCGAATGCAGTTTTATTCTGAACATATAGCCCGGGGGCCCTAGTTAACCCTTGGCTACCTTCCTCTACCCTTCCGCATCCCCCCTTTCAAATCCCTTCCTCTGCTATTAAAGGGGAGTTGCCACCATGTGGATTACCCTCATGTAGCCTGTTACCCTAAAAAAAAACCGTTAGAATGTAGAGTGGCGTTACACAGGAGCAATCTCGCCTTTTAGAGGACACAACATGGTGACCTGTATAATACTGTTTCCATTACCCTCAGTGGTGATGTGGGTATTGGTCTAAAAACAACTATGTGTGTAAATTAGTATTAATATTTTAATGTAAAAGTAAACTTTTTCTTTACAGTTCCACCGTTGCCAGGGATTAAGGTCAACGAAATTTTGGATAATAAGAGTGATGGTGGTAGCATAATATCAAGTACTATGAAAATCACATCACTATTACAATTTTGAAAAAACGTTTTATTGACTAACTTTTGAATAAATAACGGATCAAGTTCATATTACGATGGATTTAATTACGCAGACGAAATATCAAAAAATGTTTTAAACTATTGTTGACGAAGTATCAACTCTAATTAATTTCGTAAAATTGCACTCACATTTAAAAAGTTGGGTATTTTTATTATTAAAAATTCATTATTTATTTGTATTCTGATCCTATACAGCCTATGGATCCCATAAATAAATATGTATAATAATTAAATATACAATTTATTTGTCATAAGTAATAGTTCATACTTTTCAGTATTTGATTGTAAGAATTTGTAGTTTCTCAGATGAAATAGAAGTTTACGACAAAATAAATACCTCTACTGTAAATAATATATAATCACGTTGCATACTCACTTTCGTAACTGCTCGCTCATGGTCTTCATGTATTCAATTTGTTTCTCAAAATGTTCTTTACGTTGCTGTCTCACAATTCTCATTTCTTCGAACTGCTTGGTTGCTGTGACCTGTTCAAGGAAAGAGTTGACCAAAATCAACATTCGGCTTCTCGGCACGCTGTCGGGATTCGGAATGTCCATCGGAATTTTCTCCAACTTTCTGAAAATTGACCGCGTGAACGCGAAATTTGTAGAATGATGTGTAAATAATCCATGTTTCAACCAAAGTAATCTTTACATGATTTTATTTTTTTATGGATCACGTTTTCACTAGTCTTTGTAAGTAAACATGATTTTCGGAGAATCTTGCTTCACGAAGCTTCATGAATACACGCTTGAACGTTCCACTTTATTTTTCATATATGAAACATAAGGAACAAAGCCAGGTAAATAATGGATACGATGATTTTATGAGGCTTGTGATGAGTTGAAAAATTTGTCTACTTGGTTCTTTATTCTGATAAGGAGTTTCTGTCGCTGATTGACAATCAAACGACTTTTGTTTCCATTATTATTCAATTCCACTATATTTTTGGAACAAACGTTCCTTGCGACAGTAGAAAATTTTATTGCTCATGAATATGAATAAAAACATTTCACTGGATTGGAATTGTACTGTTTATGGGTGATTTTAGTGTATTCATAACCTCCTTAGAAAATTAAGTTTTTTACGCATCGAAAATTATAGAATAAATATTCCTGTTTCTCGTCCTATTTTTTAAAACTTATCCGCTGAAAATCTTAATCTAAAGTAACTATTTGTATAATAAATCAATGAAACTTTATGTTTTTACGTAGCGTTCTCCAATTTATTGGTTGCTTGATTATTAATTGTTACAATTAAATCTTTTGTAATCACTCTTAATATACCGTCATGCATGTAAATATTAATTTATTTGACTCTTTTGTCTCGAGTACTAAACTTCATTTTCCTTTTTCCATAGAATTATTTACGTGACATGTTAGGCAGTGTTACAATTATATTATTTTATTTTATACAGAAAAAAGGAAAATAAACTCTTGTGCTATATGAATATGAACATTTTAGTCTAGGTATTTATTAAAAGTAAAATGAGCTATTGCTTGATAAGTAGGAATCTTGCTAAGGACGAAATGATTTTTCCTATAATACGAAGACATTGTTTCTGACTTATGTTTGTAGGATGTGAATATTGTTCAACACAATTACGGCCTTAATAATTTTTAGAAAACTTATGGGATAACCACATTGGAAATGCATAATTTATTTAAATGTAAATTAACATTGAAATTTTTTAATTCGGCTCAACAAATGTAAGCTAATAATAAAATTAGAGAAACATTTTAAATTTGTCAATTTTAATATTAATATAATCTAAAAATTATCGTTTATTAAATAAATAATAATACAGCCAATTTGTCAAAAAAAGGTGTATTAATCAAATGAAAAAAATAGCGATATGACGTTCCGTCCACAATTTTGCGACTTCCTCAGGTAATATACAATTTTTGAATTTTTTCTGACAAATTGTCAGTTTTATTTGTCGATTTTCGGTCAAATCGTGAAATGCATTTATTTTTATGAGGGTTACGAAGTAAATTTGTACGGTCGGCCGCCGTCGTGTGTGTAGTTCGCGTTCTCCCCAACAGAGATCGGGTCGTCTGGATAGAAGTTCGCTTTCCAGTCCACAGATCGTGTTACGTAACAATTTCTTTATATTAACGCCAAGCCATAAACATGTTGATGTTGATGTTAAAATGAGATGTCAGAAAAATAGTGTAAAAAATCGACAGTTTGCACTTACTTGGAGACAAGGTAGTCTGCCGAATAGTTGTGCAACGGAACCTCTATCCTCATGCATTTCGACAGTTTTGTTTTTTTTGCAAGCGCACCTGTCATCGCTTTTCTCTTCTGTAAGTAAGCGTAACAGAAAATTCTGGCATTAGGATAATATAATTAAAACTATTTCTCCGGTAAATTACACGCGAGGGAGGGGATGGGGGGGGGGGGCAAAATGAGTGAAACTACTTTTTTATTATAACATTATTATTTTGCTTATTGTTGTTTCTTCTGAATAGATAAACAGATATCTTTATGATTCCACAATCTTCAGCAACTTTCATAAACATTAACTACAGTTTATACGAGGGTGATTCAAATATAAACGAGACTTTTGGACCTGCGCGCGCAATAGTGATGGAAGAACGTTCCGCTGTTATTGACTGTTAGGTTGGTTTGTCAGGAGTGGGGGAAGCACGTGACTCATCATCATAGACTCGCTCAGTGTCCATCGTTACGATGTCCGAGCAGGAGGTACCTCCCTCTATTGCGCAACGTATTGTTATCAAGTTTTTAGCTGCAGAAGGTGTAAAACCGGCCGAAATCTTGAGAAGATTGACTGCACAGTTCGGGGAAGAGACGCTGTCGCGAGCTAGAGTGTTTGCTTGGCATAAACAGTTCGTGGAGGGCCGTGAACGTGACCGCAGACCCCGCACCAGCATTACAGCGGGCAACATCGACAGTGTTCGTCAACTTGTTGAAGGTGATAGGCGTCTAACAACTTCGGATATTGCAATTGAGGTTGGAATAAGTTATGGGAGCACTTACTCTATACTCTCAGAGGAGCTATGGTGGGTTCCTCGCCTTCTCACAGTTGACCAGAAACTGAATCGTTTTCATGTGTGTGAGCGTCTTCTTGCACGATTTCGGGAAGAAGGAGACCCATTTCTTTCTCACATTGTCACCTATGATGAAACGTGGGTGCATCACTACACCCCTGAGTCGAAACAAGCGAGTATGGAGTGGAGGAAGAAAGGAGCAACCGGACCAGTGAAAGCCAAGTCACGATTATCGGCTGGCCAGGTTTTGGCTACCCTTTTTTTTACCAGCGTGGCCTGCTGCACCTTGATTTTTTGCATGAGCGCAGAACAATTAATGCGGCATACTACTACCAAATTTTGACTGATGTCAGACTTTCATATCGCCGCAAAAGACGAGACCTTCCGATGAGAAAAGTGATTCTCCTCCATGACAGTGCTCGCCCCCATACAGCAGCCCTGACCGTACAAAAATTGGAGCAACTGGGTTGGGAGACACTGGAACACCCTCCATACAGTCCAGACCTGTCTCCCTGCGACTTCCATGTCTTTGGTCCTCTCAAGGAAGCTTTGGGAGGGCAAAAATTCCGCAGCGATAATGAGGTTGAAGCATATGTGCGCAATTGGCTACAAACACGACCTGACTCTGTTTACGTGGAAGGAATTAAAAAATTACCTATACGCCGGGAAAAATGTGTTTATAAATTAGAAGATTATGTAGAAAAATAAACTATGATTGTTTGTGCGTTTAAAATCAAAATAAATATTTTAAAAAATAAGTCTTGTTTATGTTTGATTCACCCTCGTATTTTAAATTACCCACATCGAGTCTCCACTTCTATTCCCCTGTCATTAATGACGTCACGTAGCGAGTATTTCATCAAAAATATTAGACCTACGTCTATCCTGGAAAATTTTTTCTATGGAGTTACAAAAGCAGCTTCACTTTTCATGTAACACATTTCTTTTACAATATAATTAAAAATCTAAGTATTGATTTATAGGTATCCGATCTCTTCGTTTTTACTTTAAACAGTTTTGAAACTGATATTTAAATGTCGCGCTTCACGTCAAGAGAAATTACGTTGTGTGTAATTGTCTTCCATAGTTGAGTGCATACATAGATGAAATAAGATGTTTCTAATTTATTTATGGAAGAAATTTTTTTTTTTTTTAAAAAAAGGGAATTAATTTTAAAACTATTTAAGCCATGTATTATCATCTTCAAACAAATACAAAAGGATCTTGAAAAATTATTTATATTTATACTATTAAAAATAAGAAATGTTGCAGAGGATTATGTCGTGATATTTAGGAAGTAAATGTACAGATAATCCAAATGTTGGAAAAATTGATCTTCAAGCTGCGAATTTAGAATAGGAAAAAATATTTTCGTCCACGATGAACACCCATTTTGTGTTTTTCTTTCGAATAAAGTTATGATTTCCAGAATAAAACCCCAAACTACTCGACAAATTATTATTTGAATAGGTTTATTACACCCTATCACCAGAAATAAATTTAATTTATATATAAAATTTATTGATTCTTACTCGAAACTAGAAAAAATTTCTACAAACTCTCATTGATGTGTGAAGAATAGGTTTTAATTAATTTTTAACGGACCCATGTAAAATGTTAACCAAATGTTTGTCGTACGAGAATATAAAGAAATTTGTTTAATTATTTCTTAAAACTCGTTAACATCTACGTCGGGTAATAGAAATATAATGTCGGACAATGCTCGAATAATATAATTTTATATACAGCCATACAATTAAAAATGAAGGTTATTATGAACGTAAGAGAAAAGTAATTCATAAAGTTTAATTGGTTAGAGAATTCGCCGAACTCGCATCGTGATGTACGTAAAAGAACATAAAAGTAGAGAGACGAGACACGTGTTTATAACTACCCAATTGGTCTGCAGGCAATACCTGCGAGGGATGTTCTCTCGCAGGCAGAACCTTATAGGAGAGATACGAAAGGGCTACCTTTGGGTATGCCTTTTCCTCTCCGTTTTTGAACTAAGGTTCCCACAAGCCGAGGCACCTCGGCCTGTTCTGAGAGGTGTATGTCACGGTACACGGTAAGAGTTGTCCGCTATTCCCATTGGAATAGTCGGCCAGCTGCCTCCTAAACTGTTCGAGGCACGGAGAAGGAAATGCTGCGTCCCCACAGAAAACTCCTCTCCCGCTATCGGAAGGGCGTGGGACAAGTACCCAATGCCCGACCTACCTGATGCAGGTTTTTCTAGGGTTTTCCCTGCATTACTTTTAGGCGAATGCCGGGTAGGATCCTTAAAATATAGCCCGGGAGCCCTAGTTAACCCTTGGCTACCTTCCTCTACCCTTCCGCACCCCCCTTTCAAATCCCTTCCTATGCCATTAAAGGGGAGTTACCCTCATGTAACCTGTTACACTAAAAAACAAACAAAAAAACGTGTTTATAAATTTTAATAAAATGGTGGAATGACAGGTAAACAATAATGCTTTACCAAAAGCTTTAAAATGATTTATTAAATTATTAGTGTACTTCAGAAATAGGAATAGAGCCATCCAATAAATCGAATAGTTTTAATAAGTTATTTTCATGATAATGTGACACAAAGATTGTCAAAATATCACTGTTTTAAATAAATTGCTGCTAAGGAAACAAAAAGTTAAGACTTCAAATAAAGTTTTATAGCACTTTAATGCTTTTGGGGAAGTTCTGGGTTTATAACGCACGATAATAGTAATTTCCACCTTCTTAGACAATGAATGAATAAATTTATTTTCAAACACATTAATATATTATTGCTGAGTTTTTTTTATGTAACAAAATAAAGCAAACAATTTTTCTTGATTTTCTAGTGGGATTCTATGAGACTAATTGTAATGCTAAAAGTCTGAGACATGAACCTCCTAAAAATGTTTATTTCTGTCAACCAAAGTCTTTAGTTCCATTTCTGTTAAAAAACTGGAAATCTATAATTAGTATAAAAAATAATATAATAAAATATGTTAAATCACTGACAGGGAAGAAGTGAACGTGATTTTTTTTCACCTCTAAAGTTCACTACAGTGATATTTTAAGATAAGACAGTTTCTATTTACCTCCATGATGATCAGTATTATTTACACTTCAGACAGGAATAATTTTTGCGTGTTTACTAAACAACAGCTGAAAAACAAAAGAATAATGGCTAACGAACGTGCAATCGTTGGAATTGGTATGTGGTATTAAAACAATTCACTATGTTCAATATTTTATTTATTATGTATACATTGATAACTATTTTATAGATATTACTGGCAAAATTTCATCTTTCACATGTCCATGTCCGCACAGCAAGCATTGCTTCAGCATACAAGATATTTCTGAGTAACATTCAGCTTCAGCACGGAATGTTACCAGCTAATAATACAATGCCTTAAAAATGCTAATAAATTTGCTTCGTTGATGAAGCAAAAACATTGCAGCGCTTCGTTTTGAGTTTAGCACTTATTATGGACACACAGCGGCATCTTTAAGGACTTGCCAAATTACACTTTAAAATTTCCGGCGCCGAGAAAAAGAAAAGCAATCAAACCGAAAACTGAACCCAGTTCAGAGGCAGACGTGGCTAATCTGCCTAATAACAGGACCGCCCGACCCTTGGTTCGTAATTACAGACGCGAGCGATCCAACTTTAATTAATACTTGCGATATTAACAGAATCTGGTTTGCCTGATGATTTCAGAAAACTGCCGTTATGCCATGGTATTCGACCTTTATTATATCACTGCACTGCCACCTGTTTCATTGGAAAAATTTAGATTATTTGGGTGGGAATCAAATTTACACATGCAGAGAAGAAAGTCTAATTGAAATGCCCGCTTATTGCCCACTTCCAAATTTACCAGAGTGACTCGAAAATAATTTCGAGTTTTTTAACAACACATATACATATTGGTATTTTATATATTTTTTCACATGTTACAGATCTCTCACTCCATGCATTTACAGTACAACATCCATAAGTTATATTTATTCTAATATTGCACAATTCGCTTTCAACATGAATTGAAAGTTGTTGGGATACGATCATCATATTATTACTGCAATTCATTTTTCACTATCGTGTATTCATTAATAACGGTACAAAGAAATTCACACAGAACTCGGACACTGTAGTTTGAGATGTCGACAAAAGTAGCGAAACGCAGTCGAAAATGGACTTTCTAGCAAGTTTTCCGATGTGAAGCTCTTCAGACGAACATTATCTGAAGGTGTTATCTAAAATCTACCGGTATTTGCAACACACTGAAGTAGTCGACCTACTTCGATTTTCTAAGAAGGTAGATGAAGTTGCGCACGAATGGACTTCAGTATTCAGTAGAGTCCCGAAGGCAGGTCGGTGACTTTCCCCAAGGAAGTCTTTCGAATGCCGGTGGAAGACACGGTCCTGGAGCGAGGTCTCTGAGGAGCTGGAGTCTCCCTAGGCAAGTGGTGACCCGAGTAGAGACCTGCGTTCCCGTGTCCCCTGCGGATGAGGAAGGGAGTCTTGGTTGAGCCCTCGAAAGAGCTGCTGCTTTTGCGGGACACGTTTCCGCCGTTGGGTAGGTACAGAGGCTGGCTAGCGCCGTCGGGAGGATACCTCTTCGCACCGGTTCCGTTAGCTGGAAAGCGCGACACCGGCACGATGACGACGGGGGCCGGCGACACAACGGAGGATGTGGTGGATCCACGAGACGCCTCGAGGTAGCTCTTGTCCCACTCGAGGCTCCACTCGTCGGTGGAGCCACGGCCACTGCTGCGCCGGTCCTGACCAGGCGCTGGAGCGGCGTTGGAGACTACGATATCGACCAGCGGATGCAAACCCTCATCTATGCGGTCCAAACTCTTCGACTGATGCCTCTTGCTAGCAAGTGATCCAGGCAGCGGTGCTTTTGGGGTTTCACGATGTGGTGGCCGGGGAGAATCCGGGTCGTTGGTGACGTAGAATAGCCCATCGAAGCTTCCACAGCGGCCCGCGACACCGTCGCTCTGCTTATTGCTGTACACGTGGTGAAATGATTCACTCCTCTTCATCTGAGAGGCCCGAACTTCTTTGCCTTCCTTCCCTTGGTAGCTCTTTTTGGGCGACTGGTACTTTACCACTCGTCCGACAGGCTTTGCAGACTTTAGAGACGCGTGGACTCTGGCAGCGCTGCTGAGCAGCGAGTCAGAGTCTTCTTCGCTGGAATGGCTGGGCGTCTCGTCGTCGAAGAAGAAGGACGACGTCTTTCCGCCAGCAGAGGTACTGTATTCACGACCGTGTATTGCCAAGTGGATGAGGCTGCGGGACCGTCGCGGTGGCTGCGGAAGGATCTTCGTCGGCACAATCTCCGCCTCCTGTTCCAGTGCGTGGATGTGCACGGTGATGGTCCTCGCCGCCACCTCTGGTGTAGGCAGTTTTGCCTCCTTGGCTTCGTCAGCTTCCTTCTTAGCAGCTGCAGCCGCCGCCTCCGCAGCGTACGCCTCGGTCTCCGCGTCGTTGATGATATTTCTTAGCTCCTCCATCACCTCCTCGATGGTAGTCTCCTCCTCGTCGTCTTCATTAGCGTCGAGTGGACCGTCGACGCTAGTTTCCTGCATTATGATGGTATCGTTTTGAACGTGGAACATTTCGTACACCATGGGTTCACGCTCCTCCAAAGATTGTTCCTGGTCGGACGAGCTGATGCCTTCGTCCTCCGCTGGAGTGGATCCTCCCTCGCACGCGTTTTCCTGCTTTATCTTCGGGTTCTGTTGCCTTTGTTTGAAGGAAGCCTCCAGTTCCTGGCACCTATCCTTCAGGCATTTTTCTAAAGATACGAGTACGCCTTTTTCCTCTTGCAAAATCTGAAAAAAAAAGAATTAATCAAAAAATAATTCAATGTATTTTAAACAATTTGTTTAACTAGCAGTAATGATGTTAAAACACTTTTGAAAATAAATTTGTTGCACTATTAGCGAGGAATACATTTTTCACATAAAAAGTAAGTGCATCAAGAAACTTTGAATCTGCATGTGGATAGTCTGGATAGTTTTAAATTGAAGCCTGCATATTTGAAAAATTTTCAATTTAATTTTGATACAAATCAGAAAAATATGTGATGTTTTATGTGAGTGAGACTAAAAATCTGTATTAATAAAATAATAGTTTTGTCTGTCCATGGTTTAAAATTTCGAAAATTTAGAATCTCTTAAAGTTCAATGCATCAGAGAATCTGAAAAATATGTCATATTAATTCTCTTTGTTTGTTTGTGTATTTCACTAGTTTTGTTCGCGAATCATTTTTTTTAAGAAAACAGGCTACATGAGGGTAATCCACGTTGGGCAACTCCCCTTTAATAGCATAGGAAGGGATTTGAAAGGGGGGATGCGGGAGGGTAGAGGAATGTAGCCAAGGGTTAACTAGGGCCCCCGGGATATATTTTAAGGATCCTACCCGGCAGGGAAAATGCAGGGAAAACCCTAGAAAAACCTGCATCAGGTAGGTCGGGTATTGGGTACTTGTCCCACGCCCTTCCGATAGCGGGAGAGGAGTTTGCTGTGGGGACGCAGCATTCCTTCTCCGTGCCTCGACCAATTTAGGAGTTAGCTGGCCGACTATTCCAATGGGAATAGCGAACAACTCTTACCGTATGCCCAAGGTCTGTGACCCCGGAACATACACCTCTCAGAACAGGCCGAGGTGCCTCGGCTTGTGGGAACCTTAGTTCAAAAACGGAGAGGAAAAGGCATCCCCAAAGGTAGCCCCTTCGTATCTCTACTACAAGGTTCTGCCTGCAAGAGAACATCCCTCGCAGGTTACCTACGAGAGAATCCTCTCGTAGGCTCCAGGGCCCTTCGCTATTCATAAGAAAAAGTCAGTCTTTTTTGAACTAAGGTTCCCACAAGCCGAGGCACCTCGTCCTGTTCTAAGAGGTGTATGTTCCGGGGTCACAGACCTTGGGCATATGGTAATAGTTGTCCTCTATTCCTATTGCAATAGTCGGCTAGCTGCCTCCTAAACTGGTCGAGGCACTGAGAAGGGAATGCTGCGTCCCCACAACAAACTCCTCTCCCGCTATCGGAAGGGCGTGGGACAAGTACCCAATGCCCAACCTACCTGATGCAGGTTTTTCTAGAGTTTGTCCTGCATTTCTTTTAGGCGAATGCCGGGTAGGATCCTTAAACCATAGGCCGGGGGCCCTAGCTACCCTTGGCTACCTTCCTCCACCCTTCCTCATCCCCTTTTCAAATCCCTTTCCTATGCTATAAGAGGGGAGTTTCCACTATGCGGATTACCCTATACATAGCCTTTCTACATGCAAAAAAAAAATTAACGTTTTTCGTTATTATTAGTCGAGCGTTTTCCAAGCTATCTTGAGAGAAAACTTTCAATGTTGACTTTTACTGCTGGGGTAAAGATTACGTTATCTTTCAAAAAATTAACTGAACAGTTTTTATTTGAAGTGGTGAATAACTTTGAGGCTATCTTAAACTATTAAAAGGTTAAAACTCAAAATTTAGTCTGACAAATTTGGTTTTTTTGAGAGGCGCATAGAAAAATATTTTCTGTCAAGAGTAGACGAGGAGTTGGTTTTACAGAAGTAACAACAATTGTTTTAAATCCAGAAATCTTGTTAATTGAACAACGAGTTATAAGTAACACGCTACATAAATAAAAATAGAGAAAAGCCCTCCATATCCTATCAAATTCGATAAAGTGTAATCATTAATTAATTTTTTGGAGTCATATGTTGGCAATACTCAATATGATATACTTTTCAATACTGGCTGCAGCAAGCAACTCGCTGTGGTTTGCAAGGAACGGAGGATGAGAGATGATCACGTAGAAGGAAGTCGGCCATCGCGGACACCAGTAATTTCGACACGCCCATGAGAATCTCTGCTCTAGTGGCGAGATGGGTCACATCATATAGACACGACTTAAGCACATTGAAAAATGTTGTATAGCAGACGAAGCACGACGGATGCGAGGAGAACTGGAAGATAAAAAGCTATTTGACTTACAAAGAAATCTTAAATAATTTTTACGTCAACAGTATTTGTTCCTTTGTCACGGTTCGGTTCTCATAACTCATGATATGAGATATCCGATTCTTTGGAAAAACTTTGATGACGACACTACCGTACTACGTCTGATAGTTGTCTGATTCATTTAATAATGAATTCCTACTCTCTGTTGTAATTTTTTTAGGAGTCACAGCATACACACACACACACCTATATAAAGTACTATTAAGTAGCGCTACGTTATTGAAACTATGTGATTTGTGACAAGAATGAGACAGATTTAATAACCACTACTAGACGCCAAGAAAGAAGATAAAATCATACGCGTCACCAGCAGCTTTAAGACACTTAACTGAGGAAGATGTTATAACGGAAAAGGACAATGAACTCTCTGGATGTCCAACTTTATTAACGGTTTTACAGTATATGGGACTAAACATATTAAAATAAATTTCTTTGTAAACATACGTGGTTTGATATACTCTAATATTACTGATTTTAACATCGGATTGTAATCTACACGATAACAGCTACAATAGGATTTTAAAAGAATATCTGACCATGAATTAATCACACTGGATTACAGAGGTATAAAACGTTCACTTTGTTTAAGAAAGCTGATCTGCATGTCTGAGCTGGCAATCTTATCTATTATAATGGCGAATGCACCAGAGAGCGAACAGGCCTTAGAGATAAATTACTGTTGGATTTGAATGAGTTATTGCGTCGTTCGTACCTTTCAAGGATAAGTTGAAAAATGTGACTAAATAGGACTAGTTGGAATACAAATAATTATTCTATTGTACTTAAAATAAATATTTATGTGCAATATAATCATATTAATAAATATTAAATCCGATACAGTTTAACAATTTATTATTTTTCGGCAATTGTGGCATTATCACCGGAAGAGATGTTAAATTTCTCATAAATAATTTTTTTGTGTCGCGCCAATTGAAAATTGTTATTTATCTGCGTAAGCAACATCATTGTATATTTAAACAACTTAATTTCTTTTTGTAATAGAAAGTTTACAATTACGGCATTTACCAGCTGTAACTTCAACGGGAATCCAATGAACTGATGATTTTTAATATTATTTTTGGTGTAAGCACCCCCAGAATAATTTCCCATTTGGATCATTTATTTTTACCCTTACATCTGTAAATTTTTAAAATCGATATAGATATTATATAATTAAATTAAACTGAAGAAATCTTTAAATAAACGTGAAGTCTGTTTTGTTTAATTGCAGATTGAAGTAAAGAAATCTGGTATACACTTCCCAAAATTTTCGGCAATTTTTTTATTTAATTTGCTAAATAATACTAGACTGAAGACATGTAAGATTATATGTGTTTTTAGGGTAACAGGGAAATCCAGATGGTGGAAACTCCCCTTTAATAGCATAGGAAGGTATTTGAAAAGGGAGGGGTGCGGAAGGGTAGAGGAAGTTAGTCAAGGGTTAACTAGGACCCCCGGGCTATGGTTTAAGGATCCTACTCGGGAATTCGCCTGAAAGTAATGCAGGGAAAACACTAGAAAAACCTGCATCAGGTAGGTCGGGCTTTGGGTTCTTGTGCCACGCGCTTCCAATAGCGGGGGGAGTTTTCTGTGGGGACGCAGCATTCCCTTCTCCGTGCCTCGACCAGTTTAGGAGGCAGCTGGCCGACTATTCCAAAGGGAATAGTGGAAAACTCTTACCGTATGCCCAAGATCTGAGACCCCGGAACATACACCTCTCAAAACAGGCCAAGGTGCCTCGGCTTGTGGGATTCTTAGTTCAAAAACGGAGAGGAAAAGGCATCCCCAAAGGTAGCCTTCGTATCTCTCCTACAAGGTTCTAACTGCGAGAGCATAGCCCTCGCAGGCCTTCGTGAGAGGAATAGGCATCCCCAAAGGTAGCCCCTTCCGTCTCCCCTACAAGGTTCTGCCTGTGAGAGAATAGCCCTCGCAGACCGGTCAAGCCTTATTATTTTTTTAAAAAAATCTCGGTATATATTATCACAACCGTAAAATGCAAGCGAGTGCTTCATTGATATTACACTTCATAATTCGTCATTCAACATTGCATGAGAAACGGCCATTACGATTCCGCCGTCACCAACCAGTTATTCCGAATGTCTTGTTCATATGGGCAAATCGAGGAATTTACCAGCCTCTTTTTCATTTGCATGTCATAAATTGACCGAAGCGTGCATACATTAGGTCTGAAAAAACTGCGATGGTTTAATGTACATGACCCCTCTGTATGTAGCGTTCACGCTTGGGCGCGTCTCCTTTATGGCAGATTTCTGAGGCGCTGGAGGAATGGACCGAGGCGTCTAACGGTCGTGTCTACCGTTAAGGCAAGTCGTGTCTGATTTGTTTACCCCAGACACCTTGTCCATCAGCGGACCATCTTCCCCAGTGCACTTTACCTAACAAAAGTTCCTAAAGAAACCAGCACGTAATATATTAAGAGATAAGTTAAATTGAAAAATGGTCCAAATAAATTAAGTGTACTATGATCATCTCCAACGCAGTGTGAAGGAGTTATTTTTTCAGATATTTCCTAGTTATAAAAGTGTAGAATTCTTGGTATCTCGAAATTCACTACGTGTTTTTGTTAATAATAGATTACTATACTTCAGTTGGAACAATGGTACGTGTACTTAACAACTTATTCCTTGTGACCACAGATGTTACTAACGATTTTCTAACTCATTTTTAATAAATAAATACCTGTAAATTAAATTTGATAACCATAGAGTCACGAAATAATTAATTATAACGAAGAGAAATATATAGCATATGTTGTGATCAAAATCGTAATCTCATCTTACCTAATTTATTTAAGAGATTCTCTCCACATAAATTAGGAATTACGTTTTTATGGCTCTTTACTCAGCTGTGATCATGAGGAAGGGCGTTTTTGTGGTTTGCTTCTCATGCATCCAGTTCACCAGTGTCTCTTTCTCATGACATATAAAAAAGTGCACATTAGTGAGTGAAAACTAGAATCTAATTGGAGCCTCGCCACGAGATCTCATTGTCAATGCTGGGATGTCAATATGGAAAGTGTGTCACGGAAATGGAAGTTGCTGCCGGCGTAATAGTGGCCTCGTTGATTGCAACTCGCAGGGCCTTGCATTGTGAAGACTCCGGTTTGAGAACTGGCAGCGTAATTAGGCACAATACACGATAATAGTTTCATTTAAGTCACTTTAATATCCACATTGATTGATTTAAAGTCTTTTTGACAGCGATATGTTAATTTGGCTTTATTAAGCCATTAAAGTAGCTGGAGGTTTCAACACGTGAAATCTCACATTCATTTGTGAAAGAGACAGCATGATTACAGCTTGCAAATTATAATTCATTACAATTTTCTTGAAACGTCTTGTGAACTGAATGTGACCACGTAGCTGTAATATACGTGTATATGATGTACGAACCCAGTTCATGGTATACAGAAAATTATCTGTAGACCATAATTTATGTAAGTATGAGATTCTCTGACTCACTTTCTTATTGTGTCATGGAAAACAGGGATAATGAAGTCTGGTCAGGGGTAAGATTGCTGCCTTTACCACTCTCATACTAATTTATTTATCTGTACATTAATGACATACTAAAAAACCAAATTTCTCACCAGGGGTGAAATAAAGTAATATTGGACGAGTAGTATTCTTCTGTTTTGTAATCAAACACTTCTTACTTGAACACTATTTTTTCCGTACAATATAATTAATCACCCATTAACATATTTATGTGTATCGCGAGTGTATTATGATATTCTACTGGAAAATTCAACTTATTTGTGTGTTAATTTTCAAAAAGTTAATTTTTTTTGTCGATTTCAGTTACAATAAAAGCGTTTTGTATTTACCATAAACAGATAATGTCATAAATTTATCACTTTAAATTTGATTGTCAAGGTTTCTACACATTTTATATACAACAATGACTTTTCTTAAGAATAATTTAAATTTAAAAGAAAAAATATATTTGTGTGGTAAGAACTGAAGCTTTTAACACGTTCCTTGAACCATACAGGTATAGTAACAGTAGTTTGGTTGAGATTTAAATTGTTAGATCATTATAAATGGACCAGTTAGAGAATCGTTGTAGGCTATAATATTTTGTAAGTTAATTTAGCGTATTACGAGTGTGTTGAATATATTTTAAATAAGAACAAATAAACCAACTACATATTTTAATTTGGAATCTGCGGGAAAACTGCGTCCTCATTCGACAATTTGTAATGGGAGAAGCTGTTTTATTTCATAGGTTATAAAAGCCGAATACACCTGTTCGTATGAAACGTGTATTGCTTGTTATATCCGTGAATGGGAGCTCAATTTTTGTGACAAGGAGTGTTCCTGAAATGTAATAGGTTTTGACGAAGTTGACGCAGGGTCTGTTATTTTTAGAGCGTTTGTCGAATTACCACATGCTCTGAGGCGATATGAACGACGATCAAACTCTTAAACTAGTATATCGTGGAACAGTAGTCTTATAAGTAGCAAATATTTGCTTCATTCAGTTATTGGCCTGACTCGTGACAATTCCACGCAGATCTTGAATTTGTAGCGCAAAAATTAAAGGGAGCAGGTTTCACTTTGTTTTTAAAAATTCAGAGTGAGTGTAATCTACACTGTGATCTTTCCGCTCCAATTCCACGTGAATGTGGAAGGGAAATTAAACATCCTCCAATAGATAGGAATACTGAATGTAACCGGCAGGAGAATAATATTTTTATCGTGCGTACCTGAACCCTCTGCTCCAGGAGCGCGACCTGTTCCCTGAGAACCTGGGCCTCTCCCTCGGCCTCCTGGGCCCTTGACCGCAGCTTCTGCACGTCCACGAGGTTCCTTTGCCATCGGCTCAACTCAGCCTTCACCTGTTGCGCAGCGGGAGACGACGTGGGCAGTGCCTGTGAAAAAGACATCAATCAGCGCTTAGGAAACAACGTTAAATTCGTTTCAGTGGCACAGCAATAAAATTGACGCCACAGTCAGTACAAGAAGACTTGTTGGACGACATGATATATTAGAGTTAACTATTTCCATATATTGTACTATGTTAAATTTGATATTGTATTGTAAGTACCAAACTGTAGTAGTTTTGACATTTAAATGAGTAAACAGCCATCAAAATATTAATGTCGTTCTTAAAGAAAGTGCTGTTCCTATTTAATTCCATATTTCGCCTCGATTACTTCTTCCTCCAACAACGAATAGTCGAATAATAAATATTTATTTACAAGTCGGTACGAAAAACAGATTAACTTTAATTGAAATCAGAATATTTATGGCAAAATGTGTTTCATAAAGTGTTAACTGCGATAAGCTGGAAAATAATTTTTATTTTTCTTCTGTAATGTTTTTATCGATAAATTGGGACCTACTGACGGAATAGATTGTAAAATTGCAAGAACTTTATTAATATTAAGACGTGCACATAATTGTGGAAAATTCTCCTGATCATAAAATAAAAATTAATAAATGTCCCAAAAATATTAAATTTACATGATACCTTAATACGAGTTTTAGTAGTCTTAAATCCAAGATATTCGTAATATGAATATTGAAATAATTGTGTCTATTTCAAGAGAAAGATTATTTTAATTTCTCCCAATAAATGCGACAACAAAATATTTAACTTAGTAAATAATTTTAAAATAAAACAGTAAATACAAAATCAGTACTATTTCTATTATTGGGCCAATTAATAACTCAATAAAATAATAAAAACCAACATTGACTGCGTTATTTGAATTGCAGATGACGTGAAGTGTGCCCAATAAACCGTTATATTAATATGTCAAAATGTCCATTTAAATATTATAACTGTTTCTCGTACAACGGTAACACATATAAACAACATTTAATACCCCTGGTGTTCTCAGAACTTTTATGAGTTGAAATATCTTCGAATAGTATTAGTTCATAATCTTTCTAGTCAGAAAAATGGTATATTTTGTCCATACACCAATTGTTGACTTTTTGTTTATTTTGAGTATTATAAAATTTTATAAACCAATTTACTTCGTCAGAAATCAGTTTTAATGGAATACATATTACGTTAAAATATTACTTTTTATTTAGAAATTCAGATTTGAAGTTTAATTTATTTAATAGTGTCATTTTATTACTTCTGTTAAAATGATACTTTGATTATTTATTAATTTCAGTTCTCAGTTGAAGATATGAGGATATAATTTTACGATTAAATTTACAGTATTTGCGTATCTTACTAATTTTTATGTTTGCAAAGCCTTTCTGTAGTGTGTGCTGTTGCTAGTCATTCAAATTAACTCTATACAGTGTATTCGATTTGGATACTTCTATTATGTTCCTGAAGTTATGCCAAAAAGAGCGTGAAGATAAGTAATACTTTGCTGTGAAAGTAATATTGCTGCACTGCAATGAAATTCAGCGTTCGTACTCGATTAGATCTGAGCTTATAATCAGGGATCTTGCTCCAGCAATGCACGAAACAGCGCCTCCAGCTGTTAAATTACTTCACCTCGCGTGTCATAAAAAGTTTGCCATTATAGGAATACGAATTAGGGATCTCTTAAGCAACAGAAGAAAGAAACGAGAAAGGATGTGGGTAACTGTCGTATTCAGTTCACCGGCGATCACAGACGAATGTTTGGTTGTCTACAATCAGGCGTTACGTTGTTTAAGTTCTGCAATAGATTAAAGAAATATTAATTCGCTTGTTTATTGCATTTAAGTTCACACTTTGTGGCAGTGTAATTAAAATGAGAATGTGAGTCTACGTTAAATATTATGCAGAACAAATATTTTTTAATACCTTTAAATCCTTCTACCATGAATAAATAATACTTTGTCCCTGTTATCTCTGTGTAATTTTATTTTTAAAATTGTACTGATATAAGACGCAATCGATCACAAAAATAAAATATTAAATCAAACGTCAACGACAAAAATTAAATCACCGTGTCGCGGACACTCTAAAATGGCGGACACTAAAAAAAGGATCAGATCAAATTCACTCATTCATTGAACAAAGTCTTTTTAATGGCTCAGCCGTCGCCGAAATGCTTCTTACATTGATTGCAAATTATTTTACAGTGAAATTTGATTTATAAATTTTTAACCCCTAAAAATGATTAAAAAAATTAGGTATTTTTAATAAAATTAAATGCATTTTAGAATTCACCTGAATTTGTTTCCTTTTGACAAGAAAGTGAACGGTGTTTAAAGAAATTTCTGTAAAATTCTTTCCATTCAATGTTTTGAGATTCAAAAATATTTCTTTAAAAATAAAATGTAGGAAATTATTCTATTAGAAAGTTTAAAGATTAAGGTTGAGAAACAAAAAAGGGTCACGAAATCTTAGTTAAAAGATTTTTTTTTCTTAAAACAGAAAAAAATAAATAACTACAACTCAATTAACTTTTTTGTAGTTTCATCCCAAGTAACCCAAGTTAATAAATGAGAAATTCTGATTATTTATGAGAGACGCGAGTTTATTTAGTCACATTCCTTCGCTCCGTTAACGTCTTCCAAAAATCTGCTCGTGAAGGAGACAGGAGTTGGCTGGATTCTGATCACTGAACAACGGCTCTTATTCCAAGTGTCACCGATCGCTCTCTCTGTAAGGAAGATTTTCGCTCGATAAAATTATAAGGCAAGGTTGTAGATAGTGCAAGTACATTGGAATAGGAGAGAATATTGTTATTTTTATTCATTTTAAAAATGTCGTATCGATACTATTGAGAGTAATATGTATATTCGTAGATTCTGGATGTTGAAAATAAAAGTTGTCGAGTAGATTTCAATATATGAATTACTCATAAGGGATCTAATTATACATGCACAGCGACTAATATAGTGAGTAGGATTTGAATACGAGTCTTGAAGAATCTTAATTTAGGTTGCTTTAATTTACCACTGATGAAATCAGGTACAAACTGCTATGTTCATTTTTAATATTAATCTATATGAGTTTAGCACCTCAAAGAAATTCAATAAATCATAACACAATTTACTCGTATAATATTCAGATTATTCTGATGATTCTCCAACGTCATTTCAGAAGGTGACTAATAATAAATACAGTTTTTGGAACCTCCAAGACGACTTTCGCTCAAAATACTCCTTAATAATCTGCCACATACCGGATTTGACACGTCTACTGAACAATAATTTTCTTACATCTGAAGAGTAGCCTTATAAAAACAAAGATGTCTTT
Organism: Zhengitettix transpicula; assembly: GCA_037074705.1. Taxonomy (NCBI): domain Eukaryota; kingdom Metazoa; phylum Arthropoda; class Insecta; order Orthoptera; family Tetrigidae; genus Zhengitettix; species Zhengitettix transpicula. Next base: position 42,024,525 of record CM073592.1, on the reverse strand, counting down.
TTGATTTTAATATAATTTCATCAGACTCCAGAAATCTGTTTCATTGGGATATTGATGTCTACTGGCTGAGTAATTGGGCAGGAAGTGGTATAGAATTTATCTTCTAATATTTATGTTCTTTTTTTTTGTTAATAGCTGTTACGATTAGATCCGTTACTCTGAATATTATAACCATTCGTCTTGAATGACTTCAGGCTATTGCCCTCAGCAAAACATTCTGCTCTGTCATTGCTTGTAATTGAGTTTATGGAAGCATTTACATACTTTGTGGAGAGCAGACGCAAACTAGTTTCTTTTATTTTATAAATAAATCAAACGCTCAATAAACTAATTTCTTAATATAGAGTACCTAGAATGATAGAATTGCTATATAATATTTAATTAAAGGGATAATAAATAAATTTACACTCGACAGTCCGAGAAATCTTAAAGATTCGTATAAAATAAATGTAGATGAGAATAAGCCGTATTTTTATTGATCTGTTGTATTAGAAACATCATAATCGTTAAAACATTTTCATTCAGACCCTTAATTTTAAGTATCGCAGTTAATTTTTATCTCAGGACGCATTGGTCCAGGAATTTGTATTAATACAGCCAGAGTTGTAAATTTTAAATCGATTAAGCTACTGACTCCAATTATGCTTTTATTATATTTAAGAATTATCTATTTAATACATGTTCCAATAAATCTACAGTGGTGGACAGAATAATTTCACACAACTGGATACAGTATTTCTGTAATGCATGATATGCCATTTCCGTTTAAATTAACTGAGATGATAGGATAATCAACGCTGACTGCAAGAATAATTGACGACCTACTAAAGCAGTGATTAATTACGAATAACATTGAACTCAAGGTAGGTCACACGGACACGTTAATATTCTTTCATTACGCTAATCCCTTCTTATGATGACCGCAATGAAACCTAATTTTCTCACGATCGGAACGGCTAGTCATAGTCATAGACGCACGCTAGTAGCAAAATTTTTCGCGCATTAATTTCTTCCAAATTCTCTGTCGTCTCCTTGAATACAATTTCAACACATAATTTCCAATATGTAAGCTGCCGATAATTAATGGTGTATTAAAGAAAAATATAATATATCATCATGAAGTGTTCTAATGCCTTCAGCGTTTGCGTCATTTGATTCATCATAACGTATGAGAAAAATATAGATTATATATATAATTGAATGTCTCTCTGTGTCAGTGCCCCCTATACGTTCCTAAACCATTCATCCGATTGCGACGAAACTTTGGTGAGTTGTTGTTTGCACGTCCGCAAAGGTTTCTGTAGGATTTTCGAAGCGTTAGGCAATTCTCAAAGGGATGAATGGGGGTGCAATTTAAAAACATGCTAAAACTGGCGTTTGTAGCGTAGAATAATTAGCTTCGGGATCGATGTAATTAATAGTTTCTATCCCAATATTTTTAGAGAATAATTTCAGCCCCTTAGAGCCAGGGAAGTTAGATCCACTAAAGGAAGGGGTGGAGAGGCATTACATAAAAATAACGGAAACAACCGAGAGTGATGTCAAATCCAGGGTTATAGAAGTCTCTGAGTTTAATTCTGACATTCATTTCTGTGTCAGTTAAGTTTTAGTTCAGTCCCTAGGGCTGGGGATGGAGGGGGAGATATTTAAAAAAATATTCGTAAATGGTCATAATTAGCGTCAAATAAAACGTTTTCTGAGGGCGCTAAATTTTATAGTTTTAAGTGTTTAATTTCAACTCCAACAGGTAAGGGATGGAAGCACGCTTTGCGTACTGGTGATGGTAGAAGGGGTTTTCTTAAAAAATAATGCAAGAAAACTGAGATTGCGTAGTTGTAGGAGTCGCTAAGTTTAATTCTCGCATTAGCCATGATGGTTAATGAAGTTTTATGCTCCGCGTCGTGGAGGTGGAGTAGTTTTGATTTTCTTAGATTCTCTATTTAGTTAAAGGTCGTATTTCTTTACTCCTTTAAGCCACCAGGGGTATTTTTTTCACGGCCGGGGAGGGGAACGTAAACGATAGTGACGCTATTGATGCTGGTTTACCAAAAAGTTCTCCGGGATAATTTAAATAAATACCCAGGCCATGCCGAACACCCAGCAAGTTAACACCTAGAAATAATATCACTTGGGACCGTTACACTCTACCAAGAAACTAATAATGATAATTTTTACAATCCAGTAATACAATGGAAAGTGACCAGGAGGCAAAATTGGGATCAAAAACACAGACTTGAAATTTATATAATATCTTCTACGATTCTGAGATAACGCCAAAGATTTATAATTCATCTAATTGCGTGATATAAAGGAAAACTGGTTACATTTCTACTTATAACACGATAGATGATAAATGTATGATGTTGCTCACATTCGACCATTTATTACGTCACTAAATACTGCACCTGACATACGTAAACGGAAGTACGTCACACTCGTTCTTGAAACTATCCGCACAGCAATAAACCAGTGAGTAGTCGACAAAGAAGACTTATGTGAGGTGAACAACCAGAGAACATCCATTGTTGTTGAAGGTGTAAGAGAGGCCGTCTTCCAGGAAACTGATTAGTGAACCAGGAAGACCGAACTTACTCCTGTCAGCTGTTGTCCGTGATAATGGCGTACGCAAGTTGGTTTAACGTTCTCAATAAATAATGCTGACTCAACTCATCCGGTAAACGTCAACTCAAGACAGATCATTAAAATCAGAATACAAATAGTGCTGGTTATTTATACCAAATAGTAAATTGAACGAAGTATAATAATTTCCTTGTATCATTGTATTAGAAGAGAAGAAACATTTCCGTACGCAGTCTCGTAATAAATCTTTATGTTCAGTGTTTTTTTACGAAACATCTGCCATGTATAAGTACAGTACCTAAACATTATAAATAATACTGGCGGTAGTTAAATTTTCATTTCAAGTTTTTCTTGTAAATATAAAGACGCGGAAAAAATATACGTATGCTGACTTACGAAACAAAAAACAAGTGTTTCAAATAAATAACTGGATGATCATACTACAGTTTGTATATAAAAGTTTAATCAACATAGTTTTAATTTCGAATGTCTTTGACAAGACTTTTCGACACCATATTATGGTAGTATTTACATACTTACCTACATAGATTTGACTAATCATATAATTATTATTACAACAAACGACGAAAAAGTAACTTCTTAATTGTACACCGGCGGGTTTCTCTCTCATGTCATTGAAAAATTGTATCATGTCTAATAGTTGTTTATTGTTATAAAGAGATTCCAAATATAAAAAAATGGATTAACGTGCAATCGACGTTACCAAACTATAACTAAAGGAATAATAGGGTCAGAACATCAACCGATGTAGGCAACACTGATTCAAATCATTTATTTGAATGATGTTATTTTATATAAAAAAAAGAAATGGACGAAGATTGATTCTTAATATGTAACACATAATTATTTGTTTTTACGTGTTGATTCTATTGTGTAAGAAACACTGACTTTTTCGAATAGACATTAAATGTATGCATTTAAATTTTTTAAGGGGAATGTCGTGGTTGTATCTTGGATGCTTTTGAAAGGTACTGTTTCAGAATAATATTGTAGCTTGAAAGGATTCATAAAGTGACACAAGTAGACGGGTACCTGCTAACATTTAGTAAAAATAAGATATTTCCCCACAGTAGAAATTATAGGAGCCATATGCTAATAGTCTACTTAGTGCCAAACATTAACAGGATTGGGAATTTCTTGTAATGAAGAGGAAACCTGAGTTTCACCTCATGGTGATAATAAGCTCTAATTATTTTTAAGAACCTGGTGATACGTTCCTACCAATTACCGATATTTAACAACTCATTTTGTGGGCTTATTGAAACTCATTCCTAAATACTAACAAGTTTCTGACTCCGTTAGTATATATGAAATGAAATTACTTGAAGATGAATGATATTCTCAAAGAAATTCATTAATCCAAAGACAATGGCAGTTGTCCGCAGCCAAAATTGCCTTGGCTTCCCTTCAAACAATTACACTTGAAATTGCGCGGGAAATATAGTCTGTGGTGCACCAGGAGAAAATATAAACACAAATTTGAAAAATAATTAAAATGTATTCAGCCATTTTAAGTTTAGCTCTTTGAAATGAGCCAACAAACAGACAAATACTTTTATTTATCCCCAGCACCAATAACGTAGACTTTCCGAGTATATTGATTTAATTAAAAAATTCTCGACGACTTACAAACGAATCAATTGTTTGACAGAACACAACGTTACAGCGAAATTTATCTCCACAGAGACAATTTTCATCAAATTATACCATGGGTTCCTATCAGATGTTTTTATATCGTTTAAAATAAATAATTAATGATATTCTCAAATAAAGAATTAAAAATACAAAGATAATTCATTTATCTGAAGACTATTATTGTTTAGACTTTCCTCTTACTCTCCACTCTTATTTTGAAATTCTGCGAGGTACAACACCTTGAGAAAGTAGAATTGTAAATATGAGATTAAACTAAAATCTGATAATAATAAAGATAGCTGAATACAGAAAAACAAAATAAGTGATAATGTAAATAACACACAACGTTTCTGGGATCCTTGTCCCTTTCTTCAGGTGCTAGAGCGACACAAGTGCACTCGTCAGTGAAAAAAAAAACCTAAAAAGCTACGAAAACGCAATGATAATGGGAGAGCAGAAGGCATCTCTGATATGAGTCTGGAATTGTACCTGGTGTTAATGTCTAAAATCTTTGCAATTTTGCCCATCAAATGTTAGTTTCTAATTGATAATATGTTTGGAGACTACAGATTGTTTATCGTTGGGAAGTTTGATATTAGACATCTGTTCCTTGATACGGGTATTAAGGGAACGTTTTGTTTGTCCTATGTAGCAGGAACTACAATTAGAGTAGGAGATTTTGTAAACTACACAATGTTTGCTGTAGGTGTCAAGTGAGTGGGTCCTTCTGGTTTTAATCAAGTAGGAAAGTGTATTAGTAGATCTGTAACTGATGGATATTTGATGTTGTTTAAAAAATTGGATGCGTTTGTGATGTAGAAATTTGTAATAATGGAGTACGAGAAAAAATTTGGTTTGAGGTGTTTGGGGACGTGTGACAGTTCTATTTAATGTTTATGTGTTTATTAATAAAATTTAAAGCGTACTCATTATAGATTAAAATGTTTCGGACAATATTTATGTTGTGTGGATGTATCAATTGAATCCTAAAATCTGTATAGTCGTTTTGCAGCTTATCGCATTAAATCGACGGACTCGATATCGTTTTATTTACGACGTAGATTTCACTTCCCACGGCACGTAACGAATCGTTGTTACGGAAACTTTCCACAATTTTTGACTAGAAAGGAGTTTTGGCTTACATAAAATATTAAAACATAAATGCATGGAGTGCAACCATCCAATATAAGACGAGAATGAAATGGCGTATTTACCTGTGCTAGGGCGTGCGGCTGGAAGCCCGCCTGGTGCAGCTCTGCCTGCAGGTAGAGACGCGCCTGCTCGTTGGGCGATGTCTCCAGGAGGGTGTTGAGGAATCGCAGTCCCGCCGCCTGGAGGTCGGGGGAACCCGCACTGCCCAGCATCCCTGCGAGGAGGCGGAAGCGCACAGGCTCCGCGAAGCGCAGCCGTAGCGTGGACAGCGCCTCCGACACCGCGCCATGGCCACTGCCCGGCGGCTCGCACGCCCTCGTCAGCAGCTGGACAACATACAGAAGACGTGACGTTTAACTTCTAAAGATTCAATTGCGTTCCAGTATACATTAAAGCTCCAATCCTTATGGACCATGTCGCAGACTTTTACGACTATCAATTTTTCAAACAGATTATTTAACATTCTATGAGCTTCCTAGTCGTAGCTCTTTATCCTCTATTAACAAATCTTTCAGTTACCATAACAGCAGGTTATTATTTCATAAAAAAATGTTTTAGAAGATATGCGTACAATTTATTTTCATCATTTTTTGACCGCCGACTAGCCCATTATTTATTACCTTAATTTCTCCCACCAATTATTATTTAGATTATTCAGGTTTCCATTGTCTTGGAGGGGAAAGATGAGCAAGAAAAAGTGGGGGGAAAGGCAAAGAAAAGAGAAAACGACAAGAAAAGAGGCAGGTTAAAGAGATGACGTGAAAGATCGTCTTGAAGATCAGAACAAAGACGTAGAGATTTCCTCCAAGGGAAGAAAACAAGAAAAACAGAAAGAAAGAGCCAGTTTGCAAGAAACTAGTCAGGGAAGAGATGGTGTGAAAGAGCGTGTAGAAGTTCAGAAAAAAATGTAGGAACTGCAACGTTTCGAACAGTACTGTTTGTCATTAGGGAGAGAACAACACTCAGACGCGCAACATGAGAGCCCGAACACTCATTAGGGGGCAGACCTACTAAATTTGGCCTGGTCCAAGAGTGACAGATTTCCCAGTATATATATATATATATATATATTCTTGATTAAATTCTGCCCCCTAAAGAGTGAATGATAGAATTTTTTCGGTAATGTTCGAAACGTTGTAGTTTCGATATATTTTTCTGAACTTCTAGACAATCTTTCACGTTATCTCTTTAACCTGCCTTTTCCTTGCCGTTTTTTTGTTTTCTTTTTCTTTTCTATTATTTGCCTCATTTTTCACTTTTTCTTGCTAACCTTCCTACTCCAAGGCAATGGAATACCCGAATATCTAAATAATAATGTTACCTCACCATTGTCAACAAATTTCAAATCCAGATTTTCTCACCATATTTTTTATTAAATCACGGAATACTTACTTTAAAGGATTAGGAAAGAGAAATCTCAATCGGACCGGGAATCGAACCCGGGTCTCCCGCTTAATACTCGCTGAGTCATCCGAGTAAACTTTTTTGAGCCTGGCTATACATGATCCTTTAAATAAAATTTCATGGCCTATATGACTGAGCTTCATTGGAAGCTTTTTTCTGTTCTTTCTCAATAAATCTTACTTTGAATCAACAGAACAGTTCTAACGATGCTTTCTTGTTTTTCAGTGTCAAATATTTATAGCAACAATGTTGCCATGAAATAACAGTAGCAATTATCCATGAGTTTTAAAGTGGATTTTAAACCAGTTTGTAAATCAAGAAGTTACACTAATATGAGTACGATCTAATGAAGAGTTAAGTTCGGTTGGGGCACAGTTTATGGTACATTATACACAGACTCAAAAAAGCCAAGGCCAACCGTCGTATCACTACCAACAATGCTTTACCTCAATTTCAATCACAGGCGACAATATTCCCTAAATTTATACTGAATTGAAAGTTGCTGAACAATTACGAACAACCGTCAATTATATTTTAATATTTTCTGTGTAATTGTTCGATAAAACAGAGGAATAAATTCTGAATTTCTGTACTTTAAGAAGGCTCTAAAAAATATTAATTTGATGCTAGGCAGCACACATAACTTATCAATTTTTTTATAGAACAGTATTTATAACATTTTCATCCCTTTTGTCGGTACAAACAAAATCCATGAAAGAAAAATGTGTTCATAATAATAAACATCTATAAAAATTCTGAAGCAGAATTGATTTCATCGTCTTTCCCAATCTCTGAGGAATTTCCTGAGTGATTTCTCTCTTAATTTTGGAAACTATAGCGTTACGTGTACGAGCAGAATACAGGTGAAAGTGTAGCGAATAAGGGTAATTGTAGAACACCCTTAATAGTCAGTGACTTTGAAGCGTCCATGATATAATAGAACGTGACATAATACGAGCGTATTCGACCTATACTTAGTATTGAGTCACGAATGACAAACTTGGACGTTAAATCTCACCTTATGTATATTAGAATGGACGGAGTCATTGAAGGGAAACATAAAAGAGATCGTATGATGAATGGATTCGTAACCAAGAGACGAGGATCTGACGTGTACGTCATCTGGCTGTTAAAATGGCTATTCCGAGAAGAGAAGATGCTAAACGGAGATTTCAATTGGAGGCCACGAGATTATAAATGACTTTGTGGACATTTAGCAGATAGCAGAGAAGAGAATAAGTGTATTGCCAAATTGAAAAAAAAAATTCAACGGCTTGAAAGGGAATCCAGCTAATGAAATATGCATCTTAATTTCTGCTAATGACCATCCTTAATAATCATTAAATATACTTGTAAATTTTTTTCTGTTGTGAGGTATAATTTAATAGTAATAATAGCAGAAGGATCATTTTCTGCAGTCAGTAAGTACTTTGCTTGAGGATGAAAATCGAGAGCATTCCATAATAAGTACACAAAGCAAGTAGATCTCTGGAGAACTTTCGCTGTGCACGGCGGCGAATCTTCTCACGACTTTACGACTTGCCCAGCAGGAATTTAGCCAGACCGCAAATAATAGCCTAGAGTCGGCTTTGTTTACTGCAGACAAGTGACCTCGGACAGTCACGTTCGGGCAGCAACGTACGCAATGAATCGTCCAACAACTCCATGATTTATTTTGCTTACAAGACACTTCGTTCCGTCTCCACGTTTTACAAACCATAGATTTTATGTGCTCCTTACACGGCATGCATGAGCATAATTTCATATACGAGTGTAAGGTAATGTGCTGAAACGAGTTAAAATGCTCTAATTGAATGGAGTGAGCATGTGACTCGAGATACTGTAGAGTTATTAAAAACAGTGTCCACTCTCACTGATTAAGAAAAATGAATTTAAATTGTTCATATATAGTTAAGTTCACTAATATGATCCATTCAATACACAACGAATATTAGAACGAGCGTTCTTAAAATTTTAATACCTAAGGCACAGAAATATCTTTTTCAGGACTGAACTCTGAACTAGTCATTCATGTAAAAGTAATAAAGAAGAAAGAAACATAATACTGTGAAAGCTTAAATTTCGCGAAATGAAATATTAATTTATTTTCAATACATATATTGTTATTATGTTTTATAACAGATGAACTGTTACTTAAAGAAGAAAATCATATAATAGATATAAACACTTGAATGTAATATATGTCTGAGATTAAAGGGAAAAAATCTATCAGATTTCAACCATAAAAAAATCTAATCTTTTTTAGTTTTTTTTATTAGTAAGACTAAATTTAAAGATAGAGTAAGTGTAAGCAAAATAGATTTCATCTTTGGTAATGCGATAGTTTTTAAAGATATAATAAATTCTGAATTTATCTTTAACCCTTTAGTTCATATGGTGGCATATATACAACATTACTTTTAGTATCACCCCGGGGCATATGTTGGTTTCTAAGAGAGGTAAACTTTTCGGTATCCGTGGACATGTTAAAACATGTCTGTCCTAGGTTTCAGTCACTCTAACCCTCAGATTTTTCTGCTCGCCGGTCAACTTCAGAATAGCTATTTTCTCCTTTTTCTTTCAAGAAAGAAAATTTGAGCTTCATTCTCAGGGTATTCTAATTGCATCAAAATCATAATTATCCAATTAATCTGAATTATTGAAAAATCAGACCTAATTATATTAATGTTTGATGTGTGCTAAATTATGAGCAAAATTGACATTAGTAATGTTTGATATTTTTTTGGTTATATTTTCTTGTTGTATTCATAAAAATAGATCGTAAAAAATTTAGTTGCAAAATACAAAAAAAACAGGGTTAATATACGTATTAATGTATATTAAAAAATTATTTTAATGTAATGTAACCAATCAAACATTTTGTTTTGCCCCCAATTAATTCCACATTATTTTTCCTTCTCGAAAATCACTAAAAAAAAGTAAAGGAATTATTATATAAATTCCTCAATTATCTACTTATTGCAGTACTGTAGGAAGCTGTTTTATAATTTAATACGTTGTTAAACAATCAAAAATATTTGTACTGATAATAAAAATAAGAATATCTAGTGATGAAATGTTTGTCATTCAACCAAAAAAACATTTAAGAGAAGAATATTAATTAGTGAGAGGTTATCCACAATTATCATATCTGAACAATCAATATAATTTCAAAACTAGAACTCGCCGCCATAGTTAGATTTATCTATTTAAATGGAATGAAGTGTTTTGTAATATTACATTTATTTATTTAACGACAGAATTATGGGAAAGAAAATATTCGAATAGTAAGTAGCTTGACAGTGAATCACTGACTGTTGCGGACACGCGGCAGCTACGTGCTAAAATGCTATATCAGACTTCGCCTTTGAACCTTTAACAATTATTCAGTTAACTCCTGTGACATATTTTACATTCGCAGCTGTACATAATTTTCTTGTTTGTTAACATAGCGGGGCCAGGAGCTCCGTCCTGAACGTACGATTTAAAGTCTCCATCGGGGTGACCATAATCTTTCTCAAAGCTAAACAATGACAACCTTCCCCGACAATGTATTGCAACGTACGCTGGTAATGTGAAAATTATACACGAGGCGGGGTCTGATTGCGAGAAACTCGGAGTATGGCTCCTGCCAAATCGCTTTATTGCGCCCACGTTGTAAACAAATTGAGCTCAATGGCTTTATAGGCAACATGCTGCGTCAGGAATTTTACATCCTGTCTCCCAGGAGAGAAAAAAAAGGGTGAGAGTCAGAAAGACAAAGAGCACGTTCTCGCGTACCCGTGGGTGGGCCGTTTACAATGACTTAATGGCAACTTTTAAAATATTATTCTGTGGACAAATTGCACAGACAGGTACTCTCAAATTTAAAATTAACATGAGTCTTTATTTGATTTAGTAAAACAGATATGAATTGTGAGAATATATTAATGTTTCTGAAATATATTTAAGGATTTTCGATTTATGAGGTTTTATAAAATAATAAAGGAATTCATAAATTACGTAAATATGATGAGTCCAGTACAAATCTCCGAGAGCTACTCCTTTACCTTAAAGAATTAATGATATTACTATTGTTTTTAACATTTACGATTATGACTTAAAATAAAGATCTTTACAGTAAATTTTAGAAATTTTATGCCGTCTAAATTTGAAGGGGTTTTGAGGTACCTTCACAATTATACACCAATTCACGTCGTTAGAGATAATTACAGATGTGTAAGTCTTCTGTCACATAATTTGAAAGCCAAAAAAAATTTTATAGCTAATAAATTGAGATATTAAAAAATACAAGCGGATTACACGCAAAAGAAAATCGAACGAGATTTGTGCTTTATCCAAAATTATCGGGGTCGGTGAGATGAGCGCAGTTAGTCCCGTATAAGGCCATGCGCATGAGGGTGACAAGGTTTATGAAGACGATAATTTTTCTTTTCTCTTAAATATATCTTAAGTATATGCAGTGATTATTTTTAGCGATTGAAGCTTTTAGAAAGTGAGGTGTCCCATTCTTGGTAAGTTACATAAAACAATAATAGGCGACATTAGGGAGAGTCTATAAAGCAACGGGAACTGCTTTCACCCTCCTCAGGAGCCATCTGTCGGCATCATGGGCAGAAAACAGTTCTGTCAACATGAAAAGGCGGACACTTATTAACGTTAATGTCGGCAGGCCTACCTGGAGAGCGATGACCCTGGAGCGTGTGACGTTGCTCATGATGCAGACGGCGAGAGTGAAGAGGCCGGCGGAGGAGGACGCTAGGCGTCGCGCGGCGTCGGGCAGACGCAGGCAGGCGTGGAGGCATTGCAGGCAGGCCAGCTCGTCCAGCAACGCGCGACGCATCATCGACGTCGGCGGCGACTGCGCCTGCCTCATCTGCACGGCGCGCAACAGCTCCAGCAGCAGGGTGACGCCGTCCAGAGGGTCGCCGATGAACTCCTGCACGAAACTGTAACAAACAGCAAGTGCAGAAACTCTCTCCAATGCAAAAGCTACTGTAAGAATGAGTGGTTACCACGGGCATTCCGTTACCTGCGAGTAGGAGCTGCTATAAATTGGTCGTCGCAGCTGCTCAATTTTATTTTCCTTGTAGTAAGTTCAGATGTATTTCGTAGTCTACATGGTGCAGTAGAAATAATTGTACCGTAATTGTACTATTGCTCTTGTTTATATCGCTTCGTTTCGTTAGCAGCATCAGTTATTCAGATCGTCCACGTTATTGGCTTTAGTAGCATCAGTTAAGTTAAATGTTCAGATCGTCCACGTTATTGGCTTTGGTAGCTTGTTCGCGTATGAAGTTAAAACCATAGGTTCGTAAGTAAGTAGTTGTGTGCTTCAACAAGAACTTGTAGACTACTGCATGACAGTTATCATCGAATTTAGCATTGTGAATCCGACGTTCGATTATGGTAAACAAGCCAAAGTTTGGTAATGGTTTCAGCAGTCTTATAATATGTTAGAGATTAAAAGCTTGAGAAATGACATCTATCTAAGTTAGCTCAGCCCGTAAATCCTATCTCAACACCTCCAATTGTGGCTTTGGGAAAGTGGAGAAGAATGCTGAATTTAAGGTTTTAAGTGCGTTCGGTCCTGAAAACCTTGAAGTAAGTGTATTGTTTACATTTCATTTGTTCCCTTCGCTGGGAGATCATCTGAACAGTGTTGCATATTTTCACAGATACTCAAATAGAGCGGCTTATATACTTACCATTATTTTCCCAGTTCAAAAGAACTGGTTGTAGAGAATTTTTTGTTCTAATCTCTTAAGACATAGGTTGGCTTTTTTTTCTTTAATGATGAAATATTTAACAAATAATTCCCTTGAAATTGGACAGCATTATTTGTCATCACCAGAAATTTAAACTAACTTAGAGTAAAATGAATTCATTATTATCTTAGTTTTATTGTCATTCCTTTCGATGAATTGAACGCAAAAAATCTTTTTCTGTGAATATATTATAATTTTCCACATTCATGCTTACATTTTCTCTGACAGGGACGGTAAGTGCTTTTATCTGAACGATGAGTATGAGATTCATGGAGTAACAAATAGGTTAATATTCTCCGAGTGTACAGTATACTATACATCATGATCTTGAACAATAAATTCGTTCTCTTGCTAATTTTCTTACTGTTAGTGTATCCATAACGGTTATTCGTAATCCATAGTTTACATAGATACGTGAACCGTTTTTTTAGGGCAACAGGCTACATGAGGGTAATCCACGTTGGGCAACTCCCCTTTAATAGCATAGGAAGGGATTTGAAAGGGGGGATGCGGAAGGGTAGAGGAAGGTAGCCAAGGGTTACTAGGGCCCCCGGGCTATATTTTAAGGATCCTACCTGGCATTCGCATAAAGAAATGCAGGGAAAACCCTAGAAAAACCTGCATCAGGTAGGTCGGGCATTGGGTACTTGTCCCACGCCCTTCCGATAGCGGGAGAGAAGTTTGCTGTGGGGACGCAGCATTCCCTTCTCCGTGCCTCGACCAGTTTAGGAGGCAGCTGGCCGACTATTCCAATGGGAATAGCGGACAACTCTTACCGTATGCCCAAGGTCTGTGACCCCGGAACATACACCTCTCAAAACAGGCCGAGGTGCCTCGGCTTGTGGGAACCTTAGTTCAAAAACAGAGAGGAAAAGGCAGACACAAAGGTAGCCCCTTCGTATCTCTCCTAAAAGGTTCTGCCTGCGAGAGAATAGCCCTCGCAGGCCTCTGTTTGAGCTAGATACGTGAACCGGATTCAGGCGTGTATGTGAGTATAGTTCGAGAGGTTTAGCCTTCGCGAATTAGGGGAAATGAGATGATGGGAGGAGAGTTTGGTCAGCGGAGAACTTCTCTTAGGGAAGATGTTGGGGAGACGCTACTACCATTTTTGAAAACATTCATTGTGTCATTACGAACGGGATAAACAGGCATCCTGTACTTATCAGCTCTTAAATTTTACGGATTATCCTGAAACTTTAGAATTAAAGTTATTTCCCAGTGGTGGAATGAAGCTTGCAAAGATATTATTTGAGTATTTCATTTTCTATAAACTGCAAATGAATAAGGAAAATTAATATTGTGCATAGCAGGTTAATAAGTGATTGAAGATACGAAATGGAAATAGTCGGTTGTAAAATTGTAAGAGTTAAAAATTCTGTGATTGAATTTAGGTCGCCATTTTTTACCGTTCGTTTAATGTCGGATTAAATCTTTGATAAGAAATATATATTTTTTGCATGCAACAGATCCACGCTATTGCTTCTCTAGATTTCCACATCCAAACAAATTTTTGTGACGTTTCTGAACAATTAATTGATTTCTTAGCTTTACCCAGAGCAATACAACATCAAAGGAGAAACCATAACCGACACATTACAGGACGGTCGCATTGTTCACATCTGCAGCTAACAATTAGTCCAAGTAGATAGTTAATTATTGGCAGGCGAGTGTTTACGTTATATACGGATCCAATAAACTGACTTCGAATGTAGTTAAATTTACAAAATCATTAATTAAATTTTAATAAATTTCGTATAGATGATTTAGGACCTAATTAATTTAAAACGAAATTTAAAGACGCCAACCAGCAAGACTGTAGTGTTAACAATTCGGACCTTTCTAAATCTACGATTCGTTCCGACAAAAACTTGAGATGCCCCAGCAACTGAGTAAACAAAGCCTGTCACTCTCACCCCCGAACCCTATAAATTTAACAAGTCCCAAACTCTTTTGTGAGACGCGAAGGCCTGGATAGCAAACTGTGAAGTAAGCTGAATATGATAGATTAATTTTCATAACATAAACAAAGATTAAATTTACGTACCCTGAGTACAATATATTTCTTTGCGTCAATGTTTTTAGAATAGTATTAACAGTTCCTAGTTGTCGCAGCAAAGAATCGTGTTCAACTGAGCGCTCATCGTTACCCCCACTATATCCTAAGGGGCGAGGGCGACTGCGCAGCTTTGGTGGACCCGACATCTGAAACCTCACGAGCTATAATTATATTTGCGTGGTGCGTTTTAAAAGTAACTCCATTTGTATTGATGGAGTTTTTGAAATTACGTTCATCTTTTTCTGCTATTAGAATTTTACAGTATAATATTATATCATGATTCTTACATGTACTATAGTAGTATATCAAGAGGAAAGTTTAATTACTCGAAGATAAACCGAAAATTGAGAGACATTTAAATGAAATATTTGTTTTATTAATTGAAAACCAGTTGTACTTTAATCGTTTATATTTTATTATACAATTACCAGAATATATGTTTATTCGTTTAATATTTTATTTTAATAGGTACACATAAATATGTAGTATATTTATTTGGAACCAGAAAATATGGAACAAGGACTTCATTAATGTCATTTGAAGGATATGTGATTATAATTTATAGTCATATGAAGTGAAACGTTAAATTAAAATTAAAATTAGGTCATTAAAATTTAGTTTCATGCGAAAAGAAAAAAATAGATATTAACGGCTTTCCAATAATCTTGATATCCGGATAAAGAACCACGACAGCAATATTTGCAATTTATATTGAAAGTTGGCCGATAATTAAAATAACAGTACATTGTCACATTCACAGAAAGCAATAATTTTTACGCCTTTAATTAAAAATGGAACATTGATTAAAGAGAGTTTGGGGATATCAGTGTTAATATATTTTTATGGACTACGGAGAAATAGAGTAAGACAACTTTTCTCTATTCTCCCAAGTACATGTATATAATTACGTAAGGAGAAAGAGTGAGTGATCTTCACCACCATGCATGACTTGGAAGTTGTCAAATCGCAGTCTCTTTTACTTCCACAACAGATGTTGGCCACCAATCACCACTTTCGCCTTACACTCGACAGTTAACACTTATTTGATGGAATCTGACTAACTTTCTTCTTGCTCATAGATGTAGATCTTGTACAAACGTTCGTTGTATCAGTGTGTATGTATTGTAGTAATTACTCTCGTATTATTCGCCCATTGAAGGAGACACAGAATTCTTTATTACCATGGATCATGCAACACGTGTATCTGGCTTACCTTGGGAACGAGAGTCTTAGGTCAGCTCTGAGCTTCGTCAGCAGCTCGGATGCGCTGCTGAATTGGCGGAGACTCATCTCTGGCTGCTGTTGCTGCTGCTGTTGACGTGGGTTACTGGGGGTGGAAGACGTCTCCGCCGCCGACGTCGCCCCCGCACGCCGACCCCACTTTTTAAGTGCGCCGGCATAATCCTCAGGGTTGTAGACGGGAGGTCTCTGCTGTTCCTAAGACAAAATGAGAAAGGTTTTTTAAAAATATAAACACGTTACCAATAATTTTAAAGTTTCCAGAATAATATTAAATAATCCTTCGACAAGATAAAAAAAATACTACAGGCAATTTAAACAGTATTCAACTTCATTTTTACTATCATTTTCATATTGCAAGTTTCGGATTATTATAGCAATAATAATTGTATTTGGACACAGGGTCGTAGTAACATTAATTACTGGAATAAAGTTTGATGCTGTTATAGATATAAAATAAATTTGAAGCGAACAGATTTATCTAAAAACACATTTAAACGATGCCACATTCTATTCTCATAACTGAAAATAAAAAACGCAAAGTAAGAATGTGTTCTGATATAATAATAAAAATCTTCTCTCCCACCCCTCACGGTATAATTTATTCTTGACCATGTACTTATACATTTGGTCGGTATACTCTGTCCTATTTGAGTTTAAACTCTATATAACAATAAATGTTCCTTTAAAGTATAAATTATTTAACATTTATACGCTTTTTAATTTTAGATACTGTCCGTTTGAGATTGGGAGAGGCTGGTGGTATCGCGATCGCGATGCATGATACATTTTTGAGACAAAACCAATATATTTTCCAGAAAAATATTTAAAACACACAATAAAGATATAATTTAGCAAAGTGCAATGGAACTAAGTAGCAACTGGTTCTTATGTATTGTCATTTCTCAATAGTAGTATCAACTGGACAACATTCTGTGAAATAGATTCAATCCTCTGTGTTCTGTTTAGGTTTGAATGACTTCCATAATTCGATAAATGGATACCGCAGTTAGTGAAACACAGTTCGGAAGCAACATCATTTTAGGAGATAAAAGAAAAAATTAAAAAAGACAGTTTTCTAAAAGATTAAAACGCAGAAATAAATGAAAAATTTTATTTTCAAATAAATACCAATCCTATTAAACGGAAAGTCTCAGTTTATTGGAATAATATTGATGAAAGTATTTAAACTCTACAGAAGTGTTAAGAAAGTTTATTTAATAATTTTGTTGACAACTTTCTTCAATCTCATTTTTATATTTAACACAAAATTAAGTATTACTGATTATGTTAGCGTTTAAATAGTTTGTATTTATTACTTAAAAATAAATTAAAGATTTATTCATAAATTTGTAATATTTCGTACGAATTCCTAAAATGGATTCATAAATTTTGAATATATGTCACGGCCGGTTTCGATACATGAAATGACAAAAAATAATGAAAAATTAGAAATAAAAATCAGTTTTGTAATAAACATGGTTCTAGGTTTTATATTTTGACTTTAAACACAAATAAAATAAGACTAATTTATATATTTGAAGGTATAACGTATTTGAACTGAAACCACAATTTAAGTAATTGTTTTGGAATACATAAAGTGATAAATTCTGATCATGCGTAAAACCAACGAAATATTGCTGTTAGTTTTAAACACATCAAAATATTCATCATCATTTATATGTTTTCTATTTGTTCATTAAATTAAACGTATATTGAGGAATTATGTACCTGTGTTTTAGTAAAATTAAAACTAATTTAAAGCGGATTGAAGAGTATTGAAGATAAAAATACGTAATTGTTGATATCAAATCCGTAAGCAATAATATTGTATAGTGTATTTTATTTTATTATCTAAAGATGTAAATAGTAACACTTCTGCATATAATGAACACAGGAAGAATCACCCATATGCAAACTTAATTTTATTTGCCATCATGTACTCTAAGGAAATTTCTGTTAGCATTTTCTTCATTTATATTCATTTAACGTTGGTATATGTAATATTTATGTTTCAAATCAATAACCATTAATATGCATACTTGACGAGAATAAATGAAGCGTCAATGTCACTACGACGTAGCTGTTTGCGAGACCGCGAGGTAAGGAACAACTCGCAGTAGCTGTTTCTGCAAGATCCTTGTCTACGTGTAGAGAGAGCCTTGTAGCCCTCCATCTCTGAATCGTATCTCGGCATCTAAGCGTGAGATGGCCATCGCGGTCATTGATTCCCACCCAGCATCCTCCCAAGGTTCCGTCCCAAACAGTAATCTTTGCCAGTACTCTACAATTTAACTGTGGAGAATCGAATAACCAACAATACTGATCAACCTGATCTGGAAAACAATTCACGGAACATATCCTGGATGTAGTTGTTCGTAGTACACTTTATCTTTCCAATTACTAAGTCACTTCATTGTTAGCTAACAATCCGATTTTTTTTTAAAAAAAGAAGAAACGCGTTATTTGACTTTGTATACTCTCCCCTAAAATAGTGTAGAATAGAGGGATGCGGAATGGAGAGCAAGATAGCGAATGGTTGGGTTCTGTCTGTGACAGCCATTTTTTTTTCTTTTTTTAGGGCAACAGGCTACATGAGGGTGATCCACATTGGGCAACTCCCCTTTAATAGCATAGGATTTGAAAGGGGGGATTTGGAAGGGTAGAGGAAGGTAGCCAAGGGTTAACTATGGCCCCCGGGCTATATTTTAAGGATCCTACCCGGCATTCGCCTAAAGAAATGCAGGGAAAACCCTAGAAAAACCTGCATCGGGTAGTCGGGCATTGGGTACTTGTCCCACGCCCTTCCGATAGCGGGAGAGGAGTTTTCTGTGGGACGCAGCATTCCCTTCTCCGTGCCTCGACCAGTTTAGGAGGCAGCTGGCCGACTATCCCAATGGGAAAAGCGATTAACTCTTACCGTATGCCCAAGGTCTGCGACCCCGGAACATACACCTCTCAAAACAGGCCGAGGTGCCTCGGCATGTGGGAACCTTAGTTCAAAAACGGAGAGGAAAAGGCATACCCAAAGGTAGCCCCTTCGTATCTCTCCTAAAAGGTTATGCCTGCGAGAGAAAATTCCTCGCACGTTACCTGCGAGAGAATCCTCTGTGAGAGAATCGTTTGTGACAGCTTTTTTTTTTTTTTAGGGTAACAGACTACATTTTTTTTTAGGGCAACAGGCTACATGAGGGTGATCCACATTGGGCAACTCCCCTTTAATAGCATAGGAAGGGATTAGAAAGGGGGGATTTGGAAGGGTAGAGGAAGGTAGCCAAGGGTTACTAGGGCCTCCGGGCTATGGTTTAAGGATCCTACCCGGCATTTGCCTAAAGAAATGCAGGGAAAACCCTAGAAAAACCTGCATCGGGTAGGTCGGGCATTGGGTACTTGTCCCACGCCCTTCCGATAGCGGGAGAGGAGTTTGCTGTGGGGACGCAGCTTACCCCTCGCCATGCCTTGGCCTGTTTAGGAGGCAGCTGGCCGACTATTCCAATAGGATTAGCGTACAACTCTTGCCGTATGCCCAAGGTGTGCGACCCCGGAACATACACCTCTCAAAACAGACTGAGGTGCCTCGGCATGTGGGAACCTTAGTTCAAAAAAACCAGAGAGATGTGAGAGCATCCCCAAAGGTAGCCCCCGCCAGAGCTCTCTGGATCTTCACAGGCTACATGAGTTCGAAGTCGTATTTAAGTCAACCATTTGCTATTCTGACGCGCAGTTTGAATAATCCTGGAAATCATCGATCACCCGCATTCATTCCTTGCGATTGAGTTATACCCCAGTCACACGACTCATAACGTTTCCATAGCTTTTTCAACACAGACCAGAGAAACTCTCACGCCGCTGGTCACGACGACGAGTCTGTCTGTTCCCCAGAGGGGTTGACTGAAGCAAGATTGTTGTCCCTAAGACATCTTGCGTGAAATCGTACAATATGAGCTGTCTCTTTACATTTAATTATAAGTATAACACTGACATCACTTAAAGTCGACTGGTTTTACATAAAAATAATTTTATGTATAAGGAGACAATATTATTGTGATTCCACCTCATATTGTTTGACCAAACAGAACGGATTGGTTCTAAGAGACGTTTAGAAATTGACGAGATACACATCGTGTAGGCGGACACGGAGCCACAGAAATGCGCCGTGGGAGGTTGGAGTATGATAAAGGAATTCGCGGGAGATGAATGAGGAAGCTGTTGCGTGAGTGCGTGAAAAATGTGAGTGCATCAGGCCTGTGGCAACGCTGGCGTGTGTTGAGTGGCGTGTCGCTGACCGTGAGGCCAATGCACCGAGACGTCAAACACAGATGAGCGGGCTTATCCATACAACACTCTCTTACCATTTCAATAACTGAGTTCTTCGAGGAATAGAGACAATACTTGTGAAAGTCCTAACTTGTACAGTATCATCGATAAAGAACACGACTCATTAAATTAGAACCTATTTTACACATCCTTTTATGTGACACACTTCTCCATGCCTCAAATACTGTCAATTTTCCGCACTCCTGTTGTCGGTCTCCTTCCTCATTTCTGTATCCCATTTTCAGATGTCCTCTCTGAGATCTATGCATAACATAATTTTTTTTCATATTTTTATAGAAACGATTTTCGTAACAAACGTTTTATTACTAATGTTTTTTATAGCTTTCATGGTTAATTCTTTTAGGATAGTTGTTTATGTTATTGTATTTATTATTAACTATAGTATTAGTCTCAATGTTGTTTACACCTTATCGACAACCGTTTACATTTTTATTATTTAAATTTCAATTGTTTTTCAATTAATTTATATTAAAATACCTCAACATATTTATCAATTATTTGGTTCATAAATGGTTGAATAATATTTTATAAACATTTCGTTTAATTTATTTTATGAATAAATCATCTGTTAATATGATCGATATATTAGTAATTTTTTAGTGACATTTCTTTTGTGGGGAAAAGGAATATTAGAATAATAATTTAACAATATGTCGTCTGTCACTTAAAGAACAATTTGTTATGAACTCCCTCTATTGTTAAGTCTAAGTAATTAATTTTATTACCTTTTTTCTGAATGATATTTTGTAATAATTTATTAATTTTAGTTTCATCTATTATTAACATTTGATCACCTATATATTGTTTTTACAAATTTTTGGTTTAATATTTGTAATCTTTAAAGTCGTATTTAATAAATGGTTATGATACTAACAGATAAACACCCACCCAATTAAAGTCCCTTATTTAAATATTTTGTATTTATAAATTCAATACCAGTTTCCCAAACAACATATTTTGATACATCTATGAACATGACCGGATAATGGAATGATTTTAGAATGTGACGTTGTGGATTAATTTCAAGAAATTTGGCAATGTTCCATTGAACAGTCGGATGGGAATGGTGTTTCACCTGGGTTGTAGGAGCGTAGTCATAATTTCGTGCAGGATTTTGCGTTGCTCGAAACAGGTGCACTCAAGTTATGACGCTTTCTACGTGGTGAAAACTAAATTTTCGGCATATTGAAGGTCTGTAGAATTATTGAATTACATCGGCCATATTGATAATTTGAAAATTAATACACATATAATGTTTTCCGTGTTTTTGAACATTGTTTAATTGAAAATTGGTTTTTTAAATCATGTATATTTTCTTCTTTTTTTATATGTGCATGATTATGGCAATATTGCCGAAAGCTCCGATTTCAACATTAAATAATTTTATAAAAGGAATTAATAATGAGTTATATTATTAAAATTGCGAGTGAGTAAAAAGCAATTAGAGACGAAATACAATTTTATTTCCTATAATAAGAAGTATGTAGCAATTCAATTAATAATAAGATTAAAAATATCAGTCTTAATCACTTGACAGTAAATTGTTGATATTAGAAATTAGAGAAAATATTTAACATTTTTGTTAAAAAGAATGTACCTTCTGATCGGTAATTTAATTGTAATAAAATAAATAATATCTTTAAATTATCCTCCACTGATGTGTTCTTTGCTGCAAATATGTGTGCTGGATTTTTCAAACTTTAAGATTGTGAAATGTTCTATTATTCATGACAATAACTTCTTCTTCTGATACCTTTGAGTAAATAATTTTTCCTGGCTACTCTGAGTCCAAAGCAATACTGTATTAATAAATAAACAACACAGCCAATATGTCAGAAAAATGTATTAATCGATAAAAAAAATATTATTGAAATACAAAGTTTCGTCCATAAATTAGGGGCTTCTTCAAGTAATATACAGTTTTGAATGTAAACATGTAAATATATATTATTAGTTAAGAGAAAACTGTATAAATTTCTTGCATACATTTGAAACCGAATATTACCTGAAAATTCCCCAAAATTGTGGACGAAACGTATTAAAAAAATGTTTTTTTCATTAATTAATACATTTTTCTGATGTATTGTTTATTTATTTATTAAATGATGAATGTCACATTGTATTAAATATAAATAAGTTTTTAGATGCGACGAAACGATATCAAAACTGCAGCATGTCCACACGCGTCACATAATAATCCCTTTCGGATTAAATAACCTCTTTGATACGTTGACTATACTTTCGTTATCGTTATAACTAAATTGTTTCAAAAGAAAATTTTATCACATTGGAATTTTGTACCTGTTCCCAGAACAAATTTAAAGACGTACTCACGTTAAAAGCACGTACGGTAGTTCCAAGGCCAAACTAAGGATGCGAGGCCTATAATACGTGACACATTCAGGCAAATATAGGTTTCCGGATTCAGTACAAGAATTTCAAGATTAGGTTACTTTGCAATAAATGTAATGGGATCATTACGAGATCATTTACGGTTTAGGTTGTATGCTGTAATGGCAGACACTCGTATAAACAACCTGTTAGATATTGTTTTATTGGCCATTGCCGTGTTTACATCAGTCGCAATGTATACTCCGTTGAGGAGGAGTTTTTCTTCTACACGACGCCTGCGGCGGTGACTGCGGGCGCTCTGGGTTAACGAACTGTCAGGTCGTCCGCGAACACATGTCGCTCGCACCTGGTCCCGCACAAAATTATAAGCCTGCTGGCGAGTGACACACCTCAATTACCTCACACTTAAATCCCCGGAGAATCATTTGATCCAATGAGTTCCTCAAAAAAAGGAAAGAAAATCTAATTCACGGTGCGACTGGTGCAGAAAAAGTCAAGGTTGGAACTCTTCTCAACGAAACGTAATTACATTAAGTGTACTTTCACCAGCGCCCAGACCTTTAGGGATGTAGAGTTACTTCCTGTTTCATTTTTTCCTGCCAATCTTTCATAATTGAGAAGTGAAGTCATGAAAGTCATTTATTGGAAATTAAACCTCCCTGGTGTAGGAAATATGTTTATTTTTATTCAGATTAATAACTTCCGAGTTATAATTTTTATAACCCCACTATTTTATCCGCCTCGATGAATATAAGTTTTTATTTATTCATAACATTTATTCAATTTCTAGTCAAATTTTATAAACTATAAGATTTTATTTTAGTACATAAAAACCTAGATTTTCGATGTATATAAATATAATAATTTGTATCACAATTGTAACATTTACATTTAATTTAACTTAATATACTTATGAAATAACTTCCTGAAATCCGATCTTTCTCTCTGCAACATGACTTAAACAGAAATGGCCCTAGTGCGCTCACTCAATCGTTTGTTTTAGCCCCAACCTCAGTCAGAAACGTATCAACGTTCGCCGGAATGTGCTGACGGAAGAAGAGGCATAACTGTTGGTTCATAAAATTTCATGGCAGCTGAAGAATGGACGTGTATCTTTTCATTTAATCGTATATAAATATATATCAAAGCTAAAACCTTGAATTACGAGTATAAGTTCCAAAAACGTATTTAATCACTAATGACGGAGTATTCCAAATTTTTGTAGAGATTTCATCAATGATTCTGCGTTGAAAAATCCAGTGTAAATAGTTTTAGAGAAATAAGAAATCATTCTCCTTTGAAGCGGCGTGGAGTATAATTTCCATCACAGTAATATCGTTTCTTCCTACCACGTCAACGTGAAATAATTAAACGATCAAAAACACTCTGGATGAATGTAAAGCTCGTAAATAAGTTTATAAAATCGTTAGCAAGTTTATTCACGTGTTATATTGGACAAACCAATCGTTCTTTATCAACCAGTGTTGTACAAATTTTCCGTTTGGAACTCTAGAGCTTCATAATATTTACGATCCTATTTTGAGATAAATGTTATGTTATGATCTTTAATTTTTTATAATTATACTAAGGGGTTGTTTTGATTTTTGTACATTAAACTTACGAATTTAACGTACGTATTAAATGTTTTTGTGTAGAAACCATCATAAATGTATAAAAATCATATTCATTTCTCCTCCAATGTGTTTCCTGTTTTTGTGCATACGAGACATCGTAAGTTGCTGAACTTGCAAGCTGCTGAATAAACAATTCTCGAGTTCGACCAGAGCAATCATAAGAACTTTGAACGGAGCTAGCTTTCAAAACATAGAACGTTTTTAGACTTTCTGTCCAGGTTGAAATCGTTTAATAAATTAACTAATCGAACAAGCCTCCTTTCTCTGCATGTAGTTGTAAACGTACGATAAAGAGAATAATCACTTTTCAAGTAAACGTCCTCGGATCGAGGTACTTGAATAAACACTCGTAGCAGATTTTTTTTGTGTTCTATTGAAAAAGAACGAATCACTAGATTCTCATTAAGGATGAATTCTGCCTGCGAGGGCTATTCTCTCGCAGGCAGTGCCTGCGGGGGATGTTCTCTCGCAGGCAGAACCTTGTAGGAGAGGCACGAAGGGGCTACCTTTGGGTATTCCTATTCCTCTCCGTTTTTGAACTAAGGTTCCCACAAGCCGAGGCACCACGGTCTGTTCTGAGAAGTGTATGTTCCGGGGTCACAGACCTTGGCCATACAGTAAGAGTTGTTCGCTATTCCCATTGGAATAGTCGACCAGCTGCCTCCTAAACTGGTCAAGGAAACGGAGAAGGGAATGCTGCGTCCCCACAAAAAACTCTTCTCCCGTTATCGGAAGGGCGTAGGACATGTACCCAATGCCCGACCTACCTGATGCAGGTTTTTCTAGGGTTTTCCCTGCATTACTTTTAGGCGAATGCCGGGTAGGATCCTTAAAATATAGCCCGGGGACCCTTGGCTACCTTCCTCTACCCTTCCGTATCCCCCCTTTCAAATCCCTTCCTATGCTATTAAAGGGGAGTTGCCCAATGTGAATCACCCTCATGTAGCCTGTTGCGTAAAAAAAAAAATTCTCATTAAAGATGAATGCTGCCTGCGAGGGCTATTCTCTCGCAGGCAGAACCTTGTAGGAGAGACACGAAGTTTTGAAATGTGTATATTCCGGGGTCACTGACCTTTCGTATACGGTAAGACTTGTTCTCTGTTCCATTGGAACAGTCGGCAGCTGCCTCCTAAACTGGTCGAAGGTAATGCTGCGTACCCACAGAAAACTCTTCTCCCGCTATCGGAAGGGCATAGGACAAGTACCAAATGCCCGACATACCTGATGCACGTTTTTCTATGGATGTCCCTGCATTACTTTTAGGCGTACGCCGGGTAGGATCCTTAAACTATAGCCCGGGGGCCCTAGTTAACCCTTGGCTACCTTCCACTACCCTTCCGCATTCCCCCTTACAAATCCCTTCCTATGCTATTAAAGGGGAGTCGCCAATATGTGCATTACACTCATGTAGCCTGTTACTATAAAAAAAGATTCTCATTAAAACGGCCTCTTAGAAATTATTCATTATTAATTTAAAAATAGATATGAACGATCCTAGTGAATACTCATCACCTTTTATTTCAATACGGTTCCTTAGTTAATTTAGAAAATATTTGGTCTTCTCCTGCGGCGAAGGGACTAATGCAAAAATTTTGAATTATTACCATTTGATAGATTTACTTTATAAGAATAAAGTAAAATCCATCAATTAAGATAATAGAAAGTTTCTGAATATTTTTTATATGAATCTTCCAATATATACGTAAATCGGGTTAATGTTTTCGCTGCTACAAGGATGAATGATTGTGAAATCATTTTTTATAGTAATATGCTTTACGAAGCTTAAATATCTCTTCATAATGTTGATGAAATTCCTGCTTAGTATAAAGAAAACAGTGCAATCAACACTTCCGCAACTGGCACAGTAAACAACAATGGCTGATGTGAACCAACTCAAAACGCAGATTGGCAGAACAGAAATAAATTATACGCCATAGCTTTTATTCGCATGGACCTTTTCGCACATAGTAATTCCTGCCAACTAATTGAACATTATTACAGCGCGCGTTGCTGGTGCGAATTTCAGCGACTTGATTTAAGGAGCGTTACTCAAATTGCCTTAACTACGGGAACATGAGCTTTTTATCGCACACGTTTCAGCTCAAATTAGAACTCGTGGGGTCACGCGTAATTGTGAGACATGTGCTCGGCTTCAGGAGTACCGCAACACGCCAGATCTCGTCTGGACATCAATCATTGCACGCATGTTTTCTACCCTTGTTCTGCTCCTTGAAACTGACTACTAATTTATTTATACACGTTTTAATGACCAATTTTACAGTGACGAAAACAAATCCTAATTTACTGTATGGAAATTTGAAATAATGTTAGAGTTAAAATAGAAACAATTATAGAAAACCATTTTTTTGGATAAATTGTTTCAAAACGGTTGCTTAAAAATTTTACTAATTTAACAATTATTAAAAAAGATAAAAATATTTCTATAGAAATAGTTGAGAATTATGATGAAAAGAATAATACAATAACCATTCAAAAAAAACCGTGGCAGACCAATATCCGGCAATTTTTCAAAGTGCAGAACGCTCATTAAATATTGATAAGAGGATAGACGTATTTATTTGAAACTGTACGTCTCAGTTCTGTGATGTAGCCGACTGCATAATACAGTTGCGCACTCGAATTACAAAATTCTCGTAATTTTCCGGAGTTTGATCTAATCCAGAGATACCGAAGAAGAAGCTGCCCGCTGGACCGATACCATTCTTTCACTCATGACGTAACCACATCCGTCGAATCAACCCCTTGCGTCACAGGAAGCCGTGTTAGCAGAAAACTGCTCCGCTTCGGCGACTATTGCAACCGAATATAACACTCGTAGAAAGTAGATCACGCGAAATCGTTGTCTCGGGCTAACCCACGACACGAAATGAGAGTACGCACTCTTTTGGAACGTAATAAAGGGTGTTGTCCGTTGGTCACATTAAAGTAACTGCTCTTACGTAATCTAAAATCATTTTGTCTACGTACGGGTATCCCGAGAGAGGAGTTTGACAAATTTTCGTTTGACATCAGGACATAATTATGAAAAATAATTAATTATGTTTTCAAAAATATTGACCATGATAAAGCTAAACTAATGAGTTACATATCAAATAACGTCAATACAATTAAATAAATTCTTTTATATTCAATTCGTGAATAAAATTAGTATGATTATTACAATTGACGTAGACGAACTTAATGGCCCTGGTTGGTTGAGTCTAACTTTGTTCAAATTTTTTGTTTCTGCTCTTTTGTTTAATAAATCATGAATACCTTCAGAAATATTAACAAGTAACATTAATAATATTTATTTAGGAGCACTGAAATATGTTTCAACCATGCAAAGTGTGAGCGGAAGAGAGATTGGAATTTTTAACATTCGACCAGCAATTTCAAGTTTCCTTTGCTAAATAAGCTATAAAGTATAATAGTTAAACAGTAACAGGTCTCAGGACTTGATTGTTCAACTATGAGAAATTTTTACTGTTTTCGTATTGCAATGGTATAGAGGAGGTCGGCTGGGTTAGTTTCCACTTGTTAAAATAAATTACTATTCTGAGCTAGATGTATCAATAATAATGAGAAAGATAGCCAAATAAAATAATAAGTGATAATATAAATACCACACAACGTTTCCGGGATCCTTGTCCCGTTTCTCAGGTGCGAAGAAGAGCACAGAGCGACACAACTGCGCTCGTCAGTTGACAAAACTCAAAAGCAACATTTTTTATTTCAATCTACAAGTATCTATAGCCTGAACAATATTTAAAAACAGTGGATGGTGTTTAACTCTTCGAGAAAATAAGTATCCTGTCAGATTGTGAAACAACGGAAACTTTCGGTCTGGAGCTGTGAAACAGCAGAGATCAGAGAGAAAATACAGACGTCCAGTCACCATCATGCACCGTATGACATATACGAAATTTAAAATAAAAAATTTACAAAAATTTGTAACATATTCTATGTTATTATAAATTTATTCTCCCTATGAAACCACTAGAGGAATTTTCATGCTCATAATTAGACTATACATTGTAATAAATTTTTATTACTTAAAAATTCTAAACGAAATAAATACATATGGTCTACTGGGGACGCGTAAGCATTTTAATATTTCAACATTATATTACTTTATTTAAAATTTCTGTTTAAACAATTTGGAATTGCTTGAAACGGAACGTTAGTTTCAAATTTCTCGGGGCTGTTTTTTTTTTACCTAACACACTTCTTATACCTTGTGCCCGCTTTATTTTTTACACAGACAACTTCTCAAGTGAATCAGGAAGATCTAGGAAATCTGAGTTTCTAAACGATCGAAGCGTTGATATAGAAAGCCGAGCCTGGGGCGCAATGAATAATTCAACACCTTCAAAATAGGGACATAAGCAAGTCACGGAGACCGTGCGACAGTTTTCTCTGCCCTCGAAATATGTTTCACGTACGTCCCCACTTTTAAACATATTCATTCATATAGCGTTTAGTGTATCAAATTATGACCACTGTGTGCTAAATAGTAAATATCAGCCATTAATTGAAATAATAACATCGTGGTGGTACTCACGTTCTCGCCTAAATTTAGATTTTTAATAAATATTTTGACGAGACTCAAGGAAATAAGTACTACTATATAAATCTTAAAAGGTCTATCTGCGGTTTAATAAGACCGTGTCTAATATGACGAATACGGTGGTTCCTATGTTTTAGAAACAATTCTTTTTTATCCTCAAGAACGGTTGTATTGAATAGTTGCCAACACGAACAGTAAATTAATAATTAATAAATTACATGTTTAAAATATCAATGAGCAAGTGATTTAAATTAAATATCACATTTTGATATGAAAAACGTACGGCAGGTATATTAACTCTTAATAGAGAACATCAAAATGTTATCCACAAAATTATTTTTCCACTAATGAGATTGAATTGCAAACGATGCCAGCCGCCTGACAAAAGTCTTCATTAAGTTTGTTTACTTTGCGAAGAAACCATTAAAGTAGTGATAAATGACGCGTGTCCGTCCATATGTCGGCGTATTCAACTTAATGTGCGGAGGAACTTCAGATGCCCTGAAAGCTTGATTCTTGGAAACGTGTCTCAGTCGATGTATTAGTAATGCCGAAAACGTTATTAAGCACGATAACCAAACACGCACCATAGTTAATTCTTTCTCAATTAGTGCAACCAGAGAGACGATTCATGTCGACGGCCGAAATGTTAACGAACCTGCACTGGTTTTCCTGTTCTGGGAAAACATGTACTGAGACTTCAAACTGATGCAGGAAACGTTGTAAATTAAAAAATATATTTTAACGAATCCAAACACAATCATGTAATAGGAAAAAACAATACGTGAATTACATGCTATAAAATCTGTGCATTTACATAAAAGTGAAAATGCCTATATCACTGCATTAAAACTCATTTTAATTGCATACGTCGTACTGCCCAGCATTGATATAAAATTCTATTCGACAACCAACGACGCAGGTGGCAGAAAAATGTACCAACATACATCGTATAAATCAACATATAAAAATTAAATACAAATTATTTACTAAAGCGAACAGTTTTATTAAATATTTATCTATTCATAATTTATAATTTATCATTATTACACACTCTTCTTTTTCCTAAAGAATTCAAATAGTTTGCATAAATTGGAAAAAGGTTCCCACTATTTCACATTATTCAGGACAATATTAAATTTTTTGTTGCAGATAAATACTTTCTAATCGCTTCCCTTTGAGTATATTAGTAAATTTGCGTGAAATTGATTTTTTTTTTCAAGTAGATAATAGAACTTATTATCTATTAAATGCTTAGACAAATCAGTTCTAGACTTCGCCCCTATTTTTACTTTATTCACATGGTGATATTTACTCAGATTCATTCCAGAGCATCCAAAATATATTTTTATTACAGTTAAAGCAGCCTTTTTTATATAACAGATTCTTATCGAGATATTTATTACCCATATCCTTCATAGAATTTACTTGATGTGCATGAACTTGTCAAAAAAATATTTTATTTTGCACAAGGGAAACAAACTGAAGGAAGGTATTAGAAATTATATCTATACAATAAACTTTAAATATTACGAACTGAACTAGATCTAAGAGCTATGAAAACAAGGTGTTAACATAAAAATACTGACTGTTTAATGTTGTGTTGACGGATATATGTAATATGTAACTATACAGATTTTAGAACAGGCAATTCTCGTATTACATGACAAGGTTTTAATTCTTATGAAAAATGATTGAATTGGTAACGTTAACATGTGTTTTATTTTGGCTTGCAGATGAATATTCCAGTGTTCTGCACTGCATTTTAATTTCTGACGTTTTTCAGTTTAATTTGCAAATAAAAGCTTCATGAATGAAAAGCACTCGAAGGAAGCCTGCGAGAGGATTCTCTCGCAGGTAAACCTTTTCAGAGAGCTCTGGCCGTCACAACTATCTGGTTTTTTGAACTAAGGTTCCCACATGCCGAGGCACCTCGGTCTGTAATGAGAGGTGTATGTTTCCGGGGTCGCAGACCGTGGGCATACGTTAAGAGTTGTCCGCTATTCCTATTGGAATAGTTGGCCAACTGCCTCCTAACCTGGCCAAGGCATGGCGAGGGGTAAGCTGCGACCCCACAACAAACCCCTCTCCCGCCGTCGGAAGGACGTGGGACAAGTACCAAATGCCCGACCTACCTGATGCAGGTTTTTATAGGGTTTGTCCTGCATTACTTTTAGGCGAATGCCGGGTAGGATCCTTAAACTATAGCCCGGGGGCCCTAGTTAACCCTTGGGTACCTTCCTTAACCCTTCTGAATCCCCCCTTTCAAATCCCTTTTCTATGCTATAAGAGGGGAGTTTCCACTATGTGGATTACCCTATACCTAGCCTGTCTACACGGGGGGGGGGGAGAGCGCTGTAATTTTGATTGCAACAGTTCCTGTGAATATTTCAGTGTATTTATAGCGTGAGTGATGTGGATATTCTCGCTGTTGAATTATATTTCCCTAATTTATAATTAAGCAGGTTGGGCCGTTTGGAGAATAAGTGTTACTCCTCCATGCTCTAGAATTTATTTCATTAACCTCACTTTCATTTACGTGTTCGTTTCCTAGATTCTCCTTACTCCATTTTTTTATATAACATTTTTAAGGCACTTGTATTCACTTTCATGCCACCATATTTGATTATGTAGACTTTGCATTGATCATGTCTGTAGCAGTGTTGCTATTGCCGTTAACAGCGAGAGCTGGTGTAAGGGAAGAGTGGCTTCAAGCTCTAAGAGGCATGCCGCGTGTTTTTCTCATGGGCTTCCAGGAAGGCGTGACAGTGATTCCAATAGCTCACGAGTGTTGACAACGCGTGCAGGTGCGCAATTACTTCCTTGCCCTCACTATTTCTGGATTGCTACTAATAGCACACTGTTCTCGTACGTCGTAAACCTTACGGTCACAAGTTAAAATTTTACACCGCCATTTTGGGCCGAATCTATTCCTTTGAAAACCTGAAAATTACTTCAAGCGTATAATGACGTAATATATTACGTGAAATTGAGAGGAAGAACTGTTGTAAATAATGAATACGAAAGATAGCCAAGTCAGACAAAAAGGTAATATAAATATCACACAACGTTTCTGGGATCCTTGTTCCTTTCGTCAGGTGTTAAAAAGACCAGTGCAGTTGTGTTTCTCTAGGCTCTTCTTAGCACCTGACGAAAGGTACAAGGATCCCAGAAACGTTTTGTGGTATTTATATGATTTTTTTTTCTTAATTGGCTATCGTTCGTATTCATTAATTTTAATCAGACGTAATTTTTTTCATTTTAACTGTTGTAAATAGTTTGGATCGCGTGGCGAGAAGTGGAATATTTTATTGAATGAAATCAGAAGATGGTCTCTGTCCAAAGTCTAAAATTTAACAATTTTTGAGAATCACACGATTTATTTTTTGAAAATGGAGAAGATAAAAATATTGTCAGAAGCTATCAAAATTTCGAATGATATTAGAACAATAATTTTTAATTGTTTTAAAACAAGACCACGCTCTTAATTAATATAAAAATCATTTTAAAAATAATTTCGTGCTTTCTAGGAACACAGAAATTTTTTTCCCCGTTCATCAGCAAAGCGTCGTCTGTATGGTGGTGATTCGTACTCCTAAGAGTAATGGCTCATCAAGGTTTGTTAGCATTCTGTGAAAATCAGACTCAACGATTGTTTTCTATGTACGTTAAACAAATCTCGTGACAAGTTGGAGACATTGATGTAGCAGTCTGGTAAAACAAAGCGTCTGAAAATATTTTTTTTTGTCCCCGCACCCAAGCCGTGGCAATTGAAAACCCTCTCGAGCACGCCTTTCAGAGATGCAGGTCACGTGGCGCGGTGGAATACTCGTAGCTCTCACAGGGAACGCACCGATGCAGCTCAGCATGTGCAACGCAGGTGCTGCAGTCGACACCGCGAACAATATTAAGTGGAAGACTCGAACGACCTCAAACATTCATTAAACAAAAACAGCCATCAATCTCGGTGCACTCAAATAAATCACGAATGAGCTACGTACAAGGCGTTCTAAATACCTGTAGCAAAAACCTTGCCAAGGTGAAGGTAATATAATTACCAAAGTGTTTTTTTTCTTCAAACGCTTTGTTCCTTTGCGCTAGATTGTTTATATTCATTATATTCAATGAAATAGAGACGTTTTATCATGTATTATTCTTTAAATTTTTATTCCTTATCTGTACATCAAACAATTTCGCCTTCAGTATATTTTCAAATTACGTCCAGGCTTTAATAAAATATTCTCCGTCAACCGGGTCCATTGTCTATTAAAACACAGTCGCATTACGACGGCGAAGCTTCATACGTCCAAAAACAAGATGTTGCCATCCTGGTGCACAATTTAATTCAAGGGAACGATTCCGCCAACCAGCTTAAAAATTCCGCCACACTCTCCCCCACCCTCCTAATAGGTTTCCACACATACCTGGAGGTTTGGAAATTGGCACTATTCAAACTATTTCTCCTCTAGAAATCCAACTCAACCCAAAAATAAGCCAACAACTTCAATGACTTCAGCCTCCCTGCGAAGGGATCCAAAAGAGACCAAGTGATCAGTTCCAGAATCAGATCCTGCCGCTCCAGACACACGCAATCCCACAAATTTTCAAACAGTTCTCCTCCTATCTGTGATCTCTGTAATAATGTCATAACTCTGATGTTGAAAATTTCATCAAGTTAGACGTTGAACCCTGAGAGACATTCCAAACTTGATCAACCACTCATCTGAATATCAAAAAAGAATAACAAACGTCTTCACAAGAATGAATTGTTATTAAGACATATAATCGACTACCTAACATCTCAATAATAATAATATGTAAACCCTGTACCGTCCACTCACTAATGGCCCTGTTCTTTTTTTTATTATTATTTACAGTTTATAGTCGCATTAACCTGTTGGTCATTAGCGACTTACATGAACATTTAAATCACTTTATATAAATTAGTTTTTATGTTCTTATTGTGACCCTTAAATTAAGCTATTTAAAAAAATGGCCAGGTTGATAATCCGATAATCTTTTATTACCTCACCGTCGATCTTTTTTAGCAGAGATCCCGTAATAACTTGAACTACTAGTGAACTATTATGTGATTACATCTCTTAACTTTGCTCAAAATTTCCATTATTTTTATTTTATTTCCAGTAATTAATTCGCGTACAAGTACTACCGATTCTCATACCAGAGACAAAAGAGTTGAAACAACTGTTTTCTGCTGGTGAAACGCCGTCGAAGAAAGCGAAGACGGTGAAATCGACCGGTAAGGTGACTATCACGAGTTTTTTTTTGGTTGTATGCGGAAGTATCCACATTGGTTATTTATAAAAGGGTGAATAATAAATGGAGACTATTATGTGTTGTTACCAAACCGCTTCAATAGAAAATAAAGACAATATTTAGCCAAGAAGTAAGTCCTTTTCTACAAAGACAATGCAGATGACGCACATTTGGGGAGAATTGAATTTCGAATTGTTTCCTCCCGCTACTCTCTTGCCCTGTAACGTATTGATATTTGCAAACCTGAAAATTATCTCGTCTACGCATATTTAGAAGGCATTTTGAGACAAAGAATGCAGTCTTTCTTTGTGTTAAGAATGAATAAAATAATCTCGGACTTCTGAGTGAAAAACTGTATGGGCAACTATTTGAAACATTAGTTTTTAAAGTAAAACTAAATCAAGTGTGTCGATCTGTATTTAAATAAAATAAATAAACACAAAATAATCACCATACTTAATTTCTCTGCCGGAGTCCTATTAGTCTTTAATCACGCTTCCAATTACGTTCTTTTCTTATTTATATTTTTAATTAATCACACATACTTACTATTTATTACTCAGTATTTATTTTAGTTTAGTTTTATCGCTTCAAAATATTTTTCTAACTTCAAGAACACCGACACCAAAATTTTGCCCCATATCTTTGCTTACCTTAAAAACTTCCTCAATTTTTATACCTTACTGATTCAGGCCAAATTACTTCTCCACTGATACAGATCTCCTTTATGCTCCTCAAATTATCACAGTGATTATTATTGTTACGTGCATAAATTTAATAATGTGTAGTGTTTATACTCTTAAATTTACATACTATGTACGGGAATGTTTCTTCATTTTTTGGTGTCCTTAAAAAATATTAGCTCTAGTATCAGTGAGGGAGAAACGAAATTTAACGGCACATGTTTTATTAATAAAAATCCAAACTGAGGAGCAACTTAAAAATTTCTTCTCAATAAATATTCGTAAGCGAAATAACTGTCAAGCATACATCTGATATCATTTTTAGTTTATAAAGCTATATAATCATTTGCAAATGGGTTAAATTTTACTGCATTAAATACTATTTTAACAAAAATGTGTAACATGAACGTGAGTCATGAGTATTGCTCGATTGATATGAATTGTGATGGTCTTCGTGTTTGTTAAGAAATATTATCCGTGAGATGATACTCGTTTACATCATGGTGGTCTTTCACTTTCTCGTGTCACACGAGGAAGACCAACAATTTAGAACAGTTCATCCGTTGACTAATTTTTCACAGTTGAAATAAAATTTAATCTTGCACATAAATGACCACAAATGAATGCCTAAGTTTGTGGTAATACTAAGAAATAAATGACGACACGCGATTCAGAATGACAGAATGTTCTTTACGAGACACTTTACGCGTGACATTAATGGTGACTGCTGAAATATAATTATGCCGGTTAATATTAACTGCGACAGATGTCTGAATATAAAATGCGAAAGAATAGCTGTTAAGTTAATCTGATAATTGAAAACTGAGTGATAGTGCCCTGCTTCCACAGGTTAAGTCTTAATAAAAGCTGGTTGTAGACATGAATTTAAAAAATAAAAAATGCACACATAGTAATTAGATAATGAAGTAGCCAATAAACAGACAAATTTAAGTGATACATTAAATACCCTACAACGTTTCTGCAAACCTGGTTGCTTTGGTCAGTTGAAAAATTCGTAATAATTTCTTGTTTATACGTTTATATAGTTATTTGACGTTAACTGGCACGGAGAGGTTAATCAAAATTCCATTAAAGGAAGAGTAAAACTCAGAGATCATTTCAACACTTTCTGAAATCACAGATATGGATTAATAAATAATTGAATAACTGTTTTTGAAGGTAGGCAGGTTGAGTTATTTTTCGACAAAACTTAATATTTTGATCGATATCTCGTTTCAGATGTTGAAATTTCGCGTAATTTGCGTTTAAGTTTAGATTATTTTATCACAATGCAAAAAATACAGATTTTATACAATTATTTTTGTGAAGACAAATCTATAGATTTAAAATATGCCCGTGTTAAATAAAAAAACGATTCGTCCGTTATAGGTTAATTTCAATAGCTCTGATTCCTTTAATTTCGGATTCTGTAACGGCATTTGGTGACGCAAATTCTCATAATGCAATTTTATTGCCCTTACAGTTCTATAGAGAGATTGTGTGGATTCGTCACGCAAGTCATGCGTCACTCAGATTCCAGAATTGTATCGTTATTTAACAACCCGACTGTCGCCGCAGTAAACTTATCCTTCCAGGCCATTGAAACCGGTTTATCTTTGTTTAGTAAGCTTGAAGTTCTTTAAATATCAGCTTACCGTTTATATTTCTTCATTTTTATCGACGAGGGAAGTGTAGAAAACCACCGTATAGAAATTCATAAGGTTAATAAACAAAATTGTTCTAATCTTTCGGTACATCATTTTCCCTGGAATACATTAAACGCCGGGAGACAATCGGAGTCATTGTATGTTAATTAGCTGCAGAGAACTGTAATCATGTCTCAGGTGAAAGAAATTAAATAACACCATAAATTACAGTTAATAAACCAGAAATGTTCAGCTTTAAATGTAAAACCTTTTGGCACTATTTTTGTCGTAATTCTGAGGCGATGTGCTTGCTACGCAAAATTTGATAAGTACGAAATAAATTGGTCCTTAATTCATGTATTTATTGACATATCATCGTAGTTAAGAAGCAGTCACAAATTATAAATTTTTATACGAAATTAATTTTCTCCAATTTCTACAGGTAACATATGAAAATAATAATTTCTCCTAAGGAACCCATTCTCCATCTCAGTAACGAAGAATTTCTCAGGTTAGCCATTTTGTAAATTATTTTTATAAATGTATTTGGTAAATACAATTGAATTTATAGAAAAATCTCGACAGCACTGCGGAAATGTTGTTTAAAATTTTTTCCTTATTTCATTAAGGAATTTAAGTGTTAACATTACCGATGGCTTCAAATATTCCAAAAAAAATTGTACGGATAAACAGTTCATAAAATTAACCAGGTATTTTACTTATAGAATGATAATAGTAAGTTCGATATAACAAACATGTCTCCGTCTCATTAGCTCGTAGAGTGTCATGGCTGATTTTTGTGTTGTGCTTGTTGATCCAAATCGAAATATAGGGCGGCGCGTTTATTGTACAGATATTCGCAAACGCATGACAATTAACAGAGGAAGGCTGAGCATCTTAAGATAAAGTAATAGGTTTTTTCACGGTGTCATAAACAGTCACACTTTCGTGTCGCGTTTATGCGTACTGTCATGGTCCAGGGCTTCTGTCGCAAGTAGAACGGAGACATCTCGTGCTACTTCACATAGTAATTAAGTTGCACTACACATGCTCGCCCACAGGTCGCAACACATCCTCTAGACACAGCTAACTATTTCTGTTTATTACAAATATTTGCCAGGACTTTGTATGGCTACGCCCGTTACTTTCTTTATCGATAAAAAGAATACTGTGGTCACTGGCCACAAACCGCTCGACGGAAAACTATGTCACCTTTCTTCATGTAGAGGAGATACTGCGTCAATACTACAAGCTTTCCCACAATCCAGTTCAATCTTTAATTTAAAAAATTCTAGTCAAATCTTTTCAAGTGATTCACAATAATTGAACTATTATTTATTAACAATTGTTATAGCGATAATGTAAAACTATGTTCAAAAAAGTATATTTTATTGTATGAATATTAATTTTATATTTATTTATTCTAACGATTCTATGGTGGACCTGATAATTAAAAATAAATAAATGGATCAATTATCTGCAGTTATCATCGAGATTTTATCAGGCAAATATTATAGCAGAATAATAACCGAAAAAAATTAGTCCATATAACGTATCACACTTTTGTTATCAGTATACGCTGGAATTTCTTTTTTTTGTAAATAAGTGAAATATTTTTATTGTAATTATTATACATTTATTCCATATATACCCTGAGTCGTCAGAATAAATTAATAGTCACTGAATTTGAAGCTCTTAAATATTATCAAATTGTATTATTATACTAAATTGCATTATGTTGT
Organism: Zhengitettix transpicula; assembly: GCA_037074705.1. Lineage (NCBI taxonomy): Eukaryota > Metazoa > Arthropoda > Insecta > Orthoptera > Tetrigidae > Zhengitettix > Zhengitettix transpicula. The sequence continues at coordinate 41,986,428 of CM073592.1, read as the reverse complement.
GTTTTTTGTCTTATATTATTAATAAATTGCTTTATATTATATGATATCAAATTTTTACCTAATTTCACTGTACTTTTGTATGTATCCTTACAATTTTTATAGTGATGTCAATTAAATTTAAAAAATGTAGTAACATTTCTTGTATTATTTTATGAAATTATAGTAACTAATTATAACGTGAGTATGGATTCCAATGTCTGTGTTGCACCTACCAATAAATAAATAAAAAATTGAATTAATATTCGAGGAAATAAACCACACACAGACTCATATCGTGGTAATAATTTTTATAGAAGAGATTTCTAACTGGTTGATCATTTTACACTTCCATATAATCGACTGATAATTGTGAAACATAGATAATTTTAAGAATTTAGCCTTAAGGTTACTAAATATAAAATGAGTAAACTTGAGGCTAAAACCTTCTAATGATGAGTTTCAAAATTATTGGCCGATTATATGGAACTTTAAAATAATCAACCAGAAATAAACAATTATAAAAATTATTATCACTATGTGAGACCAATTTTTCTCGAATATTATTCTGCGGAAATGAATTATTAATCAAATGCATAACTAAATTATTTTTATTTGATTTTGACCTATGAAAATAATTACATGATAACTGTTCCATAAAATTCGTTAATTAAGGTTATATAATTAATTCTTTTCATACGAGACCATGTTTTTAACCACTGGTCAACTTTTTTCTCATTTTTAAAATATTTTGAACCTTCTAAAGTTTTCGTCTCTGTAGTGCCAGAATTCAAGGTATCTGTTAAATATTCTCGTAATATTCAATGAGTGGGGTGAAATTATAGAAAAAAAAATATTGGCAGAAAATCAAAAAGTAGTGACAAAAAATCTTTGCTGAATTTCAACGTGAAATTTAAAAAATTCGCGGAACATTGACTTCGTACATAAAATATATTTAATACTTTAGCATGAGATTAATGGAATTACATATACGTAAAAGTGAAATAAAAGAAGTTTGCCGAATTTTAGCCTGAAATTTTGAAGTTGAATATTTTTCTTTAATGTGTTGAAAAGGTCAGCAACGTGAAAGTGGACGTTTTCCACCGCAGTCATATATTTTTCAAGACTATTACGTCACTCTTAACGCTGTCGGATTAATGTTTTTTGGTATATATACGTACAAAACTAAAAATCAAAACAAAATTGAATTGATAAACAAATATGTATTACCATAAAATTAAGTTAAGTTTACCGCCGACATTTATTTCAACAGGAAACCAATGATTAGAATGCGGGAATGTTAAAATGGCCGGTGGAAACTTTAAACAGCTTGGAAGGCTCAGGATCTATAAATTTGCACTACACTGTTAATTGAACTGGTTTGGAAGAGACGCTGGGATCTAGCAAAAATAAATATCAAATCCTGTTTATCATTCCATTTAATACCACTAATGCGAGAGTTTTAATTGGTACAGTCCGGATTCGAGATTCCGTACAACTATAAAGAACGTGAAGTTAGCCTTCCCATGATAAATCCACAATTTGTGTATATAATAAGAAGAATCTGACTGTCATATCAATGCTGAGTCGATGTTACTAAAGCCATAAACGTGAAATATAATACGTCTGTGGTAAACTTATACTAATTACATAAAACGTACAAATAACGGACAAAATGAAGTGATATTATAAATACACACAAAGTTTCTGAGATCCTTATGTTTATTTCCTCCTGGAAAAAGGACACGAATTCCAGAAACGTTGTGTGTTATTTATATTATCACATCATGTTGACGTCACATCCAATCACGTTAATAAATACATACAAAACTACACATACAGATTAAACTTAGATTAATTTTTTTATATGTCCTACGGAATTTATAGTACTGAAAATTCATTCCTGTTTACAAACTTAAAGTTTGACAATTAAATTAATAAATCAACCAAATTCATCAGGAATATATTTAATATGAAATAAAAATTTATAACATAACAATAAAAATTAGCACCACTTATCATTCCTTTTTGGAACCTCTACAGGTACAAATATAAAAAATATTTTATTATTTCTTGAAATATTAATACCCTCACATATTACAGTCAATTTTTTACGTCGTTTTTATTAATATTCTAGTATTTATTTTATTCAAATTTAATTCTATTGAATATGGATTTATTTATTATTCAAGGAAGTCATATAAATACACACACTATTATTTCCTTTATAATACTTTAATATTGGTACTAGAAGTCTCAAATGACAGATGTTTTTAGTCTAATTGAGATCTGCTTTGGACAAAATTCTGTCTTGGGACGGAAAAAATAAATGTTAGGCCCCGATTTATATATATATAACTGATAAATGCACAGTAATCATTGTATACGTCAGGCACCGGGAAAGATAAAAGATTTCAAATTTAAGAAATGTGAATGATTTATGGCGTCAAAGACGGAGTTACGCAGAACAATTGAAGAGGTGAATTCTGTTCGCAGCACTGATATGTGTTGTAATGCGAAGAGGTTGAAAACTACCGAAAGCGACGTAACGGCTCGAGCACTACAAAGCAAACACCACAATAAATGTGTTATATGATGGGGATCCAAGAAGAAACCAGCAATTTTATTATGAAAGGAGTACATGAACAACGGGTTGGCAATGGACTATGCACCGAGATTTGGGAATGATATCGAAGTCAGGCAACAAAAAGTTACCCAAGTACACTTTACTGGAAATTTGTTAGGGAAGACTCATGTGACCAGTATTTATCTTGCTCATTCGTATACAGAATACTTGGGTCGAGTTGAGGAAGAGAAACCTCGACACGCGCGGTCCATTAAGACAAGGCCAACGCGCAAGTTCAAGGACCGGACACATAGCTCACAAGGCGGGTAAATAAAAACAGAACCGTCCCAGTCAATTACATCAGCTGCTTCATTGACCATTTATCAGATAATCACGTCACGTCGTCAGTATGAGTTACGTCATAGTCGAACTAATCGCATATATCCGGGAAGTTGACGAGGTATCATATAAACATCAGCTCAGGGCCGTAATTAGTCGCTACTCAGGAAAGGAAACTTCACTGACTTAGCAAATCTAAGACATCCGCTTACCTTTAAAATTAAAATTAATGTGGTGCATTTGAAAGGCTTGACGGCACAAGATATAATTTTCATCTGTAATTACGGTGATTTTTCTTTTCCATCAATTTGTCGACTTCTCGGATGATCTCATTTGAATTTATGGCTTCATCGAAAACTTCAGGAGGATGTGGTAATCTGCGTAGCTTGTAATTTGGCGTTCATTACTTAAAATCCGCGAGCTGAAACCCTGACGAATGGCTCTGGAAAATGTTATGAAGCTTCTGAGACAACTGCGACACGGATTTTTCCATAGTATTTTTTTTTTAAAAAAAACAACACATAAAATATGTTTTTTATTGAATAATCCAAACTTCTACCTGAAATACAGGACGATGGAATCAAATCGAATGGTTGTTTTTTTTCTGAATGACACACACAGACGTCCATATGTCGGGCACGTCGCAACGTTTCGAACCGAAAAGTGAGATTCGTTCAGGCGTGTGTTGGAGATACATATCTCAGCAGATGTCAACGCCGCCTACACAACGCCTTAGATCGGGCCTTTAGGTGACTGAGAAATATTTCGTTTAAAGAAAAGGAAATTTACGAAAAAATGCAGTATTTTACTTGATTTTATATCAATAAACACAGTTTTCGTTTAATAAAAATTATATTAAGGTTAGTATGTGGTTATAAATATTCAGGGATGCCAGGTTTTCATAAACGTTTGAATTATATAAGATTTTCCAATATAAGACCAAGTACTGTGAAGTAATATGACTCAGAATGGAATATGCATAATTTCAGTTGCCATGATATTGTAATTAACTCAGTCATTTCCAGTCGAAATTAAATTAGATTACTTTCGTTTATGTTCACACTAAACAATTACGTCAGTTTGTATCTAGTATTCGATGTAATTAAATATTCCGAAATTGTGAAAGAATAAAGAGAGGAAAAATGAACAAAAGGTGTAAAAAAACAATAAAGATATTCCATATATTAATTTTTAGTCAGAGAAATCTTAATTATAATGATTTTACTGTCTCTCTTCCGTAAGGTTTGACGTTACTTTGGTTTACTGTTACAAAAATAATGTGTGGTGTGACTTTCGACTGAAATTATGTGACAGTGATAATTCGGGGATCTTACTATTTAAAGCTGTTATAAACAAAGAATCAGAGTGTTATGTAACACAGCGATCAAAGCTAATTTTTACCATGCAATTTCACCAGAAATCTTACAAGACATCCCGAGAGCCGATTTTGGTTTTAGTTCTCCGTAAATAAGGTATATACATTCTAACACTCGAATGTTAATTTTTTGCTAATTATAGAAAAGGGGGTAAAGTACTGTAAAAACTTTTTATTGAGTTTAGGTAATAAATAATAGGGTGTATTTAGAAATTTTATTTTGAGCATATTAGAAAGCAATGGATCGTTAAACTACATCCCGGGAACTAGTTAACAATTATCAATCTTACTCTCCCTGCCGCATTCAATTTTCTACTACTTATCATGTTAATAGAACATGCCCGACCTACCCGATGCAGGTTTCTCTAGGGTTTTTCCCTGCATTTCTTTAGGCGAATGCCGGGTAGGATCCTTAAACCATAGCCCGGGGGCCCTAGTAACCCTTGGCTACCTTTTTCTACCCTTCCGCATCCCACCTTTCAAATCCCTTCCTATGCTAGTAAAGGGGAGTTGCCCTAAGTGGATTACCCACATGAAGCCTGTTGCCCTAAAGAAAAAGAACTGAAAAGTGGCTCAGTATAGCTCTGTATAGTAGAAAATATGACACAGTTTTATTTTTTTATTGGAAATTATACAAAAAACGAATCGGTAAATAGCTTTTATGGAGACTAACCTTTGCTTGACAATCCGCGTACAAAATTTGAGGAATACTTGTAAAGATTTTCTGTAATAGGATATTTCAGGAATGTATTTCGGCCAACAATATTTCCTTTAAAGATGATCGAGACGTATGTTGTACTGGTATAAGTTTACAGTTAGGTATTGTACTTACGAGAGTCATGGAAGCAGGAGTCAACTAACCAGTCCATCTGGTTAGTGCAGTTTAGATCACGCGATTACAATATTGTGTACAGAGAGTGTACGCGGCTGCTGCTCAGTGATTGGTGGATCAAATTGAAATACCGTAATAAGCCGCGAGGACGAGCGGAAGACAAGAGGAAGCAAGTGCAGGTGGAATGTGGACTGCACCGTTACAGCCTGTCACCAGGGCTCCGAATACCCTTTAATTGCTGGTCAACGCTACCGCTCTGCTCCTCGGAATCCCACGAGCGGCTGCGTCACTCGAAATGAAGGAATTCTTGGCGTTTGCGAAACTTTTACAGGTGGAACCGAAATAGAGAATAACAGGAAAATTGGGAAGACGATACGAAACTAGACTAAATTCCAAATGTTTAGTCTTCACATCAATACCACTGATTCAGCTAAGACAGTGACATTATTTCTATAGCAGTTTAAATAAAAATAACGTGAATCAGATGTCTTAATAATCGATTCTGTATATCAATTTAAATAGTTTAAATGCGGCAAACACGATCAGCATGAAGAGGACTGATCGTCAAAAAAAAAATTGGACATGTACGGTTTTAGAGTTAGCAATCTTTTACTCTTTTCTTCTTCAGTTACGGTTCATAGTAACGAATTATACTTTAACTTAATTACCCTGGAAATGTCTTCCAGACTCCAGAGCGTCTCCAAGCTGGACTTCAATCTCGTCGGATCTTCCTCGGAGTTTGGTGCCATCTCCCTCTGAGGCGTCAGGTCACTAGAAAAAAAAACAGACTCGTTAATTTTACGAAAACAATTAATTTTAAAAAATAGAGAAATATTTTTCAGGTTAATAATATCGTACTACATGGCTATAAATTCTCTCTGGGAAATCAGAAATTCAATACATTCTTATTTAAGATGACCGAGCAACATGGATCTAAAATTTAATGACATTGGTTGTAGAATAATGTTTCTCTCGCTGTAGATTTAAAAAATAAGGACTGTTAAGTCGGCCAGTTGCCTCCTAAACTGGATATAAAAAAGGGGGTACCTTTGGGGATGCCTTTTCCTCTCCATTTTTTAACTAAGGTTCCCACAAGCCGAGACCCCTCGGCCTCTTTTGAGAGGTGTATGTTCCGGGGTCACAGACCTTGGGCATTGTTCGCTATTCCCATTGGAATAGTCGGCCAGCTGCCTCCTAAACTCGTCGAGGCACGGAGAAGGGAATGCTGCGTCCCCACATCAAACTCCTCTCCCGCTATCGGAAGGGCGTGGGACAAGTACACAATGCCCGACATACCTGATGCAGGTTTTCTAGGGTTTTCCCTGCATTTCTTTAGGCGAATGCCAGGTAGGATCCTTAAATTATAGCCCGGGGGCCTATTTAACCCTTGGCTACCTTCCTCTACCCTTCCGCATCCCCCCTTTCAAATCCCTTCCTATGCTATTAAAGGGGAGTTGCCCTAAGTGGATTACCCTCATGTAGCCTGCTGCCCTAAAAAAAACTAATCTGGATGGAGAAGAAATAATTCTTTCTCAGGTGAATCTTCCCAGTGTGCTCTGGCGGAGGCTACCTTTGGGGATGCCTTCACATCTTTGAGGGTTTTTGAACTAAGGTTCCCACATGCTGAATCACCTCGGCCTGTTTTGAGAGGTGTATGTTCCGGGGTCACAGACCTTGAGCATACGGTAAGAGTTGTTCGCTGTTCCCATTGGAACAGTCGGCTAGCTGCCTCCTAAACTGGTCGAGACACGGAGAAGGGAATGCTGCTTCCCCACAGCAAATGCCGCTCAAATCTAACAATATAAGGAAAATACATTGTAGAATCTGTATGTTATTAACGGTATTAATTAAAAGATTGGGCATAAAGAGCGGTTGATAAATATATGCTGTGGCTGGTCCAGTAACACACGGAAAACTAGAGTTTGCAGTGCAAAGAAGTACGGAGATGAATAAAGTCTTCTCGGGCTTCTAACCGAGAAAACAATAGTATTCGCGTCAGTGGACGTCATCGAAACGTTACTATTGTTTAGAAGCCCGAGAAGTCTTTACTCATTCTCTACACCATGAAAGAATAATTCTTTTCTAAGTAAGGAGAGAATATATTTTTGAAGTCAAACCCTCTATTTCTTTCATGAATTATTCACAAAATACAAATCAATTCAATCTCAGGGACAGCAATTGTCAACTGTCGTTTGTAGTCGGTTACAGGTGTCTTTTATCAATACAAACCCATGATGATTACTTCATATTTACAAAATACGCAAAGTAGTTTTAGGATCCTGTTTTTAGAGTATTTGAATAGTTTTAATCCACGTAAAGTTTTTAATGAACACAATTTTTCTACTTAAAATTACTTAATTAATTTTCAAACAGTCTGTATATTAAAAAAATGCTAATATGTCGACGAAAAACTTCTACACCTAATTGACTACGGATAATGAGTTTAAATTTAAAGTGCGACAGTTTAGTCAGTTTTTAGTAAATAACTCGATAGGAAAACTACGAATACACATCGCCGTATCCTTCAACGTTATGCAACCATGCGCGACAGGCGTTCGGTAGGAACAAGCCATGACGCTTTCGTTTGTATCACATTATGCATGTAAATCATATTCTGTAAAGGTATGATTTATAAAGAGTGTAACTGCTAAGCTTCGTGAACCCCTTAAGCGTTGGATTTAATGTGGGCCAGAAGATGGCGTGCGAACGTGAGGGCGGGGCTGAGATCGCACGCAACACACGGCCCACACAGTCCACTTGAATACGTTCCAGCGGTCCAGGAACTCTGCCAAAAAACTACCCTAACACACGTTTAGTTTAATACATCATCCTTTGAGTTGACCTCACTCACAACCGAATTAATATTGAAATTATATTCACCATTAACGGATTGCAACACTGTAATGCATAATGCGCTGTATACTATTCATGTCATCAACAAGGCGCAAATAAATGTCTATGTTAGATGTTTATCAGGCAACTATGTTACTGAAAAATGAAAGGTAGACTCCATTTTACACGGAACGAAATAGGAATTAATATGTAGTGGCTCCCGTTTTCGTTTCATTCAATTACACTTCAAGGACCTGCACTTAGTATATTAGGCGTGAGATATAATCATAACCTGACCCGCCTGGTTTTACTTATTACAAAAAAAATTCAAAATTACACAGGCTAAGTAGCAGATTGCATGACGGAACTGCACAGTCCATAATCCCCACTCTCGCACATTCTCTTCGTGCTACGCCAAATCAACGAATGCCGTTAGACGCTTTCATAATCTGTCAAAGTAGGTATTTTTGAAATAAAATAAAAATGTAAAGATCACTATATAGTAAATAATTTCTAATAATACGTTTATAGATAAGTCTCCTCATGGTTTCCCGTGAAACTTATAAATTAGGATTTAAAGAATAATGAGTTACGTCACTTCCTCGTGTTCCATATTTTTGAGATTCCGAAGAAAATGTAACCCACAAAGGTTTTCGTCGAACTTTTATTTATGGTTAGCATCGCTAGGCAATGAAATGGGTTTTTCTTCTAGAAGTTTCGACATGCTTTTTCCACCGGGCACCCGCTGGGTCAATTGGATTCCGGTCCGTTACATTTTATTTAGTGGATCGTACGTTAATAGTCCCACATCGTAACACGCCTTTTTATTGTCGATCTCCGTTTCTTCCTGAACTATTCAGCGCCGCACAGTGGCAGATAACAATTCGTTTTATGTCGACAACAGGTTGTATTCAGAGGAAATTATGGTATAAGTACTAGTGATGATGAATCTGCATTGTAGCTTTAAAATTGGCAAAGGATTGCTGTATTTCCCATTAACTTCGTATAATAAGAGAATTTGCGGTTTCAGAAATTTATGAGCAAATCTATATTAGGAATTTGGTTTTCCTCATATAAAGATATTTGAAAATAAATCAGTATCGTCAAGTATATCAATGTTGATGCTAAGTTTTGCGTTGATATTACACATATACCTGTAATAATTACACAACTAAGTTAATTTTATATTTTCCAAGCAAAAACTAATATTTATAATTGTCATAAAAATTTATCCTTTTTTAAGCAAGGATCTCTATTGACGAGAATTTCCCGACCGATTTCGTCATCTTCGTCTAGTAAGGATTGCAACAAAATGCAACACACTCTTGCGTTTACTGACCATTGTAAGCAAACGCGACACCCTTCATGCGGTATTTTTGAGTTTTACTTCTTTGATGTGATATAGAAATCAGTGAGTCATGTTATATGTATGCTGCCTCTAGAAGATCGTGAAATTTAATTCGCCGATCTCTCACCACCTTGTTGTAGTTTTTTTCGGTCATTTCTCACTAAGTCACACGACCAGAACGATGTTAATCACTTGTGAATTTCCGACATCGTTTAAACTGATTCTTCCTGTCATAAACTGTGTGCTATGAAATTATGAAACCAAGCTTTGATTTATCGAGGCGCTTTGCCTTTCATATATATTTTTTTAGTTACTAGCTCAACCTCGATTTTTTCTTTCTTTGAAAAAATTACCAAGTATTCACTATGACCGGTAGGAAAAAAGATAGTAGTGCAATTGGGAAATTATTTACAGTGGAAATAAACTTTTCATGATCCGAGTGTTACGGATTGTCCTGTATAAATTCTGAGTTCGTATAGAATTGTTTTCTGCCGTTCGTTGCATTACCGCAACCTGACGCGCTTGGAATAACATATAACACAAAAGGTTACACATGCAGGTCTGGCTGCGGTACATTGTAGTAATTATGTCGTCCTCAAGTTACCCTTATATATTTAATTTAAAACATATTTTATAATAATTAGAATTTATAATAATTAGAATCATATATATATATATATATATGTATGTATATATATAGGGAATAACCAGAAACATTAAGTAATTTCTTATTGAATTTTTAAAGCAAAATAATATTATAATTTTAAAATTAACCCGCTTACTAACATTCCTCAAAACTCATTTGACAAATAATAGTAAATGTGATTCTCTGTGTTTAAAAATCTGTGTCGTACGTTAAGGAATATTTTTTTCTAAATATTCACTAATAAATAAGGTCGTTTAGTGTTATTAGTGATAAATATATAGTTTAAATATTAGGATTTATTTATGGTTTAGGTAACTCTGGAAAGTAAAACATTATAAAGGAACTGTTATTCTTCTTGGTTACTTTTATATAAATCTGAAGAAAATGTAACTTCATTATCGTGTTAAAGAAATGATATGTATATACTTTTTTTTTTTAGATGACAGCCTACACGAATGATTTCTACTACACATTTATCACCGCAAATGATATTTAATGACTGCGCACTATTTTCTCACGACAGAATCTGGGAAAATTGTAGCATGTGCAACAAAGGAAAACGAGCCTGAAGGAGTTGGATGCAGTCGCTGGTTCCGAGATTGTAAGTCCAGACACGTAATGGATGCTGCTACCATCTGGCATGTAGATGAGGTCTCTTCGGCGAGTACTAAAGCGGGAAATATCCTGTACTCGAAGCTATTCTTTTGTGAATGTCACACGTTCGGAATACCTAAAGATACTTAGAACTCTACCTGTCAGGTTCACAATCACGCAGCTTTCATAAATAGAAAAAGCGGTGATATTTCAATGGGTTTACAAAGACCAATTCAGTTGTTTGTAAACGTCCAGTCATTATACTGGCTATTATTTATAAATGTATGTTAGTTAAATAATGCATAGAAATGCTCTTCCACGTTTCCATCTCACTGCGTTTTATATGTTCTATGATATGCATACGTTCTATCACAATATTCCATATCACGAAGAATTACTGGCGCAGTCTACGGACCAAAGATTCAGGCAAATTAGTTTCAATGGGATATTAACTTAATGAATTTTAAAATACCTCTGTTTAATTGTGACGTTACAATCCGTAACGATTCCTTGCTGATCTAAGAGTCGATTTATATTACATCTTGTTCTATTGTTGAATGGTAATTCACATCGTGTACACAATTACACACTTTACGTCGGTAGTGTCATGTTGTCATCTATCTTTCGATATAAGTCTACGTAAACACTCCGTAATTTATCAAGGTACTATATCAATATTTAGATAATATTTAGAAATTTTTCTGATCGATATGAAAAAAAATAGGAAAATACGTTGTCTTGGGTTGGTTCAATGTTATTTAGCAACAATATCTACCTTCACTTCGACCAGTGTTTCTACATCATTATCAAGGCATCCACAAATTAATTTTCAAAATGGAAATGAATTAGACGCCATGAACTCCCAAAGACACAGAATAGTATCCATTTATCGTTCGTTCTTTCTTAAATAGTTGAATAGGTCGTCTAGTAAGCAATGGATATGGAAAGAGTATTATATAGTATATTATTTTGAAAGATATATAATTTATGAATAACTTAATTTACACAAGAATCATGAATAATAAGATCTTAATTTTTTATTTGTTTCAAATGATTAAAATTAATCAATATAATTATTATTTTCAGTCTAAAATATTTCTTTAATGTAAGACTATCAATAGGTTGTTCTATTTACACCAGTATACGAAGATTATAATTTATTAACAAATAAAATTATTTTACAAAAACTCATTTACAGGGTAGAAGTGTCAGAATAGAAATTTATACTCCCTTTTGAATGAAACCGTAGTTTTTCTTAGTTCTTTAATGTCATCAAGAAATTTGTAAAAATTTTATTTTTAATATATCCAGCCAACTTTGTATAACCAACAGAGGCTTATAACTGTTATGTAAATTATTTTTATTTCTTCTTTTAAATAAATGCATATCCGAATTAATACTTTAATATAATTATTTATTACAAATATGATTTATGTGGTAATTAAGAAACAAAACACCGTTGCCATAACTTTTCCGTTTGATTTCATTTTCTTTTGAGTCGTTTAGCTCAAAGAAACCGTTTTTTTCGACAGTTGCTTTACGTCTGAAGTGTAATTTGCTTATTTCGTCAACAGTTTTAAACCGATAAACACGTCGGAATTTGATCTTAAAAATGCTAGATTTACCCCACTATTATCCACTGATTGGAAACGCGGCAACCATCTTGTGATATTTTTAGGCGAATTTATGCGATGAATTGAACAACCGTGGAGGAATATTGAAATAAAAAAGCTTTATTCGATACTTCCAGCATCTCGTATTGGATATTGATCTATTTAACTTATTCAAATAAAATATTGAAAACGTGACATTCTATTTAATTAAGATGTTTTGTTTCGATACGTCTTTCCAAGGATGATTATTATTTAACTCGACGTGAGAGAAAACCGGTGGAAGAAATACGACGTAAAGACTATTTCACGACATACAGCAGAGATTGACGACGCCATTTCGCCAAAGAAGACAATGAATACAGATCTCCATTTCGTGTCCGTAGATGTTGCTGCCGAGATAAATCTTGCGACTCGTAGCTCTCAGCTTCGGCGCCATGGCGTGACTCGGAAACAATGGCCAGTGCCCTTCGTAATTAAGAACACGCCTTAGTCGAAATATGGCACGAGGAGCCTCATTACAGACGCCGAGGAAACGAGATTACCTGTGTTGGCGCGGGTATTTACGCAGCTTATCAGCATACATTAAGCCATTCCCTACACGACGGACAAGCCCGAACACTTATCTCGGATCAGGGACTTTTATTCCTGGATCAAAGATTTTAAAAATAATACAAAATCATTCTTTTCTGAGAATGATTGTAATGGCTAACTGACTTCATTAAATTATATATGAAAAAACCAGCCAAATTTGTGAGAAATATATAAATTAATAAAATAAAAAATTAGAACAATAATAAAATAGAATTTGCATGATGTGTCATTCATTCCGTTTTAGAACCACTTCAGGTTCAAATTTAAAAATTTTACAGGTCTTAATATAATTTATTTATATAAATATCAATACATAATTAAAATTTTGTGGAGATAATATCAGAACGTGTGTGCTTTACAGAAATTGTATTCAGGCTTGTTTGGAATTGCTCCTGAAGATGTTCCAAAAAGAAACGATACGTTTTTCCAACTTTAATTTTATTAATGTCTTTTAATTTTTTATTTTCTAAAAGTATGTTTCTGACAAATTTGACTAGTTTTACATTTATAATTTTCTGTGAACGTTTTTAAAAATATCAAAAGAATCGTAACGTTGTACAATATGACATTTAAACATTTCTTTACGCCAGTAAACTCACTGAAACATGACATCCGGCTCGAATTCAAATCGAAAAAATCACTCGAAAAGAACGTGTGATTACTAACAAGAATGAAGAATGAAGTTATCAATTTATTACATCGAAAATTGCATAATATAAATTGTTTCCGCAATGAAGAGATGCTGGGACTATCAAAATTACGTGTAAAATTGTAGCAAACTCTAGTAATATTTTTTTACAAAAATTGATACAGGCCAATACGTCAAAAACATTCAAAACTAGTATTTAATATGCTTGCGTGTTTGCAATATATATTTTTAAAAATTATTCTGAAAATACTCATCAGATTCCATTATCGTGCCTCAGGGATGAAATTGTGATCACTAAACTGTTAACAGTGAAGTTGCCATTTACATTTGTATGTATAATTTACAATCAGTTTGCATACGAAATATACTTTCGAAACCTACCTCAGAGAATCCATGTCCTCGGTCAAGTTGTGGCACAGTTGACCACATACTTACGGAAGAGAGCAAATATTTGACAGACAGTAGAACAGTGGTCCACTTTGTTGTAGACTTTTCTTTATTTGCACACGGACAGTTCCGACTCTTCCAAAAAACGGAACAGAGATATCGAGATTTTTTGTGCCAGAGAATTTACTAAACAATGGAGCTAAACAACATTAATTTCACGAATATTACGACAAACTCAGGTATGGATTTAAAACTTGAATATTGTGCTTCAATAAAATTATAACAATAAACATTTACTATGAAAACAGGGTATTATTTTTTTAAAATTAGCTTATGTTGGTTAAAAGTACTGATGCGAACGAATACTTCAAATTCGCCCTATTTGACCATTTGAACAATCAGATACCATCATTCCATCGTATCGTTGCAACATTAATTTCACCTAACATTTTGACAGATGGATGCTGAAATTTCAAACCTGGGATTGAATAAAATGGTGATATAGTTATCAGTGTTTTCCAGATCCTCGGACAAATATATCGATGATGGAAATGTTTTTCCTTCGTTCCCATATTTTGATTATTCTGGTATCTCTATAAATCCTACTACAATTTTTTTTCACATTTTCAGATCTCCTACCTTTCTTATTTTCCATTTCCGCCTGCAGTGGCGTTGTCGTTTAATTTTGCTCAAGTTTATTGCTTATGCGTATACTGTTGTTATAAAGCAATTTTGACTGATACTGGAGCCCACATTTGTAAATTTCTGATTATTACCAGTATTTTATAAGCAACAACAGACGTTATCCTCAAATAAGAAAACATTATGTAAATTTAAATTAATATGAATATGGATTCTGGCAATAAAATCTTAGTAATTATTTATTTAAATTAAGAGGAGAAATTCATTTCGATTATGAACCGCGGCAGTTGTGACTTCCACCTGTAGACTACACAAAACCAGAATATCCCGATTAAACTGCATCGACTCCGAAACCTGGCCATAGCAGTCGGTTAATCTACCTAATAAAACCGTTTCTGCTTCCTGAAAGTCCAAAATATTCACCAGAATGGCTTTCGCTGCTCCCTAAAGACTGTTATTACTTGCGATTGTTTCTACAAGGCAACTCTAATTACAAGGTCGTATCTCTCAAGTAACGAGTTGTAATTGGGCCGTATTTGTATCCAACCATTAAGATGCTATCGACGAATGCAGTCGTTCGTAGCGCAACAGGCCTTTTGATACACTTTTCTCTGCGATGTAAATTAGCTGAGGGCGATCCGGGCGATTTCAAAAATTGAATCTGACATTCAGGTATCCTGTTCGTTACAAATCTTGGTAAGAAAAAATTGAGACGTAGAATTCTAATTCATTAAAAACATTGATAAAATAATGAACGTATTTAAAAATGTTTAGTGTATGTGTGTCAGTGGACACAACAGATAAAAGTGATAATTAAAAATCATAACAACATTTTTCAAGAATACAGAAAAATTAACTTGCAATAATCTGGCAATAATATTAACGCAAGTAGTCATAAGATCCATTGGTGGAGTGACTTAACTGGTAGTTCCATATATAGTTCAGTTTCATTGACGTCTTAATCTTTACTTGCTCAATTTATTACAAATTAACGTTATTTGTCTTCCAATTTTCAAAATACAATGTTCCATATTATTAAACGGCATAAATATTTATAGAAAACGAACGAAAACACAAAATAATTAACAATGGAATTCAGACCATTTTCTTCACACCGCGTAATTTTATAGCCAATTTTCCTGTCCTTACTTCATTCATGCGTCGAGAAAGTCTCATTATTTTCGAGAAATCCGTTAATTTTAAATGGACATTGGGTACACTAATTTTTAACCCAATCTGCAAATATTAAAAAATAAATGAATCTCCAAACTTTAATTTAATATATTTAATGTTGAAACGAACTAATGATAATTTTAATTGCCAATATGGATCATTTATCTCATGTAAACACAAAAACTGAAACAGATGTTCTACCCCCGCGAAGAATAAAAAATTTCAAGTTGTGATTTTAACCACTATGAAGCAAACTATATCATCTTTATGTGAAATTACATATATAAAACAAAAAACTATGAAGTAGTTTCGTAAAGGACACCTGGTCCGATTCAGATAATTTCTGAAGAAATTTTTCTGCTCTTTAGTCTGCTTGTAAAAACCATAAAAATTATTTAGAGATATTGTTTGTGATTTGTACCATCAAAGAACCGTATTATTTTATATATATTTAAAATTGTTAGTAAATGAAATAAATAAATAGTATTTCCTAGTAGAAATATGATTTCTTTAATTTTATTTTCATTATTTAATAAATAAATTTAGTAACTCTTATTACATTTTACTGATGGAGAACTCATTACGAATGAGTGTCACAAAAGCAAATACAAACGTCAATAGAATGTGCTTAACTTTCGTTGAATGTTTTGATTATCTGAAGAGAATAAAAGAAGATTCAATGTAACGTTATCAGGTATGACCAAGCATGTGGTGGGTGATGCGGGGAGTCGCGATAACGGCGTGTTGTTCTTTGATGTTCTGACATCACTATACGCGGAAATGTCTTGAGTCGCGCAGGGGTCACGTTAAAGCAACGTAAAAGGAAACCGTGAACATTCGCTATGGACATTAACACAGCTAGGTGGTAAAATTCCCCTTTAAAGTACACGGTTCAATGCCACACGAGTAACGAAGGAATGTTCCTTAAACTAAGTCCCAATACCCACGAGAACCCGTCCAGTAAATGCCACATTACGTGACATGGTTTATATATTGAGAAGAAAATTAATGTGAGTTTCCTTTAAGAGATGGAATGTTAGAAGTTTATACAGCTCTATTTGGAATAAAATATGTTATTCCACCACAAAGTTATTTATATTGTACGGAATTCTCTTATCTACAAATCGTATCTTCATTCATTTTCACTTTAATTTATTTAGAATTAATTTCCATCTAGCACACAATTGCAGTTAAATGTAGATAAAATCCGGAAAGTATATTGTTATTACATCGATTTTGACCATATGTTCATTAGTTTATCAGGAAAGAGAATTCAGACAAAATACTCGAGTTTTTAGTTTCATAAAACACAAAATTGTAAAAATAATTATATGAATCTGAATTAATTATGAAATTATTAATGAAAAATTTTGTGATTTTGTATTTTTTGAAATGGCAGAAGCTATTAATTTGATTCTTAACTATTAGGATTGTTGAGATGCATCGTAAAAATACTTTGAAATTTTGGCCAAATTATTAAATTGTGAAAAAAAAACTAGAATTTATTTCAATCATAACAAAAAAAAATCAAATTTTCTGCTTCCGGAGTTTGAAACATGGAATAATACTAAAATTTTAAATTTTTTTAGTACCTAACAGAAAAAAAAATCTCTGAAACGAAAGCTTGTTTTCTTGCGTTGATAGGGCCTTTATTGTAAATATTCGAGCATTTTAGTACAGTGGAATGGTTTTGATCAGGTTTGTCTCTCAATGAAGAATGTGAACGATCACTGAAAGGCCTCTTTGATGCGCTCGTAAAATAATTGATGGCTACCGTTAGAAAGAGCCTTTCAGCCTAAGAAGGTGACATCAAGCAGACAACCTTCGAACCACAAACAAATTTTAAAACTTTATTTCATTTATAGCTTCGGCATTTATACTAAACGTTACACGTCCATAATTAAGAAGTTGGGTTTGTGGGAAAAATAGGGGTCACCAGAAGTGTGCTGAGGCCGCTGTAACATCAAGATTGCAAGATTGTGAAGACCGGACGTCACTCGAGGACATCTTTGAAGGAAGAAACAGGTGTAAACTCTAGATGCGAGAGAAACGGACAAGGTGTCTGCGATTTTTTATGAGATTAAAAAGACTGGCAGCCGTAAAAAAAGTAAATACATAACATATGAGTTCACTTTGTACTGAATATTATTAAAAATTATATCATCATGTAAAAACAGTCCATAGTTTTTATAATTCCTTTATAAAATAGCTAATTTAAAAATATATTACTTTTGAGGACTAAAGAATACTGTATTCGTACAGAAAATTGCCTATTTATAAAATTGAATTTTCTATTGATTAATTGTAGGCCGTGGAAATTCAAAAAGAAAACAAATGGTCTAGGGCCGAGTCTAATTCTCATCGAATAAGAATACCGAATAATATGTTAAGAGAACTACATTAAAAGTTTCCAAAATCAATTAACTAGTGTTTGAGAAAAATTTTATAATTATAAAAACAGGCACAATCGTAAACATACCGTAATAGTATCTTCTTCAATGTACTATCGAAGCTGTGCGAAGGTAATTAAGTTATCATATACATACCAATTTTGGCCAGTAAAAGGCTCTATAAAATACAGTAGACAACGGAAAATAATTTAAATTTGCAAAAAAAAATTATTTAAATTGTATCACAAGAAGCCTACTTATCGAGAAATAAGGGGCATCACTGAGTATATGGTAAAAGCAGAGAATAGAATGCGACACTGATACTGTTTCAATAACATAGTTTTACATATTTATTAATTAAATATATTAAACGCATTAAAAGAAGGACAGGAAAAAAATACACCTAATCATAATTGAGTTAGGAGGGTAATAATTACAGGACAGATAATTAAAGCTAAATAAAACGAAACGTCTTGAAGAACTGAAATCTGTATGTTCCAATGAAACGTATCACTTGTTTTCCTTGAAATTGTAAAATTGTTTTCATACACAAGAACTCTGGCGATAAGACGAGTCTGGTACAGCGAAACGCGACCTTAACCATGTTATATTAATAAATAATTCGTTATTCGAAAAACCCGTTTTGGATGATGTAAATATAATATTGGCTTAGAATGCAAATTTTCTTAACTGAAACTTTATCGATTAAATTTAACGGTTTCATAGAAAATACGTTTCTCATAAGGAATACTATGATCTATATTCATATTCAAAGCATGGATTCCAATTTTCCTCGAGACCGATATAAAAAAGAATGACCTTATCAATTTTAATTTCCACCCTGATGTTTTGTTATGTGACTTAAAAGTACATTTTTTCTCAAATTATTCTGGCTGCACCTATTTTATACCAAAATCTTACCGTGGTGATAGTTCCAGTCTGAAATAAACTGGAGATAATAAACTAATAGTAAAGAAACTTTGTAAAAGGAGTGTCCTATGTTTTGAGCAATAAAACAGACAGTTTTACGTAATTTATGTTTTTTTTTACCAATATTAACACATCAATTCGCATTCATTAAATATTTTATAGTTAATTAGAATTATAAAAATTAAGAAGCTTCATATTATTGGTTGGATAAAATATCATATCAACAAAACGTTTAACTCTGAACAACATGTTCCTCAATATGAATTCTGTGTTGTTTAGTGTTGTATCCGCAAATAGACAGACCTCGAGAATTTCGGGAGAAACAATACCGGTTGTTCAAACCCTAATAGTAGCTAGGAAATGAAGAATCACAGTTAAATTTTCTTGAGACAAAAAAGCCTTCATCTAGCTAAGTATTAATAAATATCAGTGAGTCAAAACTGAAAAAATTAGTTATTTTAAAACTATACGCTTCACCGATAAATTAAAGTTTTGGAGCTGCACGTTTCTTGTCGGTATTTTTGGGAAAATGCAGAATCCGTCAGTACAATAGACCACTTACTATTTACATATATCAGAGACAGAGGCCAGTATTCAAGACGGTTACCACTGAGAAGGTAAGAAAAATACTTGCTACCGTCATCAACGACACCTACGACCGCAGACAACCTGAGGAATAATTTGGCCTTAATCGCGTAACAGGTTGAATTGCGTGTTGTGATAGAATTAATTTAAGTGTGTAATTTATTTATTACCTTATATTTCTGCTTTGTTAATTCTATTGTCTCAACAAAGTAAAAATTCTATAAACCACATAAGTTCCGTGAAATATATGCTAGTTATAATTTTTAGAATAATATATTATTGTTTCCAAATTATTAAAATATTGTGTATTGCACTAGTATTTAAAAATTTGGGATCAAATGACAGGATTACCCGTAAACCTCTTTTTCGTATCCACAACAATGGACCTCCTTCAAAAATAAAAACGCTTTGAAATATATAACACTGCATCAATGGTAAATGAATTGATGTTGGGTTTAAAATCATACTTCAACTTAGAATTATATTAGTTTCCATTGGAGTTGGATTGTGCGAGACTTGGAGTCAGCCGACACAAAGGACCACATTAGCGCCCTCTGTCCTTGCATCCAGCAATAAAGAGCCTCAGCGTTGCAGCACGTATCATTACGTCAGGTGGGTTATGGGATTCATTATTCATGCACATAAAAGATCTGCGTTTTAACAAAGCTCTGAATTCATTGCAAAAGCTGAAGAATGTTTCATGGTGTTCCAACCCTTCAAAAAAAGGAGAAATTCTGACCCAAATTCACGTTCATTATATGAAACAGTATTTTTATGGCTTTCTTAAACAAATCTGCTAAACGACGGAGCGTACGGCAATTTAATCTTAGTTATTGAAAGCATAATTCTGAAAATATTCCAATGATCAATAAAATAGTTTTCCACCAACCACTATGTATTTTGAACGTATGAATATCAGTTTCTAGATAAAATAATAATTGCATTTAGCACTCGGCCATAAATAGTAAGAAGTGAATTACACTCTAATGGGCCAAAATCCTTCATATTATATAGGACAATGAAAATATAATTTCTTCATTTACTTCTATTCCTATTCTGTTGTATGATATGAGAAAGCCAGTAGCGATATTAATCGTGTATAACAGTATAGAAAGTTTTCAACTATTTATGGAATAATTTACTTCGGTTACAACGACCAATCTCAATATTATGAGTGTAAATTAAAGTTGGGAATTAATCCAGTCCACCGTTAATCTGTCACTGGAAAGTCTCTACTTTCTGTTTATTTGTATAATAATCTTTAAACACGTTATTCTCTTTAAGAATCGTATTAAAGTTTTAGTTAAGGTACATTGGTAATGAAAATTGACTATGTTTGCATTGAAAATTTTAAATTTGTTACTTAAAAAAACTAGAACATTTAATTATATGAATAAAATCGTCTTAACCGTGTTAAAAATTTATGCGCAAAGTTTCGATGACAATCGTGGCCATCGTCATCACTTTTGCTGGAAGACGATGACTGTGAACGTCATTGAAACATCGCGCATTTTTAACTAGGTTAGACGTCGAGAATATTTTATTATTATTATTATTATTATTATATTTCAAATCATAAGAATTTTAAGATGAAATTCTACACGCCGTTGCGTATTCTGTAACTTGGCAATTGACTGTTTTGTTGTCCTCTATTTCCTGGTATGGTTCGATGATGTAAGATGTCGGGAGACACAGACAGAGCACACCTTCCTACTTATTAGCGACTAAATCGTTTCAAAATGTCCTTCTCATTGTATGTAAAACGAATGAAGGGAAGGTCAAGGTCTTTCTCGCTTCTTCTTTGATGTTAGCGTCACCGGCGAGATCAACTGTATGCTAATTACCCTTCCTGAGGAAGACATCGACACCTTCTAAAATTAACTCATCGCATCGAGAGTTGCGTCACTGCCTATGTGACTAAACGTTCCCTATTAATCTCGTTTAGCATAAATATCATAATGGTTGGATAAACAACACAAAACCAAGCATAAGGGATATTATTGGATCCGATGTATTTACATTGCTCGGCTGTATCGCATTAATAAATATGTCGCTATAAACATTATTACTGAAATATCTACATATTTCCACAAAATTATATTTTAAAACACAACGGATAGTCACAGATGAATCCCAAACACCCTCGTCCCAATTTTTTGCTGTCAATTAGTAATTTTTTACAGCATAATATTTACTCACATAGTATTACACATATTGATTATACATTTCTGATCGATATTTAACTCTACTGCACGAAATTATAATTATTAAAAACATTCTCACGTTAATGAGAATTTCTTAAATGCATAACACTTACTTTTGTACTAACTGAAGCCATCGGGCTGTAAAATTTATTACTTTTTCGCATTGATGAAACTTAGTTAATTGGATAGTTAACGTTTATAATCAGGAAATTAATAGAAATTTTTTTGTTTAGTCAGAAATAAAAATAAAAATTTCAACATGTACTTGAAGGTCACATGAGATCTTATTCAGTCTGTCAAGTAAATGACAATTGTTTGTGAAAAAAGACAGAGAAGTGATGCTGTAAGAAGTATTTGAAGTTTAACTGACTGAATTTTGAGCACGTTCTAGAATTCACCTATAACAGATAGTTGCGGTTGTCTCATAAAAGAAGAGTAATTTCTGTTTTTGGACGGCTGTCTGGTATCGGGTGAAGCAGCAATATATAAATATCAGCCTTATTTCTGAAAGGACAAAAATAATGTTTTAAGAGACCACGATAATTGGTGATTCATGAGAAAAGTAAGTAATCAGAAATTCAAAATAAGAAACGTCTTGACAGTTGGAATATGGGTTTCTCGCGACTTGCAGCGCTGGACATCGCGATACGACACCCCACAATGCAATGCCAGACACACGACAATAAGTCACCGTGTGAATAGGATTTTCTTAATAACTAAATTTGTCAAGTATATGTAGGATTTGGGAAACTTCAAAGTAGTACATGTGGAAAGATTGAATCGAACTGAAGACGGCGAGAAATTTCTACATTTATAAAAATTAAAAATTACTAGTGACTCAAGAAATTCACGTGGCATTTGAGGCAAATAATTATTTTCATTTAAGACGTAACTAAAGAAATGATAATATATGCCATTGTAATTTCATTAATTTGAATTTGCTGAATACTGTGAATTTTTCTATACTTGAAAATAGAAATAGGGAAAAAAAAGAAATGGAATTAGAAAATAGAATAAATAAAAAGACCAATATTTTAGTTGTGTACAGTTGAACAATTTTTATTTCCCATAAAGCTCTATATTTGTATGAGCTTGGTTAACTACGGACTATAAGCCAGTTTTAGTCTGAATCCGACGTAATAGGCTGAAACATATTGTAGTATAATTTCAGTAACGTGTTTCTAACGGATTATTAACAAATTACTTTACGGTTTAAGTACATAATTCGTTTTAAAGTACCTTCATTCGTACTGTTATTCGTAAAAAAAGAGCCAAATATAATAGTTTGTGCTGTGAGCTCTCAGTTCATTACTGACAATTAGACGTATATAGCTCATTGTTCCCTGGGTGTAGATAACATTCCACGTTTTACAACACTCAGACGTATGAGGTAATCTTGCAGTGCGTCAATTACAGCTTCCTTCCCGCTCAGATAATAAAAGTGAAGCTTCGCTATAAAAAGCATTCTTAATTAGCTAATGTGTACTGTAATTAGCAAAACAGAAAAAGAAAAACGCCCCTTTCGCGCCTCTACTACGTTCGCACTGCTCACAGTTAACGGTCTTCATGTACTTTATACTCAAGAAGGAAGATTGTCTTGTTTTTTTTGTACTCAGACACTTTCTGATGCGTAAATCATACTATTTTCACGGGATATGACGACGAAAAAAGCATACATTAATTCTTGTGTAATAGAATTTGAGGTTTAGGTACATTAGTCGGATTAAAATTGTATATAAAACAAAACTTAGTTCATTTCTAGCCTTTGTGAAGTTCAATTTTTTGGTTTGGAGGGAATATCAGTGTGACGCAGATTAGTCGAGTAAGGCGTTGACCAATTAGGGACGTAAATATCTGAGCACCAATCCAAAGCTGCCACGTCATCGGCGATTAGGGTTAGAAACCTGTAGTATTTAACATACATTATTAATATATCTCGCAGTCCAGAATATAAAAGATTATAAAAACCGTTTTCATTAAAATTGTATAAACTTAATAAAACTATTCCCATATTTTATTATTGACAGTGAAGATAATAAGCATATTAAATAAACCATCAAATTCTATTGTACATTATAACACTTAATGTATATCGAAAATTTTGTCTCTACCACTAACTAAAATAATTCATTTTTCAACGACCACAAGAATTTCAACTTTTGTTGGGGATAAGTTTACGGACATGATAATGTTTATTAAGATATTCTTACGTTATAAGTTGTATAAAAATCCGCAAGTTGATGGGTTAAAGATAAAATAACAGCAACAGCTGTAACTTCCCTTCACCTTTCAAGTCTGATGTGCATTTTTCATAGCTAAGACATAATATTTTTCTTACATTTCATTAAATTTCCAAAATTGTTATTAATCGTTTTCCAGAAATAGTTCTCATATTTCAAATTACGAGTAAAGTGTGCTTTAAGCAATAAGCAATAAGTGAAAAAACACTAGAGAACGTTAATATTAATCCGGTATATATATATATATATATATATATATATATAAATTAAAAAATGTGCTTTTAGATTTTAAAATTCAAATATTAAGTTAAACAACATATTTATTATCAGATTAAGTAAAGTGTAAATACACTCATGATCGAAATTAATTTAT
The DNA here is from genome assembly GCA_037074705.1 of Zhengitettix transpicula. NCBI lineage: Eukaryota > Metazoa > Arthropoda > Insecta > Orthoptera > Tetrigidae > Zhengitettix > Zhengitettix transpicula. Next base: position 41,962,143 of record CM073592.1, on the reverse strand, counting down.
AATTGTGTTGCAGATGTAATACTATGTATTTTAATTAAAAGTAAATACTATTCAAGTGACGTGGTTTTATATGAAAAAAGAGGGTCGGGGAGAAAAAGTAAAATTTTAACGACTTTACAAAGGATACTCAGTTGCATATTACTTACGGAATCTCTCATGCATGTAAAAATAAAGTTTTATGAAATTCATCTGCAGACTTAATGTTTTGCAGTGAAGTATATCTATATTGAGCTGAAATTTGCATAGCTGAAACGAGTTCTAAGGAAATGAAAATACATTCTATTGGGTATCGTTAAAGGAAACACACGTCCGATACTCGAAAGCAAATTACTAGAGTTTCTTTATCTTGGAGCCACTAATGACGAAAATCGGATGGAGTGCACCACTTTCTTCAGTCTGATTGCTCGCTGGTGTGGACGTAATTACTATGGGGGCACAAGGAATTGCCTAGGTCAGAGACGGCAGCGAATCAGAGGCGCGATGGACAACTTTCGCCGGAATAATGGTGGCAACTTTACTTCCCACTCGGTGATAAGTGGACTTCGACGCCCAAGAAGATGATCGCAGCTCCCGGAAAAGCGGTCTGCCCGGGATTTGAAGGACAACCGAGCCAACGGGAATCCAGGTCCCGCAATTCCACTGCCCACGCCAAAAGACAGGTGTCAGCTATTTCAGATAACGGCTTCAAAATTGCCAATTTAAAAGAGTGAAGATAAACGGGATTGTTAGCGACGGCTGAGTAAGCGCGTACATGAGATGAGTAGAAGGTGCACTGTGCGATATATGCAAAACAAAGATTAAAATCGGTCTCAGAAACTGTGTACGCACAAGAAAAGTTTGAATAATACGGTTGTTCTATTATTCCTACCTTCCATTTAAATTAATATTACAGATGGATTCAAATTTTAGGCAATTAGAATTGACAGTTTCTTCACAGCTGGCTTGTTCCAATGATTTGTAGTCATTTATAGAGAAAAATTTTCTGTAATTTGACGTTATGTATACTCATTATTTTCCAAAATAATTCTATGTTTCAATTGTACATTATAGTATTTTCCTACTTATGAAAATGCTTTCAGATAATTTTGAATGAAGATAACCGTAAAGAACGTATAGTCGCACTTAAAGCCGTGTATTTTTCGGATTAGTGGTATATACGTTTAAAAACAACGGAGAACAGATTGTCTGGGCTGATATTACAGTCAATCGGGATCAGCGATCACAGTCACCAATTTCAATCTTCAGTCGTTAAACGTAAGCGTTAAAATGAAATAATCTGTTGTTACCTGCGTCCCCACAGCAAACTCCTCTCCCGCCATCGGAAGGGCGTGGGACAAGTACCCAATGCCCGACCTACCTGATGCAGGTTTTTCTAGGATTTTCCCTGCATTTCTTTAGGCGAATGCCGGGTAGGATCCTTAAAATATAGCCCGGGGGCCCTAGTTAACCCTTGTCTACCTTCTTCTACCCTTCGTCATCCCCCCTTTCAGATCCCTTCCTATGCTATTAAAGGGGAGTTGCCACCATGTGGATTACCCTCATGTAGCCTGTTTCCCTAAAAAGAAAAGTTCCTGTAAAACGGATAAATTTGGATTGCTTTCTCTGTTCACTTTCTTTCAGAAAATATTTGAAGATGTTATGCACATAAGTAATCGGTTAACGTCTGGTCACATAATTACTCTATTACTGTGGCGTTAAATCAAAAATAATAAATATTTAACATCTATATCCAGGAGTAATAAACGGAGTGGGGCTGAGAAACGAGAAATTTTTCAAAGCGCGGGAATCGCAGTCAAATGACGGAAGGTTTTCGTGATGCATTCTCCCACGTTTCTGACACCTTTGAGACAGAAGCCTGCGAGAATATTCTCTCGCAGGTAACCTGCGAGGGATGTTCTCTCGCAGGCAAAACCTTGTAGGAGAGATACGACGAGTCTACCTTTGGGGATGGTTTTTCCTCTCCATTTTTGAACTAAGTTTTCCACAATCCGAGGCACATCGGCCTGTTCTGAGAGGTGTATGTTCCGGGGTCACAGACCTTGGGCAAAGGGTAAGAGTTGTTCTGCTATTCCCATTGGAATAGTCGGCCAGCTGTCTCCTAAACTGGTTGAGGCACGGAGAAGGGAATGCTGCGTCCCAACAGCAAACTCCTGTCCCGCTATCGGAAGGGCGTGGGACAAGTACCCAATGCCTGACTTACCTGATGCAGGTTTTTCTAGGGTTTATCCTGCAATACTTTTAGGCGAATGCCGGGTAGGATCCTTAAAATATAGCCCGGGGGCCCTAGTTAACCCTTGTCTACCTTCTTCTACCCTTCGTCATCCCCCCTTTCAGATCCCTTCCTATGCTATTAAAGGGGAGTTGCCACCGTGTGGATTACCCTCATGTAGCCTGTTACCCTAAAAAAAACTGACACCTTTGCATTCAGTTGCAGTGTAGCGGTGGACGCCTCATCATCACGCATACGATTATTATTACTGTAATTGGAGTTTATTACCGTCTTTTCAAAAACGCTGTTTCCACTATCGCTTTCTGTATAAGACTAATTTCTTAGGCTTTTTATTTGATGAATGGTATAAAATATGCTACTGATTTATTCATATATGCTTCGCGTAAATGGCGACTGAATAGCCTTTCATTAAATAACCTACAGTGAATTGACGCTCTGACAGAAAACATATAACAAATGTCATGAGCCATTTAACACTGAAGTGATCGAAATCCGAACAGCGCCAGTACCAGCCCGCCTCAAACTCAACACATTAATTATATTGACTGGCACTATCGTGTCCTAGACTAGTTGTTCCTCCTTATGTTGTCACCGATACGTTTTAATATGGCAGGTCACGGAGGACGCCCTGTTTGGTGTTGAAGCAACAAGCTGTGACTGTGACTTTGCCAACATTTCCTGTCGTCCGAGAAAATCATGGAGCACGACTGCGGTGGCAGGTGCAAGAGCCGTGAACTCGGCATGAAAGAGCCGTCCGTACGAGTAAAAATAAATAAACCCTTAACCAAGAAGGGACATATGCAGCATTTCCTTCATTCATCATATAATAAGTGCTCCAGTCAAGAAAAAAAAAGTTCTAACCTGCACTTAAATAGCACCAAACGCTCACACAGATCAATACCGTTAAAGACAACACTATCATAAATTTATTAAATAATCTCCATGTTCCGTATCTTGAGTCTGCATCCCAAGCAGCTAGGCAGATTACTTTCTTTTCATACTCTGCTAGATCCGTCTACAGAAAAAAATTACCGACGTCCAGTTCTAGTCACGTTACCTTAATTATGCTAACGCAAATTCTTTAACGCTACGTGCCTTTCAAAGATTATTGAGAGTGTAGAAAAACTGCACAGTATAATTATCTGTTTTCTCTTTTCCCGTTGATATTATCAAAACTGAACTTGAGGTTCTTGAAAATCACAAGTCTTTTCCGGGGAACAGTGGAATTGTTTCGTAAAAATAAAAATAAAATTGTGTTAAATAACGATATAAACTTCATCCTATGGAATAGAATTTTTTTAAAAAATTGGAACTTCTTTCTCATTTGTAATTCATAATAAACTTAAAATTATTCAACTACAATAATAAAAATAGATATTTTAAACACGATTTCGTTTCTGATGTAATTATATTCATATTATACTAAAAATGATGTGAAATTAAGTAATTGACATGGCATCATTTATGTTGTAATGTTCGCAAAGAGAACCTTATAAACGTTAATTAACATCATACTTAGCGCCAAATTTTGTTTTATTATTTTCCAGAACGTAATGTCACACTGCTGGAAAGTCGCTGAGTGTAGTTTACGTTATTTTGGTTTCGGTTGAGTAAAATGAAAAATAGCCAAATTGATCAAAGATTGAAGTCTTTCCCGGTGTAATTGTTCGAAACTGTTTATCGAGTCAAATTGATGATTATCGTCGAGCTTAAAGAGAATGATAAAAAATGTGACACGAAAGTTGCAACTATGGGTAAAGGAAGGGAAATAATTCAATTACGTCTTCAGAGAATGAGTCTGCGCAAATAGAAATTAAAAGTATCAGAGCAAGGTGCCTCAAATATAAAGCTGCTTAAAAGTAAGCTAATGTTGCCCAGCTTTGTTTGGGACCAATGAATTATATTTAAATGCTTTATTGGTAAATTTTCATACTCCTGTCAGCAAGGTCAAGTGAATTTGCTACCAATTTCTAAAACGCCTGAAACTTTTATAAAGTGATTATAAATCTATTATCTACTCAGTCATTAAAAATGAGTATTAGTTTCTTCAAGGAAAAAATATGTAAGTCATGTAATAATGTAAAAGGATGTTAATTTCTCGGTACAGAGTAAGACACAACGAAGAAAATGGACAGTCGTGATGGCGGCGGGATTGAATCGATTACGTAAGTGGCGGTAATGGGAGAAGACCTGAGCACGCTCGGATAAGCGCACGACCGACGCTGACTCACTCCTCAATGGAGGCGATGAACTTGTAAATAATTACGCTTCCTGTGCTCAAGCTTCCGCCTCGGAGATAAAGCCTGAGGCTCAGGCTATGGACGCACTACGTCTAAGTGGCAAACGACTTCGGGTTAGACTGTCATAACAGCTTACATGAACCCTTCATTCCGGTTAGAAACTATATAAAAAAAATGAAAACCAGAGGTCTTATTATAGGTGCACCTAAACCAGAAACTAACATCCTCCAGTCCTCCTCAGAAAATATAGAAAATGGCTATTTATCAGTCTGGTGACTGGTCAAAGAAGTGAAGAGTCCAAAACTTTCCAACGAGAAGTCACGCTTCAAATTAAAGATCCGTTCACGACTCAAATTTTTAGTTTAATATTATTTAATTAAAGGAAGCTATCGTTCGTTAATCATAGAGATAACAAATTTCAACATCGTTTTGGTATACGATTGGTGTTTAAAAATTTATCAAGTTGGAGCTATTTGGAGTATCATCGACATTCCTGTGGGATGAGCTATTTGCATATAAATCCATTTCAGGAGCCCTATGCTTGATCTTATATCAAGAGGTACGACCTCGTTAAAGAGATTCGCCACATATACAGCTGGATTTTTCTTTACTGTCACTAGTTCGTAAAAATACCTTTCAGATCTCAATGCCTGACTAATAAGAAAATCCGAGCAGTGAAATTGGTAACAATCGACATTTATTTAAATGTAATATTGAAGATTATAGCAGTAGGTATATTTGACATGGACAGGAGCTTTCTTGGATTATTTTTATTACACTGGTCAAACAAACGATTATTTTCAACATGAAATCTCTTAATTGGATGTGCAAAGTAGGATGTGAATAAAAATTTGAATAATACATTAACATTTTTTTGTGTAAATATAGGATTAGGGAAAGGAAAGTTAATTTATAGCAAATAAATTTTTAGTTGTTTTAAATAACTTTACGGATTTATATCAAGTTAATAATTGAGAAAAACAGAAAAGAAATGGATGCTCCCACCTATTTTAAGAATGTGGTTTATAATTTTGCTTACAAATAGAAATGAAACCCCTGTATTACATCTGTTCAGAATGGGTGATTCTCTTTGAGCCCACGATCCTGTGGGGAGAATGACCCAACATGTTGACTCAATCAGTTCCGTAAAGGAAGTGGCAGTGTTGGTGGAATAACCTCCAACCCGGGTTGTATGCGTAATGGACTTTCGGTGTTTCTGATTAGACGTTGAAGTCGAGAAGCAGGTTCTCCCGAGGGGAGGAAGAGAGAGAAATGGCTTCATTGTTTCCCGATGCTGAGTTATGGCATGAGATTGCTGATCCGAATTTGTGTTGTCAGACGTGATTACTGGAACACCAATACACCCACTCAGTGTGAACACCCGTCAAGTAGTCAGTTGTTATGGAATAACAGAATGACCTGAGCACTGATATTGCGTTGAATTTATAAAGAATAATGCATTCAAGGATAAATAATTCAATACAGGACTCAATCAGAGTTTCATGGCCTAACATACCATTTGGGCTACGAATTAACATGGTTATGTTTAATAAATTTTTCATGGTTAAGCACCAGGATCAGATTTTTCAATGTTTTATTTATTTTAGTTATCTGTACCTGGCGCTTAACCATGAAAAAATTATTAATAACTAGCTGGGTGCCCGGCGTTGCTCGTGTACTTATTTATATAAACTCGAAAAAGTATTTAATTGAATACTTAAATATATTCCTTGAGTATTTCAGGATATAATTGTCAATTGTCACTCAGTCTTCATACATTGCGAAATATTACATTGATGAAATTGTTAGCTAGACTCACAACTAACATAGCGCGAAAATTAACTTACATTTTCCGCAAGGATGGTAAAGTAATTCGTATTCTTCTTTATTACCATTCGATGGAGTATTGCTGTATAAAATTATACTTTTTATTTAAAGAACATATTTCTGCTTTATTTCATTCCTAATAAAGGAAATATTTCCTTTGTTCGTTCCGTAGTAACGTCTCTCTCTCGCGTGACGTCATTGTCTCTTGGCGCGCAGTAATTTACTATTTAATGATCACGGTTTTTAATTATAATTCTTTCCACATGTATGTTAGGCGTTTCTCACCCTCACAGTACCGTTTCTCGTATTTTGAAGAATATGTGTACCAATTTTTGTTGCATTCTGTCCACGCGATAAAATTTGTATAAAGAACAACGTAAATATATACATACATACATACATACATACAAATATACATCCTTTTTTATTATATAGATTTACACCGGGAAAGCGTACATTTATTAATGGTGATGTTTGATTTTAGGCTAATGATGTAATTGAAAATCCTTATGAAGAGATCAATATAAGATAGTGCCAACATGAATAACTTTACATAAAAAACACATTCCATAAATACTTCCAACAATTGGAGATCTGTTTACAGGAGTTGAAAGATGTTAAAATAAACAGATCTTTAAGGAAAAACGTACATTCGCCATTATCTTTTAAAAAGGGAAGGACTCCAAATTACTTTTGCAAAATTCCCTTGATGATCTTAAAAAATTATAGGTTGTTTTAACATAACTCCAATATATTCATTATTATTTTAGTAATTTTGATATTCATATACACATTTTATAATAGGGAACAAATTGTTGCAAAATGTATTGATTAATTACTATCCAGTGTCTCTGGGCCTCAACTGCCTGTGTTGAGACAACTGCCTGTTTTTGTGCACGTGAAGGATATACACAAATATGCATATTAATCTTAAGCGAACAAGAACCGCAGTCGTGATCTGGGACGAGCCGCGGAGTAGTTGTGATCTTGGTGGTTCCGCGGAGTAGTTTTAATATTGAAAGCAACGCTGAGCGTTGCGGAACAACGACCATCAACGTAGCACACGCCCAATTTGCAGAGCAAGACTATACAAATTTAGTAGGTTGCGTCCGTGAAGGATCAGGAATTTCTAACATATACATAAAAACAGTAAACAATAAAGAAATTGTAAAATCATTAATAAACGTAACAAATAAAATAAATTGTAAAAAATACAATTAATAGTTTTATTTACACATTATATAGTTTATATATAATTTTATAGCGTTTCCATCTATTTTGTTATTTAATTGGGCCAATTTTGTAAAAAAAAATATTGTAAATATACAGATAATAACGAGACAACGCATTAAATGAAAAATGAGACTGTACATCCGATAAATAATTAATAAAAAGTGGTAAGTCAATGTAAACTTTGTGGAAATTATTTTATATGTAATCCTAAGTTAGAAATTTTTAATTTATGAAGGGAAAAATCTTTTTCCATACCAAGCATTAACGAAATTGATTGTGGGTTGATTATCGTGGGTAACAAGGCCTAGTACGAAAAATATGGTTATTAAAGTCATTAATTCACGTGAAGGTTTTTTCCTGTTGGAATAATTTTTATTCAAAAAAATTTGTACATCAATTTATTAACTGTAAGAAATGCTTAAGAGAGACTTTCAGTTACTCGTTACGTATCTCAGCTTCCGTTACTGCAGTTCAGATTATATGGTTTCAAAGGCCGAAGGACAAACTTTGAGCTTTAACCGATTGTTGCAACTGTTATTAGGTTCGATAAAAAAAATGTAGAACATGAAACAAGCCAATCGTAAGAGGAAGAAAGCAGAGCACACAGTGAGGCGATCACGAAGCATGAGCATCGCAGAATGTTTACGTGTAAGAATCATGATGAAACGCGTTTCCCAGACGTTGATGCACTGATGTTCTCGGAAGTGCGACAGATGCGGTTCACTAGCTAGCGAAAGCGGACGGACCTATGGATGGAAGTAGAACACCAACTCCTATTCTAGGGCACAATCTCCCCTCAGGCAAGGTAGTTCGAGTCATCCTCATCACACAATCTCCGATCTTCTGCAACTGCCAAACCATGTCGGGGCAGCAAAAGAACAGAGGCATTACAAATTCTTCTAAAACATGACCAACTGATGTATTTTTCAAATATTTCCTCATAACGTTACGAGAATCATCAGGTAGTAACTCATCTTTATTTATCTCTGGAAATTGAAATGCCTTAAATTGAATCAGGAAAATTTACAAATGTGTGTCAAATAAACGTTTGTATATAAATTAATATAAACTCGTTGATTGGTTCTCGACTTCCCTGGATTTTATGCATTCAAGTAGCATTTGAAAGAAAAATTTCAATATCTTGTTTAGTGTTATTATTAAGTTACAGTCCATAGACTATATCGAGAATTTGGTAATAAGTCATGAATTATACCGTATAAATATTCTGTACCATGCCCTACCAAATAAATTAATTTTTTATTTATGCAGTGTAATATTCTTTATAGAAGTTTAACATTCCTATTTCTGTAATTTCATTAATAAAATGAAATTAGTGGCTATGGAAACATTCTGATAATTCTTTTAGGATTTTATTTGATTATATTTTAACCAATTTTTTATGCAAGAACAGAAGAAATACTTTGAGTAAAATCTCAGCTCTGAGGCTATGAAAAGTCCCGTCGAGATTTTCTATACTAATCCGCTTCTTAAGTTATGAAATGTTTTAATACTATTATAATAAACTCCTTTATGTTTCTCCTTTATGGAACTAAAACTCCGATATACCATCATCGTTCACATTGTTGATTCAAATAAAAAGGAGCCATTTGTAATATAAAAGACACGTGACATCCTAATATTTATTAACGTTTCCTAATTTTTAAAACCTTTTTTTTAAGCTACATCGTTTTTATTCCTCAATATATCCGTTTTTTAAAAAAGGCCGTTACCCTCCGCACAGTAAAATAATATTTATTTAAATTTTGTCACTATTATTAACCTGTAAATTGAAGTTAAATACTTTAGATTGATGAGATTTTCAGTATCATATAAACATAGTTTCCAGCAATTGTGTTCATGAAAACGAATTACTTTTAATTCTTAAAAGTGAGCTATTTTAGTTAACAAACATTTATAGAATTTTTCTTTCGCTAATTCAACTTTGAAAAGCAGTTATTAAATAGAATAGTTTATAAAATTATTACCCTGTATACACTATAAAGTAATTTGGAAATAATCGTTGATATTTCTACAAATATATGCGACGGACATCTTTATTCTTAAGACTGACTACGACTTTAGTTACAAATTTTTCCGCACTGTATAACAATAATCGTCGGATCAAATTCTTTTAGGTTTCCAGCCTGGTAAGGTGGACGTTATCGTCTTCTGGCGATGAAGATGATGATGTGGACAGTCATCTAAACTTCACGCGGTTTCGAATAATTTATGTAGACGTAACCCCAATAGAATTTCATCCACTATTTATACCCTGAAAACCTTATACCTATAATAATGATGCCTCTTATAAATTTGCCTTCTTTATAAAAAAAAATAACTAATTTTTTTTATTTACAGCACCATGTTCACAATTTCTCATTAGTTCAATTTTATATGAGAATTTTCTAGCCCAACTGCAATCTTCATCAAAAGAACACTTCTGTTAGATTTTATAGAAATGCCTGTCTAAAGGCAGATGTTTACGATCTCGCCTTTATATAATTCTTCCCTAACTCTGTTTATTGAGTTCATTTTATATTTGGAATCGTTTTACGTATAGAAGTAACGATCCGCTAACATTATATGGTTGATTTTCTTTTTAATTGAGGTCACCGTACAACTACAGTCTCCGATGAGTCTGCTATAAATCTAACGCAGATTTCGTTCGAATTAGAACGTGGACGTCTACATGAGAGATGAACTCCGGGCCTCTGAATCGTGTTTCAGTGATGTTAAGAGTTTGTCGAGAGCCGGTGGAACCGGATCCGTCGGGAAGCGAGGTTTTTGTCGCACCTGCCTTCAGCCAAATCCAGCCAGCCCGAGTCCGAGTCTGAGTGCACGCACCTCTCCGCGTCACCGATCAAATATTGGACGGACGACCTTCCTCGCAGCGAACGGAGTTTGTTGAACCCTCATCGCAGTCGTTGACTTCAACTTGGAAGATACTTGTCTATCTACCACAACGGCACGTTTATGCGGATATTGGTCACTAATTACCTTAAGAGATACGGCCTGCGACGAAGGTAGAAAGAATATTCTGGTTGTACGAGTACGCAGGCAGTTATACAACGGTCTTAACAGTACAGATTTATTTTCTTTACTCTATTATAAGAGCACGTATTGTTGAAATAGAATTCTGTATTCACTTAAATCATAATAGATTAAACAAACATACCATTATAATTATTCGTAAACATTATAATTAATCGCAAAGATTAAAAAACAGTAGTAATTTTCTAAAGAGAACAAAAATTCAGTGAATAAAACAAGACTATTCAAGTGTAATGAGGTAGAATAACTAAAAGAATAAATATTGCGTAGTCAAACTTCTTTGATAACAAAAAAGATAGCCAAATACAGACAAAATAAGTGAGAATATAATTTTGTCAAGTGACGAGTGCAGTTGTGTCGCTCTAGGCTCTTCTTGGCACCTGAAGAAAGAGAGAATGATCTCAGAAACGTTGTGTGGTATTTATATTATCACCTATTTTGTCTGTATTTGGCTATCTTTTTTATTATTAATTTTCAATCATTCGTAAATTTATTCATTTAAATTCTTTGATTTAAATGTTTGCAATCTAGTTCGTATAATTTAATATTTGTTTTAATGAATTAATATCCTTATGACAGATAACGCTAATATGAATCCAAAGTTTAGGTGAATACGCTCACAAATCGATTAATTTAAATATTGATAATCATGAAAACCGAAAGCAAAAACAAAAACGTATTTCAAATCTTTAAAATCATAAAGTGACGGTTTTATTTTCTCCTTCTGCTAACTTCTTCTTAATTTATTGTCTTTCTATGATCTTTATTTGTAAGAGCACCATAATGACTACGGCAAAGTCGTTGAAATGATTCTACAATTCCATTACCCGTATGAGAATAATTATTATTAAGCTATTAAATGCATTCTGTTTTATAAATATTTAAAGTAACGATATTGCAGATTCTGAACTAGTGTATAGTAAAATATTTGGTATTTTCTACTCCAAATACTTTTTTATTATATATTAGATTTTTCATTTATATATTAAATGTTTGTCATATACTTGAATTTTTAGTTAAGAATTAATATTTTTAAAATATGTATTAGATATATGTTATTGGCGTCCATATTTCCTCATTTATGAACTATGCTCACTTTTATTAAATTTTTCATAATTTATTTATGAAATTATTCCCATTCTTGTATAAATTTATTTATGTGATTAATTTTTCCATTTTTAAATTTTAAATAACTTTTTTACTCAATTTTATCGTTTTTGTATTCATATTTTCTTAATTATTTATGTTGTTACTGACTGCTTCAGTTTTTTCATTAGATGATTTGAGTAAAAAATAAGTTAATAAAAGCAAATAAAAATTATCATCTTTGTCAACACATTTCGGCCTTTTCTTAGTTTTGAATACAGAAATCAGTGTGTCCGTGTGCCTGTTTCATTCGTCCATGAGAAGTGAGACATGCTGTAATTAGAGAGCTAAGTATGCGAAACAGAAAAGGAATGTTTTTCTTTTTTTTCCCCCCTTAGAGCGAAACTTCTGCAAAGAAAGTTGGAGTTTAAATACCAAACCACATGCTTTTTAGGATTCGCGTGCGCAGAGAGACACATCCGCCACTCACGGAGAAAATAGGCCTTTAAGAAACACACGACAATGACTGAAATTCATGCAGGCCACTCACTTTGCCATGAAGTAACAGTAGGCGCTATTGCGACCAAAAAAGTGAACGATTACGAGTTTTATGAGCGCATGTACGGGTTACATCTAATTCGCTTCACCGAGACACGAAACGATTCTTATAAAACATCGAATCGTTTGAACATTAATTTATATGAATGAAACACTAACTTTTTAATCAATTGAAGACGATAAACTTATAAACATCTTAACAGGTTTTAAATAATTTTATATTAATATTTTATGTGAAAACAGATCTTAGACTATGCGGAATTTTATGTTAAAATTGGAGGCTTATAGTAACGTTGAAATTGCATAATATTAAACGGTAGCTGACTTCCTCTGTGATGAATCAGACCTGTGCCTCTCACCCAGTCATGTTACTGGTCGAGCAAGCACCAATCAAAAATCGCTACGTCATCTAATAATTCATTACTGAGATAAACTTCAGTTAACATTATTAAATAGCCCTATGACGGCTCACAAAATGCTCACTGGAACAAGATAACTAGAAATATAATACAATGTTATACAATGATTTAAATTTAGCTATTCTTTTTTTTTCGGTTCGTCTGAACAGAGGTAACTCGAAAACGGCTGAACATATTAAAAAACCTTTTTTATATTTCTACTTTACAAAGGACAAAACCGGTTATATAGTTTGCCAATTGTCACATCAAGGTTTTTTAGAAGATAATCGAAACACAGTTCCATAGTATTGCATTATTTTTGGAATAATATCACTTGAAGCCGATTATTATGCCTGTGCCTTGTACGTTTTGTATGTATGTGAAGTAAATTGCCAAAAATTTAGTTGATTTCCTATAATATACTTATATACGAATTTTAAGAATAATATTTAACTTTCTCAACCTTTTTATTAACTGTAGTACGTAATTTTATTCTGACAATTTTCTATTTTTATGAAGTAGCGCAGCGAAGCTGGGGTATTGCTAATAATAGTAGTAGTACTCTAGGATACGTCTCTTTCTAAAATATATAATAAATAGAGTTACTTTCTTAAAATCAGCTGGAAAACTACTCATAATAACGATATACAAATTATAACACATAATTTGGAACATAATTAAGTTGTATAATGTTACGTTCCTTCTCCAATGTCAATAAAGATATCACGATCCCTGGGACGACTTTCAGTGAATATGTTGGCACTGGCTCAAAGTGGGAATACTTCAATTATGAACTGATGACGGATTTTGTATGTAAACAAGTATTCTTATTACTACGAGCCATTATCTCGATTACACGCTTCAGACTTTCAGAAAAAAAGGAGACTTATAAGAACTCAGGGAAAACCCGTTTGAAAAAGGAATAAGTATAGAGTTTAATAGACTGAATTAATCAATACATTCAGTAAAATCTGAATTACCATTACATCTGTATTAATGAGGGCCGATACGTTCAGGTTCTATAAACGTTGAATGCCAGATGTGCATCCTTTGATCAAGTGGAATAATTTACCATGAATAGATAACCTGTGCTTGAGGAACGTTGGAACTAATTTAAATATGGGACCACATTTCTTGAGTGTTAAGATAAATCTTACAAGTTTGGTTTTACTATGGATTTTCTTTAGTCAAGACAGAAACATAGATTATTGTGATGTTTGATTTAAATGGAATTTAGTAAGAATTTTTTTTCACAGAAGCAATATAGCGACGCTGAAATATTAAATAAAATGCCAGAAAATTCGAGCTAGTTATGTATTGTATTGTACCAAATTTGTTTCTAAACCTATTTATAAATTCTGAGTGCTAGAAAGTTGGTTTGAACCGATAACGGTGGCATATCTTAATTAACAAGAGTGTCCTCTTGCTTTCTCCTCCCCGATAGCCCGGCCGGGACTCTCGCTTTTAATACGCCTCAAGACCGAATGTTTAGCATCGACGGGTAATTGCTCCCTTATTAAACTGACGAGTTACCCGTGGGTATGATGGGTTGTCTTTTTGCTTCATATGACGAGTCTGGAAATGAGAAGTTTCACTTTCTCCCCTCGGGAGGCCTTAGTCTTCGTGAGACCTGATTTATTGAGTTTCGAAATAGCTTCTATCGAGCTGTCAATGCCAGATGAGAACGCACTTGTAAAAAAAATAATATGTAGATCTTAAGAGAAAGGAAGTTGAGACGTTCGGATGCTAGTAACAGGACTGGAAAATTGGTTTCATTTCTACCTTCGCTCTGAACCACAATTATGAACTGCGTAAAAATTCAAGAAAAAATGAGACAATACTACAAATAAACAGGACAAAAAATATTCAATAATTAATATACAAATACAAATGGAGAGATTTCATTCATCATATAAACCGCAATTATTTTCCTGTTTTTATATATAATATTGGTCTCAGAATTACTCGCTTAAACTGTGTCAGTATGCAGTTCTTAAGGAAGAAAACTGTTATACGAATATTTATACCTGTTATATTCTACCTTATAAGTTAGTAAACTTTGTCAGCTTTTAACTAGAGAAACAGGTTTATCGTGTGTGTCAATAAAGTAGTTCCAATCGCTGGAGAACAAATCGCGTATTTAAAAGACTTGTCATCCAAAGTGCAAGAATTATTCATCAAATAAGAAACAAAATTTAGGATTCAAAATATATATATTCATAATGTTTTACAAAGAAGTTTTTATTTGCATTTTAAGTGAGCAACCCAATTATCAATAAATTAATATAATCGTTAGATATTACGAGGAAATTTAAATAAAATATTTCATAATAATGATTGTTAATTGAATCTGTTGTATTATTTAGCTTCATTATCCATAATGAAGGGGAATAAACGATCTGAACTTGTTCCACGATAACAAACTTTCGCGGACGAGTGCTAAAACTCATTTTATTCAGGATAGAAACCACTTTCATGGAATTTATTATTCCATTACGTTTTTGGTTTTCCAGAAAAACAATGTTAAAATGTTATAATGGCATGTAAGAAGATAACATTTATCTCGATTATTAAACAAGTGCTGCTAGATGTTAATCGTTGTCAGAGGTGTTGAAAAGCGAAATATATCACATTTACGACACAGTTTTAAGACTCCCCGCTTTGTCGCGAGCATAAATTATTTCGAAAGCTCTGCACGAGTCTTATACAAATTCGTCTTTTGAGTTGTCAGTAAAGGCTGAAAGGTTAGAGAATCTATTGCGCAAAATGAGACACAGTATAAGGCTTCGTTCTTACACAATGGGGCTTGCAAGTTCTCATGTAAATTGTGCGATGCTGGATTCTGTTATCTCAGCCGGGAGCCTGCGAGGTATCTTTATTTCTCCGTGACCTTTTCCTTGCGCGCTGCACAATGCTTTGTAGTAGTTATACTTGCCAATTTAATATTTCGCATATACCTGATATAATGGTATTTCAGTTCCCGGAAGAAAGGTCCTTGACTTTGATGTTTAGAGAATATTACTGTACTATGATTCCGCGTTCAATATATAAAGCCTTGTCATTCAAATTTTTTTAAAGGGTGCATTTAATATTATTTGGGTATTCCATTGTCGGTTATAGAGAAGTGATAAGATTGGAAAAGAGAGAAATTAGATCTACTTAAATGAGGAAAGACAGATAAATGAGAGAAAGGTGTTTCGAGCAGTAATCATCTAGGTTCGCCTTCAGGGAATAAGTAGCATAGGAACCTGAGTTCTCAACCCTTCACAACAAGGATCTACTCCGTCCAGTGAGATAAATGTTGACGTTTTTCTGTGTAACCTTCATTTGGGTGTAAGAACCCCTTGAGAGTATTTTTCATACACCCCCGCAGTACACTTGTTAACCACTGACATTTCAAAAAATGTTGAGTATGTGTTTGGATTGTTATTCAATTGAATATTATAAAGAAATACGATTCCAGAAATTCTTTATTACGTCCTCAGTTTTTATGTATTATAAATATACCATATACGGCCACTTCTCTTTAAAAATTTGAAACACAAATCTACGTTTTCGGTAATTTTTGCATCAAATCCAACCAAGACATTTTTCTGAAAACAAAATTAGATCTTTGCTCTATTTTTAAACGTAAAGATAAATATTTTCTCCAATTAATCGAAACGCGGACAATGAATTATAAATTAATTTAAATGTTATAGTTTGCTCTATTTTCAAGTGAAGCCATTTTTAATAACTTCAAGTAAGATTCAAGCAATTAGAGATGTCGGTGGCTGTTTATTTATCACCAGATTTATTAAGAAGACTTTTTTTAAATTATGCGAATGGAAACTACACTTTCCCATCACTCCAATTGAGCAGTGACCAACTTTAATTAAATCGGGATACAAATTACAAATACGTCACTTCGAGTCCTGAAAATTAAAATAAAAAAATATTCTGGTCTTTTACCGTCGCTAAACATCTATAAAGAAATTTCGACTAATTGATCTTTAAAGCCATTGAACATTATTGAGAGTTGTCTGATCTTCGCATTGTTTGCAAGTTGAACATTAAATAATCCATACTAACTGCAACGAAAATATTACCATCTTAATGGTTTTTCTTGTTCTCAATCAAACGTGAATCTTCGGAACACTGACTCAGCTTTGATTATTATGTTTAAAGTATTGGCGAAAGGATTATGTGAATAACGACGTGATGTATATATTCGATAAAATTACTTAAAAGCGAATAACTATTAAATCTCCAATAAATAAATGTAAATTTTGACTGGACTAGAGAACTTTCGAATTTAACAGAGGTATGAATACCAAAAATGTGGTTCGTCAGATTCTGATGGTTATTAGTTCATGATCATAAAACCATTATAAATTTGATTTCTGAGTTATACTAATGAAGGATCTGACTTAATACTAGAAACTACGCCTGCTCATTAGGCAACTGAGCGGTGCAATAGTCTTTAGATGTTTTATTTTTCGGAAACGAATTAAGATGGGCTGTAAACGGGTATTTGGTAATTGTGTAGGCGGTCGTGTATCAGGGTGGACCACCTCGGGGTAGAAGGACTGGAGCTTCACCGTTAGGCCATGCGGCACGTCGCAGCGTAATTTACAGGGCCTCGGTCGTGTTAATGTTCGATTTTTGTGTCGCCGTAACGGCACTCGCCGCTTACAATTGGCCTGAACTGCAATTTCACTCCATTCCACGCCATCCAGAGAAGAGAGCTACCGTGACGTCTTACTTCCCTCTCAGCAGCTGAGCCCCTGCACGATTCACTAAGTAAACGTAACGTCAGATGTAGCGGAATGCGTTCTAGATTCTTGTTCTTTTACTGAATCATTAACCAGGAGTATCTATGCTGATGCACCACCACTTTGTTGAAACGCAGAAGACGAAGCGTAAATTCTTAGGATTCTAATAATGTTGGTAGTACCCCGCAGACTAAAAATTTCCACTTTTTGAGAAATTAATACAGTTACCTTGAACCATCTAATGAATAACCAAGGTATCGCTACTACTACGATTGTTACCTTGTTCATATTTTAGAGAAATGCGTCAGAGATGCCATAAAAGTGCTGGATTTATTTTCAAATAAACAACAAAAAAGCGAATTGCAAATTCAGAACTGGTTAATTTATGAAGTTCTAACAATTTAATTCACAACTAACTATAGCTGCTTGTTTTAATGAAACTCGCAGAAAGCTACAAATTTTCAGGTTAGAATCTAACCAAGCAATTCAATTTTTCGAAGTAAATTTATTGTTTCCTTTAAAAGATACTTTTATGTTACGTTAACAGATAATTTTGAAATTATTTATTTGTGTAAAAACGTTCAACAAGCTTCTATTGTTAGTAACATTAACAGATTGAATTATTGACCGAAATAAATTTTCTAATACTCATAGTTTATGGCAATACTTAAATTTGTTTTCAATAAATAATAGTGCTGTAGTAAGAAGTGTTTGATTACAAAACACAAGGCATCTTCTTGTCGTGTATAATTCTTTTTTTAATGTCTGACCTTGGTTTGTGGCTTCAACCAAACGAACATAAAATTGAGTTTCATCCCGAAAAACTATTAAATTAGACGCAAATGGCGCTATAATTAGTCGGGCCAGGGAAAAATAAAATTTATTAAAACGATGTTATAAAGAAATATTTTCTTCAATTATAAAATTTAGTTTAGAATTTTTTAAGCAAAAGACCATAGCATTTACGATTTTATTGATTGATGACTTATTCAGCAGAAAAAATTAAGAAGCGGAAAATTACAAGCCTTATAATTGACAATAACGCAGCTTCAAATGTATTTTCAGAATTCATTTACAAAAGCATATATATATATATATATATATATATAATTCAAAACTGTTTGAGGTAAGGAGAAGAATAGTCCAGTGGATTGTTCCGTAACTTCCACTCAAATAACCTTTCTGAATATGTTTATTACTGCAGCTTCACTATAGGAGAACTCGATACTTCTCGAAAGCTTTTCACATTATAGCTTAATAAAAACTTTTTATTACGGTTCGTTAAAGATCACAGGGCATTATTTAATATCCTATTCATTTCACAAGATTATACTGCCAAAACTATTCAATTTTATATTTTAATGGACGATTTTGGTAAATGTGTACTCAAAAGAAATTTATAATTCAGGTCAACACAGACGCTTGATGTGAATATTGTTATTTGAAATCACGAGAAACGGGTGACTGAGAGTAATGTCTGAAACTGATCCCAGTATATCAAATGAGGTTGATTACGGAAATCTGATTAATACTTAGTCTAATGTATATTTACGTATAAAACTGAAAAACAGAAAGCTGTAAAAAAAATAAGTCTAAATACGAGGAGTTTGATAGAAATTAAAATGAGACATAGACATTGGTAGTCATAATGAAGACAATTATCGACGAATGACTAAAGTATGATCGAATCTCTTTGAATGACTTATATATAAACTTTATAATAATTAAATAGTTCCTGAAAGACGTAGCAGAAATTTCGGGTAGTGTTGGAATAATATTAGTCATAAAGTAAAAATTATTTAAATAAAGTAAAAATTATTGAAATTAATTATGTGCAATAACTGCAATAATAACAATGCAAGTTTTATAAGTAAATACAATACAGCTTTTATCTGATATCTAATCTGATGCACCATTGTTTTCCTGTCAACAGAATCTCAGGACTGGAATTCGTATAATGTTGGTATTATCCCGAAAAAATAGTTCAGTTCATTTTTTAAACAAATTAATAGTCATCAGTAATTAACAACCAGTTTATCGCTACTACTACGACAGTTACCTTGTTCGTATTTTAGAGTTATGCCTCATAAATGCCAGAAAAATGCAAAAATTAATAATGAAGCCATTTTGTAACATATTATGTAAGTAAATACACTACATCAAAAATACATTGAATCTTGAAACATGTAACTTCAGTGTTTATTGTTATTAAATTCTTTGTAATCCTTCGTTGACTATCAACATAGCTGAAGGTTTTGGATCCACGACACGTGGTAGCACGTGCGTTGAAAAGCACAACAAAACGAGTCGTGGTCTGAAGCCGGATTCCTATCAGCAACAAGGACTACACGCACTTTCCCGAAGAAAAATAAATTTGTCAGACACTTTACGAGCTCCCTTCGAGTCCTAGGTCCACGTGTACCTTCGATACGGCGGCCGAGAAAGCGGAGAAAAAAAAACAATCGAGAAAGTGATTCAGCCACAAGCTCGTTTAATTAACTCGCTGAGCTTCGCTTTCGTCAGCTTATATGTTCAAGTGACACATTTGTTTAATTACTGCATGCGGAACAAGCACATACGCAAACATGATGGAAAGAAAACGCCAGCCATAATTACGTTTTAACTGTAGGTGTGGTTACTTTAGAAATCTAGCTCATATAATAAAAATCACTGTTACATTTAAGTATTCATTTTTAATTCATTTCTCAAGACTGACAGTCTTTGATATTAACATCCATGTTTCATGGGTTTGGAATAGATATTTAATTTAAGTTATAGTATAGAATTTTATAAGCAAGAGACCATAGAATGAATGTACCATCATACTAAATACCTCAAACAGTGGATAAAAAGTTCTTGGGTTTCCACCCTGGTTAAAGTAAACTTTATGCCACGAAGTTTCAATGGCGTACTCTGCCATCTTTCTCAAACAAAAAAACTTGATGTCAGAGTACGCCATCGAAGCTTCGTACCTTAATCTTACTTTAACCAGGGTGGAAAGCCAAGAACTGTTTATTCAAAATATACACCGGGAAAATCTTCGATCTTTGATAACTTAAACATTCTTTGAAAATTTTCAGGAGCAAAAATTACATAACCATATTATATTTCACATTAACTTGTCGATATATGGACAAAGATCTACGTGAGCAATGGAGAATAATGACCCAGTGAGTTGTGTCGAAACTGCCTTTGAAATATGAATACTTTTATTACTGCAGTTCCACTATAAGAGAACTGGATTGTTACTAAACCATTCAAGAATATAATACATTTGGCGGAAAAGAATATCTCCTCTATTGAAATACAGCACCGTTCCCTCACAAGGTCAAATTTATATAACGCGGAAAATTTTAGTGTAAAATTAGATCATTAAGGTGGTTATAAAATACCAATAATTTTAACACAAATCGTAAAGTGACCTTATGAGGCATTTAAGCATTTCACATTATCATAGTTTTATTATTATACCTTTTTAAGATTATTAACGAGGATATTTCACAATAATAAGACCCTTTCCTGTTTGCCAATAATAAATAATTTTGCTGTAATACATAAAAAAATTGGTAAACTAACTTCTCAGATAATTAACGCTATTTAAACTTCAATTTTTTACTTTAGAATATTGATTGCTTTTTACTGTCAAATAAACGTTGTGAGTTACTACAATTCTACTACATTATAAGCTTTGCATCCTAACCTATGAATGCGTATTATTTTTCTGTATTATTTTCTGATGTATTTTAACACGTGTTACACTCAAAATTCAGAACATAATCACAAAGTAATTGATGCCTACACATCTCTCTGATTTTTTGAACTAAGGTTGCCACATGCCGACGCACCTCAGCCTGTTTTGAGCGGTGTATGTTCTGGAGTCACAGACTTTGGGAATACAGTAAGAGTTGTCCGCTATTCTTATTGGAATAGTCGGCCAGCTGTCTCCTCAACTGGTCAAGTCACGGCGAGGGGAAAGCTACGACCCCACAGAAAACCCCCTCTCCCGCCATCGGAAGGGCGTGGGACAAGCACCAAATGCCCGACCTACCTGATGCAGGTTTTTCTAGGGTTTTCCCTGCATTACTATTAGGCGAATTGCCCGGTAGAATCCCTAAACCATAGCCCGGGGGCCGTAATTAACCCTTGGCTACCTTAATCTACCTTTCCGCATCCCCGCTTTCACTCCTTTTCCTATGCTATAAGAGGGGAGTTGCCACTATGTGGATTAACCTATACATAGCCTGTATACACCTTTAAAAAAAGTAATTGATAGATAAAATATTTTATCATAACTATACTCTTTTGTCTTTCGCTTGGCGTATAAAATTTGTTAGATTTCCATTTATTACCGCTCATTAGCTATATAGTATTTATGACAGCAATAAACTTTTAAATTTTAAAAAAACTGTAACTATTGATAGGTGACCAAAAAAGACAGCACTTTGAACTAAGAAGATTTAATTTGAGTTTGTTGTACGTTCTGGACCCAGTGGTTCAGTCTAGAGTTGGCTGTATATGTAACTAGCTGCGGTATTAACGAACTATAAGAATAAACATACCAACGAGTACATAATTAGTCATTCGTTTATTAAAATTTTTATTCTGATTTATTTGGCCATTGTCATATATTATAACAAGTTAAAAATGTTTGGAAGCCCGTAACTTTGTTTTGGTTCCTCATATTTTAACCAAATTGGCTACATAAGTATATATTAAGCATATAAACTAAATTATTGACTTTTACTGACATATAAAGGATGTTTATCATAACATCGTCTTATTGTATAGTTGAATTGATTAGCTTCTTTCTACTTCATTCTGGGTAAGTTGCCATTCTCTTCTTTTCCAAATCGACGCACAACTTGGGATGAGTCTTTTGTTTGTAGATTTTAATGACTCTCTTGAAGTTGAAGGGTTGCTTCCTGTGCGGGTCAGCGGCCACGAATCTCCAAGTGTGAGAACTGGCCGCGCAACGACCCGCTATTATTCCCCAGAGAAGATTCTAATCTCTGCGGGCTCGAGGAAAGGGACAGCCGGCTTCTGCTCCTCCTCGAGGTCAACCGGAAACTGGCGGTTCAACAACCAGAAGCTCTCTTCTGCAAAGCAAGCCTCGGGCTACGGCTGGTCTCGCTCTTCAACTCGGTAACCAACCGTTCTGTTCCTTTTTTCGATAGTCATGTGACTGGTTTCATGCGGTTCTCCATCCTGTTCCCTGCTGCCTCAACCTCTCCGTGTCAAAGTACTCGATGCCCTTAATCATTTGATTAATACTTTTTGATCACTCCTTTCCACTACACCCTCAGTTACATAATTATTAATTGTCCTGGATTTACGTTCAACCATATTATCTTATTTCTCTGGAAGTTCCTCCTTCGCCGATATGTTATACCACGATTTCTTACTTATTTTGATCTTATAAATAAAAAATAAAATATTACAAAACTCTTAATAATAAAATTTTAGTAACTAACTTTCCATATCAAGGATAATTATGCGAGATAAACAACCTATTACGTAACGTAAGAGACGTCATAAACGAGCACCAATCAGAAGCCGCCACGTCAGCTACTAGATTTATTGAATAATCGTTTTTTGGCAATCGAATTATCACAAGCCACATTTATTAATACAGCAATATTTTACAAAAAAATAGAGAAGTTACTACTCATGATATAGACTAATTATTTGATAATGAAGGGTGACCAACAATTTGTTGATGCAAATTATCACTTTAAATGGTCACTACTTGGAAAGAAACCTAATGAGTTTACAGCATAAAAACTCTTTAATAAATTATATTTATCGAATACGTTTTAATCATATCTAATTTTTTTTTCCTTTCACACCACAGAAAAATCATTTATTTTTCAGTGAGCACAGAAAGGTTAACTATTGTCGCGAGTAATATTTTTTCTAACTTACGATGTTTTACTTCGATATATCCAGTCCAAGCACCTAAAATTACAGAAACCTCCTACACAATGCTACTTCATAAACCAGTATCTGGCAGATTTTGAGTTGTTAAGTTATATTCCCAACAGATTCTGGGATTCAAGGACATGAATAATTATATACTGTTATTCAACGTTTTTTTTCTGTTTTTTGTCATAATATTAAATTACGGAATGTTTGCATTAATTGAAGGTTTTTTTTATAAAAAGCATTTAAATTAATGTGTTCAAAAATCGAATTGGTGAGGCTGAGTAAAAATTTAGTACGTATTTACTTAAATGCTTTTTGACTGTAATATAATATTTGAGTTTATTTAAAAAATTAACAGAAAAATGAACTCGATTCTCGTTTGTATCATTTATCGTGCCAGTTTTTTTATTTCTAGGTACTTTATTTTCTCAGATTCCTCTATTTCCTTGGCTATTTTAATTAGTATAGGGAAAAAGCGACATTTCTGTAATTATTTGGAGCCACCACGGAATAAGTATAAATGGAATTGAATTTGTTCTCTGTTACAAATCCTCGCAACCTGCCTTCTTATGCCGCAGTGCATTTCGGCTGCATTGTGCAACGTGTATTGACCTTTCTAGTGTGATTCGTAATAGCCCACTAATCCAATGAGATGTGACGCTGTCACCTATTACTTGTTCCCATATCCCTTAAACTTTCATTGTTCATTGACGCTGAACCCGTTTTACGGCGGAATATAAACTAGATGTGTTATTGCAGTGCCATGTTAGAAACAAGTCGCTGCCATTTTGTGGCTGTGCTAAGTCACGGAAAACATTCACCTTTCTTTGGCCAAGATGTGCAATATTGTAAGTGAAAGAAGCTGACGTCGGAAGTGCTTTAAGGTCGCTGCACCGTCTCGTATGTTTATTCCTTAAGCGATAGCCTTTACGTCATCATATTTTACATCTGGTTAAATAACGACTCATTATGAAAATAATTTTTTCTAGTCGGGTTACTTAATTACCAAGAGTTTCTCTCACGCACACTAACATCCATGCCCTCTTCGGGATTTTGAACCCGGGACCTCTACAATGTGAGGCAGGCACGCTGACCCCTACACCACAAGAGATCAATATTTCTAATTTAATTTGAATTAGAATTTTCTCCTGTTCTACTTTAATAACAACTTATTTTGTTTCTATCGTTCACTACTTTGAATATTCTAAAAATATTTATTAAATTTGAAATACAACAAAATCAAGTGATTTTAAGTGAATGATAGTTAAAATAAAAGCTAAGTATAAATTTATTAATTTTTAAAATCTATATAACTGAAATAATAATTTTTAATAATATACTATAAACAACCATAAATAATCGTACTTTTCAAATTGAAAAATCTTCATAAAAAATTATTTTATATTTAACAGAACGACGTTCTTGTACATAACTGTACCCCGTTCAGGTTACCTGACTGCATAAATTTTTAATAACATAAATATTTTTGTTTATTGTCATTAATGATATCTTATTATAAAATAATACGATAAAATAAAATATTACTTAAACAATAATTGTGCTTTTAGTTTATCTTTATTTTTCACGCATCAGGGGATCTGAAACCGAAGTTTACCAAATTCCTAGCTGTGACGCTGTCTTCGTTTACTTTTCACGAGAAAACGATCCCACAGTATTTCGTATAAAACTTTACTTCGTCGTTATATAGAGGCGCATCTACGTGATAAATAATATCACAGTGCCATCGGCCATTCGCCATCTCGAGACTAAAACCTGATTTTAAACTGCCTTGGCAGGAGTTTTTCTCGCTTTACATTGAAACGGTTGAGCGGTTCTTCTAAGACGCTGTAATAATTTTGTCACTATCTTAAATTGCCATCCAACATACCAAAAACGTTAAACTAAAATTTAGCCAGCTGTATTTCTAATTTACTTTCATATTATGATCGTATATTATTGGTCATAAATTAATTTTTGAAAAGTGTATGCAAGATCTTAAACTTGTAGATACAGCCAAGAAATAACAAAATGAATTTTAAAAACATTACGTAACGTGATTAAGAAAAAAGATAAAGGATATCAATAGTATACGTTATAGACAAGTAATTGTGCCCAAATCTAATTTAAAAATACTTATTCCAGTCAATAGTCGGCCATCCAGATAGCTAACAGTATATACCTTCCAAATTTTTTAATTAGCTGCCTCATCAAATATTATTAATATTATATATAACGTGCCATTTGCACAAACGTTGTGACCAAAAGTACTGTTATATTAACACAGCTGTGTTATTATTATTCAATTTAAATTAAAATTGAAATAAAATGTTTCTAAACTTTTTACATTAATGGCCGAATCTATTCGATTTAATATTCAAAATTTACACATAAATATGGAATAATATTTTCAGTCTTCATTTAAAATTTTAACATTATACCAATTGAAATTATCTCGCTAAATAAATATGTTTGGTAACATATGATTCATTTTGGACGTTTAATTGCAAATTATTTTGATGTTCATATTAGATCTAATGATTCGGCGATTAATGTAAAAAATGATACCAATAATGTAAATCGAATTTATTATTCCTTATTATTGGAATCCCTTCAGTGTATTATAGTTTTGTTTTATAAATTTATATTAATCTACATTTCATCAATTTATTGAATATAAATATTTACTAATTGTGTTATAACTTAAAATGTTTGTAAAAATTTGTTTTCTTTGTATTTTTAAATTACTAATTTATATGTCATTTATTTAAATTGCATTGTATAAATTAGGAATGTAACGCCGTGCCTGTTTTAATGTTTCTATTGTAATGTTTTAATTTTTTATTAACAATAAAAATTACTTACAAGGTCAATATTTTTAATTTATTTAAAAAATTCAGATAAATAACGATTAATAGGATTTTTTCACCTGGAATAATAATTGGGAATAGTGACAGTTAAGGAATTAGAGTTTTGTATATTTTTTTCTCAGCCTGGGATGATACTACCAGCACAACAATATGTAAGTAAAATAAAAGGAAGTCTGCGGTCATGGAACTTGGGTATTCTATTTATTTATTGATTCATAAGCGGTAGTTGCCTGTGGGCGCTCCATGGTCCGTTACTTGATTGGCGATTTCCGATTTCATAAGCACCGGTTCCTCGGCAGATTCGTTTGCGACTAGGAACCGGCCCGCCCGGTCCACTTCCCATTAATCACCCAGTTGATACGGTAAATCATCGGAGCACACACATTTCCGCCGCATTTATGCGAGTGCGTGGGTCAGCAACCTTGAGAAGCAGCACCATTATCTCCATGTCCTCATACAAATCAGCCGCCAACGCGCAATCACACGACCTTCAGCTTATTGATTACAAACAAACAGATAATCTGCAAACAAATTTGTAAGCACCTTGAGCCATAAGCGAAGTTTATCAACGAAATAAACATAATGGAGGATAATTTCAACGCAATTTTCGACCCACGAGCAACATTTTCTAAAGCCTATATGGACGTGCGGGATATCTCAAACAACCACAACCATGAAATTTAATATTACTGCCTCTTTGCAGTGACATATCCATAAAATTGAACGTAAAGACATCAATAAGTGTGTACTCGCAAACAACAGTCCATGGAGAGTGAGGCCACTACAATAGATAAACGTATCATCTGCCGATTAATCCCCAAATTTTCCAATATCCTTCAAAATACGCTATCTAAAAATTAAAATTAGCTATCTGTTTAAGAATTGCTTCACAGTTTTGAAAATAGATCTGACATTAATTACTAATATTATTTCATGAATTCAAACTTTGGGCCAGTCTAACAATAAAAATTTACCATGTAAGCAATGTTCAAGAGAAAGGGTGGTAAAACAGAGTTGGCGTTAACTGATGACATATTGACAGGAAGGCAGTAGGAAGTTAATTGGGACTGAGAAAGCAGAATGCCTTCCAGATAAGTTGGCGAAGCTATTAAGACAAGCTGCTGGTTTCTCCAAATTAATGTGGCTCTGTGGAGGATACGCCTCACCGAACACCAGTTGATTAGCCTGATCTACTTACAAAACTCCAAACAACACTTTCATTCCTTTGTTACTCATAAATACGTTTGAAACATCAATTTAAACTATTACTGCCTGTGTTACATAACTTTTAATACGATTTGTAAATAAGCATTTGAATTATATAACCAGTAAAAATAATTCGAATATGTCAGTAAATATTTATTATTCACCATAGACATACTTATCAAATAAGATTAGGACTATCTTTGGAAAGTTGAAATAGCAAATCCATAGGATTATATTACAGCTTTCATAAAACAGAGTCATAGTAATTTCACTTCCAAATTCTTTAATGGAAGATATAGAAACAGTAGAGCTCGAGGGTGTCTTAAAGTCATATAAGAGGATATTACACATACGTTTAACTGTTTAAGCTCACTCAGAAACTTGTTTAACCCGAGCGGATACAGGTCCTTCTAGAAGGTTCTCTCCGTGACGCGGCATCGTAATGTTTCTTACCTTCCAGTATATATTTCTCTGTTTGTGCTCGTCAAAAGACGGAACTACAGGACGATTTCAAAAATATTATTAGGACGGTTAAGTTATCGGCTGTCAAAAGCGGAACTAACTTTAACTTTATTGGAATACTGATACCAAGGTGAAGTTTAAATGGAAGATATGATAAACAAAAATGAATCTAACATAACTGAAATTATACCTAATCTGAAGCCACAGTAAAAAATAAGAAAATGCAAAATATATGGCTATTTATTTTAATAATGCATTGCATGTATTTATATTAAATATTAGTTTCTTTTTAGCAGGGTAATTTAAGTTTATGGTTAATTTATTTAAATATATTACATAGTCGTGTACTTTTAATGAAATACAATATTTTACTTTGTTTGAATTATAAACACCAATTATGACTGAAACGCAAAATATTGTGCTTTAAATACAGCTACGTGAAAATTTTTTTTATAAAATGAGATACAGTTTTATCGATGGAATCAAGCTTGTAATAAGTATACTTTGTAATTATATACTGAAATATGGAAATTCTTGACTTCATTTCAAGACGTTTCTCAGACGTGATATTTACATCTGTCCTTGGGACCTTCCTCGTGTGGAGGATGTTTACATTTTTAAGAAACATGAAGTGTAATGATCGTGTCATAAGACTAATAAGCCGACAATAATTTGGGCTCAGAGTCGATTTGTGAGTATCCTCTTATTGCCTGTAACCTCAGGTGACCTATGGGAAAACGTTGCAATTATGGCCAATAATGGCCGAATCATGACGTACACTTGAGGGGAAAAGACAAAACCGTTTAAACATTCTGACGGATCGCGATGAATCAGAAATTTTAATTATAATATACCAAAAAAGGAACGGGCAAGCAATATTCCTCAGAGAAATATTTACTGAGAATAATAAACACGAATATTAAGCAGGTACAAGTATTCGTAATACTCTTAAAATTAAGCTCATAACTTCATAAACAATTTAATGGCGCCAAATACAGCAGATGTCGTTAACTGGATACAAATTAGTGTGGACATCCTCCAAATCGATTTCCAAATGGAAACAGTAAATTTACCCAATTTGTTATATTATATATACAGAAAATTTACCGAGATATTTATGGTTAATTATATTTTCAAACAGTAATTAACTCCAATGCTTCACATCTTTGGTAACATTCTCATAATCGCTACCACCCCCGAGGAAATGAAACAATAAAGCGAAAGTGAACGATTGTCCAGTTTTTCTCCCACGTTTCGCGCATTTCCCAACGCTACGATTCGTTACAAACTTTTGTATGCAAACCTCAGTCGGAACTGTACGCTATAATAATTGAATAATTAGGAGAAATTGAATTTAAATTGCACATGAAATGAAACTGTGTGTGTACTAAATTGGAAGTTGCTCAGAATTCTCTGGGAATTTATTACACGTTCCCGCTTCAAATTGGCTCCATTGTGAATGGTTATCAACTCTGTTGTGAACAAATTAGTTGCAAAGACAGGTCTAAGTGTTTACATTACGCAGATTTCTCCATGATTGGATTTTCTGTTGTTCTGATACTGTATTTATCGCCTTAAAACAGACTTGCGTAATATTATTTACAGCAAATGTTGCAACAACCAACAATTTTATGATAAATAAAAATATAATTTTTATTAAAGTAATATGACGACCGCGACCTTCAAAACGAAAGAAAATGGCTATTAAACAATTTAATAATCTTACAGAGAAAATTAATAAATGGAAGTGTTTCCGTATATATTTGTACTCTTAAATCTTTAATGGTCATCAATTTTATATTTTTGCTCTTATGGTTGCTATATGGAAAATGAGTAAAATATTATGTGACAAATATGCCGGCTCATTGATTAAAATCATATGGCAAACTGAACCTTAATTAATTTTAATATATTATTTTTAATATCATTATCTTAGACATATGGGATTTAATGTCGATCCTATTACCGAATTTTTTAGTTGATATGTAGCCTTTCGAAATGTATCTAACTCCAGATTTGCCAAAACGGTCCTATTTGATTAAATATATTATTAATACCGTAATCACCAACAAATTTATTTGGTATGCCATATTGAAAACATCCATTCGTAAGAAATGATGTACTTAAATAAAGAGGGAAAGTTTGTCTTTCTCTCAACGAGAAAGTGTCTCTTCCGAATTTATGTTTTGGAGATTAAGTGCGAGACATCCAACTCGAGATTGCTCTTGGAAACTGGCCTAACATACATTCACTTCTTACCTCGTTGTTTTTTCTCAATCACCAGTAACCAGTTTAGTCCATTTCGGGTGGGGCCAACATTTTAAATAAGGATTAATAAGATTATATTCTGGGTCGCTTTCTTATTATCAATTTTGTATCAACTAAAACGCTGCTTCTTAATCGACGATGTAATACGATTATTTATGTTCCTCTTAACATTACATTAAATAACTCCCAATTTCCATCAGACGTAAATAAATGAAAACATAAGATTTTTTATAACACGTGCACCAATCTAATTAAATGGAGATAATATGAAATCCAACGCTTTCTAATCAGCAATACGAGAGTCACAATGCTTTTTGTGTTCTTTGAATTACTGTTTTATTTGATTTAAATTTTAATAAAATACAGTTATACGAATAATTGGGGTCATCTACACGACACTGATTTATAAAAGTCATGTACCATAAAATTAGCTGTAGGAATGTAGAATTTTCCAATAACTAAGTTCATTAGTAACTTATAATATGTTTAAGACAAAATTTTAAATAAGTAATTTAGTTATAATAAATATCCAACTATATAGTATTTTTAACATTAAAAACAGCCATTTAATGGAACATAACTCTACTAACACAAAGTCATATAATTAAAGTTGTAACTGCAGATATAACATTTACTTTCCACTATACATTGTCCTCGCCGTGAATAAAGCTGGTTATCATCATGAATATACTTTTTGCCTGACGCCAATCTCTAGAAACCGTCACATTACACGCTACTGTTACTCTCTCGACATCTTATCTGTTGAGAAAGTAACTTGCATGTCATTGGCGTGATTATATTGGAGGGCATCTGTTTTACTTTCAACCTTGGAAGTAGATTGACGAGGTCAATTTTTTTTTCCTTTTAAGCATTGTTTATTCAAATTTAAACATTTTGAACTTATGTAATTGTTTCTTTAATAATATAACGTCTGAATACGTCCATAAACATTGGAAAGGAACGTCACGTGGAATTTGACTCTTAATGATGATAAATAAATATTCTGACTGTCGGCCATTATTACTAATTTCGACACGTGTATTGCGTTTACTTCTTCCTACAACTTATATTTACCGAGTATTACCAATTTAGATTGCAGTTTCATAAAAAATAATTAATTTTAGGCTAAAACATATTTTTGATTTGGTCTCAAGTGACGAAGTTTTTATATCATTTCTCGTAACAAAAAAAAATCACTCACTCTTGTCGCTACTGTTAGAGAAAAATCTACTCTTACTAAAACAAACGCGCGTCCAGAGCCTAAATGACACTGCCGCCTCCCTTTATTAGCATATAAATGAAAATCGTGGGGAATGGACACAACGTCTCTGATGTGCAAGTTGATAACCCCGATTTTGTTTCTAACTTGAATATTAAGTGAACGAACACTGCGGCCATTGCTTGGGATATAATTAGTCGCATAACCTATCCCCATAAAATATATACTTCCGTCGGGACTTTCTGCACTATTTTCCCACTTTTACACCTGGTTTTTTGGGACCAGTTGAAGCCTCCAGTGATGACACCTGTGAGCCGTGGCCGTTACAGCAATTACGGAAGAAAGTCTTCCGGCACCTGCGTCGGTCGTCCTCTCCCAAGGTCTACGCTCTTTGGGCCAGGGAACCCCACAAAAAAATCTCCAATCTTTACCGCGCAGTTACCCACATTTCGTACCTGAATCATCACCTGTGACCATTTTTCTTTTTCATTGCAGATAAAAAGCGTCAGTCGCGTAGAACTTAAATTCTATCTGACAAGAATTTAATAACACACAATAAAATATTTCAAAATTCTAACAGAAGTACGAGATAATAATCAAGACCTCGTTCAAAAAAACACATTCGTCAGTTTTGATTTAATGCTGATAAATTTTAAACTGAACTCATATTAACCCGCTATTTAGATCTAGATCGAAATAAATTAATTTGGTATAAATGTGTACAATAAACTGCGGGGCATTTTACATGGATATACATAGAAATAAAGCGGTCAAAATTGAGTAGTTTACATTATTAGAGGTGAATTTTCAAAGGTTTTAGTGACTACCATTAAATACAGTCCATATTTGTTGACACAATAATAGCACCGATTACTTTGTTTTTATCCCCAGGCATATATTGGAATTAAAGTCGTGACTTTTACGTATTTCTATTTTAAGTTAAAAAAAACTATATATATATACAAATATTTATTAACTGCCATTAAAATGTGAAATTATTACAACGCAACTTTAAAGAGAATGGAACGACACTCTGTATTATTTCGTTTAAATATAGATTTATGAATCAGTGTGAAACATTTTATCACTGAATTAAACGACCGTTATATCCACTCACTCACAGTGCTTCATCGTCGTACAGAATCACGGTTATCAATTTGCACACAAACGTCATTGTACTCATTCCCCACGATTTTGATTTATATGCTAATAGAGGGACACCGCATTGTCAGTCAGGTTCTAGACGCTTGCTTTTTATTAATAGTTTATTTGTTTTTACCTTAACCGAGAACAACGAGTCTTAAGCTGACTTCTGAAAGATTTGTTCGTTGATGTTCCGTCACCATTAACTTCAATAGTTATACTTATCTGACTTCAATTTACTCATAAATAAATAAAACTGTCAACTTGTCAAAATATTTAAATGAAATAAAAATTAGCACAATTTATAAAATGAAAATTATTGAATGAAAAGATTGATGAATGATCTGATATTCGATCAATAAGTATAAAAATGATAAAATAATTAAATTAGAATTTATGTTACCTTTTTATTGTTTTTCTCGAATAATTTATTTTTTAACTTTCAATTTTAATTAACTAGAATACGCTCAACACCACTTGGGTTTTATAAATTTCTCCCCAAAATTCAATTCGTCATTGGTATTACTTGAAATAAATTATAAATAATTTTTAAATAAATATTCAACTCGTTGTTTTATAAACATCATATTTATAAAGAATTATTATCTTTAAATTTTTTGATTTGTGAATGTCCGTTCCAAAGTAAACGACTATACGTACCACTAATTTTCATTTTATTAAAATGTGATAATTTTATTCTATCGAATTGATAAGTAAGCTGGTTTATTCGTTTACCGATTAACTTCAGAATTTTCACTGCTGTTTGCAAATTTTAACGTGGAAAAACAATTATTATTTTCATTCTAATCATACAACTATGAGTTCCGGTATATGTTGCCTTGGTTGAGGATTTTCCTTTTTCTGTGAAGTGATATCTGTATTAATGATGAAGAAAGAACCTGACCTTCATAACAATATAAATAAATAAATAAATTTTTTCTTGCAACAGAACTTTGACAATAAATTTTTGCATGATTTATATATACAAATTTACTAAAACTGTCCAACGTGAAGACAAAAAACCGTCGTGTAAGAAATTTTTGTTAATAAACATAATTTTCTGACTCAATTTATTGATAACTATATTAGAAGATTGTTAAGGGTAACAACATAGAGTAAAATAATTTTGTAATAAACCAAGGATGATTTTCTGTAGGACAGGTAAGGTTCTTTCTCGAGTAACAGGTTACATGAGGGTAATCCACGTGGTGGAAATTCCCCTTTAATAGCACAGGAAGGGATTTGTGGAAGGGTAGTGGAACTTAGATAAGGGTTCTGAGCCTTTAATTTAAGGATCCTATCCGGCATTCGCCTGAAACTGATGGAGGAGAAATCCTTGATAAGCAGCATCAGGTAGGTCAGGCATTGGAGGCAGCTGTCCGACTATTCCAATAGGAATAGCGAACTACTCTTGTAACGTATGTACAAGGTCTGTGACCCCGGAACATACACCTCTCAAAACAGGCCGAGGTGCCTAGCCTTGTGGGAACCTTAAAAAAAAACCAAAGGTTTCTGGGAAGGTTCACCTGCGAGAGAATGCTCTCACAGGCTTCCATCAGGAACCTCGCAGTCTAGAAGAAGGTGTATGCAGGCTATGTATAGGGTAATCCACATAGTGGCAACTCATCTCTTATAGTATAGGAAAGGGAGTGAAAAGGGGAATGCGGAAAGGTAGAGCAAGGTAGCCAAGGGTTAACTAGGACCAACTGGCTGTGGTTTAGGGATTCTACCCGGCAATTCACCTAAAAATGATGCAGGGCAAACCCTAGAAAAACCTGCATCAGGTAGGTCGGGCATTTGGTACTAGTACCACGCCCTTCTGATGGTGGGAGAGAGGTTTGCTGTAGGGTCGCATATTTTCCCACCCCGTGCCTTGACCAGTTTAGGAGGCAGCTGGCCGACTATTCCAATAGGAATAGCAGACAACTCATACCGTATGCCCAAAGTCTGTGACTCCAGAACATACACCTCTCAAAACAGGCCGAGATGCCGCGACATGTGGGAAACTTAGTTCAAAAAATCAGAGAGATGTGGACGCATCAATTACTTTGTGATTAGGTTCTGAATTTGGAATTTAACAAGTGTTAAAATACATCAGAGAATAATACAGAAAAATAATACGCAAAGCTTATAATGTAGTAGAATTGAAGTAATTCACGTAATTTATTTTGCTGTAAATAATAATCAATTTTTTAAAGTAAAAAATTGAAATTACAATAACGTGAATTATCTGACAAGTTAGTTTTTCAAATTTTTTAATGTATTGCAGCAAAATTATTTATTATTGGCAAACAGAAAAAGGTCGTATTATTGTGAAATATCCTCGTTAATAATCTTAAATAGGTATAGTTATAAAACTGTGTTCTTGTGAAATGTTTAAATGCCTCATAATTTTAGTTTACGATTTTCGTTAAAATTATTGGTATTTTATAACCACCTAAATTATATAATTTCACACAAAAATATACTAAAAAAATAGCGGACAGCTCTTACCGTATGCTATACAGTAGATACTCTCGACTATCTGGCAAAATGTCACGGAAGGGCAGTCTCGATAACAAAAATTAATGGGTAATCATACATTGTTCCACATAATTTTCAATACTCGGCAACCATATAATGAGATCGTACTCT
Organism: Zhengitettix transpicula; assembly: GCA_037074705.1. NCBI lineage: Eukaryota > Metazoa > Arthropoda > Insecta > Orthoptera > Tetrigidae > Zhengitettix > Zhengitettix transpicula. The sequence goes on along the minus strand of CM073592.1, from coordinate 41,927,045 downwards.
CGCAAATTTCGTCAATAATTGATCATGTGCATGGTTGAGACTCGTAAACTTAAGACTGGTGGCTGACGTAATTTTCCCTACTCTGATTTTATGCCGCTTGTTCGGAGCTACGGGAGACAAATTTATTTGTATCGATTAGCTTGAATTCTCATAAGCCCACCCACCACATCATGGTCTGCTTCGTAACGTTGCTGGTTCGGCTGCTCCGTCTGCTTGGCCAATATACGAGGAGCTGAGATATAGCAATAATGAGGCGGAGACAGAAGCGACTACTACGGCCTTAGATCCTGGTAATAGCCGATCGCTTGATTGTGTATTATATCTCCGAAATTCAATTTGGAGCTGTCTCGTGGGAAATACGGCTGTGGTATCGGGCGCGGATCTGGCGTGCCGTAAACGAGATACGCTTGGCGGCGCTTGGCGGCGGATGCAAACCTGTTCATCGAGCACATACGTATACGTGTGTGTAATAATTAAAGCCACGAGAGGCACTGCACTCACTCCCCCAGCCTCTGGGAACACTGCTTCACGTCCTAATTGCCTAGGAGCTTCTCACAAAAAGGTCAGATTTATGGCTCACTGTTATTAACGCACGAGGTGTCTGACGTTGCCGGCGACTCTTAATATTAATCTCTCCGATTAAGAGAAGAAGACATCTGCAACTTCACTTGTGGCTTTACAGTCACTGTATAAACTACACACAACAAATTTTGTCGCAACTATTCAGCCTTATAGTAGCTTTAATTTAAAATTCAAATTAAAGGTTTGATCATATAATCTTATCTCAACTTTTTCCAGGAAATTAATACGACTGACAACCACTACGTTTCTGTTACTTAAGACGCAAAACAACAGAAGTTTATTTACCGTATTAATTTCCCCAATATAGTGCCTAGCCATATTTTTATTTTAAAAACAGAACTGATTCTTTTTTAAAAAAAAAATTGTTGTAACAACCAGCCTATTAGTAAGAAAAAATTATTATCAATTTTAAAATATAATATTTAACAAAAAAACGTTTCATACCTGATTGGGACTTCATAAGGCGTTATAATGAAATTCAGTTAAAATTTGTTAAATTAAAATTTATATTCACAAATTTCTAATGTGCGATTTGAACACACGTTGCTGCCGAAACGTCATAATAAACTATAACTTATTTTAACCAGATGAGATCCCAATAAGGGATGAAACATTATATTTGTTAAATATTATTTTTTAAAATTTGATAACTTTTTCTGACTACACATAAAAGTAAATTGGATTTTCAAACTGTTTCATCTTCATATATCTCCCAAATATAAGGATTCCGATTTGATCCCAATATAGCTATAATTTGCTTGTTTAACAGAATAACATTCACTGGCTGTTAATCTCTTAATGTAACATTTTATAATTACAATGAACCCTTGTTCAACCAAGTAAGAACAGTCTTGGTCAACGATTTTCCGATGACGGACACAACCAGGTGATGTTAAAGCCAACCCGGTTAAAAGCCCCTCGTCTGTTTGTCCAGGATAAAAAACATAAGCTATATTTTCCACACCGTCTAATTGTGAGTGTAATATGGAATCTTATATAATAAGAAAAGGATGTATACTTGTATGTATGTATGTGTGTATTTACGTTAATTTCTATACAGATATAAACGTGTTGGCAGATTGCAACAAAAATTGGTACACCTATTCTTCAAAACACGAGAAACGGTACTGTGGGGTTCGAAACCCGTAGCATAAAGATGGAAAGAATTATAATTACAAAATGTGATCATTTTGAGTTAAATTACTGCGCGCCAAGAGACAGTGACGTCACGCGAGAGAGAGACGTTACTACGAAACGAACAAAGGAAATAGTTCCTTTATCCGTAATTAAAAACATTAATATTTTCATTGCATAAAACGAACAATTTCATCCAGTAATACTCCATCGAATTATAATAAAAAAAATCTCGAAGTACTTTACGATTCTTGCGGAAAACTAAGTTAATTTTCATACTCAAATATGGCAACCATTTGTTTCCACTCTGAATCTAGCTAACAATATCAATTTAATATTTCCTAATGGCTGAAGACTGATTATACCCAGCAATACTCAAGGAGTGTATTTAAGTATTCTATTCGTAAAGAAATTCGGATGTATGTTTTTTGGGATTGATACAATTAAATTCAAGGTATTTTATAGCTGTTATTAATAAAGAGTGCGTAAAAACAATTATAATTAATAAAAGAACGTCGCTATTGGAACTTAAAATAAAGTAATTGAGGACATATTTTCCGGTTTATAAACCACTCCCCTCAGCTTGACAGTCTGAAAATCGACGCAAAGAAAATAAATTAAATCTTTTTACGATCCAAACGTATCCAGATATTTTTATTGTTCAACTTTCTTTCGGTTATCTTGCTCCATATATATTTTGGCCACTTTCTCTATAGTCCAGTCCTAGAAACGGAGGCTATTTCCGCTCCGTACATGGAAAGAAGAGTTTAATTCTTTTACGTTTCTGGTGTGAGGCACATTTCAGGGAGTGGATTTATATCAGCTACCTTTTGGGTGGATATTCCGACATTTCTGACATCCACCTAAAAAAACGTACGACGCGACGAATGTAACTATAATCGTAGCCAGTCAAAGCACGTAATTTTCATATATCTTTTGTCAGTTTAAATCCTTTTTTTACTTTTTTGCGGCGATATTAATGGCTTTATGTGAAGATGCAGTCACTAATAACAGGAATCATAATAGCAGGCGGTGCTTATTAATCATTGTGTTAAATTAGGCCTTCAATGTTTCATTACGCTTTGAACGTTTGTGTATAACTATCTGTGATGACAAAATGTATAAATCACAATCAAGTCGCTGAGCGACAGCTTTTTTTATGAAGGATGAAGACAACAGTGGGCGTTTTTTATTTCATTTCCTTAAGTTTGTAAATGTCGTGTAGAAATTGTAATAATTAGAGCCACAGCGTGAAAATTTTCAAAAAATACCAAGGGGAGAAACAGGAGAAAGATAACGTCAGCTGTTGCTAGAACTATTTATTCATAAACCATATTATTGGCTACCCGCAATAAAAATCCTGTCCTATCTTTCACAAACTAATCTGCAAATAGTTGAGCAGTTTAGTGGGAAACCCTCATTTTCAATTAAAAACTCAAAAAGAGAAGTCTGGAACATTTAAGAAGACAGAACAAGAAAATAATGCCAAGTATTTGATGAAAAGTAGATGAATAATAATCATGCAGTTGAAACGACAGTACTGTAGCAATTGAAGGTTTGTTATCTATTAAATAACTATAGATAAGTTCCGATCAAGCGAAATGTCCGTTCAGAGTGGTGGGGATGAGGCGACAAGTCCTTCAGATGGCCGTCAGTCTTTCAATGTTTCAAGATTGACCTTCAGTAGAAAACAATACACAAGCTTCGATGTTGCCGCGCCTTGAGTTAATTACCTCCGAGAGAGAATTTCCTGTGCCAGACAGAAGATGAAAGGAAGAGCACTTCCACCAGCCTCTGTGTTTCAGGAAGCAGAGAAAGCCTTGAGCCTACAGGGTGAAGATTCTCACTCTCGTAAACGTGTCTAAAAATAAAACTTCTGCTTTACTATAAATGGTTTACGAAGTAAACTGGAATGGACGTGATATGGCAGTTAAAAAAAATAGTACTCCCTCAAGAAATATTAATATAAATCTAAGAAGAAAGTTAAATTAAATATTTTATGACACTAAATTTCTCTCAAAATGTAGATAAGTAAAATTTACTTGCTCCAGTATGACGGGCACGAAATTTTTGTAACTGGAAAACCAGTTCCCACGATATTTCAATTGAAGTGTCACACTAATTTTGCAAAACAAACGTACAATTATTTAATGTTAATAGTTACTCATTTCATTTCAACAAACTTCCACAAACATGCCAATGAGATACTTGTTAGCCTGTGACCAGTCCCTGAGTCGTTATAAAAATTAATTTCGAATGTATACCAACATTATACAAATATTACTTTATAATGTCTCAAATATCCAAATAAAATGGTGAGATTAATTTATAAATCTTTTAATTCTGCCGAAATTCATAATAGTATACAAATTATTATTTCTGTGGGATCAGTCGTTGCTAAAGTTAAATAAAGTGTTAAATTACTCCAAGAAAAAGAGTATCCCTATAAAAATTATATGCATATTTTAAGTTTGCTTTTCCGTGCTTTGAAACACTTTTTACAAAATTAAAAAATTAATTTTGATGCCAATCATTAATTTCTACTGACGAACTGGGCCTCCCTAGTCTTACTATTCAAAGAAACCTGCAAGTAACTAAAAACAGTATAAAGTTGCATCTTAAATCACTATTAAAGAATTGATGAACGAGAGTGAGAGAATTGTAAGACGTTATTGACTATTTTATTGTTATAAATAATATTAATGATATATCGTGACTGGAGCACGTTATGTATTTTTTATTAAAATTAAAAACTGCTTTTTCTTAAATATTCTGTGGATCCACATAACGAAATACTGCTTAATAATGCTGCAGAATGGAAGCAATTACAAGTGGAAATGAGTTTCCCTGAAAAGAATATTTTGTATGGAACGGCAACTTTTCTCCATTGTTAGTAACTTCCTATACTTGTAGACAAGTTGTGCGTAAAGTTACTGCCTCTTAATTGAGAACTTTTCCTCGGAAGTCCTATTAATGAGCGGAGGTTGGCCATGTCTTGTAATAATCGTCGTTCTGAAACTTTCGTCCGCGTTATTCTACACTTCAGTGGATTTTACATTATATTTTTACGCGAGTCCTTCTTGGGGTTCTTAAAGCTGCACGATTTAATAATTAACAGTTAAAATTGTTAAACAATAAGATTCAAAGGAACAAGAGATTAATAGCTTCAGTTCGTCACCTGGTGTTTTTCGATGTGTCGTTTTTTGAATCACTTGATAAAAGCAACAAGGATTGCAGAAACATTTAGCTCTTATTTTTATCCGTTTTTGTACATTTATTTATCTAATTTGTATAGTATCAACACAGACATAAACATTATATTTCAGAATGAATATTCATATATTATAGCACAAACTATTATTTTCGGCTATTTGCTAGCTGCTTTCCTTAACGTTAGGATTACCATTTGGCTCAAAGATTTGTTTACGACAGATGCTATTGACTTGATAAGGCTTGGATCTATCTTTTTCTGTAACTCGTTCCAATGTTAAGTTTTTTATAGGAAGTTTTTGACTTCTTGACTCAGTGTGTTCAGTTATTGTAAAAATATTTTCCCGCCTACTCTTAACAACAATGATTAAGTTTAACTAATCATACTGCCATTAAAAATAAAAATAAATTGGGTAAACTAAAGATAAAGTTTCTGATTTTAAATGTTGGATTATAATACAAGATGGATTCAGTCATTACGCTAGTGAAAGTCCGTTTAACAGGATTTTCTGTATGGCCAACAAAATTCCGGTTCAAACCGTTCAAATCAGATTTAGCAACGTTCAAAATTTAGTCTCAATTTGACGGGTGACAGTTTTATATATCTTAATACATTGTTACACATACGTATAAAACTATATAAAGTTTCAAGGAAATAAACTCAACCACTCTACTGTGAAAAGCGAACGAAATCAGAATTTCTAAGTGTTTAAACCATTTTTACACCTATACAAAAGAACGGCATAATTTTTTTAAAGAACGTGAAAAAAATCAAAGTAGTAAGCGTCATCTATTTTGTCTCCAGATGACGGATAGAAATTTAATATTGCTATAAGTATATATATATATATCAACAATAAAACAATTCTGGTATTCTATAAGACCGTTTTCTTTTCAGAAAAACTGAAACAAAAATAGATTGAAATAAAAGTAACGGAAATTGCTATTTATATCTCGACGGAAAAAAATCTACATATAATAAAAATTTAATTTTTTTATTATCTATAATTATCAACATTTTGTTTCTCTTCAACATATACATTTTAAGTGAAACGAAAATAAAAATACTAGAAAATTTCTAATTATTAAAGAGATTGCACTCAAAATGTTTTTACGCTGAGAAAAACTTGATTTAATTCAGTCACGTACGTAATTCGATGTGATATTAATAGCGTTGTATGTTTACAACATTTTCTTCACTGTTAACATTCAAAACCTAAATAAGAGTTTTCTTTCTGTCTTCTTCTAGAATAAACTCACTGTCTTCTATTCAACCTCAAAGTACATTATCGAGGAACACTTGAGAAGGGGCCTTTCATGTTGTTGGAGATAATCCAAGATCCATTTAAGGAAACTAGGAAAGAGGCGGAAGGGAATCGCCAATATTTTTCATTAAAAGCCATAGAAAGGGAGGCAGAGCAATGGATTGCCGCCTCAAAAACAAATAATTTTACCAAAACAAGGCAAGGAAATCTACAATTTTGGCTCTAATGTTTTTATATAGGCTAAAAAGTTTCGTCCCTGTAACCACTACAACCTCGTTGAATTCCTTAATGGAGAAAATATATTACAAATTAATAAAAATTTTTATCAAATTTTAACTGTTTATGAATCAAAGGGAGGCAACGGTACATTTATGAAGTCTTTGGATTTGACACCGCTAGGTGGTCGTCGTGGGAGTAATTTGTGGTTGTCGCTATCTAAGCGGAACGAATGGCGGTCTCAATTACGTAGAGCGATCGACGTAGGTGATGTGTCGAAGTTGATGAGGCTTGACGAACGACGCCGAGCGCTCGGTTCACCTTAAAAACCTATTAGGAATGACAAGTTGTCGCTAGAGAAGCGCTTTCACGAGAGACCTATGGCGACGTGACCGCTCCGCTGGCATGTATTCACATAAATCCACGTATAAAATTACTGATCAACATTTCAACCTATATCGACTCTATAATACTTGAAAAAATTGACAACCGTTTCACATTACGTAGAATAATCCTGGAAGGTGAGAAACGTCTAATGGAAATAGTTCGAAAAGCATAAAAACCAAAAAAAAATCACTCAGTCAAGGAAGTAAATAATTATTATGTCCAGAGTATTACTGAAAAATTGTCCATATTACACGCTGGTCTGCCGTACTTAGTGTCGCTTATGGGATGTTTCATACATATTATAATTTAAATGATAAGTAATTTGTCAGTTTTTTTAAAAAATTAATTTTAACACATTTATTTTTAATGACGTTAGAAATATCAATTTTAATTTATTTCTTAATGACTTGTTATAGAAACTTTGTTAATAAAATTAATCTGCATGACAACAGAATATATTTTTACAGGATATGTTCATGCCAACAACTGCGCTTGTGTGAATTTCGGTTAATTTCGGGCAAAATAAACAAAGATTTTATATTAATTTAATACTAATTATTCTTCAGTTCATTATGTGTAAAGTAATTTTTAACGATAACCTTCTAAAGCAATTGAAAACAATTTTATTTGTAATCAGTCGAGGAACTAGTAGTACAAAATAAAGTAATTAACCACTGATTGAATGGTCAGTAACAAAACGCAATAATAATAACTCAAGATTTATTAAGACCCCAAAGTAAATTGTCAGGGTTTTCTCGTTTTCCCTTTCTTGAAAGAATATTCGTTAAGGTTTTAGCACGACATGGATTAATAGTAGAGATTACTCACACATGACGTCGCTGTGGATCAAACTTATAAACAGTTCGTAGTACGCAATTAAGTCTCTTAAAAGTTGATATCTTTTATTTACAAGTAACTTTTGAGTTTAAGAATGAAGCAACGAAGCCTAAAGGGCCAAAGAAATGTATTTCCCTCATTACCTTTATTTATATGATAAAAATATATATAAGTTTAATTTAAGTTGCGCAAATTCGGAAATATTAACGTAGCAATAGTTCCATCAAACAATGAATTATATATATATATTAAATCTGTTTTCGATGTGTGTTATTAAATGTGTAAATGCATAACCTTAGTCAACGATAGAGCTTCATTTGAGAATTTGCATCAACCAATCATTAAACAGGGAAACATCTGGATTCGTTTTAAGTGACGAATTATTCCGAAACGAATAAAACGGTTCTCATCAATCTCTTCTCGAAACTTCGATCTGTTTAACAAGTCAAAACTAGAAATTGGCATTTAAATTCCGGTATCCCGGCACACTTCATCCTCGTTACTTTCGATCACGTCCCACCAATGCAATCTGCCGATTTTTATAGTCGGACGGAATCAATTATCGTAAGGTTGTTTCTACATCTGGCGACGAAGCTGAAATTGATATCCGGAACAGTAATATCTGTTGACGATCGCTATAATCCTCGACGGGAGAAGAGCTGCAAAGCCGGTTCCTCCGCCACATTCCGTTGCCCAGAGTAACGAACTGGAAGCTACTTTTGCGTTTGGTATGCCCGTACGCGTAAGCACTCGTATGTACGCACATTAAGATGCACAACAAATTACACGGATGTAATACGTACTGGCACTTAAAATTTATCAATAGTCAGAGAATAACGTAACTAACTGTAATGGCCCCAACCTCAACATAATATTCTTGCCACCAATGAAATGTTTATCACTTCTGAAATATAGAAAAAAAGTATTATTCAAAATAATTTATTCCACCAATCTTACATACGTATCAATAATATATTACGAGAATTAAGTTAGTACTCTACTTCAACCGTTTTTTAATCCCTGTTGACTAATTTTAATCCTTACAAGGATTTTAATGTATGCAGGCTGAGTCGGGTCATATATTTTACCACGCATAAATTATAATTTTATTTATACGAATGTTATGCTGAATACTTTCCGGTGACCTGAGATATTGCAATAAACTTTAATAATAATTTTTTTAAAAATCTTCAATAAACCTCCAATAACGCTCTAAAAACCGAAAATTAAAATTTTTGCTACAAAAAAATATATTATTTTTAAAAAGAGTATATTTTACGCATCACTTCTTTATACGCAGTTTGGTACATTATTATGGCAATAAAACGTCCTCAATCTATTTCTGCAGGTACGAATTGATTGTGATGGATGGATGTGAATATTACAATATATTATATGATATTAAAACGTATCTCTCAACATTTTCAGATGACAACGGCTATGAATAGCCAAAAGCTTCTGGTTTTTAATTGTTGACGTCGTACGGAATAAATAACCAGCGTAGGGGCGTTTTATTGCCATAATAACCTATCAAAGATTATTGTTTGCCTAAAATTAAAAACATCGAAAGTAAATCTAGGCTAATCAATTCACTGATTAATGGTACGAGTATTTACCAGCACTTGGTCAGAGGTAATTACGCAAATAAATTATAGTATGTTCCAGAGATTAGTTTTAGCTATTAAATTATTTATTGAAGTTAAAAGACATTTTCTAGAATTGTGAGAGGAATCTTGTTTAAAAGTAACGAATGACTAAAAGCAACTTTATATTTTTTTTCCTGAGACTTGCACTCCAGACACAGACGGATCTAGTAACAAAGCGACGCCAGAACCGATGTCACGCATGTTCGATATTCCAATAGCTTTATGCTTGGCACAGTCCCAATATTTCGACATCCTATGGCGCTAGTTTCATGTATGCCGAGCCGTATCTACACAATACGATCGTCTTCCGTGACACCTCGGATGAAATCATAAATATACTCAAGATTTACGCACTGAGATCACAAACTTAAGATGGAATAAATTTCCAACCGGAGTTAGCAGCTTACGATATATGGTACTTTCTATTAAATTTAGTTTTTTTATTTGCCAGGATCGGTCGTGTCTGGCATTTCAATCCATGTTTATGGATTAGCTGTTTATGCGGGAGGGGAAAACATTATTAAGGACATTACATCTATTATTATTGCCCAACAATATCACATTATAATTCACATAAAAGAGTTGTTACGAAATTTTAACAAGCAAAAAGACGCCGGAAATAACAGTTTGGTTTAATTTTCACGTCACGTTTAGTGCGTGAAGAGAGCCCGACTATCGCGATATAACCTAGGCCTGCATCGAATACAAAGATAAGCTAGCCCACAATATTATTCTGGCGAGGGCAGGTGATAAATTTACCACTCGGACATTAAGATAGTGGTTTTTATGACTATAGCCAGTATTCGCAGCTGCGCAGTTCTCAAAAAAAAAAATATTTAAAAGCTATGCAGTTGAAGCAGAAAATAATTATCATGATATTATATATATTTTTATATGAATCTCCTATTTATTCGTGACATAGAAATCACTAGCTTTAGAATTGTTTATAATGAACAAATAATAATAAAGAAAGCATACTGCTACGTGTTTCGGTCCTAATGTAAAAACACCCGTATTGAGGATCCACATTATAAACGATACACGTAACTTTACAAAATTATAATTTTTAATTCTGTCATCGGCTATTATATTTATTCCATTTAAGCTATACAGCCGTAAAGAAGAAACTGAGAATTACGTCATAAAGAACAACAAATCTGAAATTTTGGAGACGCGTAGAGAAACCCATTGAGGACGTCAAACGAGTTACTGATGAATATATTAAAAAAATCATATTAAATATCTTTGTGAAACAAGACGGTAGAACTGCACGGATCACACATGCCTGATGTTATTGGAACAACGGGTCATACAAATAGTCCAGATCCCAGATGACGTTATATTCTTTTTATGACGCCAGTCTCTCTAACTCTACAGCCAAATCAACCTGATTCAGAATTTAATGTTTTTAGTGCTCCAAAACGATTTATGTTTGCAAATGATCAAGAACAATTTTTTTTATTTTTTATGATTACACCTTTGAGGGTGTGGAAAAAATCATTACAGACGGAAAAACTTTAAAGATCAATTTATTAATTTTAATCACCATATACGTGTATAAATTGTGAGTAAAAATTATTGTACTCATAAAATCGTAATATGTTGTATTTGATCTACGTAAACTCTGAACAATAATCTCGACGCCTTACAGGCAAAAAATATTTCAAAATCAAATTAAATAAGCAGGCTAGACAGTTCTGACGAACTTCAGACTATTTTTTTTAAATGTAATTGCAATTAAGTGTGGTGAAGCGACATTGATAGTCATTCGAGCAGAACTTGGGGGGATTCCCCGTGGGTTCAGTTACACGACAAGGCCGTCACACTCCCTCCGCCAAGAAACTTACGTAATTTTCCATTCGCAAATTAATGGCATCTACCATCAACTTACAATGTGGACAACGTACGCTTTTAGAAATCGTTACGTGCGACACGAAAAATATTTTTTGTCCGTAATATCAATAAAAAGCATTTCAATATCATAGATATTACAGAAATCACCAAGTATTCTAGCTGTATTATTGAGCGAATGTGGTAATTTTTTCAGATTTTATTGAAAAATGTTCAATCTCAAACACTTTTACCCTACTTCTATACAGATTCATTATTCCGAAATCTTTGTTTTCATTTATGCTTACATAAAGTCCCGCCCTACTTAAACGCCTATTAACCTGGTCTTTAATAAAAAATTATTTCCTTTTTGTGAAACGTAAGCTCAGTTTTTAATAAAGCTGCAGATACAAAACCTGAACTATCAGTCGTAAGATGCGACACGTATGGCTGTGGCCACCACGATATCCATTCCTTGCGTTAATAAGATAAATTCAACGAGCATTATAACAGAAATTTTAAAATATATAATTCAACTAAATTTCGTTTCTGTACAATTTTTTACTTTCATGATGTTGTTTATGTTATTAATAAAATATTTTAAAATGTCTGATATAATGATCGTTAAATTTATCTTATTAATAATAAAAAGAAGTAAACTAATGTTAATAATTACTTTTATTTATATTTTACGGCATTTTAATAAAAATTAACATCACGTTAAAAATTCAATTGTCAGGCTAGTGTAAATGTCAAATTTGCCAGAAAAATTCAAGAATTGTTCGGATACGTATTCTCTTACTTGCACAATGTACATACTAATATTTGTTTACTTAATGTTTCCTCAGTTTTAGGTATACTTGTGTGCCTTTTTATCTACTGCCCGATGATGCTACCTTCCGACGCCTGGGTCAACTGACGATGCCCATCATTATAAAAAAGTTTTGGTTACTGTATAATACTACAGTTTCCTTGTGAGAGTTATGAAATGTTAGTAAAAGTATATTTTAACGTCCGAACCGCGGAGTACAATTATTTACGTATTTTCATAATTGTAGCATTAACAGCAACAGGGATACTGGGTAGTTTAGTCAATGGGAATTATTAATTTACTTTTAAATGTAATAGTCAATCTTATAAGTTGCATTTTTTTGCCGTCGCATTTATTATTTGTACTGTATTTTAGTGAAATGTATAGTTCTGTAGAATACAGTTCCTTCTTAAGAGAACTATGGGGACGTCTTTTTTAAAAATATATAATATTTAAGCGGTTGTATAGTACAGTCTATGTATGTTCACCGACGGCACCCAAGCACCAGTATTCTAGGGAAATAAATAAGAGACTTACCAGTGCAGGGCATTCCTCTCTTACGAGCGTGTACGAGAAGCACTGACACTGTGTGAGCGTGTTCACTGGCCGCGAGTAGCAGCACGACTGCCAGCGCAGCCAAGGAGGGGGCGGAAGACATTCCTCTGATGGAAAAAACACGCCGCTCCAAAGAACTCGAGACACGCGACGGACTACACGGGCGTTTTTTTCTCAGGTGTAGTAGGTGACCAGGCGCGACAATAGGACTACTTCCCAGGTACCAACCTTCTAAAAAAAACTAAATGAAACAAGAGGTTCGTCCTACGACTTGTTCATTTTTCCTAACACCAGCGCTGAAGGAGTAGTAAGGTTCTTACATAAGATGGCATCGCAGTGAAAACCGTAAAATATTTTAAATAAATTTTAAACTGAATGGTATTTCTTTAAAAAAATTCAAAATTCTTTTGCATAATATTAAATATTTTTGGAAATATATAAATGAAAATTTTGGAATTTAAACAATCAAATACATCAGAATATTCAACATCACTGAATAAAATTTTCAGAAGTACTTAATTTTATAAAAATAAGCTCATTTCAATTAAATAAAAATGTTCACTAAATATCGTTCATTTGTTTTTGGAATATATTTAGGTTCAAATAAAAAAAGAATTGGTGCGTTGATTTTGACAAGTCTGAACATAATTTACTTCTTCAATTATGAATAAATAATTATGTGCGAAAATTTCTTTACCCACTCATTGCCACAGATATTACAAGAAATACATTTTATTCAGACTTCAAAAAACCAAAATTCCGAAATTTTCATATTTTAAGCTGAAGAGGTTCCAAAACAACTTTCATTTTATTAAAAGTGCTAATTTATATTTTATTTAAAAGTTTCTGAAAAGTTAGCTGATTTATCCACTTATGATTAAATTGAAGTCAGCCAAATATAAATATTAATCATAAAGGTCTCCCCGTCCTTTTTATATTCTTGAAGTATTTTTCACTTGACGAAGTCTTAAGTTAGGGCCTGAACGTAGTGTTTTATTTTTTTTGTTAATTGTATCAATTCATTGTAAATGACTAAACCTTGCCAGACTATTTTGTTATTTTATTACTTTATTTATTATGTCATTATAAATATATAAAATCTTTTATTATGGTCTTTAGATAATTCAACTTACATATGCATAAATTTTACAATAATAAATGTACGTCTGTTATTAAAAATTAATAAAAGAAAAATAGCCAAATACAGACAAAATAAGTGATGATATAAATACCACACAACGTTTCTGGAAACCTCGTTCCTTTCTTCAGGTGCTAAGAAACCTAAAAGAACACAACAACAGCTTAGAGCTGCACAATGTGCAATTGTGTCGCTCTAGACTCTGGAGTTTTTAGGTTTATCATCACCCGAAAAAAGGAACGAGGTTTCCAGAAACGTTGTGTGGTATTTATATCTTCACTTCTTTTGTCTGTATTTGGCTATTTTTCTTATCATAAACTTTACAGTTACCATGAAAAGCAAATATAAGGAGCAACGCACGAGCATCAAATACACGACAAATTTAATGTGGAATCGTAGTTCAGCCTCTTATAACCTTATACCATTTATTCATAATATTGCCACTAAGACAGAGAAATTTGTTTACTTTAGCCTTTTCGAGATATTTGAGTTAATGTGTTACGCGTTTAGCCTAGATCGCAGTGAATATTATAAATCACAGGCAGAGTTGTTTATACTGACGTTACAATTACGATTTAGTTTCAGTTGTATATGTATAGCACCCATAGTTTATATATTTTTCGTTTTAACTGGTTGACGTATCCCGTTAATTTAATTCTGGACTAATGGAAAATAAATCTGTCGGTTATTAAACCATGAAAGTCTATCGTTAAAGTACTCTACCTGTTGGATCCAGTTATAAACCACAAGTCGCAAATTATGCTAATTACGTTATGAAGTAGTTAAAAATTATATTTGTGATCAGACATTTAGCATGGCAAAAACTTTAACACTTTATTTACACTACGAGTTGAATAAAACTGAGGAAAAAGTACGCAGCTAAACTAAAATTAAGTTTGAGGTCTTACGTACTAGTCTCCTATTTAATTATGACACCAAAATCGAGTTCATAGATACATAAAATCTCAGAACATTAAAAGAAGGTCTCTATTTCAGCAACCTTGAGTTATAAAATATTCTGATTATTTTCCAAAAAATACGTTATCAAACTAGATACACATATTTAATCTAAGAAATATAGTCGTGACATATATCTTGCTCTCTTTGTCTTAAAACGAGATAAGTCCGGAATTTTCCAACATAATTACGAAGGACATGAATATTTTCAAAATATCTCCAATCAACCATTTTGGATGAAAAATTTCGAGACAGTTCAGGATCAAATTTAACAAATTATACACGATTGTTCCCCGAAACTTAAACAATTGTCCTAACAGTTTTTACACGTTTCCGGATATTAAATTTCCAATTATAATCCTTTTTCCTATTTTGCTTCTCGCCGTTGTTCATTTCTTCTCTGTTTTCAGACAATATTTGTTAGATTACTCTTGTTGTTGTTTTTTTATCGTTTAATTCATCTCTTTTACATCATTTTTGTAGATTTTATACATTTTATCTCCGATCCACTTCGACGTTCTTATTATTCCGACAGCAGCCGGTCAATACTTCAAATGATTTCAAATTCTAATCTAACAACCGCATGCAACACCAGAGTTTGGAGTTATACAAGACCTTTATAAAAACACAACTTAACATGATGAAATACTTTGTACTATATCATTAAATAACACATGTCTAGGTTAACGCTGCACCAACTGCAACTCGTCTCACCCATAAAAAATGTATATAAATTTAGAAAAAGTATTTAATTATTTCGGGGTGAATTATTTTTTTCCAACTGATGTTTCAAACGATTATAAAACACGCAGGTCATTGAATCACCCAAAACTATCATTTCCAGGCCAGCGGAGAGATTAGAGTTGTTCACGTTTATTTTCAGTGATTCATTCTCCAAGTGTTAACGACCTTCAGTGATGATTTTATTCAACAGCGCAGATGTTCCAACAGAAAGGATCCGTAAAGAAGAGTGAAATCATATATCACGCGAGACGACCGCCTTAGAAACGCATCGTAAATCTTCCCTCCCCGTTAACTTCTATTTTCCTTTTATTGTTCTATAATCTGTTTTTCTCTGCTTTATACGGTCATTCTGTGCCGTACGTGGAAGATTCGAGTCCTGGTGCATTAAGTAGATCTTTGTTTGTAAAAGACAATACAGTTCAAGAAACCTGATGGTCAACATCCACATTCTCTTTCATTCGATTACCAAATCAACCAAGTATTTTTATTGATACCTCTTTACCGTATACGCGAAATCCCTTCAGTTGAACGAATAGATGTCACAATTATACTCCGACAAAGGATTTGAATGATAATTTTTTTAATGTGTCGATGGCAACGAAACAATGATGAAAATTTGGTTGGAGAAATCTTTACCACTAATTTTCATTTCATTTTTAAAGAAATGATTGATAAGAATTACGTAACTTTCAATTATTTATTTCACTAAACATATTAAGTAATATAAAATACAGAGAAATTTGGAAAGTGAACGTTCTTTTAAAACTGTACATTACCTTCATAAACTCAAGCGAGGAAAGTAATGACTTACGCCAGATCGTCTGTCAGATAATGTGTATATTTATTACGCCGCGTCGACTGTTTGTAGACAAAGAACAGCGAAAGTGAAACTGGGAGTGTGTATCTCTGATTTTGTACGGGCTTAAGCTCCTTTTTTTTTATCAGAAAAGGTGTGAACTTTGTCACCGCCCAAAACTCCGAATGAACCGTTTCCTGTCGGCGCTTTCTACAACACAGTAGCTGGCTGATTAAGTTTCCTCCGAGGCGTCCGATTACGATTTCTCCCCTGTTTTTTCACAGCTGGAGAGTAAATGAGTGTGTCTTGAAAACTATCGTGAGCAAGGATTTTACGTATTCGTTTAGATATTTTCAATAACTCAAAATGAGAATTAAGGAAGGAGCATTGCGATGGAATACATAAATACCTCTAGAACAGAAAAATAAAACAAAAATTGAAGTCCAAAAACATCATTTCGAATTATTGTCTGTATAATTACTTTTAAGGAATAACGAAATCACATGTATATGAAAAATGAAGACTGAAATGAAATTTAATATTCATACGTGTTCCGTCGTGCAAAAATGCATGCTGTTAGTGTAACAAAGTTATAAAGCTGAGAATTACCTCCTGCCACACAATCACTTTACCAACTTCATATTGTTCTTAAACAGTACAAAGAACAATGCTTTCCTTTAGAAGAATAACGTTCGGCCTCCTAACAGGTTAGAGAAGCGTTGTTAACCCAAATTCAAATACATAACGTTAAAAATAAGTGACATTTTACAATGTTTATGAAAGATTATTCAATTTTGTGATATATAAACTTTTAAATATAATCGGTACCATAATTTTGTTTTAAGTACTGTTAAAATGATTTCTGCTCAAAAATAATATTAACAGTACTTAAAACAAAATTATTATATCGATCATATTAAAATTACCAAAATTAACAGACTAGAATAATCAAATTTATAACCTTCAGTTTTAAGAATTATTCATGAACTTAGTATATTACATATATTAATTTTACGTAGAAAGTGAACTGAATACCATTCGGATTTTATAATAATTTTTGGAAATTAAGTTAAAATTTGAATTGCATTTGAGTTCTTTGCGTATCTGTTATTGAGACTACCACGCAACAGTTTGAAGGAAACACGGAGATAATCAGATAATAAATCGCTTTGAAGCGGACAAAAAATCTAATTGCCGAGAAATAGTTGACATCATTTTTGGGAATAGCCTATTTATTCCAAAAGTTGTTGAACTAAGGTCATGAGGTGTTTGTTGAACAAAACAATATATGGTGTATGGATTGAGTGTTCCATAAGGCGAATGAGTTGAAATACCCAATAAAAACAAATTAATAGTCCTGAAATGAGAAGAAATATGAAGGGACCACCAAAAGCGACTATTATTCAGATATCACGTAATATTTAATTCATTACCTTCACAGTAGATCTCAGTGACAGAAGAGGCAGATACCAGAAAATTACAGACAAACAATTAGCCGATAGATAGCCAGTAAACCAGCAAGTTTCATAAAAACATCAGCGAACCGCAGCCAACTCTGCATGAGGAACTGGAACTATGACACAGCACTCATAATTCAGTACATTTGAAATTGACGTAAGTTATAAATTACGTATTGCCGCAAAATCAAGGTCGACGTTAGTGCCATAAATTTCTCTCATATAGTTTTATCGATGTAGTTTTGTTTTAAATTGATTTATGTATATCTCATAATGTTTCCATTCAGTTCTCACGTACAATTCAAACGAAATTGAGTTAAATTTATGTATATATTAAATTAATCATATTATTAATATTTATGAATGTTGATTAATTAAGAAACATCAATCTATTTAGTCAGAAAATTATTATAAATATTAATTGAAAACATTGTAACTAGAAAAATATAAAAAAATAATATTTAAATTTTCATTTATAATAAATTTTTGGCAGATTGATGATTTGTAATTAATTTAAACAAATCAGATTAATATAAATATTATTAAATAAATGAAGAAACACGTCCATTTTATTAGAATGATAATCTTACCGGATTTGTAACTATATTGCGTCATTACTAGACTAACTATTCTCCGAGTTCGAATTTAATCCTGATTTATAATAATTTTGTGAATATCGTACTATTATTTTATTTACTTTTAGTGACATTTAACTGTGACTAAATATAAATATTCTTTATATAAATATTATGTAAACAGTACATGTTTAATAATTTAATTATTTAGAATCTTCCAATCCCTTGAATTTTATGTTAAATATGATAAAAAGTTAGAATGTTGCTTTAAAAAATTTAACTAACATGAAAGAACTGTACATACATTCCTTATTACTTTGAACATATTTCAGTATGTAGCAAATAAGATTATATAGGCCGCTATCGAAAAAATTTAGTGTACCAAACTGTTTAAATTTAATTATGGCAATATATTTAAGTGGAAAATTCATTAAATGTGGGAAAAACTACTTGTTGTCATCACGGCCTGGGAACCAGCTCTGATACCTGCTCTGAAAACAGGTTCCTCTTAGCTCCAAGCCTTTATTACTTTGCGAAGAACGGCGAGGAAATTAGAAATGGTATTAAGGCTGGACTTAATTCGCCATCTTTAACAGATCTCTCCACACCGAAAAGACACAATATAACGCTCTCGTACGTCAAAGAAATTAATATCGTTGAAACACATTCTGAATACGAAAGTACTATCCGCATTTCACACATGAATATAGAATTTTTTTTTTCGATTTGTCACTGGTAAAGAACTCTGACGGAGACAGCTTAATTTAGAAAATCTGTGATTTCTAAAATTATTTATACAGGTTTTAAGCGTGAACTAAATACCATACCTTTATAATTCTTTCACACATATTTAAATTTATTTTTAGTCACCAAAGAACAAAAGATTTCAACCGTAAAATACTAAAACCTTCACTCGATATTTCATGGGCAGACAGGAACGTTACTGTGATAAAATTAATTATATTAATAATTAAGTTTCATCCTTCATCTTTTATTTGATGGGCACAGTGTTTTAACACTCAGGAAGAAAAATATTTACTTAAACTAACGAATAGGATTCCTGTACTTATAGACAAATGCCATCATTTCATAGAAATATTGTCCGTCTCAAGGTAAATAGAGATTGTAATTATATTTTAGGATCATTAGTTAATTCCAGTAAGTTATTCTATTTCTTCAGAGAGGATGAGGGTAAGATGAGATTGAAGCCGAGTCAACAGGATGGCCGCCGCGACCACTGACTGACTTACCTCGTCTAAACTTCAATGTAGTGTCTCCTTGCATTTTGCGTCTGTCGTGGAAATGCAAATCTATATTAAAATCTGACGATTTTTTTAATTTTGCCAGCCATTTTAGAATTGTAATTGGATCAACACTTCGAAACAGAGTGATTTTTTTTATACTGAAGGTCTATCCCCTCCTCTGGAATTTCTAAAACTATCGGGAGAATCACTATCAGACTCTCTACCAAAGCGGAGGCTCTTGGTCTTTCCGTATTTTCCGTTCAATTAAAACTTATTTTACTTTTTACTTGAAGTGTTGAAGTCTAACATACCAGACGAGTCTCACTGATCTTGAGTGCCAAGGCACTTATTTTCCTATCGTTAATTTTCTACTTCACCTAACCATAACTTGCTTTTGGTTTTTGATGGAGTTAGAGAAGACGAATTACTTTCATAATTTAATTTTAAAATTTTAGCTTGTGGAGCGTGTATTGAGTTTCTGTAAGTTGGCTATTAAATTGTTTTGAGTGGGCAGGTAATATTTAAACGATGTACCAAGTAATATGTCTGTTGAAGAGAGTGGTTGACAAATCAAAACCATTTTTATTATGTACATATAAAGGAGTGGTACTCTATTTTAAAAATTAATTAATCTATTAAAAAATAAATTACAAGAAAAATGAATGTTTGCTTCGGCTATTTTCATCAGTATTCCTTGGGGGAACAAAGTAGTACTTTCTTGTTCCAGTATGAAATTCTATTATTTCTGATAACGCTTAAAAATTAGGAGAAACGCAAGCCAGCGTGAGTGGAATTGAACACCAATTAGGAGCCAAGGGATTTACCATACCGCCACCTCATTAAATTTTAACATATGAGTACATTTACAAAGTACTAGTTGAGAAAAATCTGGAACCACGCTAATTATTCCGAGAATGTTAAGTATATGTGCGTGCGTGACTATGAAAATTATGCACACAAGACGCTGGAGAAGAATTTATGGGAAAGTAAAAATAAAAAAAATAGTTTACGTCAGAGCTGAGATAAACACTGCTTTCGTGTAGTGAATATACGACGTGAGGAAACATGTGTTATTTTCACTTGAGAGGTTATTCCACAGCCGACAGAGTGATCTGTTCGTGATCAGCCTCTATTACCGAAAGCTCGGGTGCCAAGGTCAGCAACCACAAATTAGCATTTAGCAGCTGCTGAGGAGATAATATTTGCTCCTACGTGAATTCTATACGTTTCCCTGCGAGGCAAACAGATCAGGTTGAATGGTTTAGGGCACGATGCAGGGAAAAGGCGAAAACGCAAACAGAACTGAACGTTGATCTCATGATCTGCGTTCTCACTTAGCTTTCTATAAATCTAAACGTAGCAGACGTGCATGACGGATGAAATACGTTTTAAAAATATTTTCATCGTTCCGTTATAATATTTATTTTACAATTCTTTTGTACCCTCCTACCACTACAAAATGTCGCAAAATACTTGTAATAATATTGTTAATAATTGAGACCGGAATGGTGCCAGTGGGGTCAAATAATATTGGCAAGAAATACGTGAAACGTTTCCCTGGTAAAGTTGATTATAATTTTTAATATTTCCACTTTTAAAATAAATCACGACTCTTTATCAGTTGATCGCTTCGATACTCAAAATGGAAATAAATATATTTTAAAATATTAAGATTTTTACTGTCACTTAAATTATCGAGCGTCGTCATAGAT
Organism: Zhengitettix transpicula; assembly: GCA_037074705.1. Lineage (NCBI taxonomy): Eukaryota > Metazoa > Arthropoda > Insecta > Orthoptera > Tetrigidae > Zhengitettix > Zhengitettix transpicula. The sequence continues at coordinate 41,905,949 of CM073592.1, read as the reverse complement.
ATTAGAGGTCCTCGGCCTGTTTTGAGAGGTGTATGTTCCGGGGTCGCAGACCTTGGGCATATGGTAACAGTTGTCCGCAATTTCTGTTGGAATAGTCGTCCACTTGCCTCCTAAATCGGTCAAGGCACGGCGACAGGAAAGCTGCGACCCCACAGAAAACCCCTCTCCCACCATCGGAAGGGCGTGGGACAAGTACCAAATGCCCGACCTACCGGATGTATGTTTTTCTTGGGTTTTCCCTGCATCACTATAAGGCGAATTGCCGGGTAGGATCCTTAAACCGTAGTATGGGGGCCCTAGTTAACCATTGGCTACCTTCCTCTACCCTTCCGCATCCTCCGTATCAAATCCCTTTCCTATACATAGCCTGTCTACAGGTAAAAAAAATTATCTAATTAGCCCGGGGGCCCTAGTTAACCCTTGACAACCTTCCAGTACTCTAACGCATCCCCCCTTTCAATTCCCTTTCTATGCTATTAAAGGGGAGTTGCCACCATGTGGATTACCCTGATGTAGCCTTTACCCTAAAAAAAATTAGGTAATTAAACTACAAATCAAGTAATTAGTTACTATTTAACCATTGGCAACCTTCCAGTACCCTTCCGCATCCCCCTATCAAATCCCTTTCCTGTGCTATAAGAGGGGAGTTGCCACTATGTGGATTTTCCCTATACATAGCCTGTCTACAGGTAAAAAAAATTATCTAATTAGCCCGGGGGCCCTAGTTAACCCTTGACAACCTTCCAGTACCCTAACGCATCCCCCCTTTCAATTCCCTTTCTATGCTATTAAAGGGGAGTTGCCACCATGTGGATTACCGTGATGTAGCCTTTACCCTAAAAAAAATTAGCTAATTAAATTACAAATCAAGTAATTAGTTACTAGTTAACCCTTCGCAACCTTCCAGTACCCTTCCGCATCTCCCCTATCAAATCCCTTTCCTATGCTATAAGAGGGGAGTTGCCACTATGTGGATTTTCCCTATACATAGCCAGTCTACACGTAAAAAAATTATCTAATTAGCCCGGGGGCCCTAGTTAACCCTTGGCAACCTTCCAGTACCCTTTCTATGCTATTAAAGGGGAGTTGTCACCATGTGGATTACCCTGATGTAGCCTTTACCCTAAAAAAAATTAGCTAATTAAATTACAAATCAAGTAATTTTAAAATTTTTCTAAAATTCAGTATGATTTCAGATAAGTATTTTTGCATTTACGATCCTTTTCAACGATTCAATAAATTTTAATTAAGTAATTAGGCAACTTTAAATATCAAGCACGTAGAATCAATAATTCAGTGAGAAATGATATTATCTCCATTTCAGAGACAAATCGTCACTAATGACTTATCATACAAAATAATCAGATCAGTTCTGAATTATACAGTTAATAAATACATTACCTCTGACGCAGAATGTTCAGTGTAGGTAGGTGAGTGAACATGCACTCGCAGGCAGTTAGTTGGTGACCCACAGAGAAGAGTGCTAGTGTCAACGATATAAAAATATACACATTGGACGTTCCTGCCATTTGCATACACCGTAATTTATACAGTGAGACAGCCATTTTCATAACGTAAAGAACTTCAGTAGTTTGAGTCTTAAGAGTTTCTCTCTGCAATTCCTGATCAGTAAATTACGGTTCAGATGAAGGTGTTACGTCTTTACGCAACTATGAGTTAGTGTACGTGCCTGGACAGAAATGTTCAGTTTTAGTCCTCATCTCATCCTAATGGCACGTCTGAGCACTGACTGCAAGTGTGAAGCTAACTCACCAAGTTCGTGTGTGATATTTCCGCGGCGGCTTTGGATCTAAAGTACCCAATACAGATCCACGATATTTTTTGCGGAGGCGTAACTGAATAAATAGTGCTCGAAACACACATTTTGTGGAATTTAATCGAGAGGAATCTCTGTATGCACTCAATTTAACTTTAGAAATCGAAGTGCCTCACATCGCCAAACTTCGTAAAAACTCTATTACTATATATCGCTTGTAATTATTCGAAATCTTTTTCTTGTGGTGTAATCGTTTACCGACAGAACGCATTTTTTTAGAAAATCGTCTGCTGAGTGCGTGGTATTTAGCTGTAATTTGCGGTCAATTAGGAGGAGAAAGTGCCGGGTGGTAGAAAGGTGTGGCGAATTGTTGGACATATCTTCCGTGAGCAGGACTTCCCGTAAGGCAGCATAGAGTTCATGTTTGCCCATTGGGACCACAACCAACTATAATAACACTGGACTGGACGTAAGAGCGGAAATTACAACACGGTTCCCAGGCTTTTATGTGTGTCTGTTGGGTAAATAACAAAACAATTGTAGCAAATACTGGGGTACGGAAGATGAATTTTAGTGTTCAATTTGTGAAAATTCTAAAACTCTGCGGAATTTTGCTACTGTAATCCCGTGAAAGAATTGATTGTTCCTTATTCCACGAGTTAAAGGATGGCTAATAAATATTTAATGCGATACATTCGTTTTTTAAAAATAAAAAATTCTGCTATATCTGACCATTCGCTAGAGATTATTAATTTGTATTTTGACTAGGGGCTAAAACCAAATTTACTGTTTCTTTACCTAACAACCTTAATGGGCACGAATGTTGAAACTTGTTTCTGGATTTTTATGCTTCTAATTTATCGAAATTTTTAGAATGATGTTGTACACAATTGCCTACAATTATATTATTTCCGTATTCTACAATTAATCACTTATATTGTTGCAATGGTAATTTAGCTGTCTTATTTTACTGTTCTTTTCTTCTTGAGTGTATAAACTCCCAGTTTCACTACGGAAAAGAGACGTGCCAAAATATGAATACGGCCTCGCACTGTTAGTGAACAAGGAATGTAATAAATCTATAACCGAGTATTAATCAGAATATTTTTAAGATTAAATAAACATATTTAAATTCTCATTATTTAAAAATTATAGTAAGGTTCAAGAAACTAATTAAAAAAATTACCAGCATTTTCTATCGTTCCCAAGTGTAATGCACGCCCGCAATACATTACTGTGGTCTAGAATAATACAAGGCGAGTAAAAGTAGTTCTTTCTTAGGAGGTTCGACAAAGTATCTGGGACAAGTTCCGAAGAGGATTCCTTTTCCGAGGCAACTTTCGTAGCAGGAAACCAGATTACAGAGGCCGAGCAAGTCGCTAATGCTTCAACAAAAAACCGGGTCGAGAGTGAGAAAAGCCCCGCGGCTGTGCGACATTAATCCTTCGTTTACTAAGCTCTAGCCACGACAACTGCCTTATCTCCAATAAAAACAAACCTTATCAGAGTTCAGACATAGTTGGCCCAACAGGAACGACACTTGTTCTATTTCTGGCCATCCTTCCGTAGAAAGTACCGAAGGTATGCAGACTGCACAGCGTCATGAGAATGTTGAGTGTTTTACAACATTAAGTAAATTTAGAATTATTATTCATTCCATTAGTCCTCGTTCGTGGAAATAGGAGACCTCATAATATAAAACTACAAGAAAATAATAAAATAACACAATTATAAAGTTAGAAAACAGAAACATTGCACTGTACAAAAAACTTATATAATTTAAAGCAACGTTAAAGATATTAATATAATTGTAATTAAAGAAATGATAACTTCATTAATCTTCTATTTTCATAAAAATCGGGAAATGTTTCTTGTTTATTCATATTGTCAATCATACCTCACACGAAGTATCGATATCCAAATAAATTGAAAGTTAAGAATACAGTGGTAAGTCTCAACATATTTATTTATTTCCCAATGTTTACACATTTATTCTCCTCTAGATTGAAACCCATACATTATTTTTATATTTATTTAATTAAAAAATTAAATAACAACTCTATCAATATTAAAAATGACGGAAACTAATTATGATACCGTTCTATCTCCTTGACGTTTTTGACTATGGATAATTTTTTCGACCAATTGGCTTGTGTTAGTTCCTAAGTTTTTAGCACACCTGACGAGTTCCGCATTGCCAGAGGAAACGTTCTGATTTAATTTTTTTTCTCTGTATTCTGACCGCATTTGTCAAAATTTATCATTTAATATTGACACAATGACCTTGCGCCTTTGAACACGACGCCTTCTTTAAAAAAAATATTTAAAGTATTAACAGAATTTATATTAGAAATCGTGCGTACCATAGTAAGACCTCTGGACCCAGGTTTGACAGGAACTACCAACTTTTTTCTACCCTGACCCCTTGACTTATTTTTAATAGACCTTCTAAATTCTGTACATTATATTACGTAAATAGCGCAGTGCCTAACATAAAAATCAGTACATATTTTTTTTTTAATTAAGTTGCTGAGTTTCTAAATTCTTGTATTAAACACAAGAAGGTCTGAACAAAACAACTTGAGGTTTTTTTAAAATAATTCAAGAAATCTTTTCTGTAATCGTAAAAAATTAACAACAGAAGTTAATATAAAGATATATTATTATACTTATGTAAGGATTTCAATTTTATTGACATATGTAATTATGATTTTGATGCTATGAATTTCCACAATCCTTTTTATACTAAGTGTAAAATTATTTAATAAATATCGTAAATCGTTCTGTAATATTTATCCGATTTCTATTCTTTGTTAATAAATTGTTAACATATATAAATACTGCCTTAACCAAGTAGGAACTGGGAAAAGCTAAAAAAAATCATGGTTCTGTGGTTTGGATTAATGTGACCAATTTATTGCAAATATCTTTTCAATTAAAAAATATGGAATATTGTTTGGAAACTGATTTTGTCTTCAAAATTCTACTTCAATCCTATCCATTCTACTTGTAGCGCAAAACAATTATTATTTTTCTTGATCTCAAGTATATTTGTAACCCAAGACGGGATGTCTACATTTTCATATTATTTACAACGATGATTGATATAAGGCAAACAATTATAACTTATGTTGCACAGAACCTGTATAGAAGCAAAGTTTCGAGGAAGTGGTGTGTTGAAGTGTACACTTGTGTTTTATTGTATCTTAATTTCTTCAAGTGTTCAGGGTAAACGTCAATGTAATGAATATTAATCATATATTTTTGAACAAACGGAAATTATTAAAGTATAGAAAATAATTATAAGATGACATAAATCAATTTCAGAGTGAAATCCAAAAATAATTGTTCGAGATTTAATAAGATTCACGGGTTTTATTTGTAATTATTTTTACACATTAATTAATAAGTAAAATATGTGTGCTAAATATTTATACATAAATTGTTAAAAAAATCAAATAAAATTTTAAAACGTAATTTTTTCTCTTCCATCCCTACTTGATTTCTGGAATACTATAGACCGTTTATAAACTTCGATCCACAACGGGAAATTATGGTGTGATATTCTTCAAGCCTCTTTGTTGCAGTCTTTTTACATCATATTTGTAACAAAGTTAATTCCAATTCGCGTTAGGAGAAGGGAATGCTGCGTCACCACAGCAAACTCCTCTCCCGCTATCGGATGGGCGTGGGACAAGTACCGAATGCCCGACCTACCTGATGCAGGTTTTGCTAGGGTTTTCCCTGCATTTCTTTAGGCGAATGCCAGGTAGGATCCTTAAAATATAGCCCAGGGGCCCTAGTTAACCCTTGGCTACCTTCCTCTACCCTTCCGCATCCCCCCTTTCAAATTCCTTCCTATGCTATTAAAGGGGAGTTGCCCAAAGTGGATTACCCTCATGTAGCCTGTTGCCCAAAAAAAAGCGTTACAGGCGGTAGATATATCAGGTGATTAAATATCAATTATTTGTATCGTAATCGTACAATTTCTTAAAAATTTTGAATCATTTCTTCCTTGAAACACGTAACGAGAGAATTCAGTGGTAATCAGCTGATTGTAGGACCTTCAGTTGTTCCATGAATTAAGAATTTCTCGGCTTTGAGATTTAATTTCCATTTTAATTACTCTGACGTAAAGAAGCTTTTTTCATTTTTATTCCGAAAATCTTTCTGGATTCGAAAAGGAGACTCTCTCCCATGATACCTGTAACAATATAATCATTGTATAGAAAATAACGATCCAGAGTATATGTCATCAACTAATAATATATCGAACTTATTCCATCCGTCTCACCTTTAGCGGATTACAATTCCCTACATAAATGCAAATGGCTCGTGTATTTTGTTTCCGGTGGTGATGCTCCAGATCTTCGGTGTCGTGAGACTCGGCAGCCTACTTGCGACCGGGTAAACGTCGCCGATGCGATCTTATGAAACTGGTCTGTCAGCAGCGCTTTTCTTTCCTGCGTTTGCATAAGTGGGTCCATTCAGATGCTGATCTGTATCGGATCTGTTTTGCAATAGCCCATTCACGGTCGTAGGCGGTCAGAATCGATTACTTTTGAGCAGCAACGTCACCTGTGGTCAACCAGTTGGCCCTCCGCACCCGAAATCTGGCTGCAAGGATTTCTCACGTGCAACAAAAACTGAGTTCATACCTCAGATATTTCATATATCCCAATGTAGCACTCATAATGAATCTGCATTTAGTTTGACGTGTTGGGGCACTTAAATATTTATTTTTAGATTAACGCGGTTTTTAATAACTGTAAAAGTTATTCCTTTCATTTCCGTAAAAAATAGCGGTTGAATATGTATACATATATATATATATATATATATATATATATATATATATATATATATATATATATATTGTAATGCCAATTAATTAGGCCATTAATTGGTTTTAATAAAATTTAATTGTAGCGGCAGGAGCTTCCAAAGCGACAATGCAGCGAGCTCTGTTACTTTGTCGGAATGTCAAAATGGCGTATGCGCCCTAAAACTGGAGAGCACTAAGAGTTAGTTAGTGGCGGGACATTACAGAGAACGGAACGAATAATACTAGAGCAGAAACTATCATTAAACAAAGTTGTGAATTTAAGACACAGTAAAAACATTCACGGAAGTATTATCCCGTAAATATCGCTAAGTTTTTACGTCTATCAGCAGCCAGGAAAGGAGTACAGTTTGTACGTCTGTAGCCAGCCAGAAATAGTAAAGTTGCAGTTAAGTCCCAAGCGGTAAAAAGACTTGCGAATCTATTAATCACAGGATTCATATAAGGCAAGCGGTCACCAGATAGCTGACAAAAAGGAGGATTATCCGAGTTCTGGGAGCCTATCAAGGATGACTTAAAGAGTGTAAAATCTGTGAGCCGATATAAGAATCAGTGTAAAAATTTTGCAATAGTGTACTCCAGAAAACAAAAATGAATGCTGGAACCAGCTGGACAGATGTGAGTAACAAATTACAAAAATAATGATTTATGTAAACGTAATTAAAGGATAGAAGTCAGATTTAGTTCTATTTTAATTGTCAAGTTAATTTATTTTCTTTTTAATTTGTTTCTATCGACGTATTGTTTAGGTAAATGTGATTTGTTTCTCAATAATATTTTTAAATCAACTTGTTGTGTTATCACACCCAGTGAAGGCCCTGAGAAATTAATATTTTAAATTGTAATTGTTTTTGAGTTATTGCCACAAAATAAAATAAATATTTTGTTTGTTTATTTCGATCTTTTCATTTAATAAAAGCCTTCCATTTAATTATTACATTTTGGCGCTTCACGTGAGGTAAACTCTTTAAAAAATTTTAAATTGAAATTAAATTAATTAAGTCTTTTATTTCATTATTACAATATATATATATATATATATATATATATATATATATAAGTAGTTCATTACTCGTAACTACTGGTGGATTTCAGAAATGTGGACCGTCATACACTACAAAAAGATTTCCTTGACGTAGACCACAATTGCTCCAAATTTAAATGACGTGACAGTCGCAATACATAAACATTTATTATATCAAACTATTGTTGTTTGACGTCGGCAGAAACTTTTTACACATGTATAAAATTCATGTCTCACCGATTTTGAAACTACATCCTTCATGTTCTTAATATGATAGGTATTTTTTTATTTTAAGGAGGAATTGTATTAACATAGTAAACAACAACAAATAGTTCTCGGTATTGAACAACTACACCGGGAAAGACTTCAATCTTTGATAGTAAACAATAGTTAATGATTTAATAGATTTTGGATCTATCTTACAAATTTAAAGATATTTAACGCTTTAGAGTAAAATTGTTTGAGTCGTTTCCCTGTACAGCATACAAGTCCCTGGCCAAACAATTGTGAAAAGCGAATTAAATCATGGTTTCGCATCGTCCGCCATTTGTCTCCCTATGGAGGGTGGAAGTTTCATAAATCTGAAGACATTCTTCAAGTTAAAACGTGAACATAAAATACAGTCATTCGTAACTAGGCAATTACAGACTTAAGATTTATTTTATTTATATAGAATCTGACTTATGGCCTTGTCCTGAAACTTTAGCATTGATCTTGGAATAAAAAAACAAATCTGCTTATAGCAATAAATATTATTTCGATTTTAGCCAAAGAAAGAAAGTAGAAACATTATTTTATGACAGACAGTAATTTAAAGCACTATTGAATTACGAACTACTGAATCTGTATAAATGCTTTCTAAGTAAAGTTCAAGGTCATTTTCCCACCGAATTTTCCAAATTAGGTTAATGCAGTTTATCTGTATATGTACAGTTTCCTTAAGCATTTATACAGTCAATTAGGTTTCCTGCTATGCGTATCATACATTCCTTAATTGGATCGAGTAACGTAGTTTTATGTTATAGAACGTTAGCCAATTAAAATTTCCTATAAATAACGTAAAACCTGTTGTATCTTTACATGCAGTCTGGAAAGCTCAATATTTCTTTCTTTTCAATAATTAATCGAAAAACGTTTCGTGTAAGAGAAACTTTCTCATGGTAAATTAATCTATCTTCTGTTTGACAGATACGGGTTTTCATCTTGTTCATCTAAGTTACCTTTAATTGTTTTATTACAAATTAATTAACTCTGTGATCCTTATTTACAACTAATGGATCAGTTATTCTTCAACATTCTTCCGTAGATCTGAAGAAGTGAAATATCTCCAAATCTTCTAGTTGTTAATTTCATTGACTTTCATATTATGATTTAGTCAACATGTGAATATAATATATATTTTGAATAATAAACTAAATGCGGTTGTATTAACCTTTTGGTATCTGTTTATGAATCGAAAATTTTATTCATAATGAAGTGTTTCCTATTACCTATAGTATAAGTATAGAATTGATTTATTTTTAACCAGATTTTGTTCCGTATATTCCTTCAATACGAAATCTCTCTTATATTCTGACAATACAAAAATTTTGTCGAAAAAATTTATCATTGCAATGAATTTTGATAACTATTTTTTTATTTCATTGGTGTTTTATGTATAATATTTTTACGTTTACCCCAGGGATTTTTGTCATAAGCAATATAAAATTATTTTTATACAAATTTCTTCAGATAATTTATTAATTTAGAAATTTTAAGTAGCTTTCGATAATTGCTATGATAATCAAAACATTAATTTTTACAAAATCAACTTGTAGATTTTTATAAACTAATTATTTAAATAAACACTCAATGTTTTTATTTTAAACAAACCCGTGAACTTACAATGTTATATACACATTTAATAGGTCAAAATATTTGTCCCACGATTTTTATTGTATAACTAAATAAAATATTTGATTTTTTCAATGCACCTGGTGTTTAGTACAACGCAGATATTATTGCAGATGTCACTGAAACGTAATTTTTTTCTGTTTCAGAATGGCAGTTTATGTGAGGGTCCTTGTTGTTCTTATTAATTATAAGGTTAAAAATAAAATGTGTTTTTACTTTGGTGACTGACAAGTTGTGTATTTTCGTGCTTTGGTTTGTTAGTATCTATTAGTCCGGTCCCTTGGGTTAATTTTCGTCAAACATTGAAGTTTACTTCTTTTGCAGTAATGGCGGCGTGACGACATCTAGGGTCCATAGGAAGAACTCAGTAAGCCTACCTCTTGAGGTTCACGTACCGTCCACGGCAGCACAGAACAACAAGGCCCTCTAACACAAACTCTGTTTGCATCGCCAAATTCAGTTTTAGAAACGGCCTATTAACATGAAATTTTACATACATGAAGCTAGGAATATTCTAAGACGAAAAAAAAAGTCCGCTTTTTGGGCATCCCGAAGCCAACCCAAATTTTGGATAACACATATTTTCAGCTATACAATTATTTCCAAACTGATTAGCCGGGCCCTCCTTGTAGATGAATTTCTTCACTATCTATTAACAGCAGTGCACCTAATACTTATTACCACATTCATACTGTTTCTTCCTTACTTTCTTCTTCTATCTATAGACTTATTATTTGAATTATCTGCATTTATTTGACTTATTTGTCTTTATTTCGCTGTATATCGAATCTGATTTTTCTCTAATTGTCGTTTATACCCACCAATTCCCACAACAGATTTATGTTAGTTACTCAAATTGCGTATTACACAACGACTCCATCCATGGCTGTCAATTCATTCTGATCAACGATTAACATATTGAGTTACATACATCTGGACTGTGGATCAACCAACTCCCATTCTAGTGTTTACAAAGTTTCAGTTTGATAATGATATAACTATCGAGTCAATGACTTCTTTTCGTCAATTTGAAGTATCCTAAGCCAATGGTCATTTTGGCTTATTTTATGAAGCATTTTAAAATCTGTATGAACCAAAAATATATATTAAATCAAAGTTCTAATAAGGGTAAACATCATTTGATGTATCTTCTCTAGAACTTAGGAAGATTTAATGAGAATAATGATATGATCCTGGCAGCACCACTCCGATTGATTCAGTAGCAGATGAAGGAAATACATGGATAATCAAAGTAAAGAAACATTAAGGCTGTCATTATAGGGTCAGGGAAAATAATGTACTGATCAGAATAACTTGAAGAGGATCCTTTTACATTTTCATTGTATTCATTGACCATCCATCCTTTACAAGTACAAAAGTAGTAAAATTATGTCAGTTAGCATTAAAATTGTCATTAATCTGTTTTCTGTACATTGTGATTATTTTTGTCTTGTCACTTTTGGGTTAATGTGTTACTCTTCTTGCACAGAAATAAAAATTCTTAAGCAAGCAAGACCTACTTGATTGATATTCTTGTTAATTGGGAGCAGACATGAAAGTAAGGACTCTGAAAATTCATCTGATATGTGAAATCAGCAAAATACATGCTTGACCATTTATCTTTGGCAATAACAACTATTATTTTCATGAACACATCTGAGTTAGTGTGTTTAATGTTTTACAGACTCATGAAAATTTTGTTATATTGTCGTACAGAATCTACAATCTATCAAAAAAATTGTTATTCTTAAACTACATAAGACGTCACCACCTTGCAACTTTATTTCTTATGAGCTCAATGACCATTCCTTATTTTTGAAGTTCTACTAATCTGCATTATTTTTTCGAATGATACATGCCCCTACTTTCTAAATTCCTTACCAAATCAACTTATTCTCTTTTGTACCCAACATAACTGCTCTTAATCCTGGGTAAATGTAATGAGAAGGTACTTTTTCAGATGAAAAACAAACTTGAAAATTAATTCCTTGTGTTTTAATGTTGTTAAGAATCAATTCCTTAATACTACTATGAAAATATTATCACTGGTTTATGTATGTTTAAAAGAAAAGTTAAAACTGACCACTTCACTTGACATTATTTTCTTAATCATAAACCATTGTTAGATTGGGACATTTCACTAAAGCAGTGCTGCAGAAATGAATAAATGTAAATGTATTTCATGTTGATACCATTCATTGATTGTTAGTTAATAATACCTTTCTCCTCATTGAGATCTAAAATTAACATTTATATATTAGGATGCTTTGTTTCTGTTGGAAGATGCAAATGGTTTACATAACTATCGCTATACCTCCTGTTTTCCAATTATTCCCATCTAAAAGCACTGTATCAATGTATTAAAGCAAAAGTTTTATATTTGTAAAGCAAGTAATGATAATGTGCCATTTTCCAATTAATTTACTCATTTGGATAGGAAAGAGAGACAAAAAGTAGCTGACATACCTTAAATTGATAGTTGGTGTAGCCAGGCTGGGAAGGGCCTCAGCCTCTTCTTCAGGACATAATCACTTAACATTGTGCTGGACAGTGTTTCATTCATACCTTTGCTTGTCAGCCATTAGACAGCAAACAATCATCACCTAACAAAACCAACAACTCACTCTAGGAAAGGTCACAATATTGGAAAAATAATACATACACCATACATACAAACATGCACATTACATACACAATATATACGACAAACTAGAGGTGTAAGGTAAAAGGTAAATTAAGTAGAAGGTAATAAGTAAAGTAAGTGAGTAAGACTGGGGAAAAGTTGTTGAGTCCAGGACAGCCACTTTCTATCCCTCTTTTGTTGTGAATTTCATTAATTTGGCAATGTTCATACATTAACTTTACTTGATTTATACATACATATGTATATTAATAGTAAAAATAACTGAGCCATGCAGCATGTCCAAATTAATAGATTTCTTTGGATTGTCATTTGAAAATTTTCAACCTTTAGGAGGGAAGCAATATTTAAATGCACTTTGACCAAAAATATGAACAAAAATCACATACAAATTAAAAACTGTGGTTAATGAAATGCAGTAAATTCATCGACTAACATGGGAAATTTGTACTCCAGATATCGAATAGTAATTTATTTGCAAAACTATTTATATTCAAATATATTTCAATCTTGTATGAGCCACGATACAGGTTAGTCATGTAATTTGACAATTGTCATAAAATTAATACATTTCAACTATGAATACAGTAAATGAAAAATGTGTTTTGTAATTATTAAAATTCATTGATCAATACTAATTCATTTATTTCCTACTGGTTCATTCTCAAATAGTAACAGTTGATAAATAACCGAAATATAATTAGAAACAGTTTTCTGCTCAATTTTTGCATTGGGATTTTCTAATATTTCTCTCATACAATTTAGAGTATCATTTCTGCTTTAATCACCATTAACAATATATATAAAGCAAATTTCTCATGTTTTTTGAAAACTTCAGTATGTTTCTGTGTCTCAACTCTAACTAAATGCAGTTGGCTCCATTTATTTCTTGTGACTAAATGCTTGTATCTGAAATGTGACATACAAAATTGTAATTTTTGTTCACACTAATCTCAGAAAAATTACTGAAATTAAATGTTTGTATGGGCAAATCTTAAACAAAGTATTAATGATATTTTCACTGAAGCTATTTCCCTATATATGAAACTTTTCGATGATTTATTAAATGGCATTTTTATACCCTGCTACTCAGTCTCAACATATTTTTACATAATGAATCCAAGTAATCTTTTTTAATCACTTTTCTGTTGCAAGATTTACTTTCATTCATACTCTACAACCTATTATTTTCTATCTCTTCTTAGTAAATGAATATCTTTCTGGTTTATTTTACTGTGCAGGAGGAAAATCATCACTGATTTTATGACACAATATAGGTGTGTTTACAAGAAGCTACTGTCTTGTGCTTCGTGTTTTAACTCTCTTCTAATCTCCTTGAATATTCACAAATTAAATAGGAAAATTTGAACCTTTTAAATATGCTGAATTATATGTGTTTGTAATGTTTGGTAAAATTGTTGTATAATAAATCATTGAAAAGGATTATTACAGGTTTGAGCTAAACTTACTTATAGGAACATTTTATCTGCAGAGCTACATGCTACACATCACAATTTTCAGAAAGCACCATAAAAAATTGCATTTATATGTGAGAGGTAAGGGTTTCTTAAGAACTCGATCAGTTTAATTTGTTGGCTCAAAAAATGTACTTCTCATAATATGTACTCTAGAACACATTCATAAAATTCCCCAATATTCATCTTTGATCTAATGTGATGTGTAGAGGTTAATTTTCTAATGATGATTAATTATTCAATCGTTGATGTATCTAAACTGACTTACTCTTACTCAACAGCATCACCACTGAAGGATGTTCAACCCTCTGCCTTCCTACTGGAACATGACTTGAGCTCTATTTCATTAAATCTGAACATTTTAGACAGAAATATTGGTGGGAAAAAATAAATGTTTATGAAGCTACATGACAAAGGTGTCAAAAAACATGGTTTCCAATTGATTTGGTTGTTTTAAAGTAAAACAAAAATTGTGAAGGTATAGAGAATGAAGATTCGAACTTTGGACTGTAAATTATTACATTTACTTCCATAAATATATTAATGCTACATGTACAGAATTCTAAAAAGACTTATGTCAATCGTACAGATCAATTTTTACATGTGATACCATATTTAATATGGATGAATCAACAAACTGTCTGTTTCACTTTAAACTAAATGTTTGAAAAAATAATAATAATCTATCTAGAAGAAAACAAATATTGAGTAATCTGAGAATTCTCCATACATGAATAATGAAATATGCTAAGATTAACTTAAAAATAGGTAATGTTCTGAAATTTCTTATTCGACACTTTATCGTGGTAAAAAGAGACAATTTAAGAAGCACATAGAATAAGTAAGGTACGAAATTAAATTATTATGTCTTGACTACAGTAAATCATGTGAAGCTGTTTTCTTCCGAAGGAGTAAGTAGCAACTGGGGAAAAAACTTTCCACTGCATAAAATTTTATTGTGTGAAGACGAACTTGTAATATATGTAATTAACTACAGTAAATATTGATATATTGAGATATATATATATATATATATATATATATATATATATATACAAGTTCGTATATATATATATATATATATATATATATATATATATATATATTATAAATATACTCGTTCTCCGTTAACCATTAATACAGTTTCACAAATTTGGAATACCGTCACATTCATTTAATGAGCTATTTTCGAGGGCAACGTGCTGACCAGAATTTTTTTTTCCGATTCAAGGAAGGAAACAATTACAGGACCGGCTTGTCTGGCAGGACAAGCCGCCATCATTCGCCTGTCATTGCTAATTGTTCCAAATACCACGTGTAATTAGTTCAGTGCAAAACTGTATTACAGTCGTTGACTCATAATTACTGGTTATTCAACATTTAACTTTGAACGGTGGTTATGTTATAGTATCATTATTTCCAGGAGGCGTGAAAGTCATTATATGTAAAAAAAAAGAAGCTTTTATGACACACAATTTATATTTTTATACATAGTAAGAGTTAAATTAATTTCTTGTTGATGAAAACCGTAAATGCGATTGTAATATTAATATTAGTATATTTCAAGTATTTCCCCTTATAATTCGCAAAGGAACATTTAGTAAACCAACCATATCTGGAAAATTACTATGGTCCACGATTCGTAACCGATGTAAATCTCAGTAGCGTGAGGTCTTAATCACTGGTGAAAAATCCTCAATAACCTGAAAGAGAATAACAGCATGATAGAAGAGAGAGTTGGGCGTTTCATTGGTGCTGCGGAAAATTTGCTTTATCTGGGAAACAAAATTTTGATCCACCGTTTATTCCCTTATTTTACATAATTTCCCATTTTGTGAACAGCTCTTCGCTATCGGATCTCAAACCGGAAGACTGAGAAGGCCCTTAATGAACTCAGCTTTTATAGAGCGCATTTGAAAGAAATTCAATTGAATTCATATAATATTTTATTTTTACGTATCTTTTTTAATAAGAAATAAGAAACTGGAAAACCACTAACAATTTTTAATAATTTTTCAAAAATATTAATCATAAAATATTTAACATCTCCAAAACGTTTCTGTATATATTTCTACCATCTGCAGGCTGTTTCAAACTAAAATTAGTGACGTTATTAACGTTTCTTTAGTCTGACTATGAATATTACTTATTTAGTTTCTTCGGTTTCGTAACAACAAACATATTGGTATCTGTGTTTTATTTATTATGTTCATTACGATTTTATTTCGCTCAATAAATCAGATAACTAAAAATATAAAACTTCCAATTGAAAGTAGGGACAATACAATATTTCAAATTAATAAAATAAATTTATAAATGAAAACATATAAAACCAAAAGTTACCGTAGACATTAACAATTAATATTCATAGTCATGTTGAGGAAAAAATTATAACACAAAGACATACCTTTCAGTCAGAAATGGTCTGAAGTGGGTGCAAATATGTATTCTTAGCTAACATTTTATGATTAAAAAAAATTAATTATAAAAAATGGTATTAGTCGTTAAACATATGACATATAAATGTATTAAAATATATATTTAAATGAAAGAGATACTGAGACCATGAAATGAAATATATAAAACTTGAAAGGCAACGTTGTTATTTTCATGATTCATTTGAAAATGTTTAAGAAAGAAAATAGATTCTGTATATCGTCTATATTCAGTAATACCCAGGAAATTATATGATTGGAGATAAAAGGGCATCCGATATATGGAATAATTAAATACCTACGCAACAGTATCATACAAAATCTGATGTAAATTGGGGTTCCTTGGCCGCGCCAGATGATTTTTTTAAAAAAAAAATGTCGAAGAAAATTACGGTCCACTAAGCATGATGAAACATAATATTCCTCAATTCTTTTTATTTGCCATTTAATGCTACCACATAGACTTGTGTGGATGTGTTTAAAAATAAAATATAAGCTTTGGACTGTTTTAAATATGGTCCAAGGAGGATTCTTGTTACCTGAAGGAGACGACAGAGATGACGTCTTCACAGCAGCTTGCGCCGCAGTCGGAGAAACTGGAAGTTCGACGTCGCCCGCAAAGTCCTGTAGGTCTCGAAGGCCTTTCCCATGTCGTTGGACGCTGGGGACGACGAGCCGTGCACTGTAAAACCAACAAATACGTATCAATAGCACAATATAACACATTACGCTATAAATTAGGGACAACGCATTGCCGAAGATTGGAAATACGAGACATTCGGCGTCTGGAAAAACAATTTGGGAAAAAAGTACTTCTACCTAAATACTGAAATAAAAAATAGCTCTTTCTATTAGTAGGTAAATAACGTGTATTCCTATTTTTTTCAAATTTTATATATGTTCATATTTTAGAGATTTGCATAATAAATCAAAGGAAAATGCTAAGTTAACCTACAAAATAAAGTAGAACATAGGCAATATTTGTGTCAGTAACTTAACAATTTACTCCGAACCATCATTGTATAAGGCAGCTAGGAGCTAGACAAGTAGCCTACTAAGGCTCAAGTCTAACCCATGGAATTAATTATTTTTTCCAAGGAAGCATAATCGTTGTTGAATTTGTTAATCGAATTTGTTCAGTCATTAACGACCATTATTGAATATACAAATTGGTTAGGTAGAAAATATAATAGAATTTATTGCGAATAAAACAGACGTCTTTAATAATAATGAAAAAATAATAATTTGAGTTATTGAAGTACCTGAAAACCGTCAAACGCACGTTTAAAGATGAACGTGTATGAGAATTTGAAAATTGGTCAATAATTAAATTGCCTTGTATACTTTATAGTGATCCGGTAAGAAGTGTTTGGTTACAAGACACATTAGAAAGAATATTAGGCGGGTTGTTAACACTGCTGCGATTGACCAGTCTTTAGAGTATTTCCTCTTACTGTAGCGAATAATTCTTTGTGTCTTGCTGATAATAAGATACACTGCTTTGTTTAGAAAGATGTAAAGCAAACCTCCAGCATATAGGTTTTTGAAACTTTCAAGAGATTCAATGAGCATTTCCTTTTCCTCTATTGTATTCTATTGCAAATAATAACGCACAGACAGAAAAATATTTTCATTGTTGCGGTTTAAAGCCCTTTTTCTTAATGTAGGTTTACAAAATATGTGAATTTTTTTTCTCACGAAAAACTGGATATTGAAAATTTAAAGGTTAATATACTTTTCTTGTTAGGAGAAATAATAAAAATTATGCTACCTAAAAATGGTGATTACTATTTGAGTTTAAAAATGTACCAAATACATATAAAATTCACCTTTATAGTGATTATTAGAGGGGGTACTGCAAATTTTATTTAAAAATTTTCTAGCTATTATTTTTCCAGCACATTATATATCCCAAAAAAATTTCTGCCTATACTGAATAAATATAACGATTTAAGGATTTAATAGCCTAATTATTTACACGCCCGTTAAATTATCCATAGTACGATGATTTATTATGAATAAGAAAGATAGTCAATTCAGACAAAAAAGGTAATATAAATACCACACAACGTTTCTGGAATCTTTGTCTCTTTCGTCAGGAGCTAAAAAGAGCCTAGAGCGACACAACTGTACTCGTCAGTTGACAACACTCAGAAGCTTTTGATGGTGCTTTACGAAGTCAATTAAATAAAAAAATAAATGGATGGATAGTGAATGAAATGATAGAAGATCAGCCAAAAGGAAAACAATCCAACTCCTATATTAAAAGTGGAGGTACACTTTGAATATAGGAGTTGGCTTATGAGTGGCTATCTTTCTTATTCATCATTTTCTATCAGACGTAATTTTTTTCATTTTAACGATGATTTATTTCTGTCTGAAGATCAGATAGAACATTTGACCGACAACTCAAATTGGTCAATCGGTGGTTTCTTCCTTAACTGACTCAGCAGATTGCTGTTATTTTCGGACACTCAGCGTTCTCGATGTTTAGAAAGTGGTAACGAGAAGCACTATTTCATTGAGAACTAAGTACGAGCCCGCGGCAGGCAGAATATGAGCGAGAGCCGTACATGTTCATGGTCACGTCTAAAGGTGACCAGTAAGCTGGACATGTCAGCTGGGACTATAATTCGATATCTGGGTCTAGGAGAAAAAAGAAACTGACAACAGCTGTTGATAAACCTTCCAACATGTGTCAGACCGGTCTTGGAGAAACATTGAGAATCATTGGTCAAATAATTCTACCGAATGGTGTTAAAGGAGTGATTTTTTGGAACATCAATTTACGTTAAGGACAAACGTGTTGTTTAATACAGATTACACGTTGTTTACTGTGGAGAATCGGTCAATGTTTTTTTTTAAAAAAAAATTGATAACTTACCAAATTGCTCCGCAATAAATATAATCAGCGAAACGGATTTTAGACGAAAAGATGAGAATAACTAATTAATAGAAAATTGATTTATCGATAAATAACTAGTCGTAAAAATTACGATGCCCAGTCTTCCACTACCCTGTAATTGAAGTGGGGGTAGACTTTAACACAAACCGTTGTCACGGCAACTTGGTAGTTTGAAAAATATACTGAAAACATTGACGCAAGGAAATGTTTTATGTTCAGTTTAGGATATGTTGTACGTTAAAGACATAAGTATATGGTATGGTAAATAAGACCTTGTCGCTTGTTGTATATCCCGTACGTAAGAATATAATGCCGTACCTTCCGCCCGTATTTTCTCTTTCCCTACTGTGCAATTCGTACGACTTGCTATATCTCACGACTCACATGCTATTTTAAATCTATTTAACATGACAGCTAAAAATTAGTTTCATCTCATAATTTAAAAGAATTTTTAGAATATTCCACTGGATGTAGTAATTTGGTTTTAATATTCCATTACGAGCTAAATTTCATGAATATATTTATTAACACGAGTATCGTAATTACGAGGCTACTTCGTGTTACAGTGAAATCAACTTTATAACCGATCGAACTCTATTACTTTTCAAGCAAGTTTAGGAGGATGCGCTACTTTCTCAACTAGAATTTTGCCCTATACTAAAGAGTTATGGTTTTCCCATGCAAATGGATCTGGGAAAAGAGAATGTCTTCGTGGATTAGATTAAATAGATATCGGCATCTTCTACGTTCACGAATTTTTATTCCTTCGTCAAATAAATCGTTATCATAGTATCAAGATTTATAATTATTGATGGGTTCTTCTATTCAGAAAATAGAAAAAGGAAAAAAAAGTTTCATACATACACAAAAAAAACGATGAAGTACTTAACATGAAAATACGCAAATTAGGAACAAAGACATTACATGAATAAAAGTAAGAACACATAAAAATTACAACAACACGTGAAGAATATTAAATACAAATATATATATTAGTTAATTTGGAAATGAGAAAACATGAAAATAGAAAAATTCATAAGTGTAAATTATGTATACATATACAATATCGTTTTACAAAATTTAAAAATTTTGAAAATATTTAAATAGTTTCCATTTTTAATTTTACGATACTTTTTATCCATTTATTATTCACAGAAGTACAACCACAAAATCAGCGTTTATTAATTTTGATAGCGGGTGAATTTTTTAGATATTTAATGGAATTTAATCTGCTTTCAATACGTTTGTAAATTAAATGAAGGGGGTAAGAATGCTAATTTTTTTTTTGAAGAAGTCTTTGTGAGATAATTTGATGACCAGGTATAATACATTAAAATCATTGCTTTCTTGTGTTGTCGAATGTGGTTAGAAATGGAATTTAATATTCTACCTGAATATTTTGGTCCCAAATGAATTATTCTGACTGGTTTTAGATCTTACTGCATTATTTTAAACAAATGTTATTCATTAGATTGTTCTCTTCATATTGGTCCAACGCCACATATTTTTTTTATATTATCACAATCCGCGTTTGTTTGAATCGTGTCTTTGAAAAATACTCGTTCCCGCCCAAAGGTTGCGGCCTTCGGCGCCGCTGGTGCAGTGACTTGGATGCGCCTGTGCCCCAGATCCGCGGACGTTCACCTCAGCGATTAAGGAGAACGTAGACTGAATCCGAACGCCAGCCACCTGCATTAAGTGCGGAGGCGGAGCCGTGACCGTTACACCTCGGTCAATCAACACCATGCTGCCTGACATTCAGGTTCGAAACCAATCAGTCTCTCCTCCGGAGGGTTCAAAGGTTAAAGTCATTAGTACCTACATTTACTATTCATTATCAGTTAATCCTCTATCGATAACAACGATTCCTTAGAACATTTTGGTTTAAACAATGAAAGAGTAGCCTCGTACATTTCAGGTTTATGCCCTCCATATGCTTATATAAGTTACACCAACGGAGTAAAATATATAACCTGAAAATTTCAATAAGTGAAACAAAACCCATGGCGTTCTTAGGAAATAATCCAATAAGAACAAAAATTGTCATAGAAGGGAAAATACTCGAACAGGAATCCCATTTCCAATATTTAGTATGTTAAATAACATTTGAAGAGGATAAAGATATCACAAATATAGTATACAATTTTCAGGGGGTATGTGGGTCAATAAGAAAAACGTTAAAATATAAAACCAGAAAAGAAACACAAATTAAATTTTATAAGGTTATGGCAGTTCCTACAATGTTGTATGGGTCAGAATTCTGGGTAACAAAACATAAAGAGCTCAAACAAATAGATGCAGCTGAATTAAAATTTCTAAGAGCAGTGAAGGGGTGTACAAGGATGGATAAAATAAGGAGTACTTCGATAAGGGAGGAACTAAGTGTTCAGGCGATCACAGATAAGTTAACAGGGTATAAAGAAAGGTGGAGAGAGCATGTTTTGCGAATGTCTAGAGACAGATTTCCAAAACAAGTGCTGGCAATTAGGCAAAAGAACGTTGAGATGGTGAGATGAAGCCGTAACAGGTTAAAAGCCTAATCCTGGAAAGCAGAAGAAGATGAAGGCCCTCCATATGCTTAAGAAAATGGCATCCCAAAGTTCTGCACACGATGATAATTTCTAATGCCAGTTAATTTACGAAACACAATTTTTGGATACACCGAGATTCAGTAATTTGGCAACTGCAATTATTTACCTGTATTAAATATATTTTCTAAATTTACTATCTCTCCTCTCGTTGGGCAAAAAAATTAGATATGAACGAGCTAAACTTTGAAACAACCTTATCCACTTGACAGTTGCAAATCAAAATAATTTAAGTGATACCCACATTCAATGAAGACGAGTTTCTTCTTTACCCTTCATGATAAACTACAGTTTCGTGAGGAATGACACACACTCAGATATATACTCGTGAAGCAGATTTTAATATTATTTTGATCAACATGGCCAGGGTAGATCCGGGGGCCTCCTCCCTTGGTACAAGGTGGTCTTTACCATCTGACCTATTCAAGTCGACTTCCAGTCTTGTACGTTATTTTTTTTTGGGTGTAGACAGGCTATGTATAGGAGACGGATTTGAAAGGGGAGATGCGGTAGGGTGTAGGAAGGTAGCCAAGGGTTACTAGGGCCCCCGGGCTACAGTTTAAGGATCCTACCCGGCATTCGCCTAAAAGTAATGCAGGACAAACCCTATAAAAAACCTGCATCGGGTAGGTCGGGCATTTGGTACTTGTCCCACGCCCTTCCGATGACAGGAGAAAGGTTTGCTGTGGGGTCGCAGCTTACCACTCGCCATGCCTTGGCCAGTTTAGGAGGCAGCTGGCCGACTATTCCAATAGGAATAGCGGACAACTCTTGCCGTATGCCCAAGGTCTGCGACCCCGGAACATACACCGCTCAAAACAGACCGAGGTGCATCGGCATGTGGGAACCTTAGTTCAAAAATAACCAGAGCGATGTGAGGGCATCCCCAAAGGTAGCCCCCGCCAGAGCTCTCTGGGAAGGTTCACCTGCGAGAAAATCCTCTCGCAGGCTTCCTTGACTTGTCCTGTACGTGACTTCTCCATCCATTGTATAGACCTGAACACACGCTCACCTGCAGGTTACAAAATCACATTCTTACACGGCCCCAATTTTAGGACTTCATTGGAGAAAGAATCAAGAAGTCTCGCACCTGACTCGGATAGCTCAGATGGTAAAGATCACCCCGTACCAAGATTAAGAACCGGGTTTGATTCCCGGCCTGGTCGAGATTTCCACATACTGATCCTTTATTTAAATTTTAACTGAGCTTTGGATTAAAGCTGTTATTTAACATTAATGGTGTCCTCTATTTATACTTTGAGTGTCCTAAAAAATCTTTGTAATAATATATTATATATTTTATTTAGATGAAACATATTTCAAAATTAATAATAAGGTAAACTAGCCGAATACTGACAAAAGAAGTGGTGATATAAATACCACACAACGTTTCTGGAAAATTCCTTTCTGCTGGCAAACACAGGTTTGTCTACTGTATTGTCCGGTTGTGTATATCCAGGTTTTTGTGCTTTTTTAGTTTTCTTCGCCCTTGAAGAAAGGAACAAGGTTGGTTTCCAAAAACGTTTTGTGGTATTTAAACCATCTGTTTCTGTCTGTAATTGCCTTTTTTGTCTTGTTATATATTTTTTTATTGATAATGGTTAAAAATTCTGATTGAGTAATGATTATTATCTGGCGTATATTTACAATAAATAAATAAACTCAGCATAAGTCAGAAACAAATTAATAATTGACAAAGCAATTAATACGATAATATATATTATCACGTCGATTAGTCCCTAATTTAAAACACTATCAGGTGTAAATTAATTATTAAAAGGAGATGTATGAGACCTTAATTGTAAATTTAAAAACAAAAATTTCGTTAAGTGAGTATTATGAATAATTTGTATATAACGCCAAAATCTTCTATTAATATCCTCTAAAAAAATTAAAATTTACAAATATATTCTGAATAAATTTCGAAGCTTTCCCAGTGTGTTGTAACCAAAAATTATTAATTACCTTGATTATTTCAATAATTTTAAACTAATAATAGGAAAAAATCCAACAATCCTTAGAATTTCGTCATTAGGTTTTTTATTTGATTAACAGGCTACAAGAGGGTAATCAACGTGTGGGAAATTCCCCTTTAAATGCATAGAAAAGGATTTGAAAGGAGGAATGCGGAAGGTTAGAAGAAGGTAGTCAAGCGTTAACTATGGCCCCCGGGATATCGTTTCAGGATCCAACCCATCTTTTGCCTAAAAGTGATTAAAAATAAACCCTAGTTATGTCGGACCCTTGGTACTTGTCCCACGTCCTTCCGATGGCGGGAAGGTTCCTCTGGGGTCGCAACATTCCCTTCTCCCAGCCTCGACAAGTTCAGGAGGCAGCTGGCCGATTTTTATTGTCAGAAGCTTTCCTACTCTCAACGGAATGTTTCTTTAATAATTTTCATGTTTCCAACAAGTGAAACCTATAAATAATAAAACTTATGAATCAAAATTGACAGTCATCAGTTGTACACCTTTAAATTTCATGCAATCGTCAGAAACTAGGATAGTTTTAATCTCGGTATCTTATTGAAATTTTCAGGTTCAATCAGCGATCGTCTGATCAAGAGCGATTTGTTTCACTTGTTGGAAACAGGAACATTATCAAATACATATACTTTTGACGGCACATGTTGACCGAAAGTTTCTGACAAAATAAAATTAATTACGAAATTTAAGGATTTCTAGTTTTTTCATATTATTTGCACAATTAATACACACCTGTTAAACTCCCGAATTACGGGCGAAACATTGTGATAATATATTTTTATTGTATTAATTGGATCTATTTTAGCTTGTTAGTGAGGTATAATTATGCATATCGTAGATATATTTGAAAGTCATAAGCAATTTAAGAAACTTAGTAAGCAAGTCTTATGATTCCATCCCTCTGGATAGGTGTGCGAGGGCTATTCTCTCGCAGGCAGAACCTTGTAGGAGAGACACGAATGGGCTATCTTTGGGTATGCCTTTTCCTAGGCCAAGCCTGCGAGAGGATTTCTCGCAGGTGAACCTTCCCAGAGAGCTCTGGCGGGGGCTACCTTTGGGGATGCTCTCACATCTCTCTGGTTTTTTTGAACTAAGGTTCCCACATGCCGAGGCACCTCGGTCTGTTTTGAGAGGTGTATGTTCTTGGGTCGCAGACCTTGGGCATACGGCAAGAGTTGTCCGCTATTCCTATTGGAATAGTCGGCCAGCTGCCTCCTAAACTGGTCGAGGCACGGAGAAGGGAATGCTGCGTCCCCACAGCAAACTCCTCTCCAGCTATCGGAAGGGCGTGGGACAAGTACCCAATGCCCGACCTACCCGATGCAGGTTTTTCTAGGGTTTTCCCTGCATTTCTTTAGGCGAATGCCGGGTAGGATCCTTAAACCAGCCCGGGGGCCCTAGTTAACCCTTGGCTACCTTCCTCTACCCTTCCACATCCCCCCTTTCTAATCCCTTCCTATGCTATTAAAGGGGAGTTGCCCAATGTGGATCACCCTCATGTAGCCTGTTGCCCTAAAAAAAAAAAAATATATGCCTTTTCCTCTCCGTCTTTGAACTAAGGTTCCCACAAGCCGAGGCACCTCGGTCTGTTCTGAGAGGTGTATGTTCCGGGGTCACAGACCTTGGGCATACGGTAAGAGTTGTCCGCTATTCCCATTGAAATAGTCGGCCAGCTGCCTCCTAAACTGGCCAAGGCACGGAGAAGGGAATTCTGCGTCCGCACAGAAAACTCCTCTCCCGCTATCGGAAGGGCGTGGGACAAGTACCTACCTGATGCAGGTTTTTCTAGGGTTTTCCCTGCATTACATTTAGGCGAATGCTGGGTAGGATTCTTAAAATATAGCCCGGAGGCCCTAGTTAACCCTTGGCTACCTTCCTCTACCTTTCCGCATCCCCCCTTTCAATCCCTTCCTATGCTATTAAAGGGGAGTTTCCCAACGTGGATTACCCTCATGTAGCCAGTTGCCCTAAAAAAAAAGATTCCATCCCATTCTACATATTATTTTTGTATACCAATTAAAAAATATATTTACAATATTTACAAAGATTTACAGATATTTTCACACAGTTCGTTGAAAATACTCATATGTTCCCAACCAAGATTAATATATATGGGACGTAAATGGAGGACTTGAGGCAAGAATCTGTGCTGCCTTCAAGCATATTTTATTGGCCAAGGTTACTCAAGCGTTGTACGGCGGAAACGCCGTCTTTAATGAGGATCCTTATTAAGTAAACAGGTTTGTTGCTTCTACGACATTTACGATGATCGACTTTTTTCCTGTGTTCCTTCTTTTTGTACACTGGCCTTGAGCTTCGAATGTCGCTTCAGTGTTTCCGACGTAAGTAGAACTTCTCCAAAAATTTATCCGACCGAATCTTGGAACGGAATAGGAAGAATTTTTTCGTTGTGCGTGGAGTCGCCTTGTGGAAACGTTTATTTTCCCTGCGTAAATCATCAAATTATGATGACGCTTTGTACCTGATTTTGTCATTTAATTTTTTAAGACATACAAAAATCAGATTTATTACTCGTTGCCCAAGAGAGTAAAATATTCAAGTAAATAACTTATAAGCTCTAACTGTATTCATTAGAACTGTTTGGTAATACTCGTATTTTTCTATAAATGAAAGTCATGTCCATTTTCAAATAAAATTACGAATGTTTTGTAATAAAATTTCTTTACACACGTTGGAATCTTGGCAATACGCTTATATGCGAATTACGAATTTTTTTATGACGCTGAGAGGAAAACAGAACTAGAGAACAAGAAAGGAAACAGCGTGCTTCAGCCGTTGAACAGTAAACCGGCTGTACGCGTGCTGGAAACCTGGAGAATTAGTTGATAAATCCGTTATCGAAACTGGTTCAGAACTCCGAAAAACACGGAAATAGAGAGAAGAGAGACACGGCGTGTTTGAGCCGTTGAATAGTAAACCAGCGAGGATTTTTACACAAAATCAGTTAAGCCTGATTGTGAATTTTTGCGTAAAGATTAAAATCATGACAGGGACCGATACAGGCTCTGAATATTAGTATAACTATCCGGTATTTTCATCCAAAAAGATGGTTTACTGTTCAAAATAACATTTTCACATTAATAATACCCAATATACTGATAATGAAATACAGGCATTGCTGTGTAAGCAGCGTTCTTATTTATTTCTCAATAATTATTCTCTGGCTCTATCCTTGCACAAATCCTTTGGTATTCTACACTTGACGCTTTCCACCTCTAACTCTCCAAATCTTTTATACTTCCCCGTTATGTTACAAAACTTTACTTCGTTCACTGCTTTGTTACGTTTAATAAGTTCTTAACATTAAAATTATAAAAAATAAAATGCAATCACAATAAATATAGAAAAAATTTTATACAAAAATATTTAATACGCAAATAACGTAAATATAGTCCGCCCTGATCGCATTAATGGCGACGTTCCGATAGAAAACAAAATGGAGGATTTAATGAAAGCACTGCTTGAGAAAATTTAGAAAAAAGAGACAAAATCATGTAAATTAATATATAATATATTATTTACATATATTAACATAGATGATTTAAATAATTTTATTAAAGAAGTTTCACTTGTTGTTGTGAACCAGTAATTAGAAATTGTTTTGTCTACACATTTTCTTTTCTCATTTGAATAAATTCATACCAATATAATGTTAGATTGAAAAAACATTCTTATTTCAAAATTAATTATGTTTTAATAGAAACATTACATTTATTATTTTTATTTCCTAGAAAATGATTATTCCAGGTTTTTGGATACACAGATTTATTTTTTCTGAGGGAAATTTGTTGGTGATTCATTTAAGAATCGGAAGGGAACTTTCATTTTTCCTGTACAAAGAAGCACTTGTCTCCTGCGGAGAGCATAAAAGAAAAAGCGTTTCCGTTATGATTGTATTCAAATATAATTCTTCATCTTCACAGCATCAGTTTTCCGAGGTGAGATAGCAATCACTCCAGGCCATGCATACCAGTGCGGACTTCTGCCCGGCTATTTTCACGGCTGTTCTCGTAATAAGCGGCGCGGCGCGGCGATTGCACAACTCCACCACGTTGGAACGCTGTGAGCAGATGTTGTTCGCATTCTCTGAGACAGTCGTGACCCTTAACGAGGGATTTACGATCTCTTTCCGCATCAACTGTCTCTGTTACCTTCAAAATATTCCGACAACCACGTATGATTCCTAAAGTCGATGACCGACTTTTTATAGACTAATTATAACACTATATTCCACTTATTATTCGGCGTATTTAACGGCGGACTTAAATATGTTTGAAAATATTATAATTTAGTTGTTCTAATATTCCGGTAGGCTGAATAATTCTAAAAATTAAATTATTAAAACCAATTAATGAAGCATGTAAAAGAGAAATTAATAATTCGCCGAACGATATAAGGGATAATTCTGGATGGAAGAAGGTGTAGACAGGCTATGTATAGTGGCAACTCCTCTCTTATAGCAAAGGAAACGGAGTGAAAGAGGGGAAAGAGGATCCTACCTGGCAATTCGCCTAAAACTGATGCAGGGAAAACCCTAGAAAAACCTGCATTAGGTAGGTCGGGCTTTAGTACTTCCGATGGCGGAAGAGGGGTTTGCTGTGGGGTCGCAGCTTTCCCCTCGCCGTGCATTGCCCAGTTTAGGAGGCAGCTGGTCGAATAGGAATAGCGGACAACTCTTACCATATGCCCAATGTCTTTTTTTTTTGAGTGCAGACAGGCTATGTATAGGGTAATCCACATAGTGGCAACTCCCCTCTTATAGCATAGGAAAGGGATTTGAAAGGGGGGATGCGGTAGGGTGGAGGAAGGTAGCCAAGGGTTACTAGGGCCCCCGGGCTATAGTTTAAGGATCCTACCCGGCATTCGCCTAAAAGTAATGCAGGACAAACCCTATAAAAAACCTGCATCGGGTAGGTCGGGCATTTGGTACTTGTCCCACGCCCTTCCGATGACGGGAGAGGAGTTTTCTGTGGGAACCTTAGTTCAAAAAAAACCAGAGAGATGTGAGGGCATCCCCAAAGGTAGCCCCCGGCAGAGCTCTCTGGGAAGGTTCACCTGCGAGAAAATCCTCTCGCAGGCTTCCTTGATGCCCAATGTCTTTTTTTTTCTTTTTTTTTAGGGCAAAAGGCTACATGAGGGTGATCCACATTGGGCAACTCCCCTTTAATAGCATAGGAAGGGATTTGAAAGGGGGGATGCGAAAGGGTAGAGGAAGGTAGCCAAGGGTTAACTAGGGCCCCCGGGCTATATTTTAAGGATCCTACCCGGCATTCGCCGGATACTAATTAATAAAGTAATTCGGTTTGTTTCAGAGACGGAAAAGAGATCTCGAAAGACAAAACTAGAAGCAAAAAGTAAGATTTAATGATCGGAAAATATAGCCGCCCGATGTTCCACAGCTTCCAGAGGCGGGGATAGACCTTCGATACATCAAACCCACCCGGATTCCAAAAGGGGATCCAATTGTAATTCAAAAGTGCCTACCAAAAGTTAATTCATAGTCATATTTTAATGTAGACTTGCATTCCTACGCCAGCTAAGGCTTACATTGGTCGCAACTGCCATCCAGTCGACTTACTCTCATCATCTCCGAAGAAACACAATAATTTACTCTAATTAAATGAAGTTCCTAAAATATTTCTTTATTTTTCTGAACATTTAAATTATTGAGAATGTAAAAAATATTCAAATATTTAATTTAATTTATTTTTGGCCACGGCAGTCAGCATAGAATTACTTGTTCATCAATTTTTTAAAAATATTTAACATGATGATGTCACAAATTAACGTTGTTAATTTAATAAATTATCCTTTTTTCTTGACTCAAATTAGGCTGATGTGTATTTATTTACTTAAAAATTTCTATGTAACATTTATTTATTTATATCAAGATTAATGACATAACTACATTGCTTAATCAGGGACATATATATATAATGTATATGTGATATATATCTAATTGTGTTTTCATTCATTTCAGCAGTATATAACCAGACGAAATTAGACGGTAGACGAAAATAGCGGCGTGGTGACTGCATCCGTTCCCCAGAGGGATGGCTACAAAGGCTTATAATAATCTGTATTACTGCAGATGAGAATTACAAGCAATAGAGTGTTCAAAAAGTCCCGAGGTAATTGTTCCTGTATTAGGCAACGTTTTTTAAGCGAGGAAACTTGAGCAAAAATTAAAAGAAATTGAATAGGATAGAGAGAAGTGAGAATGAAATAACATGGAATTTTGTCATTAAAATGGAAATAGTAAGTTCGGAAATCATAATATCTACGCTACTGAAAGGCAACGAAATATGATACAATACCACTTATTCGAGAATTAAAAGTTTGACTGGACAATTATGCGCATTAAATATTACAAATAATGTCGTGAAAGCATTGGTATGTTTCTTTGTAGGAAACTAGAACAGAATGATGGGATAAAAATAAACATGAGGGCAACGTGTTGAAAAACGGAACGATCGAGATTCACACTAAACTTTCCAGCACGAATGCTTTAGAATAAAATACTATCGGTATTGGCATTTTTATTGTCACGTGAATGATTAATGCATTGTTAAATCGGACGAGACATAAGAATTTATGTTATTCGTGAGTTTTCTTTCAAATTCCCTCCAAATAAATTAAATACACTATTTCATTAAGCTAATACCATTATTGTCTAAGAAAAATATATCAAAAGTTCAATTTCTAAACTTTTATTTAATGTATAATAAAGGCTATTCAAATTTCAACTGTAAGTACGTAGTATTGATGTAATGAAAACGCATTAAATTTTTCAAATAATATTAGCAAAGTTAGTATGCAAATGATGTTATTTCACTAGTAAAAATATATTGGAGGATATTTGAAACTAACACATTTTGCAATTAAAAAACACCTTGACTGTCGCTTTTCAAATTTTTAGAATTTCAACGCAAAATACAACAAATATGTCACTAATATAAACATATTTGAATTAGAAATGGCGTTTGTTGTATATGTTTATACATATATTGTAATAAATAACAGGTAAATTGTCGTTTAATTAATTTTGCCCCGCGTTGGGCGCCATTTATGTAATAATCAACAGGTAATGCTTTTATTAAATGAAAAGATAATCAAAACTTTACAAATAAAATATAATTTATTATCACTTTGTGGCTTCAAACTCAAAACAATTGCAATTAAAAATTTTATATCTCAGGGCCTTTACTGGGTTTGATAATGAACCCCAAAAAAAATTTAAAATCTTATTAACAAAACAGTTCACAATTTACCTAAACAATATGTCGATAGAATGAAAGAAATTAAAAAGTAAAGAAATTAAGTTTGATTGACAATTAAAAGGGAACGAAATCAGACTTTATCCTCGTTCGGACACTTTTACACTCTTTAATTATTTAATATCAGGCCGTGGTTTTCACTGCTTATACACTTCACTTTAAAATTTGGCAAGATTGGCTGTATTCCACAGTAATTTACCAATGTTCTCCTGGATTAATTTCTCCACGAAGATTTTGGAAAGTTCTATTCTGGCGAAAACTGCTCTTACTTTCCAATATTTACGCTGAAATACTTCCTTGAATGTTTTCTTTGTATTAATTCACAACTTTAACTAGTTATACATTAACGATGTCTAGCCACTGCTCAAGTTTTATTACTTGTTCTGCTCCTCGTAATGTTTCTCCGCCCACTAACTATCCTAGTGCCCTCGAGTTTTAGCGTGCATTTCCATTTCGGCATTTTCTCAAAGCAACAGAGCTCAGCGCTATTGTTGCTCTGCTCGCCTTACCGATATAATGGATTTATCAAACAATTCAAATTTTATGTCCAAACAGTTAATGGCCTAATTAACTTTTGCTACAATATATATATATATGTTTGTTGATATGTTCGCTGAAGCGCATTTTTCAATGAACAAAGCCTCCGTTTAGGTTGATAAGATTTTTGCTGTGGGATGGAATTATGTAAGGAAAAGTCGAAAGAGGCATTGTATGCACAAGAAATTAACGACGGAACGCTAGAATTTGATTCCTGAAGTTCTTTCGAAGAAAGTAAGCACACACTTTCACTTGGTCTAAGATACGCAGAATAATCTTTGGAACTAAAGAAAAGTCAAAAAAAAATTTTCTAAACAGTCATTGACACTGCTGAATTTGACAATTCTTCATATGTAGATTAACGGTCGGTGTCTCAATCCCCAATTACTATCAGCACCGTAGAATAAATGTTTCTAATATCGGAAAGTTCTGCTTCGTAACAAGTGTTACTAAAATTTCTCCTGAAAGTGTAGAGTTGAAGTCAAAAACTCCTCAAATATATGTGAACGTGAGTTAATAAAAGTACTTTATCTTGCCATATTAAAATATATCTTTGAGTTTTTATGCAGAAATGCATTAAGAGCCCAATATCATCTCAGTGATAGCATTTATGCATCACAAAAATAAAATATAATAAAATATTATGGGTTTAAACAGAGTCAATTGTTGATTAAAACCCAAAGTTTCTGCGAAATTCATTTCCGCACGAGAATGTGTGACCTGGTGACGGCGGAGATGAATGTCTCAGAAATAGTGTTTTAACAAACAATTGAGCCGAAAATATTTTATAAAATCAATACACCGGGAAATCAAGTTACAAATTTTGAAATTTGTATTCTTTCTTTTGAAACTTGAGAGAGTGTAAAGAATAATAGAATAGAAAAATTGAAACGTTTTTCTGTTATTCGTAATTCAATGTGACTGGCCAACAATTTAAGCTGCGTTATGTGTTTGCATTAATATTAATCATTTTCCTTACAGAATGAAAAAGCTTATGCAGCAGAAACATGAAAAACAACAAAGAGTAGCGGAAATAAAGTTACTGAAAGGAGTAAAAGGACAGTCACGGAGATATAAGATTAGAAATAAGGAAATCAGAGAAAAACGTTGTTCAGGAACATTCATGACAAGGTAGAGGTTAGTAGGTTCCATTAGTTTGGACGTATGGCGAGATTGAAAGGAGATAAAGTTCCAAAACGATTCTTTACTGAGAAAGCAACAAGAAGGCCCAAAAATAATTATATGGATACAGTGAAAGAAATCATAGAGAAGAATGGTAGAAAAGTAGAAAAAAATACTTTATGAAGAAAGAGTGGTCGAGAGATGTAAAAATGTGGAGGTCCTTGATTCCTAGCCCGACCCAAAAGTCAGGTAACGGGAAATGAAGAAATAGAATATCATGAAGCATCAAATGTAAATCAATTATTTGGATTAAATTTATTTTCCATAGATCCTTAGGAGAAAGAAGCCTTCAAGGTGAAGTAATGAAGTTGTCAATTATATACAAATTGATCAAAACAATTTTTCTAAATATAAATACCATCTACATACATCGAAATGTACGATACAATAAATTTATACAAACATACCAAATATTAATTTAATATATTTTACTCTGAATGGAAGTCACATGCGCAATTGCTTAACTCCTACTCTCATTTATAATATTTGAATAGAAAGTATAAGATGAGTGAAAACGATTATTTTGATGCATAAAGATATATTCATAATTAAGAGTTGGATAAGACAATTGTGAATAAAATACTGTGGTAGACGATCGTCAGTTCAGAGATCATGAGTGAACAGTTTTGTTACGAACCAAACCGCTGACCAGTATTCATGGAAAACCACCAGTTTTGTCAACGAATTGGGGAACTAAACCTTCCATACGTTAACAGTTTCCAGATTCAGTAGCTCCTTGCATTCATTGCTTAGGTAAAACCCCGTTTTCAACTACCAAAATTTCCGAACTAATAAGGTTTTTAGATCGATGTTAAATATTACACGTGTTATTTTTTATTTCAGTTAAGATTTATGTGTTGTGCATCAAATTTCTAGAGCTGTTGAACAGTTGTCGAGAATCCCAGATTCCTGAACTGAATTCGTTTTATTACTCTGTTTATCCGGCACACGTTCTCGACGTTTATGGAGGTGTTAGAAGATTCTATTCGGACAAGGCCTCTCTCTAGTCTTCTTCTCCGGCGAATGTGTATCGCAGAAGTCGACCTCGAAAAGTGACCTGACCCCATTAAGGATCATTTTACGAGTCAGATTCAAATTACTCGTTTTGTTAATAAAAACCACGTTCTATTGACCGATCTCAAGGCTACTCAAACAAAAAAGATCGGCAGTTTGAAAACCTGTTGAAGGAGCTGGAGCAGTGGGCGGGATGATTCGGTCTGCATTCCGAAGTCTCCTGCTACTCCCGTTCAAAATTATTTCTATTTATTTGGCTATTGGAATAATTGGCTGAACAACCAATATGTTGTTTGTACGTCTTATAAAAACAATTTCCGTATATTCGGTTATTTTCATATCTAGGAAGACCATCCTTACGTTGGCATGAAGATGATCATAATCAAATTATTTTCAGGACTGTGTAAGGAGAAAATAAGTTTCATGGAAAACGGTTTGGTCGTGTTCACGTCAAAAGCGACATGCAGACGAACCGAAATTTAGATGACAGCGGTTTCGGTTCCACCGTTCCATGAAAGACGAACTAAAATCACACGAATCTAAACAATAAACAAGGAAAGTAATTGAATTATTTATATAAATTTATTTAAATTTCTTTGAATATTTCCTTTGTAAAATTTGTCAATTAAATTAAATTTTAAAAATAATTTAACTTTTAAATAAATATTTTTGATTTTACGTCTGTTTTTAATTATATAAAATAAAATTTAGTTTATGACCAACCACAAATTATTAAAAATTTCCGTTGAAATAACAACGTTTCGGCGTATGTCTGTACCTTCTTTGGGTAAAGTACGTACAAGAAAGCATATCAATAACGGAAACCAAACAAGTTTTCTTCACAACCAGGCTGAGTGAACGCTTGGAATTTCTGGTTTTACTAATTTTACCGCATAAATGTTGAGCCAAGTCACAGCCTGAAGAAGGAAGAAATAGGTACAGAAACGTTTTTATTTTAAACTAAGTTTTTTTAATAACCTGTCTATTATGGGACGTAAACTTCATTTTTTTATTACCATTTATTTAGCTTAATCTAGTAACATATTAACAACAATAAATAAATTACTAAATATAAAATAGCTTACAAATTATTATTTCTAGCATACATTCTGATTCTATTCTTAAATTGACTGATACTTTTACATTTTTTTATTTCACAGAGATCTTATTATAGCTGACTAAACCCTTATTCAGTATTGAATTCATAGTGTTACTTTTATTTCTACATTCGACGTAATGATTTTCCTAATTCCTAGTTTGGTAACAATGTACATCACTTTTATTAGTCTTTAGATTCTTAATGTAACATGGTAACTTATCATTCTCTAACTTAAATATAAACAACATGGCATTACAAAATATTTTCTGCCTTATATCCAGCCAATTGTATCTCTGTTTTACCTAAAATTGCCCTATAAATATTTCACCTAGCATTATGTACAATATAGTGCTACATTACTGCAGATGTGGCATAACTAAACTTTTATAAATTAATTCTTTGTAAATAATTTGTGTAGTAAACAATGGCTTCTGATATTTTTATAAGCATATATTAATTATTACAATAAGGGGAAATTCACAAGTCGTATGCGTAACAGGAATCTCTCCATACGTTGTAGGTAACAAATAATAATTAATTATATATATTTAATATAGAAATATATGATTTATTATATTGTAAATTGAGCTCAGTTGTAAATATTTTACTATATATAAATTAATATTATATACTATATGAAGTGTTTTGAATTCTTCGTTATTCGTATCACAGCAAAATAACTTGCTACGTCCTGGAATCTGCTGCGCTCAGGACCCTCTAATGTGTTCCCACAATCATGGAATCGATTTTTTCAAATAAGTATATTCGTCATTACCTTCACCCCCATTTCTTAAATCGCATGTTGGTTCCTTACTGTGTATAGTACGGAATACACTCGTCCGTGGATGATCACATCAAGTGAACCGAGAAAGCCTGTAATTTACTGCAGATGCACGGCTGCTCCATGAACTTATGCACAAATAAAGCATTCAACAGCACGTCGGTAGCTACGTGCTTGTAATCTAATGTGACGACGTGAAGCCGTTATAATGGCTATTCTGTTTCTGTTCACGCAGCATCACCGTTCAAGTCTGCATCAACGCTGTCGGTGAAGCAGGACCTATGAAAGTGAAGTAAGTGGCCAAAAAGAAAAGAAAAATAAGAATGACATGTAAAAACATGGCGTGAAGTTATTATTAAATCTCGTAGGAGACAGGTTAGTGGAAATTTTATGGATGATATCTTCATTGTGCACTAAATACCCAACATCCTTGACCCAATATTTTAAATACCTCCTGCCAGTCCTAGTAGGCTAATCTGCCTACAATTTACTTCAATTTGTTTAAAACCATATACAAGTTTCGATGATGGAAATTTTATAATTTAGATAGAAAGATTCACTCTTATGTTTCAGAACACACACCAATGTCACCCGGACAACTTCATTTGTCATGTCTGATATTTCAATGAACACTATAGAGATAACTATGACACACCTTCATAAACAGACCCAGTTTACAGAAATTAAACATGAAAGTTCTAATTTTAGTTTTGTTTTAAAAAATATATATGGATCAGAATTTTGACAAATTCATCAACGAACATCGTCCCATTAGGAACATAATTTTATGAGAATATTGCTCCAGCT
Organism: Zhengitettix transpicula; assembly: GCA_037074705.1. Taxonomy (NCBI): domain Eukaryota; kingdom Metazoa; phylum Arthropoda; class Insecta; order Orthoptera; family Tetrigidae; genus Zhengitettix; species Zhengitettix transpicula. Next base: position 41,869,665 of record CM073592.1, on the reverse strand, counting down.
TGTCATTTATGCATGTAAAAGTATTACTTACATTTTACAAGTCAGTTTAACGTAATTGTTACCAACGATTCTGAAGAGAGGTCCGGAAAAATATTTTTTAAGTCAAGATTGTGCAGTTTATAAGAACAAAATCATAAGTAAGAGATTACTTATTACCGTAAATTTCTTGACGAAAAATATGTAAAATGTACAGAAATTTCACTGAAAAATTCGAGGAGAGTAATTCTATTAAGAAACAATCAATCGTTATTGACTACAATATGGACGGTCCATTCCTGACATTTCGGCATAGTTTCAGCACAGATTTAGACAAGTTAAATATTTTGTCAAATTCAGTATAATACAATCACGTTCATTTAAAATTTGTTTCTGAATTTACTCCGTTTACACCTATAACGAAAACTACTCGTATTCATTTAATTATTAATGGTTATTTTTAAAAAAAATACTTTGCAATTGTATAATCTATTACTTAGTTTAAAGTTATAGGTTTATACTTTTTTATATGCTTTCCTTCGGCTAAATGGATCTGATGAAGATACATCACATGACGGAAAATATTGTTCGATATTATTATTCAGTAAAGTCATGCTTTGTTTGATCAAATAAATGAAATGTGTCTCCAGATTTAGTAAAATCAGACATTTCAACTTTATTACGTTTAATTAATGCCTTCAACAACGTTAATTTTATCTGTATATATTTTATAATATTGTATAAAAAGTATTATTAAAATAATAACAGATATTTATTTAAGAAATTTGAATTCAAAATTTTTAAGACATGGCGACCTTGTAGCAAGGTTGTTCATTGATACTGAAATGTTTCTCGAAACCTTTTCGTAATTTATAAAGTTTGTTAAAGAAAAAAACTGTTCATTTAGGAAGGAAAAGTTACAACCTGGACAATGTATAAAAAATTTGTAAAACGTCATTGCTAATTTAACCGAAATTTTCTTATTTATTACTATTTGTCTACAAAATAAATTATTTCATCTGTATTTATGAGAATTATTTCGATCATTCACTGCATTCTCGTATTATAGAGATTTAAATAGTAAAACTGATTTAAATTTATATTTCTTCATATTATTGGAGTTACAGTTTTATAGCACGCAAATTTACTTTGCAGCACTTCTCTGATCCTTTTACGGTACAACGTTGAGTAGTGAACATTGGTTAGAAACGTATGATCGACGTTAATTCTCAAGGAAGGTTGAGGAAGGATGTTGAGGAACATCGTGGAATAATCGAATAATAATTAGATCGAGTTACTGCTTTAAGCTTTTATTATTGGATGAGTAAAGATATAATTGCCATACAATTTGATTAAGGTTCTCAGTTTTGATGATGCATCAAAATGAGAGTCGGGCCGTTATTTTTTTGTCTTCCGTTAACGACGCGCGGTCTGTATCACTTAGTAGGAGTAGTAGGGGTATCCTGCGTAACCACCGTAGTAACCAGCGTGCTGGAATGGGTGAGAGGCGATGACGGTCCTCCTAGCGTAGCCGGGGGCGGCAAAGATGGGGGCGGCGATGGGGGCAGCGATGGGAGCGGCGACGGCAGCCCTAGAAATAGGAGCGGAGACGGGGGCGACGACGGGCCTGGCGACGGGGGCGGCGACGGGAGCCACTCCAGGTTCACGACGGACCTCGGCGTTGAAGCCGTTGACGGAGTCGGCGCTGTAGACGACGGTGCGGCGGGAACCGTCGGGTTCCACCAGGCTGTAGCTGCCCTGAACCACGTCGCCGTCACGAACCTCCTCCTGGGCCTTGGAGTCTCCGGTCAGAGCGTCGTCCACGCTGTAGCCGAAGCTGTACTGTGGGTGAGGGTCATAGGGCTCCTCTGCCCTGGCGACCGCGGGGGCGCCGACGGCGGCCCTGATGATGGGGGCTGAGATGGGGGCGGGGTAGGCAGTCCTCACGACGGGAGCGGTGAGGCCGGTGGGAGTGATGTACACTCCTTGGGCGGCGGTGGCCAGAAAGGCGAAAAGCAGAAACTGCAAGAAAATAGTTCTCCTCAAATCCACTCACACTGTTCTGATTTACTGGCGACATTGTTAAACACCTTAAATTGCTGAATCCATAAAATCCTTCAATTCGCCAGAAAATTACATTTGCAAAAATTTAAACATGGATCTTTCGCGAGGGAAATTGTTCCCTAATCTGCTCAATACAATAATAAAACTATATTCAGAATTCATAAGCCGGTAAAACTGTATTTAACATTTTTCACAATGCTGATTAACTGTATCCGGTAAGTGATAACATGAATAATTGAGTGAAGAAAAATTGTAAACGAGATATAACAATTCTTATAAACATATAGGACTGTCTATCTTTTATCATAAGTTAATAAATAAATGGAAGAGATAATATAGGTTTTAACATTAACCGATAAAAAAGAAAAGAAAAGATAATTTTTTAAAAAAACGCAGAGTCGAACTGTAGAAAATAGGAAGGTATTACCGTTAGGTTCAGAATAAATTCGAAAATTATGATGAATTTAAAAAGGTGAAAAATTGTAAATAAATAGAATCCAATCTATGCAATTCAGAATTATGTGAACAAGCCGAAATTTACTTCAGATGACCTTTTGATATACTAATCATACGATTTAAAGTTGAATAACATTTTTGATTTTGGTATGTAAGTTAGCCCCTATTCTGGAGAATATCCGTGTCCGAACGATGCTCGAAGCCGAGCCCCGAGTACCCGACTGTTCGTCGAAGAATACCCACCTTGGCAACCATGGCTGATGATCTCCCGTCGGTTTGGCTGTCGAAGGCAGAGTGCTGTTGGAAGTGAGGTCCGCGGTTTATATACTGTTCAAGGGACACCTTAAAACCTGTCTCCTTACCTGGAGTTCCACGGGAGACTCCAAAATAAAAAAAATTCTCGATACCCGTAACATTAATTAAATGGAGCTGGGCAAAGGCTAGAGCAATAATATATAGCGGCATATGGGCCTGGCCCGAGTGCCATCTGTTGCCCAGAGACAGAAGGGTGACCTCGTAACACGTCCGCCCATAAAGAACGCAATCTGCATTGTCTCAAGGCCGTTTACCAAATTAGAACACTTCCTTTTAAACTTCTTTTCCAAAAAAAAAAAAAAATTCACTGAGAGATGGGACATTTATTATTCAACATCTTCACGCAAATTTTTTTTATGTTTTATTTTCTCCATCACTTTTTTGTCTGAATTGCCTATCTTTCTTATTCATTATTCATGTTATGAAAATGTGTCATAATGAAATAAGAAACATTCTGGTAGAATCTTTTCCCAGTAATGTTACTTATTTTTCAACTCCATCTAAAAGTAAATTCTCATCTAACCGTATTAATGTAGATTTGCAAAAAGTCAGGGTGAATTCACGTAAAAATAATAGGCTTGCACTTTCTTCATACATCACTGATTTGAGTCGCAAATGTTATCCGCAACAACAAAAAAATTCATTCAAATATCAATTTAAATTTTATAAATTAGAAACATGTCTTTTATTTTTTATGTAGAAAAATAGAACGGATCTGAAGATAAAGTTGCCATGCACTACTTTCAAATGTAAAGACTAATAGAGAGAAATGAAAGATCAACACATAACTAGCGAGTGGTTACACACAATGTGTATAAATAGCTGCACTTTAAAGTTAGCAGTAGAAAATTTTATATTTTCACCATTTCAAATATTTCCATTTAAATATATATAGTCTTGGCATATTAGATTAACTTTCCACTCTACGTCCTATAACGGCCTTTAATGTTCCTGAGTGTCTTCAAATGTCTCTCTCTAAATTTTACTACTTCCCCTCTTTGTCAATTAGATTCTCAAAATTTTCTAACTATATTTGTATATACGACATTCATGAAACCTCACACGACAATTTCAAAATCATCGTTTCGATTTCCAAATGAAACGTTGAATATATTTAAAAATAAAATGTAATTTTATTGCTTCTTTCACAATTGTTTCAGTTAAAAATGATGCTATATCATTTAGCCAAACATATTTATTTATGAAATAAAAATATTCGTGGCACATAAGACCGTAAAAATGATCAAAGCCTGGAATATTTATTTTTGTAAATACCTGTTGGAAGACTCGGTTATGTCACCATAAAAATAAACAGTTTATATAATTTCGGTCTAATTATTTTTATTAATTTTCGTTTTCTCAACAAGCTTTTGGCATCAGAAAACATATTTTAACAATAAAACTTTTTACCATCACATTTTTCATATTTTGTCAAATCTATAGATAGATAGATAGATAAATAATGACCAACAAATATTATTACACATCTTCAAAATTACAATATTCTTTACATTTCCTCGCATTACATCGGTATTTCCTGTATAATATGTTTTTATTTCAATAAACTCCAGTAAATTGTTGTATACACATTTTACGGCCCTGACTTAAAACACTAATTTCATAAGATTAAACAGAAGCCACTATAGCTACTGTTTGTCAACCATATCTAAAAGGATTATTTTTTCAAAATTTTCTTTGCTTAATGGACTATTGCACATTTTGAATTTTTTTAATTAGAAAGCTAAAAATGAAGTTTTCATTACAGTATCTTTACTATTTTAACAAAAACAGATACAGTAAGAGTTCAACACATAGAACATTTAACTCAATTGAACAAAATAAAAAATATATAAAAAGTCTTGAACGTCTTTCTACTTAAAAATTAATTTAAGAAGAATAAAATAATTTATTTCCTGCTACATGGATTCATATATATTTTTATGATTAAAAGGAAAAGCGTGTGCCGTCCATAAATATCGAATGTCAATAATAGAAATACTCTTAATCGTAAAATTATATAAAATTAAAAAACAATTAACACACTGTTCGATTAATTGTATTACATTTCAACAATCTGGAAAATTTCACATTAAATTTCGTGGGATAAATAAAATTATTGAGAATATTCAAAATATATCATATAGTAAAACTTATTAGATATAGAAATAATTAATTAAAAATACTCATATTTGTAAAATAAATAAGTAAACAATATGACATGCCTAAGCTCTTTTGTTTAATAGAATAAAAATCTTTACTGACTTTAAAAATTATTAAAATTAATTATTTACTGTACCAGACAATTAATTTTTTCTTTCTCATTCCATTGTTTCCTAATCTTCGTTATTATAGATATGGAATTCCCTATTAAATGGATACCAAAGGTATACGTATCAAGGATATGCAACACTAAATGAAAAAAAAACGATAGTAAAAAGTATATTAGGTAAATAGAAACTTATTAGAAACTGATTTCACAGTTTAAATTGTAAGTAATGACTTAAGGTAATCGTTGCTTCAAGCGAAGTTGAAGGAACAGTAGAAGGGAATAGTTACGTAACAGTCCAGCACACTCATACGTGCCCTGGAAACGGGAGAGGAAGGTAAGTCTTGGTTTGGAGGCCGGCAGAATCGTAACAAGACAGGATATTATGCTCAGAGTGTCATTTATTATCTCAAAAATAAGGTGGGTTTCGTTATTTGGCAGGAAACAGAACAACCTTGTCTTTACAAATGTGAGTCAGAGATGAGGCAGAGGAGCGCCGATTAAGTAGGTGTCTACAATCGCACGTCAATTACAGTTTAACTTCACTGCGATTCATTATAAAACAGAAGTAAAAACTTTTTTTTTCAAATGGAAGACTCATATGATTTATTTAAATCATCAGACAGGTTCAACACGATCACAACGATTGCCGATAAAATACAAATTGTTCAGTGTAGTGAATATTCAAGTGTTGTATTATATGTGATAGTCCTTACCGATATTTGTAATAATATTACTTTATTCTGTATTGCCGCATTAAATTCATCGTTAACATAAGTGCTCCTGCTATATATGAGACTTGTGTTATTTCAACCTAAGCCTCAGAGCAATTAACATCAATTTTAACACGTAGATATATTCTCCTCCTATAATTCTTATGCTACTAAGAAAATTTAGATATAACAAAAAATATTTGTGCTTAGAAATGAAAAACGACCCACATGGCCTTTTTCGGCATAAAGAATTTGAGCATCCGGGTTCTTCAAGGACCTCTACATTTGTGCAAATATATCTACATTTGTTTCTCTCTCTTATTTTTTAAATACCCAACATTCGATTCAATCAACTGATGCTTTCAACATATTGTAATTTATTACCAACCCATAAGTATACTAATCGTCAATTGGATGGAACTAATAGTATCTGTGATGGATAATTGTGTTAGCGTTAATGGCCGAATGCAAAAACTGCTCACGATCAAACGTTCCTTAAACACTGATTGATAAATCACGAGGTGACGATTTTCTCATAAAACGTCAATTACGGACCGGTTCTGATATCGTAATTATAGGTTTCTCGTTATGACTACTTAACCGTTTACATGAGACAAATGACCAAGAAGTAACTCAGCTAATACAGAATATAACCAATTAATGAAAAAGGATTGTAATAATTATATACAGAAATAATTCACTTTAAATTTTGATGTCGTTATCCTTTCTGTGTAACGTAAGCCTTAAGTTCTAATAAATAAATTTTACATACTGATTCAACGTTTTTATTAATTTTTAAATAAATTAAAAATGTCAGCTTAAAATTAATAAGATGAAAAACAAAATAAACACTTACACAATTTATTTTAATTTTTATAAACTCGTTCTGTTAAAATGTATTATGAAGCATTAGTTGTCAAAATAATTATTAAAACGAAGCAACATAATTTGAAGAAAAATTTCAGCATAACCAAAATGACTATAATAAATAATTCAATCGATCCAATTACATCAGAAAATGATTTTTTCGGGAAATATATATTTTTTTCAGAAATTAAAATTTCAGTGTTTCTTTGAAATATTTATAATGCTTCGAGACTAATTGAGCGTTTCGAATAAAAATCCTGTCTTAACGTTTATAATATTTCAAATAAAACGTCAAATAAATTATTCATATTACTTATTTTAAAAAATATAAAACGTCATAATTCCTTATAATTAATATTGTAAGAAGTGCCACGATATTAACACAACATGTCGCGTTTCTAAATTTAACCTACTTCAGATGTTTCTCAATTGAAGTGTATTGGTCTCACAATTCTGTTCATTTTGTCCCTTTTCCCTTTCATGCCAATGTTTCATATTTCAAGTTTTCACGGACCGACCGTAATCTCCAACATACCACATTTTTCAGTATTTAGTATGTTTATTTTATCACTAACGCCTCTAAATTACTTTGAACCGCTATCCTTTGCTCTTTACCCTTCATATTTGAAATTAGTTAGTTGTAGGCTCTAATACAACAATTATATTATATGGGTTTCTCAAGCGTTATGGTAATCTAACGTTTCCGATAAAAATGGCCGTATTAAAAGAATTAAGACGCCGTATGAGAACGCAGATAGAACGTCACTTTATATTGAAGACCAGAAGTAAAAATTAAAAATATTGAAAATAATACAGCTTGTACGTTGAAAATAAAAACGTATTAAAACAGTGAGATGGCGAGTTGGTTGTAGATTGAGAGGAATATAATCGGCAGTAGAAACATAAGAACTCTGTAGAACAAATATAACTAATAAATCAAAATTTATCAAGAAAATTGAATATTGCCGTTATACAAATATAACTGATTAATGATAAAGAGAAAAACTAAGGCAATATTATTATACATGCAATATGTTTGAAAATAGCATAATTAGGTTTTTGTATTTAAATATTTACGATACAATAACAAATTCCCTTTATATATTCATAACGTATAAATTAAAACGAAATTGTATTAATTCACTCGGTCTTGCTTTTTCTTGATGCACAGAGGACGACTTTCTTCCTGAGGAGCAGGTCTTAGCAGTGGCGTGTATCTTGTATTTAGAACGGAGCGGCGTCAGATAAACAGTAGAGTACATCTCACGATAAAGTAGAAGGGAAACAATACAAGGATGAGACCGTGAAAGTTCGAAAGCCATAAGAGTAAACACAAAACACTCTTTCCTTTCTCCGTCACATATGTTACTTACAACGTTCACAAATACTCACGCCAAGAATTGGTAAACGATAATACAAAAATTAACCACACTAATCTAATCTTCTAATTAATAAAGCAGAGTGTTTTTTTGTTTGTATATATGTATGTATATATATTTGTATGTTCCTTATACAAATCTACACTGGTGGAGAAAATTTCACCAAATTTCGTTCACGTGTTCTTTGCGACCAGGAAACAAACACTGTTGGGGAGAGACGCGTCTACCACCCCCATAAGCGGGGGTGGACGGGGGTTTGAAATATTTAAACATGCTAAAACAGTCGATATTTCAGTCGGATAAATATTTTTAGGGGTCAGAAATATTGATAGTGTTTCTACCGATGTTATATGAATATAATTTTCTTCCCCTACGCACCCTTAGGGTTTGGGGTGGAGATGCTTTACAGTAAAAAAAACACTGAGTTTAATTATGACATTCAACTTCGCATTTACCCCTCAGATTTTGGGGTAGCGGGGGGAAAATTTTGGAACTTGCAAACACGGCAGATATTTGCGTTGAATAAATATTTTTCAGGGATAATTATATTGATTGTTTTTCTACTGATGTTGTTTGTGTATAATTTCAACCCCTTTCGGCATGGGACGGGAGCACCGTCATGTGTGGGGGTGGAGGGGCGTTTCACATAATTAACGCCAAATCAACCGATATTCGAGTCAATTCGGGGTTATTGATTTCGCTGAGACTATTTATAACAAACTGAGAAACTCACGGGGATGGGTGGGAAATGACGGTGATAAGAGGGGGAGTGCGGGGAAAGAAATTTTCAAACATGCTAACCGACCGATTTTTGCTTGGAATAAATATATTTCGGCATCAATGAGATTCATAAAATTTCTCTACATGTTCTCTGTGTATAATTTCAACCCATTTCGAGCTTTGGACGGGTGCACCTTAAGGGTGGGCGTGAAGTGGCATTACATAAAAAGAAAGAAGAAACTATCGAGATTGGAGTCGAATCCGGGGTTAGAGTTGTCACTGAGTTTAGTTACGTCATTCATCTTGCCGTTTAAGTCCCCGAAGCGGCAGTGCTCGGGGGTGGAAATTTTCAAACACGTTAAACGGTCGATATTTGTTAATTACTTTGATAGTATTTATACCTATGCTGTTTGTGGATAATTTAAACCCCTGTGAGGGGAGCAAGCTTATGGGTGAGGTGGAGGTACGTTAAATAGAAAAAACGCAAAAGCAACAGAGATTCGAATCAATGAATGTCGCTGAGTCTAATTGTGACAACCTGGATAACGCGACGGGTTCGGGTAGAAATTTTCAGACCATGTAATCGGCCGATTTTTGCATGGAATAAATACTTTTTGATTATCGCACATTTGTGCGCGTGGACATCTTCTAACATGTAAAAACGGCCGATATATTTGGTCAATGACTTCAACCCCCTTCGGCATGGGAGGTGAGCACATTTAGGGATAGGGTTCGAGGAGCGTTACATAAAAATAGCAAAAAACCAACCGGAATTGGAGTCATATCGGGGGTTATAGATAAATGCCACCTCGGGCAACGCCGGCAACCCAGCTAGTGTATATAATAGAAAAGGATGTATATTTGTATGTATGTATTTACGTAAAACTCTATAAAGATTTAAACGCGTGGACAAATTGCAACAAAAATTGGTACAGATATTCTTCAAAACACGAGAAATGGTACTGTGGGGGTGAGAAACACTTAGTATAAAGATAGAAAGAATCATAATTGAAAAACGTGATAATTGTGTGTTAAATTACTACGCGCCAAGAGACCATGACGTCACGCGAGAAAGAGAGAGACATTACTATGCGACGAACAAAGGAAATAGTTCCTTTTTCCGTAATGAAATAAAGCAGAAATATTTTTATTGGATAAACAGTATAATTTTATCCAGTAATACTCCATCGAAAGATAATGAGAAACAATACGAAATACTTACGATCCTTGCGGAAAATGTAAGTTAATTTTCGTTCCATAGTAGTTGAGTCCAACTGTTTACACTGTGAATTTTGCTATCAATTTCACGAATTTAATCTTTCGTAATGTCTTCAGACTTAGGGACAATTATATCCTGCAATACTCATGGAGTATATTTAAGTATTCTATTCCTAAAGAAATTCGGAGGTATGTTTGTTGGGACTGATGTAATAAAATTCAACGTATTTATGCAATTAATGCACTATCGGTCGAAAGTATGTACGGAACTAGGAACATTTAGATTTAGGTTAAATCACTTCTTGACTAAAGATTAATATAAAATTAAATAGTTTTTCGGGTTTATATAAATAAGTACACGGGCAACGCCGAGCACCCAGCTAGTAAAAAATAAATGTCTGTTTTACAATAAATATAATTAATTAATTTTTGTAATCAGTTGTTATCATAAAATTTCAAACACGTTATACCGATGATATTTTCACCATCCAAAACTTGGAAAGGAGAAGTTTCATAACCAGCGTTTGTTTTTTGCACGGCGAGGAATTTTCACGCTCTTGGGCTTTAATCAATTAACTCGAGTATTGGAAAAGTCCTCAATTTCCCCGTGCTAGAGGTGCGAGGAACTTTAGAATTCTGTTTTCTTTCTGTATAACCTTGTTCCATTTTCATAACGTTACAATGTATTACAAGACGATTTGTCCGGTGAGTCTGCACCGCTGCAGCATGACTTCCGAAAAACACCGATAATTGTCTACATTAGAAACGGGGCCGAGAAATGTAATGCACATTTAATGTAACGCTTTTCAAGCGCCGTGACTATGTTTATGTGAGTATTCGCAGACGAACTAGGATATGCGTTTAGTATGAAGCTTCAATTTTGTTTTTTTCGTCGAATCGGATTTAGGGAAAAAATTATTAAACCTCTCAACTCTCCCGTTAAAATTCACTCACTTATTTACCTTAGTTACACTTAAAAGACTAAAAGTGTAACTAAAAATTGCCAAGGTATTTTTAATATTTGTCCTCGGTATTTACAAATTACATCAGTAATCTCAAATACTTGTAAAATGATATGTTTATATTTAAATTAAATTTAAATAATGATATATATAAATATATATTCTGACTATTGACAAAACCAATAAATAAATAAACATCAACCAATTTTAAGACAGAAAAAAAATTATTAATTAAATTAACAACGATTCATCGCTTATTTTGCGTCCTCAACCAGGTTCAAGTTTAAAACTACAAAAAGAACAAAACAATCACAATGATAAGAATAATATTTTTAATAAACATTTGGTAGATAACAAAAAATATAAGTTCTGTTAGACTTACAAAATTTTAATAGTCTAACAAGTCTAACAAAATTAATATTTTTTATTTTCCACAATTTTAATAGTCTAACAAAATTAATATTTTAGTTACCTGCCAAATTTTTATAAAAAATATTATTCTAATCATTGCAATTATTTTGTTAGTTTTGTAGTTTTAAACTTGAACCTTATGAGGTCGCAAAATAAGTGATGAAACGATGTTAATTTAATTAATAAAATATTTTTTCCGACTGAAAATTAAATGTTGTAATTATGTAACATAGGGGAATATTTTCGTGTTCTAACTGAAGATCCCAAATCAATATACTGTACGCTTATATGAGTTAAATTAATTTTAACTAGTCACATTTACCATAAGACTAATCTTAAGATAATAATTTTCTGGAAAAATATTACAAATTATATTGTATATAATTGTCTTAAATAATAAATTCCACTGACAACAAACAGAATCTTTACAGTTTCTGAGGACTCTTTGCGTCCTCAATCAATTGTTTTGTCTTCTGAAGCGTATTGAAAGTGTACACTTTCATCTCCGCTTTCATTCGGTTTTCTTCGAAATTTCACTTACCAATGTTACGTCTTATACACATTTTACTTTCAGTAAAACGACGCTGAAAATGTTGTATTCGAAAACTTCTCACTATGTATTGCACATTAGTGGCAATTCAGTATTTTAAAACATATGATTTGATTCTTTGTGCCAATTATGAATCGTCGTATTTAATAATATCTGTCATTTTCTCCAAAACAGAAAAAGAAAATTAATATTGTATAAAATATATTTCTAATTATAACTATATATTATTTATTCGCAAATGAAACCTTTATTTCCATTACATTGGATATTTAAAATTAATGCTTAACTTTATGTTGAATTTTATGCCAAATGCCGACGTCATTCGTATTTTCTGTCGTAATTTTGCCATATTCTTGCTCAATTAATAATCATTCAAAGTAGAGCAAACCACTATAAAACCTTCGTTTCAAAAACAATGAATTTGTGTCAATAACAGTTTATAATTAAATGCAAATTATTTTCTGATTGCGCAAGTCGTTATCACTTCGGATTATATGACTATTATGCCACAGCACTAAGCTAAACAATTAACAGTTAAAATAGCTTAAAAGTTAATGTTTAGTTTATAAGAATTAATCGGGGAAAGTATATTAAATATACTTGAACTTTACTAAGTAAATATTAATACTGAATTAACACACAACTTGAAAATATAATAATATACGCACTTCAAAGCATTAATTTTCACATTATAAATATTAAATTTATAATAAGAAGAAAGATAGCCAAAAAAGTGATAATATAAATACCACACAACGTTTCTGGGATTCTCGTCCCTTTCTTCAAGTACAAAGAAGAGACTAGAGCGACACAACTGCACTCGTCAGTTGACAAAACTCAAATATATTTTATTAAATATTTTGTCTGTATTTGGCTATCTTTATTATTATTAATTTTCAATCAGACGTATTTTTTTTTATTTAAGTTTGTAATAAATCAATGATTAATAATCTTGCCCCGCAATTATTTATTAATATAAAAGATTTGGCTCGACGTACGCATTCTGTAGTAACCCGAGTTTACCCGACCATCAACCCGAATATATCCAAATGCACAAATTGACACGAACCGCTTTACCATGATGTTGACAGAATTCTCATGTGTATACTAAGCTCTTTGCTCACGTTTTCCTAAAAAAAAAACACATTAGTAATAGTTTTCTAACTCAGAGAACCCGCTACGAAAGATACCGGAGACGTGGTGTGGGAAAACCACACTCTATTAATATTATTTAAGACACTGTGCAAATTATCATTATGAACTGGTTTTGGAGGATATAAAACAATATTGTATTATTCCCGGTTTTATATCGTTGCTGGTAAGTGATTTAAGCTTAAGCAAGCTTCTGTGTACTTCGGAAATACTCTGAACTGTATCAGGGAAATCTATAAACTATAGTAATGAGCCGGTTGGACGTATAAAAAAACTTTTAATTACAGAGGTAAATAATTATTCCGGTGTTGAATTTAATGTGTACAACCTTGTACCGCTGAATAATATATACTACTTTTTATGTTATCTGAGTTTCTACAGGTTCTGTAAGTTTAATACCTCCTTACGTATTCTACGTCACACTACAGTACAAGTTACTTTGGAAGAATTCCAAACGACCAAATGTAAACGTACTCATAAAATCCTCAATATTTTCTACATCGGTACACAACGGACCACACCGTTACCCAGAACAACGTGACAACTATTACATGTGCCATTAAGAGTGAGTGGAGTTGAACAACAACACAATGGAACGTGTGTGCCACATTCCGTACGTAAGTACGTGGACCGTTGATCGGCCGCGTATATCAGAGAATTTTTTTTATAATTAAAGTAATATTTTATTTGTGTAACTGATTGACTTACGTTCTTAAATCCGAATATTATTTTATATGATATTATCGCTGCACTCACTACCATTATTAATTTTAGTATCCGCTGTGCTTCTGTATTCGTATTTATAAATATTTTGTCACACTACTTCGTTTCTTTTTCCCCACCTCTCGTTGCTAATTCTATTTTTAAACTACTCGTTCCTAGATTAGAGCCAGTTTGCGAAATACAATTGTTACTGTATATACTGAAGCTTTAAATTACATAATTAAAAAATTGAATAAAACATTTCGTGCAAGTGTAAAATAAAACTCTTTTAACACTCCTTTAAAAAGGAGCAGGAAAATAACCGTCATTTCGTAAGAAATTTTTTTCTTGACGAGAAACTCAAGATATTGGAATAGTAAGCGAGATTTATTGCTTTTAATTACTTCGTAATTTCATCTTTTATAATTCACAAGTCGTTTTAGTACTAGTTACTAATAGAATAATATATTAAGTCCAATTACCAATAAAATTATCCTTTATCTTCGTCATTGTAAAATTGTTTACACTTCTGTGAACAGTAATGTATTTCTGCATTAGAATACATAACACAAACACATATTTAGATGAAATTTATAAAAACATGATTTTTTTTATTTATAGGTCGCGTCAACAACGTGGTCATTGATAACCCATACATAATCTTCAAAAAGTCCTTATTTACATAAGATTTACTGTGATACAACATTGATTCCAGTAGTAAACATATAAATGAGCAGTTTAACGTGTTATGAAGGAGAACATCAGGAAATACTGTAAATGCTTTTTAACTTTCAGATAGTGTTACACAAATTTATTCTCATTGGAAAATTATTCATTTACACAAATGAAGATTTATTATACTTTTCAACTGTTGGTTTCTTGCATTAAATTGTAACAGTTCGCATTAAAAAACAGGTTTTGTATCTTCACAAACTTCAAAATTACTTTCAGCTTTTAAACTGTATTATTGTCTAATGTGTTCTTTTTTAAAAAAAATAATAATTTATTTCTGTATTAATAAAAATTACTAATGTTATTTTTGAGTCTAAAATTGATAAAATATATTTATAAGATATATTTTATCAATTTATTCCATTTTTTATGTAATTATAGATAAAATATATTTAATGTTCAAATGAATTCGAAATACCTAAAATATACACCTTTGTCATCCATAACAAACATTTTGGAATTAAATTTGTGGTTCTCTGTGTACTATTTATTTCCCTTTTCTGCCGCTTTATACCGTAGATCCGATTTCCCGGCGTGACCGGTCTATTAATTTATACTGATCTTATTTTAGATAGGAAAATGAATCAATTCCATATCAAATGTAAAATCTAAGTAATTTTATTTACAAATATATATAATATAAAATCCTATACATATTAAGAGTAATATTAATCACCTCTAAACTTTATTATAAACAATAGTTTAAATTTAAACCCTGCAGGAAGAACAAACAAATCTTTCTGTGGGGAACAACGTAAATCATCTCGGATTTCCAACCGGGTAAACTCGTTGAGGTCGTAAAACGTTTCAATGGCGATCACTCCCATCATCTTCAGGTATAACGAGTTTACCCGGTTGTAAACCCGAGAAGGCTACATAAACCAACTTAAACAGAAAAGCCATCACTCTTTAACAAAAATAATATATTTTTTACGTCTGTTTTTAATAGTAAGACATATTTAACGACCATTAACACATATTTTATGAATAAAGAAATTATTAATAATAAAATTTTAATTCAACAGCACAACAACGTTTCTATATATATTTGTATCCTCTTCAGGATGTGTGTCGGATTTAATAGAAGATTATATATATATATATATATATATATATATATATATATATATATATATATATAGGAATATTACTTGAAACCTAATAAGTAATATTAATATACAGAGTGAGGAAACGTTTATAACATTAAGACAAACTTCTAATTCAGACACAATATTATGAGGGTACAAATGTGAACCGAAGTGTTGAAGTGTTTTTAAATTAAAATTTTATGATTAATAAAATAATTATTAATACAAATATATTATTAAAAACAATATGTCTTACTTTCTACAATATTTCATACACTAGCCTTGCAGCAAGGTGGCCATGATCGATAACGCAAGTCTCACTGAAACTTGCAATCCCTTAATGTGAGGGGCATCGGAATCAGTAGTTCCCTTTCATACTAATATAGTGTTTCAAACTAATTACCATACATCTTCTTAATACATAGTGTTCTATAAGCTTCTGCCGAGTTTTATTTGAGTTAATGTTGACTTAAACGACATCCAGACATTCATTATTAAACTGAGTAGACTCCAAAAGATATGGATACTACTCATATTAATTTTATTATGGAATTTTTTCAAGAAAGCATTCCTTACTATCCCCCACAGAAATTAATTAAAAGTCCCCTACGTATATATATATATATATATACATATATATATATATATATGATGAAAAATAAAGACATAAAATTCAATTCATAACAATTTTTGGAAAAACTTGCTATTATTGTGTAAGTAGAATCAGAATGCGGGGAAGCTCTCAATTTGTAACTTACATATTAACGGTTCTTCTGCGGATGTACCTGAAACCGGTATCTGCGGATACTCCCTTTCACCCAGAGTTAAGATTTATCGTTTCTACGAGGAAGACTCGCATGTCCCTTCTAGGTCGTCTTCCAATTTAGTTTCTCATGTTATATTGCAAATGTTTTCGAATTCAATCTTCAGCCGAAAGTAATAATGATACATTACAAATTGCTAGTGGAGTCTCTTTCACTCACTATTTCAAGTTTTATTTCTTTGATATACGTCGGTGGCACATATTCAGCAACCTCCTTACAGGTGAATTACTTATAATTTGAGATCAGGACTACAGAAGACTATCTTATTACAACTAAATTTTGTAATTTAAAACGCACTGAGTTAAATTTTCTTTAATCTATTTATTAAAAAAAGTTACTTGCAGATATGTTATTATTGTATTAAATTTTATAATTTTCTAAAATAATGAACCACAGAGACGAGAATGTGAACGAAGATGTTTAAATACCTGAAAAACATTTATGATTCAAGCCTTTTACCAATTTTTCATTGATATATATAATAATTTTTATTTAATATTCTCATTTACGAGCTTTATATTCCCATTTTGGATTTATCTTCGTATATGTATACATTTTTTTTGGATTTCAAATTTATTGGGATGTTTTTCGGGTATTAAAATATCTTTGTTCACATTCTCGTCTCTGTGGTTTAATCTTTCAGAAAATTATAAAATTTAATACAATTATGACTTATCTGAATGTAACCTTTTGTAATAAAAGTTATAATTTTTATTTAATATTCTACTTTTTAGTTAAAATACTAATCTTCCTCAGCACGATTTTTAATATTTTCTCTAATTATTTTCAAAACATTATATTCATTATTTTTATTACACCTTTTTCCTTCATAAATAGTCTCTAATGAGCCATTTCAAAGGGTTCCAAATTTTATTTAAGTCTTCCAGGTTCATTATAAAGCTTAGAGAACTAAGATTCGGTTAAGTAAGACAATTTGCAGTCTGAAATATATAAGTGTAATTTCAAATTTTATATATATATATATATATATATATTGTAGCTATAGTTAATTAGGCCATTAATTGTTTTGACATAAAATTTGAATTTTTTGATAAATCCATTATAGCGGTCTGATCGATCAAAGCAACAACGGAAAAGCGAACTCGCTTGCTTTGTCGAAAAGTGAAAAATGGCGTATGCACGCTAAAACTCGAGAGCACTGGGATAGTTAGTTGGCGGAAAAACATCGTGAGGAGCAGAACAAGTAATAAAACTGTTAGTTGGCGGAGAAACATTACGAGGAGCAGAACAAGTATTAAAACTTGAGCAGAGACTAGACATAGTTAATGTATAACTAGTTAAAGTTGTGAATTAATACAAAGAAAACATTCACGGAAGTATTGCAGCGTAAATATTGGAAAGAAAGAGCAGTTTTCGTCAGAATAGAACCTTTCAAAATCGTCGTGGAGAAATTAATCCAGGAGAACATTGGTAAATTATTGTGAAGCGGAGCAGTCAACGGAATACAGCCAATCTTGCCAAATTTTTTAAACTGAAGTGTAGAATCAGTGAAAACCAAGGCCTGATATTAAATAATTAAAGAGGTAAAAGTGTCCGAACGCGGTAAAATTGATAGTTCTGGTACCAGACTGACGGTTCGTACGTAATATAGTTTTTAATAATATTATAAACGCTAATTAAAGGATAAAGTCAGATTTCGTTCTCTTTTAATTGTCAATCAAACTTAATTTCTTTACATTTTAATTTCTGTCATTCTATCGACATGTTGTTTAGATAAATTGTAAACTGTTTTGTTAATAATATTTTAAATCAATTTTTTTGTGTTCATTATCAAACCCAGTAAAGGCCCTGAGAGAACAGATCTCAAAGTTTGTTTGTAATTATCTTTTATTGCCACAAAATAAAATAAATATATTTTTGTTTGTTAATTGTTAATAAACATTTCATTTAATAAAAGCCTTCCAGTTGATTATTACATGAATGACTTCCTCAACGTGGGGCAATTAAACTAACTAAAGCCAATTAAATTAGTACATTTGATTATGACAATATATATATATATATATATATATATATATATATATACAGTATTTATTAAGGAAGGCCACATAAAACTCTCATTACTTTCGTATGCACCAATTATTCTAAGAGATTGTTTTCTTTTTCCCAGCAAAGCGAATTTAAGCAATTAAGTTTTCTCACAAAATCATGCCATTTGACTCATATGACTGTTGGTGGATTCGTTATTCACTACGACTGCTATATATAAATACAATAAATGATTTTAAACTGATTAATAAAATGAGATCTAAAGATATTAGAAAATAATTAATAAAATGGCTATTTAATAATTGTAAATAAATACAAACATAACGTTTTGTCCAGACTTTTGGACTTCATAAGATGATATATACAGTTCATATACAGATATTAAAGAAAAAGGAACCTAATTTCATAAATTTATTGAATATAAAATTACTTCTTTTTGTCATTGAAAATTAAGTAGGATTTAACGTTTAAGTTATTCTGGTATCTATAATTTAATAAATAAACAGAAAAACGGCCAATTTGTCTGAAAACAAACGTATTCTTCAATTAAAACAAAAAATTATTACAATATTACGAAGTTTCATCCACTACTTTGGGGCTATATCAAGTAATAGACCTAAATAAACGAAATTGATACAATAAACTAAAATTTTAATACTGACAATGATATAGTTAAATTTCTTAAATCTACAGATTTATTTTGTTAATTTTTTTAAATAAAGTTTTTCCGTTTATTTATTAAATTAGGATTATTTGGATTCTAATAAGTGTAAGAAATTCAGTCAACAAGTTCAAAATGCAATATATTTCACACCATAAAGAAGCTACAAACTATTCAGAAATTTCATGCGCGATATATCCTTGGAATGGAAGCAGAAACATGGGGTAAATATCAATTTTATATTAAATAGAGGTGTTCTTTAACTAATTAAGGTAATAATATTAAAACTGAAAAAGTTTACAAGATAAATATATATTTATCGTTTCGTCGGTTTAGATATTTTATGCCATAATCATCCTACACAAATATTACAATCCTTATAAGAATGATTTTAATAATTTAAAAGACTATAATATATTAATTTTCATATATGAAAACATATCGTCATTCGAAGTAAAATGGAAGTAAATACATAGTAAAAACGATCGTACTTCGTCAAGCTGCACAACATGAATCTGTTAACATAGTCAAGGAGGTCAAAATATCCAGGATCCATCCTAGGACCGATATTAAAACTACAATCGCTACAGTGAACGTAACGCTCTAAAGTATCAAAAAAAAATCTTTCTCTTAATAAGAATATAAAAAGTATCTCAAACATAAAATTAATTAATATGGTATCAATAATACAATATTATATTTAACATATTATCTAAAAACTTTGAGTCAAATAACGTGTGACTTTAAACAAAGTCATCCTAAAAGATTTTTAGCAATAATTTTAATGTGACGCTGGGTAATAACACCAAAAAATGCCCAATTCTTATTGACAATAGAGCGCCCACTAATAAGAAATAAGTTGAAATGGTAGTAGCCAAAGCTTCTGACAATTAACGTTGAATACATAATTTATAAAGAATATAAACAATTTTGGTATTTTTAATCGCTGATAATATACGACCTACCGCGGAAATAATGTGGTCCCGATGGGTAGCGTAAATGTTATTAGCGATATGTTTAAAATTTTAGAAATCTTACCTTTATAAATACTAGATCATTTCAAATAATTTATTTTGGAAAAAAAATGTTATTTTCATTCTTTGTTGTAATTTGTTTTCTTATATTCCTAATTCCCAACTTAAATTCTCTTTCTCACTTATACAATATTATTAACTTTAGTGCAAATATTTTCTGTCTTCTCTGTGTTCTAACTTACACATTATCACTGTATGTGATTCTAAACTAATGTATTTTACTATTTATTAAATATCCTAAATAACTATGGTCTTATTTAGGTATTTTTCCTATTTATGTTTATAAGAACATAATTAGTAGACTGTGTTTTTTATATTATGAAGTAACTTATCAAACACTCAATCCTCTTCCGGCTTGCATGTTACTCCTATCATTGGCTCCTTGTTTCTGTCAGATGACAGCATTCAAAATTATGCTACCGCTATCTCATTTACGACACCCAATATAGAGCGACGAATAACCGGTGGATATTCATGAACCTGCCGCAAATTCACGTGAATTCCTCAGCTCCTGGTAATGTAAACTGTGTGGGTTCACGATCGTCGTAAAACATGATCGCTGGGTTTAGAATCCCCATAGACCCGTATTCCAATACGTTACAATTAGTATCTCATAGTTGAATTTTCGAAAGTGCAAATTCTTTAAACAATGAGAGCTCTTTTCCCACAAGCCGAGGCACCTTGGCCTGTTTTGAGAGGTGTATGTTCCGGGGTCGCAGACCTTGGGCATACGGTAAGAGTTGTCCGCTATTCTTATTGGAATAGTCGGCTAGCTGCCTCCTAAACCGGTCAAGGCATGGCGAGGGAAAGCTCTGACCCCACAGCAAACCCCTCTCCCGCCATCGGAATGCAGGTTTTTCTAGGGTTTTCCCTGCATCACTTTTAGGCGAATTACCGGGTAGGATCCTTAAACCATAGCCCGGGGGCTCTAGTTAGCCCTTGGCTACCTTCCTCTACCTTTCCGCAACTCCCCTTTCAAATCATTTTCCTATACTATAAGGCGAGTTGCCACTATGTGGATTACCCTATACATAGCCTGTCTACACCTTAAAAAAAATTCGGGTATGAGCAAAAAAGAAGGAATAGTCGAAGCGTTTGTAATCGACACAGAAATTCAGCGAAATCAAGCAACTGGAATTGAGTGTATATTGTTATGTAGATAAAAATCAAGGCTTTCAATTGCCACCTTTCAAATCCCTATGCTAATAAAAGGGAGCCGCGCTATGTAAATTGCTTTCAAGTAGTCTTTGGCTCCAAAAAAAATAGGCTTCAAGATGATTTAAAATTTTCGGCGATATAAAAATTATTAGTAGTAAAAATCATTAAAATGGTATTGTTTTTATCTCGAAATCGCATTCCTCATATAGAAATTAGCAGTCGCAGAGTGACGTACTTAAGATAAACACAGCATTATTTGGAGACATGTAAACAATTCCTAATTTTTAAAAAAACTAGAAACCGTTTTCAGGATTATCTAAAATTGCTACTGATGCTAATGACTTTTGTCATAAAAGTAAATATAATGTAATTTGTTTTAAAAAAAAACCATTAAATTCACAATTACGTTTCGTCCTCTTCTAGGACTTCATCCTGTATGACAATATTTAATAACTTTGTATACAATCCGTAAGTAAAATTTAGCGGAAATGTTCTACTGTCTTGCATGTTTTAAACAAATAATAAATAAGAAAACATTTTCGGTTACAACAAGCAAGGCAGTAGAACCTAAATTTTTCTCATGGATTTTATACAATATTATTAAATATTGTCATAACTTATAATGTCCTAGAAGAAGACGAAACGTCGTTGTGAATTTAATACTTTTTTAATAAACATTATATTTATTTTTCTGACTCAATGCCATTATTTATTTATATTATTATGATAAAGTCTTTTTTAATCATATTTACCATTATTAATGAGGTCAAAACAGGCAGTTAAAAATTATTTCAGTTTAACATGGACCCTCATCAAGCTTTACAAAAAAATAATAAAACTATTGTAAAACCTGATGAGGGCTGTCATTAAAACTTCAAAATGTTGCTAAACTTAATTAATTAAATTATTATTTTTAATTTTCTGTTTTGGCCTTACTAATTAATAATTTTGAAATATACAGACGGAAATTAATATTAAATAATTTACATATTATAAATTATATATGTTTATTTAATAACTTTTAATCTTGTTCCATCGTACTGGCATGAACTTGAGCGTTCAAGATAGTTATTTAAGAATAAAGAAATATTGAAGATTGACGTACGTCCTGAGTAAACGCATGTGACCGCGCCTTGGCGTGGCCTTGTAGTGGTGAGTTACATTAAACTGACCTGTGCGTCTCTCCTGGTGTCAGTGTGTCCCCAGTAGCGGTGCACCAACCACAGCACGAACAGCAGCGGTCTGGGGTCCGGACTTCGCTGCCCGCTGGCGGTGTTCCCCATGTCACTGCGGCATCGGCGCTTTCCTCTGCTCAACTCTACTGTCGGCACTCACCGGCAACTTTCGCTTTTACACTGTGACAAATCAGGATTTTCATGCACCGGTCGTCTCAGGGGTCCTATTGTGCTGATCGTGAGAAGATCAGGGACTCTATCGAATTTCTTTCATTTTTGAAGCACTTTCACCCATCGTTTTGTGCGAGCCCGGATTCTTTTGCACTGAGCCGGAGACGAACCGCGTGTGCGCGCGAGCACGTGCGGAGGCAGACTGAACGGTCCGTTGCCGTTCTTCTCCACAGCGGCGCGCCGAGGCTCAAGTATTTACTCCTGAGAGACGAGTGGCTAACTGTGCCGGAAGCATGACCTGCACCACGCGCCCTCACACTTCTCTAAAACGTTTCCCAACAATGAGAAACGTCACAGATCCTACGTAGCGAACGACGTGATGGTAACAAGAAGGTTCAACAGGAAGATCGGATCTATTTTCGATTGCTTCGCCTACTCAGACGTGATGGACAGATCATGGCAAATATGAGAACCACTGAGGCTGAGTTCAGACTGAGGATTGAAAGATAAAGAATACGTATATTTATGAAGTGCAACAGATCTTGAGACCAAACATAAGAACAGGTACAAACAGGTTCAACTTAAATCACTTCAGTCAATTACTTTAAAACTACGGGGTCGAACAAGTTGTTTTTATTTAGTGTCGAAATTTCATCAAACTGCCAGCGGTGTTCCTGAGATCAGACAAACCAGTAATTCCCATAGAAAGAATTATTGAGAGAAATCTGTTTATTTCTATATTTCTGAATATTTTTATCGGTAAAGAGTATATCCTACCCAAAGAACTTCAAAATTGCGGTATCTTGATGGAATATTTTCCAATCAGAGTGTTTGATCACAAAACTAAATGCTACATATGTTTCAGTCTCAATTTTAGCCTATTATTAGTGTCCAATAACTGAAAAGACTAAAAATACCAGGGAAAATCTAAATAAGATCAAAAACCATTATATATATCTGACTATTTCAGAGTATATTTTCACAAAACCCAAGGTTTTATGGGCAGAAAAAGATTTATAATAGAAAAAATACGTTTCCTCGCCATTTGCGACCCCTTCTCGAATATGAAGTTTTACACAACAAAACAAACAACACCATGAATTAAAATAAAATTTGAAGATAGATTTTGTTGATAACATAATAATATAAATTTTGGTGGACTTAAAGAATCAAAAATAGATTGGTGTAATGTATCAATTTTGGATGAAGAAATGATTCGAAAAGTATCTCGAGGTAAAGTAGTGAAATCTTGAACATTCGATCAAACAACACGGCAATTAATATAAAAAAAACTATAATAATTTGAGTAAAACTTATGACACACTGTTTATATATTGTAATAATTTTAAATTCTAAATAGTTCCATTTTGTACCGCACTCAACAATGTAACTGAGTTTTTACTGGTCGTTCACGTTTAAATTTTGCATTTTGGCCACAAAAGTCATGGATTTATCCAAATTTTCAAGTCCACCAAAATTTATGTTAATATGTTAACTACAATATTTATCAACAAATTTTATTTTAATATTGAATTATGTTTCTTTTGTAGAGTAAAACTTCCTAAAGAGATTTCAAATAGCGACGAAACGTTGTATTTTATCAATTTCTTTCTGTCTTTAGAAGGCTCTGTTTTATTCATAAAATCAGAAGCAGCATCAAGAAGTTCAGTAAGAACCAAAATTTTCAATTGGGAAATCATTCTTTAATACTGGGTCTTAAAGAACGTTTTGGAGTTTCAAGATAAGAAGGAATCCATTTTGGAAACGCCAGGGACAGAGTAGCCCAGTGAGTGAATAATGTAATTTAAAAAATGTTTAAACTGTAGAAGTTTTCATATCAACATGAATATGTATTACTATACTTTACAATCAATCACTTTTTGACGACACTTTAATACTGAAAGATTACGTAACCAACAGTTACAATATTCACATTGGCAGTAATAAATATACTATGATAAATTATTGTACACTTCTTGTAAGTCGTTTAGAAAATCCCCTTCTTGACCAAATTTCGTGTAAAGCAGATTTGTTTTGGACGCAGTAAATTCTGACTTTAGTCTAAATTGTTATATGCCTCAAAACACCTTATAACCAACCGTAATGAAGTCTGTGAAGGCGCTAAGTCACTTCTTGGAATTAGTAGTACATCACATTTCACAAATCCCGTAAGTGCTTCAGTCTCTATCACGTGGCTTCTGGACTACGTAAATACAAATATTGTGCCATTACAAAAACCTGAATTTCACTGTACAAAACAGAGTTTATGTCCCTCATCGAGCCCATCTGGTCCTACGCCTGCCCTACCTGGGGCTCCACCGTCAAAACCCACACACACAAAAACTCCAAATTTCCCAAAACAAAATCCTTCGCTCCAGTACCAATGCCCCGTGGTTCCTAAGAAACTCTTCAATCCACAAAGACATCCAAATACCTACCATCAACACAAGAATCAACAAATCCATATCCTCTATAATCAAAAGCACCTTAAATCACCCAAATCCGACCATAGAATACCAGCTATCGCCTCCCACCGCCCTCACAGCCTCATCTGAAACGTAAACTCCAAATAAGTTTCGTACGAACAACGAATCAAGAACTCAAGGGCAGGAAAGTCACCGGGATCTCCACCTACACAAACTAACATGTCAATTATTTACCATAATTTTTGTAAATATTAGTAAATATATTAACCAAACCGTGCAATCGAAAAATAAAATTTTTAAGAATAACAAATATTAAAAAAAAATGCAAATGCACGTAATTACTTAAACCGTATATATTATACATATGTGTCGCAATAATCCTTATACTAAATTTCATTAACTACATCACATTATTTGGCCATTCACCCGGTGTATTTATGGCACATTGATGTGGGAGGCTGTGACGTCACTTCCGTGGCGCTTCGAAAGCTGGTGTATGGTTTCTTCCAAACGATGCTTTTTTCTCGGCTCTGAGGTACTGAAGTAAACGATGACTAAAACGAAGCCTGACTTAAACGAGGCCTGTTTCCACCTATTTGTTGAAATGTCCTTTCATACATTCAACCCTTACTTTACCTGTTAGAGGTTGAACTTTGAAGAATACTTTTCTTGTGGATAAATGCCTCGCTATGGGAACCTGTATTGCAAATGTCACATTTTTCGTTTCAGTAGTTTCGACTACCAACTGACAATTACATACTTTTTATTTATACACTTCGTTGCTTAAAAAAAGTTTAATTTGTGAAAATATCAGAAAAAAAAGAAATGTGGATAATACCAATTTTGTAATATAAATCGACTCATAACATCAGAAAAATTAGCTGTTGTTACGGGTCTTTGTCTAGAAAAAGAAAAGGCATTAGAAACGGAGAGGAGAAAACTGGAGCAACAACCATCACAGATGACGTTTGACAGATATGAAAATGAGATGCACGAAATATTGCCTGACGCAGTTACGTTACACCTCTGTGCTCCTTGTTTCAAAATAATTATCAAACTTTCCCTCATCACAATTTAAAACCATTCAAAACATATTATTATGAAGAATTAAATTTCGGACAATTGGAAATATTAATTACCAAAACGGGATCCATGTAATATTATTCCCGTTAAATCACGACGAAAATTTTACAGCTAATTTCCCATGATTATTCAAACAACCAAAATGGTAACCTGATATATGTTTGACATACGTCGTATAACTACGTCTACTCCACAGATAGTCCTATGACTTTTGATAGTTATCAATAACATAAGTCTGGATTCGTCTGAAATTAAAAATTGGATTGATACATGAAAGCACCAGAATTTTTTACGCAATAACTACTAACCCGAAACTACATTGCAGAGAGAAAATCGTCATTTCAAGAATTGGGACTGGAAATTCCAAACTAACTCATCTTCATCTTATAAAAACTGCCCCACTATCAATCAGAAATCAGTCCAAACGTTCAAACCTCCATACAAGATAGCACAAAGTACAAAAAGCATAAAATGAACGGATTATAAGGATAAATAATCCACGAAATTGTGGATGATCCAAGGGTTACAAGAAGAGATAATACAAGTTATGAAAATAATATACTGTTTTCCAAAAATCTAAAAGTACTTTTTACCAAAACACATTGTAATATCACGATAAATATAATTTTAAAAATATATTTAATTGTTATTGATTAATTGTAAATAATCATTCGCTAATGACCACGAAATTTAAGGCGACTCTAAATAAAAAATAAATAAAAAGTCTGACTGATAATTGTAATCTCTTGAAATAAAAATGTGATATCCATCAGAATGATCAGTATCACACTTTCCCTTTTCTTTAACATTTACCATCATCCTATTCAAACACAGCCTTCTAGAAGCTAATACTGACTTCAGCTAGACTAAAGTAAAAACTAAAATTAAATTCTGTCACCAATCAAATTGTCGGTCAGTACAATAGATTCACTCAATGTGGAAAAAGTGGATTGTCAACCCATTTTAAGACTCATATACAGTCGTTCAGATTCACATATAACATAACGGTTTCAATATATTTTATATCGTTGAAAATTCTCGTAAATATACCAACGTTACGCATCTACGGCGAAGGTCACAATTTATATTCTATCATCCTCCAATAAAACATATTCATGTTACAGAGGAAAAGGAGTACAACGTCGTTGTAAAAATGGCTGAGGATAGTCATTACTTCCGCGTACGGCATAAATTTAATGGCTCCGTTCGTGGTGAACGAAGTGATCAAGTGGAATTGGCGCACAACCAACGAATCCTCAAAAGACTTTTAAATTTAAACTTATGGGTACAGGGCTTTTCAGTTGATGTAAATATTGAATCCAAAGATTGTTTCGTATATTATTTCCGACAAAGTTGTTCCTATTAACAAAACAGAGCAGTAGGAGGAACAATTTGCAGTTCTGTCAACTCAGGACGTAAAGCAGTATATGTTGAACATTGCGTGTTCTCAATATACGTTATCAATAGAGTGATTAAAGGTGTCCAGATCTCTTCCATAGATATCCAAAAAGTCCACACAAAATAAGGGATTGCGTAGTGTTTCGCTCGCAACAGACGCGAGTGTTGGAGCGCAGTCGCTAACGACCTGAGACCGTTACGGAGCTGAGGCATATCTGGGCCGCCGGACGTCGCCTTTCTTGCCCCTCCTGTAATCACCTTTTAATTTGCATAATTCGCCTATAATTAGACCAGAGAACAGCAACAAAATAACATTCCCGCTATCTCGTTGACGCGGAGACAAAAATTTGATAAATACGTGTCATTCTGCGGATTCTTTGGGAGTGCTTCATTTTCTGAATATTTTGGTGGCACGATGGACGGGGATAGATAATGAAAAGCTAGAAGAAGTTATAGAGGTAATTTAAAGACGGTAAAATTCTTCATAAGACCTGCTCTGTTCGTCTAAGCCACAGATTTACAAATTGTCTCGTCTTTCGTCATATGGATTGTACCTAGAGAGAGTGGGCGAAGGCAGGGGAAACGTTCTGAACATATAAAGTTTTTATGGATAACTCAAGATTTGAATCCTCACTGATAATGTCGAGGTTATGATATAACTTTATATTGTTGACGACCTGTAGCTTAAATGACTGGGATAATCTAACCCAATTAGTTAAGAGGAAAAAAATAAGAGAGTAGAAATGACGTAATCCAAAGTGACAGAATCTCCATAACCTCGGCTCCGGCAACTTTATATACAACTAGCTGGGTGCCCGGCGTTGCCCGAGATGTCATTTATCTATAACCCCCGATATGACTCCAATTTCGGCTGCTTTTGCGCAATTTTTATGTAACGCTACTCGAACCCTAATCATTATAATTAACTCTGAAAAATATTTCTTCAACGCAAATATCTGCCGTGTTTGCATGTTCCAAAATTTGCACCCCGCTGCCTCTGCATCTGAGGGGTAAATGCCAATTTGAATGTCGTAACTAAACACAGTGACTTCCATAACCTTTGATTTGACTCCAATCTCGGTTGTATTCGCGTTATTTTACTGTAAAGCATCTCCACCCCAAACCCGAAGGATGAAAATTGTATTCAGATAACATTGGTAGAAACACTATCAATATCTTTGACCCCTAAAAATATTTATCCGACTCAAATATCGGCTGTTTTAGTATGTTTAAATATTTCCACCCCCGCTTCTGGGGGTGAAAGACGCGTCTCACCCCAACAGTGTATGTTTCCTGGTCGCAAAGAACACGTGTACGAAATTTGGTGAAAATTGCTCGACTGGTGTAGATTTGTATTTTATTTAGAAAACGTTTGTATGGGAAATAGAAAAGGGCTGTTTTTAGGGTTTTCCCGGAAATTATTCGATTTTTTCTCGCCTTTTAAACCTTCCCTAGACCTCCACAAACATTTCAAGACCAAGATAAGATAAATCCGTTCAGCCGTTCTCGAGTTTTAGTGAGACTAACGAACAGAAATTCATTTTTATATATATAGATAGACAGATATAGATATAGATATAGATATAGACAGAAGATTATATATTTTTTAAATTACTAGAAAATTAATTGCACATTTACAAAACCCACCGCAGGTTTTCACTTAAAGAAACATTTACAAAATCTCCTTCTAGGCTACAGTTCGTGAGAAGATGATTTGTTTATTGCCATAATAAATACTGACTTTACCCCAAATTATGTATGCCTTAAATTACCACATGATAAATGGTAACCCAATTCTTGAATGCATTAATTTAACAATTGAAAAATCTTTCACAGATCCTCTAAGTGACTGAGCCCGTATTATGTTCTTTTATAACTGTGTAAAAATTAAATTCGTGCCATTGAACAGACCTGCAAATAAGTTTCAAATGGAAACAGCCACCTATTAAACTCCTAAAACTCAGATATTTCACCTTGAAATTTTGTCAGAATTATAAAATTACACAAGGAGAATTCGGTCATAAGCTTTAGTGAATTGAATTTAAAAGAATATTCCGCTGCATATATTACAACAGGTTTAGTTTTTAATTTAATTTACAGATGATTATAGCCTAACGGCTGAAAGCTACTTTTGGAACTTTAAAATTGTGACAACAATGTGACATATTGAAATATGTAAGTTTTAGGAATTTTATAGTTAGATGTTTTTTATTGGAACTTAATTTTTACCAGTCTTGAAATTTTAATTGAAGATATTTATTATAACTAAAATCAACTCAATTATAATCAAAAAGTTATGTGTGTTTGAAAATTAATAATAATAAAAACAGCCAAATACAGAAAAAATAAATTATGACATAAATACAACACGACGTTTCTGGAAAAAGTTTCCTTTCTTCAGATGCTAAGAAAACTGAAAACCACGAGAGGCTAGAGCGACACAGCTGAATTGTGCCGTTGTGACGCTCTAGCCTCTTCTGAAGAAACGTTGTGTGGTATTTATACAATCACTTATTTCGTCTCTATTAGGCTATTTTTATTATTAACAACTGAATTATGGTTCAGTACTAACTCGAGCTTACCCGACCGCCAACCAGCCTACACCATAACACACAATTTCCCACTATAGCGTATTATATTATATAATATATTTTTAACTAATTCTCCCTCTATGAAGACACAACAGAGTTTATTTACAGTTCGTATGAACGTCTATCCTTTCATCCTGTTTCACGCCGAAAAATATTCTGAAACTTCTTACTATAAATCTGACTCTGAGACAACCAAAAAATATGTAAACTGGCAAAGGACGTTTCAGATTGTGCAAAATGACGTAATACACGGTTTGCAGATGATCGCGTGATATATTTTCAGACAGATATAATAACTTCCGTGATGCCACGGAAATCTCATCCTTCCTCCATTTATATAAGTGCAAACTGCTAACATAATTCTGATTCAGGAAATTAACTCATGTTACGTAAGTGAATGACACTGAAATTTTAAAAATTAATTGAAGAAGTGTCTCATGATATATATATATATATATATATATATATATATATATATATATACATATACATATATATATATATATATATTAGGGCAACAGGCTAAATGAGGGTAATCCACGTTGGGCAAGTCCCCTTTAATAGCATAGGAAGGGATTTGAAAGGGGATATGGAAGGGTAGAGGAAGGTAGCCAACGGTAACTAGGGCCCCCGGGCTATATTTTAAGGATCCTAACCGGCATTCGCCTAAAGAAATGCAGGAAAAACCCTAGAAAAACCTGCATCAGGTAGGTCGGGCATTGGGTACTTGTCCCACGCCCTTCCGATAGCGGGAGAAGAGTTTGCTATGGGGACGCAGCATTCCCTTCTACGTGCCTCGACCAGTTTAGGAGGCAGCTGGCCGATTATTCCAATGGGAATAGTGGACAACTCTTACCGTATGCCCAAGGTCTGTGACCCCGGAACATACACCTCTCAGAACAGGCCGAGGTGCCTCGGCTTATGGGAACCTTAGTTCAAAAACGGAGAGGAAAAGGCATACCCAAAGGTAGCCCCTTCGAATCTCTCCTACAAGGTTTTGCCTGCGAGAGAACATCCCTCGCAGGTTACTGTGAGAGAATCCGTTTTTTATTATTAGAGCAACAAGCTACATGAGGGTGATCCACATTGGGCAACTCCCCTTTAATAGCATAGGAAGGGATTTGAAAGGCGGGATGTGGAAGGGTAGGGGAAGGTAGCAAGGGTTAACTAGGGCCCCCGGGCTATATTTTAAGGATTTTACCCGGCATTCGCCTAAAGAAATGCAGGGAAAACCCTAAGAAAACCTGCATCGCGTAGGTCGGGCATTGTGTACTTGTCCCACGCCCTTCCGATAGCGGGAGAGGAGTTTGCTTTGGGGACGCAGCATTCCCTTCTCCGTGCCTCGACCACTCGCAGGTTTCCCTATATATATATATATATATATATATATATATATATTTAGAGAGAGAGAGAGCTTAATTAGGGTGGGAATCTTTGGCAAACAGACGGAAGAAAAATAGACTTTGTGCTCTTTAAAAATCACATACGACTAACAAAGCGAGGAAGGACATACGGGATTAGATCGAAAAACCAACCTACATTGGCAGAGTTTATCACAAATTTAAAATCATAAACAGACCGAATTTCTAAGACTTATTCTATTCTTATTATTTTTCCTTCTTTCGAAATTTATTTATTTGTTATACTTTTGTTTATATATTTGTTTTAAAATATTACCGGGAACGATCCCAATCGCAGATAATATATATATATATATATATATATATATATATATATATATATATATTATCTGTAAGTGATGTAAAACCGATCACTCAGTCTCTGAAAATTCGAAATTCTTCACGATGTACAATCATTATTGCGAGGGTGATTTTATACGAATATAATCAATGATATCAGATTTCGAACGAAAGCTGTAAGAATAAAATCAAAATTGATATGCATCAGTCATTTACTAGAGGAACTGACAACACTTGCAGGAATCGTCAACACTCATTGCAAATCCGTAAAGACACGCTTAATTTCCTGGTTATGCGGATGCGAGTCCAACTACAGTAGGTTTACTGATGGCGGTTGCAATGATAGACAAATTGTTCCGTGGTCGCTTAAAGCAGTTCCGTTAACTCATAAAATCATTCATGAATATGTATACAAGAAACTCTTCCATAAATATTACTTGATCTTCCTAATCCTAACAGATTGTCCATTAAGCAGCGTTAACGAAGCTTTCCATAAGCTATGCAAATATAAACGGCAAAGTAATGATCAGATAGTTTGTTGACTTTGCTATTATGCATATGCATGAACGAGTTGATTAGCCCTATTATAGAAAAATAAGTAAGTAAACATTGGAGACGACCAAAATGTTATTGTAATTAATTATTGAAGTATAAAAATTAATGTGCCGGATCTTCATAACAATTTTAATTTAAGCCTAAAAAAAAATTCGATATAATGAAATTTTAACCTTATACTTAAGTTAAATTATAGAAAAATTAAAATTACATCCCTTACCATGTAAGAAAATAGTTCATCAGCCAAACATGGCTTCAGAATTATTGAAAGAAACTTCATTACGCGTTGGATGATAAATACATGACCACAGGGAATTTTATTAAAATTAACAATTATTCCGTGTTTCTATTAATTTTATTCATATAAATTTTAAATAATTGGAAACGTCTTTGAATATTTTTCTCACATTTCAGGTCCCTTTTTCATAGTTGTAAAACATCTAATACTCGCTCTCCTCAGGGAAATAATTTGTAATATAAATCGTATCCCAGAAATTCTTATGATTTTTTTACATATGAGACACGGTAAATGATTGTCCTAGTGCCTATTTGATTAAATTATATTTATATATTTTTAACAAATGAAAGCTCCAAACCATTACTAGAGTCAGGATGCGTTGGGCTCTATAAACTTGCCTGCATTTTGAGCTCCGTTAAAAAATAAGAAAAAGATTAATTAAATTAAAATTTATTACATAACTCATCAATTAACATAAATTATCTGATAAAACCGTCTGCTGAAATAAAGATGAAAATAAAAGACTATAGCGTAATAAAAACAATGGAAGACATGTGAACAGCTCAATACGATTACATAATACAATACCAGCAGACACACTCAATTGAAATAACATTTGTTGTTATCTGTTTAAACTCTATTCACATCGAGGACATGAATGGGACAACGTTTATTTTTACGACTATTCGCTAAATATTTTATTTTAGAGTCTGCAGGCTGGAACGAAGCTATTCATATTTTAAAATAAAGTAATTCATTTAATAAGAATACTATTTATGTTAATTAGTTGAGGTCATATTGTAAACATCCGTCAAATATAAACATACTCGGTAAATGAGTTCGTATTAAGGAAGGACAGATTAGATCCTCTTTAATAAAATAGTTTGCTGGTAACCTACCAAGTTACGCTATTATTTTACGATGATAATATTCTAGAATTTAACTGCTGACTTATTTTCTTTTCCATGTTCGACGGGAATCGATGTAAGATTTTCTACTGGAAACTCCGTCGAATGGAAATTGCAGATGAATTAAAACACTATTATTTCTTCAGTTACTAATTACTGTCATATTAATATCTTTAACGTAGTTTTAAATCATATATTTTATGTAAAGTACAATGTTAGTTTTTTAAACCGTGTATTTGTAATAATTATTCTTTTCATGTAATCTTATATTGTGACGTGTTCTATTTCCTCGACCGAGGACTAATGGAATGAATAATAAATCTAAATCCCGTCCAAAGCGGGTAGTATTCACGATGCTGAGTGTCGGGTGAACACAAATCTTTGGAGTAGTGGTCGGTAATTATGAAAAACAAGAAAAGTTTCCCGAAATGGAAGACGGAGGTTATAGGTCAATAAGACAGAGAATTTTGAAGTAACTGGTCATTTTTGTAGCATAACAGGTCAGTTGGCAATACTGGAAGTATTCGAGACAAGTTATATTAGTTAATCAGTTACAAAGTATATGTCAAAGAAAATCAGTTATCTGAGACAGTCTGAGAGAAAGACTATATTACAGTCAGATAGTTCAGATAATTATCAACCCATAACGCAACGCGCAGAATTCATCCCATTTTAATATTTACGTGAGTCATAAAACACATACGGTAGCATAATTTATTATATTATAAAATAAATAAATAAATCATAAGTTATAGGCCGTGCTTATAAGGATGCTCTGACACTCATTGTAGAAACAAATCAGCATATTCTGATAAAAGCAACCAGTCACTTCCGTACAGGTGGAGTGATAAGTGTAAAAAAAACATCGAAAATCAACGAATAATTCTCGATTGCATTAGTGTTTCTCCTCAATTTTCGTTACTCGCTGAGTGCCCATAGTAGCGGGCAATTAACCTAAATGCGCTGGCAGGAAGTCATATATGTACCTGTACATGCGTTTCGTGATCTCTATTGTAGATTTGTGGGTGCTGAGTCTTGATGTGAGAACCGGTCTCCTCTCCGGAGCGGTAGCTAACTGTAGTGAATAACAGGTCACTTCAAAACAAGCCAGAGGCACAGAGTGCTCCTATTCCACCCATAGCGGGAACCACGATTAAGATTAACTTTTTCCATTTCATCAGCCTCTAATTGCCCTTCAATCACCTGTCTAATAACACACAGTTGCAAACGGTCTCACAACTGCAAAATTACGCAGGAATGTAAGTAGTTTGAGAAACTGGAAATTTTAAGGAAGCTATCGAGGAAGTATATTATTGAGAATATTGTCCTGAAGTAATATAGGAACGAGAGCGATAATATTTGTTTATCATTTATCATGTCTCTGATCTTTACTCAAAACCATTATTCTACGATATAGAAAGAATAATTATTTCATTTTTTGGTTAATGAATTTATTGTTGCAATATGGAAAAAATAGCATGAATACATTATTATTCCTGTCCAGAAAGTCTTGATATATTACATGATTAATAAATCAAAAAATTCAATTAAATAAAGTATAATTTAAATTAAATAATTTAACAACTTTCGCATTTCCGAATGAGGATCCTCATGAAATTAACAATCCGGAGATTAAAATGATAGGTATAATAATAATACAGAGGTATTAGTGGATAGACCAAAAATATAACAAAGGTAAACAGTATAAGGTTTAAATATAAATAATATAAACATTACTTAGAACATTGGTGTCTATATTTTTCTTCTCTCTACACTTACTGTTAGTAAACTAGTTATTTACAGCGTAAGACAATTTATGATGACGATTGTATCTGTTTATGTATTAAATAATACAATTATTATACGCCGGGGAGAGAACTTATCAATTTAATCAAATATTTCAATAATTTCAAAAAATCCTGGTTGCATATGAGTTGATTACTTTCCTCGTATTATTATTGTTGTTTAATTTATCCACTGAAATGGCCGAGAAATAATACAATTATATATACATCGTAGCATATAAAAAGTTTGTTTTAACAATACAACTCCAAACATGAAATTTACGGGCAGTGGAAACGTAATTTACGTGACTAAGTTAACAAAATTAGTGTGATATAATACTCAATTAATTAAGGAGTCAGGATGTCATTCTACACACTAATTAAAGTTCGTATTTGTTTTACGAATTTTTATTTAATATCTTTGTAGCACAGTAACTAGGCATATAATTACAAATATATTGGAACCCCTTCGTATAGTATGCATATTCCTACGTCTCAAAAATGATACATTGTTTTTGTTTCCTCATAATAATCGTTCCGATCTTTTGTTTTAGAAGATTTAGATTTTTATAACGAAAAATTACGTACAGAAAAAAAAAAAATATTTCAGGTTCGAATGTAAAAATTAAAATGATAAAGAACAGTCTGTCATATAGCAGGAGAAAAGTACTTGTCCCGCTATAGAAATGCCGTTTCTCGGGTGACTTGCAGAAGCAGGTGACTAGAAAGGAAATGTACACATACGACTGTGTGGCTGCCACTCTGGATTCGCTAAAAGGCTGTCGTAATAACACGTGCCTGGATTCCAGGACAGAAAATATATATCATTAAAAGAAATGCCAGGAAATTGAATACACGTTAAAGCCAAGACAAGTATAATTACATTAACGAATTTAACTTTTCATACTTTAATAATTACATCGTTTCCTTTATTAATGATTTAATTAATAATAAATTAATTTTAATAAATTTAAACCAATTTATTAAATAAGTAAACCTTTGTCAATAAACATTAAATTTGTTGACATATTCCTTTAAAACCGGAAACAAACACTGTGGGGGTAAAACACTACTACGACCGCTATGAGGTCATACATGCTAAAAACGGCCGATATTTGCGTCTAATAACAATTTGTCGGGATCAATGGTATTGATAATCTTTCTCTAGAAGTTGTGTATAATGCAACACCTATCGATATCGGGGTTAAATCACTTATCGACTAATAGATTAATATTGAATTAAATACTTTTTCAGAATTATAAAAATAAATACCCTGGCAACGATGGCCACAAGAGCTAGTATTAAATATTTGTTACTCTATTTATAACCTCAACTTTTTATATCGCTCCATTGTCGAGTATTTACAATTAGTAACAAAACTGGCACAAGTTTTTCCGTGGCCAATCGAATAAAAATCAGTACTAAATCATAAATACCAAATCACAATTTCAAATTATTTTTTATTAAATGCCAGTAGTCGGTAGAGACACTTTCTTCAGATGTTTATACTGTTTTTATATACGAAACCAATGTATCATTGATTGGTTTGGTAATTACCAAACTCATTTTAATTTCCAAATCACTATAAGCGTCAAATGGTTCAAAATATTAAAATATATCGCATAAAATAAGATTTTAATTAATATAAAAATACTTTGAAATAGTTTCCAGAGTTCAAAATAGACAATGAGATTAAAAATTGACCTAGGTTACACATTTTTACTTCTTATTGCTTTATTAGTGAGATAAATCGTTTTTTATGATTAATAACTGGACCTATTTAACACATAATAAAATTAAATACTTCGCACTAATCGAGAACCAAATGTGAAGAAATAAACATAATTTTTTTGTACAACCAATTATGATAAGCCGGAAAATTCCTAACACGTTTTGTATGAGCCATATAATTTAAAAGTTTTGTAAGACTTGGTATAAGAGGAATAACAAATATACTCTGACACAAAGAAAAAAATTGAGTAATAATTCGAAGAAAATAAATGTAAAACGAAAGATTTTTGGTTAGATATGTAACAATTCTGAGTTACATAAATGCTTGTTCATCAATATTATCAGTCATTTTAAATCGTTTGATTTTTAATATATGAAAATTTATTCAGAGTGCGGTGTAAGATGTAAGAATTCTGGAAAAAAAATATATCATTCCCTCTACATGAAAATAAATACAAGTATACGTAAATTTCCTTTTCAATTTGGAAAAAATACAATTAATTTGGAATTAGGAAACATATAATTGTAAAGTATGGCAGTGCAATTAGATGATAAAATATATATAGCGTGGGAAAATACTTTTTTATATTATTAATTAGGACAACATGATCGTTCAGGTACTGCAGAAAAGTTAATAAATTCAGCTGGGTGATATGTTATAGTTAATGATATAAAACATTGTGACCGAATATATATATTATGATAATTTTATTTACGGTGATGTAATTCCACGAATTCTTAACAATCATTAAATTATGAAAAACTGTGATACGTAAAGGGAATAAGGATTGGCTCATAAAATTTAATAAATTAAATCATTTATTTGTATTTACATGATTTCAAAAATTTAATCCAAATATATATGTATAACAAAGTCATCCAGCACAGACATCATTGTTAAGCTGATTACAATGAAGGTGTTGATATTTAAAATTACCTGCCACACTACTCCACAATTGATGTCATATCTGTGTCAGCAAGCACTGCTTTGGAATTTTGTACTTTTTTTTAGGGATTACAGTTTTAATTTTAAAATAAACTTGGGTACAAATTCTTGAAACAGTCAACAAGCATTTACAAAACTGTTGGCAAGATATTCATAGTTTACAGTACCAGATAGATAATCTATACAAACTTTAACTTCTGATTAAAGGGACGTTAACTCGTAATTAATAGCCTCACTTTGCTTACACTAACATAACAAACGAAAAAAAATTGAATACAATACTCTCCTTTGTAATTTAGAAAGGTATTTAGATAGTTATGGATAGCGTATTATTTTCTTTTAATGGAAATAAACATGAAACTTTATTTAAAAACATGTTTAAATCATTTAAGAACGTATGTCACATTACTGTAATGTTTCAAGGACAAATAATCTTACTTTGCAAGTATTATTCATATGGAAGGGCAGGGATAAAAATTTTATGGAGCTTTAGAAATTTAAAAATAGTATTATTTTGCCTTATAGTAAATAAATAATATTACAGAGAAAATGTCACAAAACAACCTATAATATAATCAATAATTAAACAATAATAATCAAAAACAACCTCGCACTGTGACGAACTGGGTTTATGGACATTTCCTCAATACTGATTTGTTATATTGCACCACAATGTGACCAACATGTTTCTCGACTGTGTACTGTGTTAAAAATACAAAATTACGAATCTTACTTTTGTACATTTTAATACGAATAAAACTCAATTCAATCAAATGAAATGTATTGTAGTTTTACAGCTGGTCTTTTCACAAATTTTGACAGCCAAACAGAAACTTTAGGTACAAGTATCTTCACTTAGCACAAACTTAAACCTAAAACTTAAATAATATAAGATATATACATTTTAAATGCAACAGAAAAAATTTATTCTCATAATAATTTCGACAAAGCAAATTTGGCAGTTTAATACAAAGAAACAAAAAATCCGATTCATGAGGAAGGAAGCACTGAAGTGTTGGAAGTTCTCTAGAATCAAAGGGCCCAATGCGATACAGTAATTGCAACTGAAATGGTGCGATTGCAGTAAAATTGCTGTTAGATGCCTCAAAGTAGACGCCATTATGGGAAGGGAACCATCATTTCAGTTTGTGCATAAAAAAAATTCGTTCAGAACATTCCATTAATTTCGTGGAGTTTCCAGGAATTGAAACGATCCTCAGTTATGCATATTAAAAGTAGGCGTAACATAAAGGAATGCAATCGTAAGAATTTCATGAGTTGAATATACTTTCCTTGCCTGAGTTTGTCTTTTAGTCAGCGGAAATATTAATCGTTTTTATATTTTCATTTTAGATGTGTAATAATTTTAACAAATCAGGATTACTTCCTAAATATTAGTTGAACTTTAAATTCTGTGTGAATAATAAATTTTAATCATTTATTTAAAATTGTATCTCATTAAATGTATATGTCATGACATACAGGTAAGACTAACAGACAGGTGTACAAAAAGCAAGTAACATAATAGACAAAGTATTACATATGGATAGCAAAATAAAAATGGCATGTGTGTGTGTATAGAAAATCAGTCAGTTGGTCCGTAGAAAATTTTAAGAAGTATTATTAAAAGAAAAAAAGGCGTATTATATTATTTTTACTGGGTGGTTTCAAATTTAAAGAAGAAATTCCATTGGTTATTGTGGGATTTAATGAATACTACAAATCACATAAAAGAAAATAACCTGAATCTACGTTAATGATATACAGAGATAAAATCAACGAAGAAATTTGCAAGAAAACTAAAGTTTGATAGATTAGTAAAAAAAAAAGAATACAGAGTTCCATATGCAGGTTGTGATATAGATTTTTAAGAAGTGTGATCAGGGTTTTCGGGCAAGTACAGTTCAACTCCAGTTTGGTGGATATGCAATTGAGACGGTCATCCCCTGTCTTCCATTTGGCTTCTACCAGCTTAGCGCGCGTGTGTCGCGAGAATTCTACCTTCGGCGCGCTGTAGGAGGCGCCTGAGTGTGGTGCATGCAACCTTCCACTCTTTCAGGCCAGTCACACACATTCTCATTGGGATTGAACACGAGGTTGCTTGGACACGGCATGTGGTGCCTTCTTTCTCCTTCGCACATGTAGTACATAGTGCAATCCGCCTTGTCAGGATGGTACGAGATGTGTCCGTCCTCTTCTTCGCAAACGACTGTGTTGGCTGGAAAAAAATATGCGTTTATTAAAATCGCACGTAATCAGATCAATCCAAACAGTTATCAACATAAAATATAATATATTATATAAACAAGCCACCATTATTGCAGATAATCAAATTATTGTATTCAAGAATACTAATTCTGTTATTAAATGACAAGAAAATGTTTAAGTGTTATCTTGTGTTAAATTTTATTATTTCTTATAAGCATTATTTTTTAAGATTTTTTTTTCATTTTTTTATAAGATCAAAATAAAACTACTATATAAAATTGTGATTTTAAATATTATATTGTTTGTTCTTTACACCACTTATGGTAAAAAATTCTGTTATCGTAGAAACATAACAAAAAAACCTGATTAATGTTCAAAAACGCTGAGAAACGTCGGTGTTTTGAATAAAATATTTGAATTGTATGTTATAATTTTCGTTAATTCATATCCTTAATTAGTAAGAGACGTAAACTAATTAACCTAATAATATATTAATACAACTAAAAGAGAAGAGCGTTTTAAATACCAATCAAATGGTTTAGTTTCATAAAAATGTTTTAATCACGTTTATTATGCGTACATTTTCAAAAATTAAAAATTTTATTGAAATTATTGAAGAGTTAACAAATCATGTTCAGTCTAAGTCGGTTATAACAAGAAACACGGTTATATCGGACAAATTTTAGATTTTCAATTTAAATAATTCATTTTCAGTATAAATTGGCACGTGTATAATGAGGAGAATCCAGGTTATAACTAAAAAAAA
This sequence comes from Zhengitettix transpicula, assembly GCA_037074705.1. NCBI lineage: Eukaryota > Metazoa > Arthropoda > Insecta > Orthoptera > Tetrigidae > Zhengitettix > Zhengitettix transpicula. Next base: position 41,828,726 of record CM073592.1, on the reverse strand, counting down.
ATGTCTCGAGCTTTGGAGACTTATTTTGGACGGCTACGGCTAGACGTAAATAAGAAGAATACATCAGCCGTGCCACTACCTGATTTAATAGAGCAATTCCGAACAATTCATTCTGATGTATATATACGAAAATTTAACATTATTTGTATCTCTATAAAACCTTTTACAGATTCAAATTTCGCCCCTCAAACATAAAGTAGAATTATTTACCAGGAAATGTATTCAATGAATTATTTTATATTTCACGCCATTTTAGTTATTCAATGTAATTTATATTCTTTATAATAATCGTATTTTTTTAAATTTCTGAAAATGAAGGAAATATTTGGTAATTACTAGAAAAATCGGTCGATCCCGTCGCTATTGTTATAAGCGAGAAAATAATATAAATTTTCCTGATACTAACCACTCAGACAGTATTTGAGACAAAAAACTTTAAGCTCAAGTTTACAAAGCTAAACATGTATAATTGTTATAAGTGGCACTTGAGTCTCTGTACTACTTACGATCTTTCGTGGTGTAAGCTCCCGAGGGTCCTCGAGATTCGTAAGGACCGTCGAATTCCAGCTGCACTCTGTAGTCCTGCAGCTCCTGCTTCATTGCTGAAAGAAGAGGGAACTTCCCTGCTCCACACTGGCCTCTGAAATCGTCCATGTCAACGGACCACACCATGATTCCTCCAAAACCAGCTTCCTTAAGCCACGCCATCTATAAAAGTAAGGTTAGGAAATGAAGCGACTGAAGAAATATTTAACATGCTAATGAAAAAACGTGATGAAAAAATAATGGAATAATTTTTATTAAAAGGCAGTAAATCTAAATAAATAAACAATTTCTAAAATATTCAAACCTCTCTAGCTTGTAAAAACTTCTATATAATAATAAGAAAATATATAATAAGATGAAATATTTATTGTGTCATTCTAATCGAAGTGACTTAGGGTTTTAGTAACGACCAGCGTATGAAAGCGAACAGTATGAATACTTTACTATATAAAGTTTCAGTGTAACTGAAAAGAACAGTACCAGAATAATACCTCTCATTCATTGTTTCTGTATAAAAAAATTCTTGGAGAATTATTCAATAGAAGATTCAGTTTGTATAATTGTTAATTGATCATGTTCGAAATAAAGTACAAATCAATACACAACTGCTCATTGATGACGTTGGCGTGAATAAATGCAGAATTAAGTAATATTTCAACAAGAATTTCAATTTAATAACTCTAACTAACTGCTTGGCTTGACAGCCCATGAAGGGCCTTGGCCTACCCAGACGGCTGCCAGACTGTCATCTTACATGACACATTCCGGGTTTAGGAGTGACACCTGGTCAGAGTGTCGATTCTCACACAGCCTTCACCCCAGTTTTCTTGACCAGTTAAATTTAATATAACTACTATTTATAAATGATTTTATATTTTATTACCAACGTTTGTAATAAGAAATTAATTCATAGATGGTTTAGGAAAACCATTATTGATAAAAAAATATATTGTTAAAATATTATTTCATTAATCTTTCTCACCATAGAAAAAACGTCATAAACAGTTTAATACATACAGCAGTACCAGTCATTTAATATTTATTCTTAAGAGAAACTAAATTCCCATTTGTAAAATATTATTAAACTATTTTTACCCTCAACATGATAAATAAATTGAAAAATAACTAAAAGTAAGTTGATGAAAATAGAAATTAAAGAAAAAAATTGATACATATCATTCAGACCAGAGTTAATAATTGCAATGCTATATACAACTATTTCCAACAATAATAAATTGTCAACGTAAAATAATACCAATTATAAAAATGTTATTCGAAACTCAAGTAAACAAATTAAGCATACACAAAATATAAAATACAGTAAGTATTGATATGATTATTTTACTAATGAACAAAAAAATTGGTCATATTGAAGGTTTGTATAATTAAATATTTACACAGGTCAGTTTTATAAATCAGAATCTAAGTTATCGAATATTATTATATATGATATTTTGTTTAATTGTAAAATATATAATTTTTTCCTTCAGAGATGAGTATGGAAATTTTTTTGAAAGTTCCATATTTTCACAAATAAATATTTTAGGAAAATTTTAATTATTTTGGTTACTAAAATTGCGGATATAATGATATTTGTTTGCTGTTAATGAATTTATATAATTTTCCATTTGTTCCCAAATAAATATGTTGTAGAATATTGTGGATTTTTGACCGCGGAAATACGGATGGTTAATTGTAAATACTTTTTCCATTCATATAATATAACGCAAGATTCATGTTCGTCTTGAACTGGCAAGATAAATTAAATTAAATTAAATTAGTCCACAAATTGATCGAAAAGCAAAGCAAAATTCATTGCTCAAACGAATTTCAGAATCTGACATGACGGCGTACCTTCATCTTAAGACTGCGTTCGTCGTCGAAGCCCACCCACTGGTCGTCGCGATAGGCGAAGGGAACCTGCTGCTCGTTATCCCAGACCAGTGTGGTGTTGTCCTGGTGAAGGAAATCGCACACTTCGTAGTAGGCCATGAATCCCGCCTCTCCCGTGTACTTCCCAGCGGCGCCTCCTCCCGACGCTGGGGCGCCGATGTCGAACTTAGTCGGGTCCACAAGACTGAAGCTGCGTCCGTATGTGGGCATGCCGATCATCAGCTTCTCCTTAGGGGCGCCTTGCTTCACCCACTCTCTGGCACTGAAATCCTGAAACGGGATACATTTACATAAATTAACATCTTAAATTAAATTAAATGAGTCCACAAATTGATCGAAAAGCAAAGCAAAATTCATTGCTCAAACGAATTATTAAAGGAACTGCCACAGTGCAATACGTTTTATAGGCTGCAGACAATCATATCTTCCATCTTCTTCGTATCACTTATATAGTGGACTTGAAACTAAAAGTTGACTATTAGATATGAAAAGGCAAATTTATACATTAATACCCTTAAGTAGTGTTGAATAGAAATACAAAATTTAATATAAATACAAACAAAAAAGTATTGTATATCTACAGAAATTGAACAAAAAAAATTATACGAACATTCCTATTATTTATAACATTTCTAAAAATCAATTCCGTAAGTCTGATCTTAAAACTCCTGGAAACATAGCAACAGACTCATTGAGATAATTCACTTGGAACAATTTTTAAATACTGGAAAATATTAAATTAAAATAATTGGGAAATGTAATTGTGCACATATAAAATAGAACTGGGACATAATATTGACGTGTTTCTTTTAAGATATCTGTATGCATACTTGAACTGATCATATTTATCGAAAACATTCGATATTGTTCTCTTCATATTCTCGAGAGAAATAAGACAACGACAGTTTCAATCTTCTAGTGTCAAGCGTAGGAAATGATACTTATAACATGAATAATTATAATATCTAGACTGTGTTATTTTTATAATAAGCAATATAATCATTTTACAGTAACATTAATTTATTATATATGTAAATACATCGCTTAAGTATTAGTGATTACCTTTTGTAAAATAAAAATAGAAAAATTAGAAACACCTCATATGAATAAGAAAAGTTTTTATAGTAATTTTTTCATTCTATTTGGTCCGTCTAATAATGTATTAATTTTTTTATGTAGGTAATCCCTGAAAGTATTATATTTATTTATTTACGTAGTTAATTCCTAAAAATATAAAATTTTCACATTTATATGTATCTCCATGACATTTAAGTATTTCATTTATATATTTGATATATTCTGTTCATGTCTTAAATTTAGTTATTTATATTATTAATTTAGTCAACTGTGTGTTCTATGATTTTTATTATCAATTTTCCTAAACTTTTATTCTTATTTGTGGCTACTTTTTCAATTAATATTCTCATTAATCTTATGTTTTATAACTCTTTTATTTTTTTATTTATATATATATATATATAAGGTTAATGGACTAATTTAAAAAAATAAATTAAATTTCTTGATGTTTTATTTTTATGTAGTACCTCAATTAATTCCCAAATTGATCATTTTCTTATACGCACGAGGTAGATTTTTTAAATTTTGCAAAAATTAACTAAGAAATTCTGCAAAACTAGTGATATAAAATAAAGAAATTATTGTTTACGTACAACTGTTAGTTTCTTCTGATAGCTAGTGGCGCTCTCCAGAGGGAACAACGGGCTGTTATGGCCAACTTGTCTCTCCCACTGTCCGTGGAAGTCGTAAGTCATCACATTTATGTAATCCAAATATTTCGAGATCTCTGGAACGTCGTATCTAAAAATATACACGAAAAATTACCATTATATTACATAATATATTATCACAAATTATGTAAAACTAAATTAATTAAAAAAACTATTAAAATTAAAGGATTAATCATAATAGTTTATTATCGGGAGACAATGAAATAGGCTGGAAAAAAACTGGAAAAAACAATCAAATAAGAAGTTATGCTAATTCAAAATACTTGTAACTTAATATGTGTATATATTCCTCTATTCGCTGAAACATAATATTAAATCCGGAAAATGTTTATCATTAGAACGAATTATCTTGAAGAAAATAGAAGTTAAACAAACAGGAAGAACATACAGACAGGAGTAGGCTATTTTACCTTATATATAAGACAAGAACAGAAGACATTAATTTTTATTCATTAATACTCGATTAAATATTCAGCACACGTGGAAAACAATTTCTTGGTATTTATATCTCTTTAAATGTGCAAACTTAGGAGGTAGATATTTGACAGTCTGTATAAGATTATAGTGAATAATTGTTGAAACATTTTCCCAAAAATTAAATATGGCATGAATTTTTGGTGAAGTCTAGATTGTATCATGTCCAAAAATTTAAGAAATTTTTGTCAAATGTTTAGTCATATAATGATCTGTTCTAGTTATGTCCCATTTTGACTCGTATTTCCTCAGATTCAGAATCTAATAGTTTATTAAGTTAATGGATTCAATAAATAAATCATTTACCAGGATGGACCTATTATAGCCAGTCGAAATATTTTAAATTTTAATTATTTTCAATAATATGTTCTGGTTACTTTTATTTAAATATATTGCAACATAAATATGTTTTTTGGGAATGTTTCTCACCCTGCTGCGATCGCTTCAAAACTGGCAGGAACTGCAGCCGAAAGTAGGAGACGAGGTTGCTCAGAGGTCTTGGCTTCACCCTCGAAGGCCTGCCGCAGTTCCTTCAGGAGGTTCACGTAGGCAGAACGATCGTCAGCACCCCTGAAATAAATCGTTATGCAAAAAATTATAATGTAATCTTCGCAACAAAATATTTCATTTGATTTAACTTTGAGTTTAATGTGTTGACACAGTTGAGGTAAATAATTCATTTATAAGTTAAATGATTGAACCATTAGTATATTCATTTGAAATTAAACTTTTAACTTTTTAAATACGAATTCAAATGAGAAAATTAATTAAAGTCACTATTAACTTCAAACGATGCTTTAATAAATTGTTTAATGTATACAAAATCGTTGTCATTTGATTCGTTGTTACGTACTTAATTCATTAAAAAAATTAATATTTATATATCATATATATCATATATTTCTTTCGAATAGAAGAATAAAGACGATTACTTGTATATAAATACAAATACATTAAGTGACAGATATAAAGTTTTAGGTTGAAAAATACTCTATTTAAAGTTTCAGTTTTATATTACAATATAATTGAATTGAAATTTTCCTAATAAAACATTAACTTACATTTTTCATTTTACTCAAGCGTTTATACGAATCAATGATTTTTAATTTCGGTGATTGGTAAAAAATTTAATATAAAATTGTATAAACTATTAATTTAATAACAAAACCCAAATACCAATTTCAGTGGACTGGTTGAAATGTACAACAAAACGTAAATCATTTTTATTCAGAGAGTTAAATTATGCAAAAACATTGTTTAGAACTGTAAAATAGGTATGAAATAATAGTTTCCAAGTGAGTATTAAGAAAATAATAATATACTTACCTAGGATATTCCCAGTCTACGTCAAGTCCATTGAATTTGAATTCACGAAGAAGTTCTATGGCATCATACACGAACTGGTTCATTCTGAATACGTTAGACGTCAATTCTTTGAATGGCGTTGAACCAAAAGCCCATCCACCAATGGCGAGGAGAATCTGTTTTAAAAAAAGCATAAATATTATTAAAAAATTCTACAATATATTTAATTCAGTCTCAGTATGTCAAATATAAAAATTAATACAAACTTCTACCATATTATAGCGAGAAAAGAATTTGAGACCTGCAAGATGTACTAAACATAAATCGCATAAATTCCGTTTTCTCAAGAAAAAGCAGCAACACAACTTATTTATCTAAAGTGATATTTTATGTATTTGATTTTGTTTATTTCTAGTGACTGTACCGGTATTTTAATTATATGTTACCGGTATTTTTAGATGTACCACAATTTGTTGCAGAGATAATATTGTCCTGATGTTCCATTTAATTCGTGAAAAAGTATATAAAATCATATATAGAGAGAGAAATTGAATAAGTACTTTTAAATTAACATATTTCTTCAAAACATAAATTTAAATACCTTATTTTCTATTACAATATTTCTACCTGTAATTTAAGCAGTCTAGTTATTATGTAATAATTGTAAAAATATTAAATCCTCTACAATAACTAAGATATCCAAAGTAGATATTCTGTATTCATCGCCATTATATTATACAGTTTATGTAAGCGTGAGAAAGAAAACGCCTGCATATTTGAGAAAAAAATAAGGAAATAGTGAACGGAAAACATCTGTACTTCTCATAAGGAAACTTCATGGTAAATAAAACGCTAAGGTGAAATCGCAGTCTTATAAAATATTCGAAATCGCAACTGACGGAAGTCAGGTAGATTTTCTTTGCGTGCAGGTCGAAATAAATGGTCCAAAGATTCGGTTGAGTGAAGCTGCTAGATAAGAGGAAGCGATGGTAGCAAGAACTAATTTGAACACATAAAAAAATCGGCAGGGGCAGTCTTCGGTCAGCACAGTCATGGTTCAACGGTTGCAGATATTTCAGCACGGTCCAACGATTTAGAGCAAGACTCAAGAAAGTGGTCGGTATACCGCAGCTAGAATAAATTACATTTTATCTCTTTTCCGGCTATAAACAACTAGTTGCAGACCAAGGACATGTCAAAGTGTTCCAATTGCCGTTTTATCGAGCTATCGAGCGTGTTCATGATTCAACATTCGTCACCTTGAGGTCCGGGTTCTTCTCTCTCAGGGCAACGACTCTGTCATAGAACTCGTCATCCTTGTCTCCTGCAGGAGCGAGTTTGTGGTCCTTGAGTGTGGCGAAGGCGAAGATGACGTGGGTGCAAAGAGCAGGGTTGATGTCCTCAGGGGTGAATTTGCCAGCACCGGGACGCTTCTGAGACCAGCTGGTCATGTAGCAGAACACTTGCGCTGGACGGGCTGCGAATGAAAACATCCATAAATTACAATTTACGATTTAGTTTTGTTTAAAGTACAATAATTTTCGCTTTAGAAAATATGTTACATCGACTTCAGAGTTATTACTCTCGGTTTAATGTCACAGCCGAGCGAAGGTATCAACAGATGGAACTTATAAATATGTTTTATGTTCATTGTTCTATAAATAACCATAAAAACAATTAGTGAACAAAATTATTAAGTTGTGTCTAAACATATTTACTTTTTAAAAAAAATTTTGATCAGGCATCACGAAAATTTTAGGTAGTGAATGTAAATATTATTCCATATTAAAGAGGCAAATCTATCAGATTAAATCCAATGATTTAGTCATTAATTTAAAAACTGATACCAATAATTAATATTAAATGTACGATTCCTTGCATTTGTAATCCATTTATTGTACTATGATTGTTTTATTTGTGTTTTTATTTTTAATTAATTTAGATAGTAAATCGCACTATAGAAATGTATGTTCATATATATATATATATATATATATATATAATCCGATAATTATTAAATTTGTAAGTAAAGCTCTATAATTCTTTTAAAATATTTGGATGTAATAAATTGCAATGTTTGTAAAATTTTGTTTTCTTGGAAATTTTAGATTAGGAATTTATTTATCATTTAATTGTAATCAACAGCACCTGAAGAGATCCAAAAAATTTAGTATGAAACATCATGACTGTTTTATTATAATATTTTAAATTTTTCATAATAATTTTTTTACTAATAAAGAAGTCAGGTAAATATAATTATTATTTTCAGTATTTTCCCAATTGTCTACTGATCGTATGTATACAATGATTCATTTTTAACTCAAATGATTCACATGTCGCCGTACTAATAAAATTTAATTCTTCCTACATGTTTACAATTTATCCCTTCACTACTTTTATGATTGCTTGTACATCTGGTTTTCTTCACTGATTTTTTTTCGAGTCATTTTATGCAGCGTTGACTACATTGTATTATGATTATTACATTCGACTGTATGGCTTAGGGGAATCTATGGAACAGGTTGGTCGTGAAGGGAGTAGAATCGCGCCCATCTTATCCTGAGTTATTAATAACGTGTATGGACTGATATTAATATATTCTGCTTATTCGTAATAGATTTTTCAAGCATTACGCTTGTGAGAACAGTCACAATGGGGAGTGATAAGCGCAGACAGTGCATTGTAGTGCATGTGCACCGGCTCAGTGACCTGGATAGGCGCACCAGTTCGTTGCACTGGGCGAAGTGAAGGGAAGGGTCTGGGTCTGCGTCTATCACTTGCATAAGCTTCGCAGGGCCGTTCGTTGTGTAAGTGCTAATATTACCCGCTGCCACTCACTTCCCCAGGCGATCCTTCTATACGGTTACAAGCTATTCATTCCTACAGGCGACAAAGATACGGCTCCATTTATCTCAGCCTATGGACAAAGACTCCGTCACCATAGATTAGTCGACCATGTGATGTGGTGTGATAACCCGGAAGATTCCTGACAACAACTCGCCCACATGTCATTTCAGAATGATGGAGCAAACCAAAAAATATTCTCAATGCATCTCTTAAAAACAGATTGAGTAATTTATTGGATATGCGTTCTAAATTTATATATATTCTACGAAAGTTATTTAATTGTAAAACTCAGAAGTAATAAAAAAAAACATGTTAGCATATCAATTATATGGATACTTTGTCATCACATTTTTAAACCGCACCATTGTATTGTGCGTGTTTAACTACATATCGAATGCATTCGACGTCTATCTCATTAATATGTGCCTTCACCACACAAATACAAAAAAAAATATATTTCCAGAATGAAGATTAGATTTTATTTTCCAGTTCCTAATAACGTCATAATAAACTTCATCACAATTAAAATGGAAACTAAAAGCAAAAATATTGAATATACATTTAGAAAACACAAAAAAATATAATAGCGAAAAATGTACCAGATTTTTTTTCATAAGAGCAAGGAACTATCCGCAATTAATCAAATATAGAAATTTATTTTCTATGTTTACCAAATTTTCATATTATGTGAAAATTAACAACCAACTCATTTATACCTTTTCTAAAAAAAATATTTCTATAACACGTCGCAAAAATAATTACTTTACTTGTGTTTAAATGAAATCATCACTTACGAACGGAAGTTACGATCTTCATTAATTAAGTTCCTAAATTTTGTATGATACTAAAGAAGAAATAATAAAGAATAATTTACTAAATATATATCATCAATCTGATAATTTTCATCATATTTTCAATCAAAATATTTTCCAGAAAAGGAAAACCTTTCTGAATGGAAATTTTATATCATTTTTATAGAAGGGTTAACAATCAATTTGAAAACCTTCAACCAGCTGAAGGTTTTATTGGATTAACTAGGTTAGTGAATGTGACTGTTTCGAATTTCAATCAGAACACACCTGCAATGAAAGGCATAGCACATGGACGGACTGTAAATCCCTTACAGAAATGTCACTCTCATTGACATTTGCTTAGAGAAAAAAAAGCTATTCAAATGCCAAGACCTTGGTATCCAGGCCGTTATAAAACCCTCGAGAAAATAAAGCTTGAATGCCGTTGCTGATATACTGTGGATGATATGGATGGAGTATTGTTCAACCTTAACGTTTCCAAATTCCGTAGTGTAGAGTGATTCTGTACATAATTTACTGGTATTAGCATTACTGACGTCTATTGAAAGAATTTTACTAGATTTTGCATTGATTTAAGTGGAACATCCACCCATTTCAAGTTAAATAGTGACCAAATTTTCAAAAATAAATAATAATGCGCTGTCAAATTAATGATGATACAGGAAGTACTGGTTCTCAGAACTAGAAAATAATTTATTATAATTATCATAAAGTAGAGAAAATATAATAATAATTTATATTAAATGTAGATATACCGAGAGAAAAAGTTTATTAAATTATATGTGTTTAATAATGAATTACAAATATTTTAAGAACAGTGCTATGAAGACAGTTATAATATTTCGGTTTTAAAATCATCCACCTTCGTACACAAAAATATTCAAAATCATGGACATTACCATTTTAAAATCACAAAAAAAAATTACTACAGTATGATAAACACAAAATGACTTAATACAAACTCTATTAGTCTAATTTCTTTATTACACGTAAAAAAAATGTCAGAGATGTTTGTGAATGTAAAATCCTATCTTTGATATTACAATTCAATTACTAGTTTTAAAATATTAATTTCGAGCGCCATAAAATAATGCTTGGAATAGGAAATACCCACACTAAATAACTATTTAAATTAAATAGTGGCAGATTTAAACAGATAATTAATAACGACATATTAGTATTAATCTATAAACACAGTACTGTAAGTTCCCATCACAGTTGTAAATTTTAAATTTTAATGCATATAAATTTGACGTGTACGTAACTTAATTACTAATCTAGTATTAGTGGTCTGCTTAAATTATTTTTTAATTTAATTAACATCTCGACAGACATATAATTTCTTTTTTATAGTTGAAGCGACCTTAAATAAAATAATTTTTTTAAAAATAATACTTCAAAGGGAATAAACACATACACGTGATCCCGCATTTTTAAGTTTGATTGCAGGTTTCAAGATACTAAGAAAAATTCTTTCGTATATATTTTTTTCTGTTTGAACTGTAACAAAAGTATCTATAAAACATACAGTCCTTATTGGTACACTATGACAATATTAACTTAAGCTGAGAATTAACATTTGGTACTGAAGGTTGTTTATTTCAGAATTTAATGAATTTTGACATTTTAATTTGACAGAAAGCTCTACGGTTTTCTTCTGAAAAAATTGAAATAAAATTTTGCAAACTAGTCTTATAATGACAAGCAATGCGTTCTTCTATATTTCCACAGAAGAAATAATTATTGATGGACCTCGTTTTGGTATTTTATATGTCATTTTTAACTGTATAAGGAATTTCACTGGCAAAGATAAACGGAAGAGTTGTCTTAGATCATTAGTAAACGTATCCTAATTATTGTCATAGAATTTAGCCGGAATACGCAAAAAAACTAAATAAATAAAACGCCAACGTGTCTATCGACCTGTTGTAACGGGTTGGCTCAAAACATCTGGAACATATTTCAACGGATTTTTATATTGTAATATACCTGGTACTGGTACAGATATCAACACTTGATTTTGGATTAATAAATCCAGAGGGTTTTCATTCGAAATTAAAATTTTCAGTAGGCATCTGAGCCAAAACGAATTTATTTGGTAATATACTATGCACAGAGGCAGAAGCGAGGTCATATTCGTCTATGGATGAAGAATAAAATTCGTCCCTCATAGCTTGATGATTTCATATGTGATGCAGACCCGAATCCCCGACATGACCCCGAATTTCATCATATCGTAAAGACTAAAACGACCCTGCGGTAGAGTTAATCAACAATCTCCTTGCGTGAAAGGCCGAAGATGCTTCAAGATTCTTCCCAAGGTATTCCTTAGTCAAACTCAAGATGCGGATGCCCATTTTAGATGGCTTTACTACCTACGTAAATGCCTAATACCCCTGTTGGTAACAGTTTGACAGTTACGTTCTGCCCAGTTCGATCGGAAATTTTCAACATCCGTACAAATCGCCATTCGCAAATATTAACCCGGATCACCTGAGACAGTAGCTACGAAATTTGACAACGTAAAAAGAAACCAGTGTTGCTTGGGTGCGCAAGACGTTGGTCCTAATTCAGGAAAAAACAACGACGGGAAGGAAGACGAGATCTGTTCATGGTGCCTGGTACTCAGTCCACTTCTTCTCCCTGACAGAATAGAAAGCTGTCTCTACAACAATATCACCTCTCACCAAGCTTTCAGAATTACGTACATAGTCGGGTATTTATTTACGAGATTATCGTACAAAAAAGTGACTAGTAATATTCGTAGCATTTCAGACTGCTGTACATTTTGAGTCAATATTGCGTTTCCATGTTATGAAAAATTTCATCTCTTGAACAAAAATATCCATGTGTACCATTTTATATTTTACGAGTTCCAATTTGTTTGAACTTCAACCGTTAGAAACATCAATAAGTAAATCTCTTCAAACGAATTTCTACTCTAATTTTAAAAATTCAAATAAATAAAGTTTCTGAAAAATTCGGTAAATATGCAAACAGTATTTCAAGTGTGTTAATAATCACGTTGAACCATTTTATAATGATATTATTCCATGTCTATAATATAAACAATTATGAAAGACCGGAAAAATGAAAAGGGGCCACCATTTCCACAAATAAAAAAACTGTTCGTTCTCAGGAAGAAAATTTTAGAATCACAGCCGAGTTAAAGAGCTGGATCACTCTTCACTGTAATAATTCAGTTTAATCCTATAAATCAGCTATCCGAATCACAGGTCTGACGTTTCGCCCGTAAGACGAGCAAAGTTTCTTAGTGTTGGGAACGTTGGATTCTTTCTGCTCTCATAATTTATTCTGTTATAGACAATGGAGTCTCCAGAGTTTTTCGTCAAATGCAATTTCATACTTGATTCAAGTCACCATAAGTGTAGAAAAGGGTGTATGATATAATCCAGCTTATCCGAAAGAAGATTAATGTGGTTCGGTACGTTAATTCTAAAAAATATTCTAGGAATCCAAATCGATTAATGGTATTCGACTACGACTAAGTATAAAACGAAAAGATGATTAATGTTATCCGTTACCGGAGTTTTCAAGCTCTTTTCAAAACATTTTCTGGAAAAACATACTACAAATATATTGTTAATTAAACTGACATAAATCATAAATGAGTGTTTACATCAACATATTTTTCATTAGATGATTGTGACGTTGGATCTACAAATGAACATAACTATTGTTGCTGGACTTCACATCACATTAATTTAATATAATGTAAAAATGTATCACATTGGCGATAATTTTATTTGGTGTATCGTAATACCTTAATTTTGATTAACAGTACTCTCACACGGATTATTTCTGTATAGTAGCTTGATTAATTCTGAGTTTGAAATACGATATAGCTACCAATATTTAGTATTATAGTCTGTACAAACTGTGGGCTTCTAGCATACTACAAATTATTCTCAATTGCCATAAATTTCAGATCTCGTTTCCAAGAAACTTTTAATGTTCGATAATTCAAATTCCAACGACAGTAATGTATATTTCTACAGTCCATAAACGGCGCTTGAAGTATAATTATTTATATCGTTGCAGTGTCATTGCTTTTCATCCTGGCGAAGCTCCAAATCCAAATTGAGTGCAATTTTTACCGCACGCCCTCGCTTTTTCCGAGGAGATATAAATGGACCGATTCCAAGAAGCGTTGCGTAAGATCTTTGGAATTTGCAACGAGGCTTATGAAAGTGCCGTGCCGCTTTCTGCAACGGTAACGTTCTAATACAGCGATTTCAGAGCCCGAGGCTCTGGGGGAATGAAGTGCTGAATGTGTGGCAGCCCTGGCCAAGGGAGAAAGTGACAGCAGGTGCGCTACGTTGGGGTTCCCTCAGTTGGGGGAAAGCAATTGAACGTAGAGGTCAGTCGGGTCAGGGATCTAGATTCCTTTCAGCCTCTACTGACCTCAGTATTCAATTATTTCTCCAAGTAAAACTATATTTTCCTCAGAAAGAGGAATTAAAAATGGAATTGAATATATCAGTTCCATGTTTCCCCACAAAAAATAATCTCTCCTCTACATAATTCAAAATATGTTATGATAGGACTCCTTTCCACTAATTTGTTCCACTACTGTTAATAATTTCACTAAAGAAACTAATTTTTGTGTTACCAGATGTAGGTATTAAATAAAAATGTACGTAGCAACTGTTAAATGAAAACTTAAATAAAATGTTGAAATTATAACCAAATTCGAAAATATAATAAAAATACTGCCATCGTCAAAATTTTAAATATGTTAAAACCCTAAAATAACGTGAAATATAACAAAGTATCTTTTTGATCAACAGCCTCTTTTCACGAAAGGTATATTTAAAATAACATTCTACGTCGACAGATAAAAAAATAAACCTCGCAGTTTCTACAGTTTTCAGAAAATAAAAATTGAGTAAGAAATATAAATAGTAATTGAGTCCGATGAGTAATTATTTAATATTAATTCTAGATGTGTTCTCATACTGTCGTTCATTTTTTAAAACAAGACTATTTCAGAATATTTCTGTTCTTTAAATTATTTTTCAACGATTTCCATGGGATATAAATCTAGTAAATTGTTACTATTAAATTAAATTCAAAAGGGTAGATAAGTGAATGCTTTAAGTAATCAAGTACCGATGTCAACACGGTATGATTATTGCCGAATGCGTATTATAAATATTATTATGATACATTTTGGGGAGAAAAACCTGCCAACTCTTGATTAGTTGTTCTGAAACTAGCAGAAAATGCGAACGCCCACTTTCTCGATAAAGTCAGCGGAACAGTCAGCAGCCTAAAGTTCATTGCAGCCTAGTCGTGTTTCTAGGACGTGTCAGGAAATATTACCAACTGTTACAAAATACTGAAAAAAACGAGTCATGCAAATTCTACTGTTCGTCGGTACTTTGCGATTAGCAGATTTTCCACTCGCCCTCGTACTCCTTTCACCTTTCTGGGATAGCTCGACGGATAAACGCTTCACTGGAATAATATAAGTACAACGAAAAACGTACTGTAGTTGAATCTGCAATGTGATAAGCTAACAGAGAATAATAATATAGTAATTATAGATCAAATGCGAGTTTATAGCTAATTTGTTTCAGAATGAAGATAGCGACGAAAATATGTCATACACAACCCTATTTTTTTTTAAAAAAAAACTTGGATTTAATGAATGAAGATAAAGGCAGATTATAGAAATTATGGTATAAGAATATAGAAATCGTAAACGTAAATGAATAGTAGCAACATATTCATATGTATAGCAAGAATCTGTCTGACTGACATTATTGACGTTAGAAACATGTATTTTGGAATATAGATTCCTATTATAGTGAAGTAACCACAAGCGTTTTTCGGAATTGAACCTTTTCAGGGTAACAAGATTAAAAACAAGGGTTGTTTTAAGCACCTTGTTATGTTGAAAAATAATTGGATTCCTTGAACGAGTCACATATGACCAACTTTGAAACAGACAAACTACATAAAATAAATTTCTAAGCAGCACGTAGTATCTTTCCTGACTCGGAAGTGACATCACAGGAAAAAACAAATATGGCAATATTTGCTTTAATAATTGTAGACTCACTGTTGCGGTCGACGATGTCGTTGCTGAGGACGGGCAATGTCTGCTTGGTTGGATGACGGACGCGCTTGAGAACCTCGCTGACGTCTATCTTGATGGGCGCAGGTTTCGTGGTCGCCTCAAGATTCACAGTGCGAGCCACTTTGCTCCAGTCAATATCTTTGGAGTTGGGGCCACGAGAAATTCCTCGAAGCTCCTCCCTGAAATTTCGAAGTATTAATTAAAATTTGAAGAAGTAAGTGGACCAAATATAAATTCATTTCAGCTCTAATATTCATCAATGATACACTGGCGAATTCCTATTCATCGCCTAATGAAACGAAGATTGTGTGGAGCTTATAAAATACAGGCATAAATCTATTACCACCAATTTATTGAGTCTCGGCTTTCATAAATTGATTTGTAAACAAAAGTCAAAATTCAACAGTATAATGATCCGCTCTTGGTTTCCCCAGGAGCTACAAACAAAAATGAACAATGAGTTGAGGTATCATTGGGGGCTTTATTTTTCCACCGAGCATAGAGGTCATTGATTCCTTTTGCTCTTTCCGTGCTCTGATTCAACCGAGTCATTTGAAAGTTATCCTAATTACACAACAACAACGAAAGCATCCAAACTTGTCTCTGCTAACAATTGAACGATCTGTGTGGTGCAGAAATCGAACAGATAATCCCCAATTTCACGATTTCTGCTGGATAGTTAATACGACGGACAATACACGCCAAGAGAAAGTTTTTTTTTTTTTCAAAGGATCGCTATACTGCTAGCTTTTGTGTCACGTTAAATAATGTCTCTTACGTGGTAGCATAATGTTACTTCACCGCAACGATACTTTTAACTCAAACTGAGAAAATTGTTTTGTTGTGACGTAATATTGGAAGTTCAACAAAATAACAAGAACTTAAATGTTACTTTCTGATTTTTATATGATATTCGTTATTATTCTATCTAATATATTATATTGTTAGATATGCAAAAAACAATCCAGGAAAACCATGCCTCAAAGGTTTTTTTTTCATAATTTATACCTAATTCATTACATCTGAAGAGGCCCAAAAATTGACGATACGTTGATAAATTTAATTCTTTTGTTAATAAGCAATTTTCTGACTCAAATTCTTTTGTTTAATCATTTGTATTATTATTATTGTCAGATATGTTTACATCATTAAATTGAAATATATTTTAAAGAAAGAAATAAAAAACAGTGACGTAGCTGACGTCATATGTTTAGGAACTAATTCTGCTACTACATTTAAATAAATTCCAAACATATACTAAAACAATTTATTTATATATGGAAGGTTTTCTTTAATTATAAATTTTTATCTTCAATTTTTTTATTCCTCTATTTTCAGACAAAAATATCACTCAATTAATTTTGCGTTTGTTTTTATTAAGTATTGCACGTCGCTAAAATAATAGCATATATTATACATCTAATCATTTAAATCTAATGCATAAAAAATGTTAATGAATTATTTTTTAAAAACTAAGTGATTTTTGGTAGAAATATTTTTTTAAATTTATTTGTTACATATTTACAATCTTCTCTGATTTACAAATAAATAAATTTAAACAATGATAGGTTTATTCTTCAAGTAGTTGTGAAATTATTTATCGCTGTGATTAGTTAGACAAAACTTTGTGTCAAATAAGAAATATGATTCGTTGCGATGTAATATTGAAGATAATGGTCCAGTGAACGTGAAGAATAAAGCGTCACGTAACTACTTTTATGCGAGCCTCGCCTTTTTCGTATTCTCAATGCTTGCGAACTTTGGCAAAGGCCAGCTGCCCGTCAGGGTAAGGAATGCATGATGTCATCGAACTGCTCCATTTAAGGGTGAGCAGGATCAAGGCGATCTTGTCATGCCCAAAGCGCAGGGGCGACCGGCCATTATCCTGTCTCTCACATAATAATAATATGTGATCACAGACGATCTGAAGCCTCCGCTCGTGAGATAACCAATTGATAAGCTGATTTAGTTAGGCTATAATTCTGTCGGTCACGAAATGTGTCGGGTGTTCCCGTATGGATCCTATGATCATGTGTGATCGAATCGTTGATGGATTTGTTTTTTTCATTCACGACCGTCCTAAAATTGCTTATATGATTTGTCTCTATGCACAAAAAAAATTCAATAACTGTAAACGGTGAAACTATCCTCCTGTTTCTGTTACAGTTATACAAGAAAAGATAATCTTGTAACTAATCATCTACTTTATTAAATTTGAAGTGTAAATAATTATAGTGATGTAACATTTTTTAATCACGTTAGTAATAATTGATTTTATTAGAACTTGCAATGAATTATTTTAGGATTATATGCTACATCAGTTTTTTTTATAAATAAGATCAATTAAATAAATTAACAACCTCTATACAGACATTTTAAAATATTTTATTCAACACAGCGTCGTTTCAGTATATTTTGTTCTATCATAAGGTTGTTATATTATTACGGTAACAGAATTTTTTACCAATGGTGTAGAGAACAAACAATATTTCAATACGAAAATTTATAAAATATTTAATACATCATATTCGTCTATCTTAAAATTTAAAACAATATAATGATTACGATAATATTATAAATTTACAACACTCTTTTTATTTTAAGTAAAATTTACTATTTTTTACTTTTAATTTTTGATATAATTGTTTAAAATATTAAATATTTATAAAAATTTTATATGAATTTGTTAAGTTATATTTTTAATAAAAGTGCATAATTACTTTATGACAGGTAACATTTATTATTAAATTACAAGTGTGATGAAAATTTATGATTTTATTTTAAGTATTATATTGTTTTACATTTTAAGATGGAATAATAATAATAATAAATAAATAGTAAATAAATTTGTGATTTGAAATATTATTAGCATAATTTATGAAAAATATATTCTGTTACTGTATAAACAAAGCAAACAACCTGATGAAAGTACAAAAAGGTGATGAAACGTCATCGAGGTCTATAAAATAGTTTTAAATCTCTGTAAAAAGAATTTCATTAATTTATTTTATTTAATTTAGACATATTTCCGGTTTACTTATCATATTGTGTTTACATGTAAAAAATGAAAGTCTATACATGAATAATAAATTATTTAACTTTTCTCTTTAGGACAAAATAGTAATGTCTGTTGTAACGATTTTAACTATCATGTCTTTGAGCATGCTTCGGACGATATAAGACTGTTTCAGATGTTCTCCTACTAGCATATGTAAACATATATTAAGATTAATTTTGATTATTTAAAAATGTTACATGAATAACAATGTGTCAACGATTGAGCACATTCAAACCTTGTATTATTTTTTTAAAAAGTAAACCGTGGGAGAGCAAGATTTGTTTTTACATTCACGACCGTCGTTACGACCTTTAATTTTTTTTCCACTAAAGTTAATGGACGGTTTTCTCGATTTTTTGCATACAATGGCCATGTGTTCGGCTGGCAAGAACAGGAATGTCGCAGGGAAACCGGACTTGAGATGCAGTCACTGGCATTTAACCATCCAGTTCTCCGAACATGAACTTCGATAATCATTTAAAATAGCCGCTGTAAAAATTCCCTTCGTCTGCATTCGACAATGAATCTACAAAAACATACACCAGGACACACGTAGTTAGAAATTTGTCAAGAATGCACTGAGACCGGTGCAGGAAAATATATAGAAACGAAAACTTGAATTCACAATAATAAATTTCGAAATTTAGTTTGGAATCAATACACAAAAATTATTGTGAGATATAATTATAACATGTGGTCCGGTTATTCGGATTTTTCCGTATAAATAAGATAGTAGCCTCACAATCGATGCCCAAAATTTGTTTAATCTGTTACAACGTATCGGGTTTAAATAAAAGGCATGTTTTTATGACGATTTTTTTTCAATATGATCATTGCAGTTGAAAATATGTCAATATAATTTTACATTTTTAGTCTTTTAAATGAAAATCTCTTAAAATGAGGAGAATGTACCATGGATCAATGTAATTAATAATGCACTCATTTTAGACCAGGAGTATAATTTAAGAATTGAAATACGTTATTAATAGCCATATCTTCTAATTATATATCGCCATAATCAAATCATAATAATGTTCATAGATTAAGACATTCTTTTTGTTTTTCAGCATTAATTCATTTGATATCTGATGCAAACAAAAGCAGACCTTTTCCAAATGCCGTCATATCTCGTAAGCTATCTTATAATCGTTACAAACGTCTGGCACGCATTATATAAATAGATAATCCTGTTCCTTGTGGCGCGGACTGGGCCGTGTAATTAGACGTGACGTCATAGCCAATTCTGCGAGATAATACACTTTCACTAACAGAAACCCTTCCAATCAAAGGTAATTAGTTCATGAAATTCGTGACGTTTGAGAATCGCACTCTGCGATCAACAACGGTAATCCTATTATCTTGCGGGTTAATTGGGGAACGGTAATTAATATATGCACGAAATGTGCGAAGGAACGATGGTAGATGCAAGGAAATCCTTGGTCCACAGAGAGAGCAACTTGGCCTTGAAAGTCGCTCATGTGTATGACATAATGGTAAGAGGGAGTGCATTCCAATGTAACTAGCAGGAAAGGTCTCGGCTCAAAACGTTTCTTCTAAATCTAGTACTCTATCATGCAAGTCTGTTCACAAGGACATGAATATTCCTGATTCTTTATGACTTGTAATATCGCAAATGGTGAAAAAAAATTTAAAGTATTTTCCCAGATTTAAATTTTTCTATCATTCGAATTTGGCGATTTTTTTTTCGTTAACACTGTGAATTAAATACTTAGAGTAATTAAGTCACTAAATTATTTGAAATTTAGTATTTAGACATTACTTGGTAAATTATTTGTCGACATTACACGTAAGTAATAATTTTTATTTTTATTACAAATTTTGAATATATTCGTAAAATTATTTGTATGTATTTTATATTAAATAAAATTTCATTTGAGAAACTAACACATGCAATTTAGAACGATTTTTATGGTTTATTTCTCTGTATTGAATGAAATCTCTATAAAAGAATGAAAGTATGAAGGTATTAAAGGATATTTATCGTATTATATATTTTACTACAAATAAATTTAATTACTTTTCAGTTCGTCTCCTTCATTGATACAAAAAAGATAAAATGGTAAGTCATTCAGCAAACAAAAAAACTAGAAATAATCCACACAATAATTACAAGAAAAACTGAAACTTTGAAGGATGATTGATTTTGAATTAGAAGGGAATTAATTTACTTTAGCGTTTAGTAATGCCATTGTTAATTAAAAGAAAGTTTTCTAAACAAATTTGGTGGGTCTCATTGAAATGGTAGTGACATTTAGTGACTAACCTCATGGCTCCGATGAGTGGGTACTTGACGCCACCGCCACAGATTTTTCCGGTGAAATCGTCCATATCGACAGTCCAGACCATAGCACCACCGAAACCATTTTCCTTCACCCACTTCATCTTATGGCGGATGGAACGTTCGTCGTCAAAGCCTACCCATTGGTCGCCAAGAACCGCGTACGGAACCTTCATCTCGTCGTCCCAAATGTACGTCGCTCCGTTCTTCAACATGTCGCACACCTGAAATGTCAGAACATCACACCTTTTACAAACTAGTTGTAAAATTATTGAACCGGTAAGTCCGTATTAGAAATTCGATTTATGTCTGCTGTACTGCATTGGCTGT
This sequence comes from Zhengitettix transpicula, assembly GCA_037074705.1. Lineage (NCBI taxonomy): Eukaryota > Metazoa > Arthropoda > Insecta > Orthoptera > Tetrigidae > Zhengitettix > Zhengitettix transpicula. The sequence goes on along the minus strand of CM073592.1, from coordinate 41,807,308 downwards.
ACTGTTGATGTCTATTGATTAGTGACTTTTATATGTTCTTAACAACAATTCGTAAGAGTCTGATCCCGCATTTAGATTTACTTGTTGACTGGACATCAAATGTGACAGTACTTGAAATATTTGTTGCATAAAACGCTTATTTATTCCCACCGAAATAATTGGAATAAGAGAAAATTTTTATCAAGAGGCATATTTTTTGCCTACGAGGTTGGTAACCGTAAATTTTTCTTCACAAATGAGAGACAGATTTCAAAATTATAGTAAAAGATTCAAAATAAAAGTTTCAAGATGGCAGTAGAACAAAATGACATACTGTTAAAAATATGTTATTATTAGCCTCTTTTATATTAGTAGATTAACATAAGCAACTCTACTACAGAATTTCATAGTAAAACATTGGACAAAAAATATAGACCGTATTTATATTCTTGAAAAAATCCTCAACATTTTAGTCAAAAGAATATCGAAACAAAAGAATAATGTATTTTCAAAATTGCACGGAGACGGATCGGAGTAACCCAGGAAATGCAAAATAACATTGGCATACTGCTGGTTCAGAATATTTACGTATTACTTGACTTATTCAGAAGATCACGACTTGGTTTTACAAACTGTTGAAATTTGATCGAGATTGACGTAATATTTTTTAATCCCATAGCCGTGTCACGGCAATTCACGAGTACATTTAAAAATAAAATATGTAAAACTTTATCCAGTTAACGCTACTATGGCTTAAGTTTCTATGAGAAATCTCGAGCCGTCAACTTCTTTCCTGAGCTCCCGGATATCCCTTGTAAATGGTTTTTAAGACTGAAGATTCAATTGGACTGAGGCCGGTTTCTGTAAGACCCTTTTGTACCACTTTCATAATCCCCGGTGGAGAACCTATTCGGACCTGACAATCATTGATACGCATTGAAAATATAATAAGCTGTAAAGAAATTTACAGTTCATCATTGGCGTCATAAATCGTAAAGATTTTCGAAAAATTTTAGTTGGTTAACGTTTCAATCAGATTAAAGAAAATTCTAATTACTTTGTCAGTGTTCAATCCAACTGACTAATCATGATTCCATTGGAATTCTTTCAAATGTTTTATTTGACAGGCTGTAGTCCGCATTTGATAATGGACCGTTAGTGGCTACAAATAGTTTCACTTATTTTCAGACTTCGTTTCAAGCCTGCGTATTACTGCCGAAGATGATCAGTTACATGTAACAAGTTATCATCAAAAACCCCATCAAGATGGAGGAATGGTCTGAACTATCCGCCAATCACGGAGAGATCACCAAAATTAAGATGAAGGTTGGCGTACGTGATCATTATTTGTACCTCATAGTAGGCGAGGAAGCCGCCCTCCTTGGTATAGTCGCCGGCCTTGCCTCCACCGCTGGCAGGCGCGTTCACCTTGTAGTTGTCGGGGTTGGAGAGCGTGAAGGTACGTCCGTAGGTGGGCATGCCGATCACCAACTTGTCCTTAGGAGCCCCGAGCTTCACCCAGAGGGACGCAGCGTGGTCCACGCTCAGCTGCTTGCGCCACTCAGAGTCCGACGATGGTGCGTACAGAGGCGCGTTGTGGCCGGTTTCGCGTTCCCACTTTCCGTGGAAGTCGTACGCCATCAAGTTGATGAAATCCAAGTAACTGGGAACGTGAAAAAATTCTCACAGTTCTCTCAGATACTCTACACATAATCAGTTCCTCCTAACGTTCAATTGGAATTATCCTAAGAAGAATATATTTTTATAACTCAATTGGTTACTTCTTCATGGTACATCTTATAGTGATCAAAAAACAAACAAAAATAAAAAATCCTCAATAAAAAACTTAATTTTTTTAGAAAAAATAAATACCAGAGTGAGAAAAATATGATGGAATATTGCTTCATATTTAAAAACGTTTAGGCATGTTATACTACACTTAGAAAATAATGTGACCCAGAAATGGGACACTGTTGAAACTACTTTAGACTCTTTCAGAATATAGTAGTATTTCTTACAGCTTTAATTAAATATATTGAAATTCTCCGGAGAAGTCTAAAAAAACTTTAGAAAAGAGGTTTTCAAATCCATTATCGATTTACTCACATCCACTTTGTGTCACAAATATTCACATATTGTCAAAAATTATTAAGCCGTATGCAAACCTGGCAACGGCGGGAACGTCGTAGCCACCGCGGATGTTGTCAGGTCCCACGGGAACAGCAGCGGTCAGCAGGAGGCGCGGCTTCTTCACTTCCTGGGCTTCAGCTTCAAATGCCTCACGCAGTTCTGAAAGGTAACGCGTCTTACACTAATGACAATGATGACGATAATAATAATTTTTGTTCATAACAGAAAAACTATTAAGTAAAATAAGGATAAAATGAAAAATTTACGCCTTATGAAAATAATGAATAATAAAAACAGCCAATTCAGACAAAAAAGTGAATATATAAATACCACACAACGTTTCTGACTTCCACTTATCAGTTGACAAAACTCAAAAGACTTTTGAGTTGTGTCGCTCTAGGCTCTTCATCACACCTGACGAAAGGAACAAGGATCCCAGAAACGTTGTGTGGTATTTAATTTATCACATTTTTTGGCTGAATTGACTATTGTTCTTATTCATTAAATAAGGATAGTTTCAAAAATTAAACACCTTGGCTCTTACAGTGATATATGTAAGTAAATTCAATTAACTCGACCTTCCGAAACACGGGTAAAAATATTTTGTAAATTTAAATAAATATTTGAATATATTTTTAAGAAATATTTTTTTTTATACATGAAGGAATATATTTGTAAATTTTAAATAAGTAGCATCTCGATATATATCAAATTTTAAAATAAATATGTTGTGTTCATGTATTTAAATATTTTAATGTCTGTAAAATTGAAGACTATTTTCATTTTTTAAATAATTTTCTAAAATATATGTTATAAAGAGGAGATGTCAATCCTTTTTATAAAACTGCAGTAGGATTTGGCAATTATAAAATGTGGATACCAAATTATGCGAATTGTTACCGAATAATAATTTAACAATTAAATGAATAACGACGATCAAGTCTTTCTGGCGTTTAAATATCTGCTGAACTTAATAAATACGCGTATGCATGTGTTGAGAGAGCTTCGGTGGTTTACCTTTGAGCAGCAGCACGAAGTTCTTCTTGTCATCGGTTCCCTTGGGGTACTCCCAGTCCATGTCGAGGCCGTCGAAGTCGTGTCGTCTAAGGTAAGGGATGGAGCTGTAGATGAATGTCTGCCGTGAGTACCTTGTCGCCGACATCACCTTGAACTTCTGCGTGCCAAAAGACCATCCACCTGCGACAAAAAACTGTAATTTAATAAACAGTTGTTACCCATTTACAGGAGAGTTATTCGTCGATGTGTCTTCTTCGTGTGCGATTCTGAGCGTTGACGTTTTGAAACAGCCAATACCATAAATTCGAATAAATCGCATAATTTTATCTTTTTTAAAACAAAAACAGAAAACCGACATACCTGATGCAGATTTCTTAGGGTTTTTCCGGCATCACAGTTAGGCGAATTGGCGGATAGGATCCTTCAACTACAGCCCGGGGACCCTAGTTAACCCTTGGCTACCTTTCCGCATCCCCCCATTTAATTCCCCTTCCTATGTTATAAGATGAGAGTTGCTACTATGTGAATTACCCCATATATAACCTATCTACACATTATTATTATTATTACAAAATAATAACAAAACTATTATACCTGAGGTTTTATGTCTCTTTCTAACAGACACGCAATTGTAATTTTCAATAATACACCTGCATTTAAATTTGAGGAACCTGGGGGGGACACTAATATTTTTTATTAACGTATGTTTTTAATTAAATAGAATAAAATGTATTCTGTGACTAATAGCAAACATATTATTAGAAAATATAGTTTAAATGACATTGTTTCGTTATTTTTACCTATTTCAGGTTATTACTTTATTAAAATGCTATGTAGTTGTTTTTAATAAACTGTCTGGAATTGGTCACAAACAACTAATTTATTCTATGAATATTTTAATGATTGAAAAAAATTATCTTAATTCTTTCAAGGCGTTCTTAATCTTCTGATACTAAATTTAGACAATTGCTTTTCCCATTGAGGAATCTGTTAACATTTTTAGTAGTAAATCGATTAATTCTCTTCCATCGTCCACCACGTATTTAAAACCATAATTGTATTGTAAGTTTCTGCGGGTTAAAGTGATCAATATCGACAATAAACATTTAAATAAATTTAACAATTTACAAACATATTGTGTGATAATTCTGACCATTCTGAAAAAATTTCCTAGAGTATGAAATTTTTTTCACATTACTTTGGTTTCATAATATGAGAGAGGCAAAAATAAATAGTAAATTTTAATTTTCACCCTGTATATATTTCGCTGTGTCTAACAGCGATTTATTTCTACTTGCATACGTCTTTAACTGCTTAATTCTTTAATTATTCTACTCCTTCGTTCTCCTGATTTTAAAAATGTATTTATTTATTTACAAAAGAGTTTAACCTCGACGAAAAATATTCCGAATTTCTTATTTAGGTAATGCAGTTTTTCATTAAAAAATGTATTTAAATATTGTTACCGGATGGAGCTTAGTTCCAAAATTGTTTTAATTTTTTCCTTTGATTACTAAAAACAATTACATTATTTTGCAAGGAGAAATCCTGTTCCTCCTTAAGAAAATTAATCCGCATACAGTAACCAATTACATTTAGTGAGTATTTCCCGTTCCATTCGGCAGCAAATGCGCTTTCATTTCCCATACACAGCGCCTGGGAGCTAATGAGGTGAAACCTGCTCTCGTGGACGACCCCTGGAAAAAGTTATCTCAAGTGCGGCTAGACACAGTAGGAAGATGCGCCGGAGAAAGTGGAACGGGACCTCGCGCACCATCGTTTTCTAACTTAGATGCCAGTCACGATCGGATACTTGGCAATGATCACACCTGCAAATTACAGGATCCGCGTCACACACTTCCTGGCTCACCCGGCTCGCAGGTCAATATTAATGCTGCAATTATAACCGTTAGTTTCCCAGTCGCAATTATGGCGGATTCTCAACACTTGGAGTCGTGTTTATACAACTCGAAACGTCACGGCGTTGAATTCAAGATTTCCGGTAGCCTGTATTGGACCAGGAAATCGAATGGTCGACTCTGTTTCTAAGTCTTTAATAAGACAGAATGGAACATTGAACATATAATTACATTTATTTAATTTAGTACATGTTTCCACGTATAACAATCAACAGCTGGTAACTAAAGAGACAATTGTAAGAAGCTTCCTTGTTGAAGGGTTGTTAATGATTTTATCATAGACTTAATTCACATGTACAGGAATCTTTGAAACCTTATAGCTAAATTCAATCATCAGGCGATAATTCACTACCTCCCGTCCAATACAACAATGTAAATTTAAAAGCATATATTTTAATATTTGTAAGTAGTAGGAAGCAATTTCCTGGAATGAAAGTGTTATTGTGTCGACCCGATATTGTGTAACCTCATTTAGTTCCGTCGCGATCGAAGGTCCTTACCTAGAGCCAGAAGAACCTTGAGCTTGGGGTTGGCCTTCTTCAGCGTCATGACTCTTTCGTAGAGGCCAGTCTTTCCGTCCTTGGTCTCGTCGTTGCTCTCGAAACTGCTCATCTTGCCCTTCTTGAGCCAGCCGAAAGCATAGATGACGTGAGTGCAGAGATCGGGCAGGATGTCCTCGGGCACGAACTTGCCGTGAGCTGTGCGATACTGCGACCAGTTGGTGTAGTAGCAAACCACCTGCACAAAACAGAACACGTCAGTGACTTCTCGATTTTATTTGCAAAAATCATAGAAATTATATCAACCAAAACACACCCCGTAATGTGGTAAAATTCGTACACAATTACCAGAATAAGCTGTCCGAAATTATACTCAAAACTTTGGTGAGATAATTATTTAGTCTACAATTATATACACCGAATTAGCAAATCCTGAAATGTTCCAAATCTTTTATTTTTCTAGTATAACCTTTATTTAGTATCTCAAAACTCAAGTTTTTTCGGTATAATAAATGTAAAATATCCTTCCATCTATAGAATGTTGTGCTAGTAATTTATATAATGTATTGAATAAATCTGCTTAATGAATTAAAAGTCAAAATGTGCTCATTTTTTCTTATACTATTTAACACATGAATAACTTAATACCATTCTGTTATTAAAGATGGACGTCTTCCAGTGTCAGATTTATAGAAATGTTTTTCATGCGCCGTTTTCAGAATAATGTGCTTACTTTTCCATGTTCCCATACATTTATATTGGATTTTGATGAATTTTCACCCGTAAATTAGGAATTTTTTTATTTTATTCTAACTCCATTTGCTTACAATCTTCACAAGAAGAAATAAATAATATGTACTATTTAAATTTTGCCTTACAATAGTGTTTTTATTTATTATTAACGTCCCAGGGACGGGGGGTGGAAATTGTCAAACATGTTAATCTACCGCTTTTTGCGACGACTAAATATTTTTCGGGATCAATGATATTGATAAAATTTCTCTATGTGTTCTCTGAGTATAATTTCAACCCCTTTCGAGCTTAGCAGTGGAGCACCCTTATGGGTGGGGGTGGAGCAGCGCTACAATAAAATAACGCGAATATAACCGAGATTGAAGTCAAATCTAAAGTTATGGATTGATTTATTTACAGTCGTATCAACAGCTCCGGTTATTAGCGACTCATTTATGGGAACTTATTGGGGGACTGATATGACGAGCGTTTCTCTCACTGACACAAACATTCCTCGCCGGGATTCAAACCCGGTACCTCTGTGATGCGAGACAGTCACGCTGACCCCTACACCACAAGTGGTCTTACAATAGTCTTGCTGAGCAAGGATCAATTAAACTCTCTCCACAATTACATACTTTTCAGGGACAATAATAGTAAAGATTATAATAATATACTAGAATGTGTCTATACAAGTTTTTAGTCGAAACGTCATGGTAGGTCTGATGGTTCTTCGTTTTCTTGCATTAGAGTGTGTATAAGTTGATTGCGATGAGCACTTTGTACTATTTGGCATGGTTTTGAATTTCACTTTTCACTGCCGGGATTCTCAGATCACTTAGCAAGATTCTATTAGAAATTGGATATTTAAAGTAAAAGTTGTTAAGTGCATTCTGGAACTAGAAAACTTTTTTTGCGGTAACTCGCCTTTGAAGTCCGTTTTAAAAGTCTCGAATTCTATTAGCTGAAAGCGTGAATTCCTTAATAACTAGCTTCTCTCTTTAATTTCATGCTAAATAAGCAGCGTGACTGCGAATGAAAAAAAGTGAGTGCGTAATGCGTTCTGCAGGTATTACAGGCGGAGTGCCAGCTACTAGAACGCGGAATTTCTACTGTTGGAGAAACCACAGGAATGCAAGCAAAGAGGTCTACACCCGAGAAAGTAGAGCTGAGAAGTGCCGTTTCGGACACCGCAGTGTCACGCCCTAGACTCACGCCCGCGAGAGCATATCCGAACTCCAAACTCACGAAAGTGGTGCACTGATTTTCCACTGTCAGTCAACTTGAGTTCTTTTTATTGTCGTCCTAATCTGCTACGAAACTATTACCGAAGTATTGGAGCGCGTTCCCTGACCGTTAAATTCCAGAAGATTTAGGTTTACATCTCTTTGCTATCAATGGCATTTTATAACACACACAAAATCATATACCCCGATGACCAGATTCAATTATGTCATAGGCTAGAAAACCGGCGAGAGAAACGCCTGTACAAGAACCGACATAAATAGAAGAAAATTATCACTATAAAAATTACTAAACAACTGGAATTGTACAAAAACAAAAAATAATAATTTTCTTCAAAAATTTTAAATTAGGAGACACGGCGTGTTTATGATAGCTACAATGCGACAAATTGACGTGATTGCTGTTATCGGCTCTTGCATTGTGGAAAAGTTCCTCCGCGCCGCTTACAAAATTAAACACTGATTTTTCCTCGTTGCGTTTTCGGCATAAAAAAACGTTTTCGGAACCTCACAGGAACTTTCCGATTATTTTCCAGTTCATCAAATAGATTAAATAGAGCTCACTTTTCGACTTTTATTGTTGAAACGTCCCTTCATCTCTTCAACGCCTATATAATAGTTTCATAAATCTAAATTTTTAAATTTTTCCAAGTTAAATAAATCGTAATAGAAACCTGTATTCCATATTTCACACTTCTAGCTTCGGTACTTTCTGCTCCGCTTCGATACGTCAGTTCATCCTTTCATCCTATTTATCTATTCGTGAATAATTTATTGTGAGCTCACTAAACTAATTGTAAAAGCGCGAAGAATATTCAGTATTCTGATACACTATGTTTTAGATTAGATCTAATATAAACAATTTGTAAAATAATTTTGAATTAGTTAATATTCAGCATTCTGATACTATATTTTTTAGGTTGCATATCAAAACAAATTGTAAAAAAATTTTGAATAATTGTCAAGGATTTACAATTAGTTAAGAGATGTCTCAAAAATTATTCACCAGTAGAAAAATCGTAATATTTCGTGAAACAAATCGAAGAAGTTTAATAATGTGTATGTGTGCGTACGACATATGCGTTTTAAATATAAAATTTTTAAATACTAAATGACTTGTAAGTCACAAAAATTCATCCTATCTGAAATAACAATATTTTATTAAATGCTTGTATTATTCATATACACAAAATAACAGTTTCCCAAGATTAAGGAATATTCATTCTGCAATATAATATTTATATAAAAACAGCAGAGCCCAAGTATGTAAGCCTTTTATTAATTATTTTGATTGCCAGTTAAAGCTAGCAAACGGAAATTTAATTCTTCTTTCTATAATTTGCTGTCCTAAAATCATTTGAATACAGGGGTTGGACTATAAAATTCAATCAGTCGCCGTAGAAATTAAAGTTGTTCAAATATGAGGGTGACCTTACTCTACTTCTACTTAAACGACGCGAGGAGTGTGAGAAATCTGGAAGCTGAGGATCACGTCGTGACGATTTCTGTTTTCACGCGGGCACAATAACAGTTTCCCAAGATTTGTAATGACCACGTTCGACTTGGACACTTTTACTGAGATTAGTTGACTACCTTGACGCTACGTTCAGGCTGTATCTGATGGATCTTTTGGAAGCTAATATCCAGTTTTAGTGCCGATTTAGTTAAACGACATATCCATTGTTATGAACATGAAGTACCGTGTAATCAATTCTCTAACATTTTCAGTAAGCAATTTTATCGCCAGACATGCTCTGACCTTGATAGAGTTTGTTTCTCGTTACAATAAAAATGTATTCTACTTAACTTACTGTCATTACTAAGCTGCTGTTGTACAGAAAAAACAAAAGTAGAAAAAACTGTGACAGTGAAATACAAAAAAGAAGCTTATAAATAAATGGCATTGAGTCAGAAAATTGTTTATTAACAATAATTATATAAATCCACATTTCCTATAAATTTTTTGTATGATTTTTATATGAAATTACTAAACCAGAAGAGGTCCTAAAACATGTACAAAACGTCGGTATATATAATTTTCTCTTAATAAACAATTTTCTGACTAAAGACCGTTTATGTATTTATAATAGTCCCATTATAAATGTAGGAGAAATAAGTATAAATAGCTATAACTTTAATCAAAGTGTTCATAAGTGACGGAAATAGTAAAATATATTATAAAATATTTATATACGAAGAACTTCTATAATTTGAACTAATAAGTTTACTCGGAAATCAATTTTTATTTATAAAAATATAATTAATCCTGATGATGACACTAGCGACAAAATTGTTATAATCAAGTGATCCGTTTTCTCAGGTAAATATAACGTAAAGTAGTAAAGTAAACGGTAGTGTGTATATTAAGTGCCTCCGTTATCCTCGGGTCCTCTATGGTCGCACTTTAATTATTGGTCGATGGGTATAACGAAATTGATAATAAATCTTTAACATATTTATTTGGCATTAAGAACTATTACAATATATATCGAACCACGGTGAGTTTATTCAAATATTGTAAATACCAGTCTAACTAAAATTGTGTAAAACATATTTGCACGCATGAGAATAATACGTTAGAGTATGAAGTATATTTATAAATTTTAACTGCATAAATCATGGAATTTTTGAAACAATTTATAAATTTAGAATAATTGATGAGTTTAATTTTCACCATTTTCTTCTAAAGTGTTTCGTTTGAGAAAATTCTTATTAAAAATTATTCTTTCATTCTTTAAACATGTCTTAAACTAATCTCAGCTTCCCTAATAATAATATTTTTTGTTCTGTTTCACGAATCTTTAATATTAGCGTTACAACTATCACAGAAACGAGATCCTAGTTTAAGGATCAAAATCTGATTAATTCGTAAAATAAGTGGACCAAGTTAACAAAAATTAAAATATTAACCACAATATGTTTAATTTCTGTTGTTAAATTGCTTCATTAATAAATATTTTTATGATATTTCAGTTTGAAGTAAGCAAGTTAGTCACCGATTTTTTACCTTCTTTACATTATATAATATTATAGTGTAAGGTTCCAGCAAATGAAATTTTGATGTTTGTCTTACTTTGTAGCCTCCGCTGCCTTTCTCAGGAGCGGCGACGGCGTTGCTTTCGGTGTTCTTCCTGTTTCCCCCTCGAGGCGTCAGGTTGTTTCGGATGCGGAACCTGTTGACGCTGGCCGAGGTCTCTTGGTCGCGGTTACGAAGCTTGCTCGAGCTCGACGACGACGACGTCGATGTAGATGACGATGTGGAGGCTGACGAGCTAGGCCGTCGAAGACGCCGTCTGCCATTACCTGAAACCAGAAGAATACGTCAAACACCACTTGGCAATCTACAATAAATTAACATTTAATTGTAACTATGTTCATTGATATTCACTATTCTCTTAATTAATCAGATATGCCCTTCCGGATGGACCCTAGAAGTTTTCGGTCTGTTAAGACTTAGTAAAATCACTACAAAGAAGAGTGTCAGAACTTTACCTTCCTTAAAACGTTGGCGCTCTGCTGTTTAGCAAAGTATCATGCAGATATACACAATTTAATAAGACGATTTGGGATAGAAAATCATTGTAAATTACATTAATCCTATAACAGATTATTTGTGACCAGAACAGGTAAAATATGACGTAAACTATGTTTTCGAACAAGAAGGTTCCATTCGTCACACATCACACGAGACTATCGCATCATAGTACAGTATAGTCTTGTAAGGATTATGTCACAGAATGGTGATGTGAACTGGCTGTTCAGATATTTCTATTTACCCCATATAAACAGGTTTTTGCGTGGTTATGAGAAATCGGAATAGTTATTTAGAAACACAATTGTCAAAAAATACCGGTATCAGGTTAATGGTACGGTAAAGTGTACGGTTTTGTTGAAAATCAAAGTGTAAAAATGTAGATTTTGGGCTATATTTAAAACATATGTGCAAAATAATATTCCAAGATCAGTATGATCTGAATATTTTTTTATAATAAGTCATAATCTTAGATTAATATTTATTATGCAGAAAAAAGTTATTTTCCAACAGATCAAATATATTTTTGTACCTGCAGTATTCTGATGAATCATCTAACGGGACGAATTTTGGTTGAAAAAAAAGTCAGTATAATCATTTTTTATAATATATAATAATAAGGCAGCTGTTATATATATTTATTTAAAAGTTTTGATAGCGTTTACGGCGCTTAATTTTTTCAGATATACGTAACTGTTTTCAAGGCTTATTCCCGTTAATATTTTTCATCGACGTGGGTAGAGTAAAGGAAGGGTGTAAGACGACAATGATTTTGTAAAGACTTCATCTCGTTCATTCACTGTCTACTGGCGGGTTAATATCCGAAATCATCGACATAAACCATAATGTTCTTTCGGACGTGAACCGGCACTGGTCCCGTGATATACTTATTGTATTCTCCAGGTTTCTGGAACGGAATAGTAATACCTGAACTAGCATGGCTGACATAGATATAAAAAGTGAACACTATAGGAAATAAAACGAAAGTTTTAGCGTGGACGCATCACTTTCCCGGATCACGTAGCAGCGTGATCTGGGCAAGAGCGTGAAGCGGGACAGTCGTGCACAAGGGGGGGAATAAAACCAGGTCAAAAGAATCAATTATAAATCATGTGCCACGAAAGAAAATCGTTACAAATATATTTATTAAAAAATTCATTTCCTCAGGGCTACCTGAAAGTTGAAAATTGGCTAGCATATTGATCCTATAATATTTCCAACAAAAAAAGTATTCTCCCCGCACAGCACAAAATAAACAATTATATATAATCAGATACTGGATTTACTGAACGACGATCATCAAAACTCCATGCTCAACTTATCAAATAAGTTCAGTGATTTGTGGCATTCACTACATTTCTAAAAGATTGAATATAACTAAATAGCAAATAAGGTTAAAGATGACTTGTAATACCTATTCTTCAATGGGAGATCCGTAAAGAGTTACACACACACACTTTCTCTAAACAATTACTGACCTACGTACACTTGTTAAAAAAACAGCCTCGATGTAAACACAAAATACGGACGTTAGAAAAGTAGCAAAAGTTAAACATTCCAGAATTCGATTATTGTATGTGAACTTGTACGCATTTCTCTGAAAATATTTGTAAAATAAACACAAACTTTAAATGAAGATAACAAAAACGAATTCGTTTCTTAATAAGGAAAGGATAGAACACATTGTCAGAAAAATGATTTTAGAGATCTTCAGTAGGAAGCTTAAGTTACGTTCATGGATTGTTTTTATTTATGTAATTATATATTATTCGTTTGCGGTGTAAAGTAGGGACGTGAAGTTTTGTTTAACTATATGACTAAATTAATTTTTAATATATCTTGTTTACTGCTAAACCTAAACATAAATTTTTACACTTTTCTCCTACCGGAAGATTGACTTTTCTTATAACCCCAACACATAGATGGGGCTCCAGGTAATTGTTGAAGAAGCTATCTACGGAGAGGCCTTCTTCTCTCTCTGCTTTTGACTAATGATTCCGATACGTCGTAACAGTTTCTTGCTCTACCCTTCCGCAACCCCCCACGTCCATTACCCTCACGTAGCCTGCCGCTATAAATAAGAGAGATTTATGTTTCACGTTCGTAAACGTTGATCATACGGCAACAATGATCCGCTATTATCATTGGGACAGTCAGTCAGATGCCTTCAAATAGGAATTCATTCGGGAATTCTGCACATAAATATCCGTCTTCAGTCATTGTAAGGGCGTGGTACAAGTACCGATAGTCTGACCCACCTCATGTAGTTTATCTAGGGTTTTCTTTACATCACATTTTCAATAACGTGGGCTGGGCCACTTACTCTCAGAATGACCTAGTTAACATTTTACTACCTTCTCTCTTCTCTTCGTTTCGTATCCCCATTTTCATCCCTTTTTATACCTTCGGAAGTTTCCATGTTACGGATTACCCTGAAGTAGCTTGCTGCTTAAAAACAATACTTCTTTATGAAGCACCGAAGTAAACCACAAGTAGTTGGCTAGTCTATTATCCTAACTTTTCCAGAAATGCTATAAAATTTTATTCTGAAACGAGTATTCATGGCTGAAAGTAGCTTTTTGTGAGTTATCGCTTAATATTATGTTTTAAATGTTATTCTACATTAAGAGTGATTTCCTTCCACACGTTACCTGTCTAAAACATTTGTTTCCATTGCGATAGTGCAAACAAGTACACCTGAAAACTAGGTCCACCTATTGCTCATCATTTTTAACACTACAAAAGCTAAGATAATTTTTCTGATAAAAGACAATGTGTTTATGAAAATAATATTTGTAAAAGTCTTACTCCTCATAAAGTGGTCAATGAGTGTAGAAGGTCAAATAACGGATTACTTATATCCAACTACTAATACAAGCAAATATTTACTAAATAATTGAGTTTGTAAGTTATTTTGACATTTCATGGCAAGAAAATAAAAAGCAGTAACTTAAGTTCCTCATGGAAGACGTTAGTTATTTACAGTCACTTGAGTATGCTCTTCCGCAGTAACGTGAGGCGCGTCTGGAGACAATGACGCCGCGACTTTCTCCAGGATCCGCTTCCTACTTCCAGTCTGTTCACACCCGTCCAGTGTAATCCTTGCGGTAGAGTTCACGTGACACTTATCAACTCACTCGGCAATTTGTTCACCATGAGACAAGTCAAATAGCTGACTATATATCGTCTCGGAAATTTATGAGCAGTAAAACAGACCAACAAGTGTGCATCAGAAAATCAGCTTCTGTCATGACGTAAGTGAATATGAAAAAAAATTCCATCTGTTTCTTGCACATATCAACAGACAATATTTCTAGTCATACTAATTGTTTTACAAAAATAGTTGCAAAAGCATTGGGGTGTAAATATATCATTTTACCCTCCAATAAAACATATTAGTGTTAAAAAAAAGTCACTTATAGTCTTTATGGTCTTCAAGTTGCTTAAATTTATTCATTTCCCTGCCCGAAGATATGCAATAAAATAGCATGGTCGTTAAAATGGATTGCATTACCTTACGTACGGATCCTCTTAATTTTATAAATATTCGCTCTATGAAAAAACAAAAATAATGCTACAAATATGACTTTTATATATAACATAATTCTATATTAATTATAATTAATGTATATAATTCTAATTAACGTATATTAGCGCATACAATTTCAGAAAAATGAAATTATAATACTGAATTGAAATTATTGTCGTATCAACAATCTGAATAAAATTAAGGAAAATGGAATTTTTTTATATAATACAAAAATTAGTTTATCCCGGATTAAATAGTATCCGAAGTATTACCATGTTTAGAAAGCATAAATGTTTGTTATTAATTACTGCTCCTTCTAAAATTTAGAATATTACTCACGCAAACGATTAACAGTGTTTATTTTTAAAATGAAAAAAATTACGTCTCTAATTGAAAATTAATAATAAGAAAGATGCAGACAAAATAAGTAATAATATAAATACCACACAACGTTTCTGGGATCCTAGTCCCTTTCTTCAGGTGCTAAGAAGAGCCTAGAGCGACACAACTGCAGTCATCAGTTGACACAACTCAAAATCCTGACTTATTATTTTTAGTTTAAAACTTGTAAGTGAATACACTTTACCTCCACTTTGAATATAGGAGTTGGATTGTTTTCCTTTTGGCTGATTTTCTATCATTTAATTCTCTATCCATCCATTAATTTTTTATTTAATTGACTTCGTGAAGCTCCATCAAATTTCTCAAAATTTTCTATTCTCAGTATTTTTTCTTCTACCTTCTCTCTTAATTAACTTGTATTTGATAATTTTGTCCATTGATGGTAGAATTGCACCCAAATTATAAGTCTTTTTCCTTGGAAATTATTATTTCTATCTAAAATTTCTATCTAAAATGTTTGTGGCGTTTAACAATAACAGGTCAACTTCTCTTGTTAACACGCTAAAAGACATACATCATTCTAGTATTGATTAGTATGCATTATAACTACCCGACTGTCGATTTGTAAAGAAGAATTGTAGTTAAATAACAGCTACTAAAACGATAATGACCTACCCTTCAACTCACATGCTCCATTACATATTTTCAGTACAGTCTTGCTCTTAGATTAGTTAATACTCCCAGCGGGACGCTTTAATAAGGACGTAACTGTAATTTCGAGTTTGTGCATGCAGCCGTTATTTGGCTGTAGTTGTCCTACTTCAGGAGGTTACCATTTAGGGACTGTTTAGAAATTTCTCCCTCGTAACGATTTCTCCATAACTACAGCACCCAGGAAGCAGAATCGATCAAACACACTGCCGCACATTTTTCACTCTATGTCCATTGATCAGAAATTTCTAACCTAAGGGAACAAAGTTCCAGTGTTCTAGTTTAGAATGCAATAATTAACTTTTGAATAAGTTTGATTATATGTTGACATTAACGTCTGTCTAACTTGAAGATAGAATGATAACTGAATAAATTTAAATTTAATTTGAGTATTTTTAAAGACAAACGTCTTGAATAGTGTTTTGGGGTCAGGTCGAAGTGCTTCCAATTGGCGAACTTTCACATATGCTTGGGGCGGACGTGGAAGTAGGTAGAAAATTCGCTCTGGGCTTCGTGCATAAGGTCTCATCTGACTCAATTCAATTACTTAACAACTCAGATGCTCTACTTTCTATGGGTTTTCGCGTTATACATTTATTCCCATCCGTATCATTAAAGACTGTTGCAAATAAAATTTCTTTATTTACAATAGTCGCTCCAACATTTTTCCATTAGAATAATTAATTGTATGGAGTCGTTAATCAAATGTGCTAACACAATTGTTCCGTAACATGTGTGGGGGACTGAGTCGGAAAATAACCATTAGCTATTTCCGCCGGAGTCCTATTGTATATTTAATGCATTGAAGAACGACTAATGACCTACTATAAAGGTGCAATTAATATTTGTAATAAACTACATATGTGAAACGTAACATCTGCTTCTAACGGTCATCTACTCCAGTAGTCCACATATGCAACCCGCTATACGTCAATGGTTGTATTCCTATATTTACTTTCGTGTTTCTTACAATGTAATCTCTCTTAAGGGTGAAAGTATCCCTGACGACGTAGCAATCATACCAGCAGACTGCCCTCTCATATAGTCATTATATAAAAAATTATTGTTGTTTTTTATATCCACTGCATTGCACCCACCACTGGGAATCATCTGAACTGGAAATTCATAGTTAAATATCAAACGCTTTAATGTAATATTCATAGAGAAATTTAACAATTTAACATTTTCGGTAAGTCCAAATACGGCAATAAGTAAAACATTCAAATAAGTGTCAATTAAATATTTATAAAACAGTATTATCAAAATTCATCTAAAATATTATTTCGTTGCTCAGAAAAATAACATTTCACTCACACTATCACCGTGCAAATTAATATCTTATATAACTCATTAGTCGATTATAGAAACAGTTAGTACACAATTAAAAATCATAATGGAATAAAGTTGAAAGAGATTTTTTTTCACAAACAATGATTATTCCATTTTTGCCTAAAAACAATAGTTTTCCTCTTTGCTTCATTTCAAATTTTTCTTAACATTATTTGAATAGTACATTAGGTTATTCTACGAAACACGACACCTACGAGACATTTACTGTTAATTAATATATTATTTTCAGGTACAGAGGATGGTATATAACGTAAAGTAAAACACTCAAAAATGATGTTATTGATTTTCTGGCCCACTTTCTTCACTGCTGAATTCACACACTCAAGGTCAAGGTTCAAATTCGACGTATTTCGCTGAGATATGCCCGCACCGAGAAACAGTTTCTACAAAAAAAATAAGACATGAAAATCCCGCACACGGATTCACTCCTAGTTCCAATCCCCAGATCGATGACAGGTCTTTTTATATGTACTTAATTTATCCGTAGTATGTGTAATTATTATTAACAAAAATTCAAGTGTACCGTGTTGTTCCTGGTATGTTACGATAAGTTTTATTCTGTTTATAGCAGGTTGACACAAAGAATCTCTTTGCTCAACCACGTTGTGATTTAAACAAAATCCCTGGACCATTGTTCACCAGTTGCATAATCAGTCTCAATTTAATAAATATATCCTAAATTTGTTTCAATCAGAAGAAATGCGTGTACATGTAAATATCAATAAATTATATATAATTAGAATACCTATAAATTTAATGTTTGAAACGTATCTTGATTATTTCTATACTTGTTAACATAGCAAATAAATTTATACTATTTATACCATTTTTATAAGACTATCTTCCTCCCATCCAATTACTGGTAATTTATTTAATATGAGTGTCGTTTAATTTTTGAGACGTGTAAATTCCTGTTTTCCTCAGCAAAGATTCTATGGTAAGCGCTTTAAGGACTGCGAAAAAAAGGAAAGTGTATCACAAAATATATTAACTTCATTCAGATCGTCAAAGTAGAACATTACAGTGAGACAAAAAGCACATCAAATGACTTTCAAACGTCAACACACTTTTTCACTCACTCTTTTTCTAATTTTCTATACGAAAGCATCAGAAACATTAAGCAAAAAATAATTACTCATTAAAGGTGAAAGTTAAAAATTTAAATAATAGGGTGAATATTTTTTATTATAAATTAAATGTTTTTCAAAAGAAGAGATGAAAGCGAAGGACGTTTTTGTCGCGTCACTACGACGTTTTTTATGTGTATTTATGAGCGAGTGTTTAGCGGCTCCTGTGAACCCAGAAATTGGCAATGATACACGACTGAGCTGCGTTGGAGTAGTAGAAAGCAGCTGTCGAGCACCTGCCGTCCTGCCTTTCCCCGCTAATTTGCATGTGGCGAGCCATATGCGAAGCTCCGTGTGCATGCATAATGTTTACGATGGAAAGTTCGCAAGGCTACGGGAGGTCTCGTTAGTTCGATTTATTGCTTCGGAGGGGCCGGGTCTCAAAACTGACACCTTACCGTTTCTGTATAAGAGTCACAGTTCAATCAGCGTCTATCTATTTGAGCTTCAAAATAGCGTAACGGTCTGAAATAAAATATTTTCAAATAGCAACAAAATTACATTTACAACAATCAACATGATGAACTGAACGTGTGCCTGATTCTGTGGCCTTCTAGTACACGTAACAGACTCCAAAATTACGGCTAACTCTTCGAGACATAAAGTGCATGCAGGTCCTTAAAATTTGAGTCCGTGTGATTTGAAACATCTCTGAAGTCTAGACGACAAAATTTCCTAACCCCCGAAATGCTTATAAAGTAAAATTTTAATAAAAATATATAATTTCAACAGTACGGTGCCACATGTCCACAGCTCTTGTCATAATTTTCTTGGAAGGGATATTTTACAGAATTTTTATTGGAATGGTACGCCCAGGCCTAGCGATCTCTCCAATTTGTATTTATTCCAGTAGGATTATGAGAAAATAAAGATTAACAATAATAAGTTGCGAAATATCCCAGAGTCTCAACAGATCATCTCTTACACCATTGACCATATACCGCACGATATGTGTGAAAGAAATTACTTTGAGTCTCAAGTAAATGTTTAACAAGCCATAGTTATGTTATTTTCAAAACACAAATTTCAAAAAAAATTAATATTAAATAAACTATTATTTAATATTAAGTGTTCATATATATTAATTTCATTATAATTATGTTCTTAATTTTTTAAAAGCCAATATAAATTGAACGCCTTTGTAAAAAGATATTAATTACAAAACAATGAGAGTACTCATTGTAACTTCAGTATCTTAATTGGTGATTTTTGGGGACAATGATCTCAGAAATATTATCACTTTTTTGTCTGAATTAGCTATCTTCCTTATTCATGATTTTTGTATCAATTACATATTCCAGGGTCTTTCTTAAGAGTTACATATCAAGGAATATACAAACAGAAATAATCTAGTGAAATGTTTAGTTCCTTTGATTTTAGCACATTTTAAATACAAACAAATCTGACACTACGTTTCGACCAAAATATTGATTTCCAAGAGGTATCCATTTCAACCTCCGAGTTGTAACTGATAATGCTACAGGCACCACTCCAAGTTCAAAATTATTTAACAAGCAGTGAGTTGATTAAAAACCTGACCTGTTGATCAAAATGTTTTGTTAAATGGTCTAAGTTAGCCAACCCAACTTTTTATGAAACATTTTTCCGCATCTATTGTCCAATCTGGGCATACTTAATAATTTCATAGAAAGTTATGCACCAAGAAACTACAAATAACATGTTAATGGGCTACTATAAATCAAGATGAATTTGAAATGTAATAATGCATTAAAAATACAAATATTTTGCGAAATATGTATTAATGACATTTAAAAAATATTAAATTCACTTTAGAAAAGATTAAAAAGCTATATTATAAGGTATAGAGTTACTAATTTGGTATACTGAAAAGAAAACTGTACACGTAGACAAAATTAGAAAGAAAATTATAATCAACTGTGAGCTTCTCCACACGGACAAAAAGATGAAATTTATTATTATTATTCGTAAAACTATTTGGCGGTCACTACATTATACATTTCTTATTTCTAAAAATCATATATTACAATTTAACTTTCTAATGCCTTCTAGAAGCTCGGTTGATTGGTCAATTGGATCCTCTTAATTTCCTCACTTGTAAACATCCACGACTCATTCTTTATGATTGATTGAACAAACCTCCTTGAGAAGGTACTGAGCGGTATGTGGTTAGTATGCAGCCGATTAGGTGTTGCCGATGAAAGTCGGGGCCACGAGACCGTTCTGAATATCAAAGTAGCAGCGTTAAGCGCTTTCGATAGCCGTGCCCGCTACACACGCACCCGCTGACTCAAAACTGCACTGCCAAAATAACGTCAGGATACTTAAAAATTTACTTATGCTGCCTTTCAGTCAGTCTCCTTCATGATTTCGACTATTCGAATCTATTAGAAATCCCTATAATGTTTTTTTATATTTTTAAGAAAAAAAAACTTAATAAAATTAAAGAAATATGGCAAAGAATTGACTAATACCACGAGGAATATGATATCTATGAAATTTTTTGACTCGGTGCTTTTTAGAAAATATGCAAAATGAGTAATGTAGGTTCAGTCCCCCTTATCTCGTCCCTCTTCTATCATATTTATACCATGAACTCAAACACTAGAACCATTGAATATTATTAAGTGAATGAATAGACTTCAATATGTATCTATTTTTGCCGAATCTTGTTTATTTCCGTCGCCTTTATATTTCAATCTAATTAACTATTTTTTAAAACTAATTCCTTATTGTGTATATACGAAAAAATCTATCACTTATGTTTGTACTGTGAAAATTTCCGTCCGAAAAATATTAAGCATTAACGACCTAATATTATCATAAAAAATATTGAACTATCTAAACAAATTATATAATCACGTTTTGGTCTTAATTTAGGTTTTCATGAAATAATTTAACAATAACAAAATATTAGATCGAAAGATAAATTTAATAGACATAGAAAGTAATATGAAGGTAATCAAAAAGAAGTATAATACAGTTTATTGACCTTCTCCGATCAATTAATTCGTTTTCTATTATTTAGCTATTCGATAAAATCAGAATTTAAGGTGAAAACATAACTCTGTAATTTTTTTTCCAACTTTTAATGTTTTTGTTTCATAATATTAGGTCTTCAATGTGTAATATAGATTTATGTTAATTTTTCTGGAGAATATTGATATTCATTCACTTATTTATTTTAATTTAATTTCGCTTGTAGCACATATTTCACTATGTTAATTTTACGAGCTATGCTAAGTTCAGACCTCAATTTTTTCCACCATCAAAAGCTGAAACTAATTCAATAACTTCTTTATTTATGTTATATTACAATTTATTTCATCTTCTTCCATCTAATCTTATGATATTCTACATGTTGTACTTCAATTTATTTTCTTCCAACAATTTAAATGATCTTCTACTCTTAGCGTATTTATCTGTCACAGATTCCTTGACATCTTGTAATATGTTAACTGTTTTTCTAATCACTAAAATTGGATATGTTAATATCCTATTATTCCAGTTCAAGATCCCAAGATGAAGCCAATGGTTAATTCGTCACTAAATTATAGCCGTTTCTTATTCTAAAGCTTAAAACTGCGTAACCTGAGTAAATACTCTATACAGTGTTTTGAGGTCATTGATGTGGCTGCGAATGAGAACAACGTCTAGCTTATTTGATAGCTTCCTTTAATAACAACTTCCGTCACCGTGACTCACTTGTTTAATTAATGGGTTGGTCGCCTCCCACTTCTGTTTGAGAACATTCTGGAGCCACGTTCTCTCTCAGTAAAAATCTTAACTTCAATTTGAGAATCCGTTTACAGTCTCTAATTGGGGCGTGTCGAAGAAAATGTAATCAGCACCAACGCGAAATGAAAACTACTGCTCAAAGTCGTTTGCATTTCATTTGACAATGAAAAAGGGAATTTATGAATACTAATTTTGAGTTTGAAATATATATATAATTGACTAAAATTGGTCTTAAAATTACAAATTTGAAGAAAAAGTAATTAATTGTATGCCTAAATCCGTTTTCAACTCTGTGTAAAAATGTGACATATCGATCTGTTCGGGTCAACTATTTAGCATAAAAGATTATCAAGAAACGTTTTTCCTGCAATCCCTACCTAATAAGTTGATCCGAAGCCCTTTTACAACTTCATAACTTCCCGAAGCAAAAGTGATAGTTCTACTGCGCAAGCTGCAGCTCCCTGCTCCCGACAACCCAAATTCGCTCGTGTCTCGTGTTTTTTTCTTGTCGATTTTTGTTCGTATCTAACTAGATTCTTTAGTAGTCTTAAAAATAATACGTATGTTTCTTTTAAAAACGTAGTTCATAAACATTGTAAAGCTACGATTTGAGCTCCCCGCCACATTTTCCAGGGCAACCTCTATACCTTATTCGAGCTATAATATTTAGGGCTATTAATTTTATTCTAATATTTTTAAACACCTAGGACTATTCCTCAATCATTCGGAAGTCCAACAGAATACTTTCATATATTAACGTTAAAAAGAAAATAAATATTTTTAGTTACTCAAGTGTCCGCAAATAAAATAAAAAAAACTTTGAGAGAACGTTGACTGGAGATATTACAATAAGAGATAATTAAGGAAAACAGATGTTTCTTACTTGAGGCTGAATACACGAGATCAGCGAGAAGTATAACGACCACACACCAGAGGGCTAAGCGCCACATGCGCCGCGGCGCCATCTGAAAAGTAAACAAAATCACAATTTATTACCAAACTTTAAAACCAAAGTAACATGACATATTTAAATGTATCTTACAATAAAAAAAGGAATTAATTACTATCATGGTACTTTAAGGATCGATGTGACATAAGTTTATTTTCTATTTAATTTTTTTTATTATTTAGGCTACATGAGGGTAATCCAAATGGTGGCAACTCCCCTTTAATAGCATAGGAAGGGATTTGAAAGGGGGGATGCGGAAGGGTAGAGGAAGTTAGCCAAGGGTTAACTAGGGCTATTTTTAAGGATCCTACCTGGCATTCGCCTAAAGAAATGTAGGAAAAACCCTAGAAAAACCTGCATCAGGTAGGTCGGGCATTGGGTACTTGTCCCACGCCCTTCCGATAGCGGGAGAGGAGTTTGCTAACTTTTTCGCCAACTATATAATTAGCCTTCCACATCTCAGAGAGGAGTAACTAAGTTAACTTTTCAGTGATTTTCAACGTTATTTGGAAAAACAAGTAAAACAATTACATTCATGATGCACAATATATACAATATATAAATATTTTGTAGAGGTTAAAATTAAAAACCGCGTGTCGTTCACAAGAAAATTTAGTATAAAATTACTATAAATGTATATATTACAGTTCAAGACTCATCAGTATAATCAATACATGTTATTTCAAGCCATTTTCTTGTTGTAACCTTCATTTAAGCGTGCATATATCTACTAATGTTCTTCGTGTTTCGGTCAATTCCAAGCACGAAGAAGGTCAACCCAAATGTATTCAAATGAACATAATGTCAGAAATACAATAATATTCAGTGAATAATGTTCTAATATATATGTAGAGGTTATCATCGTTGAAACGTTAAGTAAATGGACTATCGTGACTCAAGGCTAGTAACAGTCACGATTTGTACGCATTAACCCTTAAATAAAAAATATTCATCTCAATATCTATAGAATCTAAGATTACACCTTCTGAAAGAAAATCTAATGTTTGGTATATTTACGATAACTTTGTATATCCTCTTTGCAAGTTTAGTTTCTTTACGCAAAATAATTTGCAAAGTTAACTGAGAGAAAACAATTTGTGTGTCACAACGTGACGTAATTTCGACTATAGCGATTATTTTTCTTAGAGGATCTGGTATATCCTTCCGTGCATGTAATTAGCTTCTAATTATTATTTTTTCAAGCGGGGAAAAAGGCGTGCCAAGATGAAAATGTGACTTCAGTTGGCCGCCCCCTCAGGTCCATGACCTATCATCAAGGATTTCACGGTGTGGTGATCAGCATACAAATGGTCAATGAAAAGCATAGCGAAGACATGGCAAGTCTTATCGCGAAGACAAACCTTGAACTTTCACATGTTCTGACTGCATAACGACCATATGGTTATAGCTCTAAATCCTGTATTCTCAATAGAGCAGGAATTTTCTAATAAAATTATTACAAATAATTTATAATTATAGCACTATAGAATATATGATATCGCGATTTAATCTACTAATGAAAGAGATTCTTTCCCGTTTCGTATAGAATCAAAAGTGACCCACTTTAGTCAAAATAAATCTATGTTTATTGTAAATCAGAAAATTTTTAGTGTTCATGAACGACCGAAACAGCAGTTCTGTGTCATCACTTAATTTTAAACGCAAATTTAGAGTTATACACGATATCTTAAGAATGTTTCGACCCTGAGCAACTTTTGACAATTAAAAGCTGCCAGGAATGCCGCGTAGTAGTCACCGTTGGAGAAAGAGCAAAGTTGAAGGTTGCTCCAGAAAACAGGACTTTCAACCATGTAACGAGGCTGACGCAGACTTTTCCAGAAATTAAGATGACCAATATCCGAAAACTTGAATAGAATTCAAGAGTTAAGTAATATGACAACAGTAAATATGACGATTGTTCTCCAAAATAAAATTTCTTTTTGAAAATCTGTAAAAAGAATACCAAAGTTTTCATTCGACAATCACACCCGTTTACAACAAGGTACCAAAACTAATTTGTAAGAAAATTCCATTTTGAAAAATATGAAATTAATATTATATAGCTTATTTATGAAACTTTAGCAGTGTATATAAAATATAATTAGATGGAAGAATTAATGTTAGTAAATAAATAAAAAAGTCAACACGTCAGAAACAATTTAATATAAAAACAAAGTTTAGTTCGTTTTTTGGAACTTCAAGTGTAATAAAACAATAAATATTAATTAATACAATTTATTTCCTTTAATATGCCATTTCAATAAAAAAAATTAAGTTTCTATACATTGGTTGTATTTTTCGGTTAATTCTTCGTGAAAAGCAATCGCTGTTATAAATTTCTCTCCATATTATCATTATTTATTAAAATTACATATTATTACAGTAAATAAACCCTATTCATTAATATATTTTGTTTCACTTTGTAATAAATTGTTTCTGGTGTATTGACCGTTTCGTTTATTAATAGATTTAATTGATGTCAGATAACAATTAAGAAATAAAGTTTTTGAGTTGATGACTGTGGTCATTCAAACGATCCTTCATAATTTAACTAAATAAAGCCAGTAAATAAAATCTGTAAATTTTACTCTGACTGCGTTCTCTTCGCTGTTCTAAACATAAAAGTGTGACATAATGAAAACACAAAATAAAATCTCACTTCTTTGCAATTTTAAGACGATATTATTATTATACACTTTTAGGTGAATGCCGTGTAGGATCCTTAAAATGCAACCCCGTGCCATACCTTCCGCATCCTCCCTTTCAAATCCCTTCCTATGTTATTAAAGGGGAGTTGCGACCACGAAAGTCTGTTCTTCGAAACAAAGCTCCGAGTACGATATTCCGAATAAAAACCTTGTTCACAGATTTAAATATTCCTAACGATTACATTTTGTAGTAAAGGTAATGAAAACACGCGTAAACTAATAATAGGTGATTTAAATGCAGTGTGTAATACGGATATTATTATATATTTACAATTTCATAATTTTCAGCCCTGAACTTTGTCTACGCGTGGTTTCCACACAGCCGAGCCAGGCGAAACCCTTACAACCTGTTCTCGTCTCGGCTTCCGCGTTTGAAAGTTGCACAGTCTGCCAGATGTGGCAAAAAAAATCTCTCCCACTCTTCCACGTGACACTCAGACAGCCACCAGGGTCCCGTGGGAAAAAAAATCACGACTATCGTAGAACCAAGTGCTTTAGTTACACCGATGAAAGTGACACAGGCCGGTTGGGAAATATACATTGTATCACCGGTTGCAGACTATTAATAGCAGTTGGCTCCATGATAACATACATTAAAATGTATCAATTATTTACATTCGATGATTGTGACCATAATTAAAGTAAAAACACCTGCGATGGTTAGAAAATAAAATTTTTAAAGTTATTTATTCGCAAAACCTTTTCTATTACTTGTAGCTAATTTTCATTTCAATTAAATTGCATCTCAAGCATTTATTTCGTTGACATCATAAAAATTGTGAGAAATAAAAAATACTTAAAAGTTTAAATGATACAGTCCTTAAATATATCGCTTTACGTAATAATTAAAAATGACCTTAACAATTATATATTAAATTAATCAACCATTATAACAGACAAAACATTGCGTTGTTTTCACTTTTTTAATTTTGTCTTTTCCTCTTATTATGATTTTAGTTTTGTTATTTCTTTTTATAATAACTTTAAATATAAAATTTGTTAATATATATATTCAAGATTTTTCACTTATTTTACCATAATACGATAATATAATAACCGCCAGATAAATTATCTGAAGTTATAAACAAACAGTAAAAATCAAAATTATTAATAATTTTTTCCAATTTCCATCTTTTAAATAAATCTTTATAATACGATTATTAAATTATTTAAGAACTTTTTTAGGATGAGTATATTTATTTTCAATACTTTTCTTCTTTTTAAATTTAGCATTATAGTTATGATTATTAGTTATTTTTTATATATGTTAATTTATAAAGATTAATGGCAACAAATATTAATAACAACATTTTTAATCATTTCAATATTTTCATTATTGTACCTCATAATAGTAATGCTATATCAACGAGATTAAATATCACAGTTCTTTCTGATATATTGGACGATTTTATAAAAATTTAACACACGTTCTGAATTATTTGGTTTCCAGAAACCACTTATTTTAAGAATACCATAATTTTTAATTATCAAAATATCTAAATTTATAATAAGTATTTTCTAATTAATAAGTCATAATATAATAGTTTTAATTTATTTATTTAATAAAAAACAGACGTAAAGTAAAATATTAATTAAATATATTGACGCAATTCTAATTCCTTTCGGTTACGTGTTACTACATTATTTTAAGTTCCGTATTGAATAGACAGTTAGTTATCGTTCAACACGTTATTACAATAGCTTTGATAAACATTTAAAAATAGTATTGTCTATTGTGTTAATAAACTCTGTGGATAAACCATTCGAGTTCATTTCAATTTAACTACCAGTACATGACATTCATCCTGTACTTGTTTATTTAATTTAAGATTTAGTTATTTGACCTTTAGTTCGCTTACTTAAATACATGGTGCTGTAAAGCAATCTTCATGCAATCCATTCAGCTTTACAAGAAATCCTTTATTCAGTTTCGTAACAAAGGTGATGAATAACATATACTATTAGGAGTGCATCATAGAAAGATCAGCGACACAATTGTTCATTTACCCATTGCCTGATTAGGAGAAATTATGCCTGAGTAAAACATTTAATTTTCTTTTTGATGACTTATTTCTCACATAACTCATATCAGAAATGGAACTTTCGAACAAAATTCTTTTTAATTTAAAAACTAAGCCATAGTTTTACGTCATTGAACTTTCCTATTATACCTTGAAGGAGCTTTCTCATGGTCTGCGGTTATTTCATAGCCTTTTTGGTTGTCATATTTGTAGAATTTGGTCGACAGTTTCTCGGGTGCTGTCCTTGAGTTAGTTGGCCAACCCAAAGCGGCGGTTCCGCTGATTAAGAAGTCAGCTGGCCGGAACATCTGGAGCAGTCACGCCAATACTTCTCAACGCATTCCTTCGATTTTGTTTTTTGCTGGTCACATTTTATATTTCCTATCAATGATTGTGTTTAATTTTAACGTTATTAGTAATCAATTTTTTTAAAAAAAAAGTCGAAAGGAATTTGTATTCGAGAATGAATTTCTAACAAAACTGTACAGCCAATATTACGATAATAGTCTAGTCTCCCTCAAATCGATATAACTAGCATAAATATGTTTCTGTTTACTTAGTTCAACAGGCGTTACACACCACTATTATATATTTCTCAGGATGTATCATCCCTTTCTTACGGTTTCTTCGTATTTGTATTATTGATTCATTTAAGACCTATCGTATTTTCTTAGGGCTTTTTCCTACCATTTAGACCCTGACGTCTTCTTAATGTCCCTTTCCAGCCTGTCAAATGACTGTCGTCCAGATCGCTAATGATCCTGTGGTTTCCAGTTCAGAACTTGCCCATCGGCCATCTTTTCTTCTCCTAATGAGTCCTACCTACTTTCGTTTCAGACTTCTTATGCGTTCCACTAGGTCCAGTACTCCAAACTACTTCACGCAAACTCATTTCTCGTGCGACAGCAAGTAGTCTTACCCGTCGTACACGATCGGGAAAATTCTTATCGAAGTCTCCTTTCCGTGTTCCAATACTGGGAGTATGTAATGGACAAATACTAGAAGATCTGTGGACACGTTCATTTTGAATGTCAATAAATTTCTATATAAAGCGCTAAATCCTAACTTTGTTACTTATTAGCTATTGAATTTTTTTGGGGGAAGAACATAACAAGTTTTTCTAATTCACTGTTGTATACTTCATTTTTCACTGCATAACCCGTTGATCTTCATATTTCTTTTCTCTAAGTTAATGCTTATTAACCCGTTAAATTTAGCGGCGCTTCGTCAAGTTGTTGTACTCGTAATGTGAAGGCTTGGGGTTCGAATCCTATTTCGACCGTCCACATTTAATTGTAGCTGAGATAAGGATTATTGAGGGTTGAGAAATCTGGTTACCGAAATCCGTCGTTGTGAGATGATCGTCGATGCTAACACGATGATGCTTCTTTCTCACTGACAAAGTATGCCTACCGCAGTACTGTTTGTTTTAACTTCCTTAGAATCAGAGACCTTTCTATCCTTTTTGTTACAATCCGTGAGAATACTTTGCATGTTTCATTCCTTGTGAAGAGCGGCTCAAAATCATTATTTACCTTACCGTGAAGCATTGTGAGTAAAAAAGTGTACGTTTTTCCCAGCATATCTGCCTGGAGCATCTCTAATTTCACCGACATAATTCTTAATATAAGCACTTTCGTCTCCCATGTATATTCTGATGAGTTGGTTCTGACCTCAAGGTTATACTTTTTCAAGTGTAATGGTATGTTTTGTGCATATTACCAGTTGACGCCTTTATTTCTTTCCCCTTCCTTAGCACTTAAAAGCATCAAGCACTGCTTTCGCACTGTTATTTCATACGTCGTACTTTATCTTCCACAGCATTTATAACTATCTCCCATTCTTTTAATTCATCCTTTTTCTTTTATTATTCTTGACACAACTACATCAATTACATTCTTCTTTTTTGCGTTTCCAATAAAATCTTTAATATTCCTTACTGAATTAACAAATGTTATAGTTTAGTTCATTTAGATCTATACGATTTTGTTGTTAAAATATCCGTTAGCATATTTCTATTCTGGTGTCAGTACTTTTCGACAACGTATAATATATATATATATATATATATATATATATATATATATATGTATATATAGTTTTCTGCGTTGTCGAAAAGTATATATAAGAGATTGAATCTGAGTGTTCCGTCGCTAAATATATGAATAGTAATTTTTTTTTCTTGACGATCAGATTTACAGTTACAGTTTTCACACTATAATCGTAATAACTCAATTATATATAATAGTAATAAAATTATTATTAAAATAATGATTCCACGATGTGTCTGGAAAGACATAATGCATGATATTTTACGGTAGTCAAAAACTTCTTTCGGAAATTTAAAATAAATAGAACTCAAAATATGTGTAATGATATTGTTTTTAATGTTCATATACCGTTTCTTCATAATTATATTAAGCAATTTATAATGCATATTTTTATATCATTAATGCAACGTAATTACATTGATTTACAAGTTTCTCGGTTATCAGTAATGGCGGTATGATTGTTATTATAGCTTTAAAATTCTCTATTTTCCTCCATGCTTATTCTGAATAATTTTTCTTTTCAATACATCTCTTTTCACACCATCAAAGCTGTTACAGGAGCATAATTATCTGATTAACCACGTATTAACCTCCCTATCCCAGTTCACAGTTCAAACAATTCCCGATCCTAGGATGAATGTAAATCGTTAAGTGCATAATTAACGAAGTTACCTATCGTTACCTTTAGAATCCATATTTCGTAGTTAGATAGTGGAAATTTCACTTTTTGAGTCGATATACAGAACAAGCTAAGCAATCAGTGCTTGATTGAAACAACCGAAACTTACCGAAAAATACTATCCTGTAAAAAGTCGATCCGAAATTATATAAGTTGTGCATATTTCGGAATAATATCCATAGTTCGTTGTATATCACCAAGTTTTAATTACATGAAATGTATTAACATGATTACATAGTTTCGATTATCAAGCGTACTTCATTAGCCCTCTTTTTCTTTCAAACGAATCCAAATGATTTTAAGATAACCTGAAAAGTATAAATTCTGATTGCTTCAGTAATCAGCGATGCTTTATTTGCTTATTGAGAAACACGATTCTTTAATACGGCTCAGTGAATCGTGCGCAGAAGAACAATGCTCAGCATCTGGTCTCAGCGAATGCTGCAATGAAATGCAGATCAACGGAATGAAAGGGAACTGAAGAGGAAGAAGATGGGAAGACACGGTGTTTACAAAACAGGTTCTGCAGACAGATGGTAATGGCCGGGCTGTTATCGTCCTTGCGAAAGTGCAGGGACCTCCCTTTCACTTAAATGACTCGGACGAAACGGTCCAGGAGCATCGAAGCTTCTTCAACACGTCATCATGTTGATCTCAAATGAAGTAGGAAATCCTGAATGGATAAGGCGTAAGAGAAATCTCGCTAAAGCAACCTATTAATTATTTATAAAAATACATGAGAAAAATTTTTGTCGTACAAAGAAGTCACATAATTGTCACATGGAAGTAGTTGAAATATTGGATGATTAATTATTAGTGCTATGGTTTTATGAAACTCTCACGATTAATTCATAATATTTCAGTGTGTTTAGTAATTTGAAAATGAGATTTCACCGTCTTATTATCGGCAATTCCAGTGAATCACTTTACAGGTTTTGTTTTATATTACTATAAATAATTTTTTGAGATCGATATATATTTCGTATTAATTTATCTTCTCATATAAACAATAATAGAACGCTTCGCGGTTTAATAATTTACCGGCAGTCCTACGAGTATTTGACTGAAGTTCGTGAATAACCTAAATGAATATGTACGTGTTTCTACTTTATGTTATTTCCATTATTTCCTAAAGGAAAAATTCTAAGATAGCCATAAACGTTAAAGGCACTAAAAATCATAATTACTAATCGACTCCACAATAAAGTCTGGGAAATATTTAACTATTTCCCCATGATGTTTTCTGGGCAGTTTGTTTCTCAAGTTTTATTCGATTGTCTTTCATTCGACTTCTTTCCATTGGAATGAAGAAATGATGTTACGTTATCTAGGACAGAAGGGAAGTTTTAGTAATAGACATAATCCTTATTATGACAATATGAGTTTAAGAAACTTCTCAAATACTCATAATCGCTAACTGTCCTTGGGATTATACGTGACTCCTTGGAACAATCTGATTCTCCTCTTCGTAGCTCGACAAAGGATCCTTAAACGTATCTATCCTGGCAATCGCCGTCGTGAAGATTATTTCCCAGTCATGGAACTGGCTGTGTCCGTGTTGACCCGTATCTTCCCCATTGTGTTTACAACTCTGAGATAGCCCACTTCCCACCTTGGGCGCGATGAGCTATCTGTCCCTGTGACCCAGATTCGCGGACAGAGAAAACATCGCTCTGCCTCTTCTGCTGACTTTTCGTAGTTTCTTTGTGAACGCAGAAATAAAGGAACTTCCAAAGACGTAACCACAAATTGTTCGTTTGCGTGGGTGCACATAAAAACGAGTATATTGTCTAGTGTATGTAAATAAGTTACCCAAACAGTTTAATACAATTGTACACATTTTAAGAGTTCGTCATGATGAAGTACTTACATTTTTCTATGCAAAATAATTGATAAAAATATGTTACATATCATAGTCCCATAATTCGCGATCATCCGTTTACGTACAGAACTTGTATTTCGGGCTATTTAATTACAACCTCTAATAATCCTTATTTCAACTTCCTGATCTCATCAACAACCATTTTTCAGCTACAATATATTTCACTTTGAAAAATAATTATCTCCTCGGTATAAATAGAACACACGAAAATTATGTTGCCTTAAACTGTGCAGATAAAATACCAGAAAGTTGGTTGGTATTTAACGATAAAATACCATTTTTGAAGTAAAATTTGAAATTTTCTATGTGTTTGTGAAACAAATTTTTTAAAATAATGGCTAGTGAATTTATAATTTCGATACTGTGAGAATATTTAATTACTCGTTAGGCTCAATGTAATGGAAGAAGATATTTTCTTTCATAGTCATTAACGGATTGTTGCATTACAGAAATTATGCACACATTTTCTGGTATGGATTAAGACACATCTAGGAATGGGGGATGTAATTTTAAAAATTCAAAACTTGCCATTATTAGCGTTGAATAAAACGTATTCGGAGTCGCTGAATTTGATATTGTCATACTAGAATTTTCAAGTGTCTAATTTCAACTCCAAAAGGTAAGGGAAGGAAGCATCCTTACAGTAAGGGTCGAGGTAGAAAGGGTTTACATAATAAGTAATGAATAAAAGGCCGAGATTTGTGTCGATTCCGGGGTTATAGGAGTCGCTGAGTTTAATTCTCGCATTAACCATAGTGGTTACTAAATACCTAGGCGACGCCGGGCACTCACCTAGTATTAAATGAACGACTGTCGGGCTGCAACACAAACAGCTGGTGAAACGGACGGAAGGTTTCTTGTACGCTTTGATTTTTCTAATATTACCGATGGATACGTGACGATTCAAAGCGAAAGAAAAAATCTACAATTACATATTGATGTGACAGTGTGCAAGAAAGATGTTCTATTAACTAATAAAACTACAAAAAATCTAAATAAAATATAATTGAAATATGGCCGTTATCAAAATTTAAAATTTTAGAACATCAGATCGTATAACGATTTTTTTATTTTAGAGAACAGATCAATTAAATTTTTACCTGATGTGAAACTTTATATAAATATTTTTTTACTCTTTTTAGTATTATATAATATTTTTATCCTACACTATATTTTTTCGGCGGTTACAGATACCGTCTTCACTCACTGAAATTGCAATTGTTACTAGTGTTTCGAATTTGAATCAATAATAATCTTTTTGAAAATATCAAATATCGCTTAGTTTTCTCCGACTAGAAAGTAGGAATGATTCTGCCACCATTTCAAATGCAATGAAATATCAATATTTCCACATTCACTTCCTGGACCGTATTGCTAGATTCATTACACCAATCATGAATTATTTAAAATTAAATTACGTAAATAGAACTTTGTATCCACAGTATGGTTAAAATATAAAAAAATTATGGTTTTTAAAAATCTTGCAACGATGACCTTCGAACTCCTATCGATAATTCAATTTCACGTTTCTGAAAAGCTGCTAAATTGAACAAATTTTTACCGTAACTCTTTGATATGATATGTTGATTAATTCAGGAATATTCATTTACGCCATGCTGAACCGTTTCGGTGGTGACTACATGGCACTTGGCAATGGGTAACTTTCCATGCCCTCAAATATCAGAAATATGCAGACGACCTAGAAATGCGAACACAAACCGAATTCCACATCTCGTCAAAACAACATTAAGGACAGTAAATGGAACAACTATGAAGTAGTATCCAACAAATTAACATCTTCAGAAAATTTCCTATAATATGAAACTATCATTTTTGATTTCGTCGAGTTTTTAAAATTTCAATTGACGAATTCGTCGTCGCTAGACTCAGGAAAGAAATTATTCTTCTGTAATATGTTTGTAGGTGACAAAAGACTTTCTGGAAACTTGAATAATATTTTTGTGTAGATTTTATTTACTGTAACCCAAATTCTGTTAATCATACTCTTTAAAGTGAGAAACAAGTTTCTAAACAAGAATCATTAATTGATTTTATTGTTGAAGTAATGGCATTTCTAAAAACAAATACCGGTTCTCTCAGAATTTATTGTAATGCTCTAAAGATTTAAAATTTATTTTTACGTTAGTTAATTATGAATGATATTTACTGTATTGATTTTCTTGAAAAATTGAATTTTAGAGTTCCTACTAGATCTCTTTATTGAAATATGTTTTGTGGTAATAAATCATGAAAGAGTTAATTATACCTTAAATAATCCCATAATGAGAATGTCAGCATCGGTTAATGCTTTATATATTTATTTAATTCATTTAAAACTTTCTGAATATTAATGTTGATTAAAGATAAGATTTTGATTTATGAATAATTATATAAAAATATAAAACTAAATGTAATTTAGTTTAAGATGTTTTTTTAGTATTCTATTCATGTAAAATGGTTAAAATTCCGTTACAAATAAACAAATAAATATAATTCCAATGGTTGATTTCTAATTTTACTAAAATCATTACCATGGTTGACATGAAAACATATTCTGTGGAATAACGGAGAATGATTATAGAGGCATTTGAAGTGTAGAATTGTCACTAGAACCAGTGGAAATTAATAAGGTTCTTGCTTATTCTTGGTAAGAAAATTATAAACGTTAGTCAATTACATGCTGATTATAAGAAGACTAAATTCGACATCTTGACACCAAATTCCGGAAGTTTGAAAACTTTGATTTTGTTTGCTTTTCACGACAAAACGGTCTGTCTGATTTATATATAATGTTTCCTTTGTGGTATAGAGCCACATGTAAGGATAAAGCAATATTAAATTGTTATTCTCCATCTTGAGGAGAAATGTGAGTGCTTGGTCAAGGATTTTGACCTTTTACATTAAAACGGATGAACTGTTCTTCTCTGAATCAGTATTTAACTTTGAGGAAACCTTAATTCTTTAGTTTGACCTATTTGGCTGAAACTTAAAAGAATAATGAATTTATAGTTAAAACTTTAAGGTAAAGTTAATGTTCCATGAATTAACTGACATGAACTACTTTAACATTTACCTTACTTTTTCTGTATTCTTATTCCTATCCTTAGACTGTGACAATAGAGTGCGCAACTCATATCTCCAAAAATTGTAACCCGTACTGCATATACGTATATGTCTCACGCAATCTTAACATCTATATGTCGCCCATTGTAACCAGTTAAATCGGTACGCTAATAATTTGATGGTATATCATCTAATAGATATGACCAAGATGTACTAAACAGTACTAAATAATTTAATTAAAACTTATAAAGCAACTACATAGAAATATCGCGTTCAAGAAAAATGGAAGGGAGCCTCAACCTACGAAAACCTAGTAAAATATCGGTATGGTAAAAAAATGTTGTTTAAGTAAGGAAACTAGTTTCAATACAGTGAAGTTTCATTATAGGCAACAGTTGTGCCTGGACTACCGTACAATAGGGCTCGTTCGTGAGTTCAGAAGCTTTCTCTTTTCTTTTAGGAATCTCGCCACTGACAGCTTTGCGTGAATTTAATCGATGAAGTTTTTCTTCTCAGAAGTGATAACCTGCTATATAATGCGCTGTTTAATTTCCACTTAACAAGCTCCAAGCAAAGCTCGCGAGCATGTAAGTGATGTAAAATCTCTGCATAAAAGAAATGACCTTTCGCTTTAAAACGTCAAATTGTATCTGTAACAGCCAAAAACCTGTTCCGCCTTGCAAATTCTCGTAATTTACTATAATGGAGCGTGCAAGGGTGAAGGCGCTACCAATTCCGTGGAAATGACCTTTACCAGGCTTTCACTTGTATACAATTCCTGGCACGTGTCCACGATCCAAGTGTAATCAAACTCAAATTTGAGGAGGAATGTGGTGGTTTCAAATACAGAGAGCAAGAAAAAGAGTCTCTGGAGAGATCTGCCAAAATGAGTTTCCAATTAGTAATACATATATAGTGAAAGAAACGTGGAATGAGAATCTGCTGAGTATTTGAACAGAATGAAAAGCAAAAGCCTATATGAAAATTTCACTGTTATATACAATAATATTTGAAACACTTTCTATTTATAAAATGTTATAACAAGATGCTGTTTTGTGAAATTTTGTGAAAAAAAGCATTGGGAATTGTGTAAATAAAGGACCGCTATATCAGTATTTGCATTTAGGCTCAGTTCTACATATCAGTTATTGGAATATTTTGTCAACAATATTCTTGCTAAAACTACACCGGCAACCTCAAACTTAAATTAAATTGAATTGAATTTTTAGATTAACAAACTACATTCAGATTAATATTTTTTATGTGTTTAGTAAATACGAATAAATAACCTGAACAATTAAATTGAACCCTATTACCACTACATCTCGTTTCGCAAGATAAACGTTAAGATACAGTCGTACTAGTCATTTATAATGAGATTTCATTATTTGATGAATTTCCCATTCAACAAAAAATTATTCTTGACGTATCTTTAGTGGAAACTACAATTACTCATATTGAAATATATACTTTTTTATTTATTATTTATTTAAAATCAACTCTTATTTAGAATTGAATAATAAGTAAATATTATTAAAAATTAGAAACTCATTCGACGTCTAGCTATGTAATTATGCTCCGAAAAAATTTTGAAAAAAATTATAATATGTCCACGAATTACGGAATGCTGAAAGGAATTTCTAAACTACTTCGCTTACTTCAATTAGTCTCTTAAGTTATTCTTATAATGATCATATATAAGTTATTCATGTAATGAACACAAAATTATTTTAGTGTCTGAATATATAACGCTAATATTGAAGAGCCATGGTATCATATGTTTAACAGCTCCATTGATTTTTCCCAAAGTCCTATTAAGAACCAGTTAATAGCTTCACGCTTTTCGAATTTAGATGGAAACTATCCCTTCGGGTTTCGGTTACTTTCTGCCTTGACGAAAGGTAATATCCTAATGGGTCGATTATTCTGACACAGCGACGGTGTAACCTTGTGCTGGACTCGATCTGGATTGATCAAGGCTGAACACGGTTTCAAGTGGCTTTTACAAACCGCCAAACTCCAAACGACTAAACGAAAGTCTAGAAACATTATTTTATTCTTACGTTATCCTCTTCTGACATAATACCGTTATTAAAATTATTGTGTGAGTATAAATTGCTTGTAACGAAAGTTAAACTTAATAAAATAATAGCTGTGAGAGAGATTAATAAGAAATGTATGTTAAAATCTACACGTTCACGTGATTGCTTCTGATTGGTTGTTTTGACATTGACGTAGTAAACTTTGACGTCAATTCCGTTATAATATAGTTAATACCCGCATATAAAAAATAACTTTAATAATAGAGCATAAGTTATAGATGGTTTTCAATCTTAGCCAAAATATATATTATTGTAAAATATCTAGAAAATTGTATGACGCTTTCTAAATAATGACTTCCCTCTTTATGAATTAAACTTTTTACGTCTCATGGGAGAGTTCCATTCAACCATAAACGTGTCACTTTCGCTAGCCTTGCCTTTTAAAGTCAGCTGAAACATGTGTGATCCTTCATGCATTTCTTCCGTTTTTGTGCATTTCCAACTTGAGAAAAAATGTAGAATTCATGGCAGCTTCTACACCAAACGAAATATGACGAATTTGATTTGATTCGTTTTGATTATTGTTTTCATATTTTATAAAACGGGGTTGCAAACTGTTCTACGTTTATGCAACATCATTCACGAAGAGTCATGATTTAAAATCTGATGTGTAGCTACTACAGAATTGTTATCTACAACATATTTTAAAAACTATTTTCCTGATGGATTATAAAGATGAAGATACTTCATCATCGCTGTAATATGCTCTGCACAATTTATTATGAACGCCTGTACCGTAACAGACAACGAAGAGAAAATTCCATGTTTCTGTAAGACGATAATAGTCACGTGAAGGGTAGCAAAGAGCGTTAGTAATTGCTGGCTTCTCATATTTGGCAAGGCTTGTGTTCGTTATATCTGTTTAACACGACTCTGTAATCTCATCATTTGCTCATTGTCTTCTCAAGATAATTGATCGTCGGACGATACAGCCCTTCCACTCCATTGTTCTGAGCTGGAAGGCCGTTGACGCTGCAGCCAGCAGAGAATAAATTCGTAAGGTAGAGTAGTTTTTCTTCTTTTTGGCCTTCATTCCTCAGGTGCGAGGATGAGAAGACTGCACAACTTAGGCATAAATCCGTTGCCAAGGATAGCCACTTTACAGCCTCAGCAGGATTTTAGTACTGCATACAGCATTATACCAAAATTATTAAAATGTTCATTCTTAAAGTGTTCTTCACGATAATATAATGGCTTGGGAATCTTTTATTATTTCCCGTGAAACTGGCTACTTAGCCTTTAGGTGAACTTGTGAACGGCTGCTGGTACAGCCAGATGATGAGGTAATTTTATGTTAATAGGCGAGTGTCCACCGCTCACAGACACTTTCCCCGTTTGTGGCCTTTGCCGCTGTTCTACTCAATGTGTAGCTTCCTGACTGACAAAAATTGTCCACCGTCACTCCTGAAATTTAATAGAAAAACATTCTCGTTTAGCCCTTCCATTCATCTACAGAAGCATATTCTGTATGTAAAATGGGACCGATAATTATCACAAGTTGTATACATAAAAAGATTGTTACACTTTTCTTCTATTTGACTAGATCGGTGGAAAAGTCCAATTCGACTGATCGACTCAGTTACGATTGGTCAACAAGTTGAAAATTATCTTGTTTTTACGCTAAACCGCTGGGGAAAAAAGTGATCAGCATGCTGGTGAAACTTAAACAATCAAATTAATTCAATCCAATCGTTTTAAAGATTGTTGTTGCAGCTTATGAGGCGTGATATCTACGACGTTAAAGATCCAGAAACAAACCTGTGTTTAATTCAAGCATTAAAACATGACGAATATAAATGGCTCAAGATGAAACTTCATGTATTACACAGCATATAAATTCGGAGGAGATACGTGTATCAATCATATATCGTACCAAAGGAATTTCAGATATTTAGTAAACCTTCCTGCCAAATACCAGAGTGTGCTGAGTCTACTACCGTATATAATTGGTAGAAATGGCGCCATTGCAGCCTTATAAATACAAAATTATGCAAAAATCAATTTCTGTTCATTCAGAAAACTCTTACGCCTAATTATAATTCATTATAATTTCATTTTGGGGATAATTAATTAATAATTAATAATAACTATCCAAATATTATGAAATAGCGTTTCATGATTTCCTCCAAATATCTGACAATACTGTATAGATTTCTGATTTATCATCCCCACCTCATTTCTGAATCTTTCCTAACTAGTCTACATCCATTTTTAAAATAAAATATGATTAGAGTTACTCACTCCATGAACATCATACCGACAAGTAACTTTGAATATAATTCGTATACTTACTCATAGATTTAATTGTGGTGCAAAGATATTTTGAATGTCGAGCATGAAGAAAATAATGCCGTATAGGGTTAATTAAATAAAATGTTATGAAGATATTAAATTATCTTACACTCGCCTACAAGAAATAAAAACCACTATTCAAAAGTGCTTGAATTTTGTTTCCATATGGATGATGTTTTGCTCAAGACGTTGGGAATTATGAATGTTTAAATAATTTTGTAAGAACATGAAGAGGTGATGGACCACGGGGACGGCCTGGTGGGTGCGAGAGTCCAAGATGTTCATGAGTACAGATCCTCAGAGATAACGGGCATACGTCTGAGGACGAATGTTGTGTTGAGCGACGTAATCCACGGGAGAGTCCCACGGCCGTGGAAGGACGTTGTTGGCTCCTTGTTGCTGTGATGTACTGCCTAGCGTTACGCCACATGTGAGGCAAGGAGGTGTTGCCCCAACACGAACGGACCCAGCAAATAGCCGGAGTTTCTCTTTTAACTCGAGAACCTAATTACCTTCCTGGTCAACGGGCGTATAGAACTGACAAGGGCCAAACTATTTCGAGACATAAGAACTTAAGTGCGAAGGAATACAATTCCGCAGAGTGAGTTCCATTCTGAAGAAAGACACCTTTATTAAAGAACGAGGTTCTCAGAGAACTACCACAGACTCCCTTGGTACAGTGTTAAATAAAACACAAAAATTAATGTCCGAAAGTATTAATAATTAGCAACTAATTCTAAAGTAACACGAATATTAAATTTCTTAAGCTCCTTTAATCAATTTAAAATTTTTTTAAAAAAAACATACCGATGTGGTTGTACTGTTAAATTAGTTTTCGTTATAAAATTAAAATGTTTAACTACTCAATCCAGAGTTATTATTAAGTATGTGCACTGACGACGTCAAATTTGAGTTGAATCAAATGTGTATAAATGATATACAGGACAAGGTATTTCAATTGAATATATTAACAGGAAAGGGAATTGGTCAAATAGTCTTGATCCAGGGAACACTACTCATTCCCACGGATTTTCTTTTAAGAGATTTCAATTTTCAGTGAGACTTGTGTTATCGACCGCGATCAATAAGTCACAGACGAAGTATACTAAGTATCGATTAAAGCATTAGAGATGATAATGTGTCTTCCATGGTTACTCCGATTATATATTTTGCTGAATGGTGCCCCTTACCTGTATTTCTTTCCGACTTTGTCCAGTACTTGAAAGTAAAAATATCTTTTTTATCAAGTTTGTAAGCTAATTTAATCTCATAGATATTTTAAATTTAATTTATATAATTGTATACTGTACTTATCCATATCTATAAACAAACTTACACATATTTTACACTGTATATATAATTCATTACTTTTCCAGCATAATTAAAGGCTGGGATAAATAATTATTCGCCGGGCTTCCAGTTATTTTGAGATATTTACGTAATAGTAATAAGACTTGCGAATAAAAATTTATTGTTCTTGATTGAAACTATTCCATTATAATAACTGAAATTGACGAATTGGTTGGAGTTCGAGTTTATATGCTACTGGAAAATTCGCCCACTTGTCTCACTTATCTTTGTGATAATCTTCATCTGTCATTTAACAATGGGCCACTCATTCATCGTGAGGATAAACAGTACTCCCACTGTCAACGAAAGGTTATCCGAGTAATTAAGCAACGTGAAGGTAGAGCGAGATAGAAAGATCAAATGCCACACAGTTGTTTTAGCTCAATTACCAGCAGGGAACCGGCTAATGTTTCCTACTGTGTAGTAATTATGAAACTAGACTCTGCGTACACTAGTAATAAATCAACACACACAAATTGCATTAATGCTATTATTATTTCACTAGCATACAATTACCAGCTATTCAGGCATTTTAATTTTTTCCGTGGTTGGCTCATTTTTCCCAAAGTGATTCACTGTTCTGAACACATCCATTACTACGACATTTACTGACCCACAACTGAAAAACTATATTCCAATTAATTTTCTTTCCAACAAACGTCAACTTAAATACTTCCGGATATATTTAACAATGTATTCAAGTCTTTTATGTATTAATAATTATTTATTTCTCTTGTTAAACTACTGCGTAATTTAAAAGTGAGGAAAATCCATACAAGGACAACATGGACGATGGTTTCAGATATTTAAATGTCGGATTGAATAATTTCCCGACCCGTTTGGAAGCGCTTGCGCTACAAGACGAGTTCCTCCGAGGATCGAAAAGGCAGATGTGGAAGTTGTAACGTGATCCTTTCAGGGCTTTAATAAGCTGTCTGCTCCTCCGTTCCCAGGAAACAATATACTTCCCTGTTTGAGTAGAAAAGATAACTAGTTCCTCGTCGTGTCGGAGACTGGATCCATTCACGGTGCCGATATTTAATAGCGAGTCTACACGCACTGCTGATCACCAGAGTAACCTTGTCCCATCGACTTTGGTACAATGTAAGAGACCATCCAATTTAATTCATACAGGAATGTGTGACGCATCTGACGGAACTATAAATAGGCCAATATTTGATGTAATGCGCTACTTATAATACAAAAAGATAAACGCCGGTGTGTTTGTAAATTTGTAGCGTCAAGAGAGAAACGTGAAAATTCGATATCTTCTATTATTGGAGGTAGCCTCAATGGATAATTTTTTTCTAAGATTCCCCAGATTCAAAGGATCGTTACAGGAACCCCTTAGCATAATTTCTCTCATTTATTATATTTAAATGTGAATTGAAAGTATAGGACATGAAAAACTTATCGTGGATCCCTCACTTAGTAACTGCAGTTATGTTGTCTTTTTACAATAACATAACAAATTTCACGACAGAAAGGAAAGTATTCGAAGGTTAACGCTGATGTTCCTTATAGCAGTGGTAGCATCCGCGAGTCACGCGAAGCACCTGAAGTCGATATACGAGTACGATTGTCACGACACTTCGAAGGCCACGTACATTTAAACGATTTCTTTGACCTCCCGGTGAGAGTTGTCTAACGTTTAACAGTTGAAGCCGAAGAAATCATTAACATACGCAACCAGTAATACGTAAAAAACAGGATGGTTTACTTCGGAATATTTCTAGAACTTTATTGTTGCGGCTAGCAGAGTCTCGCTAGATAATCTGGCACTCAGTAAGTGTAATAATGAGACATCACTGATTCTAATCACAAACTTAAATTTTCACAACAAAAATCCGTTACAGGATAATTTATATATTTACGGGAAAAGGCGCGTTACTGTTCGCTTTCTTCACTGGCGTTAAAGTCAGTCGCGTTAATTACATCGAAGTGAAGCAGGTTTTTCTCCATCATACTCATCCAAGACTTATTCCAAGATTTTACACTTACTCATTAATAAACAGAAAGATTTCCTTTACTGATAAGTGTCAGGCAGTATAAAATAATATCGAATCTTATAAAATCTATTTTATTACTTTTCGTTAGTGATAACATAAACTAATATAAAAAAATATTTTTACCCTTGACCCAGTTTATTTAAACTAAGGTGAGAAAGCCTCCTTTATATTCATAAAAATAACGAACAAAATATAATGATTTAATTTCATTATTTTTTTCTTTACTTTATTTTTCAAAGTAGCTATATAGTTTTTCAACTACCAGTTTTTATTTGCCTAGGGTAAGTATCAGAATGAATTTGTAATTTGATAATGGTAACAGTCATCGGAAAGAAACATTAATTTACGCATTACCCGAGGTTTCTAACAGTACTTGTTGACGACTATTTGGCATCTAAGGCGCACTTTATCTGATCGTGTTCTGTAATTGTCTGCAAGGAAAGACATGTTTGCGGATCTGGAGTAACGGTAACAGTTCCTACACACGACAGCTTCCTCCGCGCCGGACACATTGCGACCTTGTGGTCCTTTGTGAAACGGTTGCCATGGACTGTCGGGCAAGGCCACGAGTAATGGTCCCGTTAGTGTTCGCTTTCTTCACTGACGTTAAAGTCACTCGCGTCAATTGCATCTGAATGAAGTAGCCCTTCTCCATTTTAAGTGCTCTCGTAATTATGTCTACGCTACAAGGTAAAAATATGTTACATGTGCACGAATTACCACAGCATAGAAAAAATT
Organism: Zhengitettix transpicula; assembly: GCA_037074705.1. Taxonomy (NCBI): domain Eukaryota; kingdom Metazoa; phylum Arthropoda; class Insecta; order Orthoptera; family Tetrigidae; genus Zhengitettix; species Zhengitettix transpicula. The sequence continues at coordinate 41,763,635 of CM073592.1, read as the reverse complement.
CAGTAATATTTACAAGTATTTTAAAATGAAGTAAGCCTTCCACAGCATTGTTTGAAAAAAATAAATAAAATCTCCAGCCTTGCGAAATTTCCGTCATTACGAGAAACACCGGCAATAAACAATGTAACCAATATTCAACTAACTGTTTATTAATTGAAACGATCACTCATCGTTAGGATCCTTCACTATAATTTTCTCGCATATAATCTACACGTTTTAAAAATAATAACGTTTCCTAAATACCCTACTCGTTCTTCTATTTACGATTACTGAAACTTAAAAAAGCATATTGCACTTGATCTACGATGGACGCCGTAAATGAATGTAATAAATTTTAGAGTGGATTAATTGCTAAAGCAATGAGTCATTCCTTACAACATTATAATATATTTTAATTTTTGTATTCCTTAAGGCGGTTTTCATATTATTTTTATATGAAGATTGAAAATTCCACAAAGAGAGTGAGATGAATATTAATGAACTTCGGCAATCAATTAACCAAAGGGAAAGGTTATTTATTCTGAGCATCCTGTGACTGTTTATATCGTGATATTCTGTGGATAAATTTTATTAACTCAATTTTAAAAAGGCGACGTAAAATTTGTTATTTTTGTATGCCATTGATATTGTTGGCTTGTTTTTTAGAATCAATAATTATATTAACCGGAAAAAAATGGTTATGACTTCAAAGAAATCACTTGAAGGCGTCGTTTCCGACTCACAAAATTCCAAATTGAACGGATTTTGCTACTTTTTATTGTAAATTTCTAAATTGTGAATATATGAACAGCAACATTTCTTTCGGAAAGGAAGTGCAGAAATTTTAGTAAAATGATTGAGAATCAGTTTGTATTATAAAAAGTATAAAACTTCCATAAGTTAAAAAAAATATTTATCGCAAAACATAACGGTTCACAACCACTGCTTTGATTGTAAGAACGTTAAAGGTATAAAAGTTCATACTGCATGTCATTGTAAATTAATTATACAAAAAATATATACAAAAAATTTCTATTAAATAGTATTAAAATCATTTACCATTGTTATTACATAAAGTTGTCATGCTATATTACACGGTTGATCTATAAGTGAATAAATTTTTTTTGAGTCACATTGGTAGAATCAGTTTCAAATTTGTAAAGTTCATAACATCTTTAATGCCGAGCGAGTGCGTGAGCCTTGAGATCGCAATCTCCATTGATCGTGAGTGCCGCCTACGTAGGCGGTGCATAATTGATGATGTAGTTCGATGCTGTTCCGAAATGGGGCACATCGTCGTATTTCCTGCAGGGCGTGGTCGGGCAACCTTGGGGCCTGACCAGCCTTGGCCATAGTGTTGCGTGTCTGTCTGCCTGAGTCACTACGCCCGGCTCTACGCCTCTCCCAGATCCTCTGGCCACTGCACCCGCCCATCATCTTATCCAACCGACACTCACGAATATTTCGATAACCTTACAAAATGCGCTTTTTGCACGTTACAAAACTGGATAATGGTGCCCCTTCATGATAACCACGATAGTAGAACACAAAATCGATTTTATAAAACAACTCAAGTTCCAAAAATCCATTAATTTTACGATGGATGTTTTTTACTTTAGAAGAACGAGTCATCGGCAGCAAACACCAGAAAACATTAACTATTGATTCGAAGTTCTACTTGTAGTTCAAGTAATTAGCGAGTTTTTAAGATCGAGTCTAAAATGTGGACTCGGCGTACCATTCAAAACTATATTAACGTTGAAACGAAAACAAGTTCCGCGATCGCGATGTTACCGCCCTCTCGCCCCCGTCAACCAAAAATGGCACTCTGTAACGTAAAAGGTGACCGAGCACGCCCTGTTTATATTTTGCGCATAACTTAACTTCGTCTTTTTTGTATCCTACCAACGAATTTCTCTCAGAATGTGTGTGCGTTGTATGAAATTCAAAACAAAACAATTTTAAAATTTTATACGATACGATAACGACGTTCGTATGATGGAAAGTCGTCAATATACGATAACACTGAATTTGACTATATCAAGACTATCACACTTTCTGAAAGAACTCAACCAAATTTTCATTAAATATGGAGTAGAACTAAAAAAAATCGCAATTTGAAGCCCCAAAATAAATGTGATTATGTCATCTTTTCCTTACGTTGTATAGGTAGAGTGTGTAATGCTTATTTTTTTATGAGGGAGGTTTATAAACATATTTGAGTCCGCTGTTGTCCGAGTGAACACTCAGGAACCAACGGTTGTTTATCCAACCCGGAGTTCGGTACACATATTTTTCCGAGCGTGAAAGAAATGTGGGCGCGCCCGGAGGTTTGGTTCAGGATATCATTGAAAAAAATTTTCTTTGCCTTCTTTAAACTAGTTTAGAAAGTTACCTGGGCGATTAGAAGTTCGTGCTTAAAGAAAAACAGCCTGTCTCGAATGATCTTTAAAATATCCTTTGAAAATAATAAGATCCTGGTAGGTCCTTCAGATTTAGTATTCTTATAGCATTTTTTGATGCCTGACTGGTTGAATTAGAATATTAAATGTAAGAGGAATTCAGAGAATAAGGAGAATAAATAACGGGTAATAGATTTCAGAAAACTGAAATAAATAGAGTAATGATAATAATGTCCAAGAAAATGAGAGAAAGAGAACCAAATTCTGTTATTTGAAATGTAAGAATTCGTCTGCCGACTGGAGCACAGTATTTACATTACATTCGTAGTCATACGTAATACTGAGCAGTAGAAAGCATCTATCAACAATTTTTCGTTAACCTTTTAATCTATTATTTTACATAATAATTCTCTAATTCTGTCTCTACATAGGATCCATCCTCCCACATAATCCGTGTCGCATTCTTATATCTATGTCCCTTCTATCAAATGACATGATCTCGTGGGTTCCAGTTCAGAGAATACTTTACCCGTCTCCCATGTTCTCTTCACGGAATGTGAACAACCCACTGCCATCATATTTCTTATACGTTCCACTCTGTCTGTAACTCTAGTCCCACTTCTCATAATGATCTCTTTTCTGCTACCCAACATAACTCGCTCCACTCTACTTTTTCCCCCGTAACTTGCATATTGAGAAACATCCATCAACGCATCTACCATGCATTTCAAGAGCGAGCCAGTTCTGGTCAGCTAAATTCGTAAAAGTAGGGCCAGATCATGGCAACGACTAGGTTGGGAGTTACTAACGAAAAGCGTGGAGAGAGCAAGGCTGCACATGTGGGGCAAGAGCCATGGCTTGGAATTAGTTCCAAAATCGCAGTTTCATCGGGAGTATAAAATAAAATGCTGGAAATCAATAATTATATGTGGGAAAATTTTCATTCCTAACTAAGACGATTAACAACTCCAATAATTTACCTGTGGGAGTGTTTGGGGAAAGCCTTCATCGATAAAATGAATTTAGATTGAATCTGAAAAAGGAAATTAAGCGTTTCCCTCAACTAACTTATTAACGATCCAATTTAAAGTGAAGTGTAGTGTTAAACCGCAATTATTTCAGGGAGTGTTCCTTTTTATGGGTACAAATAGTATTAAGGACAGTGGATTATAGTGAGACCAATATTGGAAAACGAGGTAGCGATTTGAGATGCCTATGGAAAAAAATCAAACAGAATCGTTGGAGAAGGTTCATAAAAAGGCAGCTAAATTCGGAAAAGAAGGACCAGATCATGGTATCTCTAGGTTAAGAGTTAATAGTTAGATTATAAGTAATCTGTAAAATATTATCATGTATCTGCCCAATTTTAGAGTATTAAATAAATACATTTTTTACTAGATTAACCATTTTTATGTGGCGATACTCATTCATTCTCAGTATTATAAATAATTTGCAGTAACACAATTGAGGCTACATTTACTAATAAATATTATTTATTTATACCGTATAACAAATATAGTGCGTAATTCAAGGGAAGTCTTATGTGACTGCGTTGGTGTTCCAAACTTACATTTAACCAAATTAAAATGTTCTCTCAAGGTCAGTTACTGGATACTTTATAACAGAAATAATTCGTGGTAAAGGTTTTACAAGAGACTGGAGAAAGCCTGCGAGAGGATTCTCTCGCAGGTAACCTGCGAGGGATGTTCTCTCGCAGGCAGAACCTTTTAGGAGAGATACGAAGGGGCTACCTTAGGGTATGCCTTTTCCTCTCCGTTTTTGAACTAAGGTTCCCACAAGCCAAGGCTCCTCTGCCTGTTCTGAGAGGTGTATGTTCCGGGATCTCAGACCTTGGGCATAAGGCAAGAGTTGTCCGCTATTCCCATTGGAATAGTCTGCCAGCTGCCTCCTAAACTGGTCGAGGCACGGAGAATGGAATGCTGCGTTCCCACAGCAAACTCCTCTCCAGCTATCGGAAGGGCGTGAGACAAGTACCCAATGCCCGACCTACCTGATGCAGGTTTTTTTAGGGTTTTCCCTGCATTTCTTTAGGCGAATGCCGGGTAGGATCCTTAAACCATAGCCCGGGGGCCCTAGTTAACCCTTGGCTACCTTCCTCTACCCTTCCGCATCCCCCCTTTCAAATCCCTTCCTATGCTATTAAAGGGGAGTTGCCCAATGTGGATTTACAAGGTTTTAAAATTTTAAACATTTTAGTTAGTCGGCGAAGGGGAAAAACCAAGGGGTTTAACCAAAGTTATTAAAGCTTTAATTCAACTGCTATGAATTTATTTCTATTATATTATTTTTTAGTTTCTCTGGTTTGTCTACTCCAGCAATGCCTATAAATGTAGGTAAGGTAAAGGGGCGCCTATTTAAAATAGGCTGTCCGCGTTTGCGAAGGAAATCCAGGACAAAATGGGGACGTCTGACGAGGGGAATGTACTTTCGCGTCGCGTCGTTGAACGGAACAGCACTTGTCGACTGTTACTGTTATTATGAACCGAGCGCCGCCTTCCACGAAACGTAGTGATCAGTAACGCTTTCTAGAGACAGTGTACTCGCTATAGACGGCTGCCTTTGCCACCCAACTATTGCACTGCATCCACAACTTAAGTTATGAAAACGTCTGAATTACGAAAGCAGCTTGCTTTTAAGAGATTTGCATTAGTTCTACAGGTCAAAGTTCTGTCGCTTAAGCAACTACAAGCACGTTTTTCGAAAGTTAATTTTGTTAAGTGCTGTTCATATTCAGATTTTGACAAGCTTCAATTATTCTAACATCAAACTGTTACTAATTACAGTGAGGATACTGAGAAAACGTGTCTCTGATCTCTCAGACCGACTAACGCACTCTCAAATGTTTAAAAACAGAACACAATGCTTCGAATGTAATGGTGAAAAATAAACTTAATAGAACTTATTTTTCCGCAACTTGACCTCAATTGAAGAAAGCATTTTTTTTCTATTTGTCCCAGTAGCGGTAGGTTAACATTATCATTCCTAGGATATAATTTATATATTATCGTGACGAAATTCGTATTACTCCATATTTTATGTTGCCTCATTTGCCATTTAACGTATTTTAAATTGTCTTTCTTCTATATTTACTTCCGAATTTGTGAATTAGTCAATATTAAAATTACGGCTTTTTTTGAAAGTCTATAGTCACAAAATTTCAAATTCAAATTTCACTAAATATTCCGTACGTATTCTCAATATATATATATATATATATATATATATATATATATATATTGATAAAATGAACTTTCGAAATCATTATGACGTTATCAATTTTGGACAAAAAAATGTGTTTACAAATTTATCTAACAAAAGCTAATACAAACCTTAAAATAATTTCATGTATGCTGGGACGTGTTTAATAACTACGAGCCACATGTTCGTTTTTTAAAAAAATATGTGTACATAATTAGAAATAGCATATTAGCTTTACAATGCTCACCATAAGTTCCCTTAAATTTGCTAAAGCAATCAGCAACGATAAGTCTGAAGGTTACTGCAAGTGGCACTCACCTGAAACAAAAATATATTTGATAATCAAAATACATTGCTGAACCATTAACATAATCAATTGTTCTGAATATTATAAGAAAATAAGAATATTTATAAAAATTCCAATAAAAAACAAACAATTAATTAATTATATTAAACAAATTAAGCGAACCATTCCTATACAAGGTTCTCTGCTTTAATAACATAATTTTAGAAACCAAACAGATGATATTATTCAATTTGGACATTTCTATTCTACAATTACAGCCATTTCAATCACCCCTTTTATTTGCATGGAATATTATTACAAGTAATAAAATATTAAGTTTTAATTATACTATGTATAATCATTGATCAATTATTAAATCTAGAACGCCATCTTGCAAAAAATATTTGTTCCCTACGATAAAAATCCTTTCGGGGGAAAATTGTACCAATACTGTAGAAGAAATAGAGTAGTGTTGCTGGTTTAATTTATTCGTAAATTTCTACACGTTGATTTAGAGACTGCGAATGCAATTTATTCGCGTAATTATGATGAACGTGAACTTGTTATGTAACGGTACGTATCACATATTGTGTCTGTGCCAGAACCACTACACTCATCAGGTGTAATAATTTTTACCGTCTACGTTAAGAAACTGGAAGTGAGTAAACACTCGCATAAGATTACGCAGAAATCAGTATTCACAACACAAACCGATTGTAAACATGCGTCCTTGTTCTCTAAAAAAAATTATGAATAAGTATCAAGCAAAACTCGTGATCACATCTCATTTACTAAATGAATTACACACAAATAATTTTTTTTAATAATAATAATAATATAATCATATAAATACAGTGACATTGATGATAAACAAAAATCGGTGCCAAATATATTTTTTCGATAACAATTACAAAAGAGCAATTTATACTATGTAATGGAATAATTGTCATTTCTTTGGTGTTAGATTATACATTTGTTAGCTGTATTACTGACTCCGAAAATGGCCGTGCCACGGTGACCTAACACATGTTGGGACGGAAAAGGCAGCGACTGCAGCCACGAATAGGCTTCACGGAAACGCCATGGAGAAAGCACAGTCGTAAATCAAACTGCCTCTCACTGCTTGTCAAGGTTGATGATCAATAGACACCAACAACGGTAAACACCTCGTGAATATTGTACGTTCGCTACTGACACAGTTACTGCACGAAAATCTCCTCCAACATCTGTCCCATCATCAGCAGACCGATAAACAATTAAAACTCCTAATTTCGTTCACAATATTCGGATACAAAGTATAACATAACCCACAATTATGCTCTACATTGAAAGGTATTTCATTACAATCGTAGGAAATCAACGTAGAATATTTTTATACAAAAATGTATCACAAAAATTTTTAATTTTTGGCATCACCAAATCCAAATTAATTAAATTAGCTTGCATAAAACCTATTAATTCTGTTAAATGTATGACACCCCGGATCAGACGTCCTCCAATCTAACCATGGCACATTATAACCCGGCTCTTTTTGGGTTATCATTAAAACTTACTGTTGATTTAAAGTCCCAAACTCATCAGTCGAAACAAAAGTCAAATTCTCAAGCTTTTAGTTATGTCGTAATTCAATTTCAATGTATCAATCAGTCGCTCACCGTTAAATTGTTATTCAATTGAAAAAACAGCCTAGTCAAAAAATTCTGCCGAAAAAACAGAGTCGTATTTGATTCAAATGAGATTTATCTGAATGGTGGTTCATCAATTAGTCACATACTTCTATTATATTCTTTTAATTTCTACCTTAAATAACCAGGGTTACTTAATGGTAATCCAGTAAGAAGAAATATTCCATCTTCAAAGAAAACTACAATCAGTCGGAAATGACCTAATTCTCAGTTTTCCTAATTCAAATTAAGGAACAATTTTCCTTTTTTATTTCACCCGTTTCTTGTTACTCAAAACTCTTTTATTAAAATATTATAGTTGTAAGACTTTGTCCAAATAGAGTAAATAAATGCAACCCCTCGTATTGATCTAGTCGAAAAATATTGTTCCTTGAAACATGTCTGGCGACCAGATTACTAGATTTTGCAATAGATACAATCTCCCCTTCACCTGAGAAATATTTCGGTTCGGTAACGTCCACGTCGCTGACACAATAAGCGAGCAAATCTGCAATCTCTAAACAATGCGTCATGAATCGCCACAATAATAACGAGATACTGTAGATTTTAATCTTCGGACAATACTCTAAGGAAGAGGAAAACAATAGCTGAGAGGGAAAGGAGAATGCAAAGGGCGCAAGGACTATCTCTCTCTGCACACTGGAAGTGTTGCGCCTCCCATTATCATGGCGGTGTTAAAGGGTCAACAATAATTAACTGTATTCTCATTCCATTGTAATAAATCACTTATTTTGGTTCTAAATCTTTACATCATTTTCTTAATCATGATTAAAACTTCTTTTGACGATCACTAACATTATTTTTTGATATTTTAGAAGTAGGTAAAAAATTTTAAACATCAAGATTGTTATTATTTATGCTTGGAAATTTACAGCGTTTTTAGGTTATGTATATGATACATTTTTCTTTATTCCATACAAAATATTTACGTTCTAAATAAGTGATACATTAATGTGAATTATATGCATTTTAGGATATAGTTGAAATTAATCTTTACAATCCTCTGTATATATTAGATTGTCGAAATATTTTAGAAAAAGAAAATATCTAAAGAATTTATATATATATAGCATATCCGCATTTGAAGTCACAATGAGTCTGTTGGGTTTTGTCTGTCATGTTAAGAAGAAGAATTATTTTTAGTATAGGCATTGGCAGTACTGAAACATTCATTTTAAGCAACTGTGACCTTGTTGACCATTGGTTCTGTCCCATTCAGCCTGTTTTGTCTAAATGATGCAGCATATATTTTCACCCTAAGTGAATAAGAATAATAGTTGTAATCTTGGAGGCGCCGTGAGCAGTTCTGTCTTGGTGAGAAAACTGAGAAAAATTAAAGCGATCATAAATTACGGATATGAGTCGTGGTTACTGTTCGATTGCTGGCGTTGCGTCGCGGTGGAAAACGTGGGACGAGGTCGGACAACTCAAAGACAGACAGCAACCAAATAGGATTTGTCTACCTAATATCAGCAGTTACTAATATATTATTTAAAAACCTTGAAGGAAGAAGTAATTTAAAGAAATGAATAAATCTAATAATAAAATGAATTGTAGAAAAAATAAAATAAAACGGAGCGACAATACTACATGTGAAATTTTGTATGAATAGAGAAAGGTTTTAAAGTTCCTAAAAACTCTTACAACGTATTTAACACAGTCACGAGTTTCAAGATTTTGTGCATTACAGTCAGTTATATATACTTCAATAAATGTGAGAGCGTTTTCCATTTTGGGATCCAAAACAATTAGTAATGAAATGAAGGTCCCGAGAACTTGTCCCCATTCCTCTTTTTCAGTAGCGGCAATGGACAATAGAAATGTTTCCTGTCCGGCGTGACTGACACGAGTGGGAACTTTTTTTTCCCGTTGAGTTCCGGCACGCAACAAGTCCTTATTGCTTGGGGTTGGAGACATCAGTAGAGAGACCTTGGTAATAACATCTGGTTTAGATCCGACATGCGGCCTTCGGAAATTATAATTAGCACAAAAGTCATGGACACTGACTAATGTACAAAAAAGATTTAAAAGCTATAAATTGCGATTATGACATGGTAGTATACCTGACTCCAACAACAGCCACCGATGATTCTTAAAATTTATAAAGTTACATCGAATACACTATTCTTAAATTATCTACACATTTCTTTCCAGAAGCTACACACAGGTCAAGTAAAGGAAACTGGTTTAATAGCAATTAATAATATAACCAAATAATAAACCACAACGCTTTCAGAGCTTTTCTTTACGCTATAGGATGCTTTCTTTCAAGTGAATGTCATTCATTGATGTTTTTATGTTGAGTTTTGAGTTCCGGGAGAAGCCCATCAGCAGGAGGACTCCTCTGGAGTCTCCTTCACGTGATCAGCTGTGGCCAGCTCCTTGAGTAGCCTTGTGGCCGCGGTCCAAGGCGTGGTTATTCCAGAAGGTGAACCTGTGCTGGCCTTCGAGTGTCCTGGCGGTGGCGCAGATCCTAACAGAACTTCCTCCACTAACATGTTTAGCTAAATCCTATTCAGCATTCTTCGAACGCCATTCGTAAATAATTTTTAATAATGAGAATCAGCTTTAAATTTGTCAAAATAGAAATTCTTGTCACATCTACTTTAATTAAAAAACAATAAAATTCTACAATAATGTTCGGTCTATTTTCAAACCATAGTAATGTGATTCATTTATCGCTACGTTTGTGTTTCTTGCGAAAAAGAATGATTTTATAATCACCATCTCAATATCATTAGTTAAATAGTATGATCCATATGATGGCAATCAAACAAAACAATAATAAAAATATTTTTATTAAACTGTGAAATGACCATTAATACAATTTCATTGAAAATTTCTTCCTCATCCGCGAATATTCGATAAATGAACTCGACTTAGTTGATGTTTTAATGTTATAAAAGTTGGAAATTTCCTCATCTTGTAACACTCACGCGCTTTTATTTCATCTCTTTGCCTTAATTATCTCAAAACAAAGACAAAAAATGTCTCTACATGTTTCATCACATCATTGTTAAGAAATTTCAAATTCAAATAAACTGCATAATATCCTTCGAAGATTTTGGTACATGGTTTTCGTCAAGAAAAATTTATTCGTACGCGAAGTTTCCAGAAAAGTATTACGTGTATATTTCTTCTATCATACGTACCGAACTATTCCCATACCAAACGCAGTAGCACGACACCAAACTAGGTCTCCAAACTGGATATAACTAAGTTTACTGAACGATTCATATTTGTGTTGTTAGCTAATGTAGACTTTCTTGGTGAATCGCCTAAATCGAGTGTTGTCAACGTTTCAGTCAGCCATAAAAGACGTTGTGTTTCACACAAACTGCAGCCAGGTTTGAAATTCAAGAAGACAATTCTCATTTGTGTCTTTCTCATCGTTAAAATATACTATGAAATTTATTTGCTCTCAAAATTTTCTTTGAGAACGGTCGATAATATTCTTTGAAATTAGTTACTAGGTTCACACCCTTACGAAGTTTTAAATCCTTTTAAACCTCTCAGTGACTTTTGTAAGAATCTAAAAATGTATAGAATCTAGGAAAAATCGCATTAAGGGTGAGAGGATTAATTCCGTAATACAATTCACAATTTATGTACTCCATTTTTTTAAAATAAACACAACCCAGTAATTTATAATATTAAACTATCAAATAAATAATTTTTCAGCTTATAATTTCGGTGACTTGTCGTCAACATGCATAACTTCATTATTATCGGCGATTTTTTTATTTGTTTTCAGATGATGTTGATCGCTGCGATATCGTGTATTGAATTAAATTATAAAAAACTGATAATTTATTTTCCCCAGATTTTATGCTTTACTTTCCGTATTGAAGTGATTAATGTCTGACAGCTATTCGAAAGTCTTGCTTGGAGCTTGTACGAATTAAGTAATTAAATTAATGAATGAAATTTTCCACCTGAAGTTCCCACAAGGCGAGACGTTCTTGTCAAACTCGTGTATGAAAGTACCTTTCCCTGTTCCTCAAGGTGTTTGTCCACCACTAGCTAGCGGAAGTCCAAGAATGTTGTTGAGGGGCGAGGTCATTAGAGCAAGGCTGTTCCAACTCCACACTATCACGTGAAGTGCGTTCACGCGTCACGGAATTCAAATTGCAGCCTTCACCTCGGAAAAATCCATATTTGCAATTTGCGTTCTCCATATTAAAACATATCCTGATTGTATCTTAAAGTACAAATATGTTTGTTGGTGTTACCGAACATCAGTTCTAAATTTTTGCTTCTCTCGAATACTGATTCAACAATATTTACAGAACAAAATAATTAAGACGTGAGGCGGCATACTCAGTCATTTTATTCAGCCTAGAAATATTTTACATAAAAACATTTACGTTAATAATTTTGAAAACATAAAGCCCAAAGCAGGTTGAACAGGGAATTCCGCCCCTGCAACCCGCAGTGCAAGAAGCCGTTATTACATTGTTACTATTCCCCAAATATGAAGTTAAATTATTACTGGGAATATTTAAAGCCTGAATATTTACGCTTTGGTGATATATGACAATATGCAATGGTATGTGTTCAGAGGAAGATTTTTGGGATTTTGTTTGGTTTCAGAATGTCGCGCGTTCTAGAACGGGTTTTCCTTGATCTTTGGTAGAAATTCAAAAAATCTAGTTAGAAAGACTATTTATAGAATAATTAAAGGAACTATAGAATTTCATTACACATATAATTAATGGAACAAACGATAATTTGGTGATTAATGAGATTTCATTCGGACAATGAACTGTTGCAGCTGAAATAGCGTCGTTAGTTCCCGGCGCTAATCTGCTTCAGGAAAGTTACTGAACAGTTATCTCTTTTGAGCAGACCAAAAGCACAAAGGTGTTCCAGTTCCTCGTTCAACAGAGACCCATTCCTGCCTCTTTGTGGCTCAGTGACTTAACAATGAACACTGCCAAAGGCTAATTAACTGGAAAAATTATCACTACTGGAAATTTTGAACTGGATTGCATCGTAGACCTACTTAGATCCACGTTAATGTCATCTGACCGACTGAGGTTTAAATGGAAGAACACATTCACTGCTCGTAAAGGTTCTATTAAAAAATGTTTGAAATGTTCAACAACGTCACGTATTTCAGTTAATATATGTAACTTTTGATTTTTAAGTAAATAATTTGACTCTTGGCCAATTTCTTCTAATTATATTTAATATAAGTCAGATACAGTCTGAATATTTATTTATAAAATGTACAATTGCATGTTCACGCCTGATACAAACGTATTTCTCATTGTGATGCAATATTTTATCAATTTAGAAAATGAAAATTGACTACTCGTAATTTGTACTTTCTTGCGGAATGTAAGATAGTTGGTAATAGAATTTCCGTGGGTCCGAGTGAAAAGAGAGCCGCCAACATCTTCGGTGGTCATAAACACAATTGCTTTGCTCCACTTTATATGACATGGGCTTCTGCTGCAGAACTATTTCCTAAAAAAAATTGGTCTTTTTATTTCGAGTATTAGAGGTGCAATAAAAATATTTGGTATCTAATTATATGTAATAAGTCTACCATCTGTTGCGTATCAAATACGAGGTTATCTAACAAATTATTATTTAATCCCATATTTCTTTACAATTGCCACTAATCAATCCTGTCATCTGTGCGACTGAACGTCGTGATGATATACAGTCTAATAGACAGTATGGGAAAATTGTCGTGTGTAGGACTTTACCTTGCACCGTTAGTATTCCACGAAACGGCGGATTGGGAAAGTCCATACCAAAATTAATATACACCCTATTAAAAACCTTTGTATACGCTATTTCACACGGGTATGTTTTGTAGTACTGACCTACTGCTATACTATTTGGATATATGATGTCCGATGGAATTGGGACGAACAAATAAAGTATTTCTCGAGCATCGACTTTCCCGCTGGTATAACTGTTATTATGGCGCCTGCGGACATGTGTGTCAGTGGGCGACCAGGGCGGTTTTACACTCTACTTGCAAGCCACAGGAAAGCGTACCTCGTAATATCCGACCGATATTTCCACTAGAACACAATGTTCCGGTTTTAGACTGCCGTTCAAAGCTATGATCGCAATTTAGATCCGGAGGAAATCGGTGATTTTCTATGGTTGGAGAAAACTTGTCCCTAGACGTGGAGATCATTCTAGCATAACTTTTGTTAGTCACTTCAATAACAATACTAAATTCCCATAACTCGATTAGGGCGCATTTTTAACTTCTCTTCAAATTATTCTTTATTTCTGAGAAATTACCCGAAGTAATACCAAATTACCTTTATTTGATGCACATGAGAATATTCTCATTATTTGATATTTACTATTGAAAAAAGTGCTCAATTTTCCTTCATTACACGATAATTAAATTTGATAAATAAATTCATAATTATGCTTTCGCACGTTTAGGAGTGTTTGAAGCAGAAATTATTGTTAAAAATTTCCTCCATTAATTCGTTATTCAAAGAACAACATTCATGAAAATTTCCAAGAAATTTAAAATTAATATTTTCCACTTGGGGGATTTAGTCACTATCAATTCGTGTCAAGGTTTTCTTATTCTGATAGATACTTTCACTTCTATGCTGAGTGATGATGCAATACTGTGCAGCAATTGCATCTTGTTTTTATGCCTAATGAAGGACGGCGAGTACGGTCTGAACCTCAGGAAGTTATGAAAAACCCGCAAGTAACGGTTAATTTTGTTATCAAATCTGACATTTTTATTTTTCGCTGATGAAGATAGACTTCTATAATTTACGTTTATTACACTGAACACGCTATATTTTAAGTTATAACTGTTCGTCACTTTTTAAAATCATGAAACAACTTCTTGTTTTTTACCTAGACCTTGGTCTTTACGACAGGTAGTACAGGATCAATAATTTAGAAATTGTTTATTGCTAGGTCTCTTATTCACTATGGTAATAAAGTTTTCTGTAGAACTAAGGGTACGTATCGTTTACTTAACCTGCTTCGGAAGATATGTGATGTATTCAGACATTAATGTACATTTTCAAATCCTGTGAATGAAATCTAGATATTCAATCATCTATTGCGTTACATATATTAACTGAAATACGTGACGTTTCTTCATTTCGATTAGGGACCTCTTCAGGCGTATTTAATAATTATTTGAGAAATATAATGAAAAAAACATCTAACCAATCACGTATATTAAAATAATCATAAAATTTATTGGATTAATGTAAAAATATTAGATGCAGAAATAAATTACTCTTAACGTTTGATGGGAAAATATTAGGTTTAATATAAATTCAATTAATGTAAAACTTAAACACAAATGTTAAATTACTTTTATGATTCTGTGTTATTATGATTTAAAAAAACTATTCTTGTAGTTTTTAAATGTTTAATCCTTATGGTTAAAAAATTCAGTTGTAACATTTCGAGTTTTGAGAAGTTGCTGAATGGCATTGCTTACTCTCTATTCGGCAATGGAAGTTAATGGAGGAGATCTAAATTTTTTTCTGTTAAATTGTTTTATTAAAATTTACAACATATTTTAATTTTTTTCTTTAATAATGTATGATACTTAATTTATTAAATATTTTGAGATTAATCTCTTTATTGTTTTTCTCAAAATATTTCTCAAATAATTTTAGTCAACATCTGAATAGGTCCCTAATCCAAGGGAAGAAACATTATGATGTATGTTAAACAATATATGTAACTTTTAATGTTACTTACTTTTTGCCAATATCCACTTATTAAATTTTTTATGTTTGGTTACTTATTATATCATGTATGGAATTAATTTATTGTGGTATTAAACAGAATTTACCTAACTATGGTGATACGTCATATCAGTTAATCTATCATTCAAACTATTATCATTAATTATAACGATTATTGTTCAAATTCACTCACTGACTATTCCATTGATAAAGAAATATTGATCGTAAGACAGAAAGGTTATTAAAATACAAGGTACAATTAATTTTCATGACGGAATAAAACTCTGTGTAAATATAAGTGCAATGGCAGATAAAATATGTTTACTTCGTAACTCATAATTTATTTTATTATTATTCGAGGAAATTCACAGGATATTTATAATACTAAATGTATTTCATTACTCTGACGAGTTACCTTGCTTAATGTCAAATGTCACGGTTCTGAGGTACAATAAGGCAGCTACCAGGAATTTTTAAACGTACCGAGAAGGCTACTTCACCTACAGAGACAACCAATGACGATAAACTGGTTTCAATGCTGACCTCGAAAGTTGAACTTTGTGTTTCCAGGTGGTGGTTCATTTGCCGAATAATGTATCAGACAGTTTGTGCCAACTTCGTACAGGTTTCCGGAACGCGGTCGCGACACGAAGTAATACTGCGTATAGGTACAGCTAATCACGTCTAGTTTTATATACAATATAGGAAAGTAGGAGAAAAAATATAAATTCCACAAATGGTTAAAAGCTTCATTTAATAGAAGCCCACGTAATTATAAAACTGAGATATTATAATACGCCTTCTATTTAAGTCACTTATGTCATCCACTTACCGAGAATTCTATTAATAACTCTCGTATCGATTCGAATTATGCATGACATATTTAATTTATTATTTCTAATTTTCTGAAGGACGTCAAACATTTTTCTATGTCAACATAATTTGAATTTCAATTAGACGAAGAATAAAGCGGAGAAGTATTTTTAAGTAATTATAGAATTCTAGATCACATTCAATTTAGAAAATCTCTAATTGGAATTATACTCACTATGCATATACGTTACTCATATTTTATATAGGTCTATATATAATTTATGCGTACAGGTCCGCTGTTGAGTAAGCTCTGGTTAGTACGAAAGGCATACTTCAGACTTAAATGTTTGTTTATAATAAATTTCTATTTTGTACATTCCAATGATGGCCACCACAATTTGACAAGATTTATAAAAAAATATTCACGAAGTGCAGTAGTATCCCCTGAAGAGGGAGGCTAGCGCCTCCGAAAATTTGAAATGTTTCTTTCTATCCGACATAGTGACACCGGACCTCTCTCTCCAATCCATATGAGATATATATTATTTTTAATTATCATTTTGCACGTAAGACTGGTTTGTATTAAGAAACAGTAGCTCCTAATCAGAACGCGTCTCGTGTTGTACGTTACGTTATGCCTTCACGATGAGCACTTGAAGTACCGCTGCCCGTCCCAGACATCACTTTCGCCATCATTGTGATGCAGGTTAGTTCCGTTGAGCTCGGCCCTGCTCATCAATCACTCCAGTCAGGTAACCTCGCATCATTCTCTCCATTGCATGTGTCCTCGAAGGCTTATCTCCTTGTAGTTCATAGCTACATGAAGGTTTAAACACCCTTCTAATTACATGTATAAAATGACAAATTAAAAGGAATACCACGGGGAGGCGAGTTCGGAAAAATTTAACCGTTGAGAAAAACATTGATGCTCCAAAATACCATGAACCATTAATAGACAGTAAAGTACTTAAATTAAAGACTGTGGCAGATGCGTGATTTTCGTTCGTTGTTGTCCTTCAAGAAATCCTTTCTCCAAAACAGGATAAAGATAAAGTACGCATCAATGAAGTAAATTAATGTTATAAAACAATACTTGTAACATTGGATTAATAGTTAAAAGTTATGTTAACTACGATAACATCTCATTTTTCACGAAATAATAAGTATTATAAATTCAAAAAGTCATAGAAAAATTTAATCTAAATTAAATATGCATGTAAATTTTTTTATCTATTTATCTCCTAATTGAAGGACTTCTGGAAAAATACAAATCTAAGAAATATAAATGAATGAAAACAGATCAATGAAACGCTTAAAAGTCATCTTCCGTGGTTAATTATTCGTATGTGAAAAATCTTTATACAGACAACCTTGCAGTATTATAAAAATAATTACCTGAATTTAATGAAGATTCCTCTTCGATATTTTTATTAAACTGAAGTAATACGATTTTTTAATTAAATTTTATCATATTATATAATTCTGAAAATAAAAATTAAAATATAATACGCCTGTATAAAATATAATACTTAGATGAAATATCCAAATGCAGACAAAGTTAATTCATGATATGAATACCACAAAACGTTTCTGAGATCTTTGTGGCTTTCGTCAGGTGATTGGAAAAAGCACGAGAGCCAGAGCGATACAACCAGTCAATTACAGTTGACAAACTCAAAACTCATGCCTAATCTAATTATTAATGCTGAAAATATTTGTTTCGTAATTTATAATGTAATTAATATGAAATCATTTATATATTAACTTCAAATGCACTATACCAACTTTTTCAAAATTATATAACTTTGTATAATAGTATTCATGTTTAACTCAAATTAATGACTTATTTTATAGAAGCAGGTAATCGTAAATATGATAATAGGGATCGTAGGTTTCATTCCAACCGGGTAACGACGATTGTTTGCCACAACGTTTCGATGGCTTGGACAGCCACATTCTTCAAGTGAAAACTCTTCATCCATAAATAGGCTATTATTATCCCCACTCTTTTACAACATATCCTTTTTTTCACATAAAATATTTAATGTCATCAGCCACGTGATGTCGTGTTAGTGAAACACTTAAATATACCTCTGATATTGATCATGTGCGATGAAGAGGATGCCTTCGAAACGTTCTGCGTTTTTCCAACCATCCCTGGTTTATAACGTGAGAACTTTTTATACAATTAAAATTCGTCTTTCCTATCACGACGTGTCACTTACGCAGTTAAAGCGTTGTTTACCCAATGATTTCTCTAAAGTGCAAAGCCTAATGAGACAACATTCTCAGTCCACTTAACGCCACTTCCTTCCCCATTTCAAGGTTGCTTCGACGCTCCGGGGCCCAGTCTTGTTAAAACAAGCATGTAATGGACTTACAATTACCATTACCTCAGCATTGTTGCAGTAACTGGTCTCCTTTCCTTTTTCACCTTCAGATATTTGCATACGGTCCAAGCGACTTTGCTTAGAATTACCTCTTTTTTCTAGTTGGAGAGACACTTTCTCTTCGAGTTAAGTGAATGTCGATAATCAAACCAACAACCTGAATTAAATTGATGGTGAAAATATCAAAATTTCTTGTGAAAAAATTTAGATTGTCTTTATGACGACTTGAAAATTTGTAACTGCTTCCTATCACTCATCCTCCATGTTCATATAACAAGAGTTATTGTTTCTGCTACTTTTTTATTCAAAGTAGTTTCAGTGTAATTCATATGAAATTCATCATTATAACAGTTTCAGCGAAACAAATAATGAAAGTACGTTATTTAATAACTTATCTCCTATTTTTATTCAAAAAATATTAATGAATACGATCCTGATCAACTTTAGTAACTAAAGAAAAAAACTTTTAAAAGAATCTAACAATATCTTAATTCTTCTAATGTAGTCGCATGAAATGTTTCCTTAACGCAAGTTTTTATTTAGATCAATATTTAACTTATCTGTCAATTGTTTATTGCATTTGAATTTATTTCGTTAATATATAGCAAAATTGTCAAATTGAATGTTATGTTTTCTGTTTCAGTCAGATCAACAGTAGCATATTTTCTAAATATTTACAAAAAAAAACTACTTTTGTTGAAATTACTTCTATTATTGTTAATATTTTAAAGGCAATATTTAGTTAATTTGCTATTTCCAAAAACCACATTAATAAGCCCCATTAATATATATATTTTCATAAGTTAGTAATTAAACACGTCTAACAAAATTTAATATAAACGCTTATGGAAAATTAAAAACGTCTATAATGTTAAAAATTAACAACCAAATATATGTTTCTTCAAACCTTCCTCAGAGCTATTTAAATTTACACCTTCCTGTGATTCAAAATAATCCGTATATTTTAATACTTTATGTGTTATTTGATTCACGTTTTTAATGACCATTCTGTTTGCCCTGTGTAACAAGAACTCAATCAGTATTTATTTTCCGAGTGGTGATACGTAATTTTCTTATCATCTACACCTGCAAAAAGCAGCAAGATTTGAAGAAAAGTTATGTGGTATTTATTTTAATAAATAATAATTTTGGATTTTTATTAAACTACTCCTTTACCTTTCTTATAAACACTAATACTCATCGTAATTTTTTTCGTTCGGTTAAAATTTCCCGGTTTAATGTGAACAACCATTTTGATCATCAATTAAATCTTAGAATAGACTAAATAACACTGATATCATACTGATCCTTTCGTTAAAGTTGATGGAAACTACAATATCTTGAGCGACTGGTAGTAATAATTTAAGGATCATTTATATGACCCAAGAGAGACTGAAGTACCTCGATCGGTTTAAAAATTTTATATACAATGATTATAGCACGGGGATTAGATCGGCAGAAAATAATTGATACACTCTTTTGACTCAATACATTTGCAATATCATTTCATTTTGACACTTAAAAGATTTAGAATTATCCGGTATATAATTTATTGCGAACTAGAATTTAATACACAGTGTAGTAGAAAGCAAATTCTCTGAACTTTCAGGTAATGATTTTAAAAATTATTTTCGTTAGGCGATTAATGATTTTTAAACTGCTGTACCAGTGGCTGTCGTCAATGAATAAAGCGCTCGCAGACGCAGTAATAGTTTAAGAAAAAGTATTTCTCTCTACACGTTGTGTTTTTTTCTCTATGATTATAGTTTCCAGTTTAAAAGAAATCAAAACTTTCCGGGAGAGTTAAATATCTTGAATACAATCTCAGATAAGACTACTTAACCATCATCACAACCTATAAAAAAAAGTTTCCCCGACGATCAAATAGTGATGGAAAGCATCTGATCTAGATGAACTGATAAAGTAGCCGGTCTTCTGTGGGAAAACAGTGCTGGAGAGTTTGGAAACATGGAAGAAGAAAGCGACTCTCGCGGATGGGTGCGGTTGCCGACGCCTCGCGAATGAGAATCAACCTGTCGCACCAGTTCCTCCAGCCTACAATTTCGTCCTCAAGTCGTCAGCCATGGGCGACGTTACACACATACGGCATACCGGCTCCTGATAATCATTGTTTTCATGTAACTCACGCGACGGTTTGATGGGAATCTATAGTGGCAATTTCTCTGACATTTTGAACTAAACATCGTTCCCGGCCCAACCTTAGAGAACACTTATCAAAAAATTCGCTCTCATAGTTACATTTAAAAAGATTCTGGTAGATCCTAAATTGTATGAAGGCCTGCGAGGGCTATTCTCTCGCAGGCAGTACCTGCGAGGGATATTCTCTCGCAGGTAGAACCTTATAGGAGAGATACGAAGGGACTACCTTTGGGGATGCCTTTTCCTCTCCGTTTTTGAACTAAGGTTCCCACAAGCCGAGGCACATCAGCCTGTTTAGAGAGGTGTATGTTCCGGGGTCTCAGACCTTGGGCATACGGTAAGAGTTGTCCGCTATTCCCATTGGAATAGTCGGCCAGCTGCCTCCTAAACTAGTCGAGGCACGGAGAAGGGAATGCTGCGTCCCCACAGCAAACTCCTCTCCCGCTATCGGAAGAGCGTGGGACAGGTACCCAATGCCCGACCTACCTGAGGCAGGTTTTTCTAGGGTTTTCCCTTGCATTTCTTTAGGCGAATGCCGGGTATGATCCTTAAACCACAGCCCGGGGGCCCTAGTTACCCTTGGCTACCTTCCGCCACCCTTCCGCATCCCCCCTTTCAAATCCCTTTCCTATGATATAAGAGGGGACTTGCCACTATGTGGATTACCCTATACATAGCCTGTCTACACCAAAAAAAATACACTTCAAATAAATAAATATTTTTCCCAACAAATCTTGTTGTCGTACAGGAAATTTCCCCGTTAACTATTATTCAACAACGATTCCACACACTCTTATAACAACTTATAAAATAAATATTTTTATATGTACGTAATAGCAATCAACTTCAGCGTAACTTTTTATTTAATAACTTGTGTAACATTATACTTCTTTTAAGATTTGTCTCTAACGTACATATTGACTTTGAAGTTTATCTACGATAACTCAATACTATCAGTGTGATAAATCATCTGAAGTAGCAAATTTTGGTGATGAAACGTCTATTTGACTTTAAATTATATGTTACACAAAACATAAGTTCTGAAAATATAAAAAATACATGTCAAAATTATACTAATCAATTAAATAAGTAGCCAATACACAGAAAAATTATGTGATTAAATAAATAAAACACATCGTTTATGCTTGTTGCTTTCATCAGTTTGCTCAAAAACGGCCAGTCTGTAAAACTCTGCTATTTCGTACAATCCAATCTTTTATTCTACGTGTGTTAGTCAATTACGTTGCTCTGCGTGTTACTAATGCTTAGCTGGAACTAAAATAACTAGTCTGGTTATTCGCGTGCTCATAAAAATATTTTTTAACGTATTGAAAATAATTTTTGCATGTATTTTAAAAAATCCTACTTTATAATTATTGCCATACCAATGATAGTGGAGTCTTTCATAAGATTTGGGTCAACCATGGTATTTTTAACATAATGTCGAAGAATCCAAAGATATAAAAAAGCAAATTTCACAGTGATCGCAATCAGGTTCAACTCAAATATTGGTAGTTTATCTCTGATTCCTTACGTCTTTCTTTATCATGTCCCTGCACTTTTATCTGACAGTCACTATGGAAATGTTCACATTAACTGCTGATTCCTAAACTTTCGAAGGTTTACTCGAGGTGAATGAACGGTTTCCGTAGAAAGCCCGTCAGTTAACTTGTCTGAACTCGAACAGAGTTAGAAATCTTGGACGAGATCCCTAGCCCACGAAAGGATGATGGACGCATTTTCCAATTCGGCCTTCACTTAACTTATTCGGTTTACCTACTCCAATTTATGGAACAGCAATAAATTGTTCAAATCACTTAAAACTTCGTCACTAAAATGCAGCCCCTACGTCTCATTTCTTAATTTATTAATCGAACTGGGGAATAATCTTCCAGGAGACTGGGCACACACGCACATCGCACCCCCTTACGACCTTACGAAAGTTTCGTGACCCGTTTGAGAAGGCGCATAAGCAATGTATTTCTTTGTCTTCGTTGATAACTTATTACGGGCGTGGAACAGGCTACGACCGTCAGCCATGACCTAGCAAGTCTCGTTGTTGGCTCAGACCAGCTGTGTTCTCGTCTTGGAACACTGGAGCCGACAATCTTTGCAGATCTCGACCAAGGTTGATTCCTTTGTCGAAAATTACATATGCTTCGAACACTAAAGTTTTAATAGACTGGTTGAGTGCACATGAGCCTTTCATAAATGCACGTGTGATATTGAGAGTCAAATATATCTTTTGTGAATGCGGCAATAACCCACGGGCGTGATAGTAGAAATCTTTAATAATTCATGACGCACGTGCCTCATCGTTAATAGAACACGAGTGACTAACTTCAGAGTTATAAACTTCTGAATATAGCATTACATTCAATAACTACCCAACAACAATATAAACTAAATAAAGGAATAAAATTTCCAATAGAGTCAATTCAGCAACACAGACAAGATCTTGAAATGAATGATCAAGGCTTACCTAAAATTTATTTTGTTGATTTTTAGTAAATGAAGTTTAAACTTCATTTTAATTTAATGTGTTCGTAGGAAACTTAAAGTTAATAAAACACATAATTAGTTGGTAGATAATTAATGAATGTAAGCTTTCCAGGTGTAAATTATTAATAATTTTTTCACGGTTAAGCACCAGGTTCAGATTTCTCGACGTTGACGTTTCTGCGGTCATTCTGTACCACTGTCTTCAGACAATATCGCTGCGTGACGTGTGCGTCGGATTTATTGGGTCGGACTCCAAGACTCCATACTGCGATCTGTTGGCCGTTGAGGATCCCCTGAGGACAGTGTCAAGGACACATGTGTTTCCATGTCACGTAATATTTTAATAATTGGGTTGCACGCGTTACTGATTTGGAAGCCAGAGTCTTTGTTTAAAAGATCGTTACGGAATTTAAATTCTATGCCTTCCCAAATCACACTGTCTTGCCACTTTTCAGCGTGTTTTAATTTGACAGCCACAATTGCAAGGAATCATATAAACCCCTCTGGTTTTTAGGCCAATGTCATTTTTTATCTATCTTAATTTGCTCTGTGGGCGAAAATCTGTCGTTATATTGTGTTACGCCAAAATCCTGCCAATCTTTGACGTTGTTCGCCCTGCATAGGGAAGGAAAGCTAAGGCTATAGGATCCATCTCAGGTTTTCAATTATTTTTCTCATTCCTAAGAGCCTCGTCAATTTCCCTTTGAGAATATCTGTTTTCAATGAACGTACGCCGTAGATGTTCGATTTCCGGAGCCAAACTATCTTTATCTGAAATTGAACGTGCTGTATGTAGAAGCGTTTTTAATACCGTTTTCTTCTGCGCTGGGTGATATAAACTAATAGCATTCAGTCTGCTTGCGTAGGTTTCCTGAACACAGCAAGTCCAAATTTTCCACCAGCTTTTTTATACATAATAACGTCCAAACACGGCAATGTTCCCCTTTTCTCTATCTCCAATGTAAATTTAAAGCTGTTGATAATATTATTTAAATGTTGGTGGATATCTCCTGAATCGCGTTAATTTTTATGTGTTTGTAGATTAACCACTCCAGACCTCAAAAAATCAGGATCGTACAACATCCTGCTCATGTTATTTTTTCTAAACTTTCTCTGCGAGGAAAGTCTCCATAAGATAGTGGTTCTCGTGAGATGTCTGACGTGTTCCCAAAAACGAAACTGGCAAATTAACGAGATCAAGAGTCACGTCCTAAGATTGGTGAATTCTGCGTATCCAAGTAACCGTTCAATGCCAGAAGTATCGTAAACAGTGCTTCGAATGGTAACGGTTAAAGTCACGCTGACTTCAGCGTATTTGGCCTGGGAAAATTGGTGGGTTCTGCTCTTGCTGGCACGTTCCGGTGGAAAGCAGCAGCGAAAGACAGCCTGGCTCCGTATGGAGATGCGACGCTGGGGCCGGTTCTCGTTGTGCAATAGCTGTGGGTGGAGGAGGAGGAGGACCCAGTAACCCTGATCTACATTTCCGCCTTGATCACTGACAGGAAGACATACGAAGCCAAGGTTACGGATTCGAGATAAAAATGAACAGAGTCGCGGGCTCGGCTCAGAGAATTAAGGTCAGTTCATTTCCAATGCAGTACTTGAACCTCTTGCTGTAAACATGACCCTAAGGTCATAGGTATATACACTCCTCATCTGTTCTCTTACTGGAGTTGACAAATGCAGCAGACAAGATCGCGCCTGACTCCGTAATGATACTTAATGTAAACTGGTTCTGAACAAGAAAAGCTGACGGAAACAAGTTCGTCCTCAGATGGTAAGCGATGTATCTCCTAGTTGCCCTTGCTGACGGATTGACTGCTCTAAGAACTTTGATGGTGACGTTAATTTCCGCGTCCGTACTGTAGTTCTTATACGTTCCGGATCACATGATTTTGGTATTCGATTCCCGCAAAACTTTATCGAGGAATAAAACAAAACTTGCAACTCTTCAAATTTCAATATAATTACTCAGTTACTTGTATAAATACCGTCATCTTCTCAAGTCTTTCCCGAAATCTCTAATGTTTATTTTTTATATCACTGCGTAATGCTAATAACGGTCCTCAGCGTTTTGGCAGGTTCGAAAATCGGAAGCAATTTATTAAATGTGTCCCGAATATTTTGTTCAATTTTGAGCAGTTTGATGTCTGAATCTGCACTGTTTTTTTTCTTCTAATTGGTTGATTTAAGCCATTTATTTCCCTTTGTGCCATTCTTTTGCTTTCTCTCATTTCTTTCTGCCTCATTCTCTGAGCTGTGTAAATAAACTACTGTGTTAGAAATAACGCAGTTAAACGTCGGATTGAAATTAATAAATAAGGAAAGGTCTGTGTTAAAATTATACTAATTAGATAAAGAAATAGCCAAATAACAGACAATATAAGTGCTAAAATTAAATACCACACAACGTTTATGAAAACCTTGTTTCTTTCGACAGGTGATTCAAAAACGCAAGAGCTTAGAGAACGACATACCGCACGAATCAGAAGTAGATCTCAAAAGTTTAGAGTTAATGATAATATTGAGTAATGTAATGTAATTAAATTCAATACATTCCCCATTTTTCACAAAATATTACAGATATTATTTGTGATTAGAACCTATTTCGATTGATAATTTCTCATATTCCGAGTAACTCACTGTAATTTATGAATTGGATTAGAATATTTCCGAATAAAACTATATATTATAACTAAGGTCAATGGACAGTTACCGTATAACTTCTAGCGATATCACAAGGTTGGTTCTTTTGGTCCCTGCTTTACTTTCATAGCACGTTTTACTTAAAGGACACGTTTTATAGATTAGATAATACAAAATTGCATTATCACATCCAAATTATGTACATTTTAAGGAAATACGTCCTAAAACATGTGCCACCACTCTGTTCATTCGGATTTTATCGTAAATCTTTCGCGGAATGTATATAAGTGTTATATTCTAGATATTAGTTAGCATCTATGTTGATTATTACAACTTCGTTTGTTATAATACTTTCAAACGTAACTCAATCTTTTACTTTATGCAATTGTTCTGCAAAATATTTCATTAAAAATATACTTATTCGAGTTTTCTATTGTCCAACGGTAAAAATGGAAGGTGAAGTAAATGTGAACGCAGAAATAAGGAAAACAGAGAATAACGACAGAAGTTGAAAAATGTTAAGCGTAATGCTAAGAATGAAGGGGGAACAAAAAGAAAAGAAGTAAGGAAGAAAAAACCATTTGTAACACTAAAATTTTGGAGCTTTCTGGACTTTAGCATGTATGCAAAGTCGTCAATCTACTTTATTTTGGTAGATCCCGGAAAAACATCACAACAATCAAATAGTTTTCATTCGTAGTTATGTTAGAAAGAAAATTCATAGAACAGCATTTCTAAAAATATTATTCCACTTAAATCCACTTTATTATAATGAACGTAAGGTTTCTTCTGTCTACCAGATACTTTACAAAGCTTCTCTTCTAAGATATGTCATTTCTTAGATATCTTTATCTAACTTAATATAACGGTAAGCTTCTTTTATACTTTGTCGGTACATTTTCTACTACACGGGAACTTCGTATTTGATATTAAGTTGTTTTATACCGAACAATTTTTTTCTTGTAAATAGACTCAAGTTTGGAGATTGGGAAATAATGCGGATGACACACTTTTCCTTAAACGAAACGCAACAGCGTACCCTAGAAGTAAACAAAACGTGTCTCCAGGTGACTTTCTACTAATTTTTACTTAAAAATCAAGCCATAAAGCAAGCAAGTCGCTGGACAAGCGTTTTACGTAAATGTCAAGAACGCTGTCTGCAAGAAGGTCGTTACAACTGTCGCCAAGTCAGCTTAAATCTCGGTTTTGTGCGTCCGAGTTGCAACACAAAATGCTGCTGCGTATTTAATAATAGCATTTCTACCAACTTACGACGCAATCCGCCAAAAATAAATAAATAAGTTGTTATCCAGATCCATGTTAAATATCGCCCAAACGAAGAAATTCACGGATATGAACAGATCTAAATTAGATCTAGAGATCTATATTACAATGTAAATGTCATTTTAATATTTTATTCATTTAATTTACTGTCTTCACCTTCATCAAAACATCATCGTCTATCTGTAGTCTAACAAATTTTCCTTCGAAACTACATGTATGATAGAAATTATTGAAAATGTTTCCATCGTTTTATACTAATTTACATTCGTATTACGATACCAGTCTTGGTTGCTGGATTTGCCATATCAACAATAAATACACAATATATTACACAGAATTCCGGGATTATCAGAGATATTAATTAAAATTATTTCGAAAAATTCCGTTGATTTTAATTGACGACTTGAATATTGTGTCGCAAAAATTACAAATTATTCGTGATTTACGTTCAACCTCAACCTGAATGCGGAAACATGTCCCATCCCAAAGCGATGCGTTTCTCTTGATAATTATAGAATCTTTTGTTTTCCCATCGCGTTTAATCTACAGTTATTTCATCAGATCCTCGAACCACTTACTTGATATTTCTCCTTGACTTTATTGTTTCGTTAATTTCACTCGAAGACAATCGCAGAGGCTCTCCGATAATTATCTTATACTTCTCGTCGTTTAAATTGCAAATTAATGCGAAGTTAAAGTGCTGGCTTCACATTTATATGTCGATGCAATGAATTCTTATTATGCAACGATTGTAATTCGCATTTTACCCGTTGTGGGCTTGAGCTGTATAATGACTGCAATGTGGGGCAACGTGGGCTGCAGCCTCCGGATTTATCCGTCTCACGTCTTTCTTCAATGAGACAAGACTATGGCAACTACCCAGTTATGGAATACAACTTATTTGGTTTTTTAACTCAATCAATGGGAACTAATTCAATTCTATACATTTGTTGTTGCTTCCATCCTCTTCAGAAGAAATTCTCACAGCCATTTCAAATCAATTCGAACCCTATCGTTGAGTTCAAGAACCAATAGAAGAAGACGGACAAGAGGTCGACCTGATTCATGACCACATGACATTTATTCAATCTTTTACTTGTTTTTATAGTCTAAAACCCCGCATCTTTGGTTTCTCTGTCGATTTTCCTGGTTATATTTGCTTCAAAATCGTTACCCAACAACATCCAGGTCCATCCTATGCATGATTCCATTCCCGTGGCTGTAATCTAGCCAATAGTATGTTCTAAACCTATACTATTCATCCATTAAAGACCATTTAAGACAATAATTCAGTATTAAATATAGTGTTGATAATTGAAAACAACGGTCTGCTCTCAAATAAACCAACTATTCAATCTTCTATGTGTATAAAAAAATTGGGGACTATAAGTACACGAATGAGGTGTAAAATATTTTTCAATAAATTTGTCTCCTTTTTAAAAAAAATACTGCTAGAGTTGAACTGTTAAGATGGCCAGTTTACAAATTATACTTCGCACCTCTTTATTTACAAAATAAATTAACGGCGATAATACTAGATATTTTAAAATATTTTATTTAACACAACGTCGTTTCTGTACATTTTTTACTTTAATTTTAAATATTATATTGTTTTATATGTTATTATTCCTTACGACATTTAAGATAGAATAATGTGATTTGAAATATTATGTTGTTTGTTCTTTACACCACTTATGACAAAAATTTCTGTTACCGTAGAAACATAAAACATACAACCTGATGAAAGTACAAAAAGTACAAAAACTTCGTTTTGATGATTGAAATATTTTGAAATGTCTGTTAATTTATTAAATTGATTAGATTACAAATTGTTGAAGTCGTTTAATAAATAGAATTGTATAGTGATTTAGTAAGGTGTATAGTGTACAAGTAATAAAATTAAAGGCACTGCTTTCCACCTGGGTAAGAATATCGAAATAGAACTTTAAACTGATAATGCGTTTTCTTTTAGAGAGAAATATGCAAAATTATTGCCATATGCAAATTGTATGGCGCGAGTCTGATGGAGAAACTCAGTGAAACTCTGACCAGAGAATTTTGATGCACGTTTTACTAGCATCCATCTTCATTTAAAGTAAAAGACTTGTTCTGACAGGGTTACCGGAAGCGGAGCTGCTTTATCGAAGGCAGTGGGTCATGGCTGAGAGTGGGTTCTGCTAAACCCCCAGTAATTCGAAAAACTGATTCTCCGTCCTTCAGAAAAAAAAACTGAAAGATTATTAAAAATAATTATAATTCAATAATGTGAAAATTGCTGATATAGCACACGCTGGAAAGTTTTTCGGTCAGGTATAAATAATGTTACGACCTTGACCTACCCCTTGCGACCTCAACAACACAAGCGTTTCTTCTTTTAAAAGTTTTATTCGAAATTCTTAATTATTTTTATCCGAGTAAACACGTATCACTGTGGAAATTCGACCAGTTTCCAGAAAGAGAATAATCAACGACTTCACCTTCCTTGTGGAAGATACGTCGTTATCATTCTTCCCTAGCCATCAGCTCCTAACGTCATATCTGGCTGTTACGAAATGGTCTTGATACTTAACAGGACATGTTATTTGTTTACCACTGTCCTAAGGTACAAAAGTGGCAGCTGAATAAAACTTGTAGTACATTGAACGTATGATTGTTAATTTTGCACAGGTTCACCGTTATAAAAGGAGATAATAGAAATTGTACTTTCTATTAACTTGTTAATGTATCAAAAATAACTTCGTTTCCCGTTAACTGATTTTTATGTAAAAATTAAATAGAACATTAAAATTATACGCAGATTAATCCCTAATTTTCATTATAATAACAATTCTAACTAATAATCCTCCACCTTAGCCTATCCTACGAATAAAGAAGCACAGAAAATTTGATAATTTTTTTAATTTTCCAAAATTACTTGGAATAAAAATTATTATTTCAGACAGAAGCGTCGCCATATAAGCCAGGAAATTGCAATTAAAGGATCAGGATGGACGGGAATCCAACCATAATGCTCTAACAACTGAGCCATACGAATAGAGATTTCAGCATCAATTGTGTATATAGCCAGAGCCCGGGTTCTGTCCCCGGTCCTGTCGAGATTTTTCCATTCCTATCCTTTAATTAAGTTTTAATTTTAAAAATAATCATTTTTAAGTATAATACTTCATTTATGAAGTTATTAGCTGTTATTCCTCATTTATCCGATGAATTCATAGAATGCTTATGAGTAATAGAATCTATTGTAAGAAGACAATACTCAGATATCATGTCAAATAGTAACCATGGTTACTTTTATGAAAAAGTTATTTGCTGGAACTTGTCAAATTGATGGTTAATGATAATTAAATATATTTAAAAACGACAACTCCTTAAAAAATCGAATCAGTTTCCACCAAATCCTTCATTGTAAACCAATAACAAAAAAATTCAAATGACTAATAAATTATTCTCATACAAGCATTTGAAACGAAAATCAAATCCAATGTTTAAGAACCACAAAACTACTGTAATATTGAATTACTATGAATAATCTATTGAGTGTGAAAACTGTCGAGCTAACGTAACATCATTTCAATCCAGATGACAATGATTATTACTATTACTACTATATTCTCTTATATGGCCAAACTTATTACGTTAATTCCTCACATTTATGTATAAATTTAAGAGTTATATATATATACACACATATTCCCTGTGGAAGAAGATCATTATTGCGTCCAAAAATTTAATATGCCCGACGCGACGACACCGGCTCTCATTTTTAAAGTAGGTCCATCATTCTTTGTCTCTCTTTCCTGGACAAATTAATTATTGGCAATTTTTTATTTACCGCTAGCTTATATATATGAGAGTGGGTCTGTATATTTTTAATGAATATTTTTCCGTA
This sequence comes from Zhengitettix transpicula, assembly GCA_037074705.1. Taxonomy (NCBI): domain Eukaryota; kingdom Metazoa; phylum Arthropoda; class Insecta; order Orthoptera; family Tetrigidae; genus Zhengitettix; species Zhengitettix transpicula. Next base: position 41,732,671 of record CM073592.1, on the reverse strand, counting down.
TCTCTTTTTGCCTCTATGTCTGTATACCCACATTAAATTTAAAAAATTATATAGTGTCTAATTTTCTACATTGGCTATTTCGATTAAATTTCTCTCTACGACGCGATTTACTGTTAAATGTCCTTCAGTGTTCTTAATAATCTTTCCTTTATTGCATTCCTTAATATACAAGCAAACATTACTGCAAGTTTTATGTAACTAATTTATTACGTATCATATACCTGATGGAATTACATAAATATATGTAGTCTGTGCATGAGAGAAGAAAAGTTCCCTGTACGTTAATGACGAAAATTTTACTATTTCTAATAGTTCTAACCTGTTCACATATCCTCTGTATTTAAATTAATGTACGGGTTCCTTTTTAAGGTATGAGAAATACTAACTTTAACCTGATCCCAATTCGGTATTTTTTTTACTGTGTTTTGGAATCAAAAGAGAAAAGCGGCTTTTTTTTCCTGTGCCCTGTTATAGAAGTGTTATAAATCTATACACGAAGAAAATTGATTAAAATTATGAATGGTGCATATATTTCTTACGCGTTGGATATATATTTATTGTCATGGCATTTAATCATATTTCTCGCAGACGCCTATTTTGTTAGATGGAGATGAGGATTAGATGGAACCCGCAGTTGGCCTGTTTACTAATGTCTGTCTCGTCGCTACAGAAGCCTTCCGCCACGGAGAAAGGTGGTCAGTCTCTTATGTAAGGCAGACCAGACCCCGCCCTGCCACGTAATGAGCAAGCAGCGCCACGAACTTTACCACTAACTTCAATTGACAGCATATTAAAAATATATACAAGGTATCTTTGATCAAGTATTCCTCAGGTTCTTTTCAAGTTTATAAGACCGTTGACTTTTGTAATCGTAAAAATTGATAAACGGATCCCTCGAATTAAACGTGAGAAATTGATGCGTATTGTCTGGCATTTGGTCGACTCATTATCAGAGTAAAACATTATTTATCGCTGACTTTTGTTTCCGTAGGCTTATCTACAGCTCAATCAACAGTTCTGATTTTACTGTTGTGAATTTCATTAATAAATTTTACGTTTAACAGCAGTTTCCATTGAGATCCTGTAAACAAATTTGGGCTGAATTTTGAAACTAGTAGATTTTATCTGAGGATGTATTCAGCTAGTCCATCTGGAGGTCCAATGTTAAGTATTTTCCTAGTATCATTAGTGATAGATGTTGTTTCGTCCGAGACCAGCTCATATTAATATTTTTGCAGTATAAAACCATGTCTGTTACGTAATGGCCATCAAGGTATATTTAGCTTCACTTCATGTAGGTACTCTTTGGATTCTTCATAAAATTGTTTGAGTATTGAGCAACCTGATCCAAAAAACTATAACATATAAATTCGTTTTGGACACTTTTTCCTTGCTTCTGGTCATTGAACCGCAACTTCACGCAGAGCTTCAGTCAAATCTGTTACTGCTTTTTTGTAAATAAATGGAAAACATTGCTAATAATGCCTAAACATAGCTCATGCACATATTGATCAAACTGATTAAAATGTATCGTTTCCAGTTTGACGAGGCAACGAAGAGAATCATCATGAAAGCTTCAACGATGCTGAGTGAATTAAAAACAGAATTGGTTTGTATGAAGTGCGATATAATCGTAAGTTTGTAAAAACATTATAAATGATATTGAATTACACACGATTTGCTCCAAACAATGTGAAGCACAGTCCAGAATAAAATTTCTATTAATGAACAAGTATCAAGACAATCCAGAGCCTTCCTTCTATTCATTCGAATAAAGCAGTTTTATTCCATATTTATACAATTTTCAGATATGTCATGTATATGTGAATACATTAATTTGAAACCAATTCAGGATACTGTAATTGAAATATTTTTAATTTTTACAGTAATAAATCTAATTTATTTAGGTAATATGAAGAATATTTTATGAAGTTACAAACTGATTTAGACCCATTAAGTATAAAAATTACTTTTTATGACTCAAAGTTTAATTTAAAAAATAATTTTCATAGTTATTTAAATTTAACAATACTCTTAACAACTGTGTAAATATAAAGTCCCAACGGCTGTGAAAATTCAACCTTAGAAATTTGTTTTCGTGCACTTTTCATGTATTTGATTGTAAGTAATGTTCTGTAATTTTTAACATAATTATATTATAAATCAACAAATTTTGTTTTCTTGGAAATTTTAGATTACGAATTTCTCATTTAATTTAAATTTACAACACCAAAACAGTAGGAATAAATCTTTCTGTTTGTTTTATTATGTTTTAAATATTTCATAATGAATTTCTGACTAATAGGCTGATTTCCTTTGATTCAGAAAAAAATTTTACGTAAAATTTCCAAGTATTAGATATATATGAGGAATATTAGACTCATTTTAACGCTGAAAATATTTTTTAGATCGACCAAAATTAATATCTACTGTAAGTTAAAGAACATTTTTTTAATCTAAACATTTTTTAAGTGATAAGGAAGTCCTGACATGTGGTTAAAATATAGTTGTACGAGTTTCATTAGTAAAGAAACGAGAACGATAAATATTTAGCAAACAGTCACGTTGCTTCGTTGCCGTTCTACTCTGAATGTAACTATTCATATCTGATTACTTAAAAACCTCCTTTTTTGTTCGTTTTATCTTCTCTACAATCTTATTCAAGCTGTAATAAATAATTCAGTTTGAAACTTTGTAAAGTCAGTCGTGTAGCTTACAAAATCTGTGTGATAGGAAGATAACAAGCTAACAGAGCATTGGAGGCGGAGACCTAATATTATATTTAATATTTCTACGGCAAAATGTTGCCACATTTCTGCATAAACACAGCGTGTCATGTAATAATTCAGTGCGCATTACGCAAGAGTTCAGGTTCTAGTCCACTCTCCAAGCAGTCCGAGTTGCTCAATACATCAGAGCGTACAATCAAGCCAAACGACGCGGCTACCACAAAACTCTCAGGTCCGTGACACTTCGGTCGCTAATTACTATTCTTACAACGGAGGGCTTGAATCGGTTTGTATAAAAGTTTTCTCAGACTCAGAAATAAGGGAATGGTCTGAAGTGCGAGATCGATGATCCTAACGGTTCTGTAAGGAACTGTGCAATGAAATTATAAATATGGACTAATATCAGTGGAGAAAAGCTCGGTTGAGACAATATGGGAGGTCATGTTTCAATTCCGTTTCACACAACCATCGAGAATGATATTCAAATTTTCTGTGAGGCTACAACTAGAAACGATCCTTCCTGATATCCGTCCGCAACCCGAATTATTTATTTAATGTGCACGTTGCCTACCCATCCCTTGTACGAGCACTATTATCATACGACAGCTCGTACCAGGTTAACTTACTCGACAGAGCCGGAACCACAAAATTCTCCATCTCATTTCCTGATTCTGAGGATCTGAGGGTTCGGTAACGACCTAGGGTGTTTAACCTGTGGATGGCAGAGAGGCATCTGATATAGATGTTAATTTGATCCTCCGATCAGCTACGAAACCAACCGCATTAGAATTAAGCTCTTTGGTGATGCCACAGAGGTTCATACCGAAATAAATCGTGCAATTCCCATAGAAACGTGTTTGAGAATAATAACGTAGTTTGCAGTAGTTTACTCGAAACAATTGCGACTCAAGGTAACGTTTCATAAATGTTTTGCAGTTATAACCATACAGAAATATTTTCTAACGCAATATTTCCTGTTGAGGACCGCTAAATACTTGATATTGAAAACGGAATTGTTTTATCCATGAGTAAGCATCTATTAAATGTATTATTCTTAACATGTCGATAAATGTGTTTATATACTTGTATTTTATAAATCTCATTATATCCGGGAGGATATTGTTTTCGACCAACCATCCTCTTAGTCTGTTTTCCTGAAAGCAGCCCCATTAGAATTGTTTTTCCGAGAAGAATCTTTCCACAAAACGAAGCAAATACTAATTTTTGAAATATATAACACTTGCAGACTCGTTCTTTAAATCATTCCGCATAGAGATGATTCGTACATAGTTCTTTTATAATTGAAAATTTTCGTTTGTCAACAACAATTTTTTAACTTTTTTATCGTCATCATTTCGAAAAAAAATTAAAGTAAATATTATAATTTATAACGCGTCTATTGAAAATATTTAATGACGCAGGGCAGTGGTGAGTAAGGGATACAATTTCAGCCGTGTTGAATAACTTCGCATAATTTTATGCTGTTTCAAGCATCAGTGCGATTGTCCTCGAATTTTGTGATCATTAAAAGCAATTGGCTAAGATCCTCCTGAGAAATGCGCCCTAGCTTTCTACGTCTGGGACAGGAATACGTAATTCCAAGTTTACCTCAGAGAAAGTCAGTCATCCTTTGGCAGCTATGGCACAATTTAATTACATTGTTCCGAGCGTACGATACATAATTAAAAATCCTGCTTTCAGCGTTGTGTAACTGCCGTCCATCGAAACATATCCTCCTCCGAGTTTAAATAATTATAGCTTATAAAAGGAATTCGACAAGCCGTTGTATTGTATGACTTGTAATTCAAGGACAAACATAATTCAGTAAATAAAATTAAAAATTGATTATACGCAAGCTACAAGAATACAGTAATATAAATCAACTACCTTTAATTAAGAACATTAATATTCATAAAGAGTGAGGACAAAAATTCTGATCGCTAACACAACTTCGACGATATTCCCGGTTGGTTAAAAATTATACAAAGAATTTTAAATAATACTTCAGAAACTGAGAACATTACAGCTGCTATAAACTAAACTTGATAATATTTCATATATAGAAATATTTGACTGAACATATTTCTTAAAATCCTTTTGGTATAATGTGTTCGTGAGTCGCCAACATTTCGATTTCTTTTATTTTCCCCTTTCAAACGCAATAGCACGAAGGTTTCATCATAAAATATAACTAGGCCTTCCTCATTATTTTAACAATACGTATTCCTGGAAACTTCATCAGTTAAACTTTCAAATTGACCAAAAAGTTTAAAATTAGTTCCATGCATCAGGTTACATGTGTTTCGTATAATTTTATTATATTTTTTCCTATATTAATTTTATTTATCAAACAAATCTTCGTGAGTGTATACATGTTTTACATACGCTCTACATTCCCAGTTTATGTTTGAAACCTTGCCACAACAGCTAGAAACTGACATTAAAACTGATAAAATTCTGTTTTTCACTAGTATTTGTTTTTATTGTGAAAGTAATTCGGATCTAGCGTATATTAATTCATAATATTTAAGTTTAACCATTTATGTAAAAGATTATAATTATATTTAATTTAAACGAATTATCAGCTAATCACTTTGTTCATTTGCTTAGATCACGGGCCAATAAAAAATTTTAATAATCAGTTTCTAGATTATTCAATTAGGCATTTTTCGATAGAAAATTCTTACATTCTCTTCGGTACATATGAAACTCATACAATTGCTGTTATTGATAACTGACATTACCATACAGAAATTGGTTCACAGATAACGTGATATCTAATAATATTAGTTTAAAAATTTTAGATGTCAATTCCTAACATGTTTTCATATAAATTTCGTTAGAAGGCAATACGTTTGCGTGGTTATCTTTATTATGTTCTTCATCAATTATGGAGAAGTTTTCATCGATGCACCACAGAAAAGAATAAAAGTTATTACTACAAATTTATAGTTTCAGTTGTTTTATGTTGGTACGCAGCGTAGAATTCTAAAAGAAACAGCTGCCAATTTTTTATGTCGCGGAACGAATAAGTAATCCAATCTGCGTATTCAACCATCACTTCGGATAAAATTTGGATATTAGTGATGATGGATGTTATTAATAAAAAAAAGATAGCCAAATACAGACGAAATAAGTGATAATATAAATAATGTGGTATTGATATAATCACTTATTTTGTCTGTATTTGGCTATGTTTTTTATTGTTAATTTCCAATCAGACCTAATTTTTTCTTTTGAAGTTTATTATGGTATAAGAAAATTTATATGGCTTTTTCGTTTCACGGGCTACGGCAGTAACCGTCTCGGAATGCAGAAAATCGTGTATTTTTAGTCTCTCACGGTTCACCAAAATTTTTTATGCGATAATTTAAAATTAGTTGACTGTGGTGTGGAATCAATAGTTTTTTTTCTAGTAGTCCATGATCTATGTCTCTTTAAATTTCCGTTCAAATCTAGTTAGTTCCAAGCTGAAGATAGAAAATTCTCTTCAATTTAATTTCCTTCCCGTGGAGGTTCCGCTAATTTTTTATGGTTTCTCCAAGCTGAATATGTCTTTTGTGACCACATATTCTGGTATCGATACGTTTTCTCTCACGTATTTTTTCCGAATCCAAAGCGACTAGTTCTGTTCTCATTATATTTATTTTTCTTCCCGTGCACAGTTTTTACAAGTTTGTGACCCCTATCCAATATTAATATAAATGCAGTAATTTGTAGGTCAATGTAAATTCAGTGTGTAACATCCGTAATGCCATGCGTTTTTGAGGTACATAAGGGCCGTGATATCTGAGGACGATGACTTACCATTGCGATGTGTAGGAGTGAGTAGGTCGGTGTCGGGGCGCCGGAGCGAGCTGTAAGTCGCGCACTTAGCGTCTAGTATCCGGTCCAGCACTGCGGCCGACTGCCTGTCCTCGGCTTTCCCTCGAATCCTGCGCCCAATCGCGGCGCGGGGAAATGGGAACGGCCAATGGCAAGCAGCTGTCTCGGCGGGGGTGAGGGAAAGCCACTACAGTGCTTCAGATTTTCTTCTTACATGTTATTTTTGCCGATAACTCTATCCCGCCGCGGTTGTCAAGTGCGTGTGATTCCTTTAGGCGAACAGGGCGGAAGGCGAGCTTGAATAATTCTTTGTGAACAGATCTCTCATTTTTCCTCCCGAGGTCATTTAGTAAAATGAATCATGGACAGGAACGACGTAACGCAAACGGAAGCGGAAAACGGATTTCATTTAAGGATTCAGAACAGCTAATAAAAATTGAACCGTCAGCGAAGAAGATTCCGTTTTAAACGAAATATATCTATTATTAATAAATTTCAGGTGTCGCCGATAAATTCATGTACCTTAAATTGAGGTATCCTCACCCTTCTTCCACGCTCCGGATCGGTAATTAGAGACCGGCTCAGAAAAATTAATTGCGAAAGTCGAATTTTCAATGAACCCCCTGAATTTATATTTACTGCAAAATGATAAACTTTTTTTTTTTGGTAAGTCAACTCCTACTCGCAATAAATTTTCACAGCATTACATTTGTAATTGTTCAGTCTGGAGATTCCCGATGGGACCAAATATCGACCAATTTTCAAATATGCATATAGTGTTTGGTGACAAACGATATTAATACCACAAAAATATGTACGTAAGCAATAAATAGTACACACCATGTTCTCGACAGCTACGAACGGAAAAGCATCGTCTTAATTAATTAAGCATTCGTTATTTACGTATAAATATTTATTCTTTCAAACGAAAAAAAAATTGTTTTAGCCACACAAAGCCGAATATATATGGTGAATAATGGAGTTAAAGAGTTCGTCAAAATGTCAAAGTAAAAACTTCTAACGTAAGAATAGTTTTCTGGTATTCTGTAACAGTTGACTAAATATTTATTAAGTAATTATAATAGTAAAATACAATGAAAATATATTGTCAAATTATTTTATCAAACATTGTATTATTATATAACAATAGCACATTTGATTATTTCATTAAAATATTGTACCCACTTAAACGGAAAAATGTAAAAAAATAAAATCTTTTTCCTTGAATTATACTGCCGATTCGTTTCTTCTCTTCATGAGATACGCAAATCTACGCCATAATTACACTTGAAAATCACGAAGAATGGTTTAAGATGAGTATTCTGTCGTCATATTCATTGAGTTTCATATATTAAAGTTCTAAATTGTGTTTATTGTTAAAAACATTTTCAGAATGAAATGTTGATATATTGTGGTGATATTTATGTATAAATACTCATCTTTATTTGGAGTTGTTAGTACTATAAATTTATGGTCACATAATATGTACAATCGTTATTTTAATTTAATTAATACAAATTAATATGTATATATTGCATAATCATGAAGAGAGAAGAAACTAAATTATTAGCACGCTATACCAATCCAAGGATATGGAACTGTTCGTCCATGAGGGCGCCACGCCCTTCAATACGGCCATTCACGGAGATAGTGAAAGTGAAACGAAAGAAGAGGCTGGGCTGAAGGACTGGACCGGGAAGTAAACTTTTGTGACAATTCGTAGGGTTCGATGGCGCAGTAATTAGCAATAGTGTCGTCGGATGTAAGCATCAACCACTTGCTATCAGGGTAAGAATATCAGCAATGAAACTAGTTTTGTACAAAGTCAGACGGTACTTGTCTGATTTAACAAAAACGCTTGCATGGAAGAAACCGGATTATCTTCAATTTTACGCTATAAAATTATCTTGGAAATGGGACAATACACAGCTAACAAATAAAAGTCAACCTGCAAATAAATCATATACATTTGTTTAACGTATTGAGAAAGCCAGTCAATTGTAAGAACTGGTGTAACAATGCGAGACACGCAGCGCGACTAACGGGAGACTTCTATGCGCGAATAAACAACGAGCCAAGGGAATTGTTATCCAAGGAGAGATGTCACGATATCTTTTTCAGATCGACGTTCTTCTCTCAGCTCGGTCCAAGGTTTTTGCTTCCCCCTTTCCACTTTAGTAGTTTTTGTGTCGGTAAAAAGATTTTATCACCTCTGACCAAAGGAAACTTCCCCGCACGCTGCAAACTTTCGCTTGTATTTTGCAAGTTTACCACATAACTGCATTCAGCCTCTCTATTCAATGTTTTACGTCGACTCTCACTCTCTTTCTGGAATCGGATAAAACACGAACGTGCCGCACCTGCACTTGTAACTGGAGCACTCCGCTCTGAAATATGTATTGTGGGTTCAAGTATCATCCACTGCATGTCTAATAAAGAAAAATTAACTCTTATTCACGTTTCACTCATTCGGTTAACTTGAAAAGACGAAAGTATAATAATACGTTATTGAAGAGAGAGCTTTAAGCCTACACAAACTAACACTTTTGTTTTATTTTACTTATGAAGAAATTTAAAAGAAAAATCGATCAAATGTTATAAGGCGATCTATTCGCTGTTTTCAGCATGGTCATATTAACAAAAAAATATAATTTTACTTATTTCCTAGTATAAAATAATTACAGTTCAGATATCTTATACAAAACATAATTACAAAGATATGTTTTAAAATAATTCTAAGTATATTACTCGGACACAATTTTCGTCACCCAGAAGTTTTTTATGTAAGTAAAAATGAGACTGAAAAAATTGAGTTGAATCATATTAAGATAATCACAATAAAGCGATTTTAGAAAATATATCTGAATATACACAGGACATAGAAATCTTTAAAAAAAGAATGCCAGGCTCAGTTTATACGACCCATTACGGATTTGTGAACCTTACCCGTCATTCTGCGGCTTTATTTAAAAGGGGGAATTGAGTGGTATTTGAACAGTAAATGAAATAGGCCTTAGAAAAAAGTGATTTAACGCAACGTAAGTTATCAATCAATTTACTATTATTCGAATAAGTCCTATGATCATTACGTTCCATTATTTTCCAAATGTATCAAAATCGCTCTGGTATAAATACGTTTTTAAACTGTTTCTTGACGAGTTTTTGTAAATTATTATCATCATCATGCCCACTAAATTTTTTAAATTGTTTTCGTTTTTTTTCTTTTCAAATTACTCCATAGTCTTCCGGACGAAATAAAAACTTTAACCATACAAAATGTATTTATAAAGAGTTGTAAATCACTGTTATGTAATGAAGTATATTACTCTCTCAAAGAGTTCTTAGAAAGGAAGGACAGATTAGATCCTTTATAATAAAATAGTTTGCTTGTATCCTATCAAGTTATGCTATTTTTTTACGATTATAATCTTCTAGAATTTAACTGCCGACTTATTTTCTTTTTCATGTTCGACGGGAAACGACGTAAGATTTTTTGCTGGAAACTCCGTGGAATAAAAATATACTTATAATTTCTTCAATTACTAATTACTGTTATATTAATATATTTAACGTAGTTTTAATTCATATAATTTTTAAAAGTACAATGTTTGTTCTTTAAACTTTGTAATTGTAATAATTATTTTCATGTAATCTTTTATTATTCCTCGACCGAGGACTAATGGAATGAATAATAAATCTAAATCCAATGCAACATGACATTCCTTAGATTTTATGGTACCTTTGTTATTTCTGCATGGTATGATAACATTTGTTTTTCTTTTAAGGATGATTAATTTGACCAATATAGACTCTTTACTAATCTCCCTGTACTTTTAAATCTGTTTACTGACAAGTATAAAATATTAAAAAAAAAGCATATTTCGAAATTATTTTATTTCCACTTGATCCAAATTCTATCCTCTGAATTAATTTATATCGCAAATACCAAACAAAGTTCAAGTAGTGTAGGAAACAGCTTTCAAGAGTTTATTTCATTTTTTATAAAAATTAATAGTGTTATACCATTAAAATTTAAACAATTTATATGAATGTTCTGTTGTTAGAAAAAAGGTCAAGGGCGATGTTCATGTTGTAGGTGAATCATTCGTTCTGACGTTGTTCTCAAATTTCTCGGCCAGGACACAGACAGGCGTCTGACCGGTTCACTGACAAGTGGTGAGGATAAAGTATTGACATAAGCCGGATATATCAAGTTTTTTTACACTCTTGACAGTTTTAACCCATGTCGGGAACAAGAAACTCCTTTTTCAGATTTACATAATTGTTTTCTTTATTGTGAAGACCTCGTGGCCCAGTTATTTCCAACCCAACTAAGCCAAAAAGGTCCATATTGATTTTGTTTTGGAAAAAATGTCAATTTGGTTTTTGGGTTGGTAGCAATAGTCTCTCCTGTTCCCGAATGTAACCATTTCCAATACTCCCTGATATTCAAAATTTAACGCTATTTCAAACATTTCAGCAGGTTTTTCTCCAAATATAATAATAATAAAAGTTACTTGCGATACGTTTGGGCTGCTATTATTTTTAAAATAATATTTAGATTAAACGACTTTTTACTATTCCAAAAAAAAATAATGAAAAATTGTTTAACTTAACAGCGCTTCACCCTCTTCAGTTTAAGCTGAAAAGTTTCCACAGTAGTAGTAAATCTAATTGACGCTAGGTGGTTGTTAATTTTCAGGACACATTAACCCAAAATTTCAGGGTTTTTTTAAAATTTCTCCTCCATATATTTAATTAATTTGAAGAAATAGTCGGATTCAGGCGCTATTTGGTAAGAATTTATAATCCACATTTTATACAGTTATTATGGGCATATTTATCCGTATACTAACAGGTTAATAAATTATTACTCTAAAATATTAAACTATTTTAGGTTAACCTGTTGCATTATTGTATTGTTGAAAATCCTATAAATTAGTAAACGGTTTCAGAAGAAGAAAAAAACTATTATGGATATATATAATTATCAGTGGTTTTTTAACTAAATACCTGACGATCCGATACCACATCTCTGACTATCCACCCTCGTTCTTTGAATAATTCCCTACTGCGTCTTATGCAAGAGCGTGGTCAGAAGCTGCGTAGGCGCCCTGCAATCTGCTGTTCTTATGAAGGAAAGTTGCGCCAGTTACGCCAACTTTGCACACGAAATTGCTACGATCTCGTTGAGCTCCGTGCCTTGTACCTGCAAATCAGCCAGCAGAAAAAAAAAAGATGATTAAGTCGTCGATGGCTTAATGTTCCTGGTTCTGTATCTACCACAAATAAATATAGAGAGAAATTCCTATAGCTAAAATACTCAGAATCTATGTTACGTAAATAACAACATAATATTATGGCGAAACAAAACCAGATTATTAAATTTTATGGACTCTACCTAATTACGACTCCAGTTAGAAAATTGTAAAAAGAAGGGACTCTTTAAAAATGATAATATTAAAGTTGAACTGTTGGCGCATTCTCTAGCCAGACTAGAAAATTGCTGTTTTGTTATGGACTGTTTTATATTAGAGGTCGGATTTAGCATTTTCCGACCATTTGTGCGTAACTCTTAAAAAATGCTCAATGGTATTTTCTAATTGTCAGAATGGACGAGAAGCAAATTGTTTGTTAAACGCCTTTGTAAAGGTACGAGCAATTTTAGATCATAACGAATCGAAGTGAACGGTATAAGAACTGTGTTGCGCGTTGCATTCACAAAGGGGCGCTCACTTTTTGTCACGACCAGTAGACATGTAATTTTTTTTTTCCGCAAATATCGACACAGCACCCAAGAGACTGGTTTAATAAATGACATTATGCCAGTAAGTTCGCTGACGGAGAGCACGACTATTCACACAGGAGTAACTTTACATGCACTTGGAGAGAACGATAGTTAGATAGAAAATCTTCAAGTGAGAGTGAAGAAGCTAACGGTCAGCGAATCTAGCGCGAAGAGGCGTGACATTACCAAGGTCGCTGTGATAACTGTTTCTGTATTACAACACATCCACTCAGAATATACAGGCTTCACGATTCGTTAAGATTTTTTTGCATACTACTTGACACACGACCGTCGCTATCTTTATTCCCTTATGATCTATACAATATACCTCAGAATAACTACGGTACACGTTTCACTATTACTGTTTAATTACATCAAGTTAAAATGATTCCTTAAAATAACTGTCCCCAAGTATCATTGAAAAGGTATTATAATGTAACATTAATAATAAACATGATCAAATTAACTGATATAATATTCTGCGGTACGAATTAGTTCGGTTTTCGCCAAATTAAACGACGCCAAATTACTAAACATAGCAAATTACTTTTATTCTCACTTTTATAACAACTCAGACTTAAACGAATAATATATGTATATAGATTCTGAACATTCCCAAAAGAAAAGCATTGCCTCCAAAAGCGGCAGGAAAGAACAGAAAGTAGTCTCATGGGACAAGTTTGTAAAAATAAATCGTCCGAAGAATTTAAATTTTTCATACCCCAACATGCAATAGTCATTTACTGAACAAACCTCATCAATAACAGGAACAGGAATACAACTTTCAATGAGCACGTAGCCTTTTTTTTAGAATACATGTGGGTAATTCACGTGGTGGCAACTTCCCTTTAATAGCATGAGAAGGGATTTGAAAGTGGGGATGTGGAAGGGTAGAGATTCACAGTAATCTAAATTAAATCTTTTAATGAAATCTACTTACAGAAAAACGGTATAATGCATTCAACTCTTTCGTTCTCAATGAATGCTTTAAATGCCATAAATTTTACACTAAATTATCAGATAAGTATATATATATATATATATATTAGTTCAGTTTTCACCAAATTAAGCTACGCCAATATATATATATATATTGTATATTATAATTATGATGAGGGTTACAATGTTATGGAGACGGCGAGACTTTAGCAGAGTGAAAACGCAACTCAGTGACATATTTGGTTAGTATTTATGGATGTATAATCGCAAGGATGAGATCGCAACAAACAATCATAAACGTAACGACATGAGGAGTAGTTGGAGTGATCATGAGAATCATACGTCAGTGATTGGTTTCGAAATGTTGGCCTTGGATAATTTTCGACATTGCCGCTCAAAGGTCAATCCAGCTAAATGTCAATTAACAGTTTGCAGACACGTCCTTCAGTTATAATTATGCTACTTACTAAGGACTATAAATTCTCGAAAATTCATTTGAAAAACTGTGACGATAAGGAACCAATTACAAATATTAGCAATGCACTTTTTGTCTGTAAGCATTGTTCAAACACAACAAATAAATATTTTACTATACAACAGTAAAGTTGTATAGAAGTCCAAAAGTCATATAAAAATTAAGAAGAAACTGACAAAAATAAAACTACACCTTTTCTTCATTTTTAGGCATTCTTTAAGTTTTAAATGGATTTGTAGTATGATAAAAAAAATTTTAAACATTGCAAAATATTCTGTTAATTTTAATCAAAAATTGAGATTCCATAAATAAATTTTGAGTAAACTAACTTTTAAGCTTCAACAAATATTTTGAAATAGTCTCATGAAAACTGCGGTTTGTAATTAAAATTCATTGTGCACGTTCCCATGAATGCTTTTTAATGTGTCCTTCTTATTTTCTTTATGTGATATTTACACAGTAAGATAGCTGGAGTTATGATTTAATAGTGATAAATAAATAAGCAATTTCATGATTTAAATGTTAATTTTATATATCTACTACTCCTATATTTTGTGAGTAAATGAAACAAAATTTTATAAATTAAAAGCTTTATTGAATACTTATAGATACCTGTTTGTTACGAATATAAATACTAAAAATTTTCCCTCTTCCGTCAGCGTTTACATGAAGTTATCTTCAGTAATGCGTAATTCTTACGAAAACACATTAATTTTTAAATATATTTAACAAAGTCACATTTGGACCCTGTGGCAAACATATTTGCTATTTGCGATTCCTCAAAACATTTTTCAGTATTTTACGTAGTAAATAGAACTTATGAGAATGAAACAGTAACGTTAAAAATTATAGAAATCTATACAACTTGTAGGATTAAAATGAGATGGAGCGTAAACCACTCAACATTGAACTTAATTTGACCTTCTCATTCCTGTATTTGGTTTGGTAGGTGCGTCAAATCAGACAATATAGGGTGTGGCAACGTATGTTGAGTAACGGCGTGTTAAAATAATTCTACATTCTTCAAATACTAAATTGTCTCATAAAAGTTAAATACTACAAAATACGTTTTATGTTTTTATTTTTAAGTTTTTTTTAATTCAATAACTGCCAATGTTTCAATATTTTCGTTACAACTGTTCTTTTATTTAACTTCTATAGAATAGAATAAATCTTAGTTCCACGCTGTATTAAAATAAAGTCTGTTAAACTTAATCATCAGAAAATCTTTCATGTTAACCGAAGTACGGCTAATGGCGAAATCTTTCCTTTCCGTAGCGCTACACGAGCCCAAAGCGTTACCTAGTAATACCAAATTTTTAAAAAAATGTGCACAAGGGAAGCCACGGGCTTTGTTATTGGACTTAGTTTCTTTCTGGCACGTAGGTTTAGACAAATACTAGCAGTAATTAACTAAAATTCTTGTCTTCCATCTAACAGAATATTTTTTTAATATTCACGACGTTCTTTCAGGAAGAGATACAGTGCTATATTTTAATGCTTTATTTACAACATACAAGTTAAGTATTATATATTTAATGTAATTATATTTATTTATTATATTTTCGAAAACCTATTAGATGAGTACAATGAATCAATATATACTTATTATTTTGTTTGTCTAGCATAACATATACAAAAAAACAGTTGAGGAACAGGGTTGTTTATATCCAAAAAATAAATTTATTTTGGAAATATATTGTTAACATCCCTGTATTGAATGGTTTTGATGGCAAAATTCCGGATCACGAATCTGGCGATTTTATGAATCATAAATACAGTGAAAATTCTGGAATACAAAAAAAGATATACCCAAAAATTAATTGTAGTGCGATTGTTTTCGAGTGAAGGTTAATAAGGCTGGGAATATATTTACTGACCAACCGATGGACTGTTGAGACTAAAAGCAGAGGAAAGATCAATACTCGTTTGAAAGGATTAAAAATTATTACGTTACAGGTACATCCTAATGATCTCTGGGTAATTAAAGACTTTGTTTCCGAGCTCGTATTTAGAGATCTGGAGCGTCTAGTGAACTCGCGATGGCGTTGGTGCGTAAGGTTAACCGCCGCCTCACCTTGTCCTATTTGCCAATAATTGCAGCGGGAAGTGGAGCATTGTTTTGACTGGCATTATCCAAGTGCCGAACGGAATGTGGTTTGGCGTGAAAGGACTTTTAACCTTTAGAACCTCAATACTGATCGAAATTACTAAGTCTCAAGTCGCATCCAAGCCAACAAAAAATAAGCCTTCCCGGTGAATGGATGTAAAAAATATAAATAGTTTATAATTTCCCAAAGACAGAAGTCATAAAATTAAAATTTACATAACTACAAATCGTTTTTTCCCTATTTCCAGGGTCCTCTTCAGTTGTAAATAATTAACAGAATATGATGTGAATATATATGAACCATTTAACAAATAAAATATATTGACTTCTTCCAACAATGAATTTCGGCACTGGAAGAAAACAGAAAAAAAATTCAGCTGACCTCCTGAGATGTGGAGGTCAGCGTGACTGCCTCACTTCACAGAGGCTCCTGGTTCGAATCCCAGCGAGTGCAGGATGTTTGTCTACATGAGAGATACCCTCGTCAAATCATTTACCAAACCAAGGTAATCTGAGCTGTTGATGCGGCTGTAAATAAATCAATATAAAAAAAATTGACCAACATTAGGGCCAAAATTCATTCTTCGAAGAATTAAAAAACTTTCTGTTAAATGTTTAGATAAATTCACATAACATTTTGTTAATTATATACCCCTGAAAATAGGGATGAATCGTTTGGAGTTACGTAAATTCTAATAAATTCTGACTAGCCCATTAAACGCTATTTGCATTTAATACAAGTCAGATTAAGTTTCTATATTTATTTATAACGATTTAATAAATGTTTCTCGGATTAAAAACCGGGTAAAATTCTTGTCAGAACACGACGTTTCAGTTAGACTACCTAACAACGGCGATGATAATTATCGAGGAAACCTTTTGTTGACCCGGTTGATAAACCGAGAACTAGTCATTAAATTTAAGACAGTTATTTGAATTTATTCCGATGAAAACGTGAATGAGTGCATGAAACTTGTTTAACAATTTGTTTTTCTCCTGTACATATATTAATTTATTATTTCAATAATGAACACGTGTAGTGCAGACCTCGACCAGTGAGGCAGGTAATCTGGTCCAACCTTCGATTGTTCTGTTTATAAATAGAAATTTATTAATGTACGACATTTCTTTCCTATCGCGTAGTTTTTTTTATCTTGGTCACTGTAGGTCGGTCCAAGTAATCTGTCGTTTATTTTCCTCAAGAATCTTCATGAATTATTCATAAAAGATTCATTGTATATATGTATGCATAGGGATCTGAATTCAAACGGATATATATAGTTAATGTGTAATTTGTTACTCAGAATCGTATTCAAGATTTTGAACATTTTTTTTTAAGAAACAAAAATTTTTATCAATAATAATTTATTAGTCCCATAATCCGCTAAAATTTGTTGTACTGAGCCAGGATGATTTTAATTCATCTTTAACAGGTATGAACGTATAGAGCCCTTAATACGCCACTATGGCATATCCACACGTTTGAAACAATTAATTAAAAGCACGTGGCTGTAAAATAAAGGGGTATATTACATCGTAAACGATGCAAAACATTTGACTAATCAATTGATTTTTTCTTATTATAATTGTCTTCTATTCAGCAAATTTTTTGCAACGTTAATGTGTAATTATTAGTAGAGAAATGTAAATACTTAAGTATCACCCCATAATATTTCGTGACAGGTTAATTGTAGAATATGTAAAGAAATATAAAATAAAAAAAATTATATTATTCTGAATGTCAAATATTTTTATTTACTCATAATTATTAATTGCTGTTACCCGAAATAATTTTTGTACAATAAATATTTTGCATCCGACTAGAATATGTTTTCAAAACTCGTCCTTCTCTTTTGGAACCTTCACCGAATCATCTTGTATTTATTAAGATGTTGTACTTTTGAGTTTTCTACTCCGACCTTCACGTACTGTGAATGTTTTAGATTATTGTGGATGAATGGTGTATGAAAGGAGAGTCGGCTGAGTAGCCATGTGTTGCCGTTACGACATGTCTGGGAGAAAGCACGCCTATCAGGACGCCAATCTCAGGTTGTTGAACTATGCTAAAATATCGCTCCTAATGACTGCACACCCCCTATCTTGACGTACCATTCATGCATGAAGTGTGAGAACTACTACAAGTCATTATCGTTAGGAGCTTGTTACACAGTTGCTGCAGTTTGTATCGCTTGTGACTGGTTTTCTGCCTGCTCCATCTTGTTCATTAGCGATACCTGACAACGTATTCCTAACGTAATACAGTAGTTGTCATCTCAGTGCTATTTTTATGTATTATTAAACATTCCATCACATTGTTAAATACGTCGTAAAGCATTACCCCCGCTATTGTCTCTTCTACAGGTATGACAGTTACACTACAAAGACTTCTTCCCACGTCGATAGTACTATGGAAAGACGGATTCCGCATTCTTTTCGTGCCGTAAATTTCAACATACCCTGATTCCTTATGGTTTTTATCTCTAATTTCCTTTGGAACAACCGCTTTTCAATAGTTTCTAACATTTCTTCCACTTTTTCCTAACATTATTTATCGTGAAATGTTTAATTCCTCTTTCATTCTTTATTATCTATCATCAAAATTCTATAAAAATATTTTTTAATTAATTTTTAAGATTGATATTTATCTTATAATAATGGCACAATTCATAAATAAATATAATTCCCATATAGTCACAATAGTACAATATAACCTAAAATTTCTACAAAGATCTTGAATATTCTGATTAATTTAATTGTATACTATTTTAACGTTTTCAATGATTAGACTTACAATTTAATATATATAAAAAAATTTAATTTATTTTATAAGCATGGTTTTTCTTCCATGCCGGTTGTAACCCAAAAATAGTAATGTAATAATAAATAAATTTTGGAACCTTATCATTGAAAATCTTAGAAAAGTACAAATCAAATTATCAGAAATTTCAACGTCTTTGAAGACATTTATAATATTAAAAAAACGTTTTGGTCTCATCTCATTTTTATTGTTAACCTGATGAAGTTCCAAATTAAGGAGGAAACGAAGTGGTATATTATTGTTCTAATATTATTAATAAATCTTTACTGTCCATTACATTTATTTATGTATTTAATTTGTTGTTGTCTTAAGTGTGTTCCTCAAACACATAAATGTTTTAATTGTAACAGCTAACCTCAACTAACACCAATATTCGGGCATTCAGTAATTTATATTTTCTTGCGCACGTCCCAACATCAACCTACCGTCATCTTATTTTTCCTTCGTGAATTTTGTTTGAGGTATAACAATTCGTAAATTAATGAATTAAACTTTTTTTTTTCTTTATATGGTGCTATTGGCTTTCTTATATTGTTTTAGACAATTAGAGGGATGGATTTCCAACTAGTGCAAAATGTTCTTGAAATTGTATTGATTTAATTTTCCTGAAGAAAACTCTGTGTATGATCACAGCTTTTAAATAATAATACTATTAAATCTTCACGTCTATAAAATATATTTAGGTATCAGTTTGAGCCTAAATCACCTTCCGTACAACATACAATTGACCTCTAGTTAGCTGTCTAGAGATGCGAAAGTTTTCTTCTCTGTGTTGCTCAGTAACAAAAATGTTTAAATTTACCTCTTCACCTGAAGAAAGATGGCGGTGTCAGCAATCGAAACATTGTGGCAAACAACCGTCATTACCCGGTTGTAATTCCGAGAAAACTTAATCCAACATTAAATTTTCCCAAGACACGACCCTCGCATCATCTCTACATAATTTTGTGCACTCCTACAATAATCTTGCGGTAAAAATATAAAACTGAAGACTATTTTGTCCCCACTGTATAATGTATAGTATGATTTGAGACATGATCTAATCATCGATTTTCTAAAATATTAAATGTAAACCTTAGTGACATCAATAATTTTAGAGGAAATGTTCTGTAAATGAAATAAAATGTATTATACTTACTGCTCTTTGTAAATAACGGAAGCGGTTTTTGTGTTCTCCCGAACAATGAGGACACGTCCTGGAAGCCCTGCTTCTCTACAGGATCTGCGAAATATGATATAATACTAAACTATACATTTAGAACCACGATAATTTCACATATTTTATTTTTAATTAACTGGAAAAATTGACACGCCTCAAATAATAATAATATTATTATTATTATTTTGTTGTCCACTCTTCCTTTATAATTTACGTTATTGGTAATATAAAAAAATAATTGTGTATATAACATTACAAATTCAATACCAACCACATAACTTTATTATAAAATACTGACAAACCGTCTAGTCGTGAAAACGGCTCTGATACTCTGAATTATTTAATGAATCGTTATTCCTAAACTTTACACTTATAATTGTCTTACTGTATAGAGACACTCCACTTTATGCATCTATTAAAGCTTAATTATCATTCTAAAATTAGAAATTTGTAATGGTTACTAGTAGTAAAAATTTGTCTGCTTGGGTAGCTGAAAAGTTGGGAAGATCGATGTTAAAATTTTGTAAGTTTGTAGTTACCATAACCATAAAGTGAATAAAATTTATTTTTATGTTCTACAAGTGGTTCTTGTAATTAAATAAATAATATCTTATTGTGCCGATAAATAACCATGTTAAGTTATAATTGAAGGGTACGTAAATTAGAATTGAGCAACTGTTGCGTATCGTAAAATTTTATCTTTATGGTGAGTTGAAGGTGGACCACCTGCACAGTACTGTAATCTGGAGCCCATATCGCCTTTCGCAGCTCCGAGACGCTTAAAGGCGCGTACATCAGAGTAATAGCCCTTTCCCCGGCATAGCTTGTGTGCAAAATCGTGTGCACCGCTCGTTTTATTGCCCTTACTTCGGGAAGATGCTCCAACCTTTAACACCGCAGCCTCCTTGGCATTTTGCTCTACCAAACCGAGAAGAAAGTTCGTGCAATGTAATCTCCTCTCCTTACAATTTCGAGGTGCCGTAACTAGCATCTGGATCGCTTTAATGACCGACTGAGTGCGCAAAGCAAACACGTGTCGATGGGGTTAGCAGGCTTCACGATCTATTACGTAATGAAAATGTATTCGTCATCCTCACAGGCGTATATAGAATTATGAACGGACGTTCAATATCCGTAAAGAACAAGCCGCTTCGGAAATAATCTTCATGCGTTTAAGAAATTCGTAGTGACAATTATGATATTCTTGGAATTTTTTACCCACACTTAAATGAAATTAAATTAAATTAAATGATAAAACAGAAAACAGTAGAATAAAAAGGCTCATAAATTTAGTCAAGAAACAAGAGAGTGATTCCTATTCAGAAACAGACGCCTCCCCCTAATAAAAACAGACTATGACTACAGTACAGTGAATCTGCAACAGTCGCAGCTTCAAACAAGTTAATATAATGAATTATCCAATTATTACGATAAATGATTAACAAATGCGAATTGTAAAATTTTAAATGTAAGAAACCCACATTTTAAATGTATAATTAATCTTTTAAACTGTTAAATTGTATGTATATTATTGGAATCAATGTGAAACGCTGCATACTTATGTAAATAAGCAATATTTGTCATTTATTTATGGGTCGCCAACGACCAAGTTGTTAACGCGACCATTATAAACCTTTAATTAAAAAATCAAATTATGATATTCATGTAAGCAACATCTGAACCAATTACAAAACTGCATCAATTGCGTATAAAGTTGTTCCCCTTTCCGTACGTCACTGTTAACGACCTTCAAACAAGAAATTCAGAAATTGTCTAAAAGCACGAAAAATCGAAATTAACTATCTTAACATCTGCATAGACATTTTCTTAATCTTGCAAAAGAATATTTCAGTTTACCTTTTAGTATATAAGTAATTTACAATAAATAGTACTGTAATATATTTGAAACAAAATTGGAAAGGACATCAAATAATAATGTGTAAAAATTAATACTAATACGTCAGACATTAACTTATAACTTAATTGTTCGTATTTTGACATTTTAATACTTTAATTCATTCGGCGTTCTTGATCTATTTCTACAACGAACACAAAGACTAAGATAACTGGTAAGGCTTTTAAGTTTAGTCAACTGACTCGTGCAGTTGTGTCTCTCTATGCCCTTGCGTTTTGCTGCACCTGAACAAAGGAACAAGGCTTAGAGAAACGTTGTGTGGTATTTATATTATCACTTCTTTTGTCTGAATTTGGCAATCTTTCTTATTATTAACTGGTCAGTCCTTGCTCTTTCTCTTTAACCTTGGCCACTACGATAATGAAGTCTAAAGTAAATTAAATCAATAGTTTACCGATGCAACACAAATTTTAGTACTTACCTGTTTATTGAAAGAAAAATTCTTAAGTTTTTTAACTCTACCCTGAAAGTCATAGCATTGGCGATTCCAATATAATATGTTATTTTTTAAAACTAATGGAAATATAAAATTGTGCTTTTCTCTCCGTAAACGTTTTACATCTAATAAATAAAGCAGAGTGTTTGTTTGTAAATATATTTGTATGTACCTTATACAAATCTACACCGGTAGAGCAAATTTCACCAAATTTTGTACACGTGTTCTTTACGAACAGGAAACAAACACTGTCGGGGTGAGACATGTCTACCACCCCCCAGAAGCGGGGGTGCACGGGGGTTGAAATATTTATACATGCTAAAACAGCCGATATTTTAGTCGGATAATAATTTTTAGGGGTCCAAGATACTGATGGTGTTTCTACCGATGTTTTCTGAATATAATTTTCATCCCCTACACCCTGGGGAAAGAGCACCCCTAGCGTTTGTGGTGGATAATACAAATCTATACCGGTGGTTAAAATTTCACCAAATTTCGTTCACGTATTCTTTGCGACCAGGAAACAAACACTGTCGGGGTGAGACGCGCCTACCAACCTCAGAAGCGGGGGTGGACGGGGGTGGAAATATTTGAACATGCCAAAACAGTCGATATTTCAGTCGGATAAATATTTTTAGGGGTCAAAGATATTTATAGTCTTTCCACTGATGATATCTGAATATAATTTTCAACCTCTACACCCTGGGGAAAGAGCACCCCTAGCGTTTGGGGTGGAGAATACAAATCTACACCGCTGGATCAATTTTCACCAAATTTCGTACACGTGTTCTTTGCGACCAGGAAACCAACACTGTCGGGGTGAGACGCGACTACCACCCCCAGAAGCGGGGGTGGACGGGGGTTGAAATACTTAAACATGCTAAAACAGCAGGTATTAGATTTGGATAATTATTTTCGTGGTCAAAGTTATTGATTGTGTTTCTACCGATGTTATCTGAATATAATATTCATCTCCTACGCCCTGGGAAAAGGGCACCCTTAGGGTTTGGGGTGGAGATGCTTTACAGAAAAATAACGCGAATATAACCGAGTTTGGAGTCAAATCGAAGGTAATGGATGTCAGTGAGTTTACTTCGGATAAATATTTTTAATTGCCCATTTAACCCGAAAGGGTGGGTGTTGGAAGGCAAGATAAATAGTCAGTTCTTGCGCGTTCTTGGAGGAGAATTACGTGAATACTATTTCAACGGATGTTGTTGAAAATATAAATCCCTTTAGACATTAGTGGTGAGCTTGCTTAGGGCTGGGGGTGAGAATTGTCTATTATTCTAAAACTGCCAAAATGTTATCTGTTTATGGGTAAACTAGATTGATAGTGTTTCTACTGATGTGATATGAGTAAAAATTCAACCCTTTCCACCACGGGAAAGTAGCAGATTTAGGGGTGGTGTTGTTCATACTATTTTAACCGATGTTGTTTGCATTAATAACGACGTTTAATCTTCTTATAAATAAAAATGAGTGTATGTATGTATGTATGTTTGTATATTTGTATGTTTGAATATTTGTATGTTCGTTATACAAATCTACACCGCTGGAGAAGCGGGGGTGGACGGGGGTTGAAATATTTAAACATGCTAAAACAGTCGATATTTCAGTCGGATAAATATTTTTAGGGGTCACAGATATTGATAGTGTTTCTACCGACTGTTGGGGTGAGACGCGTCTACCACCCCCAGAAGCGGGTCGGGATTATCAGTAAAGCAGTTTTAGGTGTTGGTTGGAGGAACGCTGCAATAAAATATGGCGAATACAACCGAGATTGGAGTCAAATCCAAGGTTATGGATGTCGTCCAGTTCAATTATAGCATCAAATTGGCCATTTAGCCCCAAGGGTCGGGAGTGGATGGGATGGAAATTTTCTAACATGTTAAATCATCGATATTAGCGTGGAATAAATAAATGCCGGGACCATTGACGTTGATAGTATTTCTACCGATGTTGTTTGTAGGCATGATAGGGGTGGGGCTGGAGAGGATTTCCTTGAAAATAACGGGAAAACAATCGAGATTCGAGTCAAATCGAAGGTAATGGATGTCCCTTAATTTAATAATGACAATCTGGACAACGCGCGGGTATCGGCTGGGTTGGGATGAGTTGACCGGCTGTTTTTTGCGTCGATTAAATATATTTCGGGATGAATTAGATGAATAAAATTTCCCTACATGTTCTCTGTGTATAATTTCAACCCCTTTTGGACTCGGAAGGGTGCACCCTTGGCGTGGAAGTATCATTAGATAAAAAGAAACCAGAAACTATCAGGATTGTCACTGAGTTTAATTATGACATTAAACTTGACCGTTTAAGTCCCCGAAGCGGGAGTGGTCGGGGGTGAAAAATTTCAAACATGTTAAACGGACGATATTTGCGATAATTATTTCCTGGGGTTAATTACTTTGATAGTATTTATACCGATGTTGTTTGTGTATAATTTAACCCCTGTGAGGGGAGCAAGCTTAGGGGTGGGGTGGAGGTACGTTAAATAAAATCCCTAAAAACAACCGAGAATCGAATCAATTCCGAGACTATGAATGTCGCTGAATCTAATTGTGACAACCTGGGTAACACGACGGGTTTGGGAGGTGTTGGGCGGGGGAATAAATTTTCAGACAATGTAATCGGCCGATTTTTGCGTGGAATACATTCTTTTTCATTATCGCATATTTGTGGGGGTGGTCATCTTCTAACATGTAAAAACGGCCGATATATTTAGTCAATGACTTCATACCCTTTCGGCATGGGAGGTGAGCACATTTAGGGATAGGATTCGAGGAGCTTTACATAAAAATAGCGCAAAAGTAACCAAAATTGGAGTCTTATGGATGGTTATAGATAAATGACATCTCGGGCAACGCCGGGCACCCAGCTAGTTTTAAATAAAAAACACTTTCTAATAGTGAAAATAGAAAACATGATTTCTTAGACAATCTGAAATACCCACAGGTGTCATGGGAGAGCAGAGTCGGTACGTCAGGAAAGAGAAATTCAAAAAGTGGCAACTTTTCGCACTTTAGTTAATTGAATCCTCAAACATTTCCTTATTTTACGGTAAGGCACATTCGAAAGTACTTTTCCGCGCTATTCATCTTTCTGGATCTATCCTACAACCACTCGTAACCGTAACATTCAAAACAATAAATGCTTTCACTGATCATTTTAATTCGTGAACATCATTACGTAAAAACATCTTAAGATACAATTCATTTTCATTACACTGTTATGCAATGTAGCAGTTGATTTAATTAACTACGGGTGAGTATTATATAAAAACGTGAATTTATTCCAGTTGAAGCCAGTTTTCTTTA
Source organism: Zhengitettix transpicula (assembly GCA_037074705.1). Classification (NCBI taxonomy): domain Eukaryota; kingdom Metazoa; phylum Arthropoda; class Insecta; order Orthoptera; family Tetrigidae; genus Zhengitettix; species Zhengitettix transpicula. The sequence continues at coordinate 41,707,151 of CM073592.1, read as the reverse complement.
ATAATCCACGCGACAGATGGTCAGATATCAATTTATCGAACCCTGAGGCGCTGTAAGGTTACTACTTCATTCTGCATGGTCTGTAGTTGTGTAGCATGTAAATTTAATTTTAATGTGATAAATGTTTGGTCTCTTTTCCATATTATATTAATGTTTTTTTTTGTTATAACTTTTATACATTCACATAACAAAGAACCCAAGAAATTAGTGGAAATAAGATGAGTTTGGAAGTACAGTTTCCCAGATTCTCACATAGGCTTTGGCACTTGGAAACAACTTATCTTTGACTCTCTACTGAGGAGGTCAGTGTTATTGTTAGGGTAAGGAAACAATATTGCTCAAGACGGTTTGAGGAATGTGGAATAGATTGTTCGAGCTAAAAGTAATGAATACTTCTTCATGGGTCTTCAGATTGTTTCACGTGCACGACATACGGGAAGGAGGTGATGTTGTTAACACCAGACAACACAAATTATTGTTTTGGTAAACATATATATATATATATATACATTGTGGTAATTAAGAGGAAATAATTAATTAATAAACAAAAATTTGGACTCGCATTGTTAGCGGCATAAAACACACAAGAATGTGGCAAGAATGCAATGCTTGTGTGTATTGTAGAGGTTGGTTCGCTAGACGCGCAGAGAGCAGAGTCTATGGGGAGGCGAGCTACAGTAAAGTCGTCTCGGAAATATAGCAGCGGACAGACAAAAGCATAAAATCCAGAAAGTGCCTGGATACATGTAACAACAGCTAAAACATTTTTACAAGTTGCAGTCTGAGAGATAACTACGTCGTATTCAATGCTGAATGTTTAAAGCGCTGAGTCTAAATTATTGTATTCTCGATTCAGACGACGTTCGTCAATTTTGGGAGCCCAGGAAGCTACATCCGGCAGTTAACAATCTTCGGAACGAGGTAATAGGATTTTGTAAACGAACAGTGAACCAACTTTTGCAAAACTAAAAGTGTTGATTAGAGTCCGTGGATAAAAATGGCCTGTCTATAAAGTGCAATAAGTGTGTGTGTACGAACGAGACAATTTACTTGAGTACCAGAGACAGTAAGGTAAATTTCCACAGAATTACTATTTGCAAACTCATATTGTCGTCAGATTTCGAATTTCGTTCAGAATTTAAACTTAATATTTTATGTTTTGCATTGTAATAAATCTATGGATGAATTAAGTCCATGTTAGATTCATAAAGATTTCATTTTTAACAAGTATTTTCTTTATTAAAGACCCAGTAAACGACCCTGAGACATAGTCATTTTATTGTAAAAGATTAATTGATAAAGTAAATTGAATTTTATTTTCCTAAATAACTTGTGTAAATTTAATTGTTTGTGCGTTAATAAATTAACTTGTTTGTCTATTTTAAAATCTTGATTCTTATTAAAACATCCTAGCATTTTAATATTTAAATTCCTAAAAATTGACGCATCAACATGGTGATTTAACTTTCATTAATTTGTGATCACTACAAATTGTTGCTTATTTTCCTTTGATTGTATGAGATTACTACAAATTGACGTTTCAACTTGTGGCTTTCTTAGTAAATTTTAATTGTTTGTTGTAATTGGTTTAACATGTTGTATTCTTTATTGGACGCTTATTACTACAATATATATATATATATATATATATATATATATATATATACTCCGAGAACAGGAGAATCTAGTTGAATTAAAAGTTAGTTATGGCTGTAAAAAGTTAACGCAGTGATTTGAGAGTACAGAATAGAGCGTTATCTAGCCTTGGACACTCCAATCAATTTAAATAGTTGAGTAGACCGAAAACAAAGAGTTGTCTCCTCGAAGTTCTCTGTGTCCTGACGGATGCTGTCCGCTGAGACCCAACTGGCGTTCTGTCTGGAATAGTGAAGTAGCCTGGGAATTCACTTCACAGAAAAACAAAATAAAATCAGAGTGAATTCATCGTCGCGCGTCCCAATAATTCAAAACTACAACTTTTACAGAAATTTGTAGACAGTATATTTATTCTCTTTGAACGTTGAAACCCTGAGGTAGTCATTTATAATAGGACTTTAATATTTTTTCAAATAATTAACGATAGAAATTACAATTCAATAATATATTACGAGATTTTTATCAGTATCATAAAAACCGACCCATGTTACAGTATAAAATTTTTCTTGGGTCAATTTTGTTTGCGGAACGTCGAGTCTAGTTCCTCAGTCCGATTTATGCATAAAAACTACGAGTTTAATGCAAATCACAAGTAAGGGTAGTAGGAAAAATTTTTACCAGCGAGTCATGTTTTACCAGTGAGTATATATATATAATTTTTATATGCCAACTTAATCTACGATTTTTTTTTAGGGCAACAGGCTACATGAGGGTAATCCACGTTGGGCAACTCCCCTTTAATAGCATAGGAAGAGATTTGAAAGGGGGGATGCGGAAGGGTAGAGGAAGGTAGCCAAGGGTTAACTAGGGCCCCCGGGCTATGGTTTAAGGATCCTATCCAGCATTCGCCTAAAGAAATGCAGGGAAAACCCTAGAAAAACCTGCATCAGGTAGGTCGGGCATTGGGTACTTGTCCCACGCCCTTCCGATAGCGGGAGAGGAGTTTGCTGTGGGGACGCAGCATTCCCTTCTCCGTGCCTCGACCAGGTTAGGAGGCAGCTGGCCGACTATTCCAATGAGAATAGCGGACAACTCTTACCGTATGCCCAAGGTCTGTGACCCGGGAACATACACCTCTCAGAACAGGCCGAGGTGCCTCGGCTTGTGGGAACGTTAGATCAAAAACGGAGAGGAAAAGGCATTCCCAAAGGTAGCCCCTTCGTTTCTCTCCTACAAGGTTCTACCTGCGAAAGAATATCCCTCGCATGTACTGCCTGCGAGAGTATAGCCCTCGCAGGCCTTAAACTGCGATTAAATTCGTTTACAAAACTAGAAAGTTTTGGTTGAAGAAACAACTGCAAACGTAATCAGAATAATGACTATAGCTATTTCTTTCCATCTGGAAGTATGAAACACGCTATCGCCTGCGTGAGATCTGTTGTGAAGTGGAAAATAAGTAATAGGAAGTGGCAATACTCTTTCAAGTTAAACACCCCATTCCAAATCAAACTAGTCTCGCTCGATGCGGCTCGGGCGTTAACGTCTGGAACCAATGATGACTTTCTCACTCCGGATTCAAGAGCGGATCAGATAGCTCTAGCTTCTAATAAACTAGGCGACAAGCTAAGGAAAAATCATTTAATCTACGTTGACGAATGTAATGTCTTCATTGGCTTATTTTGCGCTATTGACATTTTCTAATTAAGGTTGACCAGATAAGTATCGGCGGACAGAGAGAAAGCTCAGATTCGACATCCCTAGATCGATGGTTCTGGTTCTGCAATTTAGACCAAGTGTTTGACCAGGGCACTAGAGGTCAGGTTGTAGCACTTGGGGGGAAAAAATACACTTTTCCTCTTTAATAATGTTTTTGACATACACTTTCTACGTTGTCAATAACTAGTGGAATATAACACTACTCTATTGATAGCAATATAGACCAAATAATTTCGTGATTATGATTCTAGATTTAAGTAAAGGCAGGAGAGGCAGATACTGACGTTTTCGCCCTTCGCGACGAAGTAGTTGAATACACTTTCCTGATCACAGGTTCTTCTCTTCTAACACTCGGCTCTTGAGCTGTAAATGAAATTTCCCATTTTTACAAAAAATAAATAATTTCTATATACGAATTTATTTCTTCTAGCCATAGACCCATACACACTGTTATTTTAAAATCGTCCAGCAAAGTGACTATATTTTTACTTAATCGGGTAACATCTTCACTACCTCGTAATTCTGGAACAATGAGCTTCAAAATTACCTATAAACAATTTTTTTAAACTTATTAAATTAATTATGTTAGCTATGGATACGGGAAAATGAACAAAATAATATGGTATTACGAAAATCGAAACACATTCCGGAAAATATATTAAAATATTATCCAGACAATTGTGAAGCACAGAAATAAAGATCGTTACGAGAGAATTAAAAAACTCCCAAACATCTTGTCCTATGATAACCAATTAGATGAAGAATTTAAATGGATTATAATTGATAAAAAAAAACTAACTGACGAAGCCAAGTATGCGTAAAAATGCATTTGACAGCACTAATTCTCGTACAGAAGCTCTGGAATTGCCTTTTCCTGAATATGGACACATTTCATATTACATTAAGCAGGAATTTGCTGATTATTACTTAGCTATCAGTTTCCAAATAGTATTATTATAAAGAATTATTGTGAAAAACTTAATTGTTTTCTCGATACAAAATTAATTTATTCCCAGTATCAAATTATAGAAATTTACGATTTTGACAGGAATTCAATACCCCTATCCCGCTATCGGGAGGGCGTGGGACAAGTACCCAATGCCCGACCTAACTGATGCAGGTTTTCTAGGGTTTGTCCTGCATTACTTTTAGGCGAATGCCGGGTAGGATCCTTAAAGTATAGTCCGGGGCTCCTAGTTAACCCTTGGCTACCTTCCTCTACCCTTCCGCATCCCCCCTTTCAAATCCCTTCCTATGCTATTGAAGGGGAGTTGCCACCATGTTGATTACCCTTATGTAGCCTGTTACCCCCCCCCCCCAAAAAAAAAATCACAACCGTAAAATAATCATCAGCCGCTGTTTTGCGAATGCGTATGCTTTATAGATTGCGTAAACTTTCAAATGTGGCGAATTAAGCGTGCGGCGTCATCTCCAAACGTAGATGCGTTGCTGCTATATTTCTGGACTCAGACAGTTTTGTTCGTAACTGTATCCCGCTGTTTGTCTCCATATATCTACCCAACTTCTGACTGACTTTTGTATCTACCTGTCCTATCTTTGTGATAATCTCTTTTATAGCATTTCCGTCTCCCACAACATAATTCTATTCTTGTTTCTTATGTGTTACTTAAACCGTAAGCCCGACTATACACTCATTAGATTTTGTGTATAGCACCCATAACTCCAGATAGACTTAAAAACTTTCCTGATGTCAAATATCTCATTAGGTTATTTTTGTTCTGGATAGATCTAAAATGCTCTGATTCTTATCTGCAATAACTATCTTCTTTTTTGTAGGAAATCTTGTCTAATACAAATCTCGGCCAATGATCTGTTCACTTCAGGACGAAGACTCTCCCTAAGTATCGATTTCAGTGCTTTTACGAGAGGCCGTCCGCTCGCCCCAAAATGCACCCTCACATACCTCTTGCAACTACATGTTTTAATTTAACATATACTTCACTAAAAACCTAATGGTCCGAAATAATATCTTACGAGTCACACAGGATCAGTTACGAGTTTTGGATCAGAATCCCACATATTAAGTAGTATTCATAAAATATTAGCCTGCTTAGATCTTTCCTTATCAGAAATGAAACATAATTGTCCCAAACGCCCAAAATTATTGCTTTTATCGGCAGTAAGCGCAAAAAAAATTAATTGGTCTTTGAAATCACATAAATGTAATTAAACATAAATATTCTTTGGAGTCAGTGTCTAATTTCATTCAATTAAAAAATACATATTTATGTTTACTTTCATTACGTTTCAATTCTGAACAGATAGAGCGATATTATAAAGTAGAAAGGATCAAATGAGAAAGTGAATTATTCGTGAGAACGTATTGACTGTGGTCGATATTTATCCAAGGATGAGAGTGATCAGGACTGATGTAAGTGAGAAGCGAACCGCAAACCTACCGACGAAACCCAATTTCGTTGGCACGTACTATGTTGCGTAAACGTATGTAGCGAAGTACTGGTACTACCGTGAACAGTCACGTGTTCATGTGCTCTATTAACAATTTCCACAGGCAGTCTCGTCTCAGCAGTGTATTTAACTATAATTATTTTTTCAACAAATTAATTTCTAAGTTACTCAAAACACCAAAAGTAGATACTTTTGAAAATACTGTATCTATTGATTATCGTTCATTTAAACTAAGGAAAATCATGTATAGATTACGTTTACTTCTTGTGTTGAAGTTATGAATATCAGGATTTTTAATAAGTATCTATATGTAATCACAAATAACAGTAATGAATAAATGTACTGACACGACAGATTTAAAATACCCAATTTTTTTAAGAGACTTCTATACGTATTCGAGGTTCGTGAGGAGACCTGACATATTGTTCAGTTTTTGAACTGGAAAAACCTTGTCTTTACCCTTTTGAATTGACCAATAATACAATTGCATATGACAAAAAAGGAATGAAAATATGCAAAGTGAACTGATTTTCTTGTTTTTAAATCACTCAAATTGGACACTGTTCTTACTGCAAATGGGGCTGACCTGAGTTTCTTTAGTATTTTATTAATAGCTACAGTCCAATTCAATTTATTATTCAGTAAGAGACCTAATAATTAAGTACATAAAATATTATTTATGTTATTGTCACTGTCTCTTAGAGTTATAGGTTGTAAATTGTGCTGTGTGTGTGAAATTTGCAAAAAAAGTTTTGAGACAGTTAATTGTTAAGCAATTTACAGAAATCCAGTTTAGTAGATTATGTAAAATATATCTTCTTCTAATTTATCTTTGTTATTTTTTAGTAACATGCTAGTGTCGTCTGCAAAACGTATAGCTTTAAAAGACAACTCTACAGTTTTTGGAAGATCGTTTATCTATATAAAGAACAGTAGAGGCCCAAATAATGAACCCTGTGGAACCCCAGTTTTAATAATTCTCCAATCTGATTCACATATTTTACCAGACAAATAATCTTTTAATAGCACCCGCTGCATTTTATTTTGAAGGTACGTCAAACCAGGAAAATTATGTCCTAGTAATTATAGAATATTTTGTCTTTTCTAACAAAATAGCTTTATCTACATAGTTCAGTTATTGTACGAATCATTCTTCCAAATGGTGTGTAACGGTTTTTATCTTTTTATATGAATATTAACTATTAATTTTCGTTATAAACCAATTTCAGTTGCTAGTAATATATAACACAATTTATTTTACTATTTCAATCAGCGATATAATAGACATATTTAATTATTAATAAATATCATAAATTATTATATGAATTAAATTCTTGTAATTTGATAAATCCCAACCCTTTGGCGTTATCCGCCATTAACAGTTACTCGGAAGGGGTGTTGTATTTAATACAGCATCGAAAATCCATCCAATTTACTCTTGTTTTCCCACATACAATGTTTGCTGAATCACTTCCCTTTTAAAATTTGATTTCACTTCCAGTGGAATTTCTTATCTCAATGACTGAAAGAATTTTTTTAATGTAGTGACTTAAGCATAACTCTCCAAAGTTGATAATATGTAATCTCTGGCCATGTCCGAAACGCAAAGATATTGCTTCGAACTCTTGCAAATTAAGTTGCATGGTAAGACCGCAAAGAAATGTGAGCAAGTAGTTCTTTGATTAGAAACCACTAAGTTTCCAAAGATTGTGATACCCTGGTAATTGGCTGATAACAAGACCACAATAAACGACTGTTAATTTTCTACTGGTCATTGTTTCTAAATTAAGTCGTAAATTAACTAACCATCCAGAAAATGAACAATTTCTTATTGATGGTAAAGACTTTAACTTCGTAACAGTTAAAGTTTGTTATTCTTTACTTAGAAACGTGTCATGAAGCCACTCGTTTTATTTGTTTTAAAAACTTGAGCAGAAACAAAGACACGAAATATCAAATGCGTAATGGAAGAGCTGTAAAGTTTGGGAAAGACCTCGCGTTGAGTTACGCCAGTCCATTGTTGCAAGTTAGCGTTTCCTGTATTGCTGAGTCCCCTTGTAATGAATGTTGAAACACTTCGTACACTGAATTTGCGAATAGACTCAGAATATTCTACATGCTTCTGAAAGTGAAGGAAATGATAACATTCTCGATTTAGATTTTGTTTCTACTGAGTCGCAGACCATTGCATTCACTGAGCACTAAATTTAAATTATAACTTTTACTCTTCCTACATAATAAAGACTGGCCCTCATTAGTCGCAGATTCCTACTACTTTGACATATTTAGAATTAATAATACTTAAAACAATTTCTGTACATGTTCTCCATAATCAAGATAACTATTATAATTTCTTGTTTTCGAAAACGAATCCGTTGTTTTAAATTCTGATGTTAATATCCATTGTGTTCCATGATTTATAATATACACTGCGCTAAATTTATAAAATTTATAATTTTTTATCAATTATTACAAGATGTTAAATGTTTTATCCATCAGGTCTTCTATTTCATAATTTTTTTCTCAATTTATATTTTATTTTTCGTTTCATTATTCTTTTTTTTAATTTGTGTAAATAGCTATATTGACAGATGGAGGTTATTGACAATGTTAAGAGTACTAGCAGGAACCAAGATCCGACCTACGGTATTTTATGTAGTAATTGAAGAAGGTAATAGATATAAATCAAACAGTAACAAAATTGTAAGTAGGGTTTTTACAAAAAATAGATAAAGATAGCAGTATTAATAAATTAGCTAAGTTAAGTACCTAAAAAAACTCTTTTCCGCCTTAAGGAGTGATTCTGAACACCACAACATAGTCAGAGCAGTCATTCAGGCCTGGACTTACTCGATTCATCCCACCTCCAGAAATACATCTATTTCTGCTTTTGCTGTATTCTTTTATATTTAAATTCTTTCAGAAAATAACTTTCGTATTATACTTACACCATTATCATTAATAGCAATAACGGTAGTTGTATATGAAGTATGGTTATTCTTGTTCATAATTCCGCATAATCTGTTTGTGTAGGTTGTATGGCTGAAAGGCTTAAGCACAAAGTTTATTAATTTTATTTTAAATTTCTGCCTGGAAACATTCAGCTGTGCAGCACAAACAGGGGTCGTCTCTGGTCCTTTTCCACCCTCATGAAACATTTGTGGAGAGACAGGTTGTGTCGTACTGCATTCTATACAAAATAATACACATACAAGTAAGCAACGCAAACCAAAAGTAGGAAAGAATAAAAAAAAAGGAGTCAAAAAGCATTCTCGACTGAAGCCCACAAAAAACGGAAGTGCTCTCGGGTAGTTGTGAAGTTGCCTTTAATTAGAATGCTCATACAGGGTTAAGAAATACTTACATGCACAAATAAAAAATATTAATCTAGGATAATTTTTATGTTAATGCAACCTTATTAGGGCTGCACACCAGCGTTTGCATTGAGAAAAATAGGTCCCCATTAGTTGCTGGATTTATGTTAATGCAACCTTATTAGGGCTGCACATCATATTACAAAAGAAAAATGAAAATGAAAAAGCCATGCTAAAAAATTATTAGTTATGTTTTTCTGATAAAGGGAGATATATATGCTTCATCTTCAAGTTCCCACTTTCTTAAAATTTCCGCAGTTTACGAATTTTAAATGAAACGTTGTATTTATACGAGTTCGATGATGTTGAAGATAATTTCGCAGTGTGTGCACTGCATTAAACACAGCTGTAAATGGTTAAAATGCAGACATAAAAGTATAGAACTTAGAACTAATACAACATGAAAAGATAATAATGAATGTTATCCTCCTCCAAACAATGCCTGTAAAAATAAATTCAGAGACATTTTTAGTTATAGTAAGTGTCATTTGTACATTACATTATTCATCATAAATAAATTAAAAATGAAAACAATAATACATACACACACCCACATATACACAAATAATTGTGATATTGGTTTGGAAAGGAAAGAGAGATAGCTTATGACTTACCTGAAAGTGAAGTACGGTGTAGCCATAGAGAACCAAAGGTAGTGAGGTAAGCCGGGGAAAAATGAAATATCAAATTTTTTAAATTCATCAGGATAGGACGTATTTGTTGAAGGTCTTCTTCCTGTCCTGAATGGTGACATCGAGCTTCAGGTAAGTCACTCCCACCTTTCTATCTTTCATTTTTATAACATATTTGGATAGGAAAGAGAGACAGCGATGTCAAGTTACCCGAAATCAGTAGTTGGTCCAGTCTGGCATAGATGGAAGATCAAATTTTTAAGGGCATGCACCCACTTCACTAGGAAGGAAGATCTGAACGGTGTGCTGGCTGGTCACGAATTGTTGAATTAAGATTATATTATAAATTTATATATATATATATATATATATATATATATATATATATATAAGATTAGTAAGGATATGACATTGTCAAAAATGATTGCAATATTGGTATGGAAAGGAAAGAGAGATAGGTTTGAAGAACAACCTTCAGTTCCTTATGGCGTCACCGCACTTCACTTTCAGGTAAGCCACAACCTATCTCTCTCTTTCCTTTCCATACCAATATTGGAATTATGATCACATGCTTTTCAATACCAATGGAAGCTATTAATTAGCTACTCATTCTTCAAGCAGTAATATTGCTCCCATCCGATTTCTAGGTGAGAAATTAATTTACGCAGGGTGCCACGTGCTACAGTGGCCCACTTCCGGCGCCAGGAAATACATACCGTATGTAGACTGGGCCAAATAAAGCAAGCTTGCCGCACTCCGCGGCAGGTGCACAGAAAGATTCCGACTGCTCACTTTCTCTCCGTATCTTTTACTCTCACTACTTTCACTGACAAAATGAAAGAGTAGGCATCATATTCTATTTGTTTAAATGTAGTCGCTTAAACTTCGAATTCTGGAGAATGTTCTGTGGACGTCGATCCAACTATTTTACTCTCTCTATTAGGCCTACTGTTTCAGAAAGATACCACATTTTGTATCCATGACAGTATAATTGCTCCTTAATTGACTCTATTATCGTTCCTGTTTCTTTTTTCACTTATACTTGAATTTAATTTCTCTCTGTGACTGCTTGAAATATAATTTAATGAATACGATACACTATTCTACGCAAAAAATTGGTGTGATTTTCATTACAATACGTAGAAATCGATGGAGGTTAAATAAAATAAAGCAGTATTTTAAAAATAGTGATAACTCAGTTTAAAATTGAACGAAGAAAATTAAATGATACGTATAGCCCGTATTTTGGAAATAGGCATTCTTCCTCAGTGCGGACAGGGGTCCCTTTTCTTCCCTTTGATTTAATCAAAAGACAAAATATTGGTACATATTTTACCTAATAATTTGAGAACATCACTTTGGTTGAATATCAATCAGTGCCCTCTTTCGATTGTGTGGGTAGCGGCTAAACAATTTGCTTCCCTTTTATTGATAACAATCACATTTTACACTGCTACATCACGGAAAACCCTGCAATACACGCGTATACATACAGTTAACATAATTTATTTTTACAATTCATGCGAAATGTGCGATAAAGAGACGCTGTCATCATCAAATAAACATTTGAAACGCGCGCTCACAAAAGGTAATAACAACTGAATGTTCCACTCCATGTGACCAACCTGTGAATGGAAACTTATTAATTTTAATTTTGTCTACAGCTTAAACTATGATACTGAATAAAATAAATGTGGGATTTGCTTTTGAAACTGAAAATAGGTTTGATAAACTAAACGATATAAATGTCAAGTCTAAATGCCCAATGTTTTAGTTCAAATTGATTGACAAAATAGCTACAGTGTACTGTGAGCATGCTGAATCAAAATTATGATTTCCATATATTAATTCGTCTTATGAGCCATTCGCATTTCGGTATATATTACTGATAGCACCATCTTCTTGATTTGCATTGTCATTTAATTCGAAATGACTCATTTCTGCCGCTTTGCATATATTCCCCATAACCTCAACAAATTGCTATTTTACACCAGCGTTTGCATTGAGAAAAATAGGTCCCCATTAGTTGCTGGATTATTGCACACTAGAATTTGTAGAACTATCAGTACAGGAAATATTAATTATGTGAATGGATCACAATTATCTTCAAGTATTAATAAAAAGAAATTTAATTTTACAAAAGGGCCCGATTTGAAAGATTTTCTTTCTGGCACTTTGAGTAAAGACCAAATTATTAGCAATTTTGATGAAACCCCATACTTGGATCCATCTGCTTTCCACTGTGTTGGTCGTAAAGGTTAGTCATTTGTTGATAAGAAATTACTTTGCCCTTTAATCAATTTATACAACAAGAAAAAATATTTTTGGAATAAATCAAAAATCTATCTATTTAATATATTTTGCAAATAACAAATATATAACATTCAATTTATAATAATTATACATTATTAACACAGTAAGCAAATAAAAGAAAATGTGTTTCTGAAAAACAAATGTAACAAACTTTAAGAATGTTCAGGCAGACTGTACTTAATTTATTAATCCTCATCATGACAGCCATTTTGACAGTGTAATGAAATATTGTACTCATTTTTGTATACACAATGATCAAAAAGATAAATGTATATTTGCTTACTTGCAGTATATTTTGATATATACGGATGTCAGATGAACGTAAATGATACAGAAGTAATTTGGTCAATTTTAAAGGATTCTGGGTTTGTCAAGACTAAGTCTCTTAATGAAGCAGATGTAGTTCTTATTATTACATGTGCTATACGTGAAGGTGCTGAGAGTAAAATATGGAACAAGCTTAAGTACCTGAAAGGTTTAAACAATGTGAGGCAGAAAAATAAGAAGCCACAAATGAAGATTGGAGTATTGGGTAAGTAAAAAATTCATTTCTAGACCTTTTTGACTTTGAAGCATATTCATGTGGCAAGCTGCTTTGTTTAATGTACACTGTTGCATGCTCAGCATTATAATAGCTCCTGAGAATTTTTCTAAAAATGTAATCTGTTTGTGTAGGTTGTATGGCTGAAAGGCTTAAGCACGAAGTTTTAGAAAAGGAGCAATGTGTTGATTTAGTTGCTGGGCCAGATAGTTACAGAGATCTTCCTAGATTATTGTATCTTACTGAAAGAGGACAAGTTGCAGTAAATGTTCTGCTGTCATTGGATGAAACATATGCAGACATTGTTCCTGTTCGTCTCAATCAGGATTCTGTAACAGCATACATGTTAGTTGATTGAGTAATTATATATTTTTTTTATAATTTAAAATGTGTTTATGCAATGTAATTAAATTTAAATTAAAGCAGCTGTACATTGAGTCTTTCAGTATATTCTCAAGAAGTGTATACATTAATTTATTTGTTTTAAATCTTGTTGCATTAACTTATACATATTGATGTAAGAGTACTTTGGTGTTGCTGTTGCACTTCAGATCTCCATCTCTTTACTTTTAGATTCTTTCTACCTTGGATACAATCAATGACATCAAGTATGAATACAGTGAAATTATGAATTATGCAATCTTTGCCCCCTTTAGTCTCCTACTTCTAGACATCTAAAACACATTATTATTATTATTATTTTTTAAAAGTTTATTAATTTTATTTTAAATTTCTGCCTGGAAACATTCAGCTGTGCAGCACAAACAGGGGTCGTCTCTGGTCCTTGATGACAGAGGCTGCAGCAGCAGACAGCCGAGACACAACATGGGCACCAGACTCCATATGTCCACTATGATAGCTTAAGACTCACTCACCTCAGCTGATGGTACCAGACTGTACTGTCTCGAGAAGTGTCCCTCTCGGACCCCAAAAATCACTGTGTCGTGATTGTGTCTTGTCAACAAGTGGCCCATAGTTTTATTCTAATTTAGGCCCCACCATTGGAACATACCTTCCCAGCCATCTACTCTTTCTTGACCTTCCCTGGTTAAGATTTTATGGCCTTGTTTGTGGGACCTGTGGATTTCCCTAATCCAGCCTGCAATTGTCTACTGTCGGCTACTTGGCGCCGTCAAGCCATGTTTCCAAGCAGAATTGTAAAATAAAATTAATAAAATATTTAATGTTATAGGCAATTACTAAAAGCTCACCATAGTGTGTGGAAAAAAGGGTTGATTTTTATTTTCATAAGTCTTTCACCTAGTGGGAACACAATTAGGTGTTAATTTACATGGGAATGATTGACCATAATGCTTCTTATTTGATTCAGTCTTGTTTCCACCACATATCAAATACTTCAATACACAAAACAGTATTGCTGATGAAGTCTGAAAGTGTTTTGTTACCTGTAAGTTAACACATGGCCAACAATATTTTCTGCGAGAATATGATTTTCTAACTGGGGCTATAGTTTTATCTTCTCTGGAAAATATTGTGATCATCATCTTCTGTACTATCTGGTAAAATTGAGCACAGAGTGTTGTTGCTCAATTGTTGGCAGGTTTTGAAGCAACTAAGATCAATAAGCAGTTGGTTTCGGTTTTATTCTACATTTCCATATGATTTACTTCAATGAACTGAAACTTGAATTTCCTAACACTTTTATTTTCAGACACATCATTTTCTTGAATGTAATTGTTTTACAATGATTCATTACTCGGTAATCCTGTACCGAATCTTTAATTTGGTTTTGATAGAATAGGTGTCTAATTTTATATGTATGAGGCCTTCGTTTCTGTTTAATTATTCAAATCTATTATGTTCATCTATTTCAAAACTTAAATATTTAATTATCAGGCAATGGTGTTTGGTGTTTTCAATTTATGATTTCTAGCTATAACTGTATATTTTGCATATCTAGCTAAGAACTACAAAAACATTGAGATAATGGTATTAAAGTATTGTTGGACAGAGTCTTCATCTTAAGGAAATTTATGTCACTTAATAATTGCACATTTTTAAATTAATTTTTCTTTATTAGGTCATGAATGTTTTGAAACATATATTATGTTAAATAACATAGGCATAGTATTGGTGAAAATTCAAGTTCTTTTAAAAATACTAATTTGAAATTTTGTTAGTTTTTTCTTATTTATAAGTAATACATGATGTGTGCAACTTACTAAGTTACATTTGTTTCTATAATCAAATTAGATTCCAGATAGATAAAATAGTGTAATAATGCCAAACAGCAGGATAAGAATGCTTTCACACCAAGATAATTAATCAATCGACAAATGTATTTTTATTGAAATAGGAAATGTATATTTTGCTCCTTATTTTTCCTTTAGTAAAAAAGTGTTTTTAAAATAATCCCATATTTTACATTTATTTGTAGATCAATAATGAGAGGCTGTGATAATATGTGCAGTTATTGTATAGTTCCATTCACCAGAGGTAGAGAACGATCAAGGCCTGTTACTTCTATTTTGGAAGAAGTAAGACAGCTCTCTGATAAAGGAGTTAAAGAAATCACACTTCTAGGTAGGTGTGTCATAGTTGTTAATATTTAGAAGGAGTAATCAATTGAAACTTTGTGAATTTAATTTTCTATTCTTGTATACATTACCAGATAATATTGTACTTGATTATTGCTTATGAACATGATACATTTGATTAATTTTCCCAACTGATACCCTGTATATGACAAAAATTGAAGTATTCAATTGAAATGTTGCGATTAATTATTAAGTTAAACAGAAACTTTGATTAATTCAAATTATAATTAACAAAATTAGATGACACATACAATTGTATTAATATTGAAATGCAGCAATTGTATAAATGATTGACTTTCAAGTCAAAGTTTACTAATATGAATAATAATATAAATATTTACTAATAATAGTGGGAAGTTTGTGATATGAACCTTAATTTAAATATGTGATCAAATGTTATTGTATCTAATATTACTCTTGACTAAATGCAGCAGCTTGATTAATGCCAGTGTATCTGACTTTCTTCTTCATACACAATCATCCATTCAGGACAACAAGAAGGATTCTGGAATATCTTTTTTTTTCATCACTCCTTATATTTATAATACACCCATTACACTTTTTGAGCTGACAAACTGTGTTCATTGCATGCCTAAGAGTGACCACACAAAAAACAATTAATGTCTAAACTGAACTATAAATGTACAATTGCTTTACGAACAAATTTTACTATCTTCTTTACCCCTAAAAATATATTTTATAGTTGGATACTACTATACTTAGATGGAAATAAATTATGACTAGATGCATAACCAGTCATAGAGCTTGCAGCTTGATAATTTCAATGGCATCTTAAGTCACTGTCTATGGGGTTGTTTGTAAGTGGACACTTTCTGCCATTATTCAGTGTCACATCTTCTTAATTTGGACTGTTTTTCTCAGCTCAGACATGTGGAATAACAAATTTTGACATGACTGTACAATGGTCTAAGATCATTGGCCCTATATTTTGTCTGAGGGGGTTAGTTGTGGTTTCTAAGTAAATGTTTTCAAACTCTCTTAGATGTCACTAGTAATCCTCACTTCTTAACTCAAAGGAATTTCCTCATTTACAATAATCTACTGGAATGTTTGGCTCATTTTCTTACCTGGAGTTCATTTGTAATATCTGTTCATAAAAATTCTGCAGAAATAAATGTCTCTAGTATTGAGTAGAAAGTATATAAGAATTGATTAATAGTAGTGCAAATATTCTTTTGATATTAAAATATTTGGGTTGGGTATTGTCCTCTTCATGCTTCCCAAATTTCATTCCTCTTTCAGGACAAAATGTTAACAGCTTTCGGGATATATCTGAAATGGATTACTATGGAGGAATAGATGTTAGCGAACAGACTCATCTTGTAAAAGGATTTAAAACTGTTTACAAAAGTAAGAAAGGTGGACTTCGATTTGCTGATCTACTTGACAAGGTATCCAGAATAAATCCAGAAATCAGGATTAGATTTACTGCAGCTCATCCTAAAGATTTTCCTGATGAAGTAAGTATTTTACTTGCTGACTGCTCATTGTATAATGTTTCATTAATTCAAACAAATATCCTAGTTTTGATATTTGTTAGTAAATGCATTGAGATATTTTTTTAAAGATGTTATCAAGTATTCCACTATTTTTAAGGTGAAAGACACAGTAAATATAATTTAATCTGTCTGTTTCAGAATTGAGTTTAATTATTGGCCACATTTAGACAGATGTCAGAAATTGCAGCTACCTTTTCCATTTTGAATGAACATTGTTTCTCTTAAGGTGATCCCTGAGTATACATAGTCTATTTTTAATCAGCATCATATTTATTCTGACCATTAGCATTTTTACAATTGTAGATCTCAGCAATCAGACATTATTCCTGGCTTTAAGAGTGCAGTTTAAATAGCCCAAACACATCCAATCACCTTAAATATAGTGACTAATTTCATCATATGAGTCATTATTCCATTAAGTGATGTCACTTTGCTCCATCCAAAATTATCTCTTTTCCATAGGAACTTTTGGACAGATTCTCTTATATGGCATTCTGACAACTCACACAAGAACTATATTCCAAACTTTTGTTCACAGAAATTAATTACTTTCTTTATATATTCTGAATGTCCGCATGCTTTTACTTTCTGAAAATAATTATATGAGTGAACCTAAATTTTGTAGGTATTACACCTCATTGAAGAGAGAAGTAATATTTGTAAAAATCTCCATATGCCAGCACAGAGTGGCAGCACTTCAGTATTAGAACGTATGAGGCGTGGGTACTCAAGAGAGGCTTATATTGGACTTATTGACCACACGAAAGCAATAATTCCTAATGTTGCATTGTCAAGTGATTTTATTTGTGGTTTCTGTGGTGAAACAGAAGAAGAATTTTCAGAGACTTTGAGTCTCATTTCCTTAGTCAAATATAATGTAGGATTTTTCTTCCCATACAGCATGAGGCAGGTCAGTACTTTTACATGTAGTGGCCTACATTTAAGAAGTTAACATTATAAACAAATTTCTGAAATATGAAACCTGAAACAAATTATTTTGTGAAAAATATTTGTGCTCTAAATTGTGACTTGAAATAAAATATGGCATGGATAATTAAAATAGCTAAGAATCAAGAAAAAGGTTCTTGTATATTATTTTTATTGTTTCTTAAAATAATATATCATTGAGTATTGAAACAAATATGGTTTGTCATTTTTAATTTGTGTGATAAAAAAAATTAAATCATCATTTATCAATATTTACATCACAACTTATTAATGAATTTCCAATCTCTGGACTGAATATTGTTTATAGTATATTTAATGTTAAATAATGAAATCCATATTTTATAAATAACCTTGCCTCCCCTGAAAAATACAAAAAGTTAACAAATTCATTGACAATGACAGCTGTAAAGTTGTCAAAAATTAGCTGCAAATATTGAAAATATAACATTGGTACTTTATTCTTCACTCTCCATGTGTTTAAAAAAATTTTTGAATTGTAGCAAGTCTAATAGCACACAGCAGGTGTAATTCAAACTTGGCTACTAAAGCTAGCAAATAAGACTTTTATATTAACTGTATATCCCAGAATTATCCATGTGAATTAATATAAAATGTTAATAATGAGCTATAGGAGATTAAATGAAGTATTTAATCAAGTAAATTAATTAATAATTCTGATGTTGCACATATATTAAATATTTGAACTTGACATAGATATATTCAAAAAATAACTGCTGTATTCAAAATATTTGCATTTATTTTTTTCATTATCTTCACCTGAAAACTGTTACATTCAACTATACAGTCAAATTCTTAAAATATTTCTCACTCTATGTGTAATTAGCAACTTATTATTTCAATAAATGCTAATAATATTTTTAATCTGTAAATAATGTACAGAAAACACTGGCACATCGTAATTTGGAAGATGACATTTCAAATGAAGTAAAAAGGAAAAGGCTTGAAGAAATGGTAAAGCTCTACCATGAAGAAGCTCATGTATTAAATAATAAATGCATTGGACAGGTGCACTTAGTCCTTGTAGAAGGGGTAATTATGTTATTTTATATGTAATATTTACACTATAATATTTTCATTATTTTTAAGTATTACACCAATACCAAACTTTTAGGCTATGTTGTGATTTTAAATTGTTTTTGGAGGATTAGAATCAACACTGATATTAACTTATTAATTCCTTTAGAAGAGTAAACGATCTGAAAATTTCCTTGCTGGGCGCAATGATGGAAATATAAAAGTAATATTCCCTGCAATTCCTATTTCTGAAGAAGGATATTCCAGTTCAGTTAGAATGATGAAACCTGGTGATTATGTTGCTGTTCAGGCAAGTATATCATCTTAAAATATTGTTTATATGACCTTGAAATATCAACCATTAGTGCATTGTGCATGAAGTTATTCTCTAAATTGTTTAACTTATTTTTGCAGATCTCTGAAGCAAACTCACTGATTTTGAAAGGATCCCCTTTGTACATATCTTCTATCCAGAACTTTAGTTCAGAAAATCACTTACATAAACACAATTTTTGCAATACATAATGTAACAGATGAATATAAATTACATGAAAATCACTATTATTTATATTTACATTGTACATTAGTTTGTATTTTATACAAAATAAAACAACTTTCATAGACTTTTCTGCATTTTTATTAGACCCTAACTATAACCGTATCAGCTCATGAAAACTTGTGCTCAACTTTGTTACAGTATAAAATGAAAAAATTACGTATGATTGAAAATAATTAATAACAAAGACAATCAATTCAGACAAAATAAGTGATAATATAAATACCACACAACGTTTCTGGGGTTCTTGTCCCTTTCCTCAGGTATAAAGAGGAGCCTAGAGCAACATAACTGCACTCATCAGTTGACAAAACTCCTATTGTTTGCCCTATGTAGCAGGAATTACAATTAGAGCAAGAGATTTTGTAAACAACACAATGTTATCTGTAGGTGCTAATTTGCTCTGAATTTGCTATCTTTCTTATTAGCTTGTTAAAGTATAGTTTGTGCAATTTATATGCTCATCTCCACAGTGCAACTACATACAAACCTCAGTTGTATTCAAGTTGTTCATCAGAGAGCTCCCTTTGTACAAATTGTTGTAAAAAATAAATTATAATAAATCTTTCAACAAAAGTGACTCAGAAGGCATATTCATTCACAGACAAATTTAATGGATGATTTGAGAGAGAATCATGATGACTGATGTGTGAATTTATAACTCCTATCTAATGCTCAGTACAAAACAAACTTGAGACAATCTAGATAAAATTATGGGAGGGTAAGTCACTTCTAAATGGCCGGTACAGGGATGAAATTTAAAAATAATGCAAAAAATTACTAATATCAGTTTGATAAATATGTTTTCAGCATTACTAAGATTAATAATGAGAGAATTCAGAACAAATATATAAAATTTTAACTAATCAATAAATTAATGCCCAATATGTCTAACATAAATATGCTGAACCTTACAGATTTTTTTTTTTGAATTAGAACTTGTAGGTAGAATCTGGAAATTTGTAAAGCATAAGTATTTAAGGCAATCTAACTTTTCAGTGAATCTGACAGTTTAACTTTTCCCTTTTATTTGACTATATTTCCCATTTTATTTTACAGTGATAGTGTGTAGTTTGGATTTAAGTTCATAAGGACTTCTTTCTCTGGAGAAATTTAATTTAGTACACTGATGTAAGTAAATAGAAGATTGGGGTAAATTAATTTCCAAGCAATCAATAGTGCTTATAAGAGAAACACAGCCACGGTGCACACAACAATCAAGCGAGAGTGTTTGCACAAGTTGACACTACAATGAAAGAGCTTCATAGTTTGCATGACATAGGCTATCCATTCACACACACACAGGATTCCATATATAAACCAGAACTATTGTTTGGCTTTTCTATTATTTAACAGGAAGAAACAGAGAAACAGTAAAAAACTTTTTTCTCTTCAGGGAAGAAGAATAGTAATCATAGCTGGGTACATGGGTCTTATAATTCCAATAAACCTACTAAATTCAATCTATGGTATTGTGATATGGGGCAATTATCTTCGTCACTTAGAAATGTTCAACATATAAAAAAAGAGTGATTATGAATTAATTGCTCTCTGGTTTCCAACTGGGAAGAAGAGTGAAAAAGATGACGGTCTCATATAACCTGGTTAAAAACCTGAGAGAAATTCATTCATGCTGTTCACTGTGAAAAACCTTGAAAAAGTGATTAAAATACTAACCAGAAAAGCTTGTCAAGCAGCTATTAAACAGCTTTTTATAAACATTGAATATTAATTTTACCTAACTGTATATTTTTAAAAAAATTAAAGCTTTTCAATCTCAATGGAATTCTGTTTCTGATTGAGAGTGCCAAGAATATGACATGTGTCTTAAAACAGACAAACATTGGTTATTTTTTTCGAGAGACAGCCTCCCAACGTATATAAAGTTATAAAATTTATCAAAAATATAAAAATATATTAGTCTGATGCAATAAATGTATTTCTGAATCGGTCCGTATACCATTCCCTATAACAGTGTTAGTTACTGAAAGGTATAATTTACGGTCCGCAAGTAGTGCTTCTGTTTATGATAGCCAATTAGTTTATAATATTAGTAGCATCAAATTGATCTAATTAAATTTATAATCGGTGTTATAAAGCTTTAACATTTATGTACCGATTGTTTATACAATGTCCTGAAGAATCCCAAAATTGGTGACGAAACGTTACATTTACACGAATTCCGTTTTACCGTCTGAATGAAAACATTTTATTTGTAATTCCTTTATTAGGAAGAAAATTTCCAGGAGCTGATACTAAAACGGGCACTTTCGTAAACTAAAATTATTAAAAAAACATTAATATACGGATACATTCACATTCGATAGATATCGATTATTCGTCATAATAACATCTATTTCGATACGCGCCTTACATAAATGTGAATAAGATTTGGAATACACCCTATATTGTTTAAATTCTGTTCATGTTTAGTGACATTATTTTCTATAAATAAACTACTGTAGATGTAGACCCATGTATTTCATGTGCATAACTGTGATATACAAAGCAGTGTTGGGAATGTCTATCGTAGCTTACGATTACGAACAATATTTTTAATACATGTGACATTCATTGTCTTTTATTTTACTTTTTTTTTTATTGAAATCAGCGTTTAATTTTATTTTGATAAACTCTTTTAAATGTTGTAATTAATCTGAAAGTTATGACTTCTATGAATATTTTAAAAAGTTGTCTTGATGGCCTCGGGGCAACTGAGGTGTCAAAACGAAAGGTGAGTTGATATAAGGATAATAGCCATGTATTATGTATGATTTACTAGTAAATTATATTTATGGTCATTTTATAATCTGTTGTCTTGTGTAAAATAGCCTAAAATGTACAGTAAACACACATGTAAACAGCTCCTATTTCAATGTCTCCTCATTAAGCAGCTTATTTCCCGGCTAATATCCAACAAATGTAAACCGAAACGATTAAAATATCAGCCATCGTAAACCACCTTCCTCCAGAAATACTAACTGTTCTAAAATAACCTTCAAATGTCTGTCAAACTTACTAGATATACCTAATAAAACAATTGACACCAAATTTACACTACCTCCTCTATTCTTGTGCCAAGGATTGAGCATGGCCAGATGCCATTTTTGCCTCAAACTTCAATAATCCATACCTGTTACAATAATAGTATAGAATTATATAAAACGTTACTTTCACATTCTACTACACCATATACCATTCAAAATGAAGGTGTTGTCATGCTGTATACATTGTGAGTATAATAAGACATTTCCTGTCATTGGTGCTACTAAATTCATGTTTAGCTCAATTCCCAAATACTTTGGTAACTTTAACTAAATAAATGATTACTTACTGACAGCAGTTCATTCTGACAGCCATATTTCTGTTGTTGTTGTTTTTTTTAAAAAAAAGTTTTCTATTATCCTTCCCCTCTATTGCCCTATTTATTATTATAACAAGTTTAATTCATAATATTATTTACTAGAGCAAAGGTAACATTAGTTTAAACTCCTTGACAAATTTAACATCCTCTAGTTTCACTGATGTACATACACACACTAGATGACTTTTGACAGGAATAATACAATTGTGGGCGAGTCCCCAAATATCCCAAAAGTATTTGAGACCATAGAGTTTAGCCAAAAAAGTCACTTAAAGATAGCATTCAGGAAAATTTGTCAGGATAGATTTGAAAGTTACTGTGTAAACAGGCCACAACAAATTCTTAATCATTTATTCAACATACAAATTAATTAGCATAGTCAACAGACTGTTGCACTGTCTTATTCCCTTGTTGGACATGGAAAGAGATAGAGAGAAGACAACAATCAATAGGAAGAGTTGGATAAAAAAAAGTTGTAAGTGGCAGTGGAATAGAGCTCATGGATAGTTTAAAATGTTTGGGGGTCATTATATTTGTGTTAAATTTTCAAAGGGGATTTTATGAGATATGTTGTGAACTCTACTGCTTAGTCAAAAACCTAAGAGATGTGAATGTCAAAAAATTCTCAATGTACTGATTTCCAGCTTAGGTAACCTATACTGTCATTGACTATGTCATAATATAATTTTTATATCCTATGTATAATTTAAAAATATGTAGTTTATTACATGGTTAGAGACTGCCTAGTTTAGTAATAATTTTTTACTTATGTTCTATTTACAGAAATCTATTAAACAACTTAGAGAATTCTTAAATGACTTGGGAAACATTGCAGTACTTAACAGATATAGTGACCGCAACACTGAATTGAATTGGACTTATGTATTTACCTCTGTTCATTCATTACTTTTAAAGGTATAACCTGCTTATTTTATGTGTTATCCAATTGTAATTGATTGAATAAGAGAAACTTAATTGCATGACATGTTTAAGTATATAACACAATATATAACAGTAGGCATAACATTTCTGCACATCCCAACTGAACCAACTGTTGATTTCAGGTAAGTTGACTTTTCTGTCTCTCTTTCCTATCTAAATGAGTTATTTAATTTTACCTCATCACATTTTTTCTTCAGTGTTATATTCAGTCTGTCCATAAAGTCTTGGTGCACTTTTGACTGGTCAAAGGAAGTCAGCGAAACAAGATAGAAATGTGAAATCATCACAAAATTAAAGGAAAACTCCAAGTTTCATACCTATTCAAAGCAGTTCAATGTGGCTTCCTTTTATTGTCCTTCATACATTTAAACGATATTCAAGTTCTTCCCACACACTGTTAAGGACATCTGGTGTAATAGAGTGAATAACATCCGTGATTCTCTGATTTAAATTATTAATGTCGTTGATACAGTCACAGTACACTGTACAAATATGGGTTTAATTTTGTCTGTGAACATCCCGTAGACAAATAAAAAAGTCATTTCAAAATCACTTCAATTGTTTTATATTTTCATTTTAGATATTAAACACTTCCCAAATGTTTACTTTACACTGATTCTGTATTTATTTCTTAGGATTCAGTTAGGATTAGGAACAATGAAACTAAGGATGATTTAAAGCCAACTGCTGTGAGTAGATATGACATGGAAAAAAGTGAACTTGGAGGCATCATAAGTATTGTAGTAAACAAAGCAAATCAAGGTAAGTACTGGAATAAGCACAAACATAATTCTAAGTACAGAAATTAACTGAAATATGTTTGTTATATAAAATACCTTAGTTGCATAAGTGTTTAATTTATTTTTCAAATTATTATATAACAATTATTTAATTTCAAATGGAAACTATGAAACTAAATGTGTGTACAACTTAATTGAAAATAGAAACTATCCAAAATTAATATCCTATGCCCCCTCCTCAGACACAGAACTGCATCCAGACGGGTCGACTGCTCAATGTGCAGTGTAGTTGGCTGGCTCAAAATTAATCAACAAATCCCTCTAATGGAATTGGCATGACATTGAAAAAAATTGTTCAAACAAGTGGCCCACATAAATTATCAGTCAAGTCCATTAGCTCCTCACTCCAAAAAACTGTAGAACAGTCACCTTCTACCTGCTTCCAAAATTCCACAAACATGGGATCCTGTGCCACTCAATTACCGTTGGCTAAAACTCATATGCCAAAAGAATTGCTGCCTTTAGTGCATAAATACTTCCACCTGTCATCCTACTGTTTACATTAGATATTGTCCCCCTGTAAATCCCCCATGCTTGAGCTAGGCCACTAAACTTCACCCAGACCATCAACTAACTTATTTCCCTCACCTAGTTTAATTTTGCATGGAATGACAAATCTTATTACTTGTAAACATTTTCATATTAATTATTCCATATACCTGAAACATTATGATAGTAGTACTAATCAATTATTTCCAGAACTACCAAGAATTAGGTGTTCTGCATTGGTTGGAAGTATAATTGAAGTTCTTACCAATAAATATTTATGTAAAACTTTTTCTCCAGTCTATATTGAAATAGTGAGGAAAAATATATTTCCATTCAGAAGTTATTGGGGAACATTTTCTGAAGACAATTGGAATGGTAAGTTGATTATGTATACGTGTATGAATTTTTCTGTTATTTTATGCACTTTTTTGTTGCTTTTGTCAGGAGATTCAAAAATGCAAGAGCAGCAAGAAGAACACAACATACAAACCAGGATATGAATAAAGCTTGTTTGTCACCTGGTTTGTACTGTGGGTCTTTCTTGCATTTTTGAATCACCTGACAAAAGCAACGAGGATTGAAGAAATGTTGTGTTGAATTTATTTTATAATTTTATCTGCTATTAGACTATATATATATATATATATATATATATATATATATATTTAAGTAGTGTATTATTTCTTGATATTACTGTATTTATCTTTAATTTTAAAATTATATTATAATTATTACAAGTTAATCCTTGACTAGACATTATGAAACTCAACAATTGCTATGATCCCTTATTATTATGCTAAACGTTCTGCTTTCCCATTGTCATTGCTCCCTATTTGTTTCACTAATCTTCTGCTTTCCCATTGTCATGTTTTCTTCACATTTTAGTTATCATTGTTGAGATTGTTTTCAGAATTTTTTATATTAATATAATTTGTCCCTTTATTCCCGATCTAATATATCTTTTTCAAATAAATAAAATAGACCGTTTGCTTTGAGTGAATGTATGTATGTTCTGCATATAAATCTACACCCATGGAACAAATTTGACCAAATTTCGTACATGTGTTCCTTTTTAATTAGAAACAAACACTGTGTGGGTAATACACCCACCAGGAACAGGAGTGGACATTTTCAAACATTCTCAAATGGCCGATATTTGCTTTGGATAAATATTTTTCAGGGTCAAGTAGATTGATAGTGTTTCTCCCAATGTTTTTTGTGTATAATTTCAACCTCTTTTGGCATGAGAGGGTAGCACCCTTAAAGGGTATGAGTGGAGTGGCATTCAAAAAATAATGTGTGAATAACTGAGATTGGAGTCAAATCTGAGGTTATGGATGTCACTGAGTTTAATTATGACAACCTGCACAACACCAGGCAACCAGCTAGTTAGTTAAATTATAAAAATTATAATCAATATAAAAAAGCCTTAAGTCAAAATTTATTATATAAATTTACATAAAACAAAATGTTTGATTAGGGATCTCTTCAATTTGCTGTAATTATCTAAATATGAATTGAACAGAAAAATTTTGACTGCTTCTGATAACATTCATGACGTATTATGTTTATTTACATAACAAATTTCTGACTGATGGCTGTTTTATGCTATATTTATAAAAGTTAGTTTAGTTTTCATATCATATTTATAAAAATTATAATATATTTGATAAATGGTAAAAAAGTAATTACAAATTCTATGTTTTTTATTAAATATTTCTCTAAATTGAACCAATTTTTTAAAAAATATTTTTGTTTACCAAAATTCTTGTTTCATTAAAAACTTTTTATTTACAGATTTGACTGAAATACTTTGGAAATTATTTTCAACTGCTCCTCCATACATTGAGTTAGCTGCTGTAACTGATATATTAGAGTCTATTTTAAAATATGGTGGCTCTCAGTCATTTATTGGATTGAAGTTTAAAAGCAAGTAAGACTTATTTCTAATATATAATGAAGTAGACAATAAACAGACAAAATTAAATGATCAAATAAATACCAAGCAATGTTTTATTTTCAGATTCTCTTTACTTGCTGAGAAATTTTTGGACCCAAGTTTTCACATTTTCTCAATAGGAACACAAGAGAACCTCATAAAGTTAGCTACAACCATATGTACTGAGGTATTATATAGACTAATATGTTAATATTCTGCTTTAATTAACTTTTATTTCTAACTATTTAGTTTTATCCAAGGTGAATTATTTCAGTTGGGGAAAGAATGCCGTATGGCTGTTTGCCAGTTAGGAGAACTAGTGTTGTTACCAGTAATTCACCTTCATGACAACCTTTCAAAACAGAAGGTGAGTTTACAGTGTTGTAATTATTCTGCACTATGTATATTTGTCTTTTAATTAATAATTAGAATTCATAAATAGGTATGGACAGTTAAGAGGGGCAGGGGATTCACTAGCTTACCTGAAATAATAATAATATATCCAAAGTCACAAACCTAGTGTCCTCGGTTACCGAATTGTTGCAGCACTCAGTGGGTTACCAAACGAATTTCCACTTTGGTGAATGAATCACTCAAACCTATAGTTAAAAAACTATCATTTTATGTCAACTCCAGGAACTCCCAAAATGGCTTCACCCAGTACCTTGCTGGTTACCATAGATGTTATCTCCCTTTACAGTCAACATCCCTCATGCATAGCTGCTTCTTGAATTCTTCCTGTCTTGAAAGCCGCCAAATTCTCTTCACACCACAAATTTTCAGATCACTTTAACTCAATTTGTCCTGTACATTCTAGCATCAGATAAGTGTCATATCCATGGGCACCTGGATGGCACCTATTTATGCTAGCATGTTCAGGGTACAGCTGTACAGGACCACTAAATTCCTCTCCATTGAAACCTTAAACTGGTTATGGTTCACAGATGATGATATCATGTTACGGCTCAATGAGCCAGACTTCCTGTCCAAATTCCTTCTAAACCTAAATACCAAGTACATAATTAAGTTCACATGGAACCACTCCCCACCCTTCCGACCTTCCTTGATGTTGTTGACACCTCAGTTCTAGCATAATCAACACATAAGTCCACTCAAACCTCCACTTCACCAGTTGTAACCCTGAACACACAAAACTCTCTCCCATACAGCTTAACCATTAGGAGAGTTTGCAATTAAATAATTGGGAATAATCTGGCCCCCTACACCAACCTAATCCTCAACTTCTTTTTTAATAGAAATTAACCTCAGGAAAGAGATATTCTGTACCCTGTCGACTGTCCAAAGACACACACCAAAACAAAAATCATAGTCCTCCCCTCTCCATAACAGGACTAGGTGTTGGTCATGGGTCAGGTTGTTTGGGAAAAAAGTTAGGAAAGGAGGCTGAACTTAAGACTACTATTAATATACTGATTATTAGTTATTTTATCAAGAGTTCATTCTTTGTGTTGCAGTTTTCTATATTTAATTTTTCATAAAATTCTGTCATTTTGGTGGAAATATATACTTTTTTTTTTAGGAACTGATATTCAAATTCTTATTATTACAAGTCAAATTACATCATCCATTTGGCACAACCCAAATAGAAGGTAAAATCGCATATGCAGCAAATTGGGAAGAATGGAATCCACATTTAAATTCCCTTTTTACACTAATTAAGGCAGAATTACTACGTATACAGAATGGGAAACAAAAAGAAGAGTCACTGGAAACAAATTTCCTCCAACTTTCTGTTGAAGTTTGTAAACAAGTAAGTGAAACTGTCATGGCTCTAGCATAACTGCATCACCCATGGGCCATTACAAGTTTGTATATTAACATATTTTACTTTTTTTAACCTTTGTGTATTTCATCTGATTTTTTATACTAATTATTATTTGTTCAAAGATTGAAACTGAATTACAGAAATAAAATGAGTATTTTCTTGAATTAGAAACTGCCTCCTATGAAAACACACCTTGATACTTCTATAAACAATCTGTTGGACTCCAGGAAAATCAGCCATAACCACATCCAGCTGTCACTCCTTTTCACTGTTTCTCCCAAAAACAATACATGACTAATGTGTCTTTGTCCTTAAGCAATGAACAAATTCATCATAAACAGTTTAGAGGACAAACTCAACAATTATACCATGCTCTTTCATGATTTCCTCTCTCATCTGAGTAAGTCAGCTATACTAAATTCAGACTTTCTTTAATTTCTTTGTTTCTATTTTTTATGAGAAAAGGTATTAATAGTGAATAAAGTGAAGTTTTTGAAAAATTAAGGCCAAATATATCCATGCAAGTGTTATTTATTGTGTTTAATTTTATTGTTTTACTTGTGCTGTGTGATTTTTTTGTCAGTTCCTTTCTTATATTTCTCCATTTATACATTTTATTTGAGTGTTATAAGGTTTAAAATTTATCTTAATCTTAATGTATATTTTTATTTTCTAACTTTTATGTGTGTTTTTTATTTTATTTTGATATAGAATTAATTTATACATTTTCCCACAGATTTTTGATACTAGTAGTAATTCTTATATCCAAGCAATACATGAAATATCATTAAATGAACCACTTGGGGCTCCAGCTGCAAAGAAAATGAAAATTGCTGCTGGGATTCAGGCTGTAATGAGTATTTTGCAAAATCTGAAGACTCCTCATGATGCTTGGCCATGGTAATTTTTTCACAGAATATAAATTTATCTTTTATAATAAGATAAATTTATAATTTATTATTAAATTCCACTTTCATCTGGGATCAATGATGTATTTCAAGTATGCTATTTAAAAATTCTAAATATTTATCCTATATTTCATAGAGTTCTTTAGTAATGTGTAATGATAATAAAGTGTCATTAATTTATTTAACTGTTTGTATATTATATTTTTTTTGTGTGTCTGTAGGTTGCAAGTACTTAGTGCACTTATAGTCAAATATCCTGCTGTTGTTCAGGAAGTAGATTTCATTCCACTTCTTCAACTTATTGCTGATCTTCTTGGTACATGTAAGGACATTATTGTTATGAAGTATTTATTCATGTAAGTAATATTTTTTTATAAATTATAAATACAGTTTAGTTGTTTTAAAAAACATTCTTGTACATGTAGCTATATACAATTACTGGCCCTCACATCCAATCATTCTTCAGCCTTTACACTTCTTCCTCTTCTACCTACCACTTGACTAACAATAAGATAATGCCTAAAATGAAATGATTTAAATGTGTATTAAGACTTTTTCCTTCCAATTAATAATTCACACCTTAAAATATCATTCTAAAATTATACACTTCTTTTCCAAACAAAGAAACCCCTTTCCAGAAGACAAAGACTTCAGGCTGCTTGTTTGAAAAGTCTAAAAAGTTCTCCATGTACTATACAACATAAGCAATATTAATGATTCTGAACAGAATATTAATGCTAAAGAAAATAATTATCTACAAAGTTTCAGCTTTTTATACTTTATATTTTCATCACTAAAATCTTATTCTGTATTTGGCATTTACTTTTCATTACTCTTTTTAATATCGATCTGATAGGATTATTACTCTACTGTATCAATACCAAAATAAATCCTATGCATTTATCATATAGTTTATTCAATAATCCAGATGTGTAATTGCAAATTAAAACTTGAAATAATAATTAGAATATTTTCAGAACAGAAATGTTATTAACTTTTTACCTTCTGATATGTTCTATCTATCTTTTCTGTTAGCAAATATTTATTTAGAAATATAGACAGACATTTTCCATAATGATTTTTAACAAAAAGTTGTTTATATTTAGGTAAACATAGCTTAAAAGTTCTGTTATCATTTTCATTTTCTAACAGATTTCTGACTTTTGTAACTTTTGTTTGTTAGGTGTTGTATATCTCTATTAAAAGTTGAACAGCACTTAGGAGATGGTGTTATAAATACAAATGTGGCCAATGGAATTTGGGACAGAATTTGGGAGACTACATTAAGGTGAGTAATAACAAATTACTCATTTTTCAAAAAAGTATTATTTATGCATGCATTATTCTTCACAATTACTATTGCACTGTTAACCTATCCACGGAACTAACTTTTATGCATTTAAATATTTTATGAGGATTAGTTATTTATTAAGTCTTTTTTTTACAAGTTATTTTACTTTTATAAAACCCTTTTTTCTGTCCAAAAACAATATTCAAAAAGTTTTAAAACTGTAACTAATTAATGTTTTCAATTCACATGCTAACTTCACAGCCTAATTATTTACCGTTCTTTATATTTTATCATCATTCAATTCTAATGTTAAAATAATAATCACATTTAAAATGGATCTCTGTTTGAAATCTTTATTTGTTTGCATATTTGAATAACAAATGATAAAATTCCTTATTTTGGTTTTTGTTCAATTCTTTATGACTTTCTTTATATTCAGAAAATAAATTATTTCTATGGTTTCTAAAATTTTTATTTATTTTATGAGTTTTATTTCTGTTTTCAGGACTGTTGGATTAAATCAGTGTGAACAATACAGTCATAAATTAGTCCAAGAATTGATTACATGCTCCAAAATACAAAGTGCAGCTTCAGATTTATTGATATTATATATCACTGGATCCATAAAGCAAACTGAGCCTGCACTTACTACATTACAATTTCTGTGTCATCAATACCAATTTCCCTACAGGATTAATGTTAGTCGTGGGACACCTGCTGTAAGAGAGGCTCTTCAGACTTGGTTGTTACCAGAAGACATTGCAACGCGACCTCATCTTAATACAGCAACCATAAGTCAAATTTTGGTTCTGTTGATTTTAAAAATTAACACATTTGCTACACAGAAGGCATCAGATTCATTGATTTTCTCAAATGAGTTTGAACATGTTGTTTATGATGTGGAAAAAAATTACATTTTGACAGCTTTTGAAAACTTGCCATATTCTCCATCTGTTTCTGAACGTCAAGAATTTGACTTCAATATGAATTATGTTGCACAACCTATCAATTATGATTCCAAAAGTGCTCTACTTGAAGTTTTGGAAAGAGATTTAGTTGCAGTGCAAAACCAAAGTACTAATGGGATGACATGTGAAGAAAAAGTAAAATACCTGCAAGATGTAATATACCAAACTGAATTGTTGTTGCATATATGGTCATGGTTGATAATTTTAAATATTACAAAACCTGATACACCTCCTAGGTAAGGGAAAATATGTGATGTAACATTATTCAGTTGTTGTCTTGTGAATAAATAGTACATAAAACTTGAAATAATATAAATCCAACCATATAATCATAATGTAAAAATAAGTTATTTTAATTAACAATATTGGACAATTGAAATGTTAAATAGATTAGATAATCGACACTCATAGGTTTCTACTATTAGAATTAAAAATGAAGTCATGGGTGAATTTTTACTCACAGTTGTAATAGTAGACACACAATGAAGGCTGTAATATTGAAAGTAAGTGTAGTTTATCTTACTTTTTGTATATTAATTCAATTTTTTATACAATAGACATGATCAATTCTTTTGTTTAGTCAATTTATCAATACTTATATTCCTTTTTAATGTGACATGGATCAATTGTTTAGGTTTGCAGATTCACTGGAAATGCTTTTAGACAGATTGAGTCAAGTTTCTGTCTCTTTGGTATCATATCCAGTTGCTTTAAATTGGTTTGTAGATAGCAGCCTTCATTTATTTGACACAAAATTTCATCCTCATGTGAGCAGTTATTTGAGGGAGAT
Source organism: Zhengitettix transpicula (assembly GCA_037074705.1). Taxonomy (NCBI): domain Eukaryota; kingdom Metazoa; phylum Arthropoda; class Insecta; order Orthoptera; family Tetrigidae; genus Zhengitettix; species Zhengitettix transpicula. Next base: position 41,674,655 of record CM073592.1, on the reverse strand, counting down.
AGTCCCTGTTAACATTCTCCAACTTCTATACAACTTGAGTTGTAAAAATCAAATCATTACCAAAATTAAAGAAGAAGGTGAATCTTTTTAAAAGTTTTATGTGATATATTATTAAACATTTAATTGATGTACTGTAAGATTCTTTTAAGGTACAATATTTATTTTAAGAGACACATTGAATTTGTTAATGTATTTCATTATGTTAAAATTGTTTTTAACTTATCTGATCCTTAGCATCGTGAAATAATAATCTAAATTTATATTATTCAAATCAGTTTAGAATAACTTCATGTCTGCAATCTCAACAATGAAATATTTATGAAAGTATCATCCAGTTTTATTTTGTTGCAGATATGGAAGATGAGTCTGATTTTACAGAAGAAACAAGAAATATAATCAGTAAGTATAAAGTCTTCACTAAATGTATACACCTGTTCTAAACTCTACCTGAAGTTTATATGTTAAATAAGAGAGCGTGGACTTTCCCTATTACCATGTTTCCATGTGAGTGATCTGTCTCCATTTTCAGGATGAATAGCACTTATTTATGCTATACAGGGAATCTAAAGAAGTTATTTTCGGTGGCTCTCAGCCTCCTTCTTCAGGAAGGAGTCCACAGCCAACCGGTGCATGGAATGGTGTAACACTCCTTCCTGAAGAAGAAGGCTGAGAGCCTCTGAAAATTTGAAGAACAACCTTCAGTTCCTTATGGCAACACCACACTTCACTTTCAGATAAGCCACAACCTATCTCTCTTTCCTTTCCATACCAATATTGCAATTATATATATATATATATATATATATATATATATATATATATATATTAACTATTATAAATATTTAACTGGTTGTTGTGCAACAAGGCCCCAAGTTCTGACCAAATTACAGCAGAAATGTTTAAGAGTGGGGGAAACGTACTATGGGAGAAAATTTATAAATTAATTTTATTAATATGGAATGAAGAAAGGATCCCAGAATAATGGACTATTGGTATTATACAGCCTATATTTAAAAAGGGAGACAAACTATTATGCTCTAACTATAGACCAATAACCCTGCTAAATGTCACTTATAAAATTCTGTCAGGGTAATTTTCAATAGGTTGGTGGAATGTACCAAATAAATTATAGGTGACTATCAAAGTGCTTTTAGACCCAATCGGTCTACAACTGACCACATTTATACTCTACGACAAATGAATGAAAAGGCTTGTGAATATAATATTGATATACATAATTTATTTATTGATCTACAACAAGCCTTTGATAGTCTAAACAGAGAACAAATGTTTAAATATATGTTGCTCCTGGGGATACCATCCAAATTAGTTAGAATGGTCAGAGCTACCCTGGAAGCGTCCAGAGCAATGGTGAGAGTGGACAGTGATTGATATCATTTCTAGAAATATAGACAAACGATGGCTACAATAGATCACTGTCTTAATGAAAGAGGGCTTATAATTAATGAAAAGAAAACTAAATATATGATGGTTACAAAGAAAGAATCTAGTACAAATAATATTAAATTAAATGATTATACCTTTGAACAAATATTTAGGCTCAAAACTAAACAGTGAAAATAATGTGGGAAGTGAAATAAAACAATGTATCATCAATGGTAACAGAACTTACTACATGAATGGAAAATTAATGAAATCCAAGATGTTAAATAGGGAATTGAAGTTAAAAATTTACAGAGCACTTATAAGGCTTGTAGTGATATATAGTTGTGAAACATGGACCCTTAATAAAAATGATAAGCACTTACTCAGAATATTTGAACGCAAGATACTGAGAAGGATGTACGGACCTGTATGTACGAATGGAGAATTAGAACAAACAGAGAACTAGAGCAGCTCACGAATATCAAGGACATTGTTAGGTTTATCAAGAGCAGAAGGTTGGTCTGGATGGGACACATACTTAGGATGGATGAAAGCAGAACCCCTAGATGGATTATGGACTGGAAGCCAATTGGGAAAAGAAAAATGGGGAGACCCCAGACAAGATGGGCAGATGATATCGAAACCATACAAACCATGAAAGTAAGAGGATGGCGGAGACTGACACAGGAGAGGGCGGTATGGAAGAAAATTGTTAAGAAGGCCAAAACTCACATTGGGTTATAGTGCCAATAAAAGAAGAAGAACTGGTTGTTGTGAATTGAATTAAAAGAGCTTCTTTAATAAACTGACAAATGGCTCATAACTGTTTTCTTGTAAAGTAGAGAGGGATAAAAACTTGTACTAAAATGTAAGAAAATAATAAGATTAGGCCAAACTAGGATAGCAAAATTATTTATCATATTGCAGGACATATAATAATTATCTATACTTAAATTTGTTCATATGTGTTGAATTTGCAGTATATTTTACCGTTTCAACAATAAGAAATATGTTTTTAGTAAGATATTTAATTTTACCTTGCATTTATTAGTTGTCTAATGTATGTGGTCTTACTTTTAAAACAGATTGCCATGGACTTATGGATTCAGAAATTCTGGATAATCAAGATGCTCTAAAATTGAAAGCTATGAAAAGCCTATGTAGTTTTTGTATAAGCCCAGGTATAGTGAGTGCTCATATTTACCAATATCACTGGCATTTTGTTTTAGAAAAATTATAACTTACATCAATATTTATTTGCAAAATTTCAGTATATAATACATTCATTTTTGGCAATTACCCCAGTTTATCTTAAGTATGCAAAAACTACAGATGTTGATATATATGTGGTCTTACTTTTAAAACAGATATATATATATATATATATAGGAACAAGAAACAGCAATGCTGACTTACCTGAATTTGGTCTATTATTTCATAGGTGGAACTTAAAATTTTCGATGGCCTGAGGCCCCCTTCTTTAGGAAGGAAGATCTGAACTGCGTGCCGGCCGGGCATGAAGTAATTCAATTTAAAGTTCGCCAGCCGTTAGACAACAACAATCGGCACTCAACAAAGTGAACTCTGTCTCTCTCTCTCTCAAGGAGAGGTCACAACAATGAAATAGGAAATAACAGCAATTTTAATTAATCAATTTGTTGCCGGCCAGCATGCAGTTAAGATCTTTCTTCCTGAAGAAGGGGGCTCAGGCCCTCAAAAATTTGAGGGTCCACCTATGCCAAACTGGACCAACTACTGATTTCAGGTAAGTTGGCATCGCTCTCTCTCTTTCCTATCCTAATGTGTTATTTAATTTGACCTAATCACATTTTCCTGTGATATATATATATATATATAATATTCAGGAAATTAATGTATGTTAAAAATAATAGGCCTTTATGCAGACAACCTCTAAAAAATGTTTTTTAATTTTGAAAAATTAGTTAAATATTTGTGTACTATTAACAATTAAAGAAAAACTTTTTTAATTCCTATCAAGTCTACAACTGATTTTTAATGGAAGTATAAAATTTATTTAATATAATCTGACAATTATCTTTTAATAAATAAACAGAAAAACGGCCAATTTCTCAAGAAAAAAATGCATTATTCAACTACATCAAAAATCATTACGGTATTATAATGTTTTGTCCACAAATTATTGACTTCATGAGGTGGCAGTTTTTAATGAATGCATATATGTAAATGTGTAATTAGATGTACAAATATAAATTTATTGATATCTACTGCATTCTATGACGGTTCTGAATGAAATTTTGTTTGGACATCTAATTTTAACATATACATATATGCATACATTTAAAACTGTTACCTGATGAAGACCCAACATTGTGGACGAAATGTTGTAATATTCAAATTGCGTTAATTTTAGTTGAAAAATACACATTATTTCAACAAATTGGCCATTTTTCAGTTTATTTAGAAAATTTTGTGTTGTATTTTCTTCTTTTGTGTACTTATTAATCAACTATTATTAATACAAAAAACTTAAACATTATTTATAGATCCACAAAAGCTCTGTGAAAGACGTACAGATTATTTAGAAAAGGTATTCAATTTATTTGTATCAGAAGACTTTACTCCTTCTTCAAAATTACATTTCCAAATGGTAAGTTGAGTTAAAGTATTTGTTTAGAAGATGTAAAAGTAATTATTTAGAGGATATAAAAGTAATTGACAAATTAATAACAAATGGCTGTTTCTATTGTGATGACTGGTAAATGTTAATTCAAACTGCAAGTAGTTGTTAACTTTAACACAAGTAATTGCTATTCAACTGATGATTATGGCAAGACCTCATTATGAAAACATTGAATTATAATAAATATTTAACCCAGTTTGAAATTCAAAAATGTTTTTTTCATAATTTTATCAGAGAAAATTTTCACTCTCTAATAATATGATAGAATCAAAATAATTGATACGGATATATATGTTTCCCGTTAAACCTGCGACACTTTACTTACAGGCACACATACAAGTTTATTATTTTACAGTTACAAAATTATAACTAATTAATTTTTTTAGGCTGTTTATGCAATTAAAAGAATGTCTGGCGTTAGTGGATTACCTCATTTATATGTAAAACAGTCACTGAAAGTTATACAAATTTTGTGTAAAACATGGCACTTGGACTATGAAGCTGTTGGCATAATACTGGAGCTGCTTCAAGGTAAAGCCTATTTTAATTAATTATAATTAAGTACATTATCTCAAACCTAAAGATGGGTATGACATTATGTAAAGATTGTTTTGAAGTTGACAAAGGTGTTGGAGTATTTAGGGAATAAATTATTGAGAGTTCTATTATCTATAGTAGAAAAATTTTTAGAGGGTAGAAGAAGGAAAAAATAAATAATCCTGTTTTCAACTGTATAAGATTCTGTTTGTCTTCAGGGTAAAGAGTTAAGAATCAAAGCTTGGCATAAAAGTCCAAATACTCCTTAACAAAATAAACCTAATAGATTCAGCATATTCGAAATATACTATCAAGGCCTTTGCATTTTACTGAAGAGTTTGGTTCTTGCTGCCCACATTCTGCAAATTCTTGTATTTCTCTACATTTAACAGGTTTATATTAAATGAATACCAAATATTAAAAATTAAATCCTACAAAACCAATTAAACTAATTAGATATCCCACTTCCCTGGCAAAAACAATCACACCTCACCTATATTTCTCAATGCTTTACATTTATTTGAAGCCTAGGGACTTAAATATTTGTAAATGTAACTCGTTGACTAAACAGTCAAAAAATATGTTTTTGCATTGTCACCTTTGATCATGTTGCAGGATTGTTTGTTCATATTCATGAGATTGGACAAGATGTTGACAAAGAAAACACTATTGTACTCTTGAAAGGATTACAGAAAATGGTCAGCAAAAAGAAATATGGACCAAAAGTTTTAGTTAAACTTCTATGTTGTCTCGGACATATTTCTAAGGTAAAATACAAATGTTTGTCATGAAAACTATTTAACTTAAAATAATTTTTAAATTACCCTGAAACACTCCCTCTTCGTGCTTACCACATTGATCCTATAAAATTAAACATTTTTTTATTTTATTTCATTATATAAGATTTTTGAAGTTAGGCTGTTATCTGTATTGTTATGTTGCTAGTGGTTTCTCAATGTTTTACCAACCCTTATTTTTATAATGTCCCACTTAAGTCGTTCTAAAATGTTGGTGCCTGCTGTGTAACATACATATTTTTTATATTCAAATAAATGAATTATTCGCTTAAATGAAGCCTAATTACAACTTGTATGACAAAATACTTTGGTTTTAGGTAGAAATTACAAGGAGATTATTAAGAAAAAAACAGTAAGAAAATTTTCAAAACTTATAATAGACAACTAAAATTCAAGTGTAAAATAATTTATATGAAAGATTTTTCTATAATATATTAATCTTTAGTAATTACTGTATTAATTATGAAATAATTTTAACATTCAATGTCAGGTCACTTCACTGAGTATAGTGAGACCCTTGTGTTAGCTGCTGAGAGATTTTATATTGGGTTCAAATTTAGTCAGCTTTATAATGGTATATATAAATACGTATTCTGAGTATTGAGAAAACTAATAAATAAATAAACATAAGCCAATTTTAAGTTAAAAAAAAGAATTTATAAAATTAACATTTTTTTTGCTTAATTTGCGACCTCATCAGGCCACAGCAGTCAGCATAAAATGACCTGTCCATCAATTTTAAAACAAATTAAAACTTGAACCTGATGTGGTCACAAATTAAGGGATAAAAAGTTCTTAATTTAATTAATTCTTTTTTCTGACTTACAATTGGCTGATGTTAATTTATTTGTCAGCTTTAGTCTAAAGTCTCCCCGTTTTGTGATATCCAGCCAATTTTGTTTTCAATAGTAGAAAATCATTTATGGTACTCAATCTACATTCAGCTAAATATGATGATGGAAATGGTAATGACAGCTCTCATGCAAATTGGGTATTTAATTTCTCTTTCATCACAACCATGCCATTGCTCCTTTTATATGGAATAAAGTTTTAACTGACTTTTATCATTCTTCATTTCTGAGGTTAGTTTTGGTACTGAATTGAAATATCAGACAAATCCACTAATATCAGCTGCATCATCTAGCTTGAAAAAACAGTTTGTTTTAAACTAGAAAATCTTCCTTTTAAATCAACAACCAGAATTTTCATATGATCAACAATGATAAGTACAGTGGTCTCAGTCACCATTTTTACAGCCAATGAAACTGTTCACAATTTTTGTTACAAATATAAGTTTAGCATGAATAATTAATACTTGTATATTCAAATATATGTATATTTATATGAGAACATGAAGTTATTTTTGCTCCCTTACAAATTTGAGTTTTCAAATTATTTACTGAGACCACAGAAGTATACATATACAACAAATACATTTCTCCCTTTGTGTATCATGGTTCTTCATTAATAATAATTATGTACATAAACAAGGTAATTATGTATTTAATCTGAGATTGCTAAACCTATCCAAATGTGCAGTCTTGATGCCATTATATGATGCTGTTATATGAAAGTAAGTTCCCTTTCCTGCAATATTAAACCATACTGTCTGAGTAAATTGTAGTTTAGTTTACTTTAATATAACATATACTTTAACGTATGCCACTATAGAAAGTACAACACTTATTTCTAATTGAGATACCAACAATTTTTACTTTTGTACAAGTTAAATCATAACCGACAGTCTGAATAATCAAATTGTTGGAGAAATGCCATTCTGTAATGTTCATATTAATACTTTTCAAATTTTATTATCAATTTCATAACAATTTACAGATTGATATGAACTTTTCGTGGACATTATGGAATCTGGGAACAAAACTTATTTTTACTGAAAGCAAGAATATAACCCCCATATCAGAAGAAATTGTTGTATACTTGGGACATCCATTTCATGAGTTGAGAATGACTGCAATCAATTTTGTACCAAGTCTGTTTGGTGGTGAAAAACTGGGCTCAGATAGTCAGCTATTAGACTATCATACTTATTTGTTTGAGAACATTTGTAAAGTTGTTATGGCATCATTTGTTATTGAGGTAAGTACTACTATAGTTATTTTCTTCGGCCACGGGGTCAAGTTCCTGGCCAGGTAAACATAGACAGTCTTATTGTGGTTAAGGTGTCTGTGTACTGAGCAGAAAACGTGAATTCAAATCCTGCCTGGGTCAAATATCTTTCCTTCTTCTTCCATCCTTCTCTCTGCTTTGAACATACACTTTTCTATGTGCATAATTCTTCACCTGAATTCACATAAAGTGTAATCCTCCTATTTCTCCTATTTATTTCTATCCTTCCCCACTATCCAAGTTTGAATATATATATTATATTAGTTAGAATGTGACATTGAAAAAATAATTGCAATATTAGTATGGAAAGGACAGAGAGAGATAGGTTGTGGCTTACCTGAAAGTGAAGTGCGGTGTCGGCATCGGAGGCTCTCAGCTGAGAGTGACACCACACTTCACTTTCAGGTAAGCCACAACCTATCTCTCTGTCCTTTCCATACCAATATTGCAATTTTATATACATATATATTCAAACTTGGATAGTGAGGAAGGATAGAAATAAATAGGAGAAATAGGAGGATTGCGCTTTATGTGAATTCATATGCTCGGGCGAAGAATTACGCACATAGAAAAGCATATGTTCAAAGCTTTTCTATGTGCGTAATTCTTTGCCCGAGCATATGAATTCACATAAAGTGCAATCCTCCTATTTCTCCTATTTATTTCTATCCTTCCTCACTATCCAAGTTTGAATGTGAATTAGTTCCTTAATGGATTCTCCTAATATTGTATTTATTCCTTAATGGAAGCTCCTAATACTTCATTCCCTCTACTCTATCCATTCCTCCACTAAAAACTATTAATTGTCCACAATAAGACTGTCTATATTTGCCTGGTCAGGAACTTGACCCGGTGGCCGAGATGGTTAAGGCGTCTGTGTACTAAGCAGAATACGTGGGTTCAAGTCCTGCCTGGGTCAAATATTTTCAGTCTTTCCTTCTTCTTCCATCCTTCTCTCTGCTTTGAACATATGCTTTTCTATGTGCGTAATTCTTCGCCCGAGCATATGAATTCACATAAAGCGCAATCCTCCTATTTCTCCTATTTATTTCTATCCTTCCTCACTATCCAAGTTTGAATGTGAATTAGTTCCTTAATGGATTCTCCTAATATTGTATTTATTCCTTAATGGAAGCTCCTAATACTTCATTCCCTCTACTCTATCCATTCCTCCACTAAAAACTATTAATTGTCCACAATAAGACTGTCTATATTTGCCTGGTCAGGAACTTGACCCGGTGGCCGAGATGGTTAAGGCGTCTGTGTACTAAGCAGAATACGTGGGTTCAAGTCCTGCCTGGGTCAAATATTTTCAGTCTTTCCTTCTTCTTCCATCCTTCTCTCTGCTTTGAACATATGCTTTTCTATGTGCGTAATTCTTCGCCCGAGCATATGAATTCACATAAAGCGCAATCCTCCTATTTCTCCTATTTATTTCTATCCTTCCTCACTATCCAAGTTTGAATGTGAATTAGTTCCTTAATGGATTCTCCTAATATTGTATTTATTCCTTAATGGAAGCTCCTAATACTTCATTCCCTCTACTCTATCCATTCCTCCACTAAAAACTATTAATTGTCCACAATAAGACTGTCTATATTTGCCTGGTCAGGAACTTGACCCGGTGGCCGAGATGGTTAAGGCGTCTGTGTACTAAGCAGAATACGTGGGTTCAAGTCCCGCCTGGGTCAAATATTTTCAGTCTTTCCTTCTTCTTCCATCCTTCTCTCTGCTTTGAACATATGCTTTTCTATGTGCGTAATTCTTCGCCCGAGCATATGAATTCACATAAAGCGCAATCCTCCTATTTCTCCTATTTATTTCTATCCTTCCTCACTATCCAAGTTTGAATGTGAATTAGTTCCTTAATGGATTCTCCTAATATTGTATATATATATATGTATATAAACATTTGGATAAGAAAGTGAGACTGAAAGCCTGTCAAATCATAATTGGTCCAGTCTGACATATGTGGAAGTTCAAATTTTTGATGGCCTCGAGCCCCTTTTGTCAAGAAGGAAGATCTGAAATTTGTGCCGGCCCTGCTCTAATTATAGAATTCAATCCCTGGTGCACCAGCCGTTGGGCAGTAACAACCAATGGCCAGCAAACCCCAACAACTCTCTCAAGGAAATGTCATGACAATTGAAAAATAATGGAATAATACATACACACTTAGATATTATACATACAGACTATAAGTGGAGGGTAAAAAGTAAAGGAAAAGGAAGTTAGGAAGTAAGTTAATGATTGGGGAAAAGATAAAACATTATTATAATAATTATTGTAATTATTATGATATTAGTACTTGAGGATGTTGAGTCCAAAACTTTGCCTACATTGTATGATGTCTTGGAAAGTGAGTTTCCAAAGTTGGAGTTCAGCATCTAATGAGGAGCTGAGTCAGTGTGAACTACTGGTCGAAATTGTTGGTGTTTTGACTTTGGACACAAGCAGCTATTGGGAGTTGGGTTGTTGGTAGTGCTGCCGTGGTTGGCAATGCATTCAGGAAGAGGAATTTTTGTTTGGCCAATAAAGAAAAAGGTCAAAGTTTGCAATTAATGTGGTAGTTGATGTGAGAATAGAGAAGTATATACAAAGCAAGTAAAGTTAATGTGACATTGTCAAATGTTGGCTTTCTTGGGTATTGATTGTTTCTGTCTAACAGATGGTGCCCCAGTGTTTGAATGTAAACTGAGTATCCAGCCAGCAAGAAATTCAGACCTACTCTCCTAAAAACGTGGGCGCAGGCCTTCAAAAAATTTTCAAGTTACTGGTTCCCAGCCTGGCAACTCCAACTTTTGGTGTAATATAAGTTAGCCGTTCTCTGACCCTCTTTCCTATTCAATTGAATCAATATATATAAAAGCAATAAATGATGTGACATTGTCAAAAAAAATTGGTATAGAAAGGAAAGGGAGAGAATGGGTGGCTTACATGAAATTGAAGTCTGGCATCACCATTCAGCATTATCCTTCTTTTTCGGGAATAAAATATAGCCCACGTGCCAGATAGCCACTGTTCATAAATAAGCAGACATTAATGTATTGAGTTTTACAAAGTGATAATTCATTTTAACAGGGTGAACTGACTGAGGAAGAGAAAATTGATGAATGTGCCAATCGTTCCTCTACAGCATTGCATTCAATGGCTTCATTAATAATTTCCAGTTCTTTTTTACGGAAGCGAGCACTCTTTGGGTTAATTCAGCTTGCTCATGAAAAGAAAATTAGTCTTGGTAAGCTAGATGAAACTTCTTTTTCATTAGAACTAAGTGGTTCTTGATGATTTATTTAAATTTCTATAGGAATTACAAAAGCATTTCCACTTAAATTATCTACTGTACTATCACAATTCAAAATGTAAATAATTACTAGATAAATTATTTATTTATTTTGGAAGTTAATTAATATTTGTATATAATTATATAGAAATGGATAATCATTTTAGAGAAATACATAGCCAAATAACAGACAAAAATAAGTGCTAAATAAATACCACGCAATCCTTGTTGCTTTCCATAGGTTATTAAAAAACACAAGGCTCATACAAACAGCACACAACTCAAACATAATTTTTTTAAAAGAACAAGTCTTACCTGGAGTAGTAAATTGTCATAAATCTTAGTTAGCACTGAAAATACGATTTATATGAAACTCTCAAAGTGCTGAAACATTGGACAAATAATTAGCGCTGCTGAAATGGAAATTAAAGAGGAATTCCATGAAATAGTTATTTATCTTTGTGCTAAAAATATAAAATTAACAATCAAAGTATTGAGTATTATTATTAACATCCTCTGGTAATGATATTAGGTAGAAAAAAATAGTGAATCTAATAATTCTCATATTTCATTTGTAGAAGCTATGGCTAAGCACAAAAATAAATTAATTTGTAATATAATTGACTTATAATTATTAAATATTTTGTTATAGCTGCTTTTAAATAAATCGTGTATAATCTCACATTGTTTGTCATAGTATGTTTTAACGGGAGAACATAATTTTCAATAAATTTTGCATTACTGGTTTGAATATTTGAACGTATTACATTTAATGAACATACTTAACAACAAAATAGATTATTGAGCATATAAAAACAGAATTATCTCATATAATAATAAAAATGTATAAACAGAAATATATTTGTTTTATTTAATATCTGATTTTTGTTTCATTTTTAATTTAATTAATTCTTATTAAAATTTTTATAATAATACAATGTCAATAATTCAGATTTTTGATTCACATTTACATAATTTTTTATGCTTAAACTTAAAAAAGTTTATGATTTGAATTTCTAACAAAAATTCTTAACCAACCAATCCTTTTTCTCTAGTAAATATTTAAGTTCTGCTGGAATGTCATTATTATTATTTTGTTTGCACAAAGGTTGTCCTCTATTTTCTACAACATTACTGAAGTCCCATAATTCAAATAAATAATGTTTTTAGAAAAATAACTGTAATTTATTTTCTTGTTATGTGAACACTAAATAAGACCCACTCTTTGTTTCTAATGATTATTTCAGAGCTGACAGATAAAGTACTTAATGTAGTTGGGAAGATATTAGAAATAAAAGACATACGAAGGATTCTTGAAATAAATCTAAATTACCTTATTATTCATTGGAATCAGCAAAAATATAAACTTCAGGTAACATTTTTTTCATGTAGATCAGGTGAGAGTAGAAAATTTCACTTTTTCAGTTATCACATCTGTGTCTACTTCATACATGAATAAGAACTGACAAATGAATTACAACTTTGTCATAGTAATTTTACCCATTTGTCTTGTGTCTTGCCCGTTCCATTAAATTTCTATATTTTTGTATTACTTGCATCAACTATATGTATAACTATAATCCTATTATTATTAGTGGATTGTAATCTTAAATTTAAGCTAATATATCAACTAGTAGGTAAAAGAATATGGAGTGTTGTTTTAAATTATTCTTGATACAATATATTTTTCATTAAAATTAAGTCTGCTTTAATATAAGTCTTTCACTTAGGCTGGAAACTAATGTACTGTGGACTGTTATATAGTTAACCACTAGTATCTTCATTAATACTTAGGTTACATAACATTTTAATTTACTCAAACCTATTAAGAGAAAAAGCATCTCAGAGCAAACTTAAAACTGTTAATTAACAAATGATTTTATGATTAATTTTATTGTACTTAATTATTTCCTAATAGTAAAATAAATAGCGCACAGAATAATTTCTATTTTGGATTAATTTAATAATATTTCTTGATCTAAACTCATGAAATTACCTTTCACTTTCCTAGAATATTGAAATTTATGTAGAAACAAGTCATATGTAATGTGTACAGATTTATTTTAATTATTATTTAGTATCATATTTTATGTATTTCGTCATTGTTTTATTTTAATATGTGCTGTTAATTATTATTAGGATTTTCCATGGAGTTTGTTACGATGCTCATCTGAGAAAGATTTCTATGATAAATACTTGGCTACAATAGTACCAATTTTGCTCCGAAAAGAAGATGATGAAACTTTAAATGATGTTGCTTCAAAAGTAGGAAAAAATTTACCACAGTTAATTGAGGTATGATAGAACCAGAAAACCGGAAACATATTTAGCCTACTTTTATTTCAATATAAAAAAAGGCAATTTTGATTGTGTTTGGGGGAGCGGGGTTGTCATATTAGTAAGTAATTAAATCAAAAAACAAAATCATATTTTTTGAAAGAAGCTTAATATTATTATTATTAAAATGTTACTCTAAATTTTCATATTTGAGTATTTTATAATTTCAGTCTCAAAATATATGCTCACTCCAGATACAGTTTGTCATTTGTTTATTGTGAAAGAATTAAATAATTTTGTTTAGTTAGTCTGGTGTTTAATATTTCCTTGCATATTGCAAGGAAATATTGTATTTTATTCTCAATTATAAAAATGTAGTGAAAATAAGAAACATTTAAAAAAGTGTATTACTATATATTTCAAGATTTTACTGTTGCACAGATGTCAAGTGAAACATCAAGTAATTTTATCATATTACAGGAATAAAAATTATGTTAGCCAGGTATTACTCTTATTGATTTTAAACATGATAGTGCCAATTCAGCCAAAAGTATGAGAAAGTAAAAAAGAAAAAAATAACCCTGAATTGTTTGCAACATTTTAAATCATCCTTTGACCATTTGTTTCAATTGGTTATTTATCTATCTTCTGTCTGTAGATAAAAATAGAATTAGCATTCTGCAAGTCTAATGTATGGAAAAGTTATCTGCAGTCATTTCTATTTTGTGTTAATTAATTTGGGTCATAGTGAGATTGGTGAAGAAACTTGATGAATAATTTATTATTAATGTAACACCTGTAAAACTAGAAACCTCAATATTTTAGTCACATTAAAATTTTAAGATTAAGATATTTGTCAAGTTGGTTAGTAAATTATTCAGATGCTATCACAAACATAGCCAATATAATAGTCATACTAGCAAGGAAGTTAAACCAATCATATAATATATTTTGCTATTTTAAGTAATGTTACTGGTATTTTAATTATTTTCTATTTGACCACTCCCAATTCTACAACAGCTATTCTTAATAAGCTGTGTAGTAGATTACCTTATTGATATAGATGTTATGTTGCAGATATGTTATCCTCGTATAATGGGGTGTTTGCTTCCATGCTTTTCAATTGATTCTGAAGGTGATTCCTACACTGCTGAAGTGCATATTGCAAAGAGACTTCTGCGTAAACTTGAGCAAATACTGAGTAAGGATCACCTTAGTCAGCTACTTACCAAAAATCTGGATACTACAATAGTGTCAACATTTCGCTTACTGTTTGATCATTCCAAATTTATTGAATTATCTGCTTGCACAAAATATCTTCCTGAACCAGATCCACCTCACTTTAAGGCAGCTCAAATTGTCAGCAGTTTAGAATATCTTCAGGTAAAATTCACTTTGGTATAATATTTTTCGAATTAATAAAGCCTGTATAACTTTTATATATTTTATTTAAATATTTCAGAGAAATTCACCAGAACCAGGATCAAAGATTTTTGTGTTTCTATCCAACAATTCCCCTGGTACTATTCAAAAAGTTATGCTACAATTTGGCATAGATTTATACACTGGGCCAACTTTAGAAGACAGATTAAAATCCCTTCACCGTTATTTACTATTTGCAAATATTTTAGGATCTGAACTTCAAACTGGAAACCTTCAAAAGGTTGCTCCATACATTATACGTGATGTTTTATATACTTTAACAAATTTAATGAAAACCACAAGTCATAAAGAAGAAGAGTTAGTAGGAGCAGTTTGTAATTTTCTGTGCATGTTTTGCAAACAATGTATCCCAACATTCTCTTCTATAATTGGTTTGTTTCTGAGTAATATTGTAAGTGTACTGATGCCTATTATAACATTGAACAGTAATATATCTTTCCAAGCCAAAAGACTTTTAAAATTTTTAATTGTGGAAAATAGTATTAATTTAGCTTCAGCTATCAAGCAGTTGAGCCCATTTCCAATAGATTCTATATATGAGGATCTGCAGTTGATTTATAAGCAAATTGTGCATGAGGGGAAACAAAACACTTTGGAAGTAGAAATCAACCAATTTCTGGAAGCTTGTAGAATTATTAACAATTGCCAGGTAGAACGTCTTCAGCATCTTTGTTCACAGGTATGTAATTTTTCCATTAAATAATTTTTTATCAATGTCGAGCTTTTTTTATCAGATATGTATCTAAACAAAAGTATAGGTGTTGATCTAATTTCTCAATACTTTGCGGAATTGGTATGGTGGTAATTCGACAAAATCTCTTAAATTACCAATCAAATAGTCTACATGAAAACTATGTTCAAGTTTATTAGAAGAATAGTGAATATTAATTCCATAACAAAATGGTTAATTTTAGGATAAAGTGTAAAAAGCACTTAAAATGGTTTTTCTGTCATGTTAAAAATGACTTATTTTGATAGTTTTGGAAATAACTTACCTCTTAGAAAATTTAGTCTTGTCAGACTGTTGTTTAATTGCTGATTTAGGTTTCCATTACTCAATACAACTCCCCATAAATCATTATCATTGTTAAATTATAGATCAACCCAGTATTGATAGCATTAGTGTAGAGATTAACTTCAAAAGACTCTAAATTGAACCAAAATTATTTTTATCTTATTGTTTAAATGTCATGTCAATTAAGAAACGAAATACAATATTACATATCCTCCTAAAATGTGTAATTGTGTAAAATTATATCCTTAATTTATAATATAATTTTGTTCTTAATTTTCATACCTAAAATCTGAAAACATACTTCTATTTTAGCTATCAGAGAAAAAGGATCAATTGTGCCAGTTGTACATTGAACAAAGGAAATTGAGAGGATTTTCAGAAGACTGTGAAAAGAGTATTTTGCACAATTTAATTTATGTTCTAATCAAACAACTTTCATCTAAAGATAAAAGCGTAAGTTCTTATAAAATCCTACTTTCTTTTTTTAAGTACTTTCATGTAATAAATATAAATTAAGAATTTATTTGTATCTTTCATCTATAATTATTTGAGCGTCACAGTGATACAAAACAAGACAGTAACTTGTACTGACCAGCCACGCACTGTGGAATTCAAACTCTGACAGGTCAACCAATAAACAGTAACAGTTGACACTTAAACACATCCAATAACTTTGTCTCCCAAGGAAAGACCATAATATGGAAATATATATACATACCCACATAAATATAAAAAAGAATACAAGTAAATTCAAAAAGTGTTGTTAGGAAAGGCCATTGTTGGTGTATGTTGAGTCCAGAACTTTGCTTGAATCAATCCTTGACAAATATATTAAAAAAAAGTCCATTCCTCACTACAGCCTGCTTCTCTGGACTACAGAAACTCTTTAACTTGTCTAAGGATAGCCTTCAGACAACCTCCCAACATCCGCCATGTCCTTGTCCAACTTCACACTTCATGAGCAGTATTGCTGGCATTGCAGTAGTAAAGGCCAAAACAATTTCAACCAGTGCTCCTTAACAAGTGTTACACCCCCTCCTTTTTTTCATCAGATGCTGAACTCTCCTTCCAACACATTCTAAAGTCTAAAGTCAACACACACAAAGTCCTGGTCTCAAAAACATCCTTAACAACTGCCTTCCCCTAACCTCATGCCTGTTACTTTTTTCTCAATTTACACAAAGATAAGATAATTTTTAAATGGATTAAACAATACATCCCTTAGTAAGTTTCTGTCTCATATGCAATGTGAACTAACATTATATTTTAATTATTTATGGCTTGATCATATATAATTATAGACAAGAATTGAAGTATCAAGATGCTTGGGTGAACTTGGTCCATGTGATCTGACCACGCTAATGATTCATCCTGGTTGCAAAGACGAATTGGGCCTAATGAATAATACAAATATGTTCCTCTCTATTACTGGTCTCATAATAAATTTATTAAATAGCTCTCTTCTTGACAAAGACATATTTGTGGTAGAAGCAGCTAGTAATGCACTTTATATAGTGATGACATCAAAAGAAGCTCAGTTTATTCTTGGTAAGTATCATCCACGCCTATTAAGTAAATAAGCATGTATGAGGCCAAAGAATTAAAATTTATTATTGAAATGGAACTATTATAAAATATAATATTTCTGTGTTAAAATTAATATCCAAATAACAGACAAAAATTAAATACCACACAACATGTTGCTTTCATCAGGTTATTCAAAAAATGCAAGAGCTGTAAGAACTACACAACACAAAACAGGTGAACTCAAAAGAAATGTTGTGTGATATTTAATTTAGGACTTAATTTTGTCTATTATTTTCCTATTTATTTCTCTAATTCAAATGGAACTGTGTTGTGAGTTTGTTGTAGGTAGTCTAGATGTCCATATCAATTTATGTGATGCTAATTAGAAACTGGTTCTATAAGGCATATCAAAGTTAATTTTGTTTAGCACTCAAAACCATAGTGAATAATTTGATGCTTATTTCATTTCTTGTGATTAAAAAAAATTGTTGTTGTTTCAGATAAAATGAAATCCGAATTGCCAAATATAGAATTTCTTACTCCTTTTTTTCCTATTAAAAGAAATAAAAAGGAAACAGTAATAAAAATAAACAAATGCTTGTTTGAACAGTTGATCAATAGGAAGGACTTATGGGTTCCAAATAATGAATGCACTCATTCATTATGGGTCACAAATCTAGTTTGCAGCATTTTAAGAACATTTTTAGATGGCAAAAGTTATTTGTCACACTTGATACCCATTTGTAAACTTAAGGTATTAAATTATACTTAAATCTTTACTTCTGAGTATTAGTAAAATATGCTTTTGACTGGCTTAGTATTTGTTATAAGAATGTTTTATACTTATAGCCCTTCAAGAGTTTTGATAATTTTTAATTGTAATATGAAATGAATGTAGCAGACAATATCAAAACAATTTATTTTGCTGATTAAGATTGAAGCAATTCTAAGTTTAATAAATTACTAATTGGGTGATACTATTATATTTAAATGTGTTGATAAATGGAACTAAGTACTTGTATTTATTTGAATGATGGGCTTATGTGATATATATTTCCAGGTTTCTGTCTCTGAAAAAATTCTGCCATTTCTAATAGGATTACTGATAAATCATGAAAAAGAATGTGAAGAAATCATAGTTAATAACATGAATGAATTTTTCCTTAAGCATTTTCAGAAACATGCAAATTTGAGTAAGGAAAGGAGTATTTCACCTGATATATCATTAAGTAAGCAAAAATAATGTTGCATTTTCTTGTTAACAGTTAACATGCCAGATGATTAGCTTTCCATTGAATAAATGTTATTTCAATTTATAAAGAATATTAATTTGCTTTTATGAAAGTACTTATATATTGAATACTTTGTTTTCACTATTTTATATTTTAATCGTTTTTTTATTTTAATACAGATTCTAAAAAAGAAATATGCCTTAATCAAGATTCAGTTCAGTGTATGCTAAATATTGTTCACTTTTTACGAGAATGGAACACCCAAATTTTAAATTTAGGGTATGTGAATTTATAATTAATTTACATTAAACCGTAAGCTTGGGAACTATTTTTAGAAACTTATTTTCTTTTCTTTTCTTAGTAATTTGGAAGAAAAGGTTAACTTTTTACATATTGCCAAAGCAGCTCAATTCTGTTCTGCATATTTTACTTCAATCCTTTATGCAGAACTGTGGTGTAGTAATTATATAAGGTATGTATA
Organism: Zhengitettix transpicula; assembly: GCA_037074705.1. Classification (NCBI taxonomy): domain Eukaryota; kingdom Metazoa; phylum Arthropoda; class Insecta; order Orthoptera; family Tetrigidae; genus Zhengitettix; species Zhengitettix transpicula. The sequence goes on along the minus strand of CM073592.1, from coordinate 41,655,888 downwards.
TATGATTTATATTTTATGTTTAATTTTGGAAACTTAATTATACTGAAAACTCAAGAGCACAATTAATGTCAATAATTATTATTATGTAATTGCTAATTGTAACATTCATGAAACAAATATTACAGAATGAAAAGAAAGGCCTGTAATATTATAATTCATTATAAATGTTTATAATACCTGAAATTATAAAAAAAAAAATAGTTTTATAAAATCTGTATACAATTTTTTAGATAATGAAGTAATCAATCAAAAGTGATGTTTCATTTGTTGTGTATAAAACACAATAATTAACTTGTTTTTTATCTTGACTTTTATTCAGATCAGCAGATGTTAACACAAGCACATCAGTTTTGGAGTATATTTTTGATACTGACAAAGGGAATGCTTCTGTCTTGCAGAATATTTTGTTTGAGGTATAGTATTTTGGATGTTATGTATGAAATAATTTCCTTTAGCAATTATATAGAAAAATATAAGTTAAATAGTTTCTACTTTGTTGAACATAACAAGGAAAACTTTTATTTCTTATTATAAACCAAATTTCTAAAACATATTAATTTATGCATATATTTAAATTAAACTTTTATTATATCAGGCTTATTTAAAAATTGGAGATAGTGATGCTGTTTATGGATGTGGCCCATCTCAGTTGTTGGATTCTCTTACACAAGTTCACCACTTTGAACTTATTAGGAAATGGGATCGAGTAATTCAAAGTTATGATCTTGATCTTTCATCAGGAATTACTGACTCAACTTCAGGTACATTATTAATTACAATGCAATGATAATATAATCAGTATGTCACTTAAATTAAATTTTTCTTTTGTGTATTTAAAGTTAGTGTTTAATTGTTGGACTCTTACCATATTATCTTGGTGGCCTCAACTGGTGGGTCATGTACTTAATTGCATATTCAATATATTAGCAATGCTGATGGTCTTGGCTTAAATCATTAAAAGGCTGGCAAAGATAACTATCATATGTTATTTTCAAATAAACAGCCGATCTGGTTGAAACATGAGAACACTATATTCATATTTAGGATAGATTTTATTACATTTTTTTTTACATTAAAAAATTAAGATATATATATATATATATATATATTAATTTGCCGTTGAATACATTCTTTTAGATGGCTTCAATTATGTACAGCCATAAACCACTCTTATTGAAGTTATAATTACTGTAATTAAAATACAGAATCATCAATTTAATTATTTATTTAGACTTCATAACATTACACTTAGTTAACGAACCTGAACTCCAAATTACAGAATTAATTCTTAATTGACTATAATCTTAAAATGTCCTCTGTCAATAAACTCCAAATGTCAAGGTGACCAACAATATACCCGTGTCTATCATCGCTCCACATACTGTGGCACACTACATTTTCAATGTTTGCAGTGTTGAGTATACAGATGTAATATTCAATTTACACCCTGTGTAATGTAAGTAATTTGGTTAATATGAATTATTCATATTATTTATCAGAGGCCAGCAAATATTTTTATAAAGTGTAGATACAAAACATTATGGCTCCTAAGCAGATTTGGATATTCAACTAGTAGAACTAAACTTATTGCTGCTTGTGCTCTGATTGTTCATATTATAACTGCTATTTAAAGATTATTATTAATTTACTAAAATATATTTTTAAACTAACCCATCATCATCATAGTGTAATTATTATCAATAATGGTTAAATTTTCAGGTTTGCTTTTTGCTCTCCAGAGATTTGGCCTTAATCATATCCTGCAAGGTTATTTAGAATCCAGAAAGGATCATGAATCCATAATTCAAAACTATGAAATGGAATATCAGTATGATTGTGCTTGGAGGTTATCTAATTGGGATGTTCCTTCGTTGTCTATAAATCAATTAAGTGAACATAATGCATCTTGTAGTGTAAAAAATTTAACTGCAAGACTTTATGAAAAACATCATTACACAGCTTTGAAATGTCTTCATGATCATGATGTCAATATGTTACAAGAAGCATTATCAAATGCAAGAAATTGTGTAATACAATACCTTTCTCACACGAACTTGGAGAGTAGCAAAATTATTTACTATAGTTTAGCACAGTTACAAGCTCTTCAAGAGATTGAAGATTTTTCAGAAGCATATTTGAAAAATAATGAGAGTCTTACACAAGTGACCCACAAATGGAAACAGCAGGATAATATAGGGTATAACAACTTTGAACATATAGAGCCTATTTTGTCTCAAAGGATAGTAATGCTAGGCATAGCTAGAGAAAAAGAGAATATTTCAGATCAAGCTCAAAGTTTGTATCATAAGCTGAATCTTGAAATAGCTAACAGGGCAAGAGAAGAAGGTCACTTTCAAGTAGCAATGAAATGTTTACGAGCTGTTACATGCAAGTCGTCACTTTCACATTATTCTTCTTTGAAATTAAAAGTTGAAGAAGCAAAACTATCGTGGGTAAGAGAAGACAAAAATGTAGCTCTTTACATTTTACGAACAGTGATAAATGACCCACAACTTGAGAAGGGTGAGCTGTATGCACTAGCATTGACTTTGTATGCTGATTGGTTAGTAGAGACAAAAACAGAAAATCCTCATACAATAATACAACAGTATTTCTTGAAATCTGTAGAAATAGTGGAAAACATTATTGGAACTACTACAGATTTTCAACATTTGATTGAAGCATATTGGTCTTTGTCTAATTTTTGTGATAGTCAGTATCAACAATTAAATCGTTACTTTAAATCTTCAGAGTTTGAAATAAAACAACAGTATGTTAATAAAGCAAAATCTGATATAGTACGCTTTCAATCTCAAATTTCACAAGGTTCAAAATTGACATATGATGAAAGAAGAGCGTTAAATATTTGTGACAGACAAGCTAAAATTGATTCTACAGAAATATCAAGTGCTCAGAAAGAAATGGATTTTTACTTAATTACTGCTATGAAGTAAGTGCCAGAAAACTAAAATAAACAAATACACTTTTAATATTTTTCATTATAAAACTTTCCTAAATTTAAAAAGAAGTATTATATATTGTATTATTTATTGTAGTTTACATAAATAGTTTCCCTCAGACAGACGATTTATTCTCAGTCATGTATATCAACTCATTTATTATTCAATCACATGGTGCTTATTTTTTATTTTAACTCTCTATATATGTATTACTCTTGCAGATATTATCTTAAAGGATTAGAGCATAGTGATAGACATGATTTAAAAGTTTTTAGATTTGCTCACTTGTGGCTAGAAAATATGTCTCATACAGAATTGAATAAAGTAATTGATGAGAACTTAAATCGAATACCTAATCATAAATTCATTCCTTTGCTTCCGCAATTGACACCAAGAATCAGCAATGCAAGTGACTTTTTTTCAAAGAAGTTATGTTGTCTTATAGGTAAGGCATGTAATATTATTATTATTTCTATTTCCAGTCACTTATTTTATTTCTTTAGAAGTGTTTACATTCTTAATTGATTTTTATTAAAATATTTCAGGTATAATTTCCTAATATTAAAACTTGAGATTAATAGCTTTGTTGTACAACTTAAACAGTACTGACAGTCAGTTAGTGTAAAGGTTTGTAGTAGAATGAATATTGTCTTTCCTTCTTCTTCCATCCTTCTCTCTGCTTTGAACATATGCTTTTCTATGTGCGTAATTCTTCACCCGAGCATATGAATTCACATAAAGCGCAATCCTCCTATTTCTCCTATTTATTTCTATCCTTCCTCACTATCCAAGTTTGAATGTGAATTAGTTCCTTAATGGATTCTCCTAATATTGTATTTATTCCTTAATGGAAGCTCCTAATACTTCATTCCCTCTACTCTATCCATTCCTCCACTAAAAACTATTAATTGTCCACAATAAGACTGTCTATATTTGCCTGGTCAGGAACTTGACCCGGTGGCCGAGATGGTTAAGGCGTCTGTGTACTAAGCAGAATACGTGGGTTCAAGTCCCGCCTGGGTCAAGTATTTTCAGTCTTTCCTTCTTCTTCCATCCTTCTCTCTGCTTTGAACATATGCTTTTCTATGTGCGTAATTCTTCGCCCAAGCATATGAATTCACATAAAGTGCAATCCTCCTATTTCTCCTATTTATTACTATCCTTCCTCACTATCCAAGTATGAATGTGAATTAGTTCCTTAATGGATTCTCCTAATATTATATATATATATATATATATGGCATTTGTTTAATTAGTAAATACGTAAAATGGTCAAAACTGAAATGAAAAATTATGATTTTGTAATTTAGGATTAAATTCATTGGTGAACTTTTAAATTGTTTCCGATTTATTGCCCATTTTATTTATTTATCAATTGCTTTCAAATATTCACTCTTATTTATGTAATGAGTTTAGGTAATCATAAATTTGGTTTAAGTTGCTAAGTCATTAAAATATGATACTGTTTTACTTACAGAGAAAATAATTATGGCATTCGCCTTTTTCTTATATTTACTGTTTTATAAAATAACTAATTTATTAAAATTGTGTGTAATTACATTGATATTTTATTTATGTTGCAGAGGAATGTGCTATAGCTCATCCACACCATACTTTATCTCTTATATTATCAATAGCAAATGCTTATAAAGATCAAGAATTCTGTGAATCAAACATTACTATGAAAAATATAGAGGTACTTCAAATAAATAATTTTCTGAATATTTTATACAAATTTTATTGTAATATTGAGCAGGTCAGCATTACCTATTTTCTGGTGTTTCATGTCATGGTAATTACATGAAAGAGGGACAAATTGGATGATCTTTTGTTAATTTTAGTTTTGTTTGCAGCATCTAATAATGCTTAAAAAGTAAGTATGGTATGTTTTGAGGCATTCTAAGCTAATAAAAACCCATTATAGATTGGTACAGTGAAGAGAAAGAATAAAATGGGAAAAGTGATCATAATATAAAATTATGGATATTGTATATATTGAGCACACATTAGTTTATAACAAAATAGAGAACCCTATTAAATCAGTCTTATTACTGGATCCACAGTAAAAGTGTTACATGTATAGCTATTTCTAAAATAAGAAAAGTCACAAGGGCAAGCATCTTTTCTATGAAAATGTTTATTACAACTGAGTGAGGTGTGAGTTAAATTTATTTAGCATGTATACTGTGTGTGTTGAGGTCTTTGTGATATGATTTTCTAATTATTTTTCAATTATTGTTTTGACAAATATCCGTAACCTTCATCTTTATATTGTCTAGCTTTCATGTCATTGTATAAATAGTAATGGACAAATAAGTCAGAAAGATTTGATAATCAAAAATTACAAATTCTTGAAACGAATTATATTGTCCTGTGATTATGGCCTTTACAGGTATTTAAAATAAATATATATTACATAAGAGACCTTTAAACCTAAATGTATGGATTGAATTCTCACAATTATGCATTGGTGGTGAGGTACCTCCAGTGGAATCTAAAATCATTCAAAAATTAAACACCTTTACAATGATGAAAATATCAATGTATGAAACTTATATTAAGTTTCAAGTATGCTATCACTAAGTAACTGCTCTAACTTGTCATAATTAAAAACATTGAATAATGTTTTCAAGTGCATGTGTGAATTGCAACAAGTAATCTCCAACTGTGATATAAACAATGGTATTGCAGAAAACTAAAAAACATATTTTTGCAGTGAGAAACATTCATGAACCTTAAATTAAATAGAAAGGTCTAAATATTTAACATAAATTAAGGCTAATTTAGTTGCAGTACTATCGAGTCACAATTATATTTATGTTTTGGGATCATTTTAAGTTTAATTGCAGTATTATTTGATCTATGTGCAATATTTCACTCATTAATCTCTGAAAGTATTTGTTTTCCTCATCCAAAACTTTATGTTTCTGAACAGGTTGTTTCAAGTTGGAAAACTGTTCTTTAATCAGTGTTTTTAAATCTTTTTTTTAATTTTGGATTGGATTCAGTCTTAGTTCTTTTTAGTCTGGTAAATTATTGTTATTAAATTTAATGGAATTCAATCTATTTTTCACATATTTAGAATTATTAAGTAGATAGACAGGAGAAAGTAAATAGTTGTAAAGTGAAATCTAAAGGATATTTTTCCATGTTTATCTAACACAATTTGGAATGTGGTATGCTATAGTGGAATATTAGTGTTAGATCTTTGTGATTGTACAGACAGTAGTTATCATTTTTCTGGAGAATTATTTTAGTAGGACATAAAAAATCTTGAAATCTAGATGATATCTGTTTTTTTGTTTTTCTTTTGTTTTATAGCCTCGTGTAGTTGGAGCTCAACAGCTAATTAAAAGGTTAAACAAGAATAGAAAAGTTGGCATTCTGGTACAGCAAATGCAAAAGATGTCATTGGCTCTTATAAGTCTTGCGTACTACAAACCTAAACAAGATAATGGTGGTAGGAACTTTAATATTGTTTGTTACTAATTGCCAATATGATGTGTATGCTTTTTGAATAGAAAACAGTGGTACAAACTGTGACTTACCTGATAGTAAAATATTGGTGCATAAGGTAGATAATATGAAGAAATTTATGAAATGTTACCCTCATACTTCAAACATTAGGGCTTCTTTCTTAGTTTACTTGATGTTACTTTCATTGACTGTATTAAAGTATCCTATTTTCTGAATTTTAACACTTCCCAATATGATGTCAACACTAATATACACACATGTATGCATTGTACATTTCTTTTTCTCCCCCCTTCTCCAAATCCCGATGATTTCCTATATAGATAGATAATAAACATTGTTTTCTGATGGTTTATTTATTTCTGCTGTGAATCAACAAAGGGTGAACAATTGATACTATTCACCATAATAATTACAGCCAAACAAAGGTTTGTTAAGCGTATGTAAATACAAGCCTTGCTCTAAGAAATATTGTAACGTATTATTATGTTATCTCGAAAAAGTATCTAGTGCTTCCTTAACTCTTGGGACTATTATCAATTTTTAATAAGATAAAATAGCCAAATACAGATAAAAGAAGTAATGATATAAATACCACACAATGTTTCTGGAACTCGTTTCTTTCTTTAGGTGCTATGAAAACTAAATAGCACAAGAACCTAGAATGACACAACTGCAGTTGCAGAGATTGTCAACTGAACTGTGCAGTTGTGTCACTCTAGGTTCTTGTGTTTTTTAGTTTTCTTAGCGCCTGAAGAAAGGAACAATGTTTCCAGAAATGTTATGTGGTATTTATATCATCACTTCTCTTGTCTGTATTTGGCTTTTTTATCCTATGATTAATTTTCAAAATAGGAGAATACTTTTCATTTTAATATTGTCAATTTTATGTTTGAATCAGAATTATATTTTTACATTTTTTAGAATAGAATATATTTTATTGTGTACTCTTATTTTTATTTCAGCTGAGCCAATACCACAATCTGAGCCCCTTATGAAATTAAAGGATTTAACTATGATCCCTTTGCAGACTATTTCCATTCCAGTTAATGTAAATGGCTGTTATGACAATATAATTGGTAAGTAAAATTGAAAATTATTTCCATTCTTTGTTATGACAGAAATATTATTTAGCTGCAAAATGAAAATTATGAATAATATAAATTGGTTAGTTTATTTAATATTTTTGACCACATTTCTTACAATTATATCAGTTTTTAAATTGTTCATACAGCATAAATATTTGTTTTGCAGTTCTTTTTAAGACTGATAGTCATGAGAAAAATTTTATATGTATATATTTCTGGTCTTCGTTGATTATGTATTTGAGCCTGGATCAGTTTGATTCATTCTAAAAAATGCCTTAAAAGTTATCAATAAACTTCATTCTAAATCTTTAGATAAGCATTCTGTTTTTTTCGACCAGTTTTTGTATGTTATTTCATTTTCTGATATAGGTATAGCTGGTTATGAACCTAAATTTACTTTAGTTGGAGGCATAAATTTTCCAAAAAAAATAACATGCTTTGGTACAGATGGAATCAAAAGGCCTCAACTAATCAAGGTATATTTTGACGTTTTGTATAATAATATCATATTATTTAATATACGGAAATAGAAAGTTTTAAAAAGGGCATGTGAATTAACAAAATGAATAATATAATTAAAACATTATGAGAAAGTGGCAGGCAAAAGTGATTTATCATCTGTGCAGATTAAACTAGATTTACTTTACAATAAATGGATTGTATTTATTATTGATTGCATCATTTTCAAAGCTATATTGTGATAGAAGTTTACCAATGTTTTACGTGACATCAGCCATTGTCAATTTTTAATTACAATTAATTAATGTGGGCAATAACAAACCTGTACAACAATTTTAAGTAATTCTACTTTTCTTCTGTGGTAATTTCTTATTTGGGATTCCTTCAGTCCATTCATTTTCCAACCTTTCTGTGTGCATAACAACCATTTTAACCATATTAAATGTAGTAAATAACATATATTATAATAATTACTCAAGTTTTATTATAAAATATTTTTGCAGGGAAAAGATGACTTGAGACAAGATGCTGTCATGCAACAAGTATTTATGATGATGAACACATTTCTCCAAAAACACACAGAAACTTCAAAGAGAAAATTGCTCATGAGAACTTATAAGGTATGTATGAAAACTTAAACAAATAAAATAGTTTGCATTACCACCATTCTGCCCATGCAATGGTGTGAAAATAAAGCTGATTAAGCTTAAAATTTTTGTAAGTTTTATGAAACTTATATTGGATGTTATGTTGAGTTTCAATTGTATTACAAATCATCAAAATTTAGTTGACCAAATATCATCTAAGAGCAAAATTGTTAAATTCATGGTGTTTTACTCTTTCTCTCATTCATTGGTAATTATCTCTGCTGCTAGAATTAATGAATTTGCTGGTCTTCCCCCATATTGCAATGTTTGTTGGCTTAGACAAATATTTTGAAATACTATTGAAGGAAACAATGTCTGTTTCATTTCTCAAATCTGTAAAAGATTGAATTCTAAGAAAATCTTTAGCCCTTGGTTTAACTTGAACTTGCTAAAAATACTCATACTCTAATAAAATCTCTTCTGAGTTATGGATAAAAAATCATCATTCTTCATCAAGTAAATTATGGAACTAAAATGTTTACTTATCAATTCACCTTGACCACTAAAAATATTTCATTAGGTCTCTCCTCTTTCTGAGTTAATATATTTTAAAAAATGATCAATTAAAATTATAGTGTCACCTATAAGTCTATTGAACCATAATGATCTCCATATTAGAGCAATTCATTAAGTTCCGTCCATCTACTTCCTGCGCAACAAAATATAGCCTCCCGAAGTTCTTGAAATCACTTGGAAAATATGATGTAGTTCATCATTTTTAGGTATACTGGCAAGTCATAACAAGGGGATAAAATCTACTAACTGCTGAAGAAGGCAGATAACATATCCAAATTTTGTGGAATTTATATTAAATTCTACCTCTTTCTAACCCCTAGCTTGATATATAATTACTTCTGTCCATATGATTACATACCATTTTGCAACTTATGGCTTCAGAATACTGTAACCTATTTTTTTTTCAATATTTGACTTTTGAGTGTATCTTAACAACAATAAAATAATGTATTAATATCCTTAGTATTTTTAAATTTTAATAAATTGTGATAAAAAATTGTAGAAGTGTATTCTTTACTTTTTACATTATTTAAATGTATGAATTTTTAAAGACAAATTCATTGTTGTATTTAATACAGCATGGCATAAATAATTTTTCTATAACCAGTAAAATAAAAGTAGATAATGACAGACTTATACTCACACATTAATTTACAAATTAACATGTATAAGGTTGTATACTGTGTTAAACATAATCTGAAATGTAGCCTTTCAAATTATACCTACTGGAAATAATACAACTTTAGGAAGTTTCTAGTTTCATTATGTTTGAAAAACTTAAGTTATTTTTCTCTGGATGTATAAAAACTTTACTAATTACTGCTGTGTTTATTTTAACTTATAATTTGTAGGTAATACCTCTGTCTAAAAGGAGTGGCATTATTGAGTGGTGCCAAAATACTGAAGTTTTAGGTCAATATCTAGTAGGACCTGACGGGAAATCTGGAGCTCATAGAAAATATTACCCAAATGATATAACTGGAGTAGAATGTAGGAATGCACTAAAGGTAATACTCTTTCAGTATGCTATAAAGGTCATTCAGTCACAGTGTAGTTGGCTGGCATACAGGGTGCATCTCAGCTGACAAACTAGGGTAACGTCCCCAAAATTTTGAATTTCAATAACATAAGGAAAGAGAGTTGGTGGGTTACCCAAAATTAAAACCACTCAGGTTGTTCTTCAAATTTTCAGAGGCTATCAGCTCTCTTTTCCAGTAAAGAGAATTACCAACAGTTGGTCTTGTTATGCTGAGCAACTGTTGATTTCAGGCTAAGTTAACTTTGCTGTAATTTTATTAGCATTGATGTAAATATCTCATTATTTATTACAAAATTTATTATTTAACAAATGCATCATAATTTTTCACTCTTGAATTAAATTATTTCAAAATTTAATTGAATTTAACTTACATTATCATTTCCAACCTTTCATTAATTCTAAATTTTAGATTTTATGTAATGTTTCAGAAAGTAGCTTCAGAATCAAATGAGAAAAAGCTAGAAGTATTCCAAAGAATTTGTAAGTCTTTTCACCCAGTTCTTCATAATTTCTTTCTAGAAAATTTTCTATCAGCTGGAGTTTGGTTTGAACGAAGACTTGCCTATATTCATAGGTATGTATTATTTATGTATTGTATTTGAATAGGTTATCTTACATTCCTCACTGGTTAAGGAGTTTTTGCATCCAACTACATTTTACAAAATTTATTAAACCTAATTTTTATTTAAGTTTCTTGTTTCTATTTTGCATTTTTCTAAAATTATTTTTTAAATTTATCACACAAGTTTTATTCAGTAATGTATTTAATTATTTTTATATCCTTACATGAATTCACTTAATTTATTTACATATTTCATGTAAACTATAATTTGAGTTTAAAAAATATTTATTTTCTTACTTATAGTGCCATAGACAGTGGATTATTGACATTTTTTTAAACCCAAAGAATTGCAATAATTTATTTCTCTAAAGATTATATTTATAAAGTTATTAAATGTGTTAATCCCAATGTTTTATTGCAGCACAACTTTTTTATGTATGAGATTTCTTAGTGAGGAGTAATTATTTCTTTAACTTCGAGGTATTTGAGAATATTTTAGTTAAATCTTTAATTTGGCAATTTACACAAATAATCAATGTACTCAAATCAAAAGACATATGTTTATATTTTATGGTAATGTGCATTCAAAAGAAATTTTTTAGGTTATATACATAAACCTGTTTAAATTCATTTCATGAATATTTTCTGCTTCCTCAGTGTAGCAACATCTTCAATGATTGGTTACATTTTGGGTTTGGGTGACAGACATGTAATCAATATATTACTTGACAAGAATACTGCTGAAATAATCCACATTGATTTTGGTAAATATTACATTTATTCAGTAATATTGTTACCATAGTTTAATGAATTACAGTAGAACAATAGATTCTTGGCTCGTACTTTAAGTAAAATTTTAAATAAAGCATTTGTTCTTTAATATGTAGGTATTGCATTTGAAATGGGTCGAATTTTGCCTACCCCAGAAACTGTGCCGTTTCGATTAACAAGAGACATTGTAGATGCAATGGGTGCCTCTGGTGTCGAGGGTATATTCAGAAGGTAGTATTATTTTTATCTCATCTTAATTTATTCACATTATAATTATTAGTGTGTGTTAATTATACAACTTGCAACCAAATAACATGAACTTTGCTAGAGTTTTTTCATGTATTTTTTGTCTTGTTATGATAATCATGAAAAATATCTAACATTTATAATAGTATAAATAAATTTGTCATATGATTTACTGTCATTTTGCAGGTGTTGTGAGAAAACAATGTTGGTTCTTCGACAAAATAAGGATATAATACTGACAATTTTGGAAGTTCTTCTATATGATCCACTTTATGCTTGGTCACTAACACCATCAAAGGCTTACAATATGCAGCAAAGTGGCAGTGCTAAAAGAGGAAGCTCACAAGCTGATGAGGAAGGTATTGTTGTCAGTGCATATATACAAGGCAATATCAAACTGAGTTTCAAAATCCATTATAGATTGTTGAAATATGAATTTGAAATTTAAAGATGTATTCTTATTGTACGTATTAGGTATGGCAGTTCATTAATTGTTTTAATTCAAACCATCTATTTTATCATTACTTTAACCATATTGCTTTATTTAATTGAGTTGCCATCACCTAGCAGGACGTGACTACAGAGAACATGCACTATTCAACACTTAAAAAACTTTAAAAATCATCTTTCCCAAAATCTTCTTTGTTGAGACAAGGTTTTTCTAGGGTCTTCCCTGCATCAGTTTTAGGCAAATTGCCAGATAGGGTCCTTAAACTATAGTCCAGAGGCCCTAATTAACCCTTGGCTACCTTTCTGCATCTCTCCTTTCCTATGTGAATAAGAGAGGAGTGGCCAATTTGTGGATTAACCTATACATAACCTGCCTACACACACTTCTTCTTCGGGAATAATGAGAGTTCTCTGTATCAATGAGACATCATTGTGTCCTGCTTGGGGACCCTTAAGCTAACCCATTTAATCAACTTGTAACTTTGTTTCAACATATCTTATTTCTTGAAGTCAAGTTTTTCTCTTGTTCTTTTTGTAATACGAAATCACTGGTGAAACACAATTATTTATTAAATCATAAAAAAAGAAAAAAGAAATTGGCTTAAAGTATGCAAGAAGCTGTAATTAACTAATGACAGTTCATTGACATAAACCACAATTGGTAATAACATAACATTTTGTGATATCACAGCATCATATATCTTCCCCCTCAATAATTTTTCAAATTAAATGCAAAGGAAATCTGTAACATCTAACTTATATTTTTTTTCAGAATCATCTGCAGAAGTAAATAAAATGGCTGAGCGAGCCCTTTTGCGCCTGCAACAAAAACTACAAGGAATGGAAGAGGGTGCAGCTACAAGTATTTCAGGGCAAGTGAACCATTTAATTCAACAAGCTCGTGATCCTGGAAATCTAAGTCGTTTGTTTGTTGGTTGGCAAGCATACCTGTGAGAAATTCAGTTACATCAAAATAGTCTACGTCTTGATGTTTCATTTATGTAAAAAAGCTATATTCATGTATGAATACAGTGTTGATACTGTGTATCAAATAAAATATTTTTACAACTTTTGGAGTTCTGAACTATATGAAACTTTATTAACACAGGTGGAAATTCCAAAAGGTTGAACTGTATAGAAACTACTACTTCATCTTGTGCATAAAATCATTTAGAATGTTCAACCTAGTAAGTAGTAAGTGGGTACAGGGGATAGGGTGGAGTCTACAGCAAAAATGGCACTTTTAAAGTCAGGACATGGTAGTTGTTTAACTTTTATTTCTCTGTCCATCAATTTCATATTTTGTTATTTAATTGTATAAGGTTGAAATTTATACAACACATTCAATACAGTCATAAAATAAAATGTCTGTAGATTAATAACTTTATAACTAGAGGTGACCTACATTCATGGTAAATAAATAATTAATTGGCTTAAAGTATGCAAGAAGCTGTAAATAACAAAGGTAACTAATGACAGTTCATTGACATAGACCACAATTTAGAAATCATTTTCACAATTGGTAATAACAAAACATTTTGTGATATCACAGCATCATATTAAATTCTGCATTCAAATATATGACTAGTTCCACAAATAAATAATTATTAGTAACTAAAAAAAATATGTATCAAAGTTAAATGTTATGGAATGTAATTCAAATCTATTAATACTTCAAATAACCTTATTTATTTAAATTCTGTCAATTTAATTAGTCAAGAATTTTCATTAGGGATTAATGAACAGAACTTACGAACATGGTATGTATACTTAACATTATTAAATTTTAGAATATTTTTGTATTTTATCCTAATTCTCTTAAAATATAAATTGAAGAAAAATAGGTACATAAATACTGTGATAGTCGAAATACAGTTCGGTAATCACAAGAACAACTTGACACAATGCACTTTCAAACAGTACTGTATGATCACTTTAAAAATACCAATGGTCTTCAATTTTATTTTATATCATTCTTCTTTGTTGTAGTAAAACATACTACAATATTTTGTAAATAAATATAACTATTTACTGGATTTTGTGTACAGTTTAGAAGATATGATCTGTCTTTAATAATTATTGAAATTAATACTTACACACTAAAATTAGTTAAATATATGCTTTCAATCTGTGTGATAAATTAAAACATGGTAACTATATTGATTTATGCACATTACGTTTCATGAGTATATATCACATATTTTCTATAAGCTCTCTTTATATTGGCTCCAACTTTAACATGCAGGTAAGCATTATTCTCATACCAATTCTTGACATTCACATAATGTGCCTTAATACTGAATAACTTTTACATCCATCCAGCATACAATCAAATTCTACAAGGATTGCAAATAGTAAAAATTCAAATTAATTAAAATACTTCACTTAATAAACCAAAACAATTCAAATAAAGAAAACAAAAATTTCTCAATCAAAATTGACAACCGTTCTCTATTCCATAATTGGACTGAATCTGAAAAAGAAAACTTTTGCCCACAACTTCAAATAAATTAGGCTAGACTTAGTGATGGTTTAAAAAGGATCACTAGTCACAAAAATGCCCAAATAGAAAGACAAATAAATGACTAGTTGCCAGACATCATCATTCTTCACAACTCCAGATTGGGGACCGATGGAGAGTACCAACCAATCATCAGTAACTCCAGGAAATTTTGTGGATCATCTATTACCCGCCAGCAACAATTGGTAAGTGAATATCCTTCATATTGAAATCCAATTATGGTTGTGTGGTTTTCAGTTCTCAACTGCTATTCCTTTCTTGAAAAGTGGAGTGGAATGATACAAATACTGATTTCTTACATTCACTTAAAAGTAACATGTTTGCGAAATAATTGATAACAATAATTTGTGTTTTGACTTTAAAAATAAATAAGGAAAAATAACATTAATCTTGAACACCTAACAATCTTTGGATGCATATTGAGTTGAAATGTAGATTGTAGATACATCAAATTTAAAATTTATAAACTGCAAGGATAGAAAGAATGGACAAGAGATTTCTGAATATGAAAGTTGAAATCCAAAATTTGATTTTACCAACTACAAATCCCAATTCCTGATAGACTGTAAATGTAGAGACAAAAACAAGAGCTGTTATAGTTATAAAATTTTATATTTATCATGTGTCCATTAACTTCTAGCTTAATCTCTAAGTATACGTCCCGATCAGTGTCTAATAAGCAATTAGGTTGATGAGAACCTAATTTAAGAGGGCTTATATTACACATTTTAAACATAGGTTAACATTTCACAGAAATGTTATAAGATATATGAAGAGATTTTACTTATAGGATATAATTTGAAGTAATTTCACCTGAATGAAGAAAGAATTGAAAAATGGTATAAATATAACCTGGTACAATTTAAAACAACTGAGAGAAGAACATACAAACAGGATATAAAAAGGTTCAAGAATAAAATTTAAAAAATTATTATTTAAAACGTAGTATATACAGTATTGATAATTTAATATTTTAAAAAAAATAATGACTCATTCATATTGATCTGTATGTTAATTGTTATTGATAAACATGACTACATTTATAAATATTTTAAATTACACACTACTTACAACACAATAAATAGAATCTCTTGTGCTTGGTTATTGTAAATAACTTGAGACTTTTTGATATATTAAGATATCATTATACACATACTTAATTCAACTCTAAATTTTAAAACTTAAATAATCTTATAAATTATATCAAATAAATAATAAGCACAATTGTTATTTCATTAAAAAATGAAATATTAGAATATGAGATCACACATTAAATTTACAAGTTGACACTGCCTGTATTGTACATTCTCCAAGCTGTCTTACTGTTTGAAGTAAATCTTCAGCATTTGAACTGGATGCAGCTTCTAAACTAGCAACTTGATCTTTATATCGTTGCTGCCCGAGTGATAGTGATGATAAATAGCTAGTGTCTCCAAATGGTAAAGACACATTATTTGTTTCTTCTGTCCGCTCAGTGGTTGATATTAATGTCTCACTTTCAATCTGTAAATATTACATTAATATATTAATCTTATTTCAGTAAACAATAAGAATTATCAGAAGATACTACAAAGGAGATACTTTGAACAATTATATAGGACCACAACTTAGGATGAGTGCACACTATTCCTTAATATTTAAGATAAGCCATTAACTCTTTCTTATCCATATCTCCTATTTTGACAATGTGTCACATCATCCTTACTTTTTGCATACACTCACAGAAAGGTGGAGGGTGGGGGTGATATTACAGTTTTAAATTTAATATACCCAGAAATAAAATATCGCCAGAACTACAAGAATAAGGCTATGGTTGGGTAAAAGCAGGATGGAAATGTTGCATACACTATCAACAGTTAAAGATAACCAGTTTTCGAAGCATCTTGTGGTTAAACACAACTTTTGAATTAGAATCTGACAAGTCTTAAATAAAATTATGAACAGTAATACACAAGATGATTGCCACTCTAATGTAAGAGAAATAAATTTGTGGAAATAGATCTACATAAATGAACCAAAACAAAAGTGTTAATTTGACTTCTGTGGGAATTACATTGAATAGATTTGGATATATATATATATAAGTATAATGTTCAATTTAGGAGTTCAAAACAAATAATATGTGCATGATTTAACAAACCTTTCTTGGCCGACCTCGTTTCCTTTTATCAGAAGTTTTCTTTTGTACAGCTGTTTGTATATCTATTGGATGATGTCTTCTTGTATGCTGTTTAAGTTTGTCTTGGCGAGAAAATCTGCACTGGCAAATTTCACAACTAAAGGGTCGTTCTCCAGTATGAACACGCCTGTGTCTTGCAAGATGAGATGCTCTAGCAAAAGAAAGCTCACAAAATTCACACTCATGAGGCTTCAGTGCACTTGATTTTTTCCCGACATGATCACTTTCAAAATCATCATCGTCGTAATACAAAAAATCTGGATTTCGTAACACAAGATTATCAATTGGCTCATCCTTGATTAATTGATTTCCTCTGCCACAGTCTTTGACACCATAATCTGATGTCATAAAAGAGTACTCTGCTGAATCATCCACTTCCTCTTTAATTTCAATATCTGGGATACATGAGATTAATCTATCATCTTCTGAGTCACTACTCAACTTTCTTTTTGATATGTCTGCAACGGCACTTCTTAACTTGGTTGACATTGAATTTCCCATAGATTTTGAATTAGCTGCCTTTTTAGATGCTGTACTCCGCATAGACATGGTTGATCCCTTCTCCTGATCTTTCTTATCTGTACTCCGAGGTTTAACTCCAGCTCTGTACCCAACAGCAACACGTTTCCGTCCTCGAAATCTAGTAGAATAAGAAGGTGATTTTGTGTCCTATAAAGGAAGATGGTTCCATATTAATCCCTATTAAGTAATATGAAAGATTTAAAATTTTTATGCCATAAAGTAAAGTTTACATTGTATTTAATATACACACACAGATATATATATATATAATAAGCAGAATACATTGGTTCAAGTTCCGTCCTGGCCGAATATTTTCAGGCTTTCCTTTTTCTTCCTTCCTCCTCTATGCTCAGAACATATGCTTTTTTAAGTGCACATTTCTATGCCCGAGCACATGTCTTCCTCCTATTTATTTCAATCTTTCCTCACTATCTATGATCCAATGTGACTTCTTCACCAAATTAAAGTTCCTGACATTATAAACAATTGTTATGGAAAGGAAAAAGAGAAAGGTGGAGGCCAACTGAAATTGAATTCAAATTTTTGGAGGGTTTAGACCCCTTCTTCAGGAGAAAGCACACTCCTAAGCCTGCCAATACGAGGGATGTCTTCTTTTTCCACAAGAAATTTTGAAGAACTTCTCCCTGTCCTGAATGACAATGCCTAGCTTCCATTTCAGATAAGCCAATACATTTCTCAATTTCTTTTTCGTACCTATTGTTATAATAATTCTGATATCATTATATATATATATATATATATATATATATATATATATATACACACACACACACACACACACATATTGGTATGGAAAGGAAAGAGAGATAAATTGTGATATACCTGAAAGTGAAGTACGGTGTAGCCATCCGAAATTGAAGGTTGTTCTTCAACTTTTCGGAGGCTCTCAGCCTCCTTCTTCAGGAAGGAGTGTTACACCATTCCATGCACCAGCTGGCTGCGGACTGATGTAACACTCCTTCACTTTAAGGTAAGCAATAAGCTATCTCTCTTTCCTTTCAATATCAATATCACAAGTATATATATATATATATATATATATATATATATATATATATATATATATATATATATTCATTTGTACAGGAAAGAGAGAGAGAGCAGTTTACTTACCTTAATTGTCAGCAGGGACAAAAAAAAAAAAAATCGAGGGCCCGAGCCCCTGTCTCACTTTCCTATCAAAATGAGTTAATCGTTTTGACCTTGACACATATATAATTTTAATAATACTGTATACAATACTTCGTATTTATCTAACAAGAAAGCAAAATTGAAACATGGATATGTATTATTTGTTTGCAAACAAAATGTATTTTTCTTTTTCAAAGATAGGTAGCCAAAAAAACCACTTACACTATCTGTTGAATGAACACATTTTTCTGAATTTTCTGACGATTCTGTATCATTTTCCTTATTTGAATGCAGAGCAGAAAGGCGTATGTCTTTCTCCTTTATAGTAACCGTGTTTTTTACTTTGTCACATTTATCCTCCCCATCATAGTCAGTCTTACTTTCAATTTGTGTCTCCTCCACAGTGGTACGGCCTGTAATTTGAACTACTTCAAGATGTTTGTTGCATAGAGGTACATCCTTCAGGACTTCTCTGTTATCATTAACAGTCATATCACTTTTTTCTGGTGAGCCTCTTCTATTAGCAGCATGAGCAAAACCTTTCACTCGAAGTTCATTTGCAGTGTGAATAACGGATAACATTTCTTCTTCAGGAATGTCTGTAGCACCCTTATACATGAACTGAAGCAGCATTTGCATTTCATTCCTTGATGTTTCCTTCAATATTACAACAGGATGTTTGCAAGGATTTTCTTGAAACACTGTTTCAAAATAAGGACTACAAGCAGACAAAATTATCTTGTGTGCTTTTAAGGTACCATCTTTACAAGAAATAGTAACATCAGCTAAAGTGGGATGGTTGTATAATTCAAACAATACGTTTTGCATATTTGACATATGGTTATTCCAAACTAAGTGCAACTGCTCGCTGCTAGGCATGATTTTCATTCAAAAGCTACCTGCAACAAGTTGAAATAATAAATATGTGATACTTTTGGATATCACTTTATATATATAAAAAGCATTAAAATATATTTGAAATTCAAGAACAGATATAATATCAAAAGAACCAGTAATCACAATATAAATAAGTAAATGATAAACAATACTATTCTCAGTTTGAATTTTGAAGAAACTGTTACATAGTCTTAGATTGTTTAAGAAATATATATATATATAGTGTGAAGTATTAATTATATTCATTAATAACTTACCAAATAGAATCTCTCTCATATACAGTATACCAATTCTTTCATTTGTATCCTTAACAGTCTGTAAAATATGTTTTCAACATTAAATAAGTAGTTCCCCTATAAAAGCCTGGTAACATAAACAACGACAAAAAAATTACGATTTAATACGAAAAGATTATGATTAGAATCTTAGTAGTAAATAGGTTCATAATAATAGGTTATGTTAGTGTATCACACAACTTTTCAATTATACATTTCAAAAACATCCCGTATGAACCAAAAAAACATTATCTGTAATAAACAATAACGATCATAACACTAAATCCGCTACTACAAAGACGCCATAAGTGTAATTATTGATCTATTACATCCTACATCATAATGTATCAAGCAGGAAATAAATATTTACACATGTCGTTAATGAAGATGCATATAACATTTAAAACTCTGCATTATAAAATATAAAGTTATTTGGAAATGATCAGTCAACAAATGTTGGTTTCAACAAAAGCGGTAGTAGGCTTTAAATTTTTTTAAGAAAAAAATGTTTGTTTACATTACACTAAGGGTACAGCCCCCTCTTTATGACGTGTTTATTACATAAGAGAATTTGAAATATTTACGCACTACAGCTTGCCAATTATTTTCGAAACAGTCTTCTTAAAATGAGTACATAAGTACGTTTAAAACACTCACACACTGCTAAATATTCGTCTACAAATACTCACCCCCACGCAATACTTTATTGATTAACGAAAACTGTCGGCAGCTCGAATGTAACAGAGTAAAATAAATTGAATTGCGTGAAAAACAATAACAAATTGAAAACACTGCTTCTACAAGCAAGACGCACCACATTAAAATCCACTATGAATGCCTTTCTTACGAATAGTTTGAGGGGGAAACGGTCCAGATTTCGAAGGGAGTATTATTTTCGCGCAATGGCGATAAAGTTTCCTAGTCTTCACAAATGATCTCCACACTCGCATCATTTTATAGGAAATTAAAGATTTTCTATAAATAATAGGGAAATATACAAGCAATTCAGGTCAATATGAAATAACTCCCTCGTCTATATATAAAACACAGTAACTGAAATATGCGTTAATTTATAGCATGCAATAATTCCTGATCTCGTTTTCAATTTCGAATATTGGATGTTTTAATTAAAAAAAAAATATATCAGCAACTAGTTACGTTTGGATTTATCGCAACATTTCAAGTTTGGTTCGGCGTACAGTTGTCCCCCTTTTTTTAATAACAGGTCAGTTTGTCTAGCACGGAAATCAATTGTAGTACAATAGTTCATCCAACAATGTAGTACAAAATTTCTCTTTCATCTTTCAGACTTAATTTAATACGCAGATTGAGATGAATTAAAATATTTCAAGTTCAAGTTCAATACTGCGAATACACTCCGTTTCAGAGTCGGAATGAATTGCTATGAAGTAACGTTATACGTCGGTTCCAAAATAAAGTATTACCCACATAAATATATAGTTTCACAAGGCTACGAAACCAGCCACTAATTCCCAAGAATCACCGATGCGTAGTTATAAAATATTATAGATGCCGTAACCACAGAAATAGATGTGAGTTTTTCATTTGGTTTGTGCTGCGTGTCGTCGCACTTATACGTCTTACAATTTATCATCCCCTGACCTAAACAACAAGGATTGCAGAAACGTTGTGCGGTATTTATTTTATCTCTTCATTTTGTATTTTTATTGGATTTTTCTTTGTGTATTTTTTGGAAATAAAATATTTTACGTGACCCACAATTCTGCGCCTCAAGCTAGGTTTGCCATAAGAAGGTTCAAAGGGTGGAAAAACAGTAATAACGGCTCAAAATTAATCTTATGCTTAATTTTATTTATTTATAAAGACACATCACAAATTATTATTATTAATTCATAGACAGTTTTTTTTAATTGAATGAAAAAAAACAATATCACTATTAGTTGGCTTCACTTAAAAAATAATTTCATAAGCGACCATCTTCACACTTGTAATTACTTGATTTTAATATTAAGCATATTCGCTTATTTGCTGACAGTTAATAGATTGATTCACAAAATTTAAACTTATTTTGAAGTAAAATCCGAAATACCAGATACTTGATGACTCAGATGTTAGATTCTCGGTTCTGTCGAATATTTTTCAGTTTACGTCGTAATTAAATTTCATCAAGCTTCCAATCTTACGTTAAGTAAAAGCATTTCTGTTTAAATATTAATTAGTTATACTTATTTTCTATGCCTATGGATGATCGGTTGACGCTTCCCGTTGTAGTTCCCCTATCAGGGGTTGTGAAGAAAATGATGACCTTTGGAAAGTACAAATTGGATCGCGCGTATTTACTCTGTGAATGCGGCCTACATTCAACGTTAATTCGTCTTATGCATGCGTAATTTTACAACTGGTGGTATCTTATCTGCGGCCGTTATAGGGCCGAAGTCAAGCTTAATTTATTTAAAGTTTTGGGTAATTGTCCATGATCTTTTGAGCCATGGATATTTAATTACTTGATTTATTCAAACGGTTAAGTAGAGCTAATCAATTTAAGAGCGTTTTTGTTTTCAGATCCAGTTTGGTTTTGATTATGTCAATTTTGATTACTTTGATACTGAATATTGAATAGGTATATTCAATTGCAACAAGTATTTTATTAATTTCTTTGATCTTTCACAGCTTGAAATCCTCGTCGAATTTGATTGTTTCACTCCCTGTATTTTTTTCTATTTGGTGGCCTGCGCAGTTTTGTGTTTTATGTTATCTGCGCACATCTGTACTCCAGAGTACGAAGGTCGATAATATATCGAAGCTTTTGCTGCTGCTCAAATTGAACACCATTTTGTTGATCTCAAATGGATTAATGTTTATTCCGAATTATACTATCTTCTCCCTTCAGCGGTTTTTATTCCGTGTGACTAGGCCACAGCAACTCAGCTGTCACAGTTGACACCGCCATATGCCGACCACGTGGTAGCATTTGTTTCGCCCGACAGGAAAGCCCGCGCAAAACTCTTAAGGATCGTACTTGGACTCGAACTAAAGACAGTCGTACATTGACGTACATCAGTTCACTCTCTAATTTTAGCCTGAACTATTTTCGTTGCCACGAATTTACGGTTAGTGTTACTCTCCCCTAACGACCTGAAATAACTACAGATTGGTTTAATTTCGTTCCCTTAAATTAATCGTCGTCTCCAACATATCAATTCCAAACATTCCTTGTATTGTCATTTTATAAGTTGACACCAGATATGGTTTGAAATGCTTTATAATAAAAAGAACCATGGACGAATACTTAAAAAAAAGGTTAATGAACAATTAAAATTTCTTCCATATAAAATTTATTAAGTCAACTACCAAGTTTCTTCCTTAAATTAGGACATTTTCAGGTAACAATAAATATTTCGGAGACCTTTAAAAATAGACGATAAATTATCTACATTTTGATGTAATGACGTAGAAAATAAAAATTTAAAATTTATAAAAATAAATATTAAAATCAATAAAATGTCAATTTCAGTGGTATTATTATTAAGGTTATTCATGGTTCTGAACAGGATGTTTCAAATGAGAAAAATCTACTTTAATTCTAGTTTTTAAAGCTAGTTTTGTCCGTTCTAGGTAGCATGCATTACAATCTAAGCAATAAATTTTATATATTACATTATGTTTGTCAAAATTTTGGGTTACATCTTTAACACACTTTATAAAATTTAAATTGTAAATTTATCTAAAAACTACTGTCATGCTTGTCAAATGTGTCGATCAATTTGTGTTGTATATTTTCTAAATGAAGTAAAAACAATTAAGCTCATATTTGTTTTAAATTTAATCTATTTTTATTATCTGCGAATAAACTTTAAAAAGGCATGAATCAAAATTCCTTTACGGGATCTATGTTGAGATAATTAGGTAGCTAAATTATATTCTTTTGAAACAGTGGATGGTTAAAATTAAAATTAACGATTCTACCCTTTATTTTTCGTTTTTGGCACCAATTGATCATTAATTTATTATTGAAACGACTGCAATCAACGTAGAAACTGATACTATGAAACTGAGTAATAAACAAGATCCCTTACTGTTGGTTTTTATGTCAATATATTAGGTTTTTGTTTACGTTGGCTGGGTTGTGCCCTGTGACGTTCAGGAAGGAATGCTAATTACATTTTGAGCTTAGACGTCAATATAGAGGCATATTTAATAAATGTTCTAAATACGTCAGTTTTACAAATATATATATATATATATATATATCACAGTTACCCATTATAATTTATGCTGCTTCCTGAAGGTCGTCTCAATGAATACCGTGGTATTTTCTCCCAATACTATTTTTATCATACGATTCGCATTATCTAATACCCCTACTTACCATAATATACATGGCTTTTGTAAAGTGTATTTTTTTTACCTCTCTTCAAGAAAATGAGCATATATGCCCGGTATATTTGAAAAGTTACATGCATTTTCTTGCTGGACGTGTAGAAGTGAACTTACTAACAAGTTGAAATAAAATTTGGTAGACAAGTGAAAAGAAATTTATTAAAACTTTTTAATCGTACAAATCGCACAAATGACGAGCCTTATTTTATATAATTTTATGGAAAAATATGGTAGCCAGTGTGGTTAGTTTTTTTTTTCTTTTATGAAATTATTAAGTTGTTTGGAATTAAATTACCAGCGCCCTACTGCAATATATACGATTAATCAAATTGGATCCTAGGTTGCAATTACTAAGATTTTCGTGGGTCGTTAAGTATTTCTTCCAATATAGAAGCGTTCCAATGTCCCCTCAACGGCGGTCTCGAAGCTGGGCGAAAAAAGTAATAGTAACTTTGAACCTTCTCTGTTACTTCCTGACTTGAGACGTTCGTGTTTGCATTCTCAGAAGTCTCTTTTGGATTACTGCTGGAAGGGAAATTTGCCTTCTGACTTCCATATTTCTGGGAGTAACTATGGAGAGGACGTCTAGAAGATATTTTTGTCGTCATGGTCAACTATTCGTTTGGTGTTAGCTGGAATTAAATTTTTAAAAAAAGTAAAATGGATAAATTTGATGTCATGATTTAGGTTAGATAGGATTTGAAATTTCACCTCTATGCTATAATTTAAGATTTTCGTATTTTTGTTTTACTAAATATAGGCACATGTGTGTTATTTGTGTGTACGTAAGCTCATGCAATTACAACTAGACTTGATACACCCATATCTTACAATCTAGGAAAAAACACTGTGAGTGTATGTCAACCCTAACATCCATAGTGGGAGGGGGTGATGTTGGGGTGACATCTAAAAAGTAATGCGAAAACGACGCAGACCTGCTGTGGTGCTCCGGTCAGTGTCAGCGCCTCGCAGAGGTCACGGATTCGAATCCCGGCATGGGCATGGTTGTCAGTGTTCGTCATAGTCATCAAAACTGGGGTTCAGGCTGAAGGAGAAACGCTACGCCGACCACGTATCACTCCAAATATTCGGAATGTGTTATGGAAGATGACAGTCTGGCAACCTCCCTCGATGGACTGTAGAGCCAAGTTGAAAATATTATCAGTGTCTCTCATTATTTACTTAGATCGCTAAGATTGAAATGAAACTACTAATGTAAGTCCAATTTCAATCTCTACCAGCAAAGGAGGAGAGCGAGAAGGGTTAATAAATAAAATCTTTAAAATTACAGAGATTGATGCAGAATTCATCAATTAAGAGGTCTCTGAAAATCCGATACAGGATGATTCCAATTTGAGCCGCAATCGTCATTGAGGAGTTGCTGAGAAATCACTGAAACGTTTTGTATAATCACATTATCGTCGGCGTAATATTATTACAATATGGCACCGCAATGGGGGTTTTACGTTTTTCTATTGAGAACATTAGTAGTAAAATGTAATAAACTGCATTTATTTTCTGCAACTCTTATCATCAAATTTTGCAGTTAGAACGAGATGAAGATTAAATTTAAATAGCAACTTAATAAATTGAATTTTAGTTACTGCAGTAATATAGGTTTGATCCGAATGAGGCCTTCAAACCGGAAGTTGATTACATAAAGAAATTTATGTAATTTTATCGACAACCAGAGGGACACAGATTCAATTGATACAAGGAAAATTACACTTACGGCCAAAATACGGGACATCAAATGAATAGAATAAACGTAAGTGGACAACCAAATATATATTTTTCTATATTTTTAATTGACAATCAGAATTGAAAATTCTCCAGGCCAATGTGTTGGCTTAGGAACAGAGGTGTCCTTTTTTTGATGACGTTGTCAGGAAACTCTCCAGTGAGAGGTTCTCTGTTGATGATAGGGGAAACACTATCACAGCATCCAAACCTTAGCCGGGATTCTAACCCGGGACATCTGTGATGTGAGGAAATAACGCTGACCACTACACCTCAAAGGGCGGGTGCGAAATATATAAAAATCTTTAAGTAACTGGAATTGCTCACAAACTTGGCACCAGAATACATTTAAGGATCCAAAGATAATATATAAGCTTCTTAATTAGGTTTCAGGTGAATGAATTGGAGTTAGCAGTAAAATATTCAAAATGACCAAGATTTCGTTGATCACCAACTATGCTTATTGGAGACATTTAAGTCTCCTATCGTCCAAAATAACGTTAATTAACCTGTATTTCATATTTTTGTAATTACTTTTTCCACTTACTTCCACTTAAAACTCTGGGGTTCTGGATTGAAATTAGTCTTGAACTACATCAAGAGTAACACTATAAATCTCGGAGTTCCCAAAAAAAATTTTATTGGACTCTAATATCTGACGTTTTCACATTATTTTAAAATGACATCCCCTTACCACGTCCACGACTATTGATCCTAGAGGTGTCATATTTTATTGCATACTATATAGGTGCTCGGCGTTGCCTGAGATGTCATTTATCCATAATCCCCGATTTGACTCCAATTTTGGTTGCTTCTGCGCTATTTTTATGTAACGCTTCTAGAACCGTATCCCTCATATGCTCACCTCCCATGCCGAAGGGGATTGAAGTCATTGACCGAATATATCGGCCGTTTTTACATGTTAAAAGATGACCACCCCCACAACTGTGCGATAATCAAAAAGTATATATTTCACGCATCAATCAACCGATTACATTGTATGAAAATTTCTACCCCCGCCCTACCCCGACTCGTTACCCAGGTTGTCACTATTAGACTAAGCGACATTCATAGTCACTGAATTGATTCGAATCGTGGTTGTTTTTGCGATATTTTTATGTAATGGCACTCCACGCCCACCCTTAAGGGTGCACCACTCCCAAACCCGAAAGGGGTTGAAATTATACACAGAGAACATATAGAGAAATTTTATGTATCTCATTGATCCCGAAATATATTTATTCGAAGCAAAAATCTGGCCGGTGAACATTACTGTAATAATCTTCCCCCACAACCTGATAAACGGCCAGACCTATAAGCAATTAAACTCGTAGTGTTGTGTATCATGTACATATTATCAGCGTATAAGTAATTATCATGTAACATTATATTATCCTGGTCAGAAACTCGGGTGATTACTAGAAAATCCGGAAATTGAAAGACGAGCACTGGTTTTGATGATTGGGTTGTCGCCGTAAAGGCCGGTTTTGAATAGTAAATAACTACTCTTAATACAGATATCGTAAGCTCACTTACCTCTGTTAATGTGAAATTATTTTTGTAGATGCTCCAATTATGAGTTTCTCACTTGCAAGTGCTTCTGTATGGATATTACAACTGCTCAAGCTACGGAAGCTCAACAGCGGCGTCAGCAGGACTCAAATATCCTCATGTAAGTGGAAATTAGAGGAATCTGCACTCTTCATTTACTATGGGCCAACTTGTATAGATGACTAAATATTCTGCAATGTTCCTATCGCAATATCAAATAGCGGTCGCATACAGTTCAAACGTGTAAGAACTCACGTGGAAAAATTGTTTCGCGAAAGGTTAGTTTAGCCTCCTCATCAACTGAGACACAAGGTGGAGTTTAACAACTCTAGGAAAACAGCAATCAAAATTCAAACGCCAATTAGACTGACTAATTCTTTAAAATAGACTTAATTATCATCACCAATCGTCACTCGTGACGACCTCCTGTGTTGTAGTATTTGCCTTGCATCGTTCAAATGCCTGCCATGTGCCACGTGTAGGCCAAGGTTCCAGCCAAATAGAAAAAAGAAAATATCGCCCCTGATGCATCAATAAAAATCGATACCTCAATGAAACAGGATGTGTGTATGTGTTCATTTAATCTCCAAATTTGCCCGGTGGCAGATACACGAAATAACATTAATAAATAAAATTATTTTAAATAAATAAACTAGACGTTAAGTGCTCTATCTCTCTCTATATAAAAATGATTGTCTGTCTGTGTTTAGCCTATGCACTCCTAAACCATTCATCCGATTACGATGACATTTTGGTGAGTTGTGTGCACCCCCGCGAAGGTTTCTGCCGGCCTTTCGAAGCGTTATTAAACTCACAATCGGTGAACGGAGGTGAAATTTAAAAACATGCTGAAACGGTCAATTAATTACGTCGATTAATTACTTTTCGGGATTTATATGAATAAAAGATTCTTTCCATAAAAATAATGCAAAAAGGAGGAGGTGGAGGGCCGTTAAATAAAAATAATGCGAAACAACCGAGATTGGTGTCAAATGTCAATGAGTTTAATTCTGACATGTCAGTTAAGTTGTAGATCAGCCCCTAAGTGTTTGGGGAGGATGTGGGTGAAATGGCGATGGCGATACATAAAGTAATGAGTAAACAACGGAGACTGGTGTTGAAGTGGAGGATATGGAAGTCACTGACATTTTCCATACTGGTTAAGATGTAGTTCAGCTCCTAGGCGGTGCAAAAGGGGGAAACAAATTTCAGTTAACAATCTTAAATTCGAAGACCAATTTCTATCAAACTTTATGAACGTGTTACGTACGATCCAGGAACAAACACTGAGGGGTTAAGACACACCTACAGCCTCTAGGGGTGACCTAAACGGTCATTATTAGCGTCGAATAAAATGTTTCCCGGGTCGCTTAGATGGAGTGCCATTCTACAATGTTTATTCAACTGAAAAAAGCAAGGGAGGGTAGTGCCCTTGTCGTACGGGTGGTGCTGGAAGGAGTTTACATAAAAATAATGCAAAAAAAAGACCGATATTATTGTCGATTCTCGAGTTATAGGAATCGCTGAGTTTAATTCTCGCTATAATGGTTGATGAAATTTTATGTTCCTCTTCGTGGAGGTGGTCGCGGTTGAGAAAAGGTTACCCAGAGTAGTATTGACCCTCTTAAGGTACCGGCTAATGTTTTTTTATTTTCTTAGGGTATCCTCTATATTTTAGTCTCTATTTAGTTAACTATTGTATTTATTTACTCCTTTAAGGTATCTGGAATAGTTTTACACTTCATTATATTATCAATTTTTTTTTACTGATTTTAATTCGTCGTGATTTTTTAGACTCTTATTTTATGTAGTAGGAGATTTCTCGAATACTGTCAGTCATCGTCGTGGTTTATTTGAAGCTAGATGCCGAAGGGTTAGGTCGGGGAAAGGACCCTAAATGAGTAAATTTTATAACGTTTACGCAAGAGGTTAGTGTCGAATCAATTCCTACTCCGGGTTAATTTAAATAAATACCCGGGCAACGTCGGCCACTCAGCTAGTTAATTTATAAAAATGTATATTAAGGATAATATTAATCGAAGATCAATTTTGAGATTGACAAAGAAAAGTAAAAAAGTGGAATTATACGTGTATATACAGATGGACTAACTAATGAGAACAATGTTTGATCTTTTTATTCAAAAGAATGGCGGAAGACTTAATAGAAGGTCAGGGGATGATATATTCTCTCAAAAATGCCCCAGAAAACCGTTGTTAAGTTTTATTCAGTCGCAGGAACCCATTAATTTATGTGCACTTACCCTCCCTCTCTTATGTCATAACTTCGTCCCAATATGAATATAATTTTTTCGTTTATCATTTAATATCAAATCCAAATTATCAAATTTGGTTTACCTTAGAATCAGCATGTCAAGATAATGGAGAATCGTTGGACATTTAAAAGCAATGTTTTAATATTGTCAATGCATTCGATGGCATCTATATTATTATGGTAATTAATAATTTGGTCTTCAAGTATTTTTGCTTTTATAATTGATTTTTGGAATTCTGAATATGTAATTCCGTTCAAGGATCTAATTATTAAAGGAATTATTAATTCGGAAATTTTAATATATTTCACCAAACAATAATACAAATTAACACGAAGTTCTCGGGTTTCCAATCGGGTGAGAACATTGTACTTCACTTGAAGATGATGGCAGTGACCGCCGTCGAAACGTCGTGGAACTACAATGTTTTCACCCGGTGAGGGATCCCGAGAACTTCTGGTTAATCACATACACCGGGAAAGCCTTCGTTCGATAATAATACAAATGCTGAGTCATTTAAATGTGTTGATTCACTTTCATGAAATTTATTGGTTTACTCATTGTGCTGTTTGTAATTATTGTATACTCATTGTGCTCTTTGCAATTATTGTATAAGACATGTTTAATATCTGTATACGGTAGTACCTCTGTAAGATGTCTTAAAATTTCATGCAGTCATAAATATTAATATATTGCATCATGCTTCTAAGGCCCATACTCAGCGCAGCTGCAGCAAGTCCAGAGAAATGCATGGAACAACCGTCCACAACAAAGTCAGTCCTATACAGTTTCTGTATCTGAAGTATCCGAGTCCAATTCGGGAAATATTACAATTTCTTTTAAAAAAAAAATGAGATCCATAAACTTAATTGGTGGCTCTTTTACATATACAAGTTCCTCGTGAATGATGCAATTGATTACAATATATTCCTGTAAAGACTATTATGTTGACAGTGCGTAACAAAACTTGTTCCGTCAAATTTAATTTTTAAGTTGAGTCCACTATTAAGTTTTGAGTAATAATATAAATCCTTATGCTTGCACTTGAAACAGCAAAATTTAATATTCCCGTTTAATAAACTCTGAGTCAGCATATTAAATAAGCTTTTTTTTTCTTCATTATTTTGATTGAGAGGTAGGTTTACTGTACTTTATTGCCTGAGAATGGAATATTTTTAAATTTTAAAATTACAATAAAGTTGAATTACATTCTTACACAGCTTGGCAGCGTATTAATATTGAAGACGCTGTGCAGGTCTCGTCTTCCTTTAGACTTTGACTGAACTACGTTCGGCGGGTTAGTGGTTTGGTAGGATTGTTACTTTTTCTTTCCACGATAAAGTATTTTTGAAATCTTTTAACGATTTCCTTTCTTTCCATATTAAACCGAGATGATTTAATTTTTATCTTCAGTTTTTTTATTCATATGTTGAACCAAAAATTGGATAGACAACACGAATCAGTCGTTCTTCCGAATGCAAGATGAAACTTTTAAACTTAACATTTGCCTGCATTTATTTTAACAGAAAATTAAGACATTATAAATTATCTAATTCAATATCATAATATGAAATTTTATTAATATCTTCATTTTCCTAGAACAATGCCCTTGTTTAATGACCACGTTATGTTGTTGTTTATTTACATGAGATTGTTCTTAAGTCGTAAGACGGCAGCACTCCTGTGAGACGTCTTATACTTTCATGCAGTTGATTAACTGTTTGTGTTCCAGCATGTTTCTAAGTGCAACACTTAGCGCTCCTGCAGCAAGTGCAGAGAAATGCAAGGAACAGTCACCCACAACGTAGTCATTCCTCTTTCTCCGGCTGAAAGAAAATATTTTCATGATACTGAGTTTAAACTACAAAGAATTAAATCTCTATATGAAATTTCACAACGGATTACTCTAATAACGTTACCTTGTATTCGCAGGGAAACAGCCGGAAGGTGATTTCCATGATAATAATTCCTCAACCCAATTGGTGTTCGTAAATTCTCGGAAGCCATCCATTCCACATAATACCACTGAAATATTTCATTTAATATATGTATATAAGAAGTTTGATAACAATTCGGCTGGAATACTGATAAAAAACAATTATTTTTTCGTAATAAATAATTCTGTTCATTTATAATTATTATACCATACTCTATATGAATCCATAGTGTATATAAAGTAACAAATTCTAACTAATATGATTAGATTTTATTTTATATTTAAAAAACTTGATTATCCATCATGAATGTTAAACCGGTTTTGGAAATAAATATTATTATTATTATTTACAAATTTTCCAGCCACATATATGATTGAATCATAAGTCCGAATCCCAGCTCCTCCACAAAAGGCGGTTCTGAAATACTAATCAAAAGCTCTATAAACCACAACCAACTGCCTTCCATAGCCCTTCCAGATCTGCAACTAACTCAAATAACACTCAACACAACCACTAACATCCACATTAACATCTCCTCATTCTACTCTGCTCCAGCCAACCAAATCACATCTGACACCTGGAAAAAGCTACTCTCCTCCTGCGTCTCTCCCTACATAATAGGAGGAGATTACAACGCTAAACACCCGAACTTCGGATCCAGAACTTCCAATACCAGAGGTAAAGACCTCAACTACATCCTATCC
Source organism: Zhengitettix transpicula (assembly GCA_037074705.1). NCBI lineage: Eukaryota > Metazoa > Arthropoda > Insecta > Orthoptera > Tetrigidae > Zhengitettix > Zhengitettix transpicula. The sequence goes on along the minus strand of CM073592.1, from coordinate 41,623,566 downwards.
AAACTCCATATTCAAATAATACATCCAACCGAACCAACTTACTACCCAGACAGCCTCAAATCACCAGACATACTAGACTTCTTCATCTGCCACAAAACCACTCAATACCTTTCCAACCCACAAATACTCCATGAACTCAGTTCCGATCACCTATCAGTCATAGCACAGCTAAATCTATCCCTTCCTCCCAATACCACCAATCACAGACCCAGAAACACATTCACTAACTGGATCCACTTCTCTCAAATAATAGAAAAACTAACAATCCTCAATATCCCACTGAAGACGCCCTCAGACATAGACTTAGCCCTAAATCATTTAGAATCTATCATCCTCACCTCTGCCGCTATAGCCTCCCACAAAAAACCACCAAAACCAAATTGAAAACCTACTCCAAGAGAAAAAAGCTTTGCGAAAACAATGGTACTACACCAAAAATCCCACAGTCAAACGCCAATACAATGACGTCACCATACAACTACAAAAACTACTAAAAGACACCAGCGACTCCAAACATTACAACTACCTTCAACAACTCAACGCAGCTGACAAATCACTATGGCAAAAAACTAAATATCTGACCAAAAAGAAAACTGACATTCCCCCACTTAAAAAAGACAACCAATGGCACACCACCCCCTCACAAAAAGCGAACATATTCGCCCAAATTTTGACCAACCAATTTTCCCCAAACTCCTCCTTTTACACCAATCACAATCACACCATAGCAACAAAACTCCAGCAGCCCCTACAACTATCCCCCCTCCCTAAACTTTTCACCACTTCCCAAATCAAAACCGCAATAAAAAAACTAAAAAACAAAGCCTCCCCAGGACATGACCACATCACCAACCGCCATCTAAAACATCTCCCCCAAAAAACAATAATCCTAATCACCTATATCTTCAACGCCATCCTCAGAACCACCTACTACCCAACCAAATGGAAACATGCTACCATAATCATGTTACCAAAACCCAACAAACCAAAATCCCACCCTGAAAATTACCGACCAATAAGTCTCCTTCCTACAATCTCCAAACTATTTGAAAAATTACTTCTCCCTCATCTAATCAACCAACTCTCCTTCCTAGTTCCTGACACACAATACGGTTTTCGTCCAAAGCATTCCTGCTGCCATCAATTATACTCCCTCTCCAACCTCATAAACAACTCCTTCGAACAACGTAAATCCTGTATCACCACTTTTATTGACATAGAAAAAGCGTTCGACAAAATTCATCATCCTTCCCTTCTCTCAAAAATCAAAGATTACTTAAATGACACCCATTATAGAATACTCCTCAACTACCTCTCCAACAGATCCTTCTCCATCAAAATAAATAACCACATCTCTCAACCCCACCTCATCGCTGCAGGAGTCCCCCAAGGAAGCGTCATTGCCCCATTCCTATACAACATCTTCTCCCACGATTTTCCACAACATCCCGCCACAAGCACAATCTTTTTCGCAGACGACATCGCCATCTCCTACCAAACCTCCTCTCTCAAATCCAATATCAAACCTCTTCAGTCAGCGCTCAGCCACCTAGAACACTGGTCCAAACAATGGCGAATCAGCATAAATCCCACCAAATCAGTAACCGTCCCATTCACACTATCCAAAAATCCTCCTCCGCACATACCCCTCTATCTATAGATCGCCGAAGTACCCCCAAAAACAGAAACCACTTACCTAGGACTTTTCTTCGATTCAAAACTCTCTTGGAAACCCCACATTAAACACCTCCTCTCTAAAATTAACCTTAAATTCAGAACTTTATATCCTCTCGTAAACAGAAAACTCCACTCACACTCAGCACAAAACGCCTAGTATATCTCTCCATAATTCAACCCACCTCATCCATATGGGGAGCAACAGCCAAAACCCATTCAGCCAAAATCCAAACCAAACAAAACATAATCCTTCGCACCATCACTATTCTCCCTGGTACCTCAGAAATTCCATCATCCACGACAACATTAAACTTCCCCAAGTCAACTCAATAATCACCAAATCCGTAACCTCATTAATCAAAAGCACCTTCAATCATCCCAACACCACGATCCAGCAATTCCATTGCAACCCTCCCCCACCCCCACACGCACGTCGCCTTAAGAGAAAACGCCCTATCGACCTCATCCTTCCTCCAGAACACTCCGGCACTTCCTAACCCACCCCATCCTCATACCCGCAGACCCCACCCACCCATTCAATCCATCCCATCATATTCAACAACACCAGTGATCCCTCATAACTCAACAATGTATGCCCCTCAGACACCCAAAGTAAAATACAAGAAAAATTTGCAAAATTATGTTAATTGCTGGATTAACTTAAGTGCCAAGTTCCCAGGTTAATTATGTACATAATTTTAATTGTATATACTCTAATATTTTATGTAACAACAAATAATCGTAAGATAAAAGTTTTGTCTAATAAATCAAAAAAAAAAGTCCGAAAAAAATATTTCATACTGTATTAAAAGTTTTATAAGTATAAATATGGAATTACATTATTAAATTTTCTAATAGTTATTTATACTCACTTTGCTCTGTAAACAAATCACGCAACCTTGTTGGAAAATCCAAACTTTCTATAACTTTACTTTCTACCAGAATTCTCTCACACAAATCTCTTATTTTCTCAGGAAAGCTAATATTTTCGAAAGATGGTGTTGAGCCGCATTCCAACTGAAAATAATTTTTTAATAACTGTGACATAGAATTCTGTTTTTTTAAGTGGAAGCGATTATATAAATTCATAAACTAATCAAATAAAATAACATCAGCTTATTAGTCAGAAATGTATTATAAAAATCCGAAAATTCATAATTAGTCAAGACTATTAATGAAAAAACTAATGTTTTAGATTAACAATGTTATTTACAAAATTAATTGTTTGATTGCAATTCTTGTTATATCGGTCAAATCAATAAACATAAAAACAATTTAAAATTTATTCGCTTGTGTCCAAACATACTTGAAAATAACATAATATTGATTGGAATAAGGTGAAAATTTTAGATTAAGAATGCAAATACTATTCCAGATTAAAGAGGGAAATATTTCGTATTAGGTCCAGTTATTCGGCCAATGTAAAATTATTGTATTATAAAAAGTTTAGTTCCATTGTAATTTTAAATTCAACAATATTCACTTTATTCAGAAAAATAATAATAAAAATATAGAATCAGACATTCCATTTTTGTGGTTACCACTATTTGTAGTATACAGAATGACAGGTAGAAGATACAAAAAATGTCATTTAGAGGAGTAATAAACAAAGAAAAGAAAGGATAATGAAGTGAAAACTACGTTTTTAATATCTTAGCATTCGATTAATTACATTAAAATTGTATCCACACAACCATCATTAAATTTGTATGATGAACCTTTATTTTTTCAGTTACCCGTTCTTATTCACGACTCAGTGACTGACAGAAATTAACTGATAGAAATTAAAGTGTGTGTATTGTGTGAAACAACGGTTTTATTGCCAATGTTTAAAGTGAAGTTTTGTAGAAGAATCAAAGAAATTTTAAACTTGTATGCTAAGGAAATTATCAAATCAAGGATTCTGGAAATAAATTGTTAATTGAAAAAATACAATTGAAATATCATGTGGTGATTTAATTTTAATTTAATTACAATAACAGATTTATTTTATTTAAAAAAATTTACTTAAATTAATTGAAACGAATATTAACGCAGCCATTTATTGGATAGAAAAAAATATTTTTTTATAGCGTCTAATGACTACTCTTTTTTTAGAGTTACTGACTACATCCACATGGTGACAACTCCTCTTTAATAGCATAGGAAGGGATCTAAATTTAGACTTAAAGTATATAAAATACTAGTTTGATAGACATCATAAAATTACATATACTTAATATTCAATTAATCTTTTGCGGGGAAACGTGTCACTCACTGCATTCCATTTTTACATTTTATGAATAAAACTTAAGAATAAGTAGTCAAATAACGGACAAAAATAATAGCTAAATTAATGTCTGTTCTTTGGCTACTTATTTTTCTATTTATGATGTTATTAAACCAGACGTTTTTATTTTAATTGCATGAATATTAGTTTATTAAACATTTTATGCGTGTTTCACTCTTTTGATATGACTGAATTAATGTGTACATCAAAACAAATGAAAATGAAAACCATTATTCGATTTGTATCGATGCAGCATAACTCTAGAATATCATTATTGCATTCTGATGTACTTAATTTTGTAGACTTTTACGTAACAAATACAATAGAATAATTCAGTATAAACATTGTTCGAGAAAGACGATACAAAAATATAATAAATATGAAAACGTCTGCAAATATATGAAAATAATTATTTATCTTATAAATTTTCGAATAATATAGACTATCAAAGAAAATTAAATGTATGACATTTTTAGATAAAGTCGCAAGGTCAATAATTATGTAAATTATGTGAAATTTGCCTTAGCAACATTAAAAAAACTTTATGCCCCAACAAATATTTAAATATATGATTCGTCTTCTCATGTGTTAATTATGCTAATCTACTTTTACTTATACTGACTATTGAACTGAAAATTTCTCTAGAATAACTGAGTGATTAGAATAATGCTATGAGAAAATTAAAATTATATTCAAAGGTTTAAATCTTCAGATGAAAGGATTATTCTTCAAACCTAATTATTATTTTACCTGTCTTGAAGTTAAAAGGAACAGTAGTCGATGAGTGAGGGGATACCCACGGGGTGGGGGTTTCATCATGGTTTGAGCATGCCAACACCTTGGTGTCACTTCACAAGTTTCCAACACACCCCTAATACAATTGTCAGATTCGTCTCCATCTGGTGATCCTTCCCAGGCAAAATAATTCGAATCTTTATATCCACGAAATATACTCAATGGTGGATTATACTCAAGTGTTTTTAAAGGTGAATGTTTACGCAGACCTGATATCTCCCATAATTCAGGTTTTGTAAGTTTCCACACTAGAAAACATAAGTAATACATTTGTTAATAAATAACAATTACATTGTTCAAACAGAAAAAACTAATTATAAGTAGATGTTATTAGTGTATTAATGACTGGTGTTTCCTGACAAATAGCTGTAAATTTTACTAAACGGCTCGACTGTAGGTAAACATGACATTCTACCGATTTTGTTAAATCTTTCTTACGAGCGCAGTAGTATGTTGGATCATATTTCCATAACACAATCTTTGCATCAGCCCCGAGGTAGGACAAAGACAACTCAGTTAGAAAATTTTTACGGACACTATTCCAACAATGTGTTGCATCAATCCTACTTGGCAACTTATTTTCTTCCCGTTTCACGGAAATTATATGTGCCTCTCAAAATATGTTTAAAGTGACTTATTCTATTTTTTTTCGTATCACTTTTATATAAGATTATCCAGTAAAAAAAAATAAGTTCGACCTTATGAGAGTTGAGCAGTGGCAGCCGGTGTATAAGTTTCATGTGCTGTAGCACATAAATAAATTTAGGAAGAATTAATTTTAAGAATCTTTATTGTAGCTGTGTTTTAGCAATGTGCAGATCTGCTCAGATTTGGATGGCTTGTACCTACCGAACTTGTGGACCATTCGCTCACACAAATGCAGCCAGCTGCGTATCTCTGCGGTACTCACGGCTCAGCACTATATCTCTCTCTGTTTTAGAATGCGCATGCGCAAAATTCCATTTTACCCCCCCCCCCTTGCAGTACCTATAAAACTCCAAAAACTAAACTATAAATAGAATAGTGCCACCATGCATAACTTCTTCCTAAAATTAATTTTATTTAAAATATATACGAAGGGAAAATACTTTAGTTTCAAAATTATGCTAAATTATTCCGATTTAAAAATTAGACTCCTTTGGAAACTATGCGGACGGAATTAGAAATGTATCATATTACGGGTCGGGTCATTTGCAGCGGAGTGTTGCAAACACTATATTAATATTTTACATTGTTATTGTAGTAAAAATGATTGCTAGGAGTAATATAGCACATAAATTTAAAAAACTAACAAGCAGTCACTTTTGTTCAGCTGTGACAAAGGACGGTTCTGGCACCGCACTACACCTGACGACGATGCCCTTCTTCCACTACAACGGTGTGTTACAATTACTAACGACAAAGAGATGCACTTCTTCAGGAATTAGAGCCTTCTTTCTTATAGAATTTTTTTTTTGTAGTACGTTCTTCACCTTACAGTAAAAATTTTACCTTCCATCATAACTCTCCAATGCATACATTTATTTTAAACAATTGTCCAGCTGTATTTTCTATGTTACTTTGCCCTGTCGGCATAGTTTTATTCTCCAGCCTCTGTTACACAACCTGATAATGAACTCATTTTGAGCTCTTCTTGCTTCTGTTTATCGAATACTCAATACCTGACTTTTGTGTGGTATCACTTTTGTACCTCCTACTCTCTTCTACAGCTCGTATAATGTAGCATTCTATTGACTTATCAGGTTTATTTGTAGAAAAGCATCAACTTTGTCATGGTACAGCAGGTATATGGACATTGTGTCCTTCCATGTGGTACAGCTAGAATATAGTATAAATAAAAAATTGCCTTGACTCAAGAAAGTAATTATAATGTTTATTGCAAAAAAATATTACCTCTAAATTTTAAATATTTTTTATAACCGGTTACAATAGGCAAGGGCCCTAAATTTTACTCCCGGATTGTACACAAAATTATGAAAAATTTTCATACTAAAAGAGGACGAAACGACGTCAATTTAATTAATTTTTTTGCCATAAACATAATATTTATTTTCTAATTCAACGCCATTTATTTACTTATAACAATAGAAATTTTAGTTGATGTCACATACCTGTAATAGTTTATAACTATAAATTAATAGTAACATTGTAAGGATAATAATGTGTTTTATAACCGAGTTTTGAAATTTGATATGGGTGATATATCATTTTCGGACAAGACTAGATTCCTTAATGTTATGAAATTTGACCTGTGAATGTTAGTCTCAGACAAAATAACATTTTGCTTTCAATAATCCGTAAGGAAATATGACGGATAAACAATATAGTAGCTGAGGTCTGTAAATCGTAGTTATAATTTGAAGAAAATACATTCTATTTTTCATGAGTCACATATCAATAAATAGTCTTTAAGTAAGACTTATAAAACCAACTCTTTAAATGGTTCGTTTTAATAAGGTAAACTCGAATAGTAGAGTTTATCATTAATATATTTGCACACTGTAATTTTCATTAGCTACGTTACAGCGGACAACTGAAGACGACAAGTCTACAACAATGTATTTATTAAGACATTTAATTACAGTAATTCCATAATAAAGCACGCTTATATAGAATTATATTGTTAAAAACTTACTCACGTTGTCAGAATATTGCATTGATTCCGCTAACGCCAGAACTGTAGAGAGTTTTTCTTCAGTTATTTGAATATATTCTGCTATTGGGCACGTTTCAGCTCCTTCGGACCAGATCCAGTCGGACAGTGCCCTCATTTGGGCTGTAACAAACAACAACCATAGAAATAACGATAACCGTAAAAAATATTCATTTGTAAATATATAACATTAACTGCCTAATAATGTTAGTTCACTAACAAAACATTTACTTATTCATTAAGAAACGACATTTAAGTATAGGTCGTGAGATATAGAAAGTCGTGTCGCATGCACAGTAGAAGAATTATTACTACCGGGTCATACGCTACCATTCTTAAAAACATAATTATATTATTACTACCGGGATAATCAGACAGCAGCATGGTCCTTTTATCGTATTCTGTGGTTACCATTCCCTTAAGTTTTACCGATGAGTATTTTGATGTACAACATATCTTGAACTGAACAACTTATATATCCTATCGTTAATGTTTTCAGTAGAGCTTTTACGCCAGCAAGTAGCCGTTACAAAGGTTCGTATTAAACTGAGCTCCTGCCTACCCCCACTAAAATTCCAGGATAGTGGTCTCCTGCTCATCTTATCTTGCCACGACTTGCTATTTCTCGCTATCTATAAATCTTAACAGAAACAGAAATTACAAAGAAGTTGTTGAATTATTCACGTCAGAATTATTTGAGTTTCTCGTGATGCAGGACGGGCAAAAAACTTAAATAACTGTACATTCCTCGCGGAATGGTTTTTCATTCATGTTTAATGAATATAAAAGATTGTTCAAGGAAGAAACAGAAATCCACAAAGTATCATTCAGTGATTCAATATTAATTTTACTCAGCTACAGTTCATTTACTAATTAAATAACGACTCATTTCCATTGTTGATGTTCCTACCGGATATTTTATATAATAAATATAATCAAAAAGGATATTCTTTATACACATAATAAATAAAAGCTTATGCAAGTTTCGGCGATCAGTTGAACTCGACATATTATCGTGACCTCGAACAATTATAGATAAGAAAAACCAAACTTTCACACTTATAGTACAGGTATAAAACTTTCAAACTAAACGTTCACTAGGAACAAATAACACTCTTCATTTATTTAATTGAAAGTTGTATAATAACACCCTATTATAACGAGCATACACACGCGTTTGTATACTTTACACAGGCACCGCACAGTGAAAATGTCACAGAGCTGCCTGTAAACGTGAAATAGAATTTCATTTCCCTTCTGTATAATATAAACAAATAAATTTGAAAGTTGTCATCGAAGTAAGGAAATTGCCTTCAGGATATTTATTTTTCAGAATTATTGAAACAATCCTAATACAAATCTTCATCGACCTAAACGAAATGGACGATAATGTTCCCAATTCGCTTTTATATCTTAGTATATCATATGGTCAAACAAAACGATCTATGTGAAAGAGATCAGTATTCAGCATATTCTTATTATTTTTTAACTACGATCGTGAGAGAGGTTGGACGAAAGTTTCCTACGGGTCGTTCATGTTAGTTAATAACTATTCATGTGAAACAAAGAGATGATTACAATGTTAAAAGATCGTCAAATCAAGTGAAGTAAAATAGCTAGGTAATATAACAGGAATCTGAACGGAACTAGCTTGCGATTATTTATTGCTACTTATTTGATTGCTGTATTGGGTAATAGAAAACTATGTTCTGCTATGAAGTGACCAGGAACGAGAAGACGTTGCTCACCAGAGATTGTTTGAGGTTACTCGTGATTCAGTTATATTATTAGGTCGAATCGTACCTGTGGACATAATGTAGAGCTTCCACTGCATCTCTCAGTAAAAACAGAAGTCTAATCAATTGTCAGAACCTGCTGAAAATCCTCCTGAGGGCATTAAAATCATTGCCTCAAATTTTGTTATTCTTAGGTCATTAAATTAATGTACTCCTGTAAAAGGCCAACAAATAATGAGATATTATGTAGTCGAACACAGCGGAGGAACCCACAGAATGCTGATCTGCCTCCATATGCTCAGAAACTCTGGACTGGTCCCAGACTGACTACCCATTCCTTACTGGATTACACTATTTTTTATATGTGGACAGGCTATTTATAGGGTAATCCACATAGTGGCAACTCCCCTCTTATATCGTAGGAAAGGAAGTGAAAGGAGGGATGCGGAAAGGTAGAATAAAGTAGCCAAGGATTAACTAGGACCCCCGGACTATGGTTTAAGGATCCTACCCGGCAATTCGCCTAAAATAATATGCAGGGAAAACCCTAGAAAAACCTACACATATGTTACTTGTCCCACACGCTTCCGATGGCGGGAGAGAGAGGTAAGCTGTGGGGTCGCAGCTCTGCCCTCGCTGTACCTTGACCGGTTTAGGAGGCAGCTGGCCGACTATTCCAATAGGAATAGCAAACAACTCTTACCGTATGCCCAAGGTCTGCGACCCCGGAACATACACCTCTCAAAACAGACCGAGGTGCCTCGGCAAGTGGGAACTTTAGTTAAAAAAACCAGAGTGATGTGAAGGAATCCCTAAAGGTAGCCTCCGCCAGAGCTCTTGACTGAAAGGAGAATTTGGTCAACTGAGACTACTGTCGACTTAAGTATTTTACAGGTTTTCCAAAACGGTAAAAATACTCTGTAATACATTGATTAATTTTTTTTAAATGTTTCTTTACAGGGCGTTGTTTTTAATTGTTTTGCCGTAACACAATCCCCTGGTGGAACTAGGCATCTTCACGAGAATAATTGGATGGTAAATGGGGCTACTCAGCTTGTTGAGAGAAGTTGGTTGGAAATTTAGAAGCGTAACAATGAAACACGATAACCGTTCTCGAAGTCCTCGCATCGATCCAGTTAACTTTATAAAAATACAGATACGCCATAATTTTGATTTTGCCTATTCTACCAATAACGAATTCACGTTTCGCCAGAATTATCGATATATATATATTGAGGCCGCATGTCTTACCTTCAGCTAACGAGAGGCCGAAATATGCGTCGATGAGAACGTGGGACTGATTATACACGATGTCGGCGATGTCCTGGACGGTGTCGAGGATCCTGGTCTCCAGATCCCAATCTAAGCTCGCCCTGGAGCCCGCCGCAAGAAGCACCAGGATCAGTAATGCGACCGCCATCGTGCCTCAGCTGCTTCTGGCCGCCTTCAAGCGATGCTCCTCCTGACATAACTACGCGTGCGCTCAATTTTTAATGTTCCTTTACTTATCAAGACTTTAATTCAATCATAAATTATAACTTGTACTACTCTCACTGCCACGGTAGTTAACGTGAATGAATTAATCACAATCATAGAGCAGAATTGGTGGTTCAGTTTGGCAATTAGTAATGCCATAAATAAAATATACATTCTCCAATTTTTATCTCAAGCGATTAGTCATATATTTAGATTATTAAGTTTATTTTATTAATGTAATGCAATCAATGGTCGTAATTGGACATCAAGGTTACGATTACCGATCAAGCCTTTTTGTCCTCGTCAAAACCAGGCATAAACTCTCTCGAAGTGAGTGTGCAATTACAAAGTGAGATTTCGAACCTGCAAATTTTAGCTAAGTTACGTAATAAATGTATCTCTTGTAAACTGAAATTATTTATATTACAGAAATCAGATACCGCCACGAGTGTTCAAATTTGTTATTATTCGTTCACGTTGAGTATTAGCAGAAAAATACTGTCTGCAATCTATATATTACAAATTCTGAAGCTTGTCCGGTAAATATAAACAGATTAATTTCATATTACAATAATTTTATCCAGAAGATAACACTCTCAGAAAAAAATCATATTTATCTACAGTAAGCCAATTTTGTTGGTTTTTCGGTTTATACTCACGTAAATATTATTTTTTTACGTTTTTCTGATAAGAAACTTTAATCAGTGCTTCTGTTTCCTCCCATAACTTAAAATATAAAGCAATATACTAACGTTCAATCACAGAAATTAAAAGTTTACTCTACAACACTTTATCGAATGCATAATACTTTTAATGTGTGTGTCCTTAAGAGTACAAGGGTCACAGTAACAGTTCCTTGAAATTACATGCACAACATTTTCTGGAACATTCAAACACGATCATACATCTTAATTCTAGTGAACAGATCGCAGAGGACGAATAATGGATACAACAATTAATATTATGTGCTCCTATAAAACAAAATTACACGTCTTATTTTAATTTTCTTAAATTAATATCTGTTATCAGTATCAAGTGAAAGTTATAGACACTGGATAGCAAACGGTTTCAAATAATTTCAAATATGAATTGAACTCTTAAAAATACAATACATTGAATATCCAGAATTAACCTCGAAATTACCAGTGAAAATACAAATTGGATAAATATAAGTATAAGATCCCGCGATATGTTTTATTTGATGGTCCAATATAAAGAAATTTGTTCATACAATAATTATAATATTATTAAGGCATTTATGAGATTCAATAGTATGTAATTAACCGAAAGTATTGGCTTGTAAAGGCCCAAAGGCATATGCCACCATAGTTAACGTGATGCAGGCAGAGAACCCGCTCGAATGTTCTAGATACACCAAGCACGTGGTAAAATCACATAAGTAGTCGTAAAACTTTGCCGGAGTTAGTTACGCAGTTCCAAGGCAGGATTCACACGTGAGCTAATTTCTTAGTTATGCAGATCAGGGAGTTAGTGAGCGATTAATAATATTTTTTAAAGATTTCTGTGTATGTTCATTACATTCCTAAATTAAACAATTCAAATTTTTATTTGAAGTCGCGTCAACAGCTGAGTTTCTTCGCGGCTCAGTATGGGAACTCATTTTTTCCTTGTCGAGGTACTGATTTGACGAGAGTTTCTCTCACGCGCACAAACATCCACGCCTTCACCGGGATTTGAACCTGGGACCTCTGTGATGTGCGGCAGTCACGCTGACCCCTACACCACAGAAGGTAAGGTAAATTGAATCTAAAATAATTTTTAATGGCGTCACAGGATTGTACATTTCCTGTCGGTGAATTTAACATAAAAGTTAGTTTTTATTTCTGCCATAAACGTGTTCAGGAGTAATTTAAATAATACATTATTCCTTAAACTCATAAATAAATTGGTATTTGTGGTATTTGGGATACATTTGAACATGTCCTATTATAATATACTAGCTGGGTATTCGGCGTTGACCGAGTGGTCATAATTTAACCCAGCGACATCCAGAATATATGTTTTTGATTCAAGAATGACCCACGTCGCTGTTTCTAATTATCAAAACTGACAGGTATAAATATTTGGGGGACTAATGTGCTTATTAGACAATATCCCAAAAAGTGAAATCACAAGTCGCGTTTTATTTGGCAATTAAGAGACTTTAAATATCGATAAAGTTTGTGATTGCGTTACCCTGTATAAAAATATTAATATTTGCATGATTATTTGCTTTTTTCGATTCCCATATTTCTTCGAACTGTCATGAAAAATTTATAATAGCGTATATGTGACATTTTTTCGTTTGAATAGAAATTATATTTTAGTTTATTTAATATTACGGTACTTCACTGACAGTAAACTGAATAACTGCTTCGCAGTTGAAAATTAATTTTGGTCTGTGTTTTCCTAACAACGTAAGTTTTGCAGTTCGGGAAAGGTCTGCGTAAATGTAAGCTCTATATTTAAACGAAGTCGTAAAGATTACATATTTTCTCTAAAACTGCACGAGTCTACTGGTTTGCTTCTTTATTCGTTTTTTCTTTAAGTTGTTTTTCGAGATTAAAAATACTGCATATTGTAATTGTACTTATTTTTTCGCTTTGACAAATAATCTCACATAACTGAATGCCTAATGAGGAATTATTGAGAATGTAGAATTATATCAGTGAATTGCTCTTTTTGAAGATAATAATTACACCCATTCATTACTTCAGAGAAAAGATTTTCCATTAATTGCTTCTAATGATGTCTTAGCAAAATCTTTTGAAACTATAACAAAATGACATCATAACAGCATCGTGTTCATCACGAATACTTCAGAATGGACGACTTTTCCAGATGTTTTCTGATCACGTTCTGTCAACAGTTGGCCGCTGACGCTGAATTCGGGAACTGACCGAAAGGCCAAACTGTTATTGACAAATCCTTCAGTAACAAACACACGAGCATGGACTTCATATTGCTTTCCATTTATTGGGATGACGTCCGACTCATCCACACACGACCCGATTGTTTCGGCAGACCTGATATGTCGAGCAGACCACCAGATTTATCAGGCAAATGATGTTCTGAAGGACGCAGTCTACCATCGTCTTTTAACGTACAAATTAAATCTGTCAGACTGTTGGTCGATCATCGCTCAACGAAGCAGGTCGCCTTGTAATAGGATGAAATTACCCAGAAAGAGGTAATTTGTGTTCATGGATGAAAGGTTTTATATATCACTATTTGTGTTCATTTGCATTTATTTTCCCTCGTTAGCCTTCTTTATAGTATTTTCATATCAGTAAAAAATGAGATTCGAAAATGTTTTGGTGGTGTGGTTAATTAATTGAGAGGGCTGGTCAAGTCAGATATTATACTAACAAATACGATTGACCAGTATAATGCAATACCATCCTGATGACTTATAAAGCTATCTTCGTATAAGTTGAAATTATTTGTATCCTCTTTAGTGTAAGCTGAAAATGAGCCCCGTCCTTCCCCCTTGCTTTATAGTTTTTACATTCATCATAGCTTGCTACCAACGTTAGATGAGAGCATATTAATCCGTAGCCTACAGAAATCACTAAATTAAATCATGGACTTGAGCGACTTCCAAATGTCGTTCTGACATAACGGCTGGAGAAAGAGACACTCGAGTTGTAAAGACGTGTGAATGTGAAGGCATCGGATTCTTCAGCACTAATATACTTTAAATAACGATTTTCTGGTTGTATTTATGCTATAAATCGCAAATTGCAATTTATCGAACGTCGAAATCAGCTAAAACGTTTTTAAGAATAATTAAAAATATATATAATAAGTGTGAATATCTGAAAATCTAAATCTAAATATATACATATATATATATATATATATTGTCGTAGAACTGAAAAAGATCCTCTATGTGTTTTGAGAACGCTAAAATCTTAAACCCATAAACTTCATTCTCTATCAGCAAACTCTGGTTAATTAAGTTCCAGTTTTCTCAGATTTTTATCGAGACTTCTACTGAATTTTTAGAAAAAATTTTTTTTGTTACAACCCGGTTATAAAAACGATAAACATTTATATTTAATTAAAACTCAACTTATGCTACACCACTAACAGTTTTTATAACTGAGAACACACTGCCTGCCATTACGAATATCTTCATTATTTGAGGAATGCACAAGTTGTGAGCAAACAACATGCGTTCAATTAGGGACCCATGAATCCTACCACATGTCATCAATACTTTATAAGTAAGTAGTGCCTCCTTTTTTGCACAGGACGGTTTGTAGATTCAAGTAAAATTTTACTATGTAGTTTGTATTTCGTTACAGGTTAAATATGCTTCAAAAACTATTATCATTGTTATCATCATTTACACGTTTATGAAGTCTCCGTACTCGTCATTTTGTAGTATTACATCTTAAATTGATGAAATTTGACTTCTATTGTTTTCCCGTTGATCAACACAAAGCTTAAATACATCATTTACGTTCTGATGGTGCAGACTTATGAGAAAGTAACGGAATATGCATTACAGCTTCCGAATTCCTTATTTATCTTCCAAGTTTGATGACTCCAAGAAAGGCAAACTTTTTTAAGTTAGCACAGACTGATTCGTCACGGTTCTCCATCTTTTTCAGGTGCTGCTGTATCCACTAAAATGGAAAATACTCATGGTCTTATTCTTTGTCTATCTATAGTATTATTACTTCTTCAAAAATATAAAATCTCTGAAACAATTATGTTGCTACTAACTCACTATAGCTGATTTCTATCACAATGTTTGTTGGTTCTTGTCGGTTTCCCATTAATCATCAGAGAACTTCATCGTAGTTTGAGATTTTGTTTCTCTAGCTTACTTTGATTTGTTTATGAGCAGAATTTTTATTCCGCAACACAATTCCAAATATATATATATATATATATATATATATATATATATATATATATATATATATATTGTAATAATCAAAATTAATTAAATTAAAACATTATGAAAAATTAACAAGCAAAATAATTTATTATTTATTCATTTGTGGCTTTCCAAAGTAAACAATTACAATCCAATTAAGATCTCTTCTCTCAGAGTCTTAACTGGGTTTTATAATTAACAGAAAAGTGATTTAATAAACTGTTTAACAAATCAAGCATAAAATTTACCAAAAACAATATGTTAATAAATGAAAGAAAACTAAATGTAAAAAAAATAAACTTGAACGAAATGAAAAGTGAACGAAATCTGACTCTACCCTTTTAGTTATCGTTTAAAAATATTATTATTTAAGTTTTGGTTACTCACATAATGTCCGACTGATACCAGCATTCTTTTGTAGCTTCAACACTACACTATAAATGCAAATTTTACTACACTGATTCTAATTTTCCTCACATATTTTACATATACGCAGTCGAAATGCACGTACTCAGCTCCCAGGAACCTCGGATGATCCTCTCCTAATTGGTCAGCTATAGTATGTCGGATTCCCTCAATGCAAAATTCTTCAATTTTTATAATGAAGCAACCTTTGCTTCACCGTTCGCTAGTTCTTAGAAAATCTCTCTGTCCATCTATCTGCTTGCGTAAAGGAACTCACGATTTGCAGATTTTAGACTTTTACTGTTTTATTTATCTATTTGGATCGAACTGCTATGTATCTCGGTGAAGATTTGTTTTAATGTCTCTCCTCTCGTAGCTGACCGTAGACTGAAGACTAACTTTACTTTTGCGGACGCAATCGTCATTTCGGCTCTTCAACAACGCAACAGAGCTCAGCGCTATTGTCGCTTTGGTAGCTCATACCGCTATAATTCAAATTATTCACTACAATTCAAATTATAACCAAACAATTAACTATTGCTACAATATATACATAAATGTATATATATTGTAATAATTAGTAAGTTAAACATTTAATTTTCCCCACTTTGTGGTAGCCATTTATGTAATAAAAATCTGCTAGGGTTAATTAAATGAATCAATTAACGAAAATTTATTTATATATAAAAATTTATTGTTGATAAATTAACATTGTATGTGACCTATTTTTCACGCCGAATTTCATCCAGTTAATAACAAATATTTAAATTTTTCATTTATTAATTCGGGGTATTTATGAAAATACAGTTCTTATATCATTACAATCAAATACGTCGAATCTCTATATGTCTGGGTCTCTACTGGGTTTGATAATTAGAACAAAAGCAATGTATAAACTGACAATTAAAAATTCAAATATAAAAAAAGTTAATCTAAGACAATATGAAGATAAGTGAAACGGAAGAAAACTAAATTAAAAGAAAACTGAACGAAACCTGACCATACCCTTTAATTATCGTTTACAAATTTGTATAAAGGTTTTGTTACTCACGGAATATCTATCTGGTACCAGATCTCTTTTGTATCTTGAAAACTACAACACTAAAAGGCCATTTTTACACTGACTCTACACTTCATTGAAATTTTTAATAAACACGATTGAAATACTCGTCCTCTGCTATCTAGACCCTCGGATTAGCCGACAGCCTTTGGTCAGCTATTGGATGTCGGTCTCCTCTAAGCGAAAATTGTTCAATCAGCGTGAAACAGCCATTTGCTTCACCGTGTGCAAATTATTATGTAAATCTCTCCGTAAATATATTTTCCTGCTTTCATGTAAAATACAGCATCTCGCCATTCGTACTTTATATCTGCAAACTTTACTGTTTGTCGCTCTAGGTGAACTGAACTGTATTATATCTCCCCGTCGACTTTAAACTGTTTCATATCACGTACGCAGATTTTAGACTCCTTCACCTTTCATCGCCGATTCCAGAAATCTCTCAAAGCGCATACACAGTTAATTGAAAACAACGGCTACGTATAAAATGAATATTTTTTAAAAGAACTAATTTTAATTTATTTGTACATTTATTTAAAAGTTTGTTTCAAATTAACGCACAATCTTCGATTTTGTCGGTATGTCAATTAATATTATTCACAGTTGTTCCTATTACACCATTAATTTCTACTATGATAAACTGCACTTTCTCCCTTTCACAGACCATTAATAATCTCCAATCTCCTTGACAAATATGATAAACAAGCTTACATTTGTCACTCATTGTTTTCGAATACCATACAGAAAAACTCAACGCCACCAAGAGCTTGTAGTTCCACTAAAAATAATCAAGTGAAGCTGAATACCCGTCTTTGAAAAAATAAAACAATGTCCTTGATATTGGGTGTAAAATGTATTGCACTTAAATCATTCAAGAATATCGATATTAGATTTCTTACTTTTAGAACCAAAGTGTTGGACGGATGATGTCCCTGAATTAAAGGAATTAATTATGATTAGTATCATTCATCCCAACGATAGCTTCCGGTATAACGAAACAAAACACTCACGTTGTAATGATAAATTTTAATAATAAATGGATTAAAAAATAATTAGTGAATACGTTTTGGTCTTAATTTAAGCCCAATTTTTTGCATTAGCAAAAATAAGCATTACAGTACATACCAAAAAAATTAACGTCCGTTAATAATAGACAAAAGGAAAAAGATATGAAAAAAGATCATAAACATTATGAAAATTTCTCAGTATGAAAAAGAAAGTTCGCAATTGGCAATTAGTAGAAAGAATTGTAACTACAAATAATACTAAAAATTCCCGGGACAACACTTAAACGTTGTAGCAAGGATTTGCACTTAAAGAAGCTCTGCAAAATTCTGGGTAATAAATCTGCAGGTGACTTTATACTATGAAAGAATAAACCATACGACCGACGACTGTGTCAGAAATAGCCGGCTAGGTTTAAAATCCCTGTTTCTAACGATTTCTTTATGGACATGAGTATATTTTTCTAAGAAGTTTCTCCATACAGCTGGATACGAAAATAAAATTTATGAGATAAAAGAAATTATGTGGCGTATATAAAAGACAGTTAAGTTTTTAACCAATTGGTAGACCTTTTCAAGTAATGAACACAGTTTCTTTTATGACAGTTGGAACAGACAAATGATGAACAATTTTATTTTCTCAGTTATTTTCGTCTATTTAATCCTCATTGACTGCCACCCTACACTACACGTCCATAATTAACGACTTTATAACCTCAAATTATAATGCTACAACTGTACCTGATTGTTATGATCATTGTTTCAAAGTCGTTTATATTTTCAAAATAACTATAGTATTCGTACAATATTATTAATAATATCAGTGAAAGGTTATTTTGAATATAAACATTTAAGGAGTGACGTTTCGAAGACCTGTTCCATACTGCGAAAATCTTCAGCACTCCTGTATGTGATTGAACCAATGGACCTTGAATACTCAACAATGTATTTTGCTAAATTTCGTAATTTCAACATATACTGAACAGTAAAAAACAAAAAAACTATTCTTATGTGCTGTTGAGAGGAGAGAAAATAGGATAGTTGTGATCAACGTCCTAAACTTGGACATTATCAGTATTCTATTTATAGTACAAAAAATAAGTAACACTATTCAAGCATAAACCAACCGATATTAGTTAAAGTGTAGAGGTTGTAGAATGTTGAGCCTTAGTTCGCTTTTGGAGAGAGAATAAACTATCTGTAAGTAAAAATAATATTTGTTAGCTAATTTAGTACTTCAGTATAAACTATAATTGGAAATAACGAGAATAATTTACAAAAGCGTCATGGATTAGAACAAAATTATTTGCTAATCGTAAAGAAAAAATGCTGATTTTGTGATTAGTACGTGGATTTTCCCCTCACTTTCCGTTAAGCACGTAAAAGATTGAGAAACTTGGCATTTACCATTCGTTCAATTGATGGTCCTTTCTCGTCAACACCAACCAAGGAATTTCGTTTTTACACCTCGAAGACTATGTAAGAATTTTTTTTATTATTTTAGCGGCTAATGATCAATCTTTATTCGACCATAAAATCTGGTGGTTAACGTTAGTTCTTATATTTCGTAGCTACTATGTCCCGATCCTTACGTTCTCGCTAACCACAAATTGGGCATCTGGAAATCTCGGATAAATGTGCGACATCGAATCCTCGTTTGAAACTGGTCAAGTCCTCAGCTCTTGTATGTAATAAAGTAAAATTAAATTAAACATATTATTAATATTAAGACATTTTTAAATTTATCGCGCATCAGCCGGGTAATGAGGGTAAATCAAAATATCGATAGCATGCGACTAAAAGATTATATTCTATTGAATCATCATAAAATAAATTGTACTGAATCATAAAAAATAAATTTCTGTACTTGAAAGGAACTTTGATTATTTATAATCATGCTGGAATACTACTTTATCAATAAACATAATTATTTTGCTACTTTTGTTGCGTGTAATTTTGTTAATATTTGTACTACATTTCGTACCAAGTTGTAGACGTTCTATTAAAACCTTTTTCAACATTTTATTTTATTTTGAAAATACCCAACTGTAACACACATTATTTGGAAGTCGATAAATTTGATGGTCAAATCGATATATCTCTACATCTATGAGTTTATCGATATCTATTTGTTGTTGCACACCATTATCGGAATTAGGAAAAAATATTTCAAGATAACTTCGACTTTATAATAAACGAAATGCAATTTGCATGTAGGTACCGTCATAGAAGTACCGACCCATGGAACATTAAAATTGATTTTCATTGTGATTACTTCGGGGAGAACACTAATAACAACAAACATAAAAGATTCAAATATAGTAATGATTGAGTAATTATTAGCTATTAGAATGCAAATTTGGCGTGTTTGAACGTTAGTGTTAGATGAATTCACCGTATTTGTAGCTACAGTATGTATATTTGCAGAATTTATTAAACGGTTACCGATATCACTCAAAATATTCATGTCGTTTTTGTATGAACACCAAGTGATTTTAAAACTCGGGTCGTGTGACATTTTCATAGCTGTACATAATTTAACCTTATTAAATGCCAGGGGATACAAAGCGTTTCGCGAATTACGTTTACTTACAAAATTTGCATGTTTCCATTTAGTGAAATATTTGGTCAATATTATGACATTAATATCAATTATATAATTAAAAAACCTTTTTTAGACACGGTAAATTCTAATTTTATTTTATGAATTATCGAATTTTAACAGGTCATAATTATCAAACACATTTAAAATTAGAGATCGAAACTTTATTATTTATTGGGTTAAAAAGCGAATTATTTTATAACTTATTTTTGCATTACTTTACGTCAAATGAGTTATAAAAAATTTGTCGGGTAATAAATTTTCCTTAATACCTACTAGGAATAGCATATGATTATAATTGGTATTTGCTACGTACTTTTTGTCTTATTTTATTTACATATCAGATAGATATTTTATATCATTGCAGTACTTCTCAATATCGCCTCCCTCGTTTATAAAATTTACTTTATTTCTGTTTCTGCTGATATAAACGCATTCTCAATAATATATAAATACTTTTTTTTTCTTTCCTGTATATAGGGTACCCAATAAATACTTAAAATTTGTTACGTAGGCAGCCTTTCAAATGTTTCAAAAGTTTGATGATTGTCAATTAAAGGTAGAAATACCCTAAACATAAACATGTAGTAGAATTAGTAACTGATAAAGGTTTCAATTTACAGAAACGATCCCATCTTTACTGAAACTGATTATTTTGCAAACTAAGCGACATTTTATACTTACGCGTGCACACTTGCGCATTTATACTACTTTTTCAATTTAGCCCGTCGTATTTGAGCGTGCAAACTTTGTACCGCAGCAAAGATGTATACAGTATTGACGCTGTTAAAGCCCATAGTCGTTTACTGTCATCCGTGAAAAAGTAATGACATATGTCAACAATTACGATAAAGGCTGCCTACGTAACAAATTTTAATTACAAACATTTTTTGTTACTAAATACATAAATACATCCCAACAAACTAAGCCTGGTGTTTATAAATTCAGTAATGGCATACTGGAAACCCTCATTATGTAGATCAAGCCTTAAAAATATTATTTTAAAAAATTTTATCCGGTTCTAATATCCGCCGTTTAGAATGTATGTAATTTTCAACCTCGTCCACCCCCGCTCCTGGGGGTTGTAGACGTGTCTCACGCCGACAGTGTTTGTTTCCTGGTCGCAAAGAGCTCGTGTACGAAATTTGGTTGAATTTGCTCCACGGGTGTAGATTTGTATGCGGAATAAATAAACATACATACATACACATATACACTCATTTTTATTTATAAGATGATTGCAGAACAATTCATAGAAATTAATAAAAACAGTATTGTCAATTATTCTTAATTTAATATTGATAATAAAACTTTTTTTAAATAAATGGACTACAGACTAGATATAAACTGATCTAAAGGAAGTTCATGAAAATTGTAATTAGGACCAGTGGCATGTTCATAAATTAATTTAGTAATTATTAATTCTTCTTAAATTTAAGAACCTTCATAATAGTTGTGATTTTGCTCTCCGAATCTGTGCTTCGATATCGAAGACCGTAAACTCCCCACCTTTAGGCGCACTCTCTCCTGCTAAAGCAGCCAACTGGCGATTCAGTGCTACCGCAGCGACAGCACAGTATCTGTGTCTTGAAATGCGCATGCGCCACTCGTAAAGCTCTACAAACTGCCTCATTTTTGTGCTACAGATCGAACAGCACTTGGCGTCCAACCAGAGCCGTGCCGTCCAATGACACAGAGAGGCGGCAGCTTCAGACGGCATAAGCAACGAATTCAAAAAACAATATGAACCATTCAGTAATTATAAATCTTATAAAGTAGTTTATTTTTAAAAAACAAAATTAATATTTGTACATTTTGAGTAATATTTCCAAAAATCACAATCAAAGGTGATTTGAAAGAAAACAACATTTAAAAGGCAACATAATCGGAACATCTACCTCACGAGACCAAGTACAACAGTACTGCTGGTCTTGATCCAAAAATTAAAGTTGTTTCAAATATGTAAGAAGGAAAGATACTTTCGTGTTAGAAATTCGTGTCAGTTTGTTGCTAAATTATTCCGCTTTTAAAAATTAGACACTATTGGAAAGTAAACAAAATTTATTTATAAAGAGTTGTAAATTGAAATGTAGCATATTACTTGCCGTGTCGGAGTATTGGTAACACTATCATTGATGTAGTATTATTATTTTGCATAGTTATCTTCATCAAAATGGTTGCTTGAGGTGATGTAGCACATAACTTCAAGTCACGGGCCGCCACTGATTAAAACTATGTATATAAATTTCTACAAGATAAGATTCCTTGAATGCCACGTCCAAATAGTATTGTTGAGAACGACTTCTGGTGTCGTTTTGTTATTGTCGTGATGATATTGGTCATAACGCTGTGCCATTAACACACTGAGCACAGGGTGTAAGGCTGTCTATACCGACTTGGCAAATAATATTATCACAATCTAAAAAATATAATTAAAGTAAACATTAAAATTTAATAAGGTGTTTTTCTTGCCTAAAGATATTTTACTAAAGATTATTATGATATTTTTTTTCACAATCTCTAAATAAATATAATGGAGAGATAATATAGTTGATGACAATTTGTTAATTTAACTTATAATTTCTAGTAAAGATACTTATATATTAGGTCACTCGAATTAATTTATATTTAGAAGGGGGAGAAAGTCTGCGATAGGATTCTCTCGCAGGTTACTTGCGAGGGATGTTCTCTCGCAGGCAGAACCTTGTAGGAGAGATACGAAGGGGCTACCTTTGGAGCTGCCTCCTAAACTCGTCGAGGCACGGAGAAGGGAATGCTGCGTCCCCACAGCAAACTCCTCTCCCGCTATCGGAAGGGCGTGGGACAAGTACCCAATGCCCGACCTAGCTGATGCAGGTTTTTCTAGGGTTTTCCCTGCATTTCTTTAGGCGAATGCCAGGTAGGATCCTTAAAATATAGCCCGGGGGCCCTAGTTAACCCTTGGCTAACTTCCTCTACCCTTCCGCATCCCCCCTTTCAAATCCCTTCCTATGCTATTGAAGGGGAGTTGCACAACGTGGATTACCCTCATGTAGCCTGTTGCCCTAAAAAAAATTATATTTCCTTACTACCAGAAAACTCTTATAGTGTTCAAGCGAACAAAACCTGTCTAGAACAATGTATATACCAAACATACAATTCCAATAATCTTGAATTACATTTTTAAATACTTACGAGGGTCGTCATTTTTTCGGTTCTGTTCACTTGCCTGTAGAACTTTCCTCAATGTCTCCCTATTGGACATTTTCGAGCTCCTTGGCTCCGGAGCCAGTCCAACAGTGGATTCATTTGGACTGAAACAAAGTTACCGATAATATTAATAATAATGTCATATGCCGCAGATTCGGTATAGAAGTCAAGATTTAATGTGGAGTGTGTATTTAAACATCATCGTGCCTTAGCTGCTTCTTCTGGCGAGGCGAATATCCTCTTCTCGCCAGAGCCATAATCTATGTTTTCAACCCTTATCAAAAATGTCATAAAAATTATGTATCGTAGCTTCTCAGAACGAGTAAAAGTTCGATACGTGAATTAAAAATTTATGGGTCTTTGCTAATCAAGATTTATTTTATTTTTTATAATGATATATTTAAATTCGCATCGACATCTCAGATCATTAGCGTCTGTTTATGGGTATTCATTTCGTCTTGTGAGAGTTTCTCTCACGTACACAAAAAATCCATGACCTTGCCGGTATTCGAACACGTGATCTTTGTACTAGCACAATAGTTACAGAAATACGCCGCCTAAGCCTTTTCGATCCAACCATTCGTTATCCTGGGATAAAGCTACACAACAGTCTTCCGGAACAAATAAAAACTTTAATTATACAAAATTTATTTATAAAGAGTTTTAAATTAATGTTAACTAACGGAGCATGTTACTAGGTAAAAGAGTTTGTAGAAAGGAAGGACAGATTAGATCCTCTTTAATAAAATAGTTTACTGGTATCCTATCAAGTTACGTTAATATTTTACGATGATAATATTCTAGAATTTTTCATGTTCGACGGTAATCGATGTAAGATTTTCTACTGGAAACTCCTTCGAATGGAAATTGAAGATGAATTAAAACCCTTATTATTTCTTTAATTACTCATTAATGTCATATTAATGTCTTTAAAGTAGTTTTAAATCATATATTTTTTGGTAAAGTACAATGTTTGTTTTTTAAACTGTGTATTTGTAATAATTATTCTATTCATGTAATCTTATATTATGACGTATCCTACTTCCCCGACCGAGGACTGATGGAATGAATAATAAATCTAAATCTACACTTCTCCAACATGTAAATGAAACCAGTACACATCACTACATCCATCCTTCACTCTTCTCCCACTTCCCGGTATTGATAATTTTGAATTTCCATTAAAATTACTGACTTATGCAATCATTTCAGAAAATGTACCGACAAATATCCTGAGTTCGGTCCGATGTTATAATTTTTTTTTTCAGAATGCGGAATTGTTGAGAACTTCGTGATAAGTTTTTATTTAAATTGTTCTATTTAAAATATTAATATTAAGTTCAATAATGTGACTTAGTGTAGATAAGAGTTGTTCAAGGATCATTCTACAACGGTCATTACATTATACATAACTCGAAGCGGTATTTCTACGAAGTGAAAAGACATTATTGTCTTTAGTATCACCACAGATTCCTCTGAGTTGTCTTAACTCCATCGAATTTTCGGCCTTTTTAAATGGATGTCCGTCCTCGCTTATTAAGAAAAAGTAACACGTTTCGAGATCGTGGAAAATGGTGGATGAGAAAAAACCGTCACTTTATTTCTCGTCTAAAAAAGGATACGGCAATATTTTATCACGATTTGTCAAAAAATTTCTCCGTGTTTCATTAATTAGACACAGAGAAAACCAATCATAATCTATATTAAAGTAATGAAACAATTAACAAATACTGAAAAGGTCCCAAATGTCGGGATGAAACATTGTGAGTTTACCTTTACTTAAATATTTTCGTTTAAAGTGTAATTAATTAAATATAATTTTTAATTAAAAAAAACGCAACTCAGGTCAACAGTTTTTTCAATCTTTTATTAAATTGCTATAATCATTCGCAATAAAAGTATTTTTATCAACATCCAAAAGACTTTTGTTTTCATTATTACGGCAATGTCTAATACATTTATAATAACACTGTCCTGCTGAAGCACTCGTCAATCGTATTCTGTAGTAAAGGAGCATTTTATACTCTACTGTTGTCAAAGTATAACCACTAGAAGTCGATAATTGGAATTCTGAAACACCTTTCATATACATACATTTTAATCTCAACCATT
This sequence comes from Zhengitettix transpicula, assembly GCA_037074705.1. Classification (NCBI taxonomy): domain Eukaryota; kingdom Metazoa; phylum Arthropoda; class Insecta; order Orthoptera; family Tetrigidae; genus Zhengitettix; species Zhengitettix transpicula. Next base: position 41,597,697 of record CM073592.1, on the reverse strand, counting down.
AACTTTGATTTCGGGTGGACAATTGAGGATTAAAAAATAGTCGTCACATTGATGAATGTATATATTAAGTTGATGGAAAAGCGAAAATTAATATAAGGGTGGAAATTTGAAAAGTATTTAAATTTATAATTGCGCTGATGTTGAATGAGTTGTGATTGAATTTTAGGAAGTAAAATTGAGATCCACAGGCGTGTTAAATGTAAATAATGTAATTACTGTAGAAAATAGAAATCAAACTCAAATGTAAAAATTGTAATTCGAACCAAAACTTTCTAGTAATGAAAAACCACAATTAAGATGCGATAGAAGTCTGGCGTACTCTGAATTGTGAATATTCAGAAATGACAGACAAGAGAAGCTAGATTATGTAGAATTAAATTTTTCGGCAAATCCTTTAGGTATGAATCTGTTGTTGATTGAGAATCCTAAGGGAAAAGTGTAAACTTAGGTGTTATAAAAATATTAATATGCCCAATTCAAATAATGAGCCTCTAAAAAATATATAAATATAATCAATGAAACATTTAAATGTAATCAGAAGCATAAATAATTATATTTGACGTGAACTGATGTAACTAATAATAAAACTTATTGTGACGCATTTACAAACTTTTAAATTCGGATCGAAACTCCAAGCCGACAGTGCCCTTTTGAATTCACCATTCAAAAATCTTTCAACAATAACATAAATAAAAAAAATTATACGGCAATAAACGTCAAAACTTTATACTTTTTTTTGTTTTCGCTGGTGCATCTACAGACACTTAAAAATAAGTGAAAGGTCATTTCCGTCCTTCTATACGAAATAAAAATTTGTTTAAACGCGTCCTACTCGCGATTATATATTTATAATTTTAATGATACTATTTTTTAGAGTGACAGGCTCCGTGAACGTCACCCACGTGGTGGCGACTCCCCTTTAAGGGTTATTAAAGTACGGGTTGTTTAATTAATTAATTATTGCATTATGTTCATATACAAATTAGTTACAATCAATCTCCACATTATATGATTGATTGATTTCTTGCTATACCTTGCCATTGTCCCACATTTGACAACTAACTTTCAAAATCTTGCATGAATTACTCTGCGTTCCGAACATAGTGTCTTATTTATTTCTTCATATATCAAATTAATACAAAATAGTAATGCTTAATATTCACGCAAAGGAATTCTGAAGTGCTAACTATTCAGTCACATATATAAATGAAATCATTTTGAATATTTACCATAAGTCAAGCACATTTTTTATCTCTGTTAATATTGATTTATATACTGCATTGTAATAATATGTACTGTGGTATACAAATTAATGAAAATATAACAGGACGTTGAAACCAATTAATGTAATTTTCAAATTCAAAGGAAATGATGAAATACATGTTGTGGCGTCAATTAATGTGGAAAACAAATTTAAACGAAAAAATAATTAATAGGATTTATTCCTGAATTATAAAATATTTTTAAGATAACAAAAAATTATCTGGCCTTAATATTAAATAAAATTATTTTCTAAAAAAACCTTCGTTAGGCATTACTGATCTCGACAATATGTATCAATATTCAAGTAACCACAATCTGTCTCAAATGTTATATTATGCGGGAAGGAAGAACATAGAAAAACTGACAAACATAATGGAGGTGACCACAGAGAGAAATTATCTCAGCGAATTCTTTCACTAATGAATTTTTAAAAAAATGTGGGTATTAGTTATTATAATTTAAGTTATATGACTCTAAAGAGATTAAAAAAATTTAGTAAACTAAATACGCAATCATCGTATACTTAATTTAAAAACCAATTATCAGAAAATGCAATAAATATAATTCTTATAACATAAAATAAATTCAATACTATTGAAAAGTGTCAGACTTTTGTTTAAACCAACCAGCAATTAGTGGTTCAGTCTCTTGATACCTGTATCACACCCTTCAGATGGGTTTTTCTGTGAGGGTGCAGCATTCCCAACTGACCGACTATTCCAATAGGAATAGCAAACAACTCTTACCGTACGCCTAACGTCTGCGAACCCGGAACAAAAACCTTTCAAATTGGGACTAGGTGTCAAGCTTATGGGAACCTTATTTTAAAATTCCTAGCTAAAAGCCAAGAAGAGGATAATCCCAAGCAGAAAGCGAGTCCTTTCAGTAGTAGGCAAGCTTACCATTCGATGTTTAGTTTTTAAGTATTTTATATTTGTCCCAATAAATATGTTGACACAATAAGACTGAATTAACACGGTCTTAGTACCGGGATTATGGGTTTTCGCAAACTACATTCCAGCAATATTTATGCTATCCACTTGGTTTTAAAATGACATTTTCAAAATATTAGTATAATCATTTCAATATATGTTTTATTTTAAAATTTTAAAATATTGTGCCATAAATTTAAAACGATTGTCTAGATAATCAAACTGCTTTGCAATGATACTTATTGTAGGCAACACTTCAAATTCATTGAGAACTCTTCTCTGAGAGTTTCTGTATCTGAAGTATCCGAGTCCAATTCGGAAAATATTACAATTTCTTTTAAAAGACGAGAGATCCATAAATTTAATTGGTGGCTCTTTTACATATACAAGTTCCTCGTGTATGATGCAATTGATTACAATATATTCCTGTAAAGATTATTATGTTCACTGTGCGTAACAAAACTTGTTCCGTAAAATGTAATTTTTAAGTTGAGTCCACTATTAAGTTTTGAGTAATAATATAAATCCTTATGCTTGCACTTGAAACAGCAAAATTTAATATTCCCGTTTAATACACTCTGAGTCAGCATATTAAATAAGCTTTTTTTTATTATTTTGATTGAGAGGTAGGTTTACTGTACTTTATTGCCTGAGAATGGAATATTATTAAATTTTAAAATTACAACAAAAGTTGAATTACATTCTTACACAGCTTGGCAGCGTATTAATATTGAAGACGCTGTGCAGGTCTCGTCTTCCTTTAGACTTTGACTGAACTACGTTCGGCGGGTTAGTGGTTTGGTAGGATTGTTACTTTTTCTTTCCACGAATATGTATTTTTGAAATCTTTTAACGATTTCCTTTCTTTCCATGTTAAACCGAGATGATTTAATTTTTATCTTCAGTTTTTTTATTCATATGTTAAGCCAAAAATTGGATAGACAACACGAATCAGTTGTTCTTCCGAATGCAAGATGAAACATTTAAACTGTAACAAATGCATGCATTTATTTAAACAGAAAATTAAGACATTAAAAATTGTCTAATTCAATATCATAATATGAAATTTTATTAATATCATCATTTTCCTAGAACAATGCCCTTGTTTAATGACCACGTTATGTTGTTGTTTATTTACATGAGATTGTTCTTAAGTCGTAAAACGTCAGACGTCTTATACTGTTACGCAGTTGATTATCTGTTTTTGTTCCAGCATGTTTCTAAGGGCAACACTTAGCGCACCTGCAGCAAGTCCAGAGAAATGCATGGAACAGTTATCTACAACGTAGTCATTCCTCTTTCTCCGGCTGAAACAAAATATATTCATGAGACTGAGTTTCAACTACAAAGAATTAAATCTCTATATGAAATTTCACAATGGATTACTCTGATAACGTTACCTTGTATACGAGGGGAAACAGCCGGAAGGTGATTTCCATGATAATAATTCCTCAACCCAATTGGTGTTCGTAAATTCTCGGAAGCCATCCATTCCACATAATACCACTGAAATATTTCATTTAATATATTGTAATGCCAATTAATGAATCAATTAATTGTTTTGAAATAAAATTGAATTGTTAGCGAACAGTTTTTATTACAGCGCGAGCGAGCAGTAAGCTCTGTTCCTATTATTGAGAGCGCGGAATGGCGTTTTGCACGCGCAAAAGCATAGTCAGTTGGCAGTCAGCAGCGAGGAGCAAAAGTCAAAAGTCTAATTCGAGGAGCGAAAGAGTAAAGTCTACAGAGAGGAGCGAAATAGAGAAGTCGATGTCTAAGAGCAGCCACGAAAGAATAGACATTTTAAAATAAATCTTTACTAAGCTATTTTGCAGTTTCAATCCAAACCGATAAGTAAATCGGTAAAAGACTATAAAAAATCTGCAACTCGTAAGATTCCTGTAAGCAAGCAGTCATCAGATAGCTGACCAATTTGGAGAGGATCATCCGAGTTCCTGGGAGCCTTGAAATTCCATAAGTGTAGAATCTGTGAGAAAAACTTAGAATCTGTGTAAAGATTTTGCAATATACTGCACATTTTGAAGCGCTAAAAGAATGCTGGTACCAGCCGAACAATGCGTAAGTAAACGCTGTAAACGCTAACTAGAAGGTTAAAGTCAGATTTCGTTCGTTTTTCTTGTAGTTTCTCTTTCATTTATCAGCACATTATTTTCATTTGTACTGTTAATCATATCACCCAATAATATTCACTGTAAATCAACATACCCAGTAAAGGCCCTGAGAGAACAGATCTCAAATTTTGTTTGTAATGGTCTTTTATTCTTTGAAAGCCACTAAAGGAAAATAAAATATTTTGTTTGTTAATTCTTGATCTTTTTCATTTAAATAACCTCACATTGTTAATTATTACATTTTGCCTACCACAAAGTGGGGAAAATTCATTAAGTCAATAAAACGTTAATTTGTTGATTATTACAAATTGGCACCACAACGAGTGGCAAATTCTTATAATTTAAATAAATTATCGCCTTTCATTTGATTATTACAATATATATAAGAAGTTTGATAACAATTCGGCTGGAATACTGATAAAAAAACAATTATTTTTCGTAATAAATAATTCTGTTCATTTATAATTATTATACCATACTCTATATGACTCCATAGTGTATATAAAGTAACAAATTCTGACTAATATGATTAGATTGTAATTAATCTTTAGAAAACTTGGCTATCCATCATGGGTGTTAAACCTGTTTGGTAATAAATATTATTATTATTATTTATAAACTTTCCAGCCACATAATAATTAAATCTTAAGTCCGAAAAAAATATTTCATACTGTATTAAAAATTCTATAAGTATAAATATGGAATTACATTATTAAATTTTCTAATAGTTATTTATACTCACTTTGCTCTGTAAACAAATCTCGCAACATTGTTGGAAAATCCAAACTTTCTATAACTTTACTATCTACCAGAATTCTCTCACACAAATCTCTTATTTTCTCAGGAAAGCTAATATTTGCGAAAGATGGTGTTGAGCCGCATTCCAACTGAAAATAATTTTTATTAACTGTGACAAAGAATTCTGTATTTTAAAGTGGAAGCGATTATATAAATTCAAAAACTAATAAAATGAAATAACATCAGCTTATTAGTCAGAAATATATTATAAAAATTCGAAAATTCATAATTAGTCAATACTATTAATGAAAAAACTAATATTTTAGATTCACAATGTTACTTACAAAATTAATTGTTTGATTGCAATTCTTCTTATATCGGTCAAATGAAACGCTCTTTAAAAACTCAAATCAATAAACATAAAAACAATTTAAAATTTATTCGCTTGTGTCCAACCATACTTAAAAATAACATAATATTGATTGGAATAATGTGAAAATTTTAGATTAAGAATGCAAATACTATTCCAGATTAAAGAGGGAAATATTTCGCATTAGGTCCAGTTTTTCGGCCAATAATTTAAATAGAATTTATGATCCCTTGTTATTGTAATCCATTTATTGTATTATAAAAATTTTAGTTCCATTGTAATTTTAAATTCAACAATATTCGCAATGACTGTGTAAACATAAGTTATTTCGGCCATTTGTGGACAAATCGCACCTAGGAATATACGTAATTAATTGTAAGTAATGCTCTAAAAATTATCATGTTTGTAACTTTCTGTTTTCTTTGAATTTGTAGATTTCTCATTTAAAATAACATCAAATAACCGAAATTCATAATGCCTGAAGTTGACCCAAATATCGCGTCTTTTTTATTATAATGTATTAATTTTTTTATAATAAATTTCAAATTTATTTTAAAAAGTTAAATAAATATAACCGTTATATTAAATTAATCGTTATCAATCACTATTTTCTATAAAGAACATGAACTCACAATTATAATTTAATTATAAAATGCAAGAGACATGTGCCCAATAATGAATAATCGAATTTAAATTCTTAAATATAATATCCTTACTTAATTACTGAAAAATTATTCATGATTTGTTTATATAAATTTATATGTTTCATGCAGTCATGGTTTTCAGAAAAGTAATAATAAAAATATAGAATCAGACGTTCCATTTTTGTGGTTACCACTATTTGTAGTCTACAGAATGACAGGTACAAGATACAAAAAATATCATTTAGAGGAGTAATAAACAAAGAAAAGAAAGGATAATGAAGTGAAAACTACGTTTTTAATATCTTAGCAGTCGATTAATTAGATTAAAATTGTATCCACAAAACCATCATTAAATTTGTATGATGAACCTTTATTTTTTCAGTTACCCATTCTTATGCACGACTCAGTGACTGACAGAATTAACTTATATAAATTAAGGTGTGTGTATTGTGTGAAACAACGGTTTTATTCCCAATGTTTAAAGTGAAGTTTTGTAGAAGAATCAAAGAAATTTTAAACTTGTATGCTAAGAAAATTATCAAATCAAAGATTCTGGAAATAAATTGTTAATTGCCAAAATACAATTGAAATATCATGTGGTGATTTAATTTTAATTTAATTACAATAACAGATTTATTTTATTAAAAAAAAATTACATAAATGAATTGAAACGAATATTAACGCAGGCCATTTATTGGATAGAAAAAAATAATTTTTTATAGTGTCTAATGACTACTCTTTTTTAGAGTTACTGATTACATCCACATGGTGACAACTCCTCTTTAATAGCATAGGAAGGGATCTAAATTTAGACTTAAAGTATATAAAATACTAGTTTGATAGAGATCATAAAATTACATATACTTAATATTCAATTAATCTTTTGCGGGGAAACGTGTCACTCACTGCATTCCAATTTAAATTTTATGAATAAAACTTAATAATAAGTAATCAAATAACGGACAAAAATAATAGCTAAATTAATGTCTGTTCTTTGGCTACTTATTTTTCTAATTATTATGTTATTAAACCAGACGTTTTTATTTTAATTGCATGAATATTAGTTTATTAAACATTTTATGCGTGTTTCACTCTTTTGATATGACTTAATTTATGTGTACTTCAAAACAAATGAAAATGAAATCATTATTCGATATGTATCGATGCAGCATAACTCTAGAATATCATTATTGCATTCTGATGTACTTAATTTTGTAGACTTTTACGTAACAAATACAATAGAATAATTCAGTATAAACATTGTTCGAGAAAGACGATACAAAAATATAATAAATATGAAAACGTCTGCAAATATATGAAAATAATTATTTATCATAAATTTATAATTCACTTAAATTTTTGAATAATATAGATTATCAAAGAAAATTAAATGTATGACATTTTTAGATAAAGTCGCAAGGTCAATAATTATGTGAATTATGTGAAATTTGCATTACCAACATTAAAAAAACTTTATGCTCTTACAAATATTTAATAATATGATTCGTCTTGTCATGTGTTAATTATGCTATTCTACTTGTACTTATACTGACTATTGAACTGAAAATTTCTCTAGAATAACTGTGTGCTTAGAATAATGCTATGAGAAAATTAAAATTATATTCTAAGGTTTAAATCTTCCTAATGAAAGGATTATTCTTCATATATTTCTTTATCAGTTCAACCTAATTATTATTTTACCTGTCTTGAAGTTAAAAGGAACAGTAGTCGATGAGTGAGGGGATACCCACGGGGTGGGGGTTTCACATTGGTTTGAGCGTGCCAACATCTTGGTGTCACTTCACAAGAGTGCAACAAACCCGTAATACAATAGTCAGATTCGTCTCCATCTGGTGATCCTTGCATATTAAAATCTTTATATCCAATCAATGGACTTAATGGTGGAATATGCTCAAGGGTTTTTAAAGGTGAATGTTTACGCAGACCTGATATCTCCCATAATTCAGGTCTTATAAGTGTCCATACTAGAAAACATAAGTAATACATTTGTTAATAAATAACAATTACATTGTTCAAACAGAAAAAACTTATTATAAGAAGATGTTATTAGTGTATTAATGACTGGTGTTTCCTGACAAATAGCTGTAGAATATCATGTTTACCGACAGTCCTGCCGTTTAATAGCATTCTATTGACTTATCAGGTTTATTTGTAGAAAATCATCAACTTTGTCATGGTACAGCAGGTATATGGACAGTGTGTCCTTCCATGTGGTACAGCTAGAATATAGTATAAATAAAAAATGGCCTTGACTCAAGAAAGTAATTATAATATTTATTGCAAAAAAATATTACCTCTAAATTATAAATATTTTTTATAACCGGTTACAATATGCAAGGCAGTAGAACCATGCCCCTAAATTTTTCTCCTGGATTGTACACAAAATTATGAAAAATTTTCATACTAAAAGAGGACGAAACGAAGTCAATTTAATAATTTTTTTTCCCATAAACATTATAATTATTTTACTAATTCAACGCCATTTATTTACTTATAACAATAGAAATTTTAGTTGATGTCACATACCTGTAATAGTTTATAACTATAAATTAATAGTAACATTGTAAGGATAGTAATGTGTTTTATAACCGAGTTTTGAAATTTTATATGAGTGATATATCATTTTCGTCAAGACTAGATTCCTTAATGTTATGAAATTTGACCTGTGAATGTTAGTCTCAGACAAAATAACATTTTGCTTTCACTAATCCGTAAGGAAATATGACGGATAAACAATATAGTAGATGAGATCTGTAAATCGTAGTTATAATTTGAAAAAAATACAGACTATTTACATGAGTCACATATCAATAAATAGTCTTTAAGTAAGACTTATTAAACCAACTCTTTAAATGGTTCGTTTTAATAAGGTAAACTCGAATAGTATAGTTTATCATTAATATATTTGCACACTGTAATTTTCATTTGCTACGTTACAGCGGACAACTGAAAACGACAAGTCTACAACAATGTATTTATTGAGACATTTAATTACAATAATTCCATAATAAAGCACGCTTAAATAGAATTGCATTATTAAATACTTACTCACGTTGTCAGAATATTGCATTGATTCAGTTAACGCCAGAACTTTAGAGAGTTTTTCTTCAGTTATTTGTATATATTCTGCTATTGGGCACGTTTCAGCTCCTTCGGACAAGATCCAGTCGGACAGTGCCCTCATTTGGGCTGTAAGAAACAACAACCATAAAAATAACCATAACCGTTAAAATATTTACATTTGTAAATATATAACATTAACTGCCTAATAATGTTAGTTCATTAACAAAACATTTATTTATTCATTACGAAACGACATTAAAGTATAGGTCATGAGATATAGCAAGTCGTGTCGCATTCACAGTAGAAGAAGGGAGAAGGTAGAGGGGATCATTGTCGTCAGTTGGGAATGCTCTCTTTCGGAGAACCTGGACCTACGCTACCATTCTTAAAAACATAATTATATTATTACTACCGGGATAATCAGACAGCAGCATGGTCCTTTTATCGTATTCTGTGGTTACCATTCCCTTAAGTTTTACCGATGAGTATTTTGATGTACAACATATCTTGAATTGAACAACTTATATATCCTTGCGTCAATGTTTTCAGTAGAGCTTTTACGCCAGCAAGTAGCCGTTACAAAGGTTCGTATTAAACTGAGCTCCTGCCTACCCCCACTAAAATTCCAGGGCAGTGGTCTCCTGCTCATCTTATCTTGCCACGACTTGCTATTTCTCGCTATCTATAAATCTTATCAGAAACAGAAATTACAAAGAAGTTGTTGAATTATTCACGTCAGAATTATTTGAGTTTCTCGTGATGCAGGACGGGCAAAAGACTTAAATAACTGTACATTCCTCGCGGAATGGTTTTTCATTCATGTTTAATGAATATAAAAGATTGTTCAAGGAAGAAATAGAAATCCACAAAGTATCATTCAGTGATTCAATATTAATTTTACTCAGCTACAGTTCATTTACTAATTAAATAACGACTCATTTCCATTGTTGATGTTCCTACCGGATATTTTATATAATAAATATAATCAAAAAGGATGTATGTTTGTATATTCTTTATACACATCTATCTATATATACAAAAATAAATTGCTGTTCGTTAGTCTCACTAAAACTCGAGAACGGCTGAACGGATTTATCTTATCTTAGTCTTGAAATGTTCGTGGAGGTCTAGGGAAGGTTTAAAAGGCGAGAAAAAATCGAATAATTTCCGGGAAAACCCTAAAAACAGCCCTTTTCTATTTCCCATACAAACGTTTTCTAAATAAAATACAAATCTACACCAGTCGAGCAATTTTCACCAAATTTCGTACACGTGTTCCTTACGACTAGGAAACAAACACTGTTGGGGTGAGACGCGTCTTCCATCCCCAGAAGCGGGGGTGGAAATATTTAAACATACTAAAACAGCCGATATTTGAGTCGGATAAATATTTGATATTGATAGTGTTTCTACCAATGTTATCTGAATACAATTTTCATCCCCTACGCCCTGTGAAAAGGACACCATTCGGGTTTGGGGTGGAGATGCTTTACAGTAAAATAACGCGAATACAACCGAGATTGGAGTCAAATCAAAGGTTATGGAAGTCACTGTGTTTAGTTACGACATTCAAATTGGCATTTACCCCTCAGATGCAGGGGTAGCGGGGTGCAAATTTTGGAACATGCAAACACGGCAGATATTTGCGTTGAAGAAATATTTTTCAGAGTTAATTATAATGATTAGGGTTCGAGTAGCGTTACATAAAAATTGCGCAAAAGCAGCCGAAATTGGAGTCATATCGGGGGTTATAGATAAATGACATCTCGGGCAACGCCGGGCACCCAGCTTGTAATAAATAAAAGCTTATGCAAGTTTCGGCGATCAGTTGAACTCGACATATTATCGTGACCTCGAACAATTATAGATAAGAAAAACCAAACTTTCACACTTATAGTACAGGTATAAAACTTTCAAACTAAACGTTCACTAGGAACAAATAACACTCTTCATTTATTTAATTGAAAGTTGTAGAATAACACGCTATTATAACGAGCATACACACGCGTTTGTATACTTTACACAGGCACCGCACAGTGAAAATGTCACAGAGCTGCCTGTAAACGTGAAATAGAATTTCATTTCCCTTCTGTATAATATAAACAAATAAATTTGGAAGTTGTCATCGAAGTAAACAAATTGTCTTCAGGATATTTATTTTTCAGAATTATTGAAACAATCCTAATACAAATCTTCATCGACCTAAACGAAATGGACGATAATGTCCCCAATTCGCTTTTATATCTTAGTATATCATATGGTCAAACAAAACGATCTATGTGAAAGAGATCAGTATTCAGCATATTCTTATTATTTTTTAACTACGAATCGTGAGAGAGGTTGGACGAAAGTTTCCTACGGGTCGTTCATGTTAGTTCATAACTATTCATGTGAAACAAAGATATGATTACAATGTTAAAAGATCGTCAAATCAAGTGAAGTAAAATAGCTAGGTAATATAACAGGAATCTGAACGGAACTAGCTTGCGATTATTTATTGCTACTTATTTGATTGCTGTATTGGGTAATAGAAAACTATGTTCTGCTATGAAGTGACCAGGAACGAGAAGACGTTGCTCACCAGAGATTGTTTGAGGTTACTCGTGATTCAGTTATATTATTAGGTCGAATCGTACCTTTGGACATAATATAGAGCTTCCACTACATCTCTCAGTAAAAACAGAAGTCTAATCAATTGTCAGAACCTGCTGAAAATCCTCCTGAGGGCATTAAAATCATTGCCTCAAATTTTGTTATTCTTAGGTCATTAAATTAATGTACTCCTGTAAAAGGCCAACAAATAATGAGATATTATGTAGTCGAACACAGCGGAGGAACCCACAGAATGCTGATCTGCCTCCATATGCTCAGAAACTCTGGACTGGTCCCAGACTGACTACCCATTCCTTACTGGATTACACTATTTTTTTTAGGTGTAGACAGGCTATTTATAGGGTAATCCACATAGTGGTAATTCCTCTCTTATAGCATAGGAAAAGGAGTGAAATGGGGGATGCGGAAGGGTAGAGGACGGTAGCCATTCTACCGACGACGAATTCGCGTTTCGCCAGGGTTATCGATATATATTGAGGCCGCATGTCTTACCTTGAGCTAACGTGAGGCCGAAATATGCGTCGATGAGAATGTAGGACTGATTAGACACGACGTCGGCGATGTCCTGGACGGTGTCGAGGATCCTGGTCTCCATATTCCAATCTAAGCTCGCCCTGGAGCCCGCAGCAAGAAGCACCAGGATCAGTAATGCGACCGCCATCGTGCCTCAGCTGCTTCTGGCCGCCTTCAAGGCGATGCTCCTCCTGACATAACTACGCGTGCGCACAATTTTTAATGTTCCTTTACTTATCAAGACTTTAATTCAATCATAAATTATAACTTGTACTACTCTCACTGCCACGGTAGTTAAATTGAATGAATTAAATTAAATTACATACCTATTTTAAATCCCGAGGACTGTAACGTGTACTATTAACAATAGAGCAGAATGGATGGTTCAGTTTGGCAATTAGTAATACCATAAATAAAATATACATTATTAAGGTTATTTTATTAATGTAATGCAATCAATGATCGTAATCGGACATTAAGGTTAAGATTACCGATCAAGCCTTTTTGTCCTCGTCAAAACCTGCATAAACTCTCTGGAAGTGAGTGTGCAATTACAAAGTGAGATTCCGAACCTGCAAATTTTAGCTAAGTCACGTAATAAATGTATCTCTTGTCAACTAAAATTATTTATATTACAGAAATCAGATACCGCCACGAGTGTTCAAATTTGTTATTATTCGTTCACGTTGAGTATTAGCAGAAAAATACTGTCTAAAATCTATATATTTCAAATTCTGAAACTTGTCCGGTAAATATCATCAGATTTATTTCATATTACAATAATTTTTTCCAGACGATAACACTCTCAGAAAAAAAACATATTTATCTACAGTAAGCCAATTTTGTTGGTTTTTCGGTTTATACTCAAGTAAATATTTTTTTTTCGTTGTTTTGATAAGAAACATTAATCAGTGCTTCTGTTTCCTCCCATAACTTAAAATATAAAGCAATATACTAACGTTCAATCACAGAGATTAAGAAGTAATCATTCTATAGCTTCATTTTTTTCTGTCCTCCGGTGCAGTCCCTTGATTTGATTTATTTTTATTTATAATTTTTCGTGTTGTAACAAGCACAATTTCTCTATCTTTAATCAGATAATATTTACCTTAACATTACAATACACAGACGTATGATGTACATTTTTGTATTTTTTAATGCTGTACTAGTTTTACCTAAATAGAATTTTGAGGGATCATATTTTCCTCTTACGCAAGGCTAATGAAAAATGTTAAAAGACCACCAGTAACTATCGTGTCAAAATAAATCATTGTACGTGGATGTTGTGGGGGCATAAAATTTTACTCTACAACACTTTATCGAATGCATAATACTTTTAATGCGTGCGTCCTTAGGAGTACAAGGGTCACAGTAACAGTTCCTTGAAATTACGTGCACAACATTTTCTGGAAATTATTTATATTACAGAAATCAGATACCGCCACGAGTGTTCAAATTTGTTATTATTCGTTCACGTTGAGTATTAGCAGAAAAATACTGTCTGCAATCTATATATTACAAATTCTGAAGCTTGTCCGGTAAATATAAACAGATTAATTTCATATTACAATAATTTTATCCAGAAGATAACACTCTCAGAAAAAAATCATATTTATCTACAGTAAGCCAATTTTGTTGGTTTTTCGGTTTATACTCACGTAAATATTATTTTTTTACGTTTTTCTGATAAGAAACTTTAATCAGTGCTTCTGTTTCCTCCCATAACTTAAAATATAAAGCAATATACTAACGTTCAATCACAGAAATTAAAAGTTTACTCTACAACACTTTATCGAATGCATAATACTTTTAATGTGTGTGTCCTTAAGAGTACAAGGGTCACAGTAACAGTTCCTTGAAATTACATGCACAACATTTTCTGGAACATTCAAACACGATCATACAGCTTAATTCTAGTTAACAGATCGTAGAGGGCGGATAATGATTACAACAATTAATATTATGTGCTCCTATAAAACAAAATGACACGTCTTATTTTAATTTTCTTAAATTAATATCTGTTATCAGTATCAAGTGAAAGTTATAGACACTGGATAGAAAACGGTTAGTAAATAATTTCAAATATGAATTGAACTCTTAAAAATACAATACATTGAATATCCAGAATTAACCTCGAAATTACCAGTGAAAATACAAATTGGATAAATAAAAGTATAAGATCCCGCGATATGTTTTATTTGATGGTCCAATATAAAGAAATTTGTTCATACAATAATTATAATATTATTAAGCCATTTATGAGATTCAATAGTATGTAATTAACCGAAAGTATTGGCTTGTAAAGGCCCAAAGGCATATGCCACCATAGTTAACGTGATGCAGGCAGTGAACCCGCTCGAATGTTCTAGATACACCAAGCACGTGGTAAAATCACATAAGTAGTCGTAAAACTTTGCCGGAGTTAGTTACGCAGTTCCAAGGCAGGATTCACACGTGAGCTAATTTCTTAGTTATGCAGATCAGGGAGTTAGTGAGCGATTAATAATATTTTTTAAAGATTTCTGTGTATGTTCATTACATTCCTAAATTAAACAATTCAAATTTTTATTTGAAGTCGCGTCAACAGCTCAGTTTCTTCGCGGCTCAGTATGGGAACTCATTTTTTCCTTGTCGAGGTACTGATTTGACGAGAGTTTCACTCACGCGCACAAACATCCACGCCTTCACCGGGATTTGAACCTGGGACCTCTGTGATGTGCGGCAGTCACGCTGACCACTACACCACAGGAGGTAAGGCAAATTAAATCTATAATAATTATAAAGCGTTCCGAAAAAAAATGAAACAATTTATTCACCGAAGAGAAAAATAATTTGACAGAGAATAAATTTGCTAATTAAACTCTTACTTTTTATGTAAACACTAGACTTGACCAAAAAATAATACAGGAATAAGATGGAAATGCAATTGATTTTCTACGAATTTTTACGTCTGTAGCCTTTAGGCTGTACTATTTCCTCGTTGGAAACGAATATATTTGTAAAATAACAATGTATCACTATATTTCTATTTTTCCCATACTTTACGGAAAATTAGAAACTGAAATACTCTATAATTTTGTTGGATTGCTTTAATAAAAAAAAAGTCTTATTAATAAAGAAAATTAACAAATACTGCTTTTGTAATAATAATGTGGTTTGAATCTTGGTTTGTTAAACTAATAAATTACAATCTATACTTTCCGATTCCTTGGCCAGCACAGAATCTGAGAAGTTTCTATAAATGTGTGTCTTCATTAAACAGCAAAATAAAATTTTTGTCCTATATTTATTTTTCACAGAATCCGTTATTACCGAATTGGCGTCGGAGGATTGTACATCTCCTGTCAATGAATTTAACATAAGTGTCTGCTTTTATTTCTGCCATAAACGTATTCAGGAGTAATTTAAATAATACATTATTCCTTAAACTCATAAATCAATTGGTATTTGAGGTATTTGGGATACATTTGAACATGTCCTAATATAATATACTAGCTGGGTATTCGGCGTTGACCGAGTGGTCATAATTTAACTCAGCAACATCCAGAACTCCAGATTTGAATCCAATGTCAGCCGTTTTTCCATTATTCTAATGTAACGCCCCTCCACCCCCAATCATAAAGGTGCACCTCTCCTATGCTGAAAGGGGTTCAAATTATACACAAAAATATGTAAAAAACGCTATATATCTAATTGACTCGGTAAAAGATTATACGATGAATATATCGGCCGTTTAATGTGATGTAAAATTTCCATTCTCGTCCAGCTCCACAACTTGGTGTTATATGGCAAGATGAAAGACAAAATTAAACTCAGCGACATCCACAAGCCCGTATTTGACTCCAATCCTGCTTTAAGTCGCATTATTTTCTTGTAACGCACCTCCACCTCTAGGGGTGTTCCCTTCTGATTCCACAAGGGCTGAAATTTGTCACAGATAAAATCGGTTAAAAAACTATCAATATCTTTGATCCCTAAAAATATTTGTCTCAAATAACGACTTGTTTGAAAATTTCTACCCATGCTCCTGGGGGGACGTAGTCGTGCCTCCCCACACAGTTTGTCTCCTGGTCGCAAAGAACTTGTGTGCGAAATTTGGTGAAATTTGATCGACTGGTATAGATTTTTTTGCAGAACATACAAACTTTATGTATAGAAACTTTAAGCTTTACTTTAAGTCTTTATATGAATTGCATTTTTAACTCTTTAAAGTAACTTTTAATTAATTCAGCGAATAAATTTATTCTGACCGTTTATTTCATAATTTTCAAAATTTTAAATTCAAAGCAAGATCTTGTTCAATATATGTTTTTGATTCAAGAATGACTCACGTCGCTGCTTTATAATTGCAACAACTGACACGTATAAATACTTGGGGGACTAATGTGCTCAATAGTGAATATCCCGACAAATTCCATATTTGAACGTTAGCTAAGTTCATTCATCACACTTTAGTTTAACCAATTTCAATATTTTTGCTATGTGCCAACTGAAATATTTTTGGACATTCACTCTTTCGAATATCGACATACACCGAGCTCTGAACATGGTCAGTCTCATTAATTTTCTGATATTTTACGACCAACCTTTGAAAACAGATTTCATTCGTCATTGCGGTGCGGTTGGTACATTTCTTATCTCTCGTTAAATATTAGGTGTCTTATATACTCGTTAAAAACTTGGAGTTGCTGTATTTTCTAGTTCAAATCTTGTTCTCGTGTACAAAATTGTAACGAGTCTTTGAAAAAAAAGAGTTTCTAAAAATAGTGATATTTTTTCAGTATTAAGTATCTGTACGTGGATATAGAAATATTAAAACTTTGCTGTGAGGTCAATTAAATGTTCTTGGGCAGAAACTCTGTCTCAGTCACTGTCAAGTGAGATAAATTTCCGTGTTCCCCAAGGGCTCAGTGTTTCCAATTTCAGCTGATCCCTGACATCAACATTCATCAGCATATTAAGTCTTTTCAAGGTGGGCGCGAGTTCAAGACTTAAATAAGTAGCCCAAGGCAGAAGAAAACATTTTTCTGGGAATTGAGGATTACAATCGCTGTAGACGCTAAGAGTTCCTTTATTTCATGAATATATTTCCATTTTGGTATTGTGTAAAAAATCTATTGAAAGATCCAAATAACATTAAAAAATATTGAGGTATTGAATTTCATAAAAAAATTTCAAATTTCAAAAATGTAAAAACCTAAAAATGCATTTATCGTCTTTAACTAAACGTTTATCGCGATTGTATTACAGGTACGAATTTCTTTGCATGCGACCTTCTTGTGAAATCACAAGTCGCGTCTTAATTGCCAATTAAGAGACTTTAAAAATCGATAACGTTTGTGATTGCGTTAGCCTGTAATAAAAATATCAATATTTGCATGATTATTTGCTTTTTTCGATTCCCATATTTCTTCGAACTGTCATGAAAAATTTATAATAGCGTATATGTGACATTTTCTCGTTTGAATAGAAATTATATTTTAGTTTATTTAATATTACGGTACTTCACTGACAGTAAACTGAATAACTGCTCCGCAGTTGAAAATTAATTTTTGTCTATGTTTCCTAATAACGTAAGTTTTGCAGTTCGGGAAAGGTCTGCGTAAATGTAAGCACTATATTTAAACGAAGTCGTAAAGATTACATATTTTCTCTAAAACTGCACGAGTCTACTGGTTTGTTTCTTCATTCGTTTTTTCTTTAAGATGTTTTCCGAGATTAAAAATACTGCATATTGTAGTTGTACTTATTTTTTCACTTTGAGAAATAATCTCATATAACTGAATGCCTAATGAGGAATTATTGAGAATGTAGAATTATATCAGTGAATTGCTCTTTTTGAAGATAATAATTACACCCATTCATTACTTCAAAGAAAAGATTTTCCATTAATTGCTTCTAATGATGTCTTAGCAAAATCTTTTGAAACTATAACAAAATGACATCATAACAGCATCGTGTTCATCACCAACACTTCAGAATGGACGAAGCAGGTCGCCTTGTTATAGGATGAAATTACCCAAAAAGAGGTAATTTGTGTTCATGGATGAAAGGTTTTATATATCACTATTTGTGTTCATTTGCATTTATTTTCCCCTGTTAGCCTTCTTTTTAGTATTGTCATATCAGTACAAAATGAGATTCGAAATTTTTTTGGTGGTGTGGTTAATTAATTGAGGGGGTTGGTCAAGTCTTATATTATACTAACAAATACGATTGACCAGAATAATGCAATACCATCCTGATGACTTATAAAGCTATCTACGTATAAGTTGAAATTATTTGTATCCTCTTTAGGGTAAGCTGATAATGAGCTCCGTCCTTCCCCCTTGCTTTATCGTTTTTACATTCATCATAACTTGCTACCAACGTTCGATGAGAGCAAATTAATCCGCAGCCTACATAAATTACTAAATCTTATCCCAAGGACTTGAGCAACTTCCCAATGTTGTTCTGACATACCGGCTGGAGAAAGACGCTGGAGAAATAGTGATATATAAGACGTGTGAATGTGAAGGTATCGGATTCTTTAGCACTAATATACTTTAAATAACGATTTTCTGGTTGTATTTATGCTATAAATCGCAAATTGCAATTTATCGAACGTCGAGATCAGGTAAAACGTTTTTAAGAATTATTAAAAATATATATGTGTGTGTGTATCTGAAAATATAAATATATATATATATATATTGTAATGCCAATTAATTAACACATTAATTGTAAATTTTATAATCTATCAGAGTATTGTTTTCTTTGTCGGAAGAAGCACTGCGCGCTCAAAATTGCGAGGCAGTATTCAGTTGGGTGGACGGTTTGGTCAACTACAGGTCGCATTAAAATATAGAGGAGCCAGTTGGATGGAAAGTGTGGTCAAGTACAGGTCGTACTGAAATATGCGCGATATTCTTTTGAAAAGTAAAGTTAAGTAGAAGCAGACAGACACAATAGAAATTGGTCAAGTTGAAATAGACGAGACCAGTTCAAATATTAAACGGAAACTTGCAAAGAAATAACGAGGATTATCAACCAACAGAGGTGATTGGGCCATGAACGTTTCGCTAAAAGGCAAAACATTTACGCAAGCAGAACTATAAAAACCTGCTAAGCTGGGCAGCCGTGAGTAACTCAACCGAGGGAGGGAGAGACGAAGAAGAGGTTCCTGGTTCCTGATTTAAAACTAAAAATATTAATTAGAATCTGTGAGTTTGAGTAGAATCTGTGCAAAAACCCGCCATATTGCTTCGTAAGTCAAAAGTATCCTGGAATGCAGCCGTGAGTACCAATATAAAATAAATAATTACGTAAACCGGGTTAAAAGATAGATGTCAGATATCGTTCTTTTCCTTTGATAAAATTTGTTAAGTAGAATCCATCTTTTAGTATAATTTCATCGACAAGTAAATTTCGTCTTTGTTAATTAACGAGTAAATCTTTTATTGAAATTTGTGTTGATAGGATTTCTAAATAAATGATTAGCCGTTATCAAACCCAGTAATGACCCTGAGATAAGTTCTATTTGTAATTATTTGTGTAATTGTTTTAAATATTTGCTAATAAAAATTTGTTCGTTTTAAAGTTTATAACTTTTCATTTAAAAGGCCTTTCTTTTTTGTATATTACATAATGGCTTCCACAACGTGTGGCACGAATAAATCCAAATTCATTAAATTAAATTAAATGTTATTAAATTAGATTATTACAATATACATATATACATATATATATATATTATCATAGAACTGAAAAAGATCCTCTATTTGTATTGAGAACGCTATAATCTTAAACCCATAAACTTCACCCTCTATCAGCAAACTCTTTTTTGCACAGGACGGTTTGGAGATTCAAGTAAAATTTTACTATGTAGTTTGTATTTCGTTACAGGTTAAATGCTTCAAAAACTATTATCATTGTTATCATCATTTACACGTTTATGAAGTCTCCGTACTCGTCATTTTTTAGTATTACATCTTAAATTGATGAAATTTGACTTCTATTGTTTTCCCGTTGATCAACACAAAACTTAAATACATCATTTACGTTCTGATGATGCAGACTTAAGAGAAAGAAACGGAATATGCATTACAGCTTCCGAATTCCTTATTTATCTTCCAAGTTTGATGACTCCAAGAAAGGCAAACTTTTTTAAGTTAGCACAGACTGATTCGTCACGGTTCTCCATCTTTTTCAGGTGCTGCTGTATCCACTTCAAAGGAAAATACTTATGGTCATATTCTTTGTCTATCTATAGTATTATTACTTCTCATATTGTCTTCAAAAATATAAAATCTCTGAAACCATTGTGTTGCTACTAACTCACTATAGCTGATTTCTATCACAATGTTTGTTGGTTCTTGTCGGTTTCCCATTAGGCATGAGAGAACTTCGTCGTAGTTTAAGATTTTGTTTCTTTAGCTTACTTTGATTTGTTTATGAGCAGAATTTTTCTTCCGCTACAGATGTATATATATAAATTTTCTGATTTCGCTTTTGAAGAATAATAATAGTGTAATCGATTTGTGATTTAATTGATATTCCCATAAAATGGAATATTTCATTCTTTTTTCATTATTTCATGAGCTGTTAAAATTTAAGAACATGGAAATTTTGATGACAAGTTATCTGTGGACTATTAAACAATAAGTTTGTAATGGATAAATTTCAAGTCGTATGTAATAGATTAATTATTTGTAAATATTGAATTTAACTAATTGAATAGCTACAACTATTTATAATAACAATTAATTTATCTGTTCCTTTCCAAGTTTCAGTGGTTCTAACTACAACCCAAATATCAAGACAATTTTATTTCTACATAGAAATTTCAAATGATAAAAAATTAATAATGGTAAGCTCGTTTATGGCTAAGTATCCACAGTTAACCCTTGGCTACCTTCCTCTACCCTTCCGCATCCCCCATTTCAAATCCCTTTCCTATGCTATAAGAGGGGAGTTGCAACTATGTGGATTGCCCTATACATAGCCTGTCTACATCTACAAAAAAAAAACACTATTTTAACTGGGCGCCGTTTTAATTAAGAAATCGGGATAATATGCGATACCTAAACTGGAGCAGCTGATCAACTGCTACTTGTGGATACAGCTAGTTGTTACATTAATGATTATTTTCATTTATTAAAAGGATTCATATCAAAGTAAGTGACAAATGTTTGATAAGTTACTACTAATTATATTGTCTTCAAAAATTGTCCTGATTTTTTCTTCAAATGTGTTACTAGCGAATCCTGTTCACCAAAAAGCCAGAAAAATACTCGCACTAGTTCATAAAACAATCTATTGATGATAATCTATCAGATGCTAATATTTTACCGTATCAGTGACTTTAATAAGGCAGGCCGTATCAACCATGCATTATTTACCATCTCCTTGAATGATGTCCATGCGACCTGTTCATATCTTCACCAGACTGCTTTCAGTTGAGGTCATCTCTTGGTTATAAACGCAATAGTGTTTGCAGGTAAGGACCGAATAGGCTGGATGTTGAATGCAGACGATGATATTCATGTTCGTGCGACTAAGAAATAATGTTCATTCCGCCAGTTAGGGAGTAAAATAAAAATATGTAATTTTGAATACGAGGTATAGCAAAGGTTTGCTTACATTCAGCTTCTTATTTTTATGAGGATTACTGAACAGGATCTTACAATTTTAACAAATCGTTTTTCTAGAAGCGTTAGTGATGGGCCTCCTCCATAACTCTAGTTGACTTCAAGCTGACTTAAAATTGACATTGAGGAAATGTTAAGTGTTGACATTATTCTGACAGATAATTGTGGGAAAGAGATCCGTGTCCTTCATCCTGGCTTCGTGTATTCTACTAGTCTCTGTCGTCATCTTAGGATCCTGAATTTCTACTATTACGGATTAATGAACCTGGCTACGCTGAAGTTATGTCAGATTTCAGGTTTTCTGATCATCTTCACAATACGCAGTTTTTATTTCCTCGAAGTTGTTCCTCTAAAATTAAACGTAGATAAAACACGTGTAAACTGTAGATCTTTTACATGTTTTCTCTTTTTATTAGATACATTAAAACTTAAAAATAGTGGCCTGTTTAGAAAAATAATGAACAATCATTGTAATGTTTCGACCCTGTCCAAAAAAATTTGTAATAATTTATACGTTAAAGTAAATGGAGTGCGCGTGTGTTTTGGATCAAGAAGCCAGCGCTTGATAAACGGACAAGCGGAATATCAGGTTGGAAAATATTCATTGGACGAGGAAACGGAAATAATG
Organism: Zhengitettix transpicula; assembly: GCA_037074705.1. Classification (NCBI taxonomy): domain Eukaryota; kingdom Metazoa; phylum Arthropoda; class Insecta; order Orthoptera; family Tetrigidae; genus Zhengitettix; species Zhengitettix transpicula. Next base: position 41,575,151 of record CM073592.1, on the reverse strand, counting down.
CTGGCTGTTGAACAAAGGAAGTCAAGAGTCTCAGAAACATGTAAAACACAAGATATCGCACCGCGTTGACCGCTGGAATTTTGTTGTAACAGGGAGTTGGAAGAACACATGTAATGGCGTCAATAGTTCGTAGAATCTAATTGATTGGATAATTTAGCTGACGGAGTGCGTGACCCAACAAAAAAGAAAAACGTTGATAGAAAGCAACTACAAAAGGAGAAAGGCTGCATCAGAAATGAACTAAATAACAGCCCGACAAATGATCATTGGTCGAACGTGAACGTGAAAGTCCAGGTTCAACGGTCATGAAGAAAGTGGTAGAAGTCGGTAATGTTCACTTCGGAGACAGCTGGAGATCTGCATCGATGAAGCCAGCTGAATCTGATTCGTCCAAATAATAAGTCAACAGCAAGTGTCTGACCAAATATTCTTCTAAAACAATCATATTAAATAAGAAATTGGCCTATTACTCCATATCAATGAAAGCTCAAATAATTTGTCACGCGGAATTGAACCCTGTAACTAATCCCTCACACGTTTCGCTCATAGTGTCGTTCACACTTTTATTGTGTACGTTGTGACATTTATGTAGTTTATGTTACTGTAACAGTCTCGATATTCTATGCCATATGAGAATAGTCGCTTAGCTTTCGTCCTCTTACTATTAGCGCAATGCCACTAACTTTAACCGGTGAAATATTTGGTTCAAAACAAATCTCTATCCACGCGAATTCTTTGTCAAAAAAATCTTTTAAAAAAACATGATTCAATAGCGTGTATCAAAATCAATTACTGTTGGTTTCAGCAGAACAGAGAAAACCTTCACTTTATGGTATTCGAATGCATTTTAAGCCTAACATATATTTACTTGCGAATTTTTCATACAGCAAATTTTCCATTTAATATCAGAGAATTGCGTCCGTATACTTGAAATAATGCATTGTAACAACATTAATTAAGTACATAATTATTTCCTAGTACTTAATAATAAATTCGTTCATTTTGATTTCGGAAGTATGCAACGATATAAAATAATCGAACTAATGTACCTCCAATTAAAATAAAGTCGGTACGTTGGATGCTATTTTTCGCTTATCTATCACGAAAACACTGCATATGCAGATTAGAACTGTTAAGCAATGACCGAATTATCTGTTACCGATAACAGCGGAAGGGTTAACATCAATTCGGGAAACAGGTACAGTTACAGAAAAATATCTGGGACTTCTTTCAATAAATAATCTATTATTTTCATTTAAATAGACTTACACTAGAACTTGTAAATACAGACGTGAAATCAAAGTTCACAGAATCCTTTAAAAAATAACGTGAAAATATTACATGAATGCCCCAAAGTTTTTAGTAATGACGACTCGGTCTTCTTTAAAACTCCAAATTTCTGCGAGCCACTCGTTGTTTGCTGCCTAAATTCGGGTTTTTAAGACGTAAAAATTGACAAATTCACCGATAACATTGTACTTACGATTTATTTGCTAGTTTTATTTAACGCCATTTCGTATTCGCACTCCTGTGCGTGCATATGGACGCCGAAACGTTTTTCTTGATATCAAAATAATTGACTTCAGTAGTATTCGATTATTTAACTTAAGCACTGCTACACATTTAAAATCAATTCAGGGTTATCCAAAAAACCAGTAGTTTTGATTACGTGTTACCTGAATTTTTCGTCTTCGTCTTACGGTGATGTTCCTGATTTTAAAATTAATTCCAAAAGCGTCATAATTTTATTTTAAGTCCGAATTCAAGAAGATATAATGCCGCTGATATATTGGGAAACATTTAACACTTTTTTTTTCAATTATGTTGACATGTACTTTTTTTTTCATTCATGACAAGCTGATGAAGAATCTTATGTGTTTATACGTTTCAGGCGCCGTTTTGAGAGACTATGCCTTGGAACGACGCTACAAAGAAAATCCTCTGGAGTTTGGTGTCTGAGGTAGGTAAGAACCGGAGATCTTATACAAATGAGACGGTATTCACTCTCGAGAAATTCAATAATGTATACAATAGCATATTTGAAAATATTCTCATATGCGTATACAATACGTATTAGAATTTTGAGATTTTTTTAACAAGTTGTAAGGCTCCATGAACCATGTTGAGGTCTTATATACTGACGACAAGAACTTCGTATTTCAAATTTCCGTTAATTCACCGAAGGTAATATCCCATCAATTTATTTACCATAAATTCTGGCGAACCAATATAGCCAAGAAGATACCTAATAAATCAATGGGATAAGGCTGAGCTATATAGAGTTCGGTTCGAGATAAATGCTATTATTTTACAGATTAAAAAATTAAATTATCGAAAGCTCTTATTAAAATAAATAAAACTGATTGGAGGCTGGTAAATGTTTTTTTAATCACGAATATTTAAAATTATTATAACAGCCCAATTACATTCTTACGGATATCCCAACAATTTATTAACTTAAACAAATTCATCAGACTACCATTAATCAATAAAGAAGTTTCGCGTGCGCTTCAAAATGAATTTTTAAACAATTATTTTTAAATGGTTCATGCAACGTGACTTCTAGTTAGCATTAAATATTACTTTCCGTGTCTTGTTTCCGAATAATATAAAATTAATTTTTATAAATATAAAATTTTTCACAGATTGAGAGACTAATGGAACCATCTCAATTAAAATACGCCTGGCTATGTCAGAGGAAGAGATTAAGACTGCGGGATATAGAGACGTTGCAAGTTATCGTCGCTAAGGTACCGTGGAAACAGTTTAAGACATATTTGTAATTATTTACATGAGTAAATTTTTAACTTGGCTATGATTCGGAAGACTTCGACAGGTCACCCGAGAACGTTTCGATTTCGATGGCGAGTTTGGCAACTACGCTATCTCTATCGTAGAGGACTTCAAATTAATGGACGGAATTGAATATTTGTCAAGTACATACATATTGTGATAACAAAATTAAGTATAAATGGGATCTCTAACTATAATAGGAACCCACAGTGAAATAAACCATTTTTTTAAAAAAATTACTAAATATTAACCATTAACATGGTTTATAAGCTGTCCTAATAAGTATTCCTTTCTGTCTGACTGCAACGTCAAAAACTTTTTCCAATCCGCTTCTATCGCACACTGCCTTTTCTTCAAAGATTTCAACATTACCACATTGCCGACAATAATATCGTCTGAAACACTCCACGTTCTTACGCAATGCTGACTGTTTCCTACAATACCAGGGCCACAATAGTACGCTGACAATACAAATATTAAATAATTTATAAAATCCTTTCATTATTGGTGATCATTAATATATGTATATATAAAAAATTTATCCACTGGTTAACCGTCCATAACTTGCAAACTAATTGACGGAGTTGTCTCATTTTTGGTGAAAGTGTAGCTCTTCAAGTCCAACTTAAAGATATCACTGTAGGTGTTCGAAATGGTCACCATTAACATCCACACACAAACGATGTCGCCGAACTGCAGCACGAACTACTGATAGCAACGTGTTCAGTTGGATATTTGCACATTAAAGTACGATGGATTCTCCAAGTTCATCCAATGTGCGCGGCTTTTGTCGATAAACGACGTCCTTTAGTGTTCCCCACAGGTAAAAGTCCAGAGGGAACGTGGTGGATACCCTACAGCACCTCTACGGCCTATCCATCTTCCTGGTAGATTTTCGTCGAGATATGCCCTAACACGATTGTGGTAGTGGGCTGGGGCACCATCTTGTTGAAAGTAAAATCTTTCGTCTCCATACAAGTCTTGGATGGCAGGTAAAAGAGATGTTTGAAGCTTCTGAAGGTACAACTCACCGGTAACTGTACCGTCAAAGAAGAATGGCCCCGGTAAGACAACCCACACTACACATTTACTCCTGGCTTTGTCTACATGGACGTTTGGATTTTCGGCGGCCCAGTAGATGCAATTGTGGCGATTTACTGTACCATTGAGTTTGAACTGTGCCTCATCAGACCACACTATCATCTCCGCAAGCTCTTCATCGTTGCGCACCATGTTATTAAACCACTCGCTGTACTCCATCTGAATCGTCCTCGTTCATTGCGTGTACCAATCTTGGGATGTAGCACTTCCACTTTGCTGAACACTTGAGCGACTTATTCCAGTTTCACGGACACACAGACTTCTGTGGTGAGCGGGTGAATTGTAACACAAGATGGGACTTGTTACTGTTACGTGTCGTCCAGATCGTTGTACATCTTTAACACAGCATTCGGCTTCAAATTTGTCTCGAATGCGACGAATCGTTAAACGTGTCGGTGGCTCTCTTTGACACACATTTCGCCATTGCCGTTGAACCTCATTGATGTTTTCGTACTTAAAATACCACTTTAAAACAGACTTCCTTTCATCAAATGTAAGCCTTACGCCAGCCATGTTTACTCGAGTAACAGGGAACAACTAACAATAAAACACTAACTACCTGGCGACTGTACTCTGACAAAAAAAACGCAATGCAACGTTTATGTGGCGATTGGCGGAACTACAAACTATTACACTACCAAAAAAGAGACAACTTCGTTAATAAGTTTGCAAGTTATGGACTGTTAACCAGTGGATACATTTTTTTGGGCCCCTCTGTATATTATATCTCGCACTGAGAGTGATATTTATTAGACATAGATTCATTCCTTGTATTCGTGATTCAATCTCAATTGACAAGCCCAATAATCATTTCCTTTTATTTTTTATTCCGCGTTTCAAATTTGTTACTAATTGTTTATGTCGATTTTAAGTGTTTACATTGTTAATAAGAGTAACAGAGGTACTTTCGCATTTATTTCCAAGGAAGTTTAGACTCACCATTTCGAATAATAAAAATTAATGTTGTGAAATTTGAGGAGATAGATGCGTGATTTGGCGAGAGCCTGTCCCGATATTTTCTCATACTTTTATTTTTACTTAACACTTTATTTCTTCCTCCTCATTCTCTGAGCGTCAAATATAATCTCTGTCCTGTTCTCTTCCTACGTCACTTAATATTGCTTGTCGCTTTCATTGTTATTCACTGCTTAGAACACGATGATTTGGTTATTTTCCATTTCCAAAAACTCGTAGAACCAACCGGGAGGTCTTGTAGGACTTCCGGGGCAGTTCACGTGACTGGGACGAAACTAGTGACATCTATTCTTAGATATTATGGTCGGCTTTTCTATTATCTAGGTCGGTTTAAGAATAAAAGAAGTTGAAAATGAAATAGTCAGGTAGAGAAACGGCTATGATAGAAGAAATTGGCCAGAGACTGAACTGAACCGAGTAGATCATGTGCATTGCGCAAATAATTGAAATTTTATTTTTCAGATGGACTGAAACATACTTGTGTGTTCAATCGCCTGAGATACAGGAGTTTAAAATAAGGAACACTTTCATGTTATCATAATGATGGATTCGGAACGCATTTCGGTAATTTTGAGTCGATTTCCTGTCCTCTTATTTTGTTTTGTGTTGCAGCTATCAACAGAGGCACTTCTTGAGACCGTACAGAGCCTCAGAAGTACTCTAGTGCCTCCTTGTGAGCCTGATCAAGTGTTTCCTCTTCTCTTCAAGTTGCTATCGCTCCAATTACAGGCTGAAACCAACAATTTGGCTGTCCAGACGTAAGTTATACTTCCACCTCGTTGAATAATATTCAACGCTTAACTGTTCGGATGTTTACCTTGATCAAAGGGACTTCAGTTTACACCGTTAATTGAAAACAACGGCTACGTAGAAAATGAATATTTTTTAAAATAACTAGTTTTAATTTATTTGTACATTTATTTAAAAGTTTGTTTCAAATTAACGCACAATCTTCGATTTTGTCGGTATGGCAATTAATATTATTCACAGTTGTTCGTATTACACCATTAATTTATACTATGATAAACTGCACTTTCTCCCTTTCACAAACCATTAATAATCTCCAATCTCCTTGACAAATATGGTAAACAAGCTTACATTTGTCACGCATTGTTTTCGAATACAACACAGAAAAACTCAACGCCACCAAGAGCTTGTAGTTCCACTAAAAATAATCAAGTGAAGCTGAATACCCGTCTTTGAAAAAATAAAACAATGTCCTTGAGATTGGGTGTAAAATGTATTGCACTTAAATCATTCAAGAATATCGATATTAGATTTCTTACTTTGAGAACCAAAGTGTTGGACGGATGATGTCCCTGAGTTAAAGGAATTAATTATGATTAGTATCATTCATCCCAACGATAGCTTCCGGTATAACGAAACAAAACACTCACGTTGTAATGAAAAATTTTAATAATAAATGGATTAAATATCCAAAAATAATTAGTGAATACGTTTTGGTCTTAATTTAAGCCCAATTTTTTGCGTCAGCAAAAATAAGCATTACAGTACATAACAAAAAAATTAACGTCCGTTAATAATAGACAAAAGGCAAAAGATATGAAAAAAGATCATAAACATTATGAAAATTTCTCAGTATGAAAAAGAAAGTTCGCAATAGGCAATTAGTAGAAAGAATTGTAACTACAAATAATACTAAAAATTCCCGGGACAATACTTAAACGTTGTAGCAAGGATTTGCACTTAATGAAGTGAAACTCTGCAAAATTCTGGGTAATAAATCTGCAGGTGACTTTCTACTATGAAAGAATAAACCATACGACCGACGACTGTCTCAGAAATAACCGGGTGAATTTTAAAATCCCTGTTTCTAACGATTTCTTTACGGACATGAGTATATTTTTCTAAGAAGTTTCTCCATTCAGTTGGATACGAAAATAAAATTTTTGACATAAAAGAAATTATGTGGCGTATATAAAAGACAGTTAAGTTTTTAACCAATTGGTAGACCTTTTCAAGTAATGAACACAGTTTCTTTTATGACAGTTGGAACAGACAAATGATGAACAATGTAAAATTGTTAACAATTTTATTTCCTCAGTTATTTTCGTCATTAATTTCTATTTAATCCTGATTGACTGCCACCCTACACTACACGTCACTAATTAACGACTTTCTAACCCCAAATTATAATGCTACAACTGTACCTGATTGTTATAATTGTTTCAAAGTCATTTATATTTTCAAAATAACTATAGTATTCGTACAATATTATTCATAATACCAGTGAAAGGTTATTTTGAATATAAACATTTAAGGAGTGACGTTTCGAAGACCTGTTCCATACTGCGAAAATCTTCAGCACTCCTGTATGTGATTGAACCAATGGACCTAGAAGACTCAACAATGTATTTTGCTAATTTTCGTAATTTCAACATATACTGAACAGTAAAAAACAAAAAAACTATTCTCATGTGCTGTTGAGAGGAAAGAAAATAGGATAGTTGTGATCAACGTCCTAAACTTGGACATTATCAGTATTCTATTTATAGTACAAAAAATACGTAACACTAATCAAGCATAAACCAACAGATATTAGTTAAAGTGTAGAGGTTGTAGAATGTTGAGCCAAGTCGTAGACGATCTATTAAAACCTTTTTCAACATTTGATTTTTTTAAAAAAATACCCAACTGTAACAGACATTATTTGGGAAGTCGATAAATTTGATAGTCAAATCGATATATCTCTACATCTATGTGCTTCTCGATATCGATTTGTTGTTGCACACCATTATCGGAATTAGAAAAATATATTTCAAGATAACTTCGACTTTATAATAAACGAAATGCAATTTGCATGTAGGTACCGTCATAGAAGTACCGACCCATGGAACATTAAAATTGATTTTCATTGTGATTACTTCGGGGAGAACACTAATAACAACAAACATAAAAGATTCAAATATAGTAACGATTGAGTAATTATAAGCTATTATAATGCAAATTTGGCGTGTTTGAACGTTAGTGTTAGATGAATTCACCGTATTTGTAGCTACAGTATGTATATTTGCAGAATTTATTAAACGGTTACCGATATCACTCAAAATATTCATGTCGTTTTTGTATGAACACCAAGTGATTTTAAAACTCGGGTCGTGTGACATTTTCATAGCTGTACATAATTTAACCTTATTAAATGCCAGGGGATACAAAGCGTTTCGCGAATTACGTTTACTTACAAAATTTGCATGTTTCCATTTAGTGAAATATTTCGTCAATATTATGACATTAATATCAATTATATAATTAAAAAACCTTTTTTAGACACGGTAAATTCTAATTTTATTTTATGAATTATCGAATTTTAACAGGGTCATAATTATCAAACACATTTAAAATTAGAGATCGAAACTTTATTATTTATTGGGTTAAAAAACGAATTATTTTATAACTTATTTTTGCATTACTTTACGTCAAATGAGTTATAAAAAATTTGTCGGGTAATAAATTTTCCTTAATGCCTACTAGGAATAGCATATGATTATAATTGGTATTTGGTACGTACTTTTTGTTTTATTTTATTTACATATCAGATAGATATTTTATATCATTGCAGTACTTCTCAATATCGCCTCCCTCGTTTCTAAAATTTACTTTATTTCTGTTTCTGCTGATATAAACGCATTCTCAATAATATATAAATACTTTTTTTTTCTTTCCTGTATATAGGGTACCCAATAAATACTTAAAATTTGTTACGTAGGCAGCCTTTCAAATGTTTCAAATGTTTGATGATTATGGCCAATTAAAGGTAGAAATACCCTAAACATAAACATGTAGTAGAATTAGTAACTGATAAAGGTTTCAATTTACAGAAACGATCCCATCTTTACTGAAACTGATTATTTTGCAAACTAAGCGACATTTTATACTTACGCGTGCACACTTGCGCATTTATACTACTTTTCCAATTTAGTCAGTCGTATTTGAGCGTGCAAACTTTGTACCACAGCAAAGATGTATACAGTATTGACGCTGTTATAGCCCATAGTAGTTTACTGTCATCCGTGAAAAAGTAATGACATGCCAACAATTACGATAAAGGCGATCGGCTGCCTACGTAACAAATTTTAATTACAAACATTTTTTGTTACTAAATACATAAATACATCCCAACAAACTAAGCCTGGTGTTTATAAATTCAGTAATGGCATACTGGAAACCCTCATTATGTAGATCAAGCCTTAAAAATATTATTCCAGGCCAAAATATATTTTGACGAACAGGTATTTTTGTCCAAATAAACATTGAATAGAGACCGTGTAACATTCGTAGGGAAAAGTCAAAATAAATTTTCCAGGTAACATTATTTTTCTGCTTTTATTAATACAAATTAAAGGTTCATTTTAAAATATTTTATTCAATATAATGCCGTTTCATTACATTTCATCAGGAAAATAAAAGACGTTAATTTATTTCCATTAAGTGTTCTAAATTAATTTTCTTTAGATGTTCAAGATATTTATTCCGAGATAATTTACTGCTTCATAGCTCTTTGCAGAAAATATTTTGCTATTAAGTTTGAATCACTTCAGCTAAATTCGATCCATATTAATGGCTCAAGGAAGGGTTAGTTACGAGATTAAATTCGACTGTTATATCTACGAAGCTTCACATACCAAAGTTATTTTTAATAAAAAAAATTAATGTTTCATTTCTTGATCATTTTTTCAGAGTTTCATCAGCTCGAAAGAAGAGGCTGCATGAGTGGAAAGGAAGGGAAAAATTGGCACGTCTAATAAACATTTTACCTTTGTTGATGCCTCGGCACATTATTCAAGACAACGGAGTTAAAGGTATCAAACAGCACTGAAGTTAAATCACTTCAGACCTGTAATATTTGTTTCTGAAATAAATAACTAATTTCAATTTTTTATTTTGGAGAGAACAAGAAATACAAATCACAGAAACATTTTACTCTATGCAATTTGCTTCATCTTACTCATGAGAATCGTTACCCGTTCCTGGAACGCACCTGAAATAAAAAATAAAGCACTCATATTAAGCTAAAAGAAATTAAGTTTTATAGAAAAAAAATGTTTTACCGTGTTTCAAAGCTAAATTTCATCACTAGTATTGAAAGAAATTAAGTTTTATAGAAAAAAAATGTTTTATCGTGTTTCAAAGCTAAATTTCATCACTAGTATTGAAAAAGTCATTAACTCACAGAAAATTACTTTGATACGTATCCACTTTTGATTGTAAAAACCATTCATCTGCATTTCATTTCAAATCGAAGTTATTTAATCAATTACTTGAATTATTTGTCAGTCTACTGCCCACAATGAGCTCAATTTTCAGCAAATTAATAACAGGATCGAGCTTCTCACGAAATTTAAACAAAAAATACTGCAATTCAAATCTTGTAGCCACTTGTGAAAATATTTTGTTAACAAATCAGAACTGTTCAGAGCCGTTGACATAAGGGAGAAATTTGAAATGAATCCAGCGGCAATCAATAAGGTATTTTCTGAAATATTTACACTAGGTGTTGGTGTTGACAATAACTATATATTTTTACTGACAATATGTCGGAAAGTAATTCTTAAACACCCTTAATTGGTGTACCATTTTCCTTCACGGTGTTGTGAATTATAATAAAATAAAGTGGACCGTTTACAGGTTCGTTAGGACTGAGCCGATGTAATTTCAACGTTAAGTTCTGGATTTATTTTAAATCAAATATAACAATACGAACAATCGAGACGACCATTATGATCATGGCTAGATTTCATTTAAGATAATTATTTTAGAAGTCATAATTTTTATAGGCTTTACGCCACCAGTAAAACTTATCAAGGTCGTTACCTGCACGAGGCGCGGTCGACGTGAAGTCCTGTGGAGCAGCCCAGATGGTTTGAGCAGTGACATCGACACTTGGAATGATCCCAATGGTGTGGAGATTCACACAAGGACATCTCCTGCTCGTTGGTGCAAACACAGCGACAGTCGTGCTTTCGGTACACCTGACCTTCTGCACAGTCTCCTGCCTGCACCTGCAAACATATATACCAGTAACTATCATTCATAAAAAGTTTATTTTAAAAAAAGGAACATCTTAGCTGAAAATTCAGATTCAACAAAAGTTCTGACTCGTCGAAATGGTAAGTCATTCCAAAGAAAATGTTTCAAACATTTATCTACTATGTAGTTGCTAGCAAACGATTGTTAATTTAACGAATTTATAGACCATAACAGCCTTGGGAATGATTCTACACATCTATTAATCGCAAGTTAATGTACAGATTACATCTGTCGTTATGTTGGTCGTTCAGCGGTTGACGAAACTGGTCGCCTTTTTGGTGGGCCGAATGAGCCAAAACTTTTATTCAATTATAGAGTATTATTTAACGTGATATAAAATATGACAGGATAGCTTATTACTATTACAAAATACAATATAGATTGTCACTGACAGGCGCCCAACTATCACCTTCTGAAAGACAATGATACAGCGTCCTATACTCTATCTTCCAAATGGAATTTCTACGGTGTTTTTCTAAATCAACAAGATCTGTCTAAACCACCGTAAGAAAAATCCCGGAAGAAGGAACTGTCGATATAGCGAAATACTCGATCCGATCAAAATTCTTTGAACACCTCATGTATTAACAGTATTACATAACATGACGCTATTATCATACGTTACAAAATTCTCGACAAAGAAATTATACTCTATTTTATTGGAACAAGAATCTACATAAATACATAGGGCTAAAGGCGGGTCAAGCAGTACCAGGTTACGCCATACCGTCCCCGACCAAATTATAAATATATATATCCCTTCATTTTTTGAATTTATTTATTCATATATTTATAATTTAGCACTGAAATTCAGCCGTGCATTTCATAGTAAACACGAAAAATGTAGTAATACATACATTAATATGCATTGGCTTGTAGGGAGTCTGACGTCAGTGGTGCTACTAAACTCCTCATGTTTCACTTATCGATATTCTTCATGCTGACAATTCATAACGTAAAAAAACTATCCCGATTCCAAAACTATTACTTTAAATTCATAATTTATGTTATGGAAATCAGCATTTCTAATCTCGAAAAATATTAATAAATTTTAGTTTTTTAATGTAATAGTTCTTCCGATAGTGGTTGCAAGGAAATATAGACAAATTTTGGACTGAGGACAATCTCATTCATCTCTATCCCCTTGTGGCCGTGAGGAGGAAATCGCAATTTTAAAGTAATTTTTTAAACAAACTGTTAATCGATAATGGAACAAAAATATTTGTTATTATTGAAAAAGTAAACGGATCGCCTAGAAGGACGTGACGACGTCATTGTGATATAGAGAACACGCAATATTCCGAAATAAAAGTTGTAGACAGGCTATATATAGGGTAATCGACACAGTGGCCACTCCCCTCATAGCATAGGAAATGGGGGATGCGTAAAATTAAAGGATAAAGGCCGAGGGTTAACTAAGACCCTCATGCTGTAGTTTTAAGGATCCTACCCCGCAATTCGCCTAAAACTGATGCGGGGAAAGCCCTCAAATAACCTGCATCAAGTAGGTCGGGCATTTGGTACTTGTCCCACGTCCTTCCGACGACGGAAGAGATGTTTTCTGTGGGGTCGCAGGATTGCCTTCTCCGTGTCTCGACCGTTTTAGGCGGCAGCTGGCCGACTATTCCAACAGGAATAGCAGTAACTCGTACCGTATGCCCAAGGTCTGCCACCCCGGAACATACACCTCTCAAAAATATCCGAGATGCCTCAGCTCGGGGGAACCTTAGTTCACAAACAAGGCGAGAAAAGTGATTTTCTTCATTCAGCACTTAATGTACGTCTCAACTCCAAAGAGTTTATTTGGTCTCATAGGAATTGTAAGGGTTTTCATATACCTCCATAAGAAATATCTGTGAGTCATTCTTAAGGGGTCATAAAATCTCTAATATTGTCTATAAATGAAGGATTTTTTTATTTGGCCATTTACTCAAACTTTAGTAATAACGAAGTAAAAGAGATCAACCTAATCTGATTACCATTCATACAACATCAGAAAATTTTAAAAGACTATACGGAGAAATTAAAGTCAGTTTTTTTTATTTGTGGTAAAAACATTAATATGAAGTTCAATGAAAGAGATTTAGAACGATTTTAAGTGTTTTATCAAAATGCACAAAAAACTTTTGATTACAAGCAAATTTAAAAATAGAGCGATTTAAAAAAATTAATTTTCTCAATAATTCTGGACGATCCGGGATATTGAACATCCACACGGATTACGTCACTGCACATTCAAAATTAGGATTCACAAAAACACTAACTCCATAGGAGCACCATTCAGGTAGAGGAAGGATGCTAAAAATCATAATTTAATTTACAGTCCCATATTTGTTGTCTTATGTAATGCGGTCAACTCATCTTGTCTCGAAATATTTACTGCATCAACCACCAAGGATTAACAAGATGTAAGGCTTAATAAAACGAATATTTTATGGAAAGGAAGACAAATTTGAATAAAGAATGGGCTTATGATTTGTTCTCATTTAACAAATATATTTCGTCGAATAATTTATTGCATCTGTACGGATCCTTGGTAATGGGTAGAAAAGTTTAAGCATTAGCACCGATGACGTCACTGCAAATTGATCTATACTCGAGTTGGAATATAGTTAATTTCAATATCTGCTATCTCACAATTATTTCGAGCACATAATTGTTTTGACATTACTGTTTGTAATTAACTAGCAAAACAATTTTTTTATATTTTCAATGATTTTATACCAAACTTAAATATTCCAGTATTTACTTTTTACTAAAGCATTTACAAAAAAAAATCAATATTTATAGCGTATGCAATAATCCAATAAAAAATCATATATACGTGACGTAGTATTCCGCGCAGAGAAATTAAAATGATTATAACCCGCGTAAATTAAATGTTGTAAAACTTAATAATTTATATAAACACATAAAGTGTACTGAGTGTATAATATTACAATTTTGTTCGTTCTCACCTTACACTTGCAGTCACATTCAACGTGTTCTTCAACTGGAACCTTCTTCACCGCTATCTTAGACGTGGTTACATCCGCTTCTCTATCCATGATTATGATCTGTTACAAAAATTTTATATCAATTTTAAATATATATTTTTTTATAATTCAAGCCGAAGAATAACTCTTTTCGTAAGATATTGCTTATTTACTTCACTAAAATACCTAACACCCAGCTCCTACGCAATGCCACTAACTTGGAAGTCGTTAACAATATTATTACAGCGATAATTACGTTCGTCTATTTATACTCTAAGAATACGTTGTCTCATTTGTTTTTTCAAAGTGTATGAATCTGTGATGTAACTTAAGTTTCATTCTGTCTAAATGAATGTAATTGTTTACGATTCGCTAATGTTTAAAATATTTTACCCGACCGTTTCTTCCACAGTTATAAATTCCCGGCATTTTTATATTTGACTTTTTTATTTCTTTTATTTATTCATTGTTATAAATGGTTTTTGCTCCTTACGTTCGATATATCGACATTGATTGCTAAACAGCATACGATGTGACTAAAATCTGTGTCCTGTGGGGATGATATGAGAACATAAAAATAAGTTGTTGAGGGCAAATTGCATTTTTTTAATCCTAGCAACTGCAATGATTTGACCTCTCTCAATGTCATTGCAATAAAGACCACCTTATGACTAATTGAACATATCGAATGTTACACATCTCATTTTACGTGTAATTCTTTCTATATTCCTCTGCCAATCTCTGTACAGTGTGCACTTAAGATAAAGACGGTTGTAACTTCTGTCGCAATCCTCAGACATCCAAAACCAACAGACATGTTTCGTCTTCAAAACCCTTCTTCACGACAATTGCTGCATCGATGATGTAATTTTTGAGTTTTTTTAAAAAAAAATCATCTTATTTAAATGGCATAAACTATAATTCACCTGAAACTAATATCTTAGTTTTATGAAAAAAGTTCCTTCACGTTTTAATTATACGTCCCGTGTCAAGGAAAACGTATTATTTGAGCGAATGAAAAGTATATTCTCGAAAAATAGTTTTCTCCTACTTGTTTGTTTCATTATGACCTATTATTTAAGTTTGTAACATTACCTGTTCTGAGATAGAATATATTAAAATTTGTGTTTAATCAATGAATCTTTATCCTTCCAGGTACGTCACTGAACGTAAATCGAATTCAAATCATGGTACACCAAAAGTTATTTTACCCCGAGTAATTTACAAATTCTTCACTACACGAGGAATACTATAATTTTTATTCCACACATTAATATTTTAGAACTATTGTTTACCAATGATAACAATCTTGTTTCATGTCAAACTTCAACTGAACCACCAAGCCACACCCTCACTTCACGGAACGAGTAATTTTTTTTATTCAGCTACCCCCTCCTTGTTTAAAGAAAAGTAAATACTTTTCCCAGGGAACGGAGATAATTTTACATGCACTTAGGATTCGTCATTTACCTGTGATTTATTTCACGTTAGAATATCACAGATTCGGATAAGTGGTGCTTTAAATCCTAGTTTTTTGTTTTTGCTGTTGAAAGATTAAGATGTATGTTATGAATAAAATAACGGTTGTTACTGAAGTAACTGAGTAAATAATGAGTAAATATGGTTACGGTTTCAAACGTTAGGCCTCCGTGAATATTGAAAATCAGCCTTAATAACCAACAATTTATTATGAAGTATGATTATTCTACTTCGACATGACGTCACTTTAGTAATTCGCGGGACTCGTACTGAAAAAAGGCTGGGCTCGATTCCCCATCCGGTAATCATGATTTAGGTTTCCCCCAAATCATTCTGGTAAATACTGGGATAAAGTCTTGTTACAAGGTAAAAATGCCGTTAACTTCCTGAATTCCCAAAAATGGCCAAGTAAAGCCGTGGTTAAGACTGAGGAGAGTTGGCACTGGAACCACGCCCTACAGATATTAAATGTTCCCAATGCTCGAGAAATACATTAATTATATCAAAAATTGTTTTGGTAATTTCATTCATAAAAATTCCCTTGCGCCCGTATTCTAAATGGAGTCTATAAACGCATGGACGAAAGGTCTTTTACTACAATATATATATATATATATAAATTGTAACGAAACTGATGGATGAATTGTGTGGAAAGTTACTGTGTTTATTTTAATATTTATTTAATTAAATAGTATATTATCTTTTATATTTTGAGCTACGTCGATTATTGTAACGGTCGTTACGTTGATTTTCAACTCAGTCGCCCAAATATTATTTAAAAACATCCATGGACGGAGCAGTGAAAGACAATTTCCTGCTCCATATTTAATATTAACATGTCAGTAACTGAAACATTTTTACAATCGTATGACTCCAGCATCTGAGAGAGCTCCGAGCATTTTATTCGTACAGCTCCTCACAACGGAGCTGCAGTCAGATGAAAAGTTCGAAAAGCTCTCGCTCCTGAGCGAGCTGAGAGCTGCCGCAGAGACGTGGATGTCCTTCAGAGCTCAGCGAACGACTCTTCGGAGTGATGCGCTCCCTACTTCCGAGCGAGCGAGTAGCCGTTCGTTTGAAACGACTCTCAAAGTTGGCACACTAGCCGGCACCCTTCAAAGTCCATTGTTACTATCATGCGTACCAAAAGTAAAATACTCTCCTCAGTTTCGACAAATAAACATTTCACATTATGTAAGTGTTAATTAGTTAATGTATTGAAGTACTACTGCAGAAAAGTAACGAATAATAATTCTTCACGGACTTCAATGATCTAAGAATTAAGTTTTAAGCCTCAACGGATTTGTTTTCCATACGCTCGTTTTAGAAACAGAATTGGCTTACTCGTCGGGGAACTGCGGAGAGTTAGCTTACTTGGCCATATTAAGTAAATTGATATCAAAGTGAAGTTTGATGTACTTTCCGCTTTGACACGACAGTCTTGGTAGGAGAACAAGTCTCGCCATCCGCACACCCGCAGCCGGAGCATCTCTTGACCATGGTGCATTTTGGGAAGCCAATGGCGTGCACGGGAACGTCGAGGTCCACCACGGTCTTCCTTGGTCGGCACTTGACGCTAGCGGACTTGTTGAATATGGACATCACGGCGGATGGAACTACGAGACATCATTCTCGAATCAAACACTAATCCTAGTGGAACAACGTACGTCGTTTGCAAAATAGAACCACGTACCGTTAGCTGATGATTTCCGACGCAGACGTCTGGACATTCTCCTGCACTGCCGTCGCACTTTCTTTACAGCTTTCTGCGACAGACAATTGTAAGCCTTTTACTACTAAACTTCTTACTGAATCTGTTATATACATCATCGTTTGCAGATCTACAGTTTCTTACACCTCTAAGTTATATGGACATAAAAGTTCAGGTGTCGGAAATAGGTAGAAAAGAATCGTTGGCGACTCAAGGACTAAACTAACTTGTGTAAACGCCAGTCAGTTGTGCGCTAACTTTAACGGTCGTTTTAACCTTTCACCTAGCCTCCTATCTATTATCACCTTAGTTTTTTACCGCCCTACACAATTCAATGAATACAGGAACGAACAAGAATGTCGATGGCCCACCACGTTACTAAGCAACCTGAGGTGCGACATCAAAAGTTAGAGACATGAAGACATCAGATACCTAATTGCCACGAGAAGTAGTCTGTGTGCAAAATGGGGGAATTTAGGCAGTTAACTCTTTTAATACATTAAAATTAATATTTCTTGAATTGACGACTTGACAAACACCGGAGTGCACTTAATATCTTCTTTTCTGAGTCCTTCAGCATCACTGTTAAAATAATTGGGCTGTTGGAATGGTTTATCATTTAAATACACTCAATAAACCACCCTCATAATACTATTTTTCCAATTATATTTATCCGGCGTTTATAATAAATTAAATAACATCAGCCAATTTGCCAGGTTTATTAAGAGCAATTTAAAACATTATAAAAACATTACTTTTCACCCCTAAATTGGTGTTTTATAATATTTTAAGTTGCTCTTAATAAATCTGTGACTAATTGGCTGATGCTATTTCACTACATTTTTCCATTCAATGATAAAAATATATTGAAAACATTGACGCGTGGGCATATATTTTATTCCATTCCGGATATATTGTACACCGAAAAAAGCATCCGTAAATTGGAGGTGGTAAGTACAGGGTGTGATAAAAAAACTTGCTGCTGTATGCACACCCCGTTCTTAAGAATATAATTAATGTTTCTAAGAATGGTAGTGGCATAAAATAAATCAAATCAAATCACAGTTTCAATTCCCAACTGACGGCAATGCTCCCCTCTACATTTCCCTTCTTGTACTACGCACCTGACACTACTTATTTTATATCTCGCGACCTATAACTTGATTCTATTTCAACTCATGCTAAAACGTTTGTAAATATTTTGTATTTGTATGATGTATCCATTAAAACATTAATATTGTTTAGTTACAATATTTCTACCTAATTGAATGTTTAGTCAATAATATCGTATAATAACTGTAGGTTTCCGTCTGTTGTATTAGTAAAAATTGCATTATGTCTGATAAAATTTAAGGGTTAATATATTTCTTATCTCCTCTCATATTATGGAATAATTCTTCATGACAGATATTAATATTGTGAAAACCCCTGCAAACTGTATCTTACATATTTCACAATTTTAGCATATTGTTTAAAAAACGATCCACGTGTCATTGCAATATTTATGGGACTTTGCTAAATTTTAAATATTGAATAGAAATCTGATCGGTTCACTAAAATTACTTAACCAATTTTTTTTCGGAATGTGGTAAGTCTAATTGCAATTTCTTAGACGAATGACTAAGAAAAAATCTGGAAAGTTCTTTTTTAATCTGTTTATATTATCGTGTAGATGTTTAATGTTGCCCGCTACTTCATAATTGACAGTTTTTCGACCTGCCTTAAAAATTTGTTTTTGTTTCTTATTTTAAAAATATTGACATCTCAATTGGTTGATACTATATTATTATTATTTATCATAAATATGATCAACAGCTGTATTTAAATTAAATATATAATGAATATCTCCATTAGTAGTTTTGTTTGTCTGTACTTTCCCTGGAACATACTTAATCACGTAGATCATCAAGATCAGTGATCTTACCTTTTCAGCTGACGATGTAGCAAAAGTTTTCAGTTCGGATAATAGCACAGGACTGCAGAATCGGAAAGCTTCTGAATCTCCGGAATCCTTCATCAATTCAGCATTGAATAAGTCAAGTTTGTCCTTAAAAAAGTATTTCATACAAATGATAAGTTACTAAAAATATAAACTAAGCTTAAATAGTTCAGTTTACAAATTTTTAGATTGATATATAAGAAAATATCCATATTATTCCGTACTAAGTGTAGATCATTCAGCTACTGTGCCACGTGTAACTCTTAATGAAACTATTTAAACACACATACGGAACAAGTTATAAGGACATTTGCAAAAAAAAAAATATTTTGCTTCTCTAGAAATATACAGTTTAACCTTTTCGTATCTATTCTTACATAATTCTGGTCAATGTTTTTAAAATGGTAAAACATAAATAACAGTCCTGTCACTAATTTACGTCAAATCACCTCAACTCTATGAGCTTTTTTTTCTATAAATTTATTACTCTCTTCAAACAAGTCGTCATTCAACCCGATTCTATCAAATATTTTAAGTTGCAATCCTTAACTAATAATCGCTATTTGAGATCAAGGCGATTTCTTCAATAATAAAGTAAACATTTAATGATATTTATATATTCCCGCTTTAATATTATCAGATAAAAACAGGAAAAAAATGATCGAAGTATATAGTTAGATATATAACATCAATTTTTTATAAAATTTGTAAATAAGATAATACTTTTCTTGGTTTAATTTATCACTTCAACATATTACCTATTTAATTACTGTCCACATGTTTACACTTTTTAAGTTATAAATTATTACAACCTGTAATAAAAGAGATAGCCAAATACAGAAAAAATAAGTGATAATATAAAATACCATACAACGTTTCTGGAATCTTTGTTCCTTTCTTCAGGTGCCATGGAGAGCCTAGAGCGACACAACTGCACTCGTCAGTTGACAAAAGCTTTAGAGTTCTAAAGCTCTAAAGCTTTTGTCAACTGTCGAGTGCAGTTGTGCCGCTCTAGGCTCTTCTTAACATCTGAAGAAAGGAACAAGGATCCCAGAAACGTTGTGTGGTATTTTATATTGTCACTTATTTTATCTGTATTTGGCTATCTTTTTTATTATTAATTTTCAATCAGACGTAAATTTTTTCATTATTATAACCTGTATAAGCGTAAAACCTGATTTTGTACGTTTCGTTTTTACGATAGCGCAATACGCAATATCCTTATCTTCTGTTCATTTTCAGATCAATTCAGCGTCGAAATTACAGACAGGAATAAAATGGAATTGTGACCCGTCTACATTGTAAATATGATAAAACGTCGGCAAATGTCACATGTAGGAACTTCAAAAATTATTTTGAATATTTATTTTAAATATAAATTCCACGCTGGAATGTAATTAGATAAATAAATAACCAAATAACAAACAAAATTAAGTGCTAAGTTAAATAACACACAAAGTTTCTGTTTTCCTCGATGCTTTTGTCAGGTCTTATGCGTTATACCGTCTTAAATATCCCTGTGTTTTTCGACGTTCAATAATACACTTCGTTGAGTCTGAGTGTAGCTGGTCAACGACTCAGGTGTTTTTTAAGTGTGACAACTGCTACCAGATGCGTTCTTTGGCGTGATATTAGACATGGAATGCTTTTGAATCATCATGATCTTACCTCTAGCTTATTACCGAGCCTCTTCTTTGCGGAATTTACTGCGCAGAGCGCTAAGGCAGCGGCAAGAAACCATGTGGTAGACACGGGCATTTGCACGGCCTCAGGAAGACTGGACGCTTCTTAGGACACAGGAACGGGAAGCGGAAACCGCAGCGAGGAAAGAAAGAAATAAGGAGAGCTGGTAGATGAATTAACGCCTTCATGGAATAACGTGTGAGCTTGGTGGTAAGACATTAGGGCCGAACACAAGCACTAATTAATTTCGTAATACGTGTGTACATCAGATCAAAATTTAACAATATATAATATCTATCACTTGAATATTATTTATGAGGCAATAGAACGGATTTAGTGTAAGATGTCAATCAATTTCCATTTCAATTAATCGTCTTGAATTCATTTTCCAGAGTAAATAATTAAAACTAGTAAATAAGTCCGTCGACCTATTTTGCAAACAGACGAAATCGTTAAATATTCAATAACAAAAGTTACTACCAATGATAACAGTGAGGACTGAGGAGTGTCAGATTATTTTTTGATAATGATAGGGATGACCATTAAATGACTCCACTCGCCCTCGATCTTGATATTGCATCCGTACTCATAAAATTACTTATCATCGAATCGAGTAACCGTCTTCTTGATCTTTTAGAGTCGCATAAATTTAAATTTACAACCTTGAAATCATACATATATTCAAAGCGTGTCTCAATTGGATAAGTAAATAGTTACTAATTACTGCGCTGGGGGAGGGATTGACCAGTTCGGATCATTAACGTGAAACTATAACAATCTTACTGACGCGGACCTACTTCGTCCACCCCGTTCCCAGACAGACAGATATATATGGGGTACCTGCGTCTGGTTGATCTCCGCCCGGTGCTTTAATGACAACAGTGAACAGATTAAATGTACAACAGGTAGAAATTTCCTTGACCGAGTCTCAGTTAAGTGTGCATCGCTTTTTTAATCGTCTCGATGACTCCTATAGTTAAATTCATTAATTATTATGTAAAAATGATAAAAAGAAGATGGTAAATGTTAACTGATAAATTTGTAATATACTTCGATAGTTGTTAACGAATGGCAGATCACTTTTATCATGTTTGGAATTATAGTAATATTAGCATTTTAGTAACTGGTTTGAGTAAATGGTATTTCTCGTATTCACTGTCCTTACTTTAACACAGATAACCAAATTCATTAATGCGTATCTGAATACATAAAGTTTAATTATTCATTTTCTTTTGAATTATACTCTAAGGAGCACAATGCACAAAGATACTACGTTTTAACCACAGCTAAGATGTGTCGGGCGGAGTTGTGTATAGTCACGTGACTTTTGTTTGTGACTAAGCAGAGATGTGAAAACAGTGTTATAGCGCTACTTTCACAGCGCGCGAGTAGTAAACATGGTGGATCCACAATTTATTGCCATAGATGAAATTGATAGCATTTGGACATTTTTACAAAGTGTCAGTGATATTTTTCCTTCCTCTCGAATTTCTAAGTTGCATTGAAATGTATTTGTCTTATCTGATATTATTACGTTATGTTCTCTGAGAATGATTTTGCTTACGTTTTATGTAACCTGTATAATATAAATTTCTGCCGCAACATTGATTCAAAGGGTCAGGCTATTTTGTCTCTATCTTGTACAAGTTACAGGAACAAAGCAGCATTTTTTTCTTATTTAATGAACACACAGTTAATTTTAATGTTCTTCTCTGTGTATGGCTATTAAAGTGAAAATAAGAGAACGAAAATAGTGGATATCATACAGTTTAAATGACACACAGTTTTCTTGCATTGAAATAAAAAGTGTGTTTATGTACACCTTAGAAAGGTTTTTTTTTGCCTCAATGTTTACATCAAAATGGGTGTTGGGAATAATTGGATAAAGGAAATTAGACCTTAGTATATTGTCTATTTTATAAAGCCCTACTGATATAAGGATTTAGAAGAAGAAAAAATATATTCTCGCTACCATATTAGTTAATAAACAATGTGTATTATTTGGAAATAGTTTTTGAATGGTAATTAATTGTCCTAAAAGTGACCAAAAATCGAAAATTTAAGTCTGATTACACACACAAAATGTCATAACAGGTTATGTACTACTGGAGTCTTACAGTTATGGCTAGAAAACCAAGGTAATAGATTCATGTCAGTAAATAACTTAGGTTAATTCTGGTGAGTTGCATATTAAAAATCAAAAAAAGTGATTGAAAAAAATACAGAAAAATGGAGCAGTGCATATTGGGCTTAAGTGAAAAAATCTGAAAATTTATATAATTAATATTTGCTGCTAATGGTATGAAGTTAGTTTATAAACGAGTGCCTTTGTTAAGACTTTTTAATTATTGATAACTTGGTGGCAAATTTAATAATTAAAATATTTTGTTAAAGTACATTAATTCACTATTTTTATATTAATTGTGTTTAATGTTCTGAAAAATAAACGACTAACTTTTTGTTTTCAGATTGATTGGCATGATCCTTGGCTTGTTGGCTTAATATTGTTCCATATTATGATAACAATGATGGCTTTAATGACCAGAAATTATAGCAACTTCCAAGTAATATTATTTTTTGGTTTATGTAAGTATTCATACAAATCTCACAAATTTGGACTAAATTAATTAATGTTAATTTAATAGTTAACAAGAAGCAGCCAGAAAAGAAATGAATTGTAGAATCAGTGTGTGTATTTATTTCATGAAATGCTTTACTGCATCACTCTGCTGAGATCACAACTCTTACATTTCTCCAAGCTAAGTTTTCACATCTGCTGCAGTTATACAATAGCCTCATTGCCCCTCAGACACCAGAATTTTTTTTTCAAGGAACAGGGTCCAGACATCAACAGCTACACCTCCACTACATTAACAGTCCTGAACAATTAATAAACACAATTAAATATTTAAAACAAATTATTGCTATATCTATTAATCACAAATTATCTTGCTTTAATATTTTCCCTTATTCACAAATACATTTTCACATAAAATTACCCTTTCATTTCACCAGTTGATCTAATTGAAACTCCTATTATGTTCCAATTATTTTCTTGTATAGTCCTCAAAAAGGAAATAGGTTTGTTCAATATGAAGTACGTGTATTATTCCAATTATATCAACCACAATTATTGTATTTATGCCTGGTTATTGTCAGTAATTATACAATTGTTGACCATAGAGCATTGTTTTTTATTACCATAATTTTGGTTGGAAAAATGCAAAAGATGAAGAATATAAATATTACTCAAGATTGATTATCTAAATTTACTTGTTAATTCCAATAATTTGTCTATTAATGTGAAAAATGATATGAATAATTTAAATGTTATGATTCCTTGTTATCATAAACTAAAGTTTCCATTATTAATTTTAAATATTAACAATATGTTTAACAGCATTGTGTATATGTCATTCCAGCTGCAATGTGAGGTTAAATTTTTTATTATGTATTGATATTTCAAGAAATAAATAGTAAGTAATATTCAGTAAATTTTAACTTAATTTTATTATAAATATTATGTTTATAAAATCTTGTTCTCTAAATTTATATATTTTCACCAAAAGAGGTTCCAAAAAAAAAGGGAAAATCATTATGCCAATTTTTATTTTATTAATATGTTCTGCTTTTTAATTTCATTACAATATACTTCTGACAAATTTGGCTGGTTTATTAATTTATAGTTCAATGAAGTCAGATAAATATAACTGTTGATTGTTTTTATAGTTGATTTTTCTGACACATTAGAATTACAAATTTGCTTTATTTTATTCCTGTAATTTAAAGTTATAATTTTCAAGGATCAAATTTTAATTGTGTTTGTGGCCTTATGTATATAAATAAATATTTTATTTTTCAGTGATGCTAGTATACTTTTCTGAAAATATCAATGAAATTGCAGCAACAAATTGGAAGTAAGTAACCACAATTCTTCATTCTTTCTTATGTTATGACTTAAATATAGATAATAAAATCAGGTTTAACAAATTCATGAATACATATTTGAAATATATTTCCCATCTAAATAAAATTAATTCATCCATTTCCATTTTAGCATAATACACCTATTAATTATTGGATAACACTAAATATTTTTATTATAGTTTTGTCTTATGGCAGATACTTGGTCTGGTCTGTAAACATGTTATTTATAATTTAAGTATCTGGTACCATTTATCTCATTTCGAATCAATTAGCAGATAGATATTTTCACATAGTAATCCAGAATCTATCTTTTATTTGGAGATTTACAACCAGTATATCCTCATATTGTTAATTTTTTTATCAAGTCATCCATACATTTAATGGAGTTATGATTCAATTTCAATCACAAAATTTGTAATACTTTCAAAGACTTCTTTAACCATCCAATGAACATCTTATTTCCATAGAGAAAGAATTATTTTTATAAATCTAAAAGTTCTATGATCCGTGTATGTCTCTTTATTACATTACATTTTTTTGTATATCATGTTGAACATTGGCTCTAGAGCATTATTCACAACATGTAAGATTGGCTTCAAAATTGTGAATTTTGCTGACCTAAATTTTGAGATATTTTACATGAAGCTGTATCACAAAGTTCTGCTACTTAAAAGGTTTGTGGAAAAAACAATGTTGTTTTCCATAGATGGAGAAGTGTTCAAGCCCAACAAGGTCTGAACCTTTGCCCTCAGATTTCTTTTATCATGTTAACCAATAGCATTTGTTTACCTATGCATTAAAGAATAATTGTATTTTTCATATCAATGATTATTTCCCTCTATATTAACATGTTTACTATATACAACTTTATAAATAGCATACTCAGCAATGTACAGTCTCTTCCTTTCATGAAACAAAACAAATGGAAATAATAATGGAAATTAAATTTATGTTTCAGTATGTTCTCAAAGCAACAGTATTTTGATACCAAAGGAATGTTCATATCTCTAGTCTTTTCAGTGCCAATTCTTCTGAATTGCATGATAATGGTGGTGAGTCATAATTTGTTGAACATATTTTAATTTTTATGTGATTGATTTAATAGCAATTTTACCACATTGTTACCGTTCTAAATGAAGGCTTGTTTTTATATTTATTTTAAGCAAACTATGCTTATTATTGTAAATATTCTGTCAGCTGGAAACATTATTTTATTCATGAATGTTTAAACATCCTAGATACAAGTTATTGTAAAGAATTGCATGAACTTGGAGAACTTGTAATGAGGCAAAATTTTGAATGCTCCAAACATTGTTTAATTTTTAACCACACAGTAAAATTAAATATATTTTCACTTATTTCTGAGCACTCAGACATTGTAAGAAAATCACAAAGGGTCACAGAGGCAGGGTTAAGTGATAGTGGCCATATATTATGAGTCCTGCAGTGGAAGATTTTATGAAATTAAGCTAAGAAACACATGAATGGATCTGTATGGCAGATTCTGAGATTCAAACAGTTGCTGAGTGTCTTTAGTGAACAGATATACAAAACATAAAAGGTTACTATGTAGGGCTCGATTGAGTGTGAATATAATTAAAAAATGTTTGAATAACCATCAGTGTGAGTTAAGTTAAAACAGTTAATTCAATGAGATTATAATAAAGTGCAGTGAATCAATGTTAATAAAAGTAATTTTTATGTAAGTGGAGTGAAATGAAAAGAAAGTTTGTGAGGAGATGGACAGAGGTATTTTCAGACACATTCCTAATATTCAGAAGATAAGATTTAAATACTTTCTGCTACTTAAGTTTGTTCATATGCCACTAAATTTAAATTTGCCAGAATATCTCCCCACAAAACTTTACACCTTTTTAAAGAATTTTTAAAAAATATTTATAATCTTTAGTTTTTCATTTCTTGATAGTTTTGTGTTAAAAATAAATATATTTGATATAGTAAGACCTCAATAATATATTTTCTTCCCAATAAAAAACTCATCACAAACTATACAAGAAAATTATGTTTATGAGCATCTGTTCTCTACTATGACACTAGTTCAGACTTTAGTCACTATTAAATTTTACCCTCAAGTACAAAATACTTTTAATATTCTGGCAATAATAAATTGTTTGAACTTCTTTTTGTGTGATGTTGAAATTAAGTTTCTCACCCCTTAAATTTTTTAAATATTGTGTAGTCTCAAATGTTACATATCTGACAGTCCTGAGCTCTGGTAAAATTATTCATGTGAACATTGATGTAACAGAATAATGGAAATTTCTCCAGAAAAGAACACTAGGATACATTGGTTTGCTGGCTTTTTCTTTGTGTGAAGAAGTATATTTTTAAATTCATGTATTTTTTTTACTTTGGTTGAAAGTCAGAAACATTCCAAAGCTGTCATCACTGATACTAATATCAGTATAGAATTAAATTTAGAAAGATACTAGTACTGGTCATTCAAAGATATAATACCCATAAATGCATGTTTACATCAAAATAATCTATAAACTATGAATAATATGAGGCATATATCACAAATTACTAAAGATATTCCATAATTAATAACTAATGTTGATTAGTGAGGGTATATCAATAATATATTAATATGTTTTTTCTTCCTTATATATATATATTCTTCTTAAACAGATTTATAAGATGATTTTATGTTTCAGGCAAACTGGCTATGGCAGTCAAGCCAATTAATGACTAAACTGAAAAGAGCTCAACTGAGACAACAAGCTCAGGTCTTAAGGAAGCAAAAAAGTGTGGTTGATGAACACTTGAAAAGTGATTGACAGCTGAACTAATTTCTGAATTTTGAAAATCAAATAAACTAGTCAGACTTATTTGATGAGTGTTTTGTGTGGCTGACCTAACTCTTATGTGAAAGTTAGAAAGGTAGTTGAAATTACCTTTTATGGTTTGCATAATTGGAGCAATGATAACCCACATTATATCACAATATTCTTTACATGTTACTAAAAACATTGTGTTTGGTGGTTCAAGAAATGGTTTTTTAATAAAAACTGACCATCAAGTAAGAAGAATTTAACATTCAAATTAGACAAGTTTCAGGTTTTTTATTATTTTTTAAACAAGTTGAATGTTTTGAAAGATTTCTATTGGCATCAAGTCAATTCACACCAAATATAATCAGTGATTTGAATTCCTTATGAAAGTATACATGTATGTGTGGTATCCAACTTTTTTTACAAGTTTCAGTACCTTCATTTATACCTTCAGCATACTCAGTTTAATCCTTGTCAAAACTTTTTAATGGTATACTGGTGTATCAATTATATTTTTTTTTTATGATTCTATATTTAATGTACTATTAACTTACTGTCTTATCTCATACTCTTTGCTCTAGTAGTTTGTTTTATATTTATAATATACTATGGACAAATCAAGCATTTGCAGTACTTAACAAATTAGACGCAATTAAAATTGTACATATTGTGCTTAATTTTTTCCTTTATCTTTGACAACACATTAAAAATAAGAAATTTACGTACAATAGCTGTAAATAAATAAAGTTATGCCTTTAATTTTTACATTAAAAAGCTACACAAATTAAATTATTTCAACTAATTTGCAGTAGTACATCCCTTCTACAGTAAAAATAATTTATTTCAGTTTAAACATTATTATTTCGCCAATTTTAATAAATTGTGGTTATTTTTATAAGTATTGTACTTGAATTTTCTTCTGTTATTACAAATATGTTATTATTGCATTTAAGATTTTTCAATTAGAGCAGGGAAATATAACAGTTACAGTAGAGATATTTAATTATTGTACCTTCATTTTTGAATCAGTACATACCCTTTTCTTCGGTAGTTTAAGGGAATCTAGAAATTTTAGTCCCTTCACCCCTGTTCCACAAACAGATGTATCATGCTCTAATGATATACCATCAACCAGAAAGATATGTCTGCTATCTCATATTTTACTGGTCTATATGTTATTAACTCAATTTCTTTTATAGTATACATTGGACCACTATCTAATTCATAAATAATAAATACTCTCCATGATTGTTTCTTAAGAAAGCCACCAAACTTCTATGACATTAAGCTAATCCATGCATTTGCCAATAGTATGCTAAGTAAGATGCATAATTTCTTTTTTTCTACCAATAGAACTCTACCAAACACATTTTCAACTAGCACAGTAAAATTGAGTTAAACAGACATGATTGTCCTCAGTCACAGTTTGGACTTTGCTATTCACCAACTGTGCCAAAAATTCCATATTTGAGTTCCTCTGTTGCTGATCTTAAATTGTGGTAAATCTACTTCCTATTTTTCCTTACATTTCCATACACAACTCTTTATGTCTCTATTGATATCTCTCCTTTTAGACAGAGACTTTCAATTTTACACATTGAAAGTTGTTTAATCATACTGGTTCATCACTGCCATGGCTGCTCTCAAACTGCAGAAGAACTCTTGAATCGATTTCTGAATTTGCTACCTTGTAAAATTAATTTTTAACACATGAGTCATAATCTCCATCTGAATCCTAAAATAGTTCAAGAATAGATTTAATTCTTTCAAACAAACTGTGCAATTTTTTCCATCCAGATCCTTTAATCCTAAAATAAAAACTGATATATTATTTAGATCATTACTGATTGTTGTTTAATGGGTTTGTAGACTGACAGACATAATATCAGCATCAAATAACTTATTAAATATTAAATAAACAAACAACATTGAGTCAGAAATTAAATTTATTAAAATATTTTGTAATAATTCATTAAAACCTTCATTTATGTATAATAATTATATAAAATAGCCAAATGACAGACATAAGTGATGATATAAATATCACAATCCAATTGGCTTTTGAGTTTGTCAACTGGATTGTGTGATTGTGTTTTTCATCACCTCATGGAAGGAATAAAGTTTACAAAAACATTGTAGTATTCATATAATCATTCATTTCGTCTGTCATGTGGCTATTTTATGTAATTATTATATTTTTTAAAAAATTATTTACTTATGTTATTAATTTCTAAATTTTAGATTAAACCTGAATAGGTCCTAAAAAAATTAAACATCAGTATATTTTTTTAATGAACCACTTTCTAACTCGGGGCTGTTTATTTATTTTTTAAACTGATTACTTAGTAATCTGTGTGGGGTGTGTATGTAATTATCTAAGAAACATCATTACTTAATTTTCTTGACATGCATTTCCAATTATTGTTAAATGATAAATAATATAATTATTTGAAACACTTCAATAGACAATCTCTTTCAGATAGAGGTTGATGTGTTTTAATACTTTTTTTTGTAAGTTAGTGTATCTTCATAAGAATGTCATACATATAAATGTTTTCTACAAATAAGAATCACAACAATGAAAGATATTAATTTGGCAATATTTATTATAATCGGGGATTAACTGTACAAATTCACTAATAAGAAACTGTTGTCAAGTATTCAAAATAAAAATATTCCATTGTCATTGTAAGTAAAAAATTTGTATGCTGAGCTATTGCAGAACCCAAAACAAGTAAATAATATGGATTATCTGGATAGTTATAGTGCCTTATTAGCATTCATAATTACTGTGTTTGGTTGGGGGTATTGTAGTGGCGCTGTTGCAAATGGTTTAAGACATTGTGTATGTATTAAGGAGCTTCACAATAATTTAAGTAATTTAATCCAAAAACAAGAAATTCTTCAATTGAAGCACTAAAGACTGTGAAAGTTAATTTAAAATAGTGCTTTATTCATATACAAATTATAACATGAGCTACCTGGGTTGATACAATTTTCTAAATCACATTATTCACAGCCTAATTTGAGGACTTCAATTGAGAATGGAAATTGTGTGTAAATTGATCGTAAGTAATAATATTTACTTAAATGACGTAATTTACCAATTAAAGGATGGGAAATAATGTGCTTTAGTAAATTACATGTGAGAGTGTGTTGAGGTCTATACAATGGATGAAGAAATGTTCATTCCTGACGGAGTCGACGCGGGTAGCTGAGATGAGTGCCAAATTAAAGTCCTAGGTCTGATCCCTGGCGAAATTTTGGAGCATTTCGAATTGAAGTACCTAAATAAGTTAAGCGGTGAATTTGATTACGCCACTGCACACAAGTATTCCTAATTATTTGTATCATGTTTCTGCTGAATGCAGAATCGTTGAAGTAAATATTGAAGAAAAAAGTTCAAAATAAATTATTACTGTTCGCACACGAAAAATTCTAAATGAACCGAATTTCTTCGATTAAATCGACGCCTATCCTGAATTGAACAAATATAATAAAACTAACTTATTTCTTAATGAAAATCTGAATATGCAAAAAAAAAGGGGGGTGTTATCGATTTATATTTCAATGTTGTCCCCGCCCATAAGCGAAGGAGTGGTGAGCTAATTTTAGTACAGTATTTGTTTCTAAGGTTGCTAGCAATGACACCATACTTATTTTCGATTAGAACGATTCGATGCTAAGTTCGATAATATTCGATATTATGTGATTCAAACCCCCCCACCAATAAGAGCAGACCACGATGTCTACGATTGTCATGGAACTTATGAGGTGTTTGTTATTAGGATGATCAGTAGTGATTTAGATTATGTTGTACACGTCCTGTCAGTGATAAATACATTTTGCTCACCAAAACTCTTAGACCGCCAAAAAGAATTCCGATATGGAGTACCGTTTTGGTTCAACTCATAATTACTTGGCATCTTGGATGACAATTTTAATTGTATTTACAGTTCATGGTTTGTATTACAAAAGTTTTTCCAAATTTATTTTATTTATTATTGTGATTGTAATACATTGTGACATTATAGAATTTATATCTCACCGGAATTTCTTTGTAATTTTATTTGTGTAGAATTGTTAATAGAATATTAATGTTTATAAAGGTTTTTATTGCCACTTTATCTTCTTATATTTTGAAATATATGTCGTCTAATTATGGAATAAATTGATCCAGTAACTTATCAAGTGTCAGTGTAATATATAACTTAATAATTATTAATTCAGAGTTTTTCTGAATGTTTTATAAGATGTGTTCCACATTTTCAACCCATTACCACCAATACAGAGTGCAAAACATTTACACCAATGTATGCCTTTTGTACTATGTCAAAGAATTTGATGAATCTTGTAGTACTAAGTTCAAACTAGACCAAAGTATGTGATGTGAATGACAATTAAAAGAAAAATTTAATTATAAATTTTAAGTGCAGTAATTTTATCTCACTACACAATTTAAAAAATCACATATTTTCATTTCAGATTGTGATGGTGCTACTCAGGCTGAAATTAATAAGCATTTGGAGATGGGTCGTGAGTTTTTGAGTAGAGGTCAGCTGCAAGATGCACTTTCTCATTATCATGCTGCAGTAGGTAAGACTGAGGTTTAACAAAAAAATTTAGTTTTTCAATAAGTGAAACACTATTTTAATTAATTATTTACATTGGTACAAATTTTATGTTCCAATGCTCTAGGAGACTTCTATGAATTATGCAGATAAGATACACTTTGATCACTACTAGTTTACCACCTGAATAACTTAGCAATGTTTTGTTCTTACTTTTTGTTTTTATTTGTATTAAAATTTTATTTCTAATGTAATGTCCAATTTTCCGAGGTAAACATTTCAAACGGACGGAGAACGGAAAATATGACCTGTTCTTAAACTGAGGTATTTGTTTTGTTAGTCAATTTTTTTTATAAAATTTTGCATTCATTCTCCATACATTTTACAAAGTTATGCCAAAGTGGTCTGATAATTTAAGTTAGTGATACATAACTACTGTTATTAAAGTCAGTTTATTATGCCTAATCAGTTACATGTTCTTTTTTTATATTGCAGAAGGTGATCCTCATAACTATTTAACACACTTTAAGAGAGCAACAGTGTATCTGGCTCTTGGAAAATCAAAGTTTGCTTTAATGGATCTTGACAGAGTCCTAGAATTGAAACCTGATTTCACTGCTGTATGTCTTCTATATATTTATTTTTGTAGTATAAGCTCTCTAAAAACAATAAATCCCTAGTGTTAATTTTTATTTCATTGTTTACAGGCAAGACTACAGAGAGGAAACATTCACTTAAAGCAGGCTCAGTTAGATGCAGCAATGAAAGACTTCCAAGATGTGGTAAGTTTACTATATGAAATGCAGTTATAAAGGCAGTTATTCTGACAAATGAATGCTATGATAAAATAAAATTCATGAGAAGTAAGAAATTTAAAGTTGTTTTTTATATTTGTAAGAAATTTATGGAATATAAGAATTAAATTATAAAGTTAATTCCAATGCTTAAGGTCAAATTACTGCAGTATATACCATATTTAAGTGAATGTAATTAGATTTCATGTTTGAAACTTAAAATTGTGTAATTTGAAAGTTTTTTGGTGGTTGGAAGTCGAAATAAACCTATTAAGTCAGTCCCTTGTTTTAATTTCAATATATTTGTTTGGTAGCTTTTGGCTAACTTCGCATATTATCCTAGGAAATTTAAATTAGAACAATACAATAATTTTTAATATAATCTGTACAGTACCTAAAACAATTCATGTGTTCCACAACACATTGTCCTTTTTTTTGTAGAATGTAAGGAGTATCAATTGTAGGGTAATTTTTTTATTTATAGATAAACTAAACTTTCTAATAGAATTTCTTATTGTATCAATGCTCATAGGATTACATTCTTCCTCCCTTCACATGAATTACAAAAATCTATCTGAAATTCCTTGGTAGTCTTTTTTTTTTGTGATGGTTGTGAACTTTTGTCTACTGACATAAGTTGCTAATAATGTCTATGTCTGTTGCCAGAAATGAATATTACTCTCAAATACTATGTCTCTGTGTTACAGTTTTTCTCATAATTAATAATTACTTATACTTGAAAGTAGTGTCATAAGATGTAATGAACAATAAATTTAAATAAACCTACTGGTAACTTATTTCAATTTTTATTCAAATAATATGTTCAAGCAATTTTGAACACTATATTCATATTCTGATTAGTGGCCAATTGGCATTTTCCCAGAGAAAAAGTGATTACTTTTTGCTCCCTGAATGATTTCATGAGAGAAGGTGAATTGAAATAACTATTGGAAAGGTAGTGATTTTATGTTATGCTCAGAATACTGTTACTAGTCTTAAGATGTCTTATATTAACCACTTATTACTTTCCCCAATATATTGTGGTAAATTTGTAGAATTGAGAACAATTCCAATTTTCTTAATTATTAATTATGTGTCTGCTATGAATAATCTATTAATTTATTTGTCATGTGGTAATATAATTTGAAAACTTCAATTCATGTTTATTATAATATATTTTTAATAGTCAAATAAATACTGTCTATTCAGTTTAAATTATTGATTACAAAATTGCAACAAAAAATACTGTTACAAATTTTGTGAATTTAATTATTTTATATGCAAAAATTGGCAAAGATGTTAAATTCCATAATCTTTGTTTATGTTGTTTTTTCTTTGCAGACTCATATAGAACCACATAATGAAGATGCATTTAATGCATATGGTAAAATATATCCAATTCAAGAAGATATTAATTTAGCTGAACAATATGTTGATGCTAAAGAATATGCTGCTGCTGTCGATCTTCTTTCTAAAATAATAGAGGTAATTGCACTTATATTCATTGTTGTCATTTATCCAGTTTACGTTTTGAAACAATTTTTTATAATTTCATTATATTTGTAGACTTGTCCCTGGTCGTCATATTTACGAGAACTGCGAGCAGACTGCTATTCAGCTCTTGGTGACATGACAGCAGCCATATCAGATATACGATCCACAACTAAGTTACAATCTGACAATATAGCAGGTTTTTTAAAGCTATCAAAATTGCACTATCAAAGGGGAGATGTAGAAGAATCACTTAAGTAAGTTCAGTTTCTTATGTGCATCATCCTACTGTTTGTGTAGTCTTAACAAACTGCTAAGTGCAACCCATGTAATTGCAGTTTACAACTTGTGAATTATTAAATTGTCAAAATTTATATTAGTTTTTTATTATTTTCAGAGAGATACGTGAATGTTTGAAGTTGGACCCTGAGCATAAAGACTGTTTTCCTTTCTATAAGATAGTGAAGAAAATAGACAAATTAATTCAGGAGATGGAATCGGCAACTAGTAATGGTGATTATTCTCAATGTATCGAGAAAGCAGAAAAGGTTAAATCCTTAATTGATATATTGTCTTGTTTATATATTGGTTTTATTATTTGTATGACTCCTTAATTTACCGTACAGTGTTAAATGGAGTGATATTTCCGCTATACCTTTCCAAAGAATTAAAATTTTATTTCATAAATGGTGAGTGAAACAGTTTAACTATTTTTAAATTATGAATTAAAAGCATAATGGGTTCTGAGGAATCATAAAGTTTGTGATTGTTTTTTATAATTATTAACATTTTTAACTGTTAATGAGACATATCATGTCCTAAAAAATACCTGAAAATTACTTGGTCAATCTCAACCCCTTTAGCAGCATGTTATGAATTTATCTCTCATCAAAAATCATCCCTTGAGATATATCAGGAAACATAACCTATATGTAAGCTATGAGTTTCTCTTGTACACCACACCCTTCATTGAAACCCATAAAAAAATATTTAAAATTCTGGATCTTTTGGTGGCCAGAGGCCATAAACCAATCCATTTAATTTGAAATGTTTTATTGTCTGTACATGGTGCTAATAACAAGAAGGAACACTTTCATCTTGAAAGTAATAACCATGCTTGTGGTAATGGTACATCAATGGCAAAAATTTTAAGAATTTCTGATAACAGTAACTAAAAAATATTTACTTCATAAGTATATGTCTTGTTTTGAAAAATTAATAATAAGAAAAATAGGGACTTGAGCAACACAACCGCACAACACAGGTGACTCTTAAGGCTTTTGAGTTCGTCAAGTGTGTTGTGTCTCTTGTGTTTTTAGTTTTCTTAGCACCCGAAGAAAGGAACAGGGTTTGCAGAAACATTGTATGATATTTATATCATCACTTCTTTCATTTGTATTTAGCTATTCTTTGTATTATTAAAAAATATTTAAACGAGTGCCAGTATTTCTCAGTGATGCGTGCCATTTCCAACATTGTGAGAGTGAGAGACTTCAACAGGTTGATACATTGTGTACTGTAACAATGTAAATGAAAAAGCATCTACTTTCTTATTTTAAATGTAATTGCTTCATAATAATTTATTCATATTATGTATGACTTCCCTTCTTACATCATAATATAGTAATCTGTTATTAAATTTTCTCATATTACCCTGTAAATATTAATATAGAGATTTATCTATTGATGTTAAACATTAAGTGTGCAGCTCCTTTCTATTATAAAGATTTGTGTACTTTTAGTTTTCTCCCAAGAATGGCATTAATTCATTAATATTTACAATCCCTAAAACTTTATAGATTCCTCATGATCATGTTACCAAGTTACTCAAATCTTCAGCAATCTTAGATCGGCTTCCATAATACTCAAGTTAAAATTCCAATTTTAAGATGACTACTTAGTGAATTTTTCAGTTTCAGAGGTATAAATTCTACCTAATGTTGTGGAAAAGTGTTTAAGTAATACAAGCATGTTTTTTATTATCTTTATAGGTCTTAAAAGCAGATTCTTCCATGCCTATGATAACATTTTTGGCAAAAAAAAAGATGTGTCACTGCTATCTCAAGTCTGATCAGTTATCATTAAGCATTCAAAGCTGTAGGGAGGCGTTAGATATTCAAAAAGATCCTCACATTCTGTGTGAAAGAGCTGAAGCATATATCAACAGTGAAATGTTTGATGATGGTAGGTTCTGCTTTTCTTACAAGTATTATTGAGGCTTATATATCCCTCACATGTGAAATATTTTCAATTATGAATATTTCTTATCAAATATATGGGTTGATAGTATAAAGATAAAAAATATTGTTTTCATTTTTGAAATGCAATTATTTATTCACCAAAAACTATTTAAAACATATGATAATCAAATAAATTGTTTTGTAAATGAAACAGAGGGACCATACTTACCTGTGGATAAATATATTAATTCCAAGTTTAAAGATACACTAAATAATGCTTGCTTTAATTTAAGTGATCTATCCTAATCATAATAAACAAAGTATTTGACTATAATTAGACATTATTGTTTTAGCGATTCACGATTATCATGAAGCTCTTGAAGTTGATGAACACTTGCAGAAAGCGAAGGATGGAATACAACGGGCCAAGAAACTTCAGAAGCAAGCAGAAAAGAGGGATTATTACAAAATTTTGGGTGTGAGAAGAACAGCTAATAAGCAAGAAATAATTAAAGCATATAGGTAAGTTTTTATCAAGTTGTGGGAAAATATCTTTGTGTAACTTTCATACATTTATTTGTATCTTTACCAGAAAAATGGCACAAAAGTGGCATCCTGATAACTTCCAGGGAGATGAAAAAAAAATTGCTGAGAAAAAGTTCATTGACATTGCAGCTGCAAAAGAAGTTCTTACTGATCCAGGTATACAAATGATATTAACTGATTATTAAATTAAAAATATTTTGTTTTAATAACTATATTAGTAACACAAAATATTAGATCACATTCAAATTTTGTTCATAGATTTAAACAAGTTTTATTTTTGTACTAGAGATTAAATGTGGCAATAATGATATACTGCTGGCATCTATAATCTCAATAATTACATTAATACTGTTAATCTAGGTTTATTGAATGGAACATAATGAACATATATTAAATTTTATTTATGAATTTCACAAAAATGTAAGTCCATATTCACATACCCAAAACCAAACTGAACATCAGATTATCTTTACTAATTGAAGGATAGGAAACATATTGTGGCTTACCTAAACTAGCCACTCTTGAAGAAAGACGCATGCAAATTTGAAATGTTCATCCTGTCTCACATGGCAACACCGGCCCTTGGTTTCAAGTAAGCCATCTGATATATCTCTCTCACACACACACACACCTGACCATACCAATTATATATTATTTGTGTATATACATATGGTAAATAATTTGTAATAATAATATAATTTGTGTGGAAATGAAAAAGTGGATGGCTGAATTCAGGTTCGGTGTCGCCATGCAGGAGAGGAAGAAGTTCTTCAAATTTTTGGAGCAGTTAGCCTCTCTTTTTAGGAGAGAGTCATCCTGCATGCTAGCCAGTTGTGCAGCACAGAGAGTGAGAGATACATTGTGGTTTACCTGAACATGTAAGACAGACGTCACAATGCGCCAAATTTGGAATTCATATTTGTGCACTTGCTATAACTCTTCTTCAGGAGAATGCTATGCTCCACTTGATTAATTTTGCATTGTTTATTTAAAACTGGGAGGATGAACAGTAGCAATCCTCACCTAATAAAGCTAAATTATTATTATTTATTTAAAAATTCTCTCACAGAAAGGTCACAAAAAAATTTGTTACACCGTTTCTATCTTTATTGAAATTACCTCAAGGTTGGGCATTTCGAGGTACTCTGACATAAGTACACATTATTTTCTTCAATATCCTCCTTTAAACTTTAAGAACTTGTAATATATATATAAACTGACTTTAAGTTTGTCTGTTCAATAGATTGATTTAATACTTTTTCAGAGAAACGAAGGAAGTTTGACTTAGGAGAGGACCCACTTGATCCTGAAGCACAAGGAAATCAGGGTTTCAACCCATTCCAACATCATCATTTCCATGGCAGCCCTTTTCAGTTCAAGTTCCACTTCAACTGAATGTACCTTTTCTGACTTGATTGACTAATTTTGGATATGCTGATTCAGCATTTCCAACTTAATCCAATTGTTCAATACTGGATGTATTTATCATGCCATATGGACATCAACTATAAATTACTGTGACATTTTAAATGTTACTGTAAAAACATTTATTGTGTTCAAAAGAGTTCCTTCTTAAGGTAACAAAAAAAACAACAAGTGAATTGAGGATTATGTACTCTACTAATCCTCTATCCTTCCTTTCACCCAAAACAATGTGCCTTGTGATGATAAAATACAGATATTGTAATACTTCATCCTGTTAACACTTTTGAACATTTAAGAAAGAACCGTTCGACTTCCAATTTAACTTACAAAACTGGCCACTGTGTAAAGAAGCATGAAGACAGAGAAATAAATTTCTAGTCAATAAAGAGTTTCTTTTAGTGGATAATCCTGTTTCTTAAATTCAGCCAATTGTTTTTATTTATGGTTCTTATGCTTTAAATTTATGATTTTGAGCTTTTTTTAAAATTTATTCGTACTTTAGATATAGAACTTGTCCAATACATTTTAGTTGTGGAAACTGACATGATTTTTATTTACACATCTGAAGACCATGCAAAATTGACTGTCTTCATTTGATTAAAATTATATATACATATATGACATTTAGGTCTCAGTTTATTTAGAAATATCTTCACACACAAAAATTCAATTCAATGGTGTTTTCAGTTAAAAATCAAAATTTCAGTTGTTAGCTCAAAATTTAAGAACAAAGTTCCAAAGATGCTCCAAGGTTTATAATATTTTACATTGGTTTTGCATGTGTTGTGTATGAATGTATGTAAACTGTATAATGTGCTGAAAGTTTGTATCAAGGTTTTTATTGTAATCTTTCAAGCGCCATACTTGGTCTTTCAAATGACAGTTGTGGATCTGTGTAAGTCTTCCAAGTTGTTTTCATTTTATTTCTTCTTATTTCATTTTTATATCATCTAAGTCATCAGTATCATGTTAAATCAGACAATTTGACACAAAATTTGAGGAAGGTACAAATAAAATTGGCAATAGTCTGCCAAAGCTCATTTTAATCAAATGTGTGTGATTTTATGGTTTTTAAGTTGTTATTATAAATTTGAAATCATTTATATTTTGGTTGTTCATACTATTTCTTTTATTGTTCGTTCTGATTGACCAATATTTTAAGCAAAACTGAGCCCCTTTGCATGAAGTGAATTTTCCCTATGTAAATAAATGTTTCTATACTAATTGTAATTTATGACAATTATTAAATCTTTTGATAAAGCAGAACTGAATGTGCTGTCACCAGTTTTCTGTTGTATTACTCAGAAGTATTGTAACACAGTTGTTAAGCATCAAACTTCTGTAACATTATTTTGTGCTATCATGAAACTTAGTGCTCAAAGTTATATGACCATGAATATACCACATAGGCTTCTGTAATATGAAAACAGATTAAATTGTTGTACAGGTTATAAAAAAGTAATTTGAGTATGTAGATATAAAAGGTTTTTATTTTTGAAGTTAGTATTACATAGCATTTAAGAATCACCATTCCAAAGGTGGTGTTAATTAACAACCCACTATTTGATACCATCGCCAAAGATTTGTACAGCTTGTTAAGAAATATTGTGAGGTTTTTTATGAGACCAGCTGTCCCTCAATGTTCATTGAATTCCAACTTGTGTGAACTGTAGCTCCACCTTGTTGGAACAATGTCTACATTCCTTTTCAACAACTGCATTCATTCTGAACTGCAGAAAATCACAAATTCATAGTCGCAGTAATGCCTCATTGATGTACTGGCCTATCACACCAAATTGTGATATGGCACTCCATGCTATTGGTTTAGGGGAGTATAGCAGTCTTTCATGAATAATTCTGGGACTATTTTCATTCCATTAGCTGAAATTTTGCTTATTTCACAGAACCACTGAGGTGAAAATGTTCTGCGTCAATTCTGAAGAGAGTTCTGTTGGAAGTGATCTGTTTAAAAATTTTATAATACTTTTTGGCTGTTTGTCTTGTCTGCTGGGTTCAATTCTTGGGACATAATTATTTTTAAGGGATGAATAATTCAGAATCGTCAAACTGCAATCTGATGTACCCATGGAAGTGAACATCTTCGTGAATGCTCAATCGCTGCAATCAGCAGCTGCACATTTTTTATTTTACATTTTTATTATGATAAAAATGTAAAATATAAATAATAAAGCAGTGATAGTTTACTAATACTCTGCAACAAATTACCCAACCCATAATAAATTTGTCTGCATAGTTTCCAATAGTGTCTAATTTTTAAAAGCATAATAATTGAGTACCCAATTGAAACTCATTTCTAACTAGAAAATATTTTTCCTTTGTATATATTTTAAATAAAGTTAATTTTTGGATTGCAGTATTGTATACTATGTGACATATTTTCCCATTATAACATAAGTCTTCAAAATGCAGCCCCTTAAATATTTTTTCTTTAAAATAGCCTTTGATTAAGATTTTACAAACATATTACACAAAATGTACAAATAATATTAATATTTTGAAAATATAAGCTAATTCAAAATAAGATTTTAATTACCAAATTTGTTCAAATTTAATTTCACTTCTTATAGTCTCATTATGGTGCTGCCTCTGTATTACAGCACAGTGTGGACCTGATTGTGCTAAACTGAAATTGGCACAGTGAGGAGGCAGTTTGTTATGATTTACGGGGGGGGGGGGGGGGCACTGAGCATCATATATCGTTCCAAATTGAGGTCCTGTGTGTAGCACATTGATAGTGCAGCCAGCTGGCTGCATTAGCAGAAACAAATGTGCACAAGGAAGACAGTTGAAAGTCTTTGAAATCATAGCATTCAATCTGTTAAACACACACAATTTTTAAAATTAAGAAGTAATCATTATTTCTAAATTTAATTATGTGCTGTAGCACTTACACATTAGCCACAACTGCTCCCTGATATTTATGTTTGCTCAACTGTGCATTCATTCATATTTCCTGCAAACTTAATTACAATACCAGTATTAATTTTTCTAATTGATTTGCACTACAATACTCTGGTGATGTACATATTCTCCATAGATTAATACATGCATCCAATTGTAAACAGGAGGGAGTTATTCAACGGTGGTTAAATTATAATTAGGGATGCTACCTTTGAAAAAAAATTATGTACCTGTACCTAAATCTATGTTCTGAAGAAATTTCATTTACAAAACCTTATATTTTATAAAGCATTTTCTATTTATATTACCCTCAGCTGTTCATAATTCAAGTAATCACAAATCTTTAATTGTTTTACTGTAAATTCTTGGTGATACGTTATTTAGTGAACAAATTAGATCAAATGTGATAATTGTTCACTAAACCCTGCTAGCGGCCACACAATATCAGGTGGCATCTCAACATATTTGACCAGCTTTTAGGACAGACCTTTTCTCTTTGGCATGTGTCAAACTATTATTGAGAACATTTGATAGGTGGTATTGAAATTTTAACAGCACCATAAATGGAGGGGATTTGGGTGAACAATGTGAGATAGATGTTATAATATGAGAGCTGTTTGAGCAAGAACAAATTAGGTAGTCATCATGAAGAGTACCTTTTTTCCCCTGACGAAGGGAGGAAATGGCTTTGAATCTTAAAACAACTTCCCCTTGTCAGAATGGCAATGATGA
Organism: Zhengitettix transpicula; assembly: GCA_037074705.1. NCBI lineage: Eukaryota > Metazoa > Arthropoda > Insecta > Orthoptera > Tetrigidae > Zhengitettix > Zhengitettix transpicula. The sequence goes on along the minus strand of CM073592.1, from coordinate 41,533,067 downwards.
GCTTCAATTTCTGGTAAGCCACTATCTTTCTACACAAATATATATTCTAAATAAAACGATGTACTGTAATCCCAGATCGTCTATCAGCCGAGTCCTCTTATGATCAGTTATAATAAGAGAGATAGATACTAACAGTACTCTGAGGACGTGGCTTCCATCAATGAAACGCTTCCTAACTGGATAATTCATTAATCTCGTTTCCAAGTTGCTTCGAAATTCTTTCGTCGTCGGAGACTGGCCTATCCACAAGCTACCATATCTGCCCGGCATGATATTCCAATTCCGGACTATAATTCTCACAACGTGAGCTCTTCATCGGAGCGTTAATTGTTAAGATTATAGCATCTACAGTTAGTTTTTAAGACCTTTAAGTTTCCAATATTGTATTGCAATGAACGGAAATAAAAACATTATTATTATGTTCCCTTCACTTCGAGCTGATCATGGAGGTTGAAACGTTTAGACCCGTACGCTAAAATCGCAAAGCAACCCAACAATGTATCGGCGCGTCGATACAAATAAAAAACGAGCAAGCAAAAGCAGTATGACAAAAGCCCCAACACTGACCGATTGTCATTTTAATCTCATCCTTTTTAGATATTATTTTCCCATTAACTTCTCCCTTCTAGACTCTTATGAGGAAAGATATTGAATTTCAACGACATCGGGATTATTTCCAGTCACTCAGCGACCCCCGAAACGACGGATTAGACACCCTACGTGCTCTTTTTGCATTACCCTTACACGACATCAATAGTGACACTATTACTATTAGCGATATTGTAAACTAATTTTTGACACTAATTTCGATCGCTTTCGCGTGATTATTAAAAGACGCTCCCCAGCCCTAGTGATAATTGAGCATTCGTAATGTTCTTTTCCACATTGTAAGCCATATGTACATTAATAGCTTCGAGTGCTTAAGATTGTATGCGAAAGAAACATCGATTTACATAGATAATTAGCTTTTTCCTCTACCGTTTGTTCCTGTTTTCCCACTCGATGCTCATAAGTTCTGTTTTGCAAATCTAATTTAATATTGGAAATGTTTTTCTCTTGAAAACGTATGTATCCTTTGCAATGCGCGATCAAACATATGTGCTCATCTTATTAACTACCAAAATACTGTCCTTATATGTGGCAACCGCTGTTTTGTAACGTAATGCACAGTTTTCCAAATATAATTGGACGATTAACTGTAATATTTTCAATAAAATAATTGCCTTTTTTGAAAAACGAACCTTATTAAGCATTAAATGGATTACGATGTCGTCTTTCATTTTTCCTTTGTATGTTTTTAACGCAGAACTGTATATAAAATAAGATGAGCACATATGTTTGATCGCGCATGGTAACAGTTACATACATTTTCAAGACAAATTCGTTTCCAATTTTAATTAGATCTGCAAATCAGAACTTATAAGCATCGTGTGGGAAAACTAACTAATGGTAGAGGAACAAGCTAATTATCTATGTAAATGGATGTTTCTTACGCATGCAATCTTATATATAAATGTTATACATTTCATATTTATCCTGATATTTGTTGTATTGATATTAATTGAAAATTAGGGATCTTAAACTGGATATCTGATTTAATACTTTACTGATTACAATTTTCTTCGCTTTGTCTACAAATGCCATAAATGTATATATTAATACGTCATTCTATAACAACAAATTTTATTGGAAGGAATATTTTCGAGTACTATCTTTGATAACAAAGATATAGTAACATGTGCAAGGATTGTCGTCTTTGAAGAAGTTCTTTCCTTACGTCGTGTGTAACCTGTAGGTTAGTTATCTAATTTGAAGAATCAGAAAAGTAGTAGATTCGTTGTATTCATTTATTAAATATTGTAATTACGAATATTATTGGTATAGTATAGTTGCATTAAGCGTATAGTATAATATCTTAAATTCTTGTTTTCTGCGATGTTTGCGGATATCAGTCTACAGGCTTAGTCGCATGGTTTTTGTTGATACTACGAAAATTTTAAATATGTTTCTTCTTATGTTTTGTTGGCGTCTTTTTTCAGATTAATTATGGCTGACACAGAAAAGCCAACGAAATCTAACGTTGAAGACAAGTCCAAACGGAAGAAGGAGAAGCCCGTTAAAGAAAAGGCTGTAGTTGAAAAACCGCAACTTAAAAAACGTCCTAAACTTCGTCATGGACGGTTATACGCAAAAGCTATTTTTACTGGATATAAAAGGGGTCTGAGGAATCAGCATGAGAACACAGCTTTGTTGAAAGTTGAAGGTTGCTCGACCAAATTGGATAGTTGGTTCTATGTAGGAAAGCGATGCGTTTATGTGTACAAGGTAAGATTAAAGTTTAATGTATATTGTTGTTCACATTTAATGTATTTAAGCTTTTAGTATATTCCAGATTTGCTCATGTTTATAACGTTATTTCTCGTCTTTCAATTTTAAATTAAACATGAAACAAAGTGCTAACAAGCGACATATGTTTAAATATGTATTCAAGTTTTAGTTTGGGGATATTACTTTTACTTTCAATATAACGACTTTTAAAAAGTGTCTAAAGTGTGCACGTTAAAAAATTTTAATTAGTATTTTATATCTTGATATATTCAAATTTATAAATATATAGATCTAGATATTTTTCTGAAAAGGTGGTAATTTTTTATTAAAATGTTAACGATTTATCTGGGTAGAATTTATAGTAGTTCATTGTACAAGTATTTTATTAGAAACTTGCATTGAATGTCATTTGTTTCAATTTACATAGTATGCATATGAAATGTGAAGGTGTTACAAGATAGTCCAGTTATAGTAGTGCTTCCATGCCACAACTTAATTTTGATTTCTATACAACTGTGGATAAATGCGACTCTTCGTTCAGTGAAGTGTGGCTCCTATTAAAATTTCTGCAGACAGCTTTAACTTATTTTACACCAAAGATATGGATGTTGTTACCATCCTTAATGATACATGTTTCTGTTACATTTTATCTTTAATTACATTAATGAAATGTTGAAATAATTGTTTTATTTACTTATGTTTTTATGTGTGTCTTGTGAAATGATGCAAATGCATTGAATAAATATTTCTCACTTGGTGTATGTATGTGGATCTTAATTAAATATATAAACAATATTGTGGCTCAGACCTAAAGTGCCCACCCCTGGTAAAGGATTCTTAAAATACCACTTTTTCCATTAGATATGGAAATAGCATATATCATAGGTGTTAAAAACTGCATCAGAACATTTACTTCATGGTAATCATTTAATTTGACTTAGTCCCTCACCCCCAATTAAGCCTAATTGACAAGTGAAATTTACAATTTGACTTTCAAGGCTAAGAACAAGACTCCAGTACCAGGCAAGTCCACACGGAAAACTAAAGTTCGTGCTGTCTGGGGGAAAGTAACTCGACCACATGGGTGTTCTGGTTCTGTGAGAGCCAAATTCAAGAGGAATTTGCCATCTAAAGCCATGGGACATCGCATAAGGATTGTAAGTATTACTTTGTGTTAATTAATTTCTTAAATTCAGTTTTCCTTATATGCATTACTGTATCAAGAAAAGTTTCTGGTTTCCACCTGGGTCACCTTCATAGACAGCAACATTTTGATGGTGAACAGTCATCTTCCATAGAAATGTGACTTTCCATGATTATCTGGGTGGAAACGTGAAAAGCTTTCTTAATTCTAATCACTGGGTAGGCCTTCAGTCTCAAAAAACAACCATACTGTTATATTTTAAAAGCATTTATTTATTTATTTATCAACATATTGTGAAAATATATTTTTATAGTATGAGTGAATTTATTCCTGGTTTCTTTTTCAGATGATGTACCCATCACGAATTTGAAGATATTGATGTATGTGTATTAATAAAATACAAATTTATTTACTCCATGATTTTTTTTTCAATTTTTTATCAGTCCCTAGTGTTTATAATTGGAAATTTTATAGATATATTGTCAAAACCCATGTTATTGTGGTAAGAGTTAATGTTTCTAAATTTGGTGAAATAGTGCAAAACTTGAGGCATTTGAGTAATTTGTTTTTTTTTCACCATTGACTCATGGTTCATTTTGCACAGAAAAGTCAAAATTGGTAGTGTCAAATTGAAATGCAATATTAGACTGATGGTGTTTTATTGTATAACTTGACACTTTTTCCTGTCTATAATGTTTGAAATATTTACACATTTTAAGTTGCCATTAAATGAGGTAACGTACACAATAAAAATTGGTTAAACACTACTAGTTGGGGTTATCAGATGTTAAAACTGACTGTAGAAAAGAAAGTAGATACTTTAAAGCAATATTTTGCTGTGATAAGTTTTATACTAAATATAAATCTTTCTTAAAAATCAATGGGCTATAAGAATTCTTTAATGGATATAGGATCTGATCTAATTTTTCTCCGCCACTCCTAATCTTTGGCTAATACAATATGTTTCAGTGAGCCAATTCACTCTCCAGATTTTAACATGGTTGTTAATCACAAGCTACTTTCCTGGATTACATAAGGAATATTCCTCAATACTACTCAAGGTTTGCCCTTTGCAACATCCTCTTTAATTTAGCCACAGAATTGCTGTGTGTGCACTATCCTTCAATCAATTTTAACTGGTGTAGATGTTTCAAAGTGTAAAAATTGTTAGTCATCAGGGTAAAACAGCAATCAGAAGGCACAAGAGACCAATACTTTTTTCTTTCCCACAATCAGTCAGATGCAAAGAAGAACTCTTGAAGTGACTAAATTTAGTTTTAAAAATGTCAAATTGTTCCTCATATTGGGAAACCCAAATAAAACTGAATATACAGAATGTAGTCTTTCTTGTAGAGAATGAATAGAGTCTTCTTGGGCTTCTAACCGAACAATATTATTGCAAGAAGACAATGAATGTCGTGGAAATAACAAATACAATTGTTTACTCAGTTAGAATCCTGAGAAGACAATTAAAAACAATATTCTTATATCTATTGCAATCCTTAACACCTACAAAATCAAAGAAAAAGTTAAAATACTGTCCTCCAATATCATTTACCAGATAAATTTCAGGCTGCCCTGTATTTAAATAAGCCAAACAAATACTTCTTGAATGCATTTATAACCTCCACAGCACTATCAAGAACACAATTTCCAATTGTTGCACACAACACCAATTTCAACCAATGCTTTTACTGAATTTCAAAAGTCTTGCCCAGATATTTTTCATATCTGGGACTACATTCTACAGACATGACTTGGACCCTATACTTTTCACCTCTATATGCATGAGGATATATGTATGCATATACATCTGCTACTGCATTAACTTACCATGGTATATCTCTAGTTTATGTAAGTAATATCCATATATAATTAAAACTATCTATGGAAAGGAAAGAGAGAAAGATGGGTTAGCCTACATCCAAAGGCACATCCCATGTTATGTGTTTTTTAAACATGTCTCTTTAAATGGGGTATATTTCCAATACTTAAAAAAAACAATCAGCCAAGTTTGTTTCAATGAAGATTCATCTTCATTCAAAATTAGAAACAACTGATGAAATAATTACCTTTAGCCACAACATATGCTTTCCTCACTAAGGTATTTCAAAAGTACACAATAACATTTTATTTATGGTGAAATTATAGATTGTGATGTAGAAAGTCATTTGAAATTTGCAGTAGGAGGCAAGTATTGTCATAAGGGACGAATTATCCGTTGGAGGCGTGGTGGAGCAACATTAATTATATATTTATGAAGCAGATATACAGACAGCAGCACAATCTTTTTATCGTCTCTTTTACAGATGAATTTTTTGGCATACAATATATCCTGAACTGAAGACAAAATATTTTCATACGTGAATGTTTTCATAATACTTTTAAAACTACCTAGTTTCCACGACAAATGTTTGCTTTAAAGTGAGCTCCAGTCTACTGCTATTACAACACAAGATGAGTAGACAACTGTATATCATCTCCTGATGAAACTATTTTTCTCGTTATAGTTTTTTAAAAAATATTTTACATTGAACTAGGATAAATTGAATGTTAATGTAGTTAATTTATAATGAACAAATGACACTGGCTTGAATAAATAATTTATTTCATATTCCTTTATTATATTAACTTTATTACAATTAATTTATAATCTTAAAATAAAAAATTAGAAAAAAATTCCACGCATTCGACGACCCATTCCATGCCTGTCATAGAGTATATTGAACTTATTCACAAACTGATTAATATCATTGCAGCCTTTTGTTATGGTTCCCAGATAAGTCATAAGACCTACATCATTGCATTGCTGAAAATTAATAAATTCAAACATTATACAAAAAATATCTTAATTAATAACAAAAGTTTTATTTCATTAAATGTCTGTAATAGTATGAAGTAACTAGTATTTTGTATACCTCAATCCAAGTTTATATGTATTATATAAAGTCAATTACAAATACATGTTTAGTCAATAGATATATACAATAGGATGCAGTTAATGCAATTTCTTTACGAAACTGTTTGTAATCTTAAATATGTCATTTATGTACAATCACAGCAGATTTCCTTACTTTTCACACTTCTAATTAACCTACTATAACATAGCTGAAAGAAACTAAATAATGCAGTTGAAGCCTTAACATCATTATTCAGAAGTTCCTATCCTATACTCTATGCATAATTTGGATTCGGCGCTCCCACTTCTTAGAACAGATATAATTGAATGTTGATGAGTTAAAGTGAAATATGAATAAATTGAAATTAAGATCTAAGGAAGTAATAAATTTAAATGATTAAATATTGGACTCGTGTTTACGAGGTCTCCCATTGGCTGGTTTTAAAGGACACACAAGGAAAATGTGACAAGGTCGAATTTAATAACACAATTCGACAGGAAGGAGAGACATCAAAGTCGACTTACCTGAAATCAACTTTTGGCCTAGTCAAGCAGAGGTGACAGAATGGTACAAATATTTATGAGGTACTGAGCCCTCTAGGCAGGAAGGAAGGTCTGAAATGCATGCCAGCCAGGCATGAATAAGTAACTGAAGAAGCAAAATTGGATTGAAAGGAGTGAAAACTGAGAATGATAAATATCTCGGTGGAGTCAGGAGCTTCAGCTCAGAACAAGCAAAGGTACAGAAGTCTGCAACCCTTGAAGACATGGACCTACTTTAAACATCTCAGCTCAGAAAGATGGCTTTCTGTGTGCAAGTGATAGCTTGGAAAGCTACTTAGGAGCTTTTAAAATGTGTCAAAAGGTTGGAGAAACAAACTAAAATTCAAATCTCTTGTCATCTGCCACACATTTATTTTCAAGATTAAAGTAGGACTGTGTCCCTCTTTGCAACCTATGATTTTGAATAGGCAATATGCTAATTCCAGTTTCATTTTATGGTTTCACTGACTCAAGAAGAAAATGGCATTTATCAGATAGAAAGATTGCACCATTGTAAATTTTCAAGCATTAGAAAGTGGCATCTGCTCAACTAACAAACAACTGACAAGCAGTTTGGGATACCACATGTTGAAGAATTCTCAAGTAAAGCGTTGACCAAAACAACTTTCAGTTGATGCCACAAAGTAGAGATCAAGGACAATAAAATCACCACTCAAAGGTATTTGGCACCGACATTGACTGTGCTGAGAAGTAATTTGTCAAGCAAATCATAGAAAGAATATTATGACACATATCATGTGGATGACCTTTTCTTTTTCAAAGCTGTAACGTATTGTAGGAATCGTTGAAAATTTATGTACCATAGCTCCTTAAAGGAGTAGTTACAGCTACATGATGTGGAACAGGTGAATTCCCAGCCAAACAAACAGCTAGAAAGACATGAGGGTGCTATTTCTAAAAGGAAACTGAGGGGAAGGGGGGGCATGAGGATGAACATCTGCAAAATGCTGTGTTTGCTTGAGCAAACACTTCTTTAAAAAATTGTAATTCTATCATCATTTTTGGTTGATTATATTACTGTGAATACCCTGAGAAATAGCTTTTTGTACTTTATATGGAGGCTCATGTTTCCTAAAAAAGCCAGTTTAAGTTAAGTTACATCTAATGAGTTCATAATTATAATTATTGATATAATTATTAATATTATTTATAAAAAAATTATATGTTTTCTCTAATTCAGTATAGCCCATAGAGAATGAATGATTCTTTTTCTAACCTTATTCACAAAAATTTCATATAAGTACTTCAGTTTTAATAATGTTTGCAACTACCATCAAATTTGTTACTCACATTGTAGAAGTCCGCTCTGAAGCGAGGGCTCTGCAATACTGGAAGTCTGTGACTTAGGCTGTTTGCTTCACGTAATATCTCATGATTTCTAGGTAATTGGCCAACTTGAACAGCTCTCACATACTGTAGTACCAACTTAACCCGACTGTGGAGCATCTTAATTGCAGAATGCTGTGCTGTTAAATGTTCAGCAACTGAAACATAAAATATGAAATAATTCAATTTCAAATATCCTGCCAAAATGGTAGGTAATATTCATTCTGAGATAAATCATACCACTATCTTTCTTATCTACTGTACAAATCAAAATAATAGTCCTGTATGTTTGAATTACAATAGCTTAAGAGTCACAATTCTGATTTTCATGAAACAAATCTCATTATCAAAATAATTTATTGTTCTGTTGTATTCAGAATATATTTTGAGTTTAACGGGATCATATTTTATCAATCAAAAATAGTAGTCCTCCTTTATTGTAAAACTGGTTATTGGGCATAGAAGTACTCACAGAATGAATTGTAAAGACACATTTCACCAGTCTACAAATGTAAAAATATTTTTCATATTATTATTGAGGGCGAGGCAGGAGAACCCAATAATGTATGTCATTTTTTGTGATTTAGTCATGAATTGTCACCAAGCACTAGATCTTATAATGTGTCTTTGAAATTTATGGAGTAAATTTTATAAATCTTTTCATGTGGTATACCAACAACTTGTGTCTATATATAAAAATTAACAAAATGACTTAGTATTACATACATCAGTTATAAAATGTGGACTTACCAAGAGAACTTTCTCCTGCTTCATTACTTGACATTCTGGCCACATGGTCCACTCCAATTCTTTCTGCTTCTTCTGTTGCAAGTGTATAATGTAATTCAACAAATAGCATGGTAGCTTCTCCTCCAACTAAATCTATCACAGATTCATACATGGTCACAGGAAGCTGGAAAAATAGCTTTCCATATATTGAAGGAACTTAATGATGAATCATTCTATTCATAACAATATTAATAATAAATACAATACTAAAACATCATGCTGATAAATTAAAAACAATAGAAATTCAAATGAATAGAATTTACACCACTCAAGTTTTGTAGATTATATTTGTATAATTGATAACAATGTGCAGGAAATGTAGTCTATACTTCTTAAATACAAGCCATAAGTCAACAGAATGAATTAACTTGACGAAATAGAGGTCATATGCTTTGTTTTTAAGAAAATAAACAATTTTTTTTGTATGAGATTAGAACAGGTCTACCATTTTGAATAACTTGTAAAATTGATGTTTCTCTAAGATCTACTATATATGTTATGAAAATTTTGCATGCTTATAACTTACATCACTATGACGAGCTTGAGGATTTAGTTTTAGAAGAACGGGGCTTTCATTTATTTCACATATTTGCTTGTGTATTTTGATATCCATGTCATCTGGTTGGTCACCAGTCGTGTACCAACCTAAGAAATCCATGTCACTGAACACCTGTTTAACTGAAAAAAATTTTAACAGTAATAAAGTGAGCACATGTAATAATTACATGTTTGTGATTGCCTACATAGGTGCACAAAAATGTGAGGAACTATAGAAACAAATATTCCAAACAGTTAAATCATTGATAATATTCAGAGACACTGGAGGAATTAAGATCTATGAAAGTATGAATGCTTCTAGTTATAGAATTGTAAAAAGTAATATCTCATAGTAGTCAGAAAAATGTAATGACTAGGTTCACTAAAGGCTAAGTTCCGTGTTTTGAATATTCACCAAACACAAAATTGGCAGAATTGTTTAAAGTTGTAAGGGAAATCTGTAGTGATGGCAAGAGGAAGCTTAATAGAAAATAGAACTTTGAACTGACTGAATATTTGAAAATTCAAACTGAACTTACATTGTCCTTCTTTTGTGTTGTAATAGTCCCGGTCAATGATAATATCACCATCAATAACACTAAATAGCAATTCAAAAGAATTCATAATTTCTATGTTACGCCCCTTCTGCTTTCCAATTACAGCACCAATAACTGAAACATAATTAGTATATAACATCCAAAAATGTAATATGCTGGGAGGTAGAATTGCAATTTTCATTCAAAACTGTAAGTATGTAAGGTTAACAATTACTAATAATAACAGAGCAAATCAAAACATCAATTACACTCTAAAAGTAAATATGAATTTAAAAGAAGTTTTATAAATTGTTTGGGGTTACTAAATATGGGGTAAATGGCCAAATAAAACAAAACTGCTTCATTTATAGATAATATAATTGGTTATAAGACCACTTAAGAAATATTAACAAACAGATCTCTCTCAATTCTGGGGTTAATATCAAACAAATGGCAATTAAAATAGCCATCCTAAACCACTTTCCAGCCATTTACAATACATACTTTTTAAGCATTGCATGAAGGAAACAATCTTTGGAACAGTGTATCTGTATCAATATGACATCATCGTGTCCTGATTGGTGATGTTTACTCAAACTTCAACCAAACCGTTTATACCGAATGTACTTAACTACTGAATAGTATGGATTAAATCCTACATTCTAACATTCCTGGAAGTTTGTTAATTTTAATGAGAGGTAATTTAAAAGTTTGACCAACACAGTTAAGATTTTCCTAGTCCTGAAAATGACATCTAAAAAAACCTACTTGCTACTATTTCTAGTGATATAGCAGAGGATATCAACCAAATGTTCATGATACCTAGGGATAAAGTATTCCTAAAACTTTCTCTTTATCTTCACAATTAATATTCCGTTCTTGTTAGTTTCTTTATTTTTCAATCTATTTCCTGCCTTTCTTCTGTTTGCTTTTATATTCACAATTTTACTTCATATTTACAAACCTCAACCTTCAATATAACACAAACAACAGTACACTGCAAATGAAGGACAAAACCACCAACAATACATAAAGATTGTAACATCCATTTAAAAAAATACTTTTATAGAATTATCTACTATTCTGATTGCTAAATAAATATTCAAAAACATAATATCGATGATTAAATTGCTACATCATTGGTCCAAGTTTAATTCATAAAAAATATTGGTATATTTTCAATTGCTCCAATGTTAAATCAGAAGCCGACGATTTCAGAAATAAAAGGAAGAAACCATTAAAATAATGGCAATGTAAACCTATACTACTTTAATAAGTGGAGTTTCATTTAATGAATACAGTCTATACATTTATAGTACAGCGGACGTGTTAGTTGCGGTCCAGCCCTAGAAATAAAGCTTCCGCAATTATTAAATGTTACAAAATTATATCATATATCTAATTGAAATCGTAAATAAATCAACTTATGCATTAGATGTACCTTGTTGTGCGGTTCCATTTTGAGCTCTCAATCTAGTCCAATGTTCGGAAATATTCATAATAACTAATGGATGTAAAGATATTGATACACTACCAACAGTCCCTGACGATGCCATAACACTTTTATTAGATACGGATGGTTCGTCCACATCCATTTCTGATTTATGAGACGAGCTCATTACTATAACTTACTTACAATACTAAAAGTCCACTAATTAATAAGTACAATCAAATTTTTTTTCACGAACAGAAGATAGTCACACAACTCAAATGACAAAGTCAGAGATTATCTAACATAATAGCTGTCAGTGCAAAATAAACAGTTGACTTCAACTAAATCCAAAGCAGTTAGTTCTATAGAAATAATTCTCAAATAAAGATAGTAATGTGCTATTATTCAAACTAGTGCTACTTTTCTTTCAAAATATGACAATAATAATGGAGATTTGAAATGTGTATCTCTATGTACATATACAGCGTTTACATACCGAAGTTCCGACGCTAACGCCAAAGTAAATGCACATTTATTTTTAAAAAAATTCTCATGCGTTAAAAGGCGCAGGATTATCCATCTATTTTCATTAGTCTGTACCAAGAAAGTGTTTTGAACTTGCTATTTTGATAGGTATATGGCTGCCCTTAATTAAAACAAGCAAGCGATGTATACGTATATATTACGTATTCTTATTTCGCGACTTGTATCATTTAACACTAACAAATTTGTACTATATTTTCTGTTGATGTGTATTTGAACTTGATTTGGATTGCCATTATTGTCGAAATAATAACTTATTAGTAACATTAGCTTATATTTTGTCGTTATTTATCCTGCAATGGAAGCTGTAAAGTCACTAGTGAAAATTAATTCTTCATTTTCTAAGATACTCACACTCTTTCCCAACAAATTCTCATTTAGTTTTGCTTACGGATCTGGTGTTTTCAAACAATCTGGTTTTAATGACTCACAAAAGAATATGATAGACCTGATATTTGTCGTGGAGGATTCTTCACAATGGCACAAGGAAAATATTTTAAAAAATCCAAGCCATTATTCATGGCTTAAAGTGTTAGGTCATGATTTTATTGCAAATTTTCAAGATAACTGGGGTGCCCGAGTTTACTTCAATACCCTTGTACCATTTGAAAGTATTCTGTTAAAATATGGAGTCATTTCCCGTACAGCTCTTGAAGCAGATTTGTTGGATTGGAATTTCCTTTACTTAGCTGGAAGGCTTCACAAGCCAGTCGAGATTTTACATCAGCCAACCATTTCTCATCTTCGTTCCACTTTACACCAAAATTTGTTTAGTGCTGCACACACAGCATTGTTGATTCTGCCAGAAACTTTCACTGAAACTGATTTTTATAGAACAATTGCTAGTTTGTCATATGTTGGTGATTTTAGAATGAAGTTTGGTGAAGATAAAAATAAAGTTGTAAATATTGTTGCTCCACAAGTTAATGCATTTCGCACGCTTTATGCTCCCATAGTGAAATCACTTCATGATTATGTACATTTTCCAAGTGATAGTGTAATTTGTTCTCAAGATATGAGCCCAAATGCACGTATGTATCATTTATATCAGCTTCCTAAAACACCACAGAAAGCAGTTGTGCAACTGTGGAATCGTGGACCAAGAAAATTGCGTCAGGATACAGAAGATAGTTTAAGGGCTGTTGCTCATGATCCTGAGTGTCGTACAATTGTTGAACGTTGTATTTGTAATATAGTTTGGAATTCCAGTGTTAGTCAGAGCTTAAAGGGAATTTTGACTGCAGGGCTTTTCAAATCTCTTATATACAGTGGTAGAAAGATTAACAAAATGATTAAAAGTTAATAATTTATATCAATTAATAAGTTGGTGTATAAATATAGTAATTTTGTCATTACATAAAACTTTGAAGTATCATCACTTAAGGAATTCTGTAACAATAGTGAATAAGAATAATATTTTTATAATTGAAAATTAAACCACCCAAAACTGGATTATCTTCAAAATATGGTGAGTTTCTTACGTGAAGTGTTTCCATTTTAAAATATTGTTTGTGCTTAGGTATTATTAAACTCAATTATAGTGACTTATAATTCTTAAAATGAAGCTTTTTTTATCTGTTATATCTATCTGATTTGTTTAAACTTTTTGTCATTCATTTAATTGCTTGGTCAGTTGTTTATTTCAGAAAACTGGTCCTAGCTTCATATATTTGATGATGGATATATCAGGTCTACTACATGATCTTGGTGTGTAGCTGGCATTAGCTTATACTTTTCAATGTTTAAATAATAATCTTAAATGTAAATGAAACTTTACTGGACTCAATCTACTTAAAGTATGGAAGAAGAGAAATCTTCTTCTACAGCTGTAGAGAAATTCAATTGGATAAGAAAATAACATGTCTTAGAAATTAACCAGTAGGGGAAGAAGTTCATTTGTGAAACAATTATGAAATGAGACTTGCTGGATGATAATATTAATTCTACATATATATAGATGAAATCATTAATATTACTCATGACAATAATAATATAGGTAAAATTAATCTGATTTGTATTAATATCAATATAATAAATGTATTATTGCCATGAGTCAGAATTTATTGATTAAAATTTACATTTATTACAATATACAAAACATTTCTTCCCTAAGATCCGTTGTACCTAAAAGTAAATATAATTTCATCTCTGGATGTTGTTGGAAGCAGTCAACATTTTGTTGGGTTTTATGAGTAATAGTTTTTATGGGTTTTTATTAACAGAACACATTCAGCAAAACGGAATACGCAATCACAACAACAAGATATATACAGAGCAACAACAATGTGCAGTCAAAGACTACATAAGAAACTATTCCACTTTCACCATGCTACCACAATGACAATTATACAATGATATTAATAGTCAATATTCATCACATTTTTCTGTTTAATGTATTATATCAATTCAATTCATATTTTGTTAATTATGTAAGTAAACCAATTAAACTAATTTTTTAAGTATATTTTTGTGTATTGTAATTAATGTAAATTTTAATTAATAAATTCTGACTTATAGCCATGAGACATTAATTATATTAATAATAATATAGTATAAAAATGTAATTTATAACATCATAAATTCCATATTTAAAGTAATATTAAAGTGAGAGAGACCAACCATTTTAATATAATTATGCAAATATAGCAGGTGATTCTATGGTTATTGGACAGCCTTTTAGATGTGGTAGAGTGTACTAAAACTTTTTTTAAAAGAATTTAATAAATAAAACCAGTTTGTCCAGAATGTGACAAACACTTAGACACGGTCAAATTAATTAACACATTTGCATAGGAAAGAGGGTGAGCGTGGTTGACCAACCTGAAATCAACAGTTTCTGTGCAGAAATAAAAATCAAATTTTTCAAGGATCTGAGCCCCCTTGATCAGTAAAGTAGGTCTGAACTGAGTTTTATCCTGGCTTTATATATATATCTTGTTAACTTATGCTGACTAAAATTAATAAAATTTAAGATAATATTTTCATTTCTTTAATCTCTTCCATGTATGTAAGTCTGCTAAAAGATGTTTGGAGTTATGCTCAAATCATTTGAATTTTATTTAATTGGGTTTACTGAATTGGATCATATTGTCAGAATATTTTTGTGGGAAATGCTGGTCTAGTATCTGGTATGTATCAAGAGGATCTTCTAAATATTTTTATTCCATATGGACATGTGAAAAAAGTTATTATGAACCAGGAAAATCATATTTCTTTTTGGTGTACAATGATATTGAAGATGCAAAGGAAGCATACAAATCTGAAAGAAAATATGAATGTTTTGTATTTGTCTTATGTTGAGACAGTTCCAGAAATAAACACTTGTTGGGATTACAATGAGTTACCACCAGGTTTATCAATAATTGAAGATTTTGTCAATTTTAGTGAAGAAACAGTGCTTTTAGATTGTGTACATTGGAGTAATGAAGACTTATCTGAAGTAAATCCCTGAAACACAGAAATGTTAAACACTATGGATACGAGTTTAGGTATGACATAAATAACATAATAAAAGATAAGCCTTTGAATGAACAAATCCCTGCTGAATGTGACTTCCTTTTTAAAAGACTACAAAACAAATGCTGTTTTTCACGTACTTCTCCACCTAACCAACTTACTATTAATCAGTACCTGCCAGGTCAAGGGATTCCTCCACACACAGTGCCTTTGATGACTGTATACTGTCCCTCTCTCTTGGTTTTGCAGTTGTTATGAATTTCAAACATAAAGATGGCCACTACAGACCTGTTTTATTACCACAGTGTTCCTCGCTGATAATATCTGCAGAAAGTAGATATTTGTGGACACATGGTATAACACCTAGAAAAATGGATATTGTGCCAGGTGCAGATGGGGGTTTGACTGATATGAAACAAGGAATATGAACATCATTTACTTTCTGCTGGGTGTTAAATGGAGAGTGCAAATGCATTTATTTGAATTTTGTGACTCCTACAAAAAAGTGATCATCTTATTGAAAATGAAATGCTAGAAAAGCTTCATGTCGACCAGGTTTATGAAGAAATTGCTCATCATTTCAGTGATACTCGCCACAAAACATGGCCAAAAATATTAGCATTTGTTCGGTCTTTGCCATTGGGATCCCTTCTTGTAGACATTGGTTGTGGCAATGGAAAGTACTTTGGTTTCAACAATAATATTTACCAAATTGGATGTGATCATAGTTCTAGCTTAACAGAAGTCTGCAATTCAAGAGGATTCCAAGTTTTCAATTGTAACTGCCTAATGTACCTTTGAATTCAAATACAGTGGATGCATGTCTTAGTATTGCTGTAATTCACCATCTTGCTACAAAAGAACGTAGAATGAAAGCGATTGAAGAGATTGTGAGAATTTTACGAGTGAAAGGAAAATCAATTATTTATGTTTGAGCAAAAAATCAAGAACATCAAAAGAATTCATCCAGTTACATAAAACAAAATAAAAGATAGATTAAATGATTCTAAGATAACTGGCCCACAAATCGAATATGAAAATCAATATAAGTTATACAATGTGAATTGCCAAGAAAATAAAACAGTGGCTAAGGCATTAGATGAAAATATATCAGATCTTAAATGTAATATACCAGATGAGAAAAAATATCTAGAATCTTCTTGTTCTACGGTATTAAAATTAGCATCAATGACTGATAGCTCTAAAATCAATATGATTGGAAAAGTACCCCAAATTTATGATGAAACAATGATTCCTTCACAGGTATTACCTACTGAAGCAGATAATGTAGACCATACTACCACTCTCATAACCAAAGAAATTTTATCACATACCAATAGAACACAATTTCAGTTCCAAGATCTTCTTGTACCATGAAAATAAAGAACAGCAGGCATTTTAAAAGCCAACCTTTATTAAGAGAAAATTTAAGCACTACAAATGAAAACAATTATCCTGTATATTATAGATACTATCATGTATTTGAAGAAGGTGAACTTGAAGACGTAGTCAATTGCAAGAGGCAAATATACTCCATAGTTACTATGACCAAGGTAATTGGTGTGTGATTATTGAAAAGGTTTCCTAACCTAACAGTATGTTGAAAGAATTGAAATTTAACATTGAAGTCTATATGTAAAAATTGATTTATATAATATAAATTTATTTTTTATTATTTCAATTTTTGTGTGTTCCACATTTATAATATTTCCATTTATGGAGTTGAACTTTTCGATAAATGTTTTCAGTATGTAAACGTCAGTATAGAGTAGTAATATAAAAATATGAATAAGATCTTTCTTAAAAATAATTGATTTTACACGATAGATGTTTAGTTAAAGTAATTAAGAAATTATAAATTTTCTTGAATTTGCAATGATACCAATTTATATGTACTATTGAGAACAAAGAGGTTCTCTAATTAACATTTCAAATAATATGTGAAACAAGGCACTACTGACCAGTTCTCTTGTATTACATGGCATTTTATGAAGTATTAAAACAAATTAATATAAATATATTTTTAGTACCTTGGTATTCCAGATTTTGTATCAGTTGATACTTGTTACTAATCCCAGTTTTGAAATGTATGAAATTTGAAACATTGTGCCATTAGTTTTATTTGATTTTCTATTTAATAAATTTCCTTGTCATAGATTGGAGGAATGTCACATTTTATTGGTCCTGCCCTCCCACCTCACTTGGAATCCAAGGTTGATGTAAAACTAGATGAAAATAATTCAGAAGAAAATAAACAATATGGACCAATACTACCCCCATCATTATTAGAAGGCAATGCAGAGCAAAAAAAAATAGAAATTTGCAAGAAATCAGAATATGAAAATGAAGAGTTCAGTTCAAGGGACATTTCATATGGCCCAGCTCTACCTCCAAATGCTACACAAGAATCAAGCAATTTTAGCTCTGATGATGAGATTGTAGGCCCTATGCCCTCTTCAAATAACTGTCCAACTGATGAAATCCTCCAAGCTGCTGAAGATTTGGAGAGAAGAGCTTCAAGAATGAAAGAAAAACTCACTGGAAAGGTATTATTAACTTTTATTATTATTCAAATTCTCAAAGCCTAACAATCAGGTAAGCCAATATTTTCTGTTTCCCATCAAAAATTGATGAAAATTTGTACTTTCACCTAAGCCAGACTGGACCAACTATTGATTTCAGGTAAGCCAGCATCGCTGTCACTCTTTCCTATCCTAATGTGTTAATAAATATATATATATATATATTACATACACAGAAAAGATGAAAAAATTAACTGAAAAATAGTGTTTATTGGAATCTCTTCAAAAGACTCTAATAGAAACAGGTACAAGTTTAATTTTCTTTAAAAAAATTACATTAGTTTGAAGTACATATACTGTTCATAAACTTTTGGGGTATATTATAATTTTATTATTTGTTTTCTGTCTTCTATTACTGTGTAGCTGAAGTTCAAAATATGAAACTACTTAATAGAGTGTAAAGGGCATTACAATCTGGTTGCTCTGTTAAAATTATTAATATATTTTGTAATACATTTACAATTCTCTAATTTTTATATTTCATCAAGGGTGATGTATCTCAACCTAAACGAGAGACGTGGATGCTTGAACTGCCTCCAGACAAAGCCGCAGAGTTTGGTCTTGGCCCTCGTCAATTTCGTGCTCGTTCCAAACCAGATTTGGGTGACAGGTCATTGTGGACAGACACACCAGAAGAGCGGAAACGAAAAGCAACTAATTTGGTAATTTTGTATGTTATTCACCTAGCACTTACACCATTAAGTTGTGATTAATTTAGTACATTATTAACTTATCCGATAAAAGTCTTATAAGCATTTCTGTAAATTTTAATAATTTGATAGGCAACACAAAAATAATGATATTGTGAAGCATATTTGCATACAATTTTTCTGTTGAAAGTAATCAATAATAAAATAGCATACATATTTCATTGAAGTAATTGTGTAATCAAGTATTTAGTATACATTTTGAATGTTTATTTCAATACTTAACAAAACTGAAGTTCCTATTTTTTTGGTATAACATAAAACAAACTCAAATCATTTTGCTCCTTAATATTTGCCCAACTGATAAATATAATCCAAGAAAAAGTATTGACAATAGCAAACAGTTTATGACTTGAACAAAGACTAATTTCATACAAAAACCATACAGTGTGATTGGCCAGCACAAAGTGCCATCCTTTCTGTCTGCAGGAGAAAAGTGTACTGCCAACTGGCATGACATGCAGTCCTGTTCTGTAATGAGGAAGGGGGCTTAGGATCTTGAAAATTTGGCATGTTATTACATCTTATTCAATCAACTCTCTATCACTCTTTCCTGTCTAAATGAATATATATTATGAATGAAAAAAATTACATCTGATTGAAAATAATGAATAAGAAAGATAGCCAATACAGACAAAAAAGGTAATATAAATACCACACAATGTTTCTGGGATCCTTGTTCCTTTTGTCAGGTGCTAAGATTATTATTATTACAAATTTCTACATCACAAATTTGTCCAAATATTCAAAGAATATCAAATATTTATCACTTACAGATCCACTAATACCCTTTTATACTGGATTAAAAACCACAAGGACCCACTTGACATCTACCGCAAACGTTGTTGTTTACAAAATCACTTGCTCTAATTGTAATTCATGCTACATTTGCTAGGGCAAACAAAACGTTCCCTTAATACACATATAAGAACATATATCAAATATCAAACTTCCCATTGATAAACAATCTGTAGTATCCAAACATATGAACAGTTCTAAACATACATTTCATTTGGCAAAATGCTAAGATTTTAGACATTGACACCAGGTACCATTCCAAACTCATTTCAGAGATGCTTCACATTAAATCCAACACCACAGCTATTAATGTACAGACACTATTAAACTCAATAATTGCTATGATCCCTTATTATTACACTAAACCCATTGTCGTTGCTCCCGTATTGTTACGCCAACCCTTTGGCTCTCCCATTTTCATCGCTTTTGAGTGTTGTCAACTGACCAGTGCAGTTGTGTTTCTCTAGGCTCTTCTTAGCACCTGATGAAAGGAACAAGGATCCCAGAAACATCGTGTGGTATTTATATTACCTTTTTTGTCTGTATTGGCTATCTTTCTTATTCATGAATATATATTATATTTCAGGGTGTCAACTTTGTTGTCTCTATTATAATTAAAACAAATGGTATGAAAAGGCTTTAACCTCTTGAAGAACTTCCTCCTGTTCTGAATGGATCTTCAATATCGGGTAGTACACTTGACTGACTTACGTCACTGCCTCGTGCGATTGCAGGGGAACTAATTTATGAACCTACAGCAACAGCAGCCAGAACATTATTTTATTCCCTTTTTCCAGTCACTTGCTTCTGTTACAATATGTTTTAAACTACTTGCACTAGAATCCTGCAAAATACATCACTGACATTCTAATGTAATCTAATTTTTTTTAATGTCAACAGGCATTATTCCATTTTTAAAAAATCACTTTTTTAAAATTATTGAAATATGGGTTGCAAATATGATAATTCAATTCTGTGAAAACTGCACGTCAATAGCATCTTCCTTTTCACAATTATTTGTAGTGTAAGCTTTGGTGATTCATCATGTATATATCCTCATTGGATAGGAAAGAGGGACAGGCATAGTCATGTTGAACAATTTTCAAGGACCTGAGCCCCTTTCTTCAGGAAAGTATGTCTGAACTGTGTCAGTACACAGACTTACTTCCCAACTGACTATGCAATATTAAGGTAAATCAACTGCTCTCTGTCTCTCTTTCCTATCCAAATGAGTTAATCGATTTGACCTGATTCACATTTCCTTATTTCTTGTCCCAAGAGGCTACGCCGAGCTTCAATTTCAGGTAGGCCACCAACTATCTCTTTTTCCTTTCCATACAAATTACCTAAATTATTTTGACATTGTCACATCCTTACTTGATACTTTTTTATGTATGTAGTTTGGTTTCATCCTTACTTCGAAAACCCAATCATTGCAGACTCCTTTTCATAAAATAACATCAATGATAATTCAAATGATATATAAGCTGAAAGATATTAGTAATATATTAATTTCTTGTATATCTAGGAGCCCCAAAAATCTGAGGACTTGAAGCATAGAGCTACACAGGAAAGAGATGAAAAAATGGAAAAATTATCTGAAAAACATTCAAAGAAAAATAGAGAGAGTTTATTGGAATCTCATCAAAAAGAACTCAAAAAGAAAAAGGTACAAGCAGAATTTTCTTTAAAAATTTACATTTGTTTGTAGTTCATATTGAATGTATCAACTGGGTTTTCAATTTCTCGGATTTTTCAATTACATTGAATTGTAATTGCCTTTATATATTCTCAGCTGGAAACAATGTGTGCATGCCTGCTTTGAATGTGTGAGTTTGCTGTCATGTGCGCAAAGCCATCTTTAAATGTGCATTTAATGTACCCTCACCATGGTTTCTGTGACTGACAATGGTTACTCATACGTTCAGTCCCATCTCTGGGATTTTACCTTGGACCAATTTTTTGTAGAACTGGGTTCAAGTCTTCATTTAGCTGGAATCTCAAATCCCTGTTCTTATTGACAGCTATTTTGATCCATAAAACAGCGAATGTGCAGCAACAGCTGTCTTATTTGGTTGCTGCAAGCAAAGATGTCTCGTGTTCCTTTATACTATCCTTGATGGTGCAAATTGTCCTATATATTTAAGGTCATAATCACAATGAATATCCTGCATATATTCCTGGATTTCTTAAACCAACATTGTCCTTTATGCCTGAATTCAGGTTTTAATGTAACATTTGGCCAGAGTTTGGTTGATTCTGACATAGTGATTGTACCCTCATTTTTCAGTAGCTCGGAGCAGTTTGTTCCGTGTTACAAGTAGTCACCGTGAAATTTCAGCCATTGTTTGCCCATTCTGTAGTTTAGTCTAATGGAGGTGGTATTTGTTGAGGATTGATTGTTTTACTTACTTCACATTCTTACTCATCTATATACATACAAGCATCATTTTTAAAGTTTTTACCTTTTTGTAAACAGTAAATTTGTTTTATTTGCAGAAAGAAGAAAAGGGTAAAACTGAACGTAGACCATTTGATAGAAATGTTGACTTGCAAGCAAATCGTTTTGATGAAGCTCAGAAAAAGGCCATTTTCAAAAAAGCCCAATTTCTCAATGATAGATTTTCAAGAGGTGAAAGTAAATATCTATAAAATTATTACTGTGGTGTTTATATGGATTAATTATCAAGGTTAAAGCAATTTATGAAATTCATACTAGAAACTTGCTATCAAATTCGTGCAGCATACTTATAATATGATTACTTTTTTGAACAATGATCCCTACAACTTTGTTTTAGTAAAACTTTAGCTTTCGTGTACATAACTTCCTAGAAGAAAAATGTCAGTAGATATCTAAATGGATTTTTTTAAATGTAGGTTCTTGAGTCTAGAGAGATTGTTACTGTCTCAAATTAAGCACTGTTCACAGCAGTTAAAATAAATTATTTTAAATACTGTAATATTGAAATTTTACCTAGAAGTTTCATAGTCAACCAAGTGGAACATAGTTTTTAATTGCTTAGGAAGCTGATAACACTAATGAAAATTTCTCTCAATGAGGTGCCTGTTGGCAAATAACCATGAAACTAACTATACCTTTACTATCAAATCACAATCAATTATTTGACTTCATATCTTTAATAATATACTTATTTTAACAAGAACCTGAGCCTTCCTTCTTCAGGACAGATGGACTATTTGTCATGCTGGCTGGCCACACAGACATAAGTCCTATCCCAATGAAAAGACATCAGGTTTTTGAAAAATTGTTGTTATTGCTTCCCAGCTTGACACGACAACTTTCAATTTAAGGTAAGTCTGCTGCTCTCTGTCCCTCTTTCCTATCCAAATGAATTACTTAATTTGACCTGGTCATATTTACTTATTTGATTTATATATAGAATTAACTTTTTGTCAGCTAGCACGTAGTTGAGACATACGATCCTGGATACCCTTGAAAATTTGAGACTTTTATTTCATCCCACCTGACTTCACCACCTGTTGATTTAAGTCAACTGTCCTCTGTCACTATGCAAATAAGTTGTGTGTGTGTGTGTGTATATATATATATATATTGTAATAAACACACAAATAAAATAATAATAATTATTGAAATGATTTTGCCCCACGTTGAGGTTGTCATTTATGTAATAAGCAAAAATAACATTTATTTATCTGAATTGCCCCACGTTGGAGAAGCCATTAATGTAATAAGTAATAAATAATTCCAAATTAAATGCATCAATTGTCCCCACGTTAAGGTGTCAAAATGTGGTACTCCATAATGAAAATAATTCATTAAATTGAACTAATTATTGAAAATTATCTAATGAAAGGAACATGAAATAATGACATTTATTTAATTTAATGAAACAATTAGTTTATTATACACAACTATTTTACCTTACAAAACAAATTACTTGCTGAGCTTTACATCAATATTTATATAAAATTGTCCTTTTTACCTCAGGGTCTTTATTGGGCCTTTTAATAAAGAACAATTAATTTTACAATTTACTATTGACAAATTTAATTATACTGTACTCCAGTGTCTTGTAGCTGACTGACAAATTTAATTATACTGTACTCCACAGTGTCTCGTATCTGACTGACAAATTTAATTATACTGTACTCCACAGTGTCTCGTATCTGACTGACAAATTTTATTATACTGTACTCCACAGTGTCTCGTATCTGACTGACAAATTTTATTATACTGTACTCCACAGTGTCTCGTATCTGACTGACAAATTTTATTATACTGTACTCCACAGTGTCTCGTATCTGACTGACAAATTTTATTATACTGTACTCCACAGTGTCTCGTATCTGACTGACAAATTTTATTATACTGTACTCCACAGTGTCTCGTATCTGACTGACAAATTTTATTATACTGTACTCCACAGTGTCTCGTAGCCGACTGACAAATTTTATTATACTGTACTCCACAGTGTCTCGTAGCTGACTGACAAATTTTATTATACTGTACTCCACAGTGTCTCGTAGCTGACTGACAAATTTTATTATACTGTACTCCACAGTGTCTCGTAGCTGACTGACAAATTTTATTATACTGTACTCCACAGTGTCTCGTAGCTGACTGACAAATTTTATTATACTGTACTCCACAGTGTCTCGTAGCTGACTGACAAATTTTATTATACTGTACTCCACAGTGTCTCGTAGCTGACTGACAAATTTTATTATACTGTACTCCACAGTGTCTCGTAGCTGACTGACAAATTTTATTATACTGTACTCCACAGTGTCTCGTAGCTGACTGACAAATTTTATTATACTGTACTCCACAGTGTCTCGTAGCTGACTGACAAATTTTATTATACTGTACTCCACAGTGTCTCGTAGCTGACTGACAAATTTTATTATACTGTACTCCACAGTGTCTCGTAGCTGACTGACAAATTTTATTATACTGTACTCCACAGTGTCTCGTAGCTGACTGACAAATTTTAATTCCTTCCGTACTCAGCAATGTCTCGTGGCTGTCTAACTACTCCATCAACGTCTCGTGGCTGTCTAACTACTCCATCAACTTACACACGTTATTGTCTAACAATGTATTGGCCTGTTCAATATTCTCGACCTTTATTGTATCTCTGTGTGTTCGCCGGCAACAATTCAGTTCAATAGTTTCTAATTATTAATTGCCTTTTTATCATTACAATATATATATTATATTAGTAAGGATGTAACATTGTCAAAAATAATTGCAGTATTGGTATGGAGAGGACAGAGAGATAGGTTGTGGCTTACCGGAAAGTGAAGTGCGGTGTTGCCTTAAGGAACTGAAGGTATTTCTTCAAATTTTCGGAGGCACTCAGCCTCCTGCTTCAGGAAGGACTGTTGCACTATTCTGTACACAGATACACAGGGACTTAATTTGTCATGCATAATGGCTGAAGAAACAGGTTTATCCCCACACAATGTCATAAATACAACCGTATGAAAAATACCTTTAATATGATTTTCTCAGTTCAGCTGTATGCTAAACTAAATATTATATCTAATGGGCTTGCACTAGCATATTGTGTAGGTTCTAATTTTAAATGAGAACATCTAAGTGTAGAACAGAAATATAGTACCAATGGTTGTTTTTTTTACACTATATTTAGTATTTTTGAGAACTTTTATTTTTCTAGTTGACATGTAGCATACATTTAGAATTTGAAATTATTTTGATTGGGGTGAATTAACATTACTTCAAAATTATATGTTACATATTTAATTGCTGTTCATAAATATTTATTAATAATGATATAAAATGTAATACAAATATAATAAATTTCTAATCTTCAAAATAGGAGCTAAATGTTCCAGGGAATTGGTACATAATTTTCTAAATTGGCAGTAGGTGATAATGTATCTCCATGAATTGTACACAGTGTGTAATTACAATAATGGTAAATTTTACAGACAATTAACATGCAATGAGATTGTTCACATCTAGAAATTAGATATGAAAATCCACACCCAATAAAGTTTTAAATCAATAAACGTATTAATGAGAGACTTCTCAGAGTTGCTCATAAAGACAGTGAAGATTGTTTCTCTATGAGGTATAGGATTATGACATTTGAAAGTAAAAAAATAGCAGAACTTAGTATTATATACAGTCTACTTGAAAATTTATGTGCTGTAATTATACACTTTGTTATGAGAAACAAAAATTCAGTCCAATAGCTCACAATAAAATTATTGTAATGTGTTTATCTAGCATATATGATAATTCAAATTATGTTAGTTTACGACAAGATAATTTAGACAATTTTATTAAAATACTTCCATTTCATATATGGAAAGAAATATATTCATAACTAAATCTAATGAACTACATCAATTGTATCTAGTGTGATAACTTGCCATAAAAAATTGTAAACACATCTTAAAACTATATGATATGCCTGTAACAAAATTAGTTCACTTTCTATCATCTTATACTATCTTTTTTTTCTTCACTTTTTAATCTACAAGACAATAACATCATAAATCAATGTAAGTTTTACTTGTCAAGTTCTAATTTGATGAATACATATTTATTGTACAATGTAACTAGAACTATTGTAACAGATGTAAAAAATAAAGTTACAAATTTATATTGTGAACTCTTAAATTCACTTGTTTGGGTTTCAATCAATGGCATGAAGGTATCCCCCTTATACATTTCCAACGTGCAACAACAATGAAATGAACACATCTAAAACTCATACCTGAACTATTGTTCTTTACTCTTTCCTTTAGTTTTTCTAGTTTGTGCAATACAAATTCCAATTAAAAACAAAGATATTCCTATGATGTGACCAATAAAGTATATTGATTTCCAATAGTATAATATTTTATTTATATGTACTAGTAGGAAAGCACTAGCCATATATGCAAATGCCTGCATTTTGAAAAACCATATTATCCAATCCCAAATTTTAGCACCCTGTAACAAATTAAAAATTAACATTAATTTCATACAGTTCCTACGAATATTAATTAATTTATTTGTTATACATTACAAATGATAAAAATCTCAAGTCCAGATTACAGTTTCAATATTCATATTATTTTAATCACACATTTCTGCTTAATAAACCATATATATTTAAGTAGCTTGTTTGATCTTGTACAAGATTTTTTTATATTTATTTTGGAGAATAAATTTAACATATTTGAATTTTAACTAGATAATATTCTACTTTATGGTTTAATTAATATTCTCAATGAAAAATAATTTCCCTTCCTCTTTATTTTGTTTGTCATTTAAGGAGACTTTTCTCTGGCCTAGTGACATTATTTAAATTAATCTCTTCTCTGAAGTTTTTCTTTATGGACAGTGGAATGAACAAATACTTTTTTAATTTGCTACTCACTTTTTAAAAAAATTCAGGCTGAAATGGAGTGATAACATATTTAACTATATTATTTACTTGCTTTTCTCATTCTAAATTTGAATTTAAGTTAAATTTATATATATATCATATTTCATTTACCATGTGTAAAAAGAGTGAATATTAAGGTGTGGGGGACAGATTTAAATGAAGGTATCATTTAAAAATAATAATAGTTAATTAAGAAAGCAATTTAATTGCAAATTATATACATGTAACAATAATACAGTTATGAAATAATGTAATTCTAGAAATGAATTACTCACCAAGCCTGTAGCATCTTTGCGGAATAACTTAACATACAAATCTTCAATAGGAAGATACATTGGTGCAGAACAAAGGCAAAGATAGTATCCAGCATATACACCATGCCAAAATGCAGAAACAAACATTGTAATAAGAATTCTGAAACACAAATGAAATACATATAAGCCAAAGAATGTCCGTAGCTTATTATTAAATATGTAGCCAACAACACATTATTTAAATAGTTGACAATTAGCAAACAATAACAGCATTATTGAAACTATGTATATTCAATATTGTGACAAATCTTCATCTAGGCTAGCATGATATTTCCTATCCATACCATATATATATATATATATATATATATATATATATATATATATATATATATATATATATATTGTAATAGTGAGAATGTGACATTGTCAAAAATATTGGTATGGAAAGGATAGAGAGATAGGTTGTGGCTTACCTGAAAGTGAAGTACGGTGTCGCCATGAGGAACTGAAGGTTGTTCTTCAAATTTTCGGAGGCTCTCAGCCTCCTTCTTCAGGAAGGAGTGTTACACCATTCCGTGCACCGGCCGGCTGCGGACTGTGGAGATTTGACCGCCGCACGGCCAGTAGCCCATAAACAATCAACACCCCCACCAAGCCACTAACTTTCTCTCTCAGGGGGAGGTTGTGGCATAGGAAAGGTTAGGATACAGATCATTCATTCAAAGCATCCCATGTATACGTGTATGCTTGAACATACATACAAATACACATGAACATGCACACACACACACACACACACACACACACATGTATGCATACTTACACATACATGAGCATGCTCATACATACTCACATGGTCTCGTGAAAGAGGAGATGGTATGTAGGAAGGGCACTAATTACAGGATGTTGAGTCCAGGGCTTTGCCTGGACTGCAAGACATGTTGGAAAGATAGTTCCCATAGATGGAGTTCTGCTTCTGATGAATCGGGGGGTAGAGCTTTAAGGATGGTGAGTGTGAAGCATTGGTCGAAATTGTTTATGTTGTGGTTTTGGGCGTGAGCAGCTACTGGGAATTGGATTTTAGATAGTTTGACAGTGCTGCGGTGGTTGGCTATACGTTCAGGGAGGGGTCTTTTGGTTTGGCCTATATAGAAGGCAGGGCAGAGTCTGCAGTTAATTTGGTAGATGGTGTGGGAGGAGAGGCAGGTGATATTTTCTCTGATTTTGAAGGTTTTTCTCTGATTATGAAAGGTTGTGGTGGGCTGTAAGATAGGGCAAACATGGCATCTGCTCCTACCACAAGGTTTGCAACCCGGCAGGGGTGGGCGGGTGGTGGTGTGGGTTTTGCAAGGGTGTACAAGTAAATTTCGGAGGTTGGGTGGGCGTCTGAAGGCAACCCTTGGGCAGGTGGGGAGTATAGTGGGGAGGATGGTTTTTAATTCAGGGTTGGATTGCAGTCCAGTGTAAGCTAGGCGGAGAATGGAATTGATTTTTTGTAGTCCTGGGAAGTAGGTTGTCGTGAGGGGTGGACTACTTTTTTTGTTTTGGACAAGAGTGGGTGTGGTTGTTTGGAGGTTTGATAGGGCCCGGGTTATCTGTTTTTGGAGGAGGTTGCTGGGATAGTTTCTGTTGATGAAGGCATTAAGGATCCGGTTGGTGTAAGAGGCGAGGCTGTTCCAGGTGGAGCAAATACGTGCTCCCCTGAGGGCTAGACTGTATGGGAGGGAGCATTTTGTGTGGTGTGGGTGGCAACTGGTGAAGTGCAAATATTGAAGTGTGTTTGTAGGTTTGATGTGGACAGATGTGTTGATCGTGCCCGAGCTCAGGTGTACGTCAACGTCTAGGAAGGTGACTTTGGTTGGGGAGTGGTTCCAGGTGAATTTAACGGGGTGTTTGGTGTTCAGGGTGTGGAGAAATTCGGATAGGGAGTATGGTCCATGAGTCCATAGCATGAAGATGTCATCTATGAACCTGAACCAGGCCAGGGGTTTTAATGGGGAGGAATTTAGGTGGGCCTGTTCCAGGCGTCCCATGAACAGGTTGGCGTAGGAGGGGGCCATCCGGGTGCCCATAGCTGTGCCACTGGTTTGATGGTAAATGTTGTCCTGGAAGGAGAAGTAATTTCTGGTGAGGACAAACTGGGTGAGAGAAACCAGAAAACTGGTGGTGGGGAGAGAATTTTGTGGCCTGCGGGACAAGAAGTGTTCAAGTGCCGCTAGTCCATTGGCATGGGGAATATTGGTGTAAAGTGACACTACATCTATAGTGACCAAAAGGGTGTCAGGTGGAAGAGGTTTTGGTAGTTCGTGGAGACGGCGTAGGAAGTGGTTGGTGTCTTGGATGAATGAGGGTAGGTTTTCTACTATTGGTTGGAGGGACTCATCCACCAATGCAGAAATCCTCTCAGTAGGGGAATTGTAGCCGGCAACTATTGGGCGGCCCGGTATATTAGGTTTGTGGATTTTGGGGAGCAAGTAGAAGGTGGGTGTTCTGGGTTTTTTGGGGGTGAGGAGTTCAATGGAGGCTGATGATAATTTTTGAAGTTTTCCATGTGAACGGACAAATTGGTCTATTTCTGAGTTGATGGCCGGATTGGGGTCAGTAAGTACAGGTTTGTAGGTTCTGTCGTCTCTCAGCTGGCGAAGTGCCTCAGCCGTGTACTTCTCCAAGTCCATGACGACAACGGTGGAGCCCTTGTCAGCTGGGAGAATCACAATTTCTTTGTCATTTTTAAGGTTTTGGAGGGCTAAATGCTGGTTACGGGTCAGGTTAGGTTTATTGGGGAGCGAGTTAAGAAAGGATGGTGAGGTAACGTGGGAGACTAGGGTGCGGGTGAATGTTTGAAGTGGGTGGTTGGGTGCGAGTTTTGGGGGTGACAGTTTGGATGCTTCCTTAAATTTGGATAGGCAGGGAGCTGTGGAGTTATGGGGATCTATGGTGATCGGGGGTTTCTTGGTGAAATGTAGTTTCCACTGGACTGTTTGGCAGAATTTAAGCGTGTCTCGGGCAAGTCTGAAGGGGTCTAGGGTGGGGGTGGGGGAAAAGGTGAGACCTTTGTCCAGAACAGAAATTTCATCATTGGTTAGAATTTTTGAAGATAGGTTGAGGATGTTGCTGTTGGGTGGTTTGGTGGTCTGTGGAGTTTTGTATTGGGTGGATTGCGGCGCTAAAGTCGTGGGTTTTGGTAGGTGGAAAAGATCTGCCAAGCAGGGTTTAGATGAAATGAGAGGGGGTGGCGATGTTTGAGGAAGCCAGGAATGGGTTGGGATTTGTATGCCGATACCCGTGGCCTGTGTAATTAACTTCGTCAACTTCCGTAAATGGCCTTGGGCGGAAACGCGGCGAAAATTGGTTGCGTGATAGAGGATGGTCGCGGCGGTTTTGTCGAAATCGGGGAAGCGGGAAATTATTTCGTGGTGGGTACGGGTAATGTTTTTAATGTGGATTGGGATTAGGGATGAGTATTCATCCCGGATCAGTTTGCTTAATTGGAGGGACTGGTGGAAAGCGTGCACGTGCAGTTTAGGACGGATGCGCGGGTCGCAGCCAGACAATGGGAGTTTTATGGTTAGGCCGTTCGGGGGAAGACCGACCTCCAGACAGCAGGTCAAGAAGGCAACGTGAGATTGTAATTTTGCCAGGCTCATTGCCTCGTGTTTTAAATATTTCAGGAGTTTTTCAGCAGAACTCATCTTAGGATGCGTTGGGGACGCGGAATTGATGGGGCAGAAGGTGGTGATATAATAGAGTTAGAGAGGGACACGAGATCGCATGTGTGGTAGGGAAAAGGTGTGGTGTTCAGGAAGTGAGAGAGAAGGGGTTGAGGTGCGAGGTAGGAGTTAAATGGGTAACAAGGGAGGTATGGGAGCGGTAAGGCGTGAGTAAACACAGAAAGGTCGAAAGGAATGATAGAAAAAGTGGGATTTAAGAGTTAGGAGCGGCCATAAAGGCAATATTAATTGTAATAGTGAGAATGTGACATTGTCAAAAATATTGGTATGGAAAGGATAGAGAGATAGGTTGTGGCTTACCTGAAAGTGAAGTACGGTGTCGCCATGAGGAACTGAAGGTTGTTCTTCAAATTTTCGGAGGCTCTCAGCCTCACCATCCTTAAAGCTCTACCCCCCGATTCATCAGAAGCAGAACTCCATCTATGGGAACTATCTTTCCAACATGTCTTGCAGTCCAGGCAAAGCCCTGGACTCAACATCCTGTAATTAGTGCCCTTCCTACATACCATCTCCTCTTTCACGAGACCATGTGAGTATGTATGAGCATGCTCATGTATGTGTAAGTATGCATACATGTGTGTGTGTGTGTGTGCATGTTCATGTGTATTTGTATGTATGTTCAAGCATACACGTATACATGGGATGCTTTGAATGAATGATCTGTATCCTAACCTTTCCTATGCCACAACCTCCCCCTGAGAGAGAAAGTTAGTGGCTTGGTGGGGGTGTTGATTGTTTATGGGCTACTGGCCGTGCGGCGGTCAAATCTCCACAGTCCGCAGCCGGCCGGTGCACGGAATGGTGTAACACTCCTTCCTGAAGAAGGAGGCTGAGAGCCTCCGAAAATTTGAAGAACAACCTTCAGTTCCTCATGGCGACACCGTACTTCACTTTCAGGTAAGCCACAACCTATCTCTCTATCCTTTCCATACCAATATATATATATATATTTGAGCAGAATACGTGGGTTCAAATCCTGCCTGGGTCAAATATTTTCAGTCTTTCCTCCTTCTCTCTGCTTTGAACATATGCTTTTCTATGTGCGTAATTCTTCGCCTGAGCATATGAATTCACATAAAGCGCAATCCTCCCATTTCTCCTATTTATTTCTAACCTTCCTCACTATCCAAGTTTGAATGTGACTTTGTCACCAAATATATATGTATATATATATATATATATATATATATATATATATATATATATATATATATATATATATATATATTCATATAATTGATATGGACAGTAAAGAGGGAGAGTTAATAGATTACCCAAAATTGAAGGCTACTTATGCAGTACCTAGTTTTCTGTCTAACAGGTCAGTTCAAGATAACTCTCAACTATCTCTCTTTACTGTCAACATATAAAACCCAATATCCTCTAACAACTACCTAATTCCCATCACCTTCACTTCAATTATTAGCTTCCACCCCTAATTTGTGTGTGTGTATATAATATATTTATGAGGGTATGTATTAAGAAAGCAATTTAATTGGAAATTATTTATATGTAACAATAATTATTTTTCTATTGAGACATTTCCCAGAAAAAGCGAGAGTTATTAGGTTCCAATTGCTGCTGTCTGATAGCTGGCCTGCCAGGGATTGAATTTGACCTGTCCAGCTGACCAGGATGATGTTCAGACCTAATGTCCTGAGGAAGGACTTGAAAATTAGATGTGTTATTGTTTCCCAGCACAATAATGACAACTTTTGATTTAAGGTAAGTCAACCCCTCTCTATCCCTCTTTTCTATAATATTGAATTAATCTGAGAATGTCACATTACCCTTACTATATATAAATTCCAGTAAGATGTGACATTGTGAAAATAATTTGTATGGAAAGAAAAGAGAGATAGTCGGTGGCTTACCTGAAATCAAAGTTTGGCTGGATATAAGGAGAATAGTTCATTTATAACATAATATTAAGTATCCAACTATAGCAATCACATCAGGAGCATAGAATAGCATATGCTAGACTTCATGTATGTATTACCCAATTTCAATAATGTGTAGCCAAAAACTTTTAAAGGTAGAAGTATGAAAAATTAAAAATTCCATATTAATGGTTTGGTGTATAAAAATGGACCTATCATAATAGATCAAATTAAATGATTTTTTTTTTGTGTAACTTACCGTATTTGTTTATAAGATAATCTCTTGTATACATAAACTGCTAACCAATACTGAATACAACTATTCCAACATTTCATGGCAGAACGAAATGTTGTACAAAAGTCACTTCCATATGGATCTATATTGTGAATTGTCTCAAAGTTATAACTTTCCTTCCTTGCTCTTTCTTTATTAGAAGATCTGAAAAATGGAATACTTTGTCTAAGTAAAATCAATTTAAAATGAATTGCCAATATAATTTCTTAAGAACACTAAAATAGACTTGTTACAATAAAATAAACTTAAGTGATTTTAAATACAGCTTCTTCCCCTATAAATAAATTATTTTCACAAAAGCAATTCAGAGGTTTCCTTCATGTAGGTTATAAGTCACCATTAGATGACAGCTATAATTCTCTCTTATAGTTTCGTCATAATTTTAAGTAGTGTAAAATGCTTACCACATAATCAATAAAATTTGTATAAAATCATTTTGATATGAAAATCTGTGGAAATTTGATGTTTCTAACAAATAATACCAGATTTTAGAGAAGTGTTGAGCAGAGAAAACTAGACATCCTGTCTGCTAAGTGTCACAATTTTAGACAATGCTGACTTTTGGTAACTTAAAAATCATATCAACATCCATACTAAGGACAAAGTTTACCAGCCACAGACTAACCATGGGTTAAATCTACACAAAATTATTAAGTTAGAAGTAGTAAATGGCTAAAGGGGAAAGCCCTAGTGGCGATGATTGGACATTTTTGTAAGATATATGGGAATAGATATTCAAACATTTGTTCTTCAAGAAATGCAATCAGCAGCAGGAATTGAAGGTATGGTAGAAAATGCTTTGAGGCAAAAGGCAGACACTGCCATCATCTTCTAGCAATAGTGCTTCTAGTGGTACTTATATTTGCTTCTCGCAAATACTATTGTTTACTTGGTTAGAAGCCCAAGAAAGTTTTATTAAAGTCACTCAAACATTGAATTGTTGAAATGTTACTCATAAGAGAAAATAATTTTCATTTGTGTAAATATACTAGATCTGTCTTATTGTGTGACCGAAGAAATATGACCCTTGCCAAAATTATACTTGCTGTACTGAGCTAGGCATTTAAGTAAATTAAAACTGAGAATTATAATACAATTGACTTACAAAATAGAATTTAAAAGAAACAACCCTTAGATTTGTAATAATGTTAAAGAAATGAAAATGGACATCTTATATTGAACTTTAATTAAATTCATGAATGTATATAATTGAAATGTATTTTTCCTGATAATCATATTTACTCATAAATATGATTAAGTGAAGGTATTTGCCATAAATTAATTTTCAACCCCACCCACATGCTAAATTGAACTATAAAAAGAAAGAATTGGAAAGAATGAGGAGTGAGATAATTGTGCAATTTCAAGAAGTAAGTTTAAATTTTGAATAGAATATAAGCACAGATTTTCAAGAGTTAGAATCAAGCAAAGGATTACTGCTGAGACTTCAGGCATGTTCCCTATACTTTTCTGCAATGTTTTTGGCTTAAATTCCCACAAGGGAAGTATAATGTATGAAATGTGTCTAATAATACTACCTTATTAGCCACAATAGCTAGAATACTTTCTGTTCATAAGTTTCAACAATTTGGGGGACCAATGAAGGCAGGCAAACCTCAGTTAAGCCAGATAAGAGAGAACAATTTATGACAGTGATGCCATTTTTGGAGAGAAAAAGAGCCTAGAGCAACACAACTGCACTAGTCAGTTGACACAAAGGCTTTTGAGTTTTTTCAACTGACGAGTGTAGTTGAAGAAAGGGACAAGGATCCCAGAAAGGTTGTGTGGAATTTATATTATCACTTATTTTGTTTGTATTTGGCTATCTTTCTTATTATTAATTTTCAATCAGACGTATTATTTTTCACACACCTTCTTTGTGTTTGTATGAATAATCTAATATACTCAACATTAAGATTTCCATAAAATCTTTGGAATTTACACAATCATTTTTTCTTATAGCCACTTACATTATTTTCAGAACTTCATATTCTTTAGTTGGACCTTCACCACTTCTAGGGGATGTTACAATAGGATATGCACCCAATCCAGCCATTGTACACACACATTCTGACATAACAAGACCAGTATAAATCCTCATTCGAAAAATGAAAAATGTTGGTGTAAAATACCAGATGCGATATAGAACTGATCTTTCAGTATAGAATTCCTCAGCTTCCATATACTAAAACAAAAACTATATTTTCATTTGAAGAAAAAATGTTTACAACATGATTTGGAATATGCAGTATCATCTCTAAAGCTCATTTAGTGCTGCTGTTATATGGAAACCAAAGAAAATATTTTAAGCAAATAATTTTCATGGTACTAGCACACTAAAATCTACTCGTATATCTCACAAACCAAAAATTAATTTTATTATTTTTAACAAATTCTTCCAAAAAATATAATTTTATCATTTATATTACAGCTAAAATTCAATAAACGTGCATTTAAACCATTGGTTGAAAGAAATAACTTTGAAAACATGAGAAATGTAATATATATGTATATATATATATATATATATATATATATATATATATATATATATATATATATATATAGTGAGGAAGGATAGAAATAAATAGTAGAAATAGGAGGATGAAGCTTTATGTGAATTCATATGCTCAGGCGAAGAATTACGCACATAGAAAAGCATATGCTCAAAGCAGGGAGAAGGATGGAAGAAGAAGGAAAGACTGAAAATATTTGACCCAGGCAGGATTTGAACCCACGTATTCTGCTCAGTACACAGACACCTTAACCATCTTGGCCACCAGGTCAAGTTCCTGACCACGCAAATATAGACAGTCTTATCTCCTATTTATTTCTATCCTTCCTCACTATTCAAGTTTGAATATGATTTTGTCACCAAATTAGTTCCACTTCCTTAATCGATTCTCCTAATATTGTATATATATATATATATATATATATATATATATATATATATATATATATATATTGGTATGGAAAGGAAAGATAGCTTGTGACTTACCTGAAAATGAAGTATGGTGTAGCCGAAGGGAACTGAATAAATTTTTTCAAATTTTCAGAGGCTCTCAGCCTCCTCCTGAGAGCCTCCAAAAATTTGAAGAACTTCCTTCAGTTCCCTGTGACTACACCAAACTTCAATTTCAGGTAAGCCACAAACTATATACAAATAATATTAGTAAGGATATGACATTGTCAAAAATAATTGTGCTACTGGTATGGAAAGAAAAGAGAGATAGGTTGTGGCTTACCTGAAAGTGAAATGCAGTGTAGCCATAGGGAACCGAAGTTTGTTCTTCAAATTTTTGGAGGCTCTCAGCCTCCTTCAGGAGGAATGGTGTAACACTCCTTCCTGAAGAAGGAGATCAAGAGAGATTTGAAGAACAACCTTCAGTTCCCTATGGCTACACTGCACTTCACTTTCAGTTAAGCCACAACCTATCTCTCTTTCCTTTCCATACCAATATCACAAATATATATATGTTCACAATGTAATGAATTTTAGTTGGTGATGAAGTCACATTGGATAGTTATGAAAGGTAGAAATAAATAGGAGAAAGATGGTAATACACTTATATGTGAATGTACATGATCAGGTGTAAAATTACGAAAAGCTTATGTTCAATGCATGGAGAAAAGGAAGAAGGAAAAACTGAAAATATTTGAGCATGTCGGGACTTAAACCTGCAAATTCTGCTGAGTACAAAGATGTTTTAATCATTTAAGCTACCAAGCCAAGTACGAAAATAGGCAAATATAGACGGTCCTTCTCTATGTGTTTTCTTTGTGTGTAATTCTACACCCAAGCATATTCATTCACATATAAGTATATTCCCACCTTTCTCCTATTTATTTCTCTTTCCTCACTATGTACAGCAAGTAAAGATATGACATTATGAAAATAAAGGTAAGAGATATAGCGGGCAGCTCCTGACCTTATACTGAGTACTACTATTCCCATGTTAACAGGAAAACTTTCTTCAAATTTTCATTAGTAGAGAAGCACCCTATTCTATCCTGAGTAAGGATTCTTAGGCCCTTGAAAACTTAACATTCATACTAATATGCAGTGTGGTAACACCAACTTTCAATTTACAGTAAGCCAGCCACTCTCTCTTTCCTGTCCACATTAGAGTAAGCATGTGACTTTGTCAATATAATTATAAATTGGTATGGAAAGGAGAGAGAGATAAAAATGGTGGCTTACCTGACATTGAAGTTCAGCGCCGCCATTCAGGACAGGAGGAAGTTCAATTTCACATAAGCCACTCACTTGTTCTCTTATGTTGACCATTCACTTAATACAGGAAGCATGGCTTTTGTCTTGGAAGAAAAGAGAAACTGGATAATATGACATAGACAAATAACTGATGGGAATAAAAAAAGAGAAAAGTATGGCACATCATGAAGATAGTTGTAAATTTATGATAGCATAAATACCACACCTGTATTGGAAACATGTAGGATGCAAGTAGAAAGAAACCTGCATACATTGGCACATATTTTAGTTTTCCAATAGTTGCATCTATACATGGAGCAAATTCTGTAAATGGGCAATGAAGCCAGTCCCAGAAAGTTCGATATCTATAATATGGACCTGTAATGAGCAAAAGGTTTTACAGGTCATATAAAACATTTAATGCTTAAGTTTTAACAATTCATCTATTTGTGCACAGGTATTTAACTCAGAAGAAACAAATGAAAATACTTTAACCAGAAATAACATTATTACCAGTAAGAACTCCTACATAGGTAAATGCATAATGAAATATGTCTAGACATCCAGGATTTACATCTTGTGCATAATTTTTATCTTGAATAGCACTGTCTCCAGATCCTTTAGACAACTTTGCCATGTATGAATCGTGAATTTCAAATGCTAAACCCACTAACTGTAACAAATGAACAAATAATATTTATGAGATTTTGCGTTTAGAAAAAGTTTTATTTTAAAATAAATTTTGACAATTTTACTCCTACGGGAACAAGAGTTTAGTAGCACCAGTTATGTCATACACAAAGCCAAGGAAGCAATATATTCAATATAGATGAAGTATTACTTTCTCTTATTCAATTTTAAATGTGTGACTGAAGTAAATAAAAATTAAATGCTAAATTATAAATATTTGAATTAATAAATCTGAAAAATGAAGGAATATATTATTGATACTTATTTACAACTTGGTTGGGGAGGGGTATGACTTTAATGGTGCTACTAAACTCATATATTAGCCATTCTATGAATTATATTGTTTTATTTTCCTACAGTAGAACAAATTAAACTTATTTCGAAGAATTTGTACTTGAAGTGATTAAGTGTGTTTCATGATAACTTCACAAGATATAAAACAGCAAATAGTCACTCAAATTATGATATATCAAGCTCAACAATAATGTGTCTCACCTTGAGAGTTAGCATCATTTGAACGAGATTTGTGTGACCTGGTGCATTGGGGATGCCAAGAAAATGAGTTGAACGGAAAAACAGCAGATAAATGAAAAAGAATCCAAATGTTGTTAAATGGATTCTTCTATAAAATATAAAATAATTGTTTACATTTAAACATATTTATTTATAGAATTTCTTCATTTATGCACAATGATGTTTACCTTTTGTTTCCTAGTTTTATAAGCAATATTCCAACAAAAGTTGTAATGAGTGGATGAAGAATATGCCAGCCAGAAACGAGATACGCTATTAATAATCCAACTATTGTACATATCCATTTTTTTATTTCCAAATGATTAATTTTTCTGACAAAATGCCCGAATCCTATACTGAATATTAGAAGCGAAATATATATTATGTCGTCCCACTCCATTATTCTAAGCCGTTTGTTAAGATGTTCAACACGTAAACTTTAAAACGAAACCGTTGTAAATAACATATCATTAAAGGTGATAATAACTATAGTAATTTGATTGGTTAATGATTAACTTAAGGTCAACAACAGCTGCAAGATAAATATTTCTCAATTATCGAAGATACGTCAATCGTAAAGACGAGACCGGAACGATATACCGACTGTAAACAAATTATAGTAGTTTTGAGAAAATCAAATGAAAGTATCCAGTTATGGTGAATTTTAGATATAAGACACATATGACTCCACTTAAAAAGTTAATAATAGCGTCGATCATCATCAGGTACGGTGATATAAAATTTCCAATATATTATTCCTACAAGTTTTATAAAATGGCAACTACATCCGATTTGAATACATATATTTAATAATCTACAGGTTTCTTGTTTCTTATTTTGTATCACCATCTTTTCATCTATGTTTCTACTCCAAGGAATGCCCCCTTTGAAGCAGGTTCATTTCGAAGTTTTTTGTTGTTTTTTTTCGGAATAATACCTTTCCAAATTTCTAATTATATATATATTTACAAATTTCTTATGAAAAAAATTAGTTTGAACGAGTAACCTTAAGTTTTGATTAGTCCCCATTCTAAGTATACCGACAATGGGTATGCTCATTGGCGTCACCCGACTCCCTTTATTTCATTATGGGGATCAATTGAGATGCGCATGTTTTACTGTACCGAACCTAGTATTCCCAATTTTTATATATTAATGGATAAAGTGAAAAATGTACGACTGTTTCGAATATTAATAAGAATAACTGGTACGGAGATCGGAATGCTGCGACCCCACAGCAAACCCCTCTCCCGCCATCCAGGGATGGACGTGGAACAAGTACCCACTCACCGATTCTGGAAGCTTTGTTCCTTTGGCTTCAGAAACGTTGTATGGTTATATCATCATTTCTTTTGTCTGTATTTGGCAATTTTCCTTATTATTAATGGATAAAATGACAAGTCGGGTCATTTTCAAAAATGCTCAATTTTTGTGCACTGTACACGTATCTGAAGATCAACATTCCATGAAGGTAGATATTACTTTTCAAAGCAGACTATAAACTGTCAATCTAAAATGCAACAAACTAGCATTAAAATATCCTGGTATTGACAGATTGACTATTATATTTCACAGTATACTATCCTAAATACTCTTTAAATAATGACTAATGGCTTATGTATTTAATTAATGTTGAAGGAATTTTAGTCTGACATCTGTAAATTGCCAAGTAGTGTTCCAATCTACATATTTAATTGCATTTACCTAATTAAGCTTAATAACATCAGATAGTTAATATTGTAAGTAAATTTATTGAGATAACTTGTGGGAATAAGGAAATTCAGTATTCCATTGAATAACAATAAAACCAAATGTTCTTCAGTAACAAATATTTTAATTTTGAGAAATTGTTTGTTACTATAAGCAAATTTTACTGAAATATTTTTACTAACCTTTTTGTAACAATCGAGTCTAATGTCATAACATTATTATCCAGACAAAGAAGTTAAATCAAGCTAAAGACCCACAAGTAATAATTTTTAAATACAATTTTAAATAAACAACAATCAATTCTTTAATTTTACACCAGTTCTTAATTTATATTTGTGAAATAAACCAAGAAATTGATTTTACTGTGCCTGATTTTTTCCACTTTTTTTCATAAGCTCATAATAATAAACTGAATATTTCCCAGATTCTGGAGTTTCATTTTCACTGATCTTGTTCTTATTTCTTTCTTCATCTATATTAGATAGGTCTTTGTCTTTCCTTGCTTTCATAAGTTCATAATAATAAACAGAATATTTTCCACATCCAGTTGTATTTGCTTTTGCATTTTCAATTTCTTTATTTTTTCCTGCTTCCAAGGTATCTTTTTCCTTTTCCGTTTGTTTCAGGTTGGCATCCAAAGCACAGTTTTTTACAACATTTGGCATAGATTCCTCAAGTCTTTCTTTTTCCTGTACACTACATCCTTCTTCATATTGGGACACGACCTTTGAAGTTTCACATATGTTGACTGTTTCCAATATGTTAGACTTAAGGTCTTTCTCTATGGAACGTTGTGATTTTGATTTTTTGCACAACATTGGGGTCACCAAAGTATCATTACAAATGTTATCATTATCTAAACATATTTCTGATTGCTTCACAATTGAAGTGGCAGGAGATAAGTGCTGTTCAAAACCTGATTTACAAATATTTGCTACCTCCAATCTGCTAAGATATAAGAAAAAATATATGATAAAAAATGAGCATATTTTATATTTATATAAAAATAATATTAGTAAGGTTTGACATTGTCAAAAATAATTGTGATATTGGTATGTAAAGAGAGATAGCTTGTGGCTTACCTGAAAATGAAGTACAGTGTAGCCATAGGGAACCGAAGGTAGTTCTTCAAATTTTCAGAGACCGAGAGTCTCAGGTTAAGAGCACTATTCCTCGCCAATTTCCCAATTCAGTTGTCCACAGCTGGCCGGTGCACAGAATGGTGAAGCACTTCTTCCTGAAAAAGGAGGCCAAGAGCCTCCAAAAATCTGAAGAACTACCTTTGGTTCCATATAGCTACACCGTAATTCACTTTCAGGTAAGCCACAACCTATCTCCCTTTCCTTTCCATACCAATATTGCAATTTTATATATATATGGACGTAAAAGACAGAGTGTGGCTAAGTTACCTGATATCAACAGTTTGTGTATGTAAAATTGTTATGGAAAGTAAAAGAGAAATAGGATGGCTTGTCTGAAATTGAGACTAGTGTCACCATGTTAGACGGGAGAAAGCCATTAGCATTTTCAAAGGAGATTTTTCACCAATTTTCCTTTGTTGTGACCATTCCTTGAAAGAAAGAACTGTTTCGTTTGTTTGATGTCAATTGTTGCTGCCTAACATCTAGCCAGCTGGCTAAACATTTAACTTAGGAAATAATTGCTAAATGTAAGTAATTAATTCATACTTCAATAATCAATGTTTAAAGGAGCACAGATCAATTGAAAGGATACATCTTTAAGTCATTTAAGGGTGTGTACCCATATTGTTCTAAATTTATTTCAACTTGTTTTAATTCATTTTTGATAGCCAAATTAGACATCATAATATTCTCATTTAAGTGTTGCCAATCTTCCGTTTTTTCTTTAACTTGTTTTAATAAAGCTAAAACAGAATCCTGAAAACAGAAACAGTGAATAAGAAAGTATTTAATTCTATTTAATAAAATCATAAAATCTAAATCAACAAGATTATAGACTAGGATATATTACATCTATATATGATATTAAGCATACAATATCAATCTGAAAATTTGCAGGAAAAATAGCAAAAATATGTTTTGGAGGATAGTGGTGGTGGTGGTGGGAGATAAACATGAGGGGTATACAAGTAATATTATTGTGGTATAGTGGATTGGACATTATAGGAAAACAATGCAACACTTAATCAGGTCTTGGTGAACTATTAATTCTTATTGAAGGATATACAAGGACTATATAATATTTCTTAAAATTTGTAGCTTACCCTAAATATTACCACCTCTTTCTGAACTTTATTGAATGCATTATTTGATATTTCAATTTTAAA
Source organism: Zhengitettix transpicula (assembly GCA_037074705.1). Taxonomy (NCBI): domain Eukaryota; kingdom Metazoa; phylum Arthropoda; class Insecta; order Orthoptera; family Tetrigidae; genus Zhengitettix; species Zhengitettix transpicula. The sequence continues at coordinate 41,490,438 of CM073592.1, read as the reverse complement.
AGGATCTAGATAAAGGTGGGGTGCTTGTAGTTTTACTTTCAGTTCATGCACATTATTGTCAATAATTTCAACAGCTTTCTGCAAACTTTCTAGCGTATTAGAAATTTCGTAAGTATCTTCCATATCCTAAAAATGGAAAAATATTCTTATTGTTAATACATTAATCAGAATCAACATGAAAATAAGGTGAATAAAATTTCAAATTATTTTCTTATATTAATATATGTTAAATATATTTTATATTAGTTCAGAAACTCAAATGGGTAAAATACAAAGTAACCAAGCATCATGTTAAACTAAAGAAAACTATCCATATAAAACGGTTAACTTCCAAATAGCCTAATTATTAATTTTCGAAAAATAATGTAACTGACGTTTCATATATATATATATATATATTAACATACTGCAAATGACATTAAGAGCACAAGTAAATCATAAGCCAGTCTGCAAACTAAGTAAATTAACCCATGATAGGCTCGTAACACTCGTACTTCAAAATATTTCACGTTCACTTAGGTTTTATATGGTAACTAAACTAATTCATACATTGACTGCTTATTTGTTAATGTCGAATAAATCTAGACCAGCTTTATTGCTGCAAGTTGTGCGTAAACAATATCAATACTTACAATAACAGTTACGATAACAGACGAATTAAATACCTACTGCTAAATGTGTGGCTAAGTAGTAACCACAGCCATTTAGTTATTCACTTCGAATGAGGGACACAATTTGGTAAAAAAAAATTGTTATAATTATTCAAACTTTATCAGAAACCAATTCACTGTGGCTCAAATATAATCATATAACAACCTTCATTCAAATTGTTCAAATAAGCAATTTCCCGCCTTTTATATATTAAGGACCATACAAGTATGGAGAAACTTAATTGTATAGATATTCCACTATTGGCAGTGATACAGTTTATATATAACATTTCGTTCAACTGTATTTATAAATAAAAATAGTAAATCTTCCTCAGCTGAAATAAAAAGAATAAATAATTAAATTATAATCCAACAAAAAATAAAAATATAATTCATAACCTTATGTTTAAATGACACTACATTTCACTGGACTGCAGTTAGATTATAATTCGTATAAAAGATGTAATAACTCATTAAACTTTACAATGCTACACACCGTTTCTTAGGCTATTCTTAATCATGTTGCCAATTTTCTGGTATTAAGTTTTATCATATAAATTGATTAATGATCAAATTACGGTCTGTTAACAAAAACATACATTTAATTGGATCTAAATTCAAGCTCCTTGTAATTTAGCATATTTAGAATGCTTAAAATTGGTCAATGTATCACGAAAATTAAATAATATTGACGGAACACTAATTTATAAGAAGTTAGAATGCTTGTGGTATTGCGATATAAGCCTCGAGTAGGGCTGTGGGATGTGTGTATCAGTACTTTCTTAGATTACGTTAGTTGAAATAACCTATGGGAAAGTGAACACTAAAGTAAAGCTACTTAACTTCCTGGTTTATCGAATGTGTTGGTAATTAAAGATAATAAAACAGCCATGTTTCAATCATTGTGGAAATTTATATGTTATTGGTACTTCAGATATTTGATGGTTACTGAACTATACATGGTCGAAAGATGGGAAAGAGCCGTAATTAGTATCCTTTTGAAATACAAGTTGCCTTTTACTTCATCTATCTGTATTGGAAAATTGTTCTCATTTGTTTTGCCGAAGTAAATTGGGCTTATTGATATAAATTTGAGGTTATTCGTATTGACACATTTGCTTCGATTTGTGTTTCAATATAGACATAATTACAGTGACTTTACCGTCACCAGATATGGAAATAGTGTTATATAAATATTTACCTTAAAGTGAACGTTGAGTATATAAATCAAGCCAACCGAAAATTGTGTACAGTGTTGTTACTGTAACTATATAAGTGAAATAATTTATAGATAGCCTTTAAATAGTAAACATGCAATGTTTGTTGTAAAACTAACTTATAATTTAACAAATTGTTAAGATTTAAACTGATCCCAGAAACGTTGTGTGGTATTAATATCATCACTTAATTTTGTCTGTATTTGGTTATTTCATCTAATTATGAAGAAAAACTTGTTTCACCTTTAGACAGTTAGGTTAATAACTTTACAGAATCAGCTCAGTCTGCCCCTTATGAAAGATAGGAAGCTTTTTCAGCTTTATTTGATAACCTAGCAAGGAAATGTTGCATTTGATATGCTAAATTTCTGACAGGATTTAATTATTTTATAGAATGTACAAATGTGGAAAAGTAGTTTAGTTCATCCTTAAAGTGTGGCAAAACTGTTCATTTTTTTAAAATTTTAATTAATATTTCATTACACATTAATAAAACAAATCAATCTAATTTTGCTACATGTCTTTTTTTGCTGTAAGTAGTACCATTTCAATTTCTTGAAACAGTGTGTGATAAGCTGATAATATACAGACTTATCAGATTAAGCATGTTGCACATAAATTAGTCTGGCTAAAATTATGTTCATAGTTTTGTGTCCATGTTTTCTATGACATATTCATTATTTTTTACTATTTTTATGTATTAAAACTCCTTATCACAGTTGAACAGATGTAGCCATGCTGCTGGTATTTTTAATGTTGTCATATTTCAACTGTGCTGTTTTATTGAATGCCACATCATCTCTTATAAAATATACTTTAGTGTAATCTTTTAGTGGCAGTTAATTTTCAGTGTTTCTACTCAAGTCATGGACAAATCAAAATGTTTTGCAATAGTTTTAATTTATACCCCAAAGAAAAGCGGACTTGTACAAAAAATAAGCATTCCTTGTTCATGACATCTCACAAATGTTACTAGTTCTTTTGATGTTCATTTATAACATTCTTTATCTTAAATTCAAATATGGTGCTTGGTTTTAAATTTGAAGCAACTTGCCATTATAAGTGTATTGTCTCTTTTAATGACATAGACTAATGATACAAATTATTGCACTTGTGCAGTATATTTGTAGTGCTAACAAACCAAAAAGTATTGTTTTAATGGAAGAATATGTTTATAGCTTAGCTCACAAATTATTTAAATTGTTTCAATTGTTATGATTAATTGAACAAATATCTAAATTATAATTTTTGTTGTAGTAAACTATGTCCGATTTTTAATGGTATATATTCACTTTAAGTATGTCACCCCAGCAATTAGTATAAAGCTCTAACAGAAATCAGTGTTGGGCAAAAATATCAATAATTTCACATTTTCATTCTTGAAAATATTGCTTACATTGGAGAAAATATATTGGAAAGTTTTCATGTTCTTCAATTTTAGAGAGAATATTACAAATATTTTAATTAACTGATTTCTACTTTATTAAAATTATATTTATTCATAATACTAAAATGTATTTCTGTTGCTTATTTGTATAAGATCAACTTATTTCTAAATTGTTAGATCAATTCATTACTAGGGATGCACATACTTAATTATTAGCTCACTTTACATATCATGCAGCATGTTAAAATGCAGTGTCATTATTTAAAAGTTTTATCACTACAGAAGAATTTATAGTATTTTTGGAAGGAGGCTGATTTCTAATCCTTGCCAGAGATATTGAATTCATTACTTCACATACAACTGTTTAAAATTTTCAACCACTCATAATTTTAATGCATTTGTTGAAAAGTTTTTAATCCTACACTTTATTTAAAAGTGCTAATAAGTGTACCAGATTTAAATTAAGGGTATTTCCATGTTTAAAGTCATGTGTTATACCTGCCAACCATATAAAAGGCAACAAGAGTTCTAAAATTTTGTAATGCATGATTTAAAATTAGCTATTAGTTTTGGTATTCAATATAGCAGAATAATTCATATTTCACTAGTATCTTCTAGGTATCTAAAAATAAATTGAAATAAAATTCATTAATACTTTATCTGTAACTTCATGTGTATCTATTCAGATTACTTAGATTTGATTTATAGATAAAAAAAAATTGTGTATATTTAGGTTTTATTAATTATTTAAGTTTCAGTCTGTATGTTCTATGTGCTGACATGACATTTTCACTAGCACCAAACACACCGCATTTGTGTGTATCAGTATTCATTCTAAAGTATAGTTTCAATTCTGTGTTTTCGTTATTTAATAAATTTAAAAACTTGTAACATTTTATAAAGTTTTTCAATGACAAATTATTGTCAAGTTCCTTTGCAATATTTTTTTAAAAAATTATAATGGGGATATAACACATTAGGATAGGAAAGAGAAACAGATATGCAGACTTTCCTGAAATCAGTAGTTGGTCCAGACTGACATTGGTATCTTTCAAATTTTCCAGGGCCTGAGGAAGATCTTCCTTCCTGACTGATTTCAGGTAAGTTAGCATTGCTGTCTCTTTCCTATCCTCATGATATACATAATTTGACCTTGTCACATTTTCCGTAAGTATATACACACTCCACACATGTCAAAGGGTTTCTTTACTTTCAGATGCACCCACCTATGCCAGGTTGCAATCCTTGTATTATTAACAAATGCCATGCCTGCCCTATCCTCCAGAATCCCACAAAGAAAGCAAAATTAAATTAAACATCATCTGCCTCTCCTCCCACATGATCTACCAAATCAATTGCAGACCCTGCCCTGCATTCTACATTGGCCACACCAAATGACCTCCCTGAATGTGTAGCCAACCACTACACCATTAAAAACGACTAACCAACATTCATTTTCAATAAATCATTCACACTATCCCTCCATACACCCCCCCCCCCACCTCATTTTTTTTTTGTTCCAAGAAGACTTGGTGGTAAGCCACTGTTGAACTAATGATTTATCCATTTCCCTAGGCCGTTACCATCAATGATTATCAATAATCTATATTCAATTAAAAATTGCAGTATTAATCTTGTGCCGATTGCAAGACGTGAGTGACATACCGATTTTTAACTTTTCTCTTGTCCAGTTTGTTAATTGTTCATGTGGCATAAACATTCTTAACTTTTAAGATATTATTAATGAAATTCAAAATTTTCAAATCAAGTTCCATCCAGAGACGTTAATATTTGATAATAGCAAGAAAGACCAATCATGAAAGTCTGACAAAGTTGTTCCTACATTTTTGACTCATTAGTCATGTTATTAATTACTTTGCATCACAGTACTTTTAATTGTGATTACCTGTTTATGGTATTTTATTACCATCTTCCAATTACAGTCTAGAACTTTATTTTGTCTGTTATTATTATTCAGAATGCAAGCTCTTAGTTTTCTGTAAACAAAGTCACAGTTTTTAGTTAATTTTTTCTCTCTAAACTCAAAATATGTTTCAAGTCTTCTTTATGGCATAAATTAATTGTATTTTAATTAATAATTCTTGGTTTTGACAAATGTAAAAGAAAAAGATAAGGTAAAGGGACTATAATTGATGAACTCGTGGCCGACAACATATTTAACCAACATTAAATAATTGAAGAATTATATTAACATTTTTTCAGAAGAAAATATACTCTTATTGTTAATATACACTCATATTTTGAAGATAAATTACAATCACAAATTTTACAGTGAATGTATTCTTGAATCATACGACTGTTACACTGGTTTAGACAAATCCACATAATCTTAAAAAATAAACTAACTTAAAAAGTATAAAGTAACAATATAGTCAAAATATAAAACATTTATTTGCTTAAAATGTGCTTCAATGTAATACCATCATAGTCTGTACATAAAATATACAATAATAAAATTCATAATTAACTATACAGAAACAGTTGACTAAGCACCTCTTTGGTACCAAAAGCTGCCAATATATGATGTATGTACACTTTTAATACTCTAAGTAAATAATTAAAAACAATTTTCATTGTTCTAAATCAAATCGTCTTACTCGAACACGTTGTTTGTAATGATATTCTTTAAGGTATAATTTAAGAGATTTGGGCAAATTCAGTTTATTCACACCATCATAAGTAACTCTACTGCATACAACTGCTCTACACAAATGTTGCAGAGGGAAAGTGAAATTGCGATGTAGAGGTATAGTTAACATTGGCTCAAAAAACATACAGCAAGAAGGATCTTTGTAATGCTCAATAAGACCACACACTGTTGGGGATGCAAACACACCTGGATCATGAGAATCAAAACTAAAATGATGGTTCCATTGTTCAATTCTTGCATGTAATGATCGTCCATATTTACGAAAACTGACAGAAAACAAATATTCTTCTTGAGCTGAATCTCGAAGGAGAAAAGTTCCTTCTGGTCGGCCTTCTAATAATCTCTCTGCCTCATAACGGTCCATTTTTCCCCAATAAAATGAACAAGAAGTAATTTGTAAAAGATCAGGAACTAGACAATGGATATAGTCTACCTGAGTATGGACACCTCTCTGAACTGCAGGAGTTAAACTAACATCAACATGAGATAAAGCTGAGAAAGCTGCAGGATGAAAACGGGACTGAAACAGTGCAGTGAATTCATCAATTGACATCTGAATGTGACCAGACGGAAGAAAGCCAGGAGGGGGTTCAACACCTTCTGCAATTTCTCTAGCACGCTCAAGTCTGGCTCTTTCATCACAATCTTCTATAGGGTAATCTTCAGGATTGAATTTTGACATGTCGATTAAATATTCTGCAGAACTAGAAGCTGAGACTGATGAAGCTATATGAATATCATCATTACTTGAATCACTGCTTGTACAGAACTCTCTATGTCTCTGCTGCTGTGACAAAGTGTCGAAACCAATTCCAGCTCCCAAATTGTGGTCTTCTGTTCTTCGGTATCCAGTGCAAACACACGACTCACAACCTATATTTGTTTCTGGGATATCTGTTTCCATACCAATGTTACCACACGTGCCAGCCCCCTTAATGCGAGCACAATTGAATTTCAAAACCCAATGATTTCTTTTCTTTTTTCCACTCAGATTTGATATATCCTTAGCTGGTTGTAAAGGCTTAGGTCTGGATCTTTTACCACTTAGAAGTGTTTGAGCTGGTGCTTGTTCTTCTTGACAAATACATTCAGGTTTTTTAATGCATGCACTTTGGACACTATATAAACACTGCTTGTTGTGAATTATATTACCATTACCTTCTTCACTTTTTGTTCCTTCAGAACACACACCATAGATACTTTCAAAATGATCATCAACAGCATCTGGCTGGCCACTGTTCCCATTATTAGAAATATAAGTGTCTATGGATAACTGTGCAGCATTCTCTCCTTCACTGCAGCTGTTAATATCAGCCCAATCACTTTCACTTTTCCTCACAATTTCAGAATTATCAGACTTATTTTCATGATTTTCCATCACACCAAAAATTTCTTTCAAGGCACTGAATTTCTGGCCCATTACTTTTTTAACCACCGGAAATAGATTAATTTCTTTCTAAAGTAATTCATCTTGTATGGGACACCCAAATGCATTAAACCAACCCTGAAACAATATTATTTCATTAAATTATTTTTTATAATGACAATTCCAGAATTTAACAAATAAATAATTAGTACTAATTTAATGCCAGCAGTTTTAAATATGACAAATAAAATTAAAGATACTCTGAAAAAATAGAACCGGCTATTAACAAGTCACTGTAGTTTCCAATATAATCACAATGCTAGAATTATGAAATTAATATATTGTGTTCTCAGGTTTCATCCAGGGTTGGAATTTGACTGGTTAACTTTACCATATTCATTTTTTTTGCCCTCACCAGATAGATATATTATAGATAGATTATTCTCTCATACTGACACATAAATCTAGTTTGTATTTACTTCATAAATAAAATAGAAAAAGTTAGATAGGTATTTGGTATTGCATTAGTTATTCAAGAGTGACTTAATTAAAAATGAATGATTTTTTCTTGAAATTCCAACCAGGTAGGAGTGTTGTGACATTTTGATGACTGACCATATGACAATGACATGAACAATAGTGAAAATATTACATTTTAAATGCACATACTCTGCTGTAATTCCAAGGATATATCAATCACTTTCTGCACCGGGTAAATCTTTGTTCTACAACCTAATAAATGTCAGAATCTAATAGTTACATATTTTGATTATTTTATTAGAGAGGAGATTTATTGTTCATAGTATCATTAACAGTATGTACCATATGTCTGTTCTTATATACTGAGCAGTTTATGAATAGAATAATAGATAAGATTATGTATTTTGATTTAATTACAACAGAGCCTACAGATATCAGAAGAATAAAAGAACATAATGTGCCCAAAAATATTTTTAAACAAGGATGTAGTGGATACAATTCTCAAGTGAAAAATTATTAAATGTTACTAACTGGCAATCTCAAATACATTTAATAAATAAAAGTAGAGGTATTGAGAATTTATCAATTCATATTACACAAATGGAGCACAACTTTTACATTAAATGAATTGGGTGAACTAAGAAATGCACCCCAGTGATGTAATTCTTCTCGGTAAAAAATAGGCAACATCATGTGTTAAAACTTTACTATAATGAAGTCTGAACACATATTTTATTTAAATTTACACATTGTCCTCTTTAATACACATTTCTGAGCACAATAACCTGTACATAGTTTTGTTGTGTCACAAAAAGTATCAATATCTAAATTACTAGTTCCCAAAGTCGACAAAATATCATGGAGGAATTTTATGTTTAATATACAATATATGTAGATATTTCTGTATAGGTGGGAAGTAGGTCAATAGTTTGACAAATTTCTCAAAATGAATGTTACACTCATGTGGTAATATGCTGCATTTAGTTTAATGAAACCATATGTACACCGAAACTGTAATGCTAAACAGCATTATAAGATAATGTAACCTTGTTAAATATAATATGCAGTTTTTGATTAATTTTTGTCACATATAACAAAGCTTTTTCGTACAAAATATGAATTCCACACAGTAGTTACATAATGAAAAATACAAAGTTTCATCAACCAAAAATAAGGATATTCCGTTTACTTCATGAAAGTAAATTCTTTCTTACAAAATTAAAATGTGTAATATATCACTCAGCAAAACGTACCTTAAAGTTATTAACGTAACGGCAATTTGAAGTCGAACAAAAAAAATAAGCATAAAATTAAATCTACTTCTATATTTATGACAAATTATGGCAGGTTACATGCAAGGTTCTAATTTGAACGTCTCATTCTCGGTAGCCATTTTGACAATTCTATAAAGCACAATTAACACATTCAGTTTTTCGTATACTGCGTACATTAACTTTAAAGATTAAACCATGGCATTAAAATATTGCAATAATCTACGTAAACATCACGTAAGTTCTACAATCACTTTATTATAAAACTGACAGCCTAGAAGTAAACACCTACAACTGTATCTTTCCATGTGTTCAAGGACATTACTAAGACTACTTACTTCATGTATTTAAAAATTCAACACTATGGTTTATTACATTATTAAGTACAAAAATTGAAACGTATGTTAAAAATATTATTAATTTTCTCTTATTACCAAGGATGATGCATGAAGTTAGTATTATCACCAAATAAAACGAACAGGATATAATATGCGAGTCAAATCGTTTGGTGTCGATATAATATTGCCTTAATATAAATTGGAAAATGGAAATACATAAAAAAATCCTAAATTAATGTCGGTGTTAAAATCAAAATAATGTAATATATATTTTTAAAATATTTATTAGCATCGTCCCAACAGAATAATTAATAGAATATACAGTAAGGAAATATAATTAATGTCGTAAGTTTTATTCTCAGCATATTGGTGTTTGTAGTATTTTATATTAATCGCAAAAAAATATATATAAACGTATTATCTGGTAGACATACTTTACCAGGCTGCCTATACCTGGTAATTGAACAAATGTCTTCACAGAGCATAAATTATATTCTAATTCAATAGAGGGATATTTTGTACAAGCTAAGCGAAATTAAAGACACAGTAGGCTGTCATTCAATGCACAATTTTCAATTTGGTATATACTGTAGATTAAATAACACAACGTTCCTTTCGTCACGTGGTAAAAGCGCAACCCAGTTGATGAACTCAAAAGTATTTTACAAAATTGAGACAACACGCACAGAAAACACTCCTAATATTCAGTTAAACACGACATTTGTTTTGCAAGGAAAAACAGTCTTGATAGCAACTCCATTAAAAATAAATGAATTTTAATATTTCCGTTTACCTTACATAATAAACTGTTGTACATTATCTTGAATATTTTAAGTGCCAAAAGTTCGTATATATATTTATATACATGCGAGGAATGAAATAAAATTAATTATTCGTTTTAATACACATTGATTTTATATTGAATTCAATAATTGTTTTACTATTCCTATTAGTGCATGTTGTACAAATTCTGTTCCATAATTATTTAAATTGTTCCTTCACCGTTCATTTCCCAGAATTAGACCTGAAAAGAATGTGAACAGAAAATATTAGGTTAGTCTGATATGCAGGAATATTTATATAAGCAATTGAAGAAACTCGTACGGAACTAGAGATAACAGGGTAATTCCGATGGTAGAGCAGTTGCGTCCAGACTAGGGGTCACAGATTCGATTTCCGATTTAAAGACTTCAGAAACGTATTTTCATAACAATAATAAGAAAAATAGCCAAATACAGACAAAATAAATGTTGATATAAATACCACACAACATTTCTGGAAACATTATTCCTTTCTTCAGGTGCTATGAAACTAAAAAACATGAGTGTGACCAATTGCACATCAACTCAAAAGCTTTTGAGCTTGTCTTTTAGGTAATTTTTAAAATGGTATAGAACGATATAAAATACGTGAGGGATCATAAATAAAGTATCCAATAATTTCTTTTTATTGTTAAAAATGTATTTATTCAGATGACTGGGCGTGTTTGGTACTTTGTTTTCTTAAGTGTTTCTTTGGTATTATCTGATACCGATATCTTTAATATTATAATCTTTGATTTAGTTCGAAGTTCAAATGTCACAGATGTTTTGTTTGGAATTTTTGATTTGAGCAGTCATATTTGGATTTGAGACTAACAATTTGGCAACCATGTTTTCTCGTTCTAACTTAATTGCCTTGCAGGCTATGCGGATAGGAAGTAAGGATTGCACCAATAGGAAACAAGTTATATAAAAGATTTTTAATTTAAATGAATGAAATCGCAAACACATTACATCACGTATGAAACTATTTTTTTGGTTCTGGGCTGTATTCAAAATTCTCAGTGTATAGAAGTAAGAAAAAGATGTCAGAATAGATTAATTTACCGCGTCTTACGTATACATTTATTGCCTAATGTATTATAAATTATATTCACCCTTTTTTTGCCTACTCCATTTTTCAAAAGTAAATATAATACCTAAACTATTCTGACCAAAGAAATTGTGAAATATCAAAATATTAAAGGTTTTTAAATGTTAAATGATATTTATGAAGAACAAATGTTGATGTAAATATTACAGCACTTAAAATGGAAGAAATAATCTTTAAACTTATGTTTAATATTTTATTTACATACAGGTATAGTAAGAATGAATAACTTTTCAACAAATGGAGCAGTTTATTATGAAACATTGTCAGTGTCTACTCCAACACCATTTGTATTTCATGTGGAGCTGAATCGACCTGACAAATTAAATGCAATGAACAGAACTATGTGGCTGTAAGTTTGTTTTGAGATTGCGCTACACCTACCCATAAATATATCTATATAACTTTGAGAGTTTTTAGTAAATTGAATTTATATTACTCTATATTTTAAAGTGTGTGTTTTTTATCTTTATCTCTGTGTCTTCATTACTAAATACTTAAACATTTCTTTTCATAGAGACATTGGAAAATGTTTTGAAAACCTAGGAGAAGATCCCAATTGCAGAGTTGTTATACTTTCTGCTGCTGGGAGACTTTATACAGCAGGTAGATTCATTTTATGTAGTAAATAATGACATAATATTGAAAATTACATTAGTAAAAGAAAAAATGTGATGTCCAATTTATCTTTAAAGTTCAAAATCACTTTTTACTTTAGAATTTTTAGCCGTTTTTGTTGATGATATAATTGCTTTTGATGTCAGTGGTTCATTTTAGGAAATCTGACATTTTCTTTAAAGTTTTACTTTCAACAAACTTTGTTCTTTTATCACACATTTATTATTCATGCATACAATCTGAAATTGGAAGTTAGCTTTACTATATTCTGTTGTATTAGTTATACTATATTCTGTAGGTCGATACATAAAATATTTTAATAGTAATCTATTTTAAAGTGTATAATTCTTACTTGCTTACTTATAATTTTTTAATTATTTCAGGAATTGATTTAAAAGATATGGTAAAATTAGGTTCAGAAATTGGGGAGCATGATGATGTGGCTAGGAAAAGTAAAATTTTGAACAATTTAATTAAAACATATCAAGACTGCATCACCTCTCTTGAAAAGGTAATTGAGAAAAGAGATTTAAGTGCATGTGTTTAATTTGATAATTGTCTGAATTTGTATTTCCATTCTTTGTTATTTATTTATAATAAATATTTACAGTATTTTCTTTGTTTGCATCAAAATCCTTGATTCTAAGTGGAACTAATGAAATTAAATTTTGAAACAGAAAACTTTAACTAAACCATGTGGAACATTTAACAACATATTGATCATGGCTGTAATAAATTGCCTCTGTCTTGGTTCCTCAGATTTGAAGATTTTCTTGTAATAACTTCAACTTCTGTACAATATTCCAGAATTGTAAAGTTGCAATTGTACATTAACATTAATTCCAAGTATACAATGAGCATAGTAATGGACTCAATTAATTGGTTATTTGCATACTAAGAAATACAGATGTAGTTCTGAGTTGTCAGAAGTTTTCTCATAAAACATAACATTGAAATAATTTATCACGTTATTTACAGTTTAATTGAGCTGTTAACAGTTTCTATGCAATTGATGAACAATGTTGACATTGCAAGAAATGTTCTTGAAGTGAATTCTTCATTGGAAGATGGTAGTAGAGATATTAGTCTCTGAAACATTATGTATATCATGTACAAATTCTACTATTATCCTGAGAACATTTCCTGCAATTTGTCTTCAAATTATGTTATTTATGTTGTTGGAGGAACTTATGAATATTTCAGTGACATTGAATCAAAGCAGGTACTGGGAATAAACCATTCAATAATGATTTTATTTTTCCTCTTACATTATTTCAGTGTTCCAAACCCGTTATATGTGCAATTCACAATGCATGTATTGGGGCCGGAATTAATCTTGTAACTGCAGGAGATATAAGATATTGTACTGAAGATGCCTGGTTTCAAGTAAAAGAAGTTGCCATAGGTAACTTATCTCATAAAATGTGTATTATATTCTAAGAAAAAAGTATATTCTGTGGAATTTTCAATTGTTTAACAATCTTTTAAATTTATTTTATATACTATTTGCTACCGTAATCCTCTGTTAAACATACTATATTAGGAAAACTATATTACTATATTAGGAATACAAAGTGGCTAGGAAGGTATATTTTCTTTAAGAGGTTTGGTTGTAGTTATTGTTTTCAACTAAGTCATTGAATTTCCACCCAATTCTTTTTATTTTGTCATATGAATGAGTTGAAGTTACTAATTATATATTTGACCTGATATATATTTTTTCCATAAATCCTCTTTATTCTTCACGAAACTTTATCTGAGGGAGTAATATACTTGGATGAATCACTTGTTATCTTTATTATACCTTTCAAAAATAACTTAACTGACTTAAGTATTTTTATTTCCTACAACTGTTGATTTTCTGCCATTAAATAAATGCTTTTGTTCTTACGTTGATCAGCCCCATTATATTCACTTAATTTTTTGACTAAAGAATGGTGTTGTAGTGCAGAAAAGTAATAAAAGCTACTTGTGTCAACAGTAACATTTTGATGGAGTTTGCTTGTGTTGTCTTCAAAGATGTAGTGTGTATCAATTTAGGTGCTTCCTTTCGAACTGCCTTGGAAGACATTGCCATTGAATACTATAAAAATGTCATCATTGCACATAATTATCTGTGTGGAAATGAAGTCATTATTAATTTGTACTGCTGAGGTTGTAAGTTTATTAATTTTTTTATAATTCAACATTTGGTGAAAGTGTTATTAAATTATGAAGTGATGTTTTAAATATGTAATTATGAAATCTGTTGAGCTTGCTTATTTTGTTTTTAAAATGGAATAAAAAACCTTAATAAAAAAATTAACACAATGTATAGAAAATTGTACGGAAGAAGATCTGAATAACAGAAGAATTAAAAATTTACGTTTGATTAAAAATCAATAATACGAATTATATCCAAATACAGACAAAAGAAGTGATAATATAAATGCTACACAATGTTTCTGAGATCCTTGTTCCTTTCTAAAGAGGCTTCAGAGTTTTCTCAACTGACTTGTGCAATTGTCTTTCTCTAGGCTCTTACGTTTCTTCTTCACCTGCAGAAATGAACAAGGGTTCCAGAAATGTTGTGTGGTATTTGTATTATCACTTCTTTTGTCTGTGTTTGGCTATCTTTCTTATTAGTAATAGAGAATGTTAGAGTATTAAATGAATGAATGACTTAATCAATTTCAGTATTAAAATATATTATAACAATTAAATTATAGAGAAATTCAGTAAGAATTGCATCAGCAACAAAATAAGCATCTAGGCCTCACATGCTAGTAAATTAAAAGAATAATTTATATTATATTCATGGTAAATTACAATTTTTGAAGACATATTTGCTTATTTTTCAGTATGATTTTCTTGTCATAATTTCAGGTAAAGTTAGAATTTCTTGTCTGCTTTACAGGGATGGCAGCAGATGTAGGAGTTCTTCAGCGACTTCCAAAAGTAGTGGGAAGTGAAAGTCTTGTTAGAGAGCTAGTGTATACTGCACGTAAACTCTCATCATCAGAAGCTAGAGAATGTGGTTTGGTCAGCAAAGTATTTAATGACAAGGAGAGGTACACCATTTTTAAAGCTTTAAAAGTATTGTACTATTTACTAAGACTAAAGCTCATAATTATGTGGACCAATATAATTTAAGCTATTAATTTGGTAACAAGTACAATTATGAATCTTGTATATATAGTTCCCATTCCTTAATGGATGCTCCGAATATGTGTGGTGTGTGTATAAAACACATTAGGATGGGAAATAGAGACGGTGTTGCAGATGTACCTGAAACAGTAGTTGGTCCAGTCTGGCATAGGTGGAACTTCAAATTTTCTAGGGTCTGAGCCCCATTTGTCAGGAAGGAAGATCATTTGTGCCCAGCAGGTTCAGATCTTCCTTCCTGGACCCAGGCTCAGGGCCCTCGAAAATTTGAAGTTCACCTATGCCGGATTGGACCAACTACTGATTTCAGGTAAGTATATATATATATTGGTATGGAAAGGATAGAGAGATAGGTTGTGGCTTACCTGAAAGTGAAGTGCGGTGTCGCCATGAGGAACTGAAGGTTATTCTTCAAATTTTCGGAGGCTCTCAGCCTCCTTCTTCAGGAAGGAGTGTTACACCATTCCGTGCACCGGCCGGCTGCGGACTGCGGAGATTTGACCACCGCACGGCCAGTAGCCCATAAACAATCATCACCCCCACCAAGCCACTAACTTTCTCTCTCAGGGGGAGGTTGTGGCATAGGAAAGGTTAGGATACAGATCATTCATACAAAGCATCCCATGTATACATGTATGCTTGAACATACAAATACTCATGAACATGCACACACACACACACATGTATGCATACTTACACATACATGAGCATGCTCATACATACTCACATGGTCTCGTGAAAGAGGAGATGGTATGTAGGAAGGGCACTAATTACAGGATGTTGAGTCCAGGGCTTTGCCTGGACTGCAAGACATGTTGGAAAGATAGTTCCCTTAGATGGAGTTCTGCTTCTGATGAATCGGGGGGTAGAGCTTTAAGGATGGTGAGTGTGAAGCATTGGTCGAAATTGTTTATGTTGTGGTTTTGGGCGTGAGCAGCTACTGGGAATTGGATTTTAGATAGTTTGACAGTGCTGCGGTGGTTGGCTATACGTTCAGGGAGGGGTCTTTTGGTTTGGCCTATATAGAAGGCAGGGCAGAGTCTGCAGTTAATTTGGTAGATGGTGTGGGAGGAGAGGCAGGTGATATTTTCTCTGATTTTGAAGGTTTTTGTGTGATTATGAAAGGTTGTGGTGGGCTGTAAGATAGGGCAAACATGGCATCTGCTCCTACCACAAGGTTTGCAACCCGGCAGGGGTGGGCGGGTGGTGGTGTGGGTTTTGCAAGGGTGTACAAGTAAATTAAGATCAGTGAATCACCTAATGCTATTTTCTTTCTCAAAGTCATTGATTGCTTACTCAGTCCACAAGCAGATCAACCATCTGTAATTAATACAGTAAAATCTACAATATTACACTCCTACAAATTTAATTTTATTGTATTGTTGATAAGTTTGTGAAAATCAAATTCTCCTTAAATTAAAGTACACCTTGAAAGTTAGAAACACTAACTATTTTAAACCTTAAATTGTTTATTTTCTATTAATAGGGTTGAGCAATTTTCACTCTGAACTTATTAACGTATGGGAGTATTCTTGACATAAAATTATTGGAAATGAAGATATATGTGCTGTAGGTGAAGAAAGCTATCGGTAACAAGACAAAGAAAGGAAAACAAGTTGTACATTCCGGATAGTCTGAAGAAATCCTAATATGACTATATCCTTGTTTCACAAATAACAAGTATACAAGAATTAAGAAGACAATTTTACTGAGGTGGATATTCAGTCAAACTTGAGGAATTCAGGTGCCATTTGTGTAACTAGATTTTCACAAATGTAGTTTAAAATATGTGCAAATATTACATTATTATTGCATTCAGGGAATGTTTTAGTTCGGTTTATGTAGAATGCACGGCAGAGACTGCAGTTAAGTTTCAGGATCTGAGTCCTCTTAATCAGGATAGTATAAATATATAAATAAAGGGACAGAGCAGTGAGGGATGTACTGCTAAATTTCAAAGGAGAAGTTTTTTTTATCTAGTAGCATCAGCTATGAATCATATAAAATAGCTTTAAAAATCCATGAAATTCAACTGTCTAAAAGTTTCAATATTCATTCCTAATGTAGACAAATTTTAGATTCTAGGTCTATAAACAGTATTTTCAATGTACTTCTCTTTAAATATAGTGAGTTTAAATACAAACCATTGTAAGAAAAGTGCACATGAAAGAAAAATTTCTGTGTTTAAGTATAACAAACATAATCAAAGATTTTAAGCCTTCCCGGTGTAGTTGTTCAATACTCCGAGAACAATATATTGAATAACAAACATATTTAGGAGTTTGATAGATCATTTTAGAAGTAATGAGTTAATTATCTGTCATCTTTATTGATGTTAGTAACAATTGGAGGGCACTATAAACAGTTTTATTCTCCTTAATAATTAATGTAAGATTAATTTAAACATTCCATTTTCAAAAAGCTTTTTTTTATTACAGCCCTCTTATAATCTCATTAACCCTGATTTACTAGTTTGAAATATCCTGTATTTGCTAAATTATTCCATTTTACAAAATATTAAACAAAAATAAAAATCAAATAATTATGTACAACTTGATTGATATAAAAAAAATGGTACAGTAATGTATTTGATCTACATTTAAAAATTTTTGTGTCTCTCTAAAATAGGTATAAATTGTTACATTTTATGTAGTTGGATCACCTGAATTTGTTTGTAAACATTGTATAGATATGCTTGAAAGTAGTGGGTATATTATATCGCAGATGCTGAAATTATTTTAGTAATGTTGATTTATGTGCAATGCAGGTAGGCTTGAGGTTGGATAAACTTCAAAGAGTTAAATGTATTGTGTATTTATATTGACTTGTTTAAAAATTGATCAAATAAGCTATTCTTGTGTGTACATGATTTGTGCCATTTTTCAGTATGATAAAAGGAGCCATAGAACTGGCTTCAGAGATTGCTTCCAAAAGTCCTGTTGCAGTCCAGGGAAGCAAACGAAATATTGTCTTTTCTCGGGATCATACAGTCCAAGAAGGTTTAGATCATATTGTATGTATTGTCTTAATTAAATATTATTCTACATTTAATCTTATAATTAAAAATGAGTGTATGTATGTTTGTATGTGTGTATGTTCCTTATACAAATCTACACCCATGGAGCAAATTTCGTACATGTGTTCTTTGTGATGAGGAGACGAACACTGTCTGGGTGAGACATGTCTACAACCTGCAGGAGTGAGGGTGGACAGGGGTGGAAAATTTCATACATGCTAAAACTGCTGATGTTCAAGCCAGATAAATATTTTTTGGTGTCAAAGAGATTGATAGTGTTTCTACTGATCTTATCCGAGTATAATTTCAACCTCGGCGTAACATCATGGAAAAGGAGCACCCTTTGCGGTGGGGTTGGAGGTCTGCTGAGTTAAATTATGACATTCAACTAGCAATTAACCTCTCAGGGACAGGGTTGGAAATTGTTAAACATGTTAATCTACCGAATATTGTGACGATTAAATATTTTTCGGGATCAATGAGATTTATAAAATTTCTCTACGTATTCTCCGAGTATAATTTCAATAGCCTTTCGGGCTTGGCAGTAGAGCACCCTTAAGGGTGGGGGTATAAAAAGATACGAAAAAATAACGCAAATACAACTGGGATTGGTCGCAGACTTTAATTATGATATTTAATTGGCAATATAACTCCCAAGGGAAGGGGTGGACCAGGGATGGAAATTCCAAACACGTACTGTCGATATTTGTGTGGAATGAATATTTTTCAGGGTTAATTAGATTTATAGTATTTCTACCTACTTTGTGTTTGTAAAATTTCAACCTCTAGCGACATGAGTGGGAGTACACTTTGGGGTGGCTGTAGAGGAGAGTTATTGTAAAATATCGCTAATACAACAGAGATTCGATTCAAATCAAATGTAATGGATTTCTCTGAGTTTATTTATGACAATCTGAGGAACCCGCGGGTGTGGGAGAAGTTAGGCAGAGGTGGGTTGGGGTAAATATTTTGAAATAATTATAGCTCCGAATTTTGCGTCGAATAAATATATTTCGGGAACAATGAGTTTAATAAAATTTCACTCTGATGTTTTGATACAGATAAATATTCTTTATTTATTTTAAATGGATTAACTTATTTTGTTTTTCTGCAAATTGTCAGCTCTTCATACTGAAATATTAGTCATATATTTTATTTTAACGTCTGTTTTAACAGACGATTTTTATAATTTAAAATAATTATTAAGGATAAAATCTTAACACAAAAAACGTTTCTGTACATATTTGTAATATCGTCAGGCTGTCTGCGTGAAAGGTTTTTGTTTTGATGTTTTCAACGTTTGCTCAGTTTTGATTTTATTTTCATAATGATGAACGTTGAATATATCTGCTTGTTCACAGTGTAATTTATCTCGAATTTAAATATTCATACATTATATGTGACATATTGGTAAATTATGATATTTATATGTTTAATAAATTTTTCACGGTTACATACCACGCGCAGATTTCTCGACGTTGACTGTAGCATCGCGTCACGTGTGCGAGCTATATATAGTGTCGGACATGCTGCGACCTGATTGGCCGCTGAGGATCGCCTGACCACAGCGTCCAGGACACATGTGTTTCCATGTCGCGTAGTAAATGTCAGGCGATCCTCAGCGGCCAATCAGCATGTCCGCCACCAAATATGGTATACCTCGCACACGTGACGCAGCGCCACACATGCTGCAGACAGCAGTGGTGAACGTAAACATCCAGAACCTGGTGAGTAACCGTGAAAAATTAGTTAATAATTTACACGGGAAAAGCTGTCTGTCTTATTAAAATTATTTCCGTCTGTGCGTTATTTAGGAAGTTATTTTATTTAAGAAGAGAACAAGAAATGCACGTGGATATTGGGAACTGCATTAGACACCAGCTACTGTTTCTTCTTCATATTATAGAAAGTCATTTAATTGTGTTTATGGGAATTTATATGAAAACTTATGGAACGAATAAAAAAATGATTGACTATAATTTTACATTTGTAATTATTGTAAGTACAGTAATTATTGATTTATAAAAAATAATTACGGAATACGAAGAAGATGTATATGAGAACGCCAACATCATTACGCTTAAAAAAAATTGATTTGCAGAAAAATAAATAAAATTAAACATAGTTTTTAATTTAAATAACAATTAATTATTTAATTTCGAAAGTTACTAAATTAAGTACCACATTATTAATTTAATTTAGTGAATTTTCAAACAATGCAACCAGGCCTATAACACATTTACATAAAAATAAAGAAAAAATCGGGGGATTATGGATAAATGACATCTTGGGGCACCCAGCTAATACTAAATAATTTACTTATTGCCTGGTCTGATATTTCCAAAGAAATAATTTAATTTAAATTTCCAAAAGTACTTAGTCCAACAATGCTAATTTATGTCTAATAAAAATCGAATTTATATAAAATTGAGGTAACTTTGAAAAGCTGTGATTCATTTTGTTAACTAAATTATCACACTTTGAATATAACACAAGTGAGAGAGTTAGGCTAAAGTACTTAAGTATCATTACCAGGAATAGGAAAACCGTAGATGAGGAAGGTTCTGTATGGTTTAGTGTGTAAGGATGTTCTGCCAACATGGTGATAATTATTGAAGAGGGATTGTGATATACAGATGTCCAATGTCGTGTGCTGTTTCTTTTTATCATTGAAGTAGTCAAAAATATTTAACTATAGATTAGTGTTGAAAAAACCTTTACCTTCAATATTATTTAATAAAAATAGGAATCATCATCAATAAATTTGTAAATTAACTCTGAACCTCTTCAGTTGTCTTATAATATTTTACTTGTGTTATTTTTTTATCCATGAAAAATTATATTGCAGTGACTTCAAACATTTTTTTCAATAATGCACTTTAGTAGATTACTGTAATAGAAACAAAACTGTGTAGACTAACAATTCAAAGTCAATGCTTCTAATTTGCAGTAACATTTGGAATTTAAAATTATGGAATGTAATAAATGTTTACATCAGGTTTTTGTGCCATTCAGTACACTAGGTCCAAGTTTAATGAATCAGTGAGCCCACAAACATTATAGTTGCAGTAAATGTTTTAAAATGATGCGTGATACAAAAACAATTATATTTATTTAGTCAATTACAAAAATACTTTTTTGAAATGGCCAATAGAAAAAAATTTCTATTCATGCTGTATAAAAGAAATATAAACATTTCAAAACAATAAATATTTTTAGGAGTGCAAGATCTATGTTTTGATTATTACTAGATAGATCCCTACATACTATTTACACTTAAAACTTGTTCATGTGTTGAAATACTACTGATATTAAAATGTCTGTACTAATATTTATAAACATAATATAGACTTAAATAATCAAAAGTGGATCTTTCTTTCAGAAATGCATTGTTTTGAAACTATGTCAAGGCATACATATACAGAAACAAACTGTTGTTATTTATAGAAAATAAATTATTTTTTGTTTCTAGCGTGACTGGAATATGACTATGCTTCAGAGTGAAGACTTCATAAATGCCGCTATGGCTCAAGCAACAAAGAATTCAGCACCAGAATTTTCCAAATTGTAATGGCATAACAAATATGAATGGAGAAAGTATTATATTTTATAGAATTATTTTATTATATAAGATTTATATTTTTAAAAGTTGTTAAACTTTATCTTTCATGTGTGATATTTTATAAACATAAAATATATATTTATACATTTATTTTTTAAAGTACAATACTTATCTTTCCTTATCAATAAAACTTTATGCCCTTGTAGGTGTTCTCAATCAGATGTTCAATGATAAATTTGTGAAGTTGAACATTGTGTGTAGCAGTAGCTTTTGTGGGATATTACCATTATTAAAAAGAAATTTAATGTTAAAATTTAAAATGAATTTCACTGCATTGGCAAAGATACAGGGGTGAGCATATTATTTTCATTTTGACAAATGTTTTTCAGTTTTTAGTTTCTTAAAATTTTGTTGGTTGTACAAAAATGTTAATATACTTCATTGAAGCGTGCTTTAGAATGTATGAGTTATGATGATGTTCAGTTTTTCAGTTGTCTAATGTCTAAAAAGTGGAGTCTTGTAAATATTTTGACTTTACATTAGGCTACGCAGTTTGTTACCTCAGAGCTTTTTTGTATACAGGGAGGTCTTCTCTCTCTAAAACATAATTATGTGAATGATAATTCAAAAAAATTGAAAGTATATTTTTTCATCATTCTTAATTCCCCCCTCCATCATCGTGAATTATTTCAGTGCGCAATACAAGTCCAAAATATCAATTATTCTATAATGTGCTGTTATTGCTGTTAAAATATATATATTGAATTATTTTAATGGAATATTATGAGAGTAAAAGTAATACTATTTATATGATCAGTTCTTTTATTGTGAATAATATACATATAAAAATAAAGTAGAGAATTACATTTTATGATTCATATTTTGAATCCATTTTATATAAAAAGTGCAGTGCAAAGTCTGATTGAAAGGTGTACATTCTAAGAACTCTAAAATAATATTTATTGTCAAAAGCTATTTTTGTTTTCTCACAAAATAAGTTATTAGAGTAATTACATTAACAGATAACCAATCATTAATACTATTCTGTGGTACAATGTGAAATTGTTGAATTAGAATTAATAGGTTTAATTCAAAATTATCAATTTGTATAAAGCTGTTTTCAGTCAACCTGCAAAAGAAGTTTTCTTGTAATTACAACAATTGTAAACAGAAAATTTTATTTGCTTTCAAACTAAAGTTTGTTACACAACATATGGGTTATTATTTAAGCAAAGACTTTTTGTCCTTTTAGTATTGCATGGGATCAATTTCATTTGCCATAAGAGTTATCAGAGTGGATTAAAGTTTTAAGTACTTTTAGTAATATTCTTAATACCAGAGATATTTGGACTTAACTTCGCAGTCCCTCTAATTAATAAAGTGTAGAACCAAGATTCTCAGCTTTTTTTAGAGCTCATTTCATGTAGGATATTGGATGCACCAATAAAATAGTATTTTTGTCCATTGTCACATAAAGGTTTAATGCATTTTATATATTATATATTACCCCTGATGTCTGTTAAAGTGATACACATTTCTAGGTGAACAAAGAGCCTGTCTCCATAGATCCTGTCTCCATAGATCCTGGATGACTAATTTATCCTACCAAAACAGACACTAATTTTACATACTATATGAGAAACTCCAACTCCCAAATACTGTGTGCCTTCAGAACAGTTTATCCTTCAACACAATTTTGCCAACTTTCCTATCTAACCCCCTATAAAAGATCAGTCTGTGATAACTGTCTTTATAGGACATGGCAGAATCAAGATTTTGAAGTATTTATTTTTTTGTTTTATCACTTCTCAACTGAATATATATTGAACACTTGATTTATCACTCTAATTTCATTTTCTAAGTCTGCAGGATAGTGGTAAACCGTAATAATAATATGACTAAGAAACACTGGGACAGAACTTTATAAGCAAGCAGCTGTTGAGATAACTTATGTAATGGTTAAAATATTTTAAAAAGACCAACAAAGATTGTTAGGCAGATATTTAAGTTAGATCAAACAACATATAGAAGTTCCATCAAATAAATGAAAATAGAAACATATTTTGAGCATGATATTTTTAATGAACAAGAATTATAGCTTTATTAATTGAACACATTTTTTTTTTGGTAAAAAGTTTTATCTAAACTTGGTAATTAGATTTATCGCTTTTTGTCAGATGGCTTCATCTGAGATTGCCTTACAGCAAGCTGATAAGCAGAATCTTCTGCTTCACTGATCTGAAATTAAGTTAAAATCATTTACACTCCTAAAATAAATACTGACATAGTCTCGCAAATGGTTGTTTCAAGCTATTTTCTATTTTAAAACATCCTGGATGGTTCTGGATAATAATAAGGTGACTTGAGACATATAAATTTGTAACATGTTATAGATGGTTTTGTAATAGTTCGTATATAACATGTTATTTTAAGGAAAGCAATACATTGTGTGGAAGAGCTCAGTACTCCCCTAAAACTTGCTTGTAGTTGTAAACATATGAAAATGGGGATACATTTTTAAATTGAAAAGGTGGCAGTATGTTAGATTTTATAAGGTGGTATCAGTAGATACTAACATGAAGTAGGGTGTTGCTCAAGGAGCAATTAGAGGTGGGGGGGGGGGGTGATTGCTAGAGTTGTTTGCTGTTTTACTTTTGTGGTTGTGATACTAATTTTGTGGTAAATGTTGTAAGTGGAGCATTGGAAATGGTTGAAATAAAATATAATGATGTTAAATGTAAACAAGGGATGAAATTTATTGGAAACTACAGAGAGCGGTAGAGGTTGTATCCTGTTATTATTGATAAGGAATTAATTTGAACATGTATAGTTTGTTAAATAAATTGAGAAGGAATATTGTGTTCTGGGTAGATTAAGAAATAATTTGTTAATATATAATATGATTGTCAAGAACTTGAATAATGGCAGAAGTGTGCCTCTTTTTTAGCTCGTCAGGGGAATCTGGACAGATTGCAAATTGTTGTTAATATAATTGTAAATGGGGATGAATGCATCATTCTATATTTATAGGTTAAATATCTGACATATCAATTAAATGTTGTGGTGTTCACAGTTTCATAGCACGAATGTGAATAACTACTTTTTCAAATAAACATCTCACCATTAGTTTATTAATATAGATTTCATATGGAACATTGCCAGTTTCAGAATCAACAGCAACAGCCATCATTTCATCTAGCTCTTCCTGTGAGAAAGGTTCTCCTTCTTCCATCATTGCACTGCTCAAAAATTCTTTTGTTACATACCCTTGATTTTCTTTATCTAAGGTTAGAAATGCTTTTAGCAATTCCTCTGGAGATGCAGGTTGCAATCTTAAAAATAAGAATTGTTATTAGTCACAGCATTTCATAATCCTCCATAATTGCCTATATTGTTGAAATAATTTCAAAAAATGTTTGAAGATTAATTCCCATATTACATATTAGAAGGTTATAACAAATAAAAACCTTCAATTGAGTAGTGCAGACAATATCAAAGACATGCACAAATAGTGCATCTTTGCAATTATAAATGTAAGAGTAACATAATTGGATAATTCTTTATATGTCAATTTACCTATTTTCTTCTAATATTTGCTTCATAACTTTCACAAATCTTTCCTGCTGAACACTGCCTGTAGTCTCCTTATCTTCAACCAATGCAATAATTTCTTGTAATTCTGATTCATTTGGGCAACAGCCTGTAAATGTGATTACTTCCATTGTAAGTTAGTAATTAAAAATTTGAAAACTCACACTGCATATTCATTAGAATTTCTCATCTGCCTTTTAAAGGAATTTGGAGAAAATCTGATATAACATATTCAATAATATATTTAGACATATATGGAGGACCGAGTGTTAAAGGTGGTTTTCAATAGGGTTGGTTAATTGAATTTTTTGGTGATGTTATCCGTCTTTTTTGTAGTAGTTAATAGGCCTTCTTCATATGTGAAATCGAGAAGTGTCGCCATGTTAAGAGAATTTCAGAAGAGTCGGCCCACATCTTCAGGAGAGAAGCACCATATTCCTCAGATGCTGAAGTAAATTTCTAACCTTCCTACATTTCAGACAAAGTCCTGGACTGAATATTACTTCCTGTGCTCTAACTCTCCTAGCGTGTGGTACATTTTCTGTCCATATTTCATTGTGTATTCTTATTTTTATTATAACTTGTACATTAAGTAATTTTATACCATAAATTATAACTTACCTAAGAATCGAACAATAGCTCCAACTTCTCTTACATCTACAACTTTGCCATGTGTATGGTCAAATACTTCAAATGCCCCAATTATACGTTTTTCAACATCTGACTGCTCTGAAAATTACCATAAATTAATTTTTTTTTTAAATCTCAAAATATCACTTGAAAATTGAATTAATTTTCTGTTACCCATAATGAAAGTAAGAGTTTTTGATTAGCTTCACCAGGGAGAAGAAGGTGATTTTAATTCAATAATATAGATACCAGGCCCATTTTGTCAATCTTTGGAAGCCCAGAATATGTTAGTAGTTTTTTTTTCTTTTAGAACTGGTGTTATCTACAAAACTGGACGAAATATTATTAGCTCCTTTTTTTCTAATCTTATCGATAATTAAAACTGCAATATCAAAAGCGTCTGATGGCGGAGTGTAGTGAGACAGCACAGCGCCAATGGCGACACAGGTAATTGGACTGGACATCCACAGACGGTGTGGGATGCCGAGTCTCAGAACACGGCGACTAAGTGAAAACAGATTTGAGCCTTTGATGCACAAGAGAATAGTGGCCCTTTGAGAATATGAATTATTCAAAAAATACATTTTTTTCCACTTTGAAACAAATGCTACTACGATATCGGGAGGGACGGAAAGAGCCAACGGAATCGTCGTTATAATGTACCCTATCACATCCACATTATTCTGTACGTATCGTCTTGTCAGCAACAAGGCATGTACTCCGGATACTCACTACGAAGCAAGTGACCAAATGCCCATAATACTTTTTCTTGGTCTACTCATTCACCGCTACACTCGCGCAGATCAAATCCTAGTTACATAGTCGGTTGGCTTATCGTCTGCACAATGTACCCACAGCAACTACTGAAAAAGTTTTAGCATACATACATAAATGCTTCAAGAGAGAATTCAAAAAATGATTAGGATAGTAAAGAGAGAAAGAAGACTTGGCATAGCTTTATCTTATGTTATACGAACATAAAAAAATGCTGGTTATATCTGAGCTCCGGCCTAAACCCACTACTACAACCCCAGGCCAGTGGACGACTGCGCATCGTATTTTGACAGGACTACCTATTTCTCTTCAATTAGGCTATACCACATGAATAGCGTATGTTATTTAATGAAATAAGAATGTATAAAATATATAATGTATTACGTATTAATAAAAATCAATCTTAAAGAAAATGTTTGGATAAGACGAAGCAATCAAAAATAATAAATAGAACATTTGTAGGATATTATGAGGTACCAACATTAAATTTCAAAGCGTGCAGTTATTTCGACAAAATCAATCTTAAAGCGAAAAATTGAAGGCAAACACAAGAACTAGGATTTACATACACTACAGTTGATCCTATTCAAAGAGAGGCCCAATTTTATTCTGAATATATTTTTTCAACAGCTAAAAATTAAAGTTTGTACCAAATTTATTTTTATGATCAATAACAATATATTTAATTAAAAAGTTAAATAATTTAATCAAAATCTAACTTTTTAACAAAGTAAAATCAATTCGGAATATTTACTTCCCCTTCGGACTTTTAAGCCACTACATACGATATAAATTTTTATAAATGAAAACAAAAGTAAGTTTCCGTTTCATAATAATCAATATGGCGAAGGTGTATGCTGAATTAAATGACAACTTTATAACCGAGTGTATCAGAGATTACCTGGCGCTTCCGGAGTCGCCATCACTGAATAATTTTGACCAAGAAAAGATGTTGCCCATGGATACGTAAACACATGATAGTTTTGTTACCGATTTCGCATTGTGACGAATTTACTTGAGCCCAGATTAAATAGTGATGAAACTAGAAGTCGTTCAATTATGTTTTATCTTGCGACTTTGAATAGTTTTCCTGTGTTATAAATCTCTCAAATTTACATAAGTTAGAATGGGTGGAGATAAATTACGAGTCCCAAAATTTGGTAACGTGCTTAATTTCAAATAAGGATTTTAATTTGCACTTGCGCTTCCAATATAAAACTTTAAATTCCATAATTATGCAAATACACTGTGGCGTTCAATTGGCTATTCTAAAAAATTTTAGTATCCAAAAAAAAAAAAGCCTGTTAGCTTCTCAACCCAAATCGAATGACTCAAGTCGCGTTTACAACGGAGTCAGCAACAATGTTGACAACTTTTTTAAAAAAACTCATGAGATTTTTTTTGGCAACAATTTTTTTTGTTACTATTTCCTGAGGCTATCGGTAAAGATCAAAGAATGCTAATGCCAAATATAAAGAAGTGTTGATATAAGCACCTCAAACATGTCTGGAATCCTTGTTCCAAATACCGAAAAAACAAACAAAAATAAGTAATAATAAAAGTACCACACGTTTCTGCAATACCTGTGTTCTTTCGTCAGGTTATTTAAAAATCGTAAGTGTGATGAACAGAACAACAGGCTTTTACCTTTGCTTTTGAGTTTGTCAAGTGGTTTATGCGGCGTGTCGTATTTACAACTCGTGCATTTATCGAATCACCTGACGAAAGCTACACGGATTGCAGAAACTTTGTGTGGTATTTAATTTTGCCTGTTATTTGGCCATTTATTTATCTAATTAGTTGGCAACTATGTTTACGGATCTCTGGAACTGAGGAACAATGTTGGCAACAATCCTTCGACTTCCCCTTTCGCCAATGGTACTGCTTCAACACATGGTTACTAGATGTAACTGTCGAAGGAAACAAACTTAGGTCAGTAAAATTGATATATTTGGTTTTGTTGCTCAACATTGTTAGTGATATTATATCTTAATAGTTTTCCAAATTACGTTTTAATCTGTAAAAATAAAAGAAATATTATAACTGACATGGAGTATATTTTACATAATTACGTATTTGTGCATTTATGGGTGCTGTGGGTTCTTTGATACTGCATTTATAGTTATTCCACATGAAGCTAGTACTTTAAGTACTTATATATATTTAAGTATTTGACAAATAATGTCTTAAGAGCGCCCATTACAAGATGCTTTAAAAACATTTGTTATATATCATGAGAGTGAAATGCGTACACTGTAGTCGCATCTACGTTTAACTATTAATAAATAATATGTGCGCATATAAAGTTAATTTATAGCCAGTTATGAAGAATACATGCTTGAAATTTTAAACTAGAGAATGTTGAACGTAATTTTAAATTAATTAATTAATAAAGATTTGTAATGCCTGAAAATAGTTAAACATTTTTGATAACGTAATGTGACAATATTGAGAGTAAATTAAACTTCATGACATTTAAAGATGAGAATCAGTATTATATGAGGCATGTTACTACTCGCAAAAGAAGAAATATTAAGCACATACTGAAATGTAAAAATTTACAGGTCGAGGAAGGTAAGAACTGAGGTGTATAAATAATATTTCTCAGTCGTAAATGGTTTGACAGTTATACGTTACTGAAACTGTATAATTTGTCAATAATTATTGTATATACAATGAATGTATATACTTTGATAAACTGAGTATGATTCTGTTGGATTTCGTGTTTTATCATTTGTGGATTTCCCGAATCCGTTCATACTTAAATTTATCTCCGTTATGAATGGTAATTAATTCATTGAAATATTTGGCTGAATATATTTATGAAGACATTGCTATTGTGCTTACTATTCAGTTTTACATAAAAACTTTTTGTAACCGATAGAATTTCACAAAACAATTTGACAGATACCATACTTTTTAAGCTGTAATCCTTAAATTATTCCTACGAATTTCTAAACACAAAAAATCCTACCTGCTGATTTTGTATGTTACATCTTTGTACACATTTTGACCCAGAGCCATTTGTAACCGGGGAACCAATCTCAGCCCTTCGCGCTTGCTCATAGCCAATAGTATGAAGCACATACTTTCAAGACGAGGTATGTCGTTGGTCGTTGCATTAGCGGAAAAATAATTATCACAAGATTCTACCAATCCGTGTGAGCGTAACAGAAAACTTACCCACGCCATTAGAGTATTGATGCTTCGTAGCTTGTGTGTTTATGTTTCATACGTATATATATCGTAATTTGAAGTAACCATTTCTTTTATACACGACAGAAAAATGAGTGAAGCAATGGATCCTGCAAAAATGAAAGTTGTAGAGCTTCGAGCCGAATTGTCGTCGCGCGGTTTAGATACTAAAGGAGTTAAAGCAGTTTTAGTTGATAGATTAAGAGAAGCTCTTCAACAAGAAACCGGACAAGGTAATTGAAGTGATATTTACAAACTATGTCAAAATATTTCGCTGAATAATTTGATAACGCGTTTGTTTCTTAAGCAATATTGTGATTGATACGAATTTCCAGTCCAGCTAGTATTTTACTAAAGATAAACAATCAAAAGTAAAGATTGAGGTTATACTGTAGTATTGCTTTAATAATACTGAACTCTAATTTTAGTATAATTTATATAATAATGTTGGAGTGATGTGTCAATTTTTATATAAATCTTGAATAAATTGGGTTAAATTATGTAGTACAAATTAATATATTTTTAGAAGTACCAGAAACTTCTATTGTGGACACTTCAACAGAAGAAGCTGGTGATACTTCTACTTGTGATCCACAACAAGATAATTCCGAAAACACGGCAATGGAAGAGGAAGAAGAGGAAGATGAAGAAATTTCCACTGCCCCAGACGATACTCCAAAGGAGGGTTTTGAAATTAAAGCTGAAGAACCAACTGATGATACTGCTGTTAATGTAAAGCAAGAAAAAAATGAAAGTTTGGAAGAAACTCCTACTGACGAATTAAAGGAGATTCAAGATATTAAATCGGTATTTTGGAATATTTCTTTATATAATTTTTAATTAGTAAGATCAGATAATATTAATGTTCTAAATGCTGATATGTCAGTCTAGTAAACGAAGCATCATTATAATTTGTATTTCATATTTGTTTAATTGGTATTATAAGATTGCAAATCAACTCAAAGCTTGTGAATTTATATTTGATGACTTGTATTAAGAATTTTTTTTCTGTTCAATGAATTTTTTCTGGCAAATTCTGTTGCTAAAAACGAAACAAAGGAAACACAAAATGTGCCAATTTGGTTCCCTCATGGTAATTTAATAAGATAGATTAAGCTTTTTAAAGATTCTTTATTGTTTTTCCAGGATAGTGTAAAGGATGAACCAATGGAAGTAAAACAAGAAAGTGATGAGTTGAATGAAGTAAAGACCGAGATGAAAGAAACGTGGGAACACAAGGATAATGAAAAGTGTGGAGAGAAGCGCAAACGTTCTCCTAGCCCCCAAAGAAGGTACTGTAAATTTTGAAGTACAAAAACCTTCACTTCATAATACTTAAATCCTAATATTACTATTGTTTTAACTGTTGATTTAATTCCTGTAACTGTCAGTTGGGTAACAACTTTCTACACAATATAATTTACAACACTAACAAGCATATTATAATCGCTTATCTGCACACTCAAATAATTTGATTGACAAATGCCGCCATGGGTGCCACTGAATATGCAGAATTAATTGATTTTTAGGGAGGAATCTAGTTTATGTAAATGGGGGGGGAGGGTGGAATTTTTTTCTGACAAAAATGGCAGTTTTAAGACCGGCAAATAAAAAATTGTATGAAAACGAGTAATTTGTAAGATATGTGAATTTAAAAAATACTAAAATTCATCAACGAGAGAGCAGGTGTGACGTCATAGTGACGTCACAGACAGATACTGGTGCCAAACTCTACGCGTTCCCCCAATGATGGGCTGCCAACTTCAGCATAATCCCCCTTAAGACACTAATCCTGGAAATAGAACTGGTGACGTGTTAGTATTATGTTGAAACAGTTTATGTACTACGATAATTAAGAAGTGACACGTTACGACCTCCCTGAAAAAGAACGAACAATCTACGGAAGTAGAATAATTCACGCCGATTTGATTCGGTTCGCTGTCAGCGGCACATCATCCACCCACAGATTTACGAACATAGTCAATTGTGATCTTTCAAAAATGGTCCCTTTTCTAACATCCACTTTATTTTCACACGGGTTTCTCTTTTGTAATACTTTATTTCCACAAAACCACATCCATCCACCCATCAATATATTTCTCATTCTTTCGAACTTTGAAACTTTCAACACATTTCGAGCACTTATAATTTTGTTCTCCTGGAATCAATTTCCATGACTACATTTTATCAACTAGCTAATTTTTATATCCCACTAATTGTATAAGTTCTACAACTTTAATGCACTCACTGTAGGAAAAAAACCAATATTTCTTAAGCACAAATAATCAAACATTACGCCTTAGTTCAAGATCTTATCAACAGATGTCATTCCTAGTTGAAACTTTGCGAGAGGCGAGCCTCCTCCTAGTCTAGTGACATTCTACTGTGACGTCACACCTGCTAATACTTAATTAGCTGTATCTCCCAAAGTATACATGTGAGGGAAAAAAGTTATATAGCAATTCGAGTTGTAAATGGTCAAAGATTGCTTTACGATGGAATACATTTGAATCGCAGCAATTTAAAATCATTTTTACATACGAATTTAAGTATTTCTCAAAATCTATACGTTTCAAAAAAAATTAATTAATAATTCATGTAAATTGCTTAACGATGGTCAACTTGTAAATGGTCGGAAAGTGGTTTACGATGGTTGATATTTTAATTGTTTCGGTTTACATTTGTTGGATATTAGCCATTATCATTTCTTGTGATGTTGATTGTGTATAATTTCAACACATTTTGACATAGGAGGAGAGTACCATTAGGGGGTGGGGGTCACTACATGAAAAGAATGCAAAAATAACTGAGAATTGGAGTTAATTCCAGAGTTATGGATGTGTCTGAGTTTAATTTTGTCAACCTGGGCAATGCCGCCCAGCTAGTCATCTTATAAAATTAAATTATCGATGACAGACTATCCAGGACTCTTGAGAAATGGAGGGGAACATGAGACACTGAAAGTTGATTAATTGTGGGGGGATTAATTAATAAAGGCACAAGATTAACTTTAAAAATCCAGTTTACTTGACAATTTGGTACCCACAATTTATGCCTTCAATTCAATTGATTAATACATAGTGTTTCGATGACAGATCTGTCAGCATCTTCTAGGTTAAGTGATCAATGTTGTACCTGTGTGGAAACCCCAGTACTTCATCTATACTGTTATAACTTATTATCTTCAATATGTTAATCTTTAATATTTTTCTCCACACACTCATGGTGTCACAGGCTTATTGCAATAAAGTAGCATTTTCAACTTGCTAGCACTATTTGTGGGTAAACATTTCATTTTTATAAGTGAATGTAGATTTTATTTATTTACTTTTACATTACGCTAATATATGGTGTCAGAAAGATGCGAAGGATGTGTATCTGCTTACAAAGAGAACTATTTTTCTTCTTTCTGTCCCTAGTTTTGTGACATGCTGTCTCAACCAACATTAAATACTTTTGTGGTGGCTCATGATTTTGTATTATTTATATTTTGCATGTAGTTCTTTATAATTTTGAAGGGTTAAAGTTTTTTAAATTTTTTAATAATGGCAATTCCCTACCACCAGTGTTTTCACAATAATGCTGTTGCTTATTCCTTGCTCTTTTTTTCCACCATGGCAGGTTTATCTCTTAAATGCCTTGTTGAGACTGTACTATGACTATCTTCATCGTGTCACTGAATTTAACTAAACATTTCCACTCTCTGAAATATTTGTGCAAGTGATTCTGTGACAGGATTAAAATCTTAGCAAGCATGACTGATTCAGTGCCCAACCTATTTGCTGGTTCCTGTGCTGTTGTATACAGCTGTTAACCATTAGTAGGAATTTAGGTAGCTGTACATTTCTGGTGTCCTTGGTAGGAGATCATCTTTGAGAAATTGTAATCTCTTGATTTCATATTGGATGGAGCAATTTCCATCTATGTCCATTTTTTTTTTATAGATGCTTTCATTATTTAAAATTTCAAGCTTTTCTGTGACACTGACTTTTTCATTTCCAGTAATCTGTAAGGCTTTTATTTTAGTTTATATTGCATGTTTGCTACTGACATTGTTAGCTAAACGTAATATGACAGTAAAAACTAATATATTAAATTACTTCTCCATTTTAGGCCGAGTCCCACCCGAGAATCTAATTTAAAACCTGACGATGAACCAGAGTTTGATGAAACTAGAGTTTTGTTAAGTTGGTGTAAGTATTTGTTATTTTAGAAATTAAATAATGTTTCCACCCATGTTTTTTAAATTATAAGCTTACAGACTTTTTTGTTAAAAATGTTTCCCGCTAATAATTTTTCTGAATCTTTAAACTTACTAAAGTACTTCTTGCTTGTTTGCAAGTCATTCTCTTTGCTTCTTACATTTCTCATTTTTTCAAAGTTTGTTTTAAAGTTGCCTCAGCTTATAATGTTCTTGGTAACTACGTAATCAAAAATTAATGTAACAATACAATATAGCATAGTTGTTAGGTTATTTCTAGTAAGGAAGATATGGAGGGTTAGATTTCTTTGTCCAGTCGATGAGGATCTCGAGCAGGCGTGGATCTCTGTAGACGATGAGCAGAAAGCACTTTTGGTGTGGATTTCAAATATGTTAAATATTTGTAGTACTGAAAATTACAATCCTTATTAAGATTGTGTTCCTCATACTCAGTAAAGCAAAGGACTTTACTAAAATGTGTTTTGCAGTAATTATTCTGCCTTTTGTTTTTTATTTCATTTTAACATTAATACATTGAGAGACTTACTCGTAGTAATGCTATTTTAAGGTATACTGTTATCTTGGACATTATGAAAGGCACTCAAATAAGTAGATTAAAAATCTGTAACATAGAACTGCAAAGTAAAATTTTGTTAACAATAATTTTTATTTTCAGATGATTCGGATTTAAATTTAGAAATTGACAAAAACAGTTTTACTGTTGCAACACCAATGCATGAGCAGGGATTTGGATACATTTGGGCAGGGGCAAGAGCATCCTATGGTTTCCAATCTGGAAGAGTTTGTTTTGAAGTTAAGGTATTTTTTATTTCATTACCATTTTAAGGGAATGCATTTTTATTTTCTGTTGTATAATACTTCATATTTTCAGCTTTTATTAGACTGTCCAGTTTCAAATTTGGAAGATGAGCCTAATCCACATGTACTTAGAGTTGGTTGGTCAGTTGATGGCACATCAATGCAATTAGGTGAGAACCTGTTATTTCTGTAGATAATACAGTATACTAATCACATAATCATGCTTTGTCCAACAATATAATTTTCTAAATTTTCATCAGAGATCCAACTCTATATTAAAAATAACATATGAAATTCATATTTGGAAATGCTAATTTTGGAGAAGCAATTGAATTCCAATTCTTACAACCTCTGTCATTTATTTTCGTGTATTAGAAACGTAACAAATACATCAAAATTATTTAGCTACATTATTATATTTCTTCTTCTAATTTTTATCATTCAGAACAGCAATTATATTTATGAAAAATATCACTAGATTAGACCTCTAGCACTTTTTCAACTTGTTCCCCTGTGATTTTGAACCTTCTGTTTATTAAAATTTTCAGGTGAAGAACCACTTTCTTTTGGTTATGGCGGAACTGGTAAAGCTTCAACTGATTGCAAGTTCAAAGATTATGGACAACCGTTTGTAAATGGCGATGTTGTAGGCGCATTTTTGGTAAATGAATGAATGATTTTAGTTTGAGGAATACTTTATTTTAGGTCCAGGCTGATTTCATGTTTTTTTATTGGAACCTGATTTTAGGATGTCAGCAGTGATCCTATCATAATGTCATTTACTGTAAATGGAGTACCTCAAGGAGTGGCATATGAAATATCACAATCACAATTAGATGGAAAAGCTCTTTTCCCTCATGTCTTATCAAAGAATATCAAGTTTGAGTGTAATTTTGGAGATAATGAGCCATGGTTTCCTCTTCTTGAAGATTACACTTTTGTAGCTAAGGTTCCTATTGACGACAGAGTATTGGGTGCCAAACGTCCTGAAAAAAGAGAAGATTGTGAGGTAATGACAATGTTTCTGTAACAACAAATAAAATGCTTAGTTAATTCAAAAACCTTGCCAGTAATTTGGCAGTAGTTCAACAAATATCAGCATATCCTTAGTTGCTTTTATTTATATAATTTGTTTGCTTGTTTCATTGCTCATTTTTAATTAATTTTACCAAATATGTATCTTGTTTGGCTTCAGATGATGATGATGTGTGGTTTACCAGGCTGTGGCAAAACCACCTGGGCAAATGAATGGTGTGAAAAACATCCTGATAAAAAATTCAATGTTTTGGGAACTAATAATCTTATTGATAAAATGAAGGTATGACTGCTTTACTGCAATTTGGATAAAATAGTTTCCATATAATTGATAATCATTGAGTATTATGAGACACAATTCTTTAAAATTATTTTTGTAAGTATAGAAGTCATTCAGACGTATTTATACACAAAATTTGTACATTTGTGTTGAATTTTCATGTGATTCTTTTCTGGTGTCATAACAACTCATTTGAAATAAATTTGCTGATGAAATTTCAATTGTACATTTATTTTCAGGTTATGGGCCTTCCTAGGAGGAGAAATTATGCAGGAAGATGGGATGTCCTGATTGAAAACAGCACCAAGTGTTTGGGTAAGCTGCTAGATGTTGCTTCTCACCGGCGCAGAAATTATATTCTTGATCAGGTAATACAGGATATATAACTTTGCCATATATTACTAGCATACTAAATATATATTTAGAGGACAAATTATTTTGCCTGGAATCATGCACACAATTTGATGTTTTTTCCCTGTTTATTTATAATTTTTACATCTTAACATATTTAATACATAAATCTCAACAGAAATATTTAAGTGTGAGAACAGTACCAATATAAGTTATGAGCAGACTTGTTAGTGCAGGTCGCCTCTGCTGTTACAAGATTAGATTAATTTTAAACATTAGAATTTTAGTAATATTTTTATAATTGAGGTTATGGAATCAATAAATTCTTCTTTTGGTTTTAAATATTCTGAAGTGTCTTGACAAATGAGGATAATCGCTAAATAAATGAAGGAGAGGCGATGTCTTCTGTAGAGATATTTTGCATTAGATTTTTTAGAAATTTAGGATGTTTGAAGGACAAGGCATAAAGACATATAATCCTGTCTCATTGATGGGAAATTTCTTTTGTGGATATGTGAGGATGAGGTTAGCATATACTTATATACTATACGTAACCATAAGAAGTTTTGACAAAAAAACTATTTCCCCATCCCAGTAAACTTCCTTGTTACGAGAATTTTCTGTTTGACTGCAACATTTCTGTTGTTGAAGTTGGCCTTATTTTAATGTTGAAAATTTATGACTCCTTATTGGGTGATACTTCAAATGGTAGAAAAGGAGGACTAATGTCCCTTAAAAAAACAGGATTAGGAACAAACTAATGTCAGTGTGCTGCATGTTTAAATTTAACGAGGAAAAAATATTTTTGGTTCAGTATAATTGCCAAATTGTTTTTACTTTTACTATCATCTGCTCTAATGATTCTATTCAATCAATTGTGAATATGACAACTTAATAGTGCCAATAATAGTTTGGCAGGACTGTTACAACAGTTTGTTTGTGAACAATCAAGATTCTTCTTAAGTGATCAATATAATTTATACAGGTTTGTTTTAATATTATGTTGGTTATAAAATGGAAAAAATGCAGTGAGTTTAGTGTTGCCAAATAGCATTAGTTCCTGTTACTTGTACTTTTAAGAACTGTCTCTGATAATTACTTTTTTGTACTATTAATTATTATAATTGGTACTAATGAATTACTCTTAAAGTATACAATTTATGAGTGGTAAGATTTTTTAAAGTAAGATTCAGCAATTACTTTTCTCAGATATATAAATCTGGGCTAAATGTATACCTGTAATTGTAAATTGTTGCTTTGTTATGTAGTCTGATGACTGCAAATATGAACTATATTGGAATACATTTCAGTTGCATGGTTAATCTATCTGGTTTTTTGGAACTGCTACCAAATAGATTGGGCTGAGAGCATTAAGCATATATATATATTAATTGTAATAGTAAGAATGTGACATTGTCAAAAATATTGGTATGGAAAGGATAGAGAGATAGGTTGTGGCTTACCTGAAAGTGAAGTGCGGTGTCGCCATGAGGAACTGAAGGTTGTTCTTCAAATTTTCGGAGGCTCTCAGCCTCCTTCTTCAGGAAGGAGTATATATATATAAATAAATAAATAATTGATATGCACAGGAAATAGAGAGAGAATAGGTGGCTCACCAGAAATTGAGACCTGGTGTTGCCATATCAGCCAGGAAATGTTTTAAATTTTCAGAGGTGCTATCTTCCCTATTCAGGAGTTAGTAAATCTCTAGCAGAATTCCTGCAGAGATGGAATGAATGAATTTTAACATGAAAATATAATGAGTCTGTTTTTAAATATTATAAAAAGATAAAATAACTGAATGACAGACAAAATGAAGTTATGTTGCAAATACCACATTAGTATTTGTATCATCACTTCATTTTGACAGTCATTTGGCTATTTTATCTTTTTATTGAGTTTAAACTTTGTTGCAAGAAGTATAAATGGATTTATTTAAAAATATATATTTTTGTTACTCTTGTATATGTGGAAACAACATGAGATGAGATCATTAAATACTTTTGAGTAAGGCTATAATTATTTTAAGACTTAAGATAAATTGAAATGTAAACTAGAATAATTATCTTTTTATTGTTTATGGTTTCTTCCAGTACATATTAGTAATGATGAAACTAACCAATAAGTATTTAAAAAATGCTTGTATATTTATAGAAAATGAATGAGATTCTTTTTATTCTCATTTTTCTTAATTTTTACAAGTATCATATTCTCTTGAGTTTATGGTAATATTAAGTTAAACAAAACAATCAGACACTTCGTATGCTTTGATTTGTTGTCCCATATGGGAAATAAGGACAATAGTTCGCTCAAATGAAAGTGAGTGCAATTACATTTATTACAATGCCTCCAGGCAAAATAATTTTCAGCTGTAAATATAATTTTATGAAGAAGATTTAATTATTAGTATGAAACTATTTTTTTAACTCCTTAGCCCTTAGAAATATGTGAGTGGCAATGGTTTATGAGGAAGCTTGCTGATGTTGCAAAGATATTTTCTTGGCAACTTCATATTTTCCAAATATATAATAAATTTGATTTTTATAGGATTTTTTTTAAAAGCCTGAAAATATAATACTGAGCTCCTTTAAACCCAGGTCACACATTTGTAAACATGTAAAAATGTATTACTACTATTCTGTTATGAGAACAGCTTATTCTATTGGTAAGTATGTGGTCTGTCATATAAAGGCATTCATGCGAGGGAAGTATTTGGTAAGTAATTTGCTATATGGGTCAAATCAAGTCAAGTGAATGCAGCACAATGAGGTATTATTTTCAAATTTTCTTTTTTGGTACACCATCAATCACTAAGCATCATTATCTCAAGGTAAGAATTACTACTAGGTGTAAAATAGGAAGTGAAGAATTTTAATTAAACAAATTTTGCTTCAGGACAAATCAGACTCGCTACATTTTAGGAAGTTAATGGAATATTTTGAGCTTAAATATAAGAGGGATAATTTTAAATTAGGAGTAAACTCTTATCAAGAGTTGATTCTGTTAAAGAAATGTTTAGCTATAATTGCTGTGGAATAAATTTTTTTACAGTTTGACATGTTATTTACATCGTTACAAATTGTAATTAGTTTTTAAAGAAGAAATAATTTTCACAATTAAGTGATTTTGTGTGTGTACATATGGTGATGTTTCTATGCATAGAACCGAAAAATCATATTAAGGTAACTTAATTTTAATGTTGGTTGTATAATGTGTGGTTTAATTTTTTCACACTATATTTTCTTTAATTTTCAATGCTTCAATGAATTGCAGTCAACTGTTCTAGTATGAAGCTGAAAAGTCACAAAAATTTGTTGGATTTAGAAGCCATTTATTACTGTTAAAGACTATATTTAATAAATGGTAATACAAATTGCTATTTGACTTAAACTGCTGAAAAACTTTTGAAATAATCCTACTAAAAATTTGAAGCCGTTATTAAATAGATACATTATAGTTTTTAAGAATGATTTATTCTACATATTAAGTATTTGAGAATACTGATATTAATGGTATATTGAATATATTTTCTTATGATTTATAAATGGTTGCTGCTATGAAGTTAATCAGTTCCTTGTTGATGTATGTTTATATATATATTGAAATCCATTCATGAGCAATAATTTTGTATTACTGTATTGCATATATTATATTTGGGTAAAGGAAGTTACCCAAATATCATAATCTCAATTACTTTTTTTAAAAAATATGTTCTATGAGAATAATGATATTGCCACAGTCATGTAC
Source organism: Zhengitettix transpicula (assembly GCA_037074705.1). Taxonomy (NCBI): domain Eukaryota; kingdom Metazoa; phylum Arthropoda; class Insecta; order Orthoptera; family Tetrigidae; genus Zhengitettix; species Zhengitettix transpicula. The sequence goes on along the minus strand of CM073592.1, from coordinate 41,450,184 downwards.
TTCCTTAAGGTTTATATTACTGGACACAGTAACTGTTGAAGCACACCTGGTACTCAAATTTATATTTTTGGTGGAAGAAACTTTATTCATTATTTAATGTAAGATTTTTTAGCATATTCTTAAAGTGTGTTTATAGTAAATTAAGTTTTAATGATTCTTCACACATGATGAAAGGGACAAGGATCCCAGAAACATTGTGTGGTATTTCTATTATCACTTTTTTGTCTGAATTGGCTATCTTTCTTATTCATTAAAATAAGTTGTGTGTAGTTTAAGTTCAGGTTATTAGCATTTTTAATGCTTTATGTACTAATCTTTGTTGTATGTACATTTAAAAAACTAATGTTTTAATTATCACATGTTATTTATTTCAGTTAGAGAAAACCAGAATTATAGCTCTAGAAACTAATATATAAATTAGTTATAAGTGAAAACTTGAGTTTATTAAGGATATGCTTCACATCATCATTAATTTGAAAATCAAAGTAAATTGAATTTTTTTGAAGTGTATAATTTATTAAATAAAAAATATTTCAAGTATTAATACTGTTACTGTAGCTAGTTCTGCAGATAACACTGCACATCTAAGATATTTCACTAAGAATGTATTACAATCTGCATGGTAATAATAGTATTACCAATAAAATTATACAAAATTACATAAAATTGCTGCATTAGTTATATCTATTTTAACTTAAGAATCGAAGAATGAAATATAATCTGACCAAGCTGTTGTTCTAGTTACAGTAAAGCACAACAATTGCTTCATAAATTAACTGAAGAATGTGATTGCTGCAGACATTTAAGTATTTAACAGAACAAAAAGTATTATAATTGAATAGATACTGCAACTTGATGCTGGGGATTGGGGCATATTATTATAGATGTGTAATGCTGTTAATAATACGTTTTAATTTTACAAACTCATGTGTTGCATGTTTTACATGGCAAGAATTTATATAAACTGAAATGGCTGTTAATTATGTTTGAAATTAATTAAATTTCATGAGTTTAAAACTCCTACATGAGTATTTCTATGATAGGAATTTGTTTTGATGTGTAATTCTCTTAAGAACAGATGAATGAACAGCACTGGATTCTATTGAAGCATTGCCTTTTAAATATATTTATTTTTAAACCACACATTTCTCCACTTAGTTCACTAATTTGATGTAAGTGTCATATATAAATACTTGAGTATAAATCAGTGGTAACATCAGTCTCTCCAATTACAAAGAAAATAAATTAATAGTGTATATTGCACTCGTTTGGAAGTATTATAATTCTGCAATATTTATATTCTAGGTGGATCGCAAACTTCAAATTTTCTTCTAACATAAGAAGAATTCAGTAGAATTTGTCTACTATGGTTATTGAATTGGAGACATTAATATATTTATACTTTTCATTTCTAAGATAAACTGTATTTTATTAGGATACTATCATGCTTACAATAATTACTGGGATTTTATTATACTGACCATAGATCTTCAAGTTGACTGAGTAGTTGATGTCTAAGTAGACATTGATTTGAAATTGCCTTTGAATTACACATAAGTTATGATTAGTAATATTTAAAATAGATGAGAATAATTGATAATGGAATAATGCCTTACTAAGTAATAGTTTTGAAAATCTCATACTTGGTTCATATCTCCATAAGTATTCAACATTGAGGTAAGTTTGGGGCTAGGACAGGAGGTATAGAAAGAGGGGAATAGAGGGGAGGATAATACAAGCTACTAAACACATATTTTGAGCACTTATCATTGCAGAAGTGATGCTAGTTTATGATGGAAAGGAGATGTGGGGTCTTGGTGGCCCCAAAGCTTTACAGCATGGGATCATTTATCATGACAACTCTATACATTAACAGACCAATGTCTTTCCAACGGCCCAAAGACGAAAAATGAAGGGTTTTGAGGGCTTCGTACGGCGAGCGGTAGTAATTGTACCAACAGACGAGGAGTTCAAGAGGCGCATAGAAAAGCGTGAGAAGCTGGAGGGAAAAGATGTACCTGACTCTGCCGTACTTGAGATGAAAGGTAACTAAAGGAATAATTTGTTACTTTTTGAGGTCTGCGATGACCTGCAGTTTTCACTTTGTATTTTGTCTTTTAGTTATGATTTCCAAGTTTTAATTACTGTGTTTTCCCATGTGTCCTTATCCAGTTTCATTATTGTTTTGAAGCACTTTCAACTTAAATCCTCCTACCATTACTAATCACGAACCACAATATTTTTCATTCAATATAACATTAATCAAATCAAGACTTTCCTCTGTTAACACTTGAAGAAGGTGATATTTAAATTCACATGATAGTCACACTTTGCTCTAACCTGAAATTCACACAATGTCCTTCCCAAACAAAATTTCTACTGATTTGAATATTGCTATAATTCCATTAAAGAAAGAGTAAATAAATATTTGTTTATTTCCACTGCCTCCCAATGTACAACAGCTGAATTTCAATTTTCAAATACATACAAAACTACTGTAATAGAGCCATCTTTTTTAATCACCTCCCTTGATATTGAAACTATTGTTATCAACTTATTGGATTCCAATAACATAATCCAATACATGTGTAGCACCATAAATTAGAATTCATGGGTTATGAGCAATGTGTGAATTGATCAATGAATTCAAAATAAATTGTGTGCGTTAACATTTCAGCCAACTTTGTTCCACCTGAGGTTGGAGACATTTTCACTGAAGTTATTTATACTGAGCTCAATGAAGAGGAAGCTAAGGCCATAATAAACAAATACATTGAAGAAGCTAAAGCAGAAGGTTATGTTGCCAAACACAAAAGACCACGATTTGGAGGCCGTGACAGTAGCCGTGATACGAGGGACAGCAGAGACAACCGACCCCCCTACAGAGGTGGTGGCGGCTACAGGCCTCGAGGTATAATTGTATTATGTAATTGTAGTAATATAGGGATTTTCTATTTAATTGTGGCTGAATACAATCGTGTAATTCTGTAGGAGGACCTGATAACAGACATCGTAGCTCTAGTTGGCAGCCAAGAGGAGGTGGTGGATGGAGAGAGAGGTTTGTTATGTATAAAATCTATTTCACTGTGAAACAATTGATAACTTTGTGTTAATAATTACTAATATCAATCTATATTTTATTACAGGTCTCATCAGTCTGGCCCGCATCATTCGGGGGGTTATCGTAGTGGTGGTGGTGGTAGTGGAGGTGGGGGGTGGAGGGGTGGGAGAGGTGGAAGAGGAAATGATTCTCACCATGGTAGCTACGACAGGAACAGATCAGGCGGAAGTAATATCCGTAATCACAATTCTGGTGGTAAAGTAAGTTGACTTAATCCTAAAATTTGTTAATTATTATAGACAAATTAAGTAACAGTTTTAAAATGCAGATTAGTGGAGCAATGAATAGTGTAATGAATGGTGTTAGTCAGCATTTTCATTTTGTGTAGTATTTAGAAAAATTGACATTCTGTATCCATTACTAGTTTATATCTAATGAAATATTACTATTATTTTATCATAAATACATTCTGATTGAATTATAAATGATGATTTTGAGAAAATACCAGGTTTGGCTGTCATACTTTTCTGTTCGAGACTCAATACGAGACACAAGATATGCTCAAAATAACACAAATCTACTGAAGATTTATAATATTACATTTTTTGCCTTCACAAAATATTTGTTTATAAATTTTTAAAGACTCCATTGATTTATTTGAAATATTGTTATTGTACAGTTTATAAATTGTGTATTTTGAAATGTTTGGAAACTTCTTTGTTTAAAATGTATTCTTCTCTCTAGTCTAATTGGGGTGGATACAATCAAGGAGGGAGTGGTGGAGGAGCAGGCAACAATGCTAGTGGTGGCAGCTCAGGTGGAAGCTGGGGTCAAAGCTACAACCAGCAACAGAATTGGGGACAACAAAACAATTCTCAAGGTTGGAAAGGTAATTTATTATAATTTAAATTTATTTTACAATACTATTAATATATTGTAACATTCTGATACACACCTAAATTGCTATTGAGATATTCTCTTGAAATATTTCAACAATATTTATGAAACCAGTACAATTTTCAAAAGAATTTTGGTTATATTTGCTCTATAATTTGCAGATAAAGCCTTGAGTCATTTTATTAATCAGTACATTTTCTATTCCAAATTAATGAAATAATCCTGTTGATATATTACACTTAAGGAAAATGTGATGAGGTCAAATTAAATAACACATTTGGATAGGAAAGAGAGACGTTGATTCTGACTTACCTGAAATCAGTAGTTTGTCCAGTCTGGCTGAGGTGAAAGATTGTTATGAATTTTTGAGGGCCTGAGCCCCCTTGGTCAGGATAGAGTCTGAACTGTGTGTGGTCTGAGCATGAATTAACAAATTCAAACTACAGTGCACCAGCCATTAAACAGCAATGATCGACACCCAACAACGGCAACAGCTCTGTCTATCAAGGAAAGGTCACAACAAAGGATAAATAACAGAAAAATACATACGCATACCTACATACACAGATACAAACAAAGACATTAGAATGTAAGGTAAAAAGTAAGAACAGAATAGGAAGTCAACATTATCATAACTACTGCCACAATGACCACTATAACAGTATTAGATGATTTTGAGTCCAGGACTTTACCTAGGCTTGTAAGATGTGCTGGAAGATGGAGTCAGCATCTAATGAGTTAGGGGGTAAGGCTTTTTAGGAATGTGTAGTATTGGTTGAAATTGTTAGAGCAGTGACTTTGGATATGAGCAGCTATTGGAAATTGGGTTTTGGATAGTTTGACAGTGCTGCTGCAGTGGTTAGCAATGTGTTCAAGGAAGAGTCGTTTGGTTTGGTTGATATAGAAAGCAGGACAGAGTTTGCAATTAATTTGATAGGTGATGTGGGAGGAGAAGCAGGCAATGTTTTCTTTGATTTTGTAGGTGGCTATTTTGGAGGTGGCTATTTTGGAGGATTATAGTGGGCTCGAGGATGGGGCAGACTTGGCACCTGTTCCTACCACAAGTTTGGCAACCAGGCAAAAGAAAGGGAGATTTAGGTTGGGGCCTGCAAGGGTGGACACAAAGATATTGTGGAGATTGAGAGGGCGCCTGAAGGCAATCCTTGGACAGGTGGATGGAGTATTGTGGGAAAGAGTTTTTTTTTTAAGATCTAGGTTGGATTGCAGCCTACTATCAATTTCAGGTAAGTCTATTTTGCTGTCTCTCTTTCTTAAGAGAACTAAATAAAAATTCTTAAAACCAATGAATTTCGTCTGCTATTGGCATTATCTCAAATATCAGAATAAATATTAGAAACCTCATGAGGTGTTCAATCACACACATTATTTTCAGCTAAAATAAATAATCAGAAATTGCTCTCTATATGAATTACTTTTCACAATCTAAGACATACATTTGGACACAAGTTATACTCGTAGGTAAAAAAAAATGGAAAAATGATTGTACATAAATAAATACAATTATCTTAAAGCCTAGTCCACATTGGGGCTGAATCGGCCCTACTGTGATTCAGATGGCATGTATTGTGTGGGTCTATGTGATACAATATTTTGAGTCCCACGAAACTGAATTCTCTGAAACATTTATGTGCCCCACATTCTGTTCTTGATCTGAGTAGAACATACCATGCACCAAACTACAAAGGAACATAACAGTTGTGTAGTTAGCATTTGTATGTTACAACTATGGAATGGGGTATTTTTACATAATATTTCATTGTAATGTGTATACAATGCTTTATTATTAGTCTTCATAATTTACTATTGTTTCATTTAATAATTGTTTGTTTCTCACATACTGCATTTCATTAGAATTTTATTTCTGCAATCTAAATTGTATTTATAATAAAAAAATCAAATATCCATTAAAAAAATGAGAAATTTTCCACTTTTCTTGATATATGTTTTCAAAACACTGATGATGCTTTCATAGATTTCAGGGATAAATAAACATACTGTGTTTAGAAATCTTGAATTTTATACAAGAGACTTGTAAAGGAATCTCCACTCGTAAGGTACTGGAGGGTGGTTGCAAGCCTGACAGCAGTCAGAATCGAAATTCCAACAATTTGTAGAAGGTATTCAAAATCTCTAGGTGTCATCCTTAAAAAATTGACATCCACTGCCATCATGCAGGAGATCATTGCATGGCTCATTAGTTGTTCTGAATAGCTTCTGTGTCCACCATCTTTTCCATATTTGTTTATTTTGATTTTTAATTAGAAGTAAAAGCAAAAGAGAGATACATGCGTAGGCTAACTCGAGAGACATTTCTAACATAACTGCCCCTTGCAGTGTGGACGGGACTGTCTTTAAGCAGACTCAGAACATTGAATCATGGCAGACCTGTTACAATGTTGTAGTGTAGACTTGGTATAAATAATCATTTATGGAAGTTTCTTTTGTAGCTTGATGAATTATTATTCAAAGTTGTCTTAAAGATGAACTTACAGCTGTAATTTATATTTTCGTATTTTATATGTGATAACTATGTTTATGAACCCTTTTTTTTATTTGATCTCATTTCATTAGGATTTTTGAACTCATATGGTCTGAATGTTTTGTGCAGGTTATGGTCAACAGCAGCAAGGTGGTTATAATCAACAAAATTACCAGCAACAAGGTTATGGAAATAATAATTCATATGGCAACTGGAATCAGCAGTATTATGGACAAAATTATGGTGGTTCAAATCAAGGATGGGGCCAGGTATAAAATGAAACATTTAGAGACATTAGTTTTGCTACTGGTATGTATTTTCTATGCCACAAAACAACTAAAGCACCTTGTTTGTCAGGTGCTTGTCCTGAACTTCTTGAGGTTGGGATTTTGTATAACATAAATTACCTTCTTTAACTGTGTTGTTCAGATCTTAACTTTAGTATTCGTTAAAGGTTATATACAGCTTTTCCTAGTAAAAGTATGAATTTATTGTTCCTGCAATTGAATTACCATATATAAGCATAAAATACTAAGTAACAAATATCTAAAACAAAAACAAATAATACATGAACATTTTTTAAATTGAGTTCCTGCAAATTTTTTAAAATATTCAGTCTGTAGCTAGTTTGATATTTCTTTACACGTCTTTATTCACTAAGAGGCTATTTGTGTTTATGGTTGTTTATTAATATTCTTATTATAAGATTAATTTATAATTTAATTAATCTTATTTATGACTTATCAACAGAAACCTTAATTGTAATTGAAATTTTATTTTAGGCAAACACAGACAATTCGTATGGTGGCAATCAACAACAGCAGCAAGGATCATGGCAGGGTTATGGACAAGGGTATAACTATTCAAATCAACAAGGCCATCAAGGGTATGGTAAATAAAATTTAAAATTACAAAAACATTCCGGGATTCATTGTGTTAAGATTACTAATTACTTAACTGCTATAAGTAACAATAGACTTTTGTGTAAAAATTAATTTACATAATGTGATTCTGTAAACAGTGGCTTGCAGCACATTTTGTGTAAAATGAACTTTATTTCACAAGCTGTGAAATGTTCCGTAATTCATTTTATAGAATTTTCCACATGGAGCAAATTTGAAAATTGTATTTTCTAACAATACTTGTATAAAATGTTAGATCTCATAGGTAAAGTGTGTAAAACTTTTTTTTATATATATATATGATAAAATTTTAAATTTTGTTGCTGAAAGTATTTAAAGTAATTTGACAGTTTGGTAGATATATATATTATTCAGTGATATGCATCCCAGATTATAAGTTGACCAATGAAAGTGGAGCATTGAAATGTATTGCCAAATATTCTTGCTCTAGTTATGTAATAATAATTATGACAAGTGTTTTGTGACTTGTTATAATTGTTATTTTAATAATTTAAAATGTACAAAATAATGTGCAATAACTTGACTTTGGTTTTTTCATGAAATGTTTGGTTTATAATGTTCAGAAAAGGACTTTGCATATAACTTCAATTTAGAATTGTCAGTCTTTTATAATTTGTTTCATTTAATTATATATGTATATACATGTGAAATACTTGAAATTAGGTGTACTAGTTCTCCATAAAGATTATTCCTGTACAATTTTATTATGTCCAAACTTGTTATTTCTCATTTAATGGGATAATTCACATGACAGTTACTATAATAAAAGTACATTGGAAATGTCAATTTCTCTATTTACGTATTAAATTAAGTGGCCTAATTGAGCTATTATTTTTTATGAAAACATTTTTAATGCAGATATCTTATCATTTTATTATTGAGAAAAACATGTTAATGCAAGAATAGTATGACAACAAAACAGTACAGTTGTATAGCTTCCAGTACGAATGTTTTGGAACACATTTTATTGGTTTACTTTCCAACTGATTCTCCTATGTATAAATGACAGAAAACTTTGGTGAGGTTTGAGTTGTGTGTTTGTGTTGTTTTACAAGATCTGGTGAACCATTTACTTCCAACTTGTAAATTGGTATGCATTTAAAATGATGTAGTGTTGTGGCACAGCACTGAATTTATCTGCTGTAGCCAGTTCTTAATTTTCAGATTAGTTTTCTCTGTAAAACCTTTCCATTGGCAGTATTTATGTCATACTTGTGTACAAATTAATGAATAAATATAAGGTTTTAAAATTAATTTGTTGCTTCATTACTAGAATATTATTTCCTTGTGTTTTGTAATTTCCTTTTGATGGTTACCAAGTATTTGGTTTTTAATTACACTAAGGAACAGTTAAGACATGCACATTAATGTAATTTATATATTTTATGTGTTGGATCTACTTTTTATGTGATACTAGTTATGTAGTGGTATTCATGGAAGGTTTCAGACATTTATTCTATGAAAATAAAATATATTTATGCCGTAAATTACTTCTACCATTCAAGTTCTGTACAAAATCACATGTTCAAATATAAAGTTAATTTTGAATGAGGTTTTTTCAATGACAATTATTAAATAAGAATACTCAAGAATATCCAAAATTTTAATAAATAATTTTTAGGGAATGTGAAGTAATTTAAACTGTGGAATAATGCACATTTATAGTACAGAAAAATCATGCTGCTGCATCCCATTACAATTTATGTCAAAAAGCCTATTAAAATTTTCAAGCAAATCAATTGCATTTAAAAATTGCAAGAATTTGGATTGGAAATGAAAATGAAGATTGTTGCTAAAGCATTTTTATTTATTTTACATATTTTATTTCACTCCATCCTTATGTTTCCTGGTGAATCCATATGAAATTAATCAAAGAGTGTTGTTGACATATTTTAATTTAAATAGTACATTTTCTGTTATGTATATATCTGCGAGTGCAAAACTAGTTGTTTACAATTTTATTATTACTACTTTGGATTTCAGTGGTCATTTTGTTTATGAGGGTTGACTGTTTTTAGAGATTAGTGATAAGTTAAATAACTTTTTTGTTTATAAAGTTATCAGCTTGAAATAAAAACATCTTGTTCTCAATGAAAACATGTATACATCATGTTCTGACCAAAAATGTGTTAAGTTTTAAGGAAATAACACAAAACAAGAAAAAAATGTGTTTCAATTAGAAAAAATAATTTTAGAATATTTTTTTTCCAGCGGCAGGATACAACACAACTTTAATGTGTCTTCCTGCATCCTCAATGCACACTGCTGTCACTTAACAGTCTGCTTTGACTGGTGCCAACAGTGCATAGCTCAGAGCATTTTTTCTTCAATATACCAGTCTACATGTGTGTACCCTTTCTTGCAGGAAAAGTAAATCTAATACTGTTATGCAGCTCATGAATTTTTTAATTTATGTGCTACATCACCCCAAGCAACCATTTTTATGATAACTATGTAAAATACTAAAACTACATCAGTGGTAGTGTTACCAGTACTCTGATCTCACATGTAGGCCTAATATGCTACATTTCTAATTCTGTCTATATAATAAACAATTACATTTGAGTTACCAATACTTTGGCCAGACCCTTAATATACTACATCTCTTATACTGTCTACACAGTTTACTTTATTTAAAAGCGGAATAATTAAGTGCCAAATTGACCCTCATTTCTAACACGAAAGTAGTTTTCCTTTGTACATATTTTAAAAAATGTTAATTTATGGAACAAGGTACACATGATGGCAGGACTGTTGTATGCAGGGATGTACAGACTATGATGTCCCTTAAATATTTTTTCCTTTTAAATGGCCTTCTGTTGTGAATTTTTAAATACTACCCAAAATGTATGAATACTATTTTTGTTTTGAAAATATAAATGGAGATATTGGGAGTTATATCTTCAAAATTGTTAGGTTTTAATTAATTATTAACAATAAATGATAATACTTAAGTTAATTAATTGGTTTTATTGGAAAGAGGGATTCTCAAGTTCCTGTCATAATGTTTAACACAGATTGAAAAATGTGTGCAAGCTCAGATACGTCACATACCATGATACAAGTGTGTCTTGGGTCTGTAAGACAACAATCACAGGTAGTATTGTAGTTTTGGGACTTAATGTGATGTAATGGCAGTGTCTTCACCTTTAGCAGTGCTCCTCATGTGTGTTATCAGGAACAACAGTATTGAGAAAGACTTCCCAGGTTGTCTCTGTAAACAGCAACATTTCAATGTATAGCTCTTCCCGGCTTCCAAGATGGAGGAACTGTCCACCGAATCATCGTTGTTTTTATGGATAACCTGGGTGGAAATCTGAGAAGTCTTTATTGATTCTATTCACCTGGGAAAGACTTCAATCTGAACTTATTTTTAGCGGCTTCGATAATTACTATTTGAATATTGCACATTGTCCTGTGATGTTACTCTGCAGAATACCCCAAGTAGGTAAAGCAGAGTAGCGCCATGGGATTAATCCATTGAGCATGAAGCATACTGCACCAATAGCAGGGTTAAATCACAATACCGTTCCTTATTGTATTAAAGATTTTGCTGAATTTTCCCTTATTTCTCTAGACTGTTTGGTGGAATTAGGAAAAAAGTATCCAATACTTCAAATGGAGAAATAAAACTCAGTCTTCAGGAAAAACAGGTCAAGATTCAGACTCAGTTTCCTGATTCCATTGTTTAAAATCCCAATATGCATTGGCTCATATTCTCAGGAAAATTACATTAGAATCCTTACTCAGTACAAATGAGAATTCATATCATATATTAATTTAACTTTATATGCAAACACACACAGCATGAAAAATTTATTTATTTATTTCAGAATGTGACACTACAATAATTCAAATCATTTACTACAAGCTAATTTTTACATTGATTTTTTAATACCTGTACCATGATTACCCCAATTATGCATTTCTTTCAAGAATATAATGTAAAAACATACAGGACAAACAAATACTTGAGAAATATACATTTACTTTGAATTAAAATAATAGTCATGAATTGAGAATGTTAATTTTAACATTCAATTTTTGTAGCAATAGTCATGGTATTGGAAACACTCACATACATGACGTTATCTCAATAGGTTGACAGTAAAAAAACATCTAATACTACTTTCTGTCAATGTATGACACAAAAAAATTGTTCAATATTTTATGAGGATTCGGAATACACTCTGTTACAGATATAAGATTATTTAAGCCTTCAGCAAACATTTGTTTTGCAACATCAATACTCTGTACATACATGTCAGCTTGCCATTCCTTAACTAATTCTGAACAATGTTCTTGAAATAAATACATTACTTTCAATACACTTTTCAAATTCACTTGAGTTTCACTGTCCTTAGATGAAGAGCCAGAATCACAAGTAAAATGTTTAAAGAATATATTAAGATCTCTATCTAAGACCCAAATAAGCAAATAATTTGTTTTTCCTTCTGACACTACTGTTTCCACAATAATTTTGTTCATCATTCCAATGGTTTTGTCCAATGAATGTACTATGACAGAAGAGAAATCCTGTAAGGGTGAACTGGTATAAATTTCACCTCCAAAGGCCACTGAACAGTTCCACAATTTACAAACATTTGTCCTGCATGTTCCCAGCCACGATAAACATTGCAGGCATGTAATTACCTTGCCTTTACTTGAAAGCTTTTCATCATTAATTAAAACAAAAAATAACCCATACAGGCAGTCTCCTTTCCGCACTGACATCTCACTAGATTCACAGTTGTTGTGTTTATGACAAAACCACTCACTCATATCCAGTGTATTTGTAGGAAGAGGTAACACTCTATTGAAATTAATATTTGATTTTACTAAAAAACCACAACAATTGCACTTGATAATAGTAGGCAGACCAGCTTCAACTTTTGGAATATACATATTTACATCCATTTTTACTCCTTTCTGCTCAAATGGTAATATTTCTGATGCAAATGATCCCATAATACTGTTTTGTGGTTCTGTTAAGACTCTGAAGTAAACAGAATTTTTCAACACAGTTAGAGATGAAACACTATTTGGCATAAGCTTGTGACAATCCAGTATTTTAATTTTGTGAAAAATCTGACTGGAATTTAGAGTACATGACAATATTATCTCAGATGATTTTACCCTTATCTTTATTGGATTAAGGTCACAGCTATTTTTCATTAAAATGAATACATTGCAAACTTGTATTCTGGGTCTTACTTCCAATATTACAGATTCCATCAGGTCCTTTATATAATGTGTTATTTAAACTTCAATGTGTTTCGCAATACATATTTTTCTCATATCTCTTAAATAAGTTATCATTCTCTTTCACAACAAATGGAATTGTTGCTTTTTGATAATAGTCACTCTTCAATTCTATGTTGTTTATTACAGTTGATAGAAGATGAGCCCTTTCTGAATATATACCTGTAAAGTTAAATAATATGGAATGTAATAATAAGACTAGGAAAGCTAGAGAATCAGAAAAGTGAAATAGAATAACTTGTACTTGTTTTAAAAAGTGAGATGGATAATTGAGGTGAACAATCAAAAAGTGTTAATTGGTCATTACATATATCTTATAATAATAATTGCCATCTTGAAAGTACAAAAGAAAGAATAAAAGTTAAATAGCATAAACAGATGTGTACTAATTTTATTAGGAATAAGAAAAAAATATTCTGTTATGTATACACAAGTTGGGTATTAATTAAAGAAAATAAGTGTAATAATAAAATTACTAATTTTTAAAATGTATTTAATAAATAGAGAAATGAATAGTTGACTGAATGGAAAAAAAAAATCTGTATATTAAACAATTATAAGGGATGTGATTCTGTACAATCCACAAGGAACCGGAGCATTTTGAGTTAACATAGACTAGAGTATTATTTTATTTAAAAAATGTAATAATTTTTTAAACCTTAAAAAAACTATTCATAAAGTTCATTAAGGTTGTAGTTAAATGTATTTACCGGGAGCATCATACTGCAGATTAGTGAAATGTACATGTAGATGATAAAATGAAGGTTGGTAATGAAGATAAATTCGAAGACGAGACCCTGGAATATTGTATTTGTCTTCTATAGCTTTCTGAAAATGAAAAAAAATAAATATAATGTCACTTCTGAAAATTGGTAGGGAAGCATGTCGGAATATGCTTACAGTTCCATTTATTTTAATGTTATTCAATAGAGGCAGATGTTCATCAGTGAGGTCTCTTAAAGATAAAATGCCAGTTTTTCTAACAATGGCTATTAAATATAAATTTTCTATTTGCTTTGCATTCCATTTCAGATCAGGTAAAAGAATAAAGCCAATCTCAGAATCAGGATCTTCAAATATAATACGCTCACTTTCTGATTTGTGGTCAAGTATATTTAAAACCCACTGAAACAAAAACAAGAATTATTTGGATTACATTAAAATATTTAAATCACAATGTCAACTATTTTCTTAAATTAATATATATATATATAATGTTAATGAATAGAGTAGTGTATCAAAGTACACATAGAAATGTCAAAAAATTTTCTTGTCATTTGTCTATATGTATAAACTGTCGCTGAAAATTAACTTTATATATTCCCTGTACTCCGACAATATTGATTGTAATTTTAGAGGTTATTGTATATTTTCAAATGTCTCACTCACTCATGATCTGAGGTTCTGGTGTAATTGTTGTACAAAGTCTTCTTTGGCAGTCAACCAAGTTTGAATCATCAATTTTCTTATTCACTTATTATCACATATTCAGATGACATATAGATGCACTAGGCATATTATAAAAAGAACTCGAAATAGGAAACGGAAAATACACAAAATACTGGATACGAATAAACATAATATAACAACTACAACTGTCAAGAAAACTGAGTTTCTGATCTTGTTATAACATTAATTAGCCTAACAGCAATATTCGACATATTAAATAAATTTAAGTAAGTATTTGGCAGTGCTAATGCACTTGTACAAGAAATAAACATATCTAGACACACAAACTTAATAAAATATTTTATCTGAATTCACAGCCAAGTAAGCCAATTTATTTCATTAATAACTTTGATTAAGCTAGTGTACACATGACATTTGCAGCATTGGTGGATACTGAGGAATACATAAAATAAAATTATTATTCAACAAATTCGAAGAAAAAAACAAAAATAAATTTGGGAACAAGAAGAGTTTAGTTGCACCACTCTGAGCCAATGAAGGGGTATATTCAATTATATATGCAGGAGTTATTTTTAAGTGGCTGAAATAAAGGAACATCCAATGCTAAATTACAAGTAATACTAAAAATGAAGGGATATATTCTTTATGTCAATTTAAAATTTAGATGGATGTAACTGATGCTACTAAACTTATCTTTCACCTAAAATTGATATGACACAAATTCTCACAGATGCTGTAAACTGAAATTTTAATTATTAAATATTTATTTTACTCCTCAATGACTGATTACACTAATTATAAACATATATATATATATATGTATATATATATATATATATATACATATATATATATATATAATAGAAAATGATGATTTTATTCTATTATACCATCCTAACCTGAATATTAAACCTGTCTTCTTGAAGAAATGGTAAAGTTATATCCTTGTAAATCACTGCAGTTTCTTCAATTATATATAAACGTTGAACTTCATATTTCTTTATGTGTTTTTCTGAAGCTGGGTGAATCAAAGTAACTTTGATGCCTGAAATTAATTGTATAATTAAAACTGCAGGTTAAAATAAATAATATACCATATTGCTCACTTTGAACTTGCCATTAAAATCTGGTTTAGGAAAACATAAATAGTTCCCGTATATATCATTCCTGAATACCGGTTTGAGGTCACTATCAGCAGATAGAATTCCCTTTAAATTACTGTCATCAAATGGTTGTTTCTCTAAAATAACTAATGCCGCATCATCGCTTTGTTTAAATCTTCCCTCTAAACAGGTTGTTTTCCGTTGGCTATTTTCACTAATTACACGTTTACAATGAAAATCTTTAAAATTACAAATCTGGTCATATATGCTAGTAGGTTCGGTCGGCGATTTTTCAGAGCTTAACTTCGGAACCTTTGTAGGCGGTTCTATCGCATTCTCTATTAAATCATCAACAGCCGCCATATTCACGTTTGAAAATAATTTTGTGCAGTACCAACATTATAAATTTTATAATTATTAAGATTAAATGTACAGACTATATGAACTAGCAACACAAGACTTCAACATATATTATAATTTTGAAGTTTGTTGAAAAGGTAGTTGAGACATTTGGTATAGATGTTATCGGTTGTCCCATTGTCAGTAATAGAAATAGAGCCACAGAATTGCTTCTGATGTCAATATTAAATTTGCGTAAAATATAATAATTGCAAATAAATTGTGATTGCGTGAATTTTTAATCCTCATATTTCTGCTCTGTATAAGTTTCAGATAGTGTGGAAGAAGATAAAGTTTTATGAGACAAACAAATCAGAACAAACGGGAAGACACTGGTGTTAGCATAAAACAAAATAAAAAAGGTAAAAAACAGAAATTTCTCAAATACTTGATGTCATGAGTGCAGCATATCTTATCAATTGCTGTAGATACGTCAGAATATGATGTTAAAAAAATTAACACGTGTTCCTTCGAATATATCGAGCCTGACGTGGCTCATTTCGATATATCGTTAGCGATTGAATAGTGCGAATGTTAAGAGCCACTTAAAATAAGTCTGAACCACTAGCAGAAGAGGTGTCTTTGTCCCAGCATTGTTTTCATGTGAAGTAACCAGAAAACTTGAATTGATATGTACTGATAAATTTATTTAACTTTCAAATTTGATTGCAACGTTCGTCCTGTTAAACTTAGTTTAACGAAGTATCCGGTAAAATGAAAAGAATCATGTAAGTAACTATCAGAAATATGTGATTTTTTTTTAAAAAAAATATTTCCTTTTTTTTGAAAATTCCTTGATACATTAGTATTATAAGCAGCCCATCATTTGCAATAATTACTTCTAGTATAATTTTAGGTACTATTTTAGTTACAGTTATCTTATTTTGATTATATTTACTCAATTTGGGTAATGATAATAAGAAAGATGGTCAAATACAGACAAAAGAAGTGATAATATAATACCACACGTATCTGCAAGCCTTTCTTCAAGTGCAGAAAAAACGCAAGAGCCTAGAGAGACACATCTGCACAACTCAGTTGAAAAAACTTGGATAGCCAATATGTGTAATGTTTTTGAAAATACTGTCTGCAGACATGGAATAGTTCTTTCTTGTCATCATTGCCTATTTCGAAAGTCAAAAACCATCAAGATGTGCTCTGCCTGATATTAATAAAAATATATTTTAGAATGTTAGAAATATGTTTCGCAAAACTCTTGCCAAATATATAATTTTATAAGCAGTGATTGTTCAAGTGTTACATAAATATTTGAAATATTCTCAAGGAATTAAAATTTCTCCCTTCATTGTAATTCTTCAAATGGTTGACGAACAGAAGTCGAAAACATTAAGGCTGTTTGTGGCAATTATAAACTCAATTTAAATTTTTTCCATGCATTTGCTTATTCTATGTAGAATAAAAATTACACAAATGTTTCTATGATAGAAGAGACTTCAAGTTAGTTGGAATAAATTGTTCATTTCCACCTAATTATCAAAATTTAATGAAGTCGTGATTAAGGATATGTTACAAAATTGGATAAAGGAACAGCGAATTAGTCTTTTGATAATATAAAATGTCATAATTAAAGCTGTTATATTTGAAATTAAGAATGAAAAGGTATTCTTTCATCCAGGCATAGAAGGCTATCTTGGCCCTTTTCATCATCAATGCTTTGTGCAGCGTTCCTATGTTTTTGCAGCAATCCTTGAGAATATTTGTCTCACAAATGTCTAAACCAAAGTTTTATATCACCTGTGCAAGTTTTTAGAAAGATAAGTATTTTCCAAATTGGTGACATTATACCTCTTCCCTGACTAAATTTTAAACTGAATGTATCCCTTAATTTTTGAAGGTATTAATTCTAACTGTTTATAATTTAGCATAGAATTTAATTGCAGCCACACATTAAAAAATTGAATTAATACATATTTCTATTTACATTTAATATATCCTTTCAGTGGCTTGGAGGAGGAGTGATGTCACAGGTGCTACTAAACTTGTCTTGTTCCCAATTAGGAATTATATAATTAAAGTGAATATAAAACCTGATTTTTAAAGGTTAAATGGCTTTTATTGACTGTTTTTACTTAAATAATTTTTCTGTCTTTCAAGACTTATTGTTTGTGTCTCATTTTATTTGGGAAATTTTGTTGTTGTTGTTGTTGTTAATGAGTATGCCAAATATTTAAAAGTATTTGTAATGATTAAGATTGCAGAACATTGCATAAAGAAAATTTTACTATTAAAATATGAAAATTTTTTTCCTTTAGATTTTGGCTGCGGTTTGCCTTATGTCTTGTTGTGGTCGTAGAAGTAACGTCAGTTGATAGAGGCAATTTTAAAACATGCCAACAAAGCAGCTTTTGCAGGTAACTGATGACAATCTAGTTCCTTTTCTTTGTAGTTTAACATATTTAGAATTAATGTTAATGAATTCTTTAATATATTATTTTTTTGGTAAGTTTAAATTTTGTAAAACTTATATTTTTAGTTGTTATTTATTCAGTTATTATGCCTCTATACAGGAAACAAATGTTCATAATAATATAGTCTTAAGTTGTATGTTACAATGTTTTTTTTATTGCTTGAAACAAACACGTTTGTGGTGTGATAAATTTATCACTTAAAAACTGAGTTGTTATGAGGGTACTGGTAGTGATCTTTTATACCCGATTTTGTCTAAGATAAATTGACTACCTCTCACCTTTTAAAATTGCCAACATATAAATTCAATTTCCTGTAGGGAATACACAGCAATAATAAATCCCATATAGAATAATACCCTCTTAAAAGCTTAATGGTTTTGAACTTATCTTCCAGAACTTTATCCTAACTCTAAATAGCTCTCTCGGAGAAAAGGTTGAACAGTTGTGGCTCTTGACTTTTTGAAGTTATGTGCTACATCACACCAAGTAACCATTTTTATGAGGATAACTAAGTAAAATATTAATACTACAACAGAGACAGGGTTACCAACACTTTGACTGCCCCTTAATATGCCACATTTCTAATTCTGTCTCTATAATTTGTCATAAAGTATAAAATCCTGTACTGTCACGGCGATAGCACTCTATGGGCCAGCTGGCTGCTTTAGCAGGAGCTAGTGCTTCCATATCAAAGCACAGATTCACAGTGTTAATAAAACATTATGCAGGCTCTTAAAATTATGAAAAAGTATTTCTTGCATGAGCCACCACTGGGCTTAAAATGACGAAAATGGTGGAGCTTTCTGTCGAAATATTGTTGGAAACATTGGCAGTGGTTGAAACCTGAGAAAAATTATTTCAATGTTAAATCCCTTTAGTACATAGTTGTGAATGAATAAAAAAGTTTTTTATATGTAACATTACCAAAAACTTCTATTTCACAGGAGGTGTCGTGCTGTGGAACCAGGGAAGTCATTTTATGTGCTTCATCCTAATACACTAAGAATTGAAGATTCCACTTTGAATGCTGAAATCCAAAATACAGAAAATTTGGTAAAATTTAGGTTCCAACTATTTGCTTTAGTGAACAATACATTTAGAATGAAAATAAATGAATGGGCTCCTCTAAAGCCACGGTATGAAGTGGAACATGCTTTAAATGGAGAGCCCCAGCTTGAGAGGTAAATGTATTATTCACACACACAGATATATATAAGTAAGTTATAAATTCATTTTGTTGCTTACTTTAATTTCTATGTTTCTTCCCTTCAGGCTTCATGTGTTGGAGAGAACTGCTGAATATTTGCTGATAAAATCAGGATCAAATAAAGTTAAGATTTTTACATCACCCTTTCGAGTGGAGTTGTATTCTGGTGATCAGTTACAAATCATTGCAAATGCTAGAGGTTTAATGAGATTTGAGCATTTACGGACAAAACCAGAGAAGTAAGAATGACAAAATGTTTGTCTTAATAATTTATTGTGCATATTTTTGTTGGGCATGTGAAGCAGTGTCAAGGCAAGACATCTTCAATTGTGTATTGTATCCAATATGCAAAATTAATTTTCTTATCATCAAATGTGGCATAACAGAAACCAGTTTTGTGTAGTTTGGGTTACTCTAGGTTTGATTAGGTATTCATTATTGTAGTATATTTCATCAAATTACATTAGATCATCAAAGCTATACCTTAATATTTACTTTTAGAAAGTCCCAACATTTAACTCATTTGTTAATGGTTTTAAGGTCTCCAAATGCCTTTTTATTGTAGATCAATTAATCTAAATGAATACCAATTTATATTTAATGGAATTAATGACACTAGTATGTTATTGTGCTGGATTATCAACTTAATATGAAGATTAAACATCTAATGTAATTCGAGGACAAAAATTGTTGACAGGGGCACTAGCTTAGACAGTGTGACCTCATAATAGTCCAAAGCATCCATTTTGGTTCAGTTTGCCCTGAATGCTACTGTGTTTATTTGACTATTTAGTGTTGCTAAATTACAGAAATTTGAGAAAGTACTCTTTACATTGTTTGAGGTAACTGAACGATTTCATTTTAGTTGAGGAACATAAGGAATAATTAAATTAGTTCACTCGTTAATATTAGTGTTCTTCACATAAATCAATATAACATTGTCTAGAACTAAGTCCTCCAACAATTATTGCACAAATATAATATAAAGTTTGGTGTGGTTGGTGGAGAATATTACAAAAGTATTAGTTTAGTAAAAAATTTGTACTTTGTATTTTAATTGTATTGAAATTTGTACCACAAAGTCCTGTCTGAGGTGGTTTCTGAGAGTAGACAGCAGAATCATAATTCAGAGCATTTTGAACATTTTGTTTTTGAGATACATTTGTTTAATGAAATTTAATAGTTTTATAAATACTGATGGAATACATCTAATTAAATCTAACATTGTTTTCAAATTATTGTGGCTGAAATATATATTTATATTTAATATATTAATAATGTAAAGTCAACTAATAACTAAAGTTTTATTCATCAGAAAAGAAAATGAAGGAGATGTAGCTCCAGAAACACCTGATGATACAGCATCTGATCCTGGGGCATGGGAAGAAAATTTCAAGTCACATCATGATACAAAGCCAAATGGACCAACAGCAGTTGCAATGGATTTTACATTTGTTGATGCTCATTATGTTTATGGAATACCAGAACATGCAGATGCATTTGCATTGAAGTCCACAAGGTAAACAACGTTTATTTTTCTTGTTTTATTTCTGGCAATGATTGTAACTAAAGTAACCAATTTGAAGAACTTATTTCCTGAATAAATTATTACATTTTTCTCATAATTTACTTATGTCTCTATTTTGTCTTGTACTCAACCACACGACTCTATCTTGTGTTTATTTTTACATTTTCATATTTGGAAATATATTTTGTTTACACCCAACTGTAAGATCCCATCTTGTGATTATTTTATATTTGGAACTACATTTTGTTAACACTTGTATATATTTTCAGAAATACAGACCCTTATAGACTTTACAATCTGGATGTTTTTGAGTATGAACTTGATAATGGGATGGCCTTGTATGGATCAGTACCTGTCCTTATTGGTCATGGGTAAGTTATGTCATACTGATTCATTTACCTACTTAATTTATAATAAACATTTATCCTTAAATATTGAGTAATTTATCATGATTTGTGGTTGATTATAAATTTTTTTTAGGTCATCTCATACGTGTGGCGTATTTTGGTTGAATGCTGCAGAAACATGGGTGGATGTAGTAGGGACTGATGATCAAAATGTTGTTTCTTCTATAGTTAATTTTGTCTCCCGTTCAGCACCTAATCCAAAGGTGGAGACTCATTTTATGTCTGAAAGTGGAATTATTGATGTATTCTTTATGTTGGGCCCACAACCAAAAGATGTATTTTATCAATATAGTAAACTTACAGGAACAGCACCTTTGCCTCAGGTATTTCATTTTTATTATTTATAGTTATGCCCAAAAAATATTTATATCTGAAAATAATGTTGCAGTTTTTATAAACAGAATTGCTTGTTATGTATGTATTTTATTTTAATAAATGGCCATTTAGCTATGTGAATAATAGATCTACTGATTAACTATATACATATACTTATATACAAAGACACCAAAATGAACTTAACTGTATATGTAGTTTCTAATGAATCAATATACTGTATGTAGACCAGTAATGAAATACAAATAATGTCTGTTTATAATCGTAACAATCAGATCTATTACTTTTTGAGACTCTTTCCTCAATTAAAATAAATTACAGGTATTTTTATTATACTAATGACATTTTGTTTTACAGTATTTTTCTCTGGCATATCATCAATGTAGGTGGAATTATAATGATCAAGATGATGTTCGGAATGTAGATGCAAAATTTGATGAGTATGATATACCTATGGATGTTATGTGGTTGGATATAGAGCACACTGATGGAAAGAAGTAAGTAATTTATTCCTTACTTTGGTTCCTTACAAAAGTTGAATATTTATATCAGTTCTCATTGTGCTTTACAGAAATAACCTAGTAATATCTGTGCCTTGTAACAATTTCCATTCCACTGGTTCTTTGTGAATATGGTTAGGGGAAGCCTCAAACAACTTTTACAGTTGCAAATAAGTTCTTTTTCCCATATAAAGTATATATTTTATATCCCTGTTGTGTTGTGCTATTGGTGAAAATTGCCATCTGTGTAAAAATGGTTGCTTTTAGTTGCAGAGTTATCAGATTATTGATTTGGTGCACAATTCCTTTATATCATGTGAATATTTTAGAGGAATATCTTCTTAATCCTACTTCTGCTTGGTTTATCTTGTTTTTTTTTTCTGTTATAATCTCTACCCATCAGCAGATAAGTCTTATTTTTTATATTCCCTTCCTTCATTTATTAGTTCATAAAAACTATGTTATGAATTTTCTATGATTGTTGTGTTTACTTGAGAAATTAAAAGGCATTTTTTTCTAAGTGAAGTCCTTCTGCATCTAGAGATGATTCAGGATGGTGCCACCATTTCAAACAGGATACATGGTTCAAATTGGTCCCAACATTTCTTCTCAGGAAGTAGGGTAGTGCAGCCATTGACTCTCTCTTTCCTATCCATATATATTATTTTGACAATGTTACATCATTTCTTTCTTTATATATATATATATATATATATATATATATATATATATATATATATATATATACACACAATATTAGGAGAATCCATTAAGGAATTGGAACTAATTTGGTGACAAAGTCACATTCAAACTTGGATAGTGAGGAAGGATAGAAATAAATAGGAAAAATAGGAGGATTGCGCTTTATGTGAATTCATATGCTCGGGTGAAGAATTACGCACATAGAAAAGCATATGTTCAAAGCAGAGAGAAGGATGGAAGAAGAAGGAAAGACTGAAAATATTTGACCCAGGCGGGACTTGAACCCACGTATTCTGCTTAGTACACAGACGCCTTAACCATCTCGGCCACCGGGTCAAGTTCCTGACCAGGCAAATATAGACAGTCTTATTGTGGACAATTAGTAGTTTTTTAGTTGAGGAATGGATAGAGTAGAGGGAATGAAGTATTAGGAGCTTCCAATAAGGAAAAAATACAATATTAGGAGAATCCATTAAGGAATTGGAACTAATTTGGTGACAAAGTCACATTCAAACTTGGATAGTGAGGAAGGATAGAAATAAATATGAGAAATAGGAGGATTGCGCTTTATGTGAATTCATATGCTCGGTGGCCGAGATGGTTTATATATATATATATATATATATATATATATATATATATACTTCAGGAAAATGTGACGAGGTCAAATTAAATATCACATTTGGATCAGAAAGAGACACAGTGATGCCGACTTACCTGAAATCGATAGTTGGTCCATTCTGGCATAGGTAGAAGTTTAAATTTTCAAGTGCCTGAACCCTCAGGAAGGAAGATCTGAACTGTGTGCTGGCTGGGCACAAATTCACCATTTCAGGCATGTATATACTAGCCAAGTGCCCAGGTTGTCATAATTAAACTCGGCAACATCCATAATCCTGGATTTGACTCCAATATCAGTTGTTTTTGCATTATTTATATGTCCTTAAAGGTGTTTCCCTCCCATGCCAAAGTGGTTGAAATTATACACAAAAAACATCAGGAGCAACATATTTATTAGATGCAAATATTGGATGTTTGATCATTTTGAAAATATACAACCCTGGCCCTGGGGGATGGAAGATGTCTTAACCCCTCAGTGTTTGTTTCTAGTTTATATGGAACACGTGTATGAAATTTTGTTAAAATTGCTCCATGGGTGTAAATTTCTATGCTGAAAATACACATAAAAGTACACAGTTTATTTTATTCAATAGAAGATATATATGTAGCAGCTATTCATATAGTATGTATTTTGCTGTGCACAGTATAACTAATATTTATAGTTATAATATTTGTGGAGTAATTGTTTGCATTCCAGCTGCAATAATTAAAATGTACTTTTTACTATTAAATTCCACTTTTTCCATGAAAAATATTAAATCAACACATTTTACAAATATGGTAATTTCTGTAGTTTAATCCATGTCTATGTTTTTTCAGGTACTTTACTTGGGACAAAGTGCGGTTTCCAAATCCAACTGAAATGATAACAAATCTTACTGCAAAGGGTCGAAAGATGGTAGCAATTGTCGATCCACATATAAAACGAGATGGAAGTTACTTCTTACATAATGATGCTGAAGCTAATGATTATTATATCAAAAACAAGGACGGAAAAGACTTTGAAGGTTAATTTGTTTTTAAAATTTAAAATTTTTATATTGACATTAACATATTACAACTTACTTCATGCATAATGTATGTAAACAGTTAAAATACAATTTCTATTGGAACAGGATGGTGTTGGCCTGGTTCATCCAGTTACCTGGACTTTTTTAATCCAGCTGTTCGAGAATATTATATTAAACGATACTCTCTTGAAAATTACCATGGGTCCACTTTGGATTTGTATATTTGGAATGACATGAATGAACCATCAGTATTCAATGGGCCTGAAATCACTTTGCATAAAGATGTGCCACATTTTGGTGGATGGGAGCACAGGGATGTGCATAATATATATGGATTATTGCATGTGAGAAAATATTTTGAATATAATTTTTATTTTATTATTCCAATGTAATTTGAGGGCACTATAACCATTTTTACTTCAAATACTACAAATAGCTGTTTAGAGTTGAATTAATTTCTGTTCTACTATATTCAATATTGATAGCAAAAGTTCAGAATTGTATCCTATTATAAATGTATTTGAAAATTAAAGACAATTGTGGTTTTAGTATTGGGATAAAGAAGATGTATACAAATATGAAGAACATTTAAAATTAAAAATCCAAAAATATCTCATTTCCTGTGATTTGTTAGAATTATCTGAACTACATTTTTTAAGTTCCTCATAACTGTGAAGTGTGCTATACTATGGTTTGTTTTAAAATAAACTGTAATCTGAATTACTTTTTGATCCTATATTTCAATATTGAGTGCTTTTAATTTTTTGAAAATTTAAATGTTTTATTCATACAGACGAAGTGCACTCATGATGGACTACTGCAGCGTAGTGGTGGTAAACTTCGTCCTTTTGTTTTAACTCGAGCACATTTTGCTGGATCTCAGCGCTACACTGCTGTATGGACTGGAGATAATACTGCAGAATGGGGACACTTAAGAATATCTATTCCAATGTGCTTGTCACTGTCAGTTGCTGGCATATCATTTTGTGGAGCTGATGTTGGAGGATTCTTTAAAAATCCAGATACTGAGTTATTTGTTCGATGGTATCAGGTGAGCTGAGTGTTATTCAGGCATAATAGTATGTCTGTGAATGATAAGTAAATAAATATCAGAATAATCTAAGTATTTTTGGTTTGCACATAGGTTCCTCCCTCAATATGGTCCCATTTTTGTTGTTTAAAACATATTTTAACATTTAACTGGCCAATCTATATAACTTCGTTTGGTCTTACTCTTATGTTGGTGTAAATTATTACTCTTTAAACCACCTTTAGAATTCATGTGCTTTATTTCAACATCAAACATTTGTACACCAGATAAATATTCTTGAACGAATATCACTGTCAATATACTAATACAGAGGTTTGAAGTTTAAATAGAGAAAGGTAACATTTCAACATTTTCTACAAACTTATTTAACAAAATTAAAATTGATATTTACGTTAAAAAGCTATTTTCAAATGTGCTTATTGTAAGTTAAAATATGTATGTGTATATATATATATATATATATATATATATATATATATATATATATATAACATTTGTTATAAAGCATGAATAAAGAAATGCAATAAATTTCTCTTTAAAAGTAATTTGAGCTAATATGAAAAAAAAGTTTAAATCATTGTTGGAAACTGAACTGAAACTGCAGTTTATTTTAATTCAATGTATTCCATGTACTAAAAATATAGTTACACAATTATATTGTTGATTTATAGGCGGCAGCTTTCCAGCCATTTTTTAGAACTCATGCTCATATTGATACTAAACGAAGGGAACCATGGCTTTTCGATGAGAGTAGTATGCTTCGTATAAGGGAAGCTATACGTAAACGCTACACCTTTTTGCCTTATTGGTATTCTTTATTTTATGAGCATGAGAAATCTGGAGTACCTGTAATGCGGCCATTATGGGTAGAGTTTCCAAAAGAAATCAATACTTTTGGTATTGATAATGAATATATGTTAGGTAAGTTTGTTATGAACTCTCTCTCCCCTGAATAAATTATCTGTTTATTAAAAAATCAAACTTTATTTGTCCAGGTTTCTGTAAATCCAGATTTACTCAATTTAATCTTGCCTTCAAAACTATTTTTGCAATTAGTTTGGCCATTCTTTTATATATGACTTGGCTAAAATTTAAATACTAAATGTATTCTAGGCTGAATGTTCAGTATTATTAATAATCTGCATTATAGTATTTCAATAATTTTAAAATATATTTACAGGAAATGCACTCTTGGTACACCCTGTAACTGAACCAGGTGTATCTGATTTGAAGGTTTATTTCCCTGGTTCCTCGGACACTTGGGTTGATATAGATACTAACCAAGTATTTGAAGGTGGAATGGAACATAAAATACCTGTTACACTTGACAAGGTAATATTTTATACTGTATGATTTTTTTGTTATCTTATAAAATTATAAGTTTTTATTTTTAATAGGTACCAGTTTATCAAAGATCAGGCACCATTATCCCGAAGAAGGAGCGATTGAGGCGCGCATCAACATTAACTCATGATGATCCATACACACTTGTTGTTGCTGCTGCCAAAAATGTAAGTCAACAATTTTTTTGTGGTATTACTGCTTGTGCTTACCTAAATTGTTCCCAACAACAAATTGAATATTTCAAAACTGTTGAGTTCATAGTTTTTCATTTGTTTTCTTGTGTTGCAGGGCTCAGCATCAGGAGTTTTATATATAGATGATGGTCAAAGTTATGATTATAGAAATGGAAAATTTTTGTTATTGGCATTAAATTTTGATGGCAATAAGCTGACATCAAGGTAATTTTCAGGTTAAGAAAATTAATTATCCTTCTTTATTAACATATTTCTAAACTAAAATTTCTTTTATTTTTAAGCAAAATTGACAGCAAAGCAGATTATGAAACAAAGTCTTGGTTAGAACGTGTTGTAATAATTGGAGTTAACCCTGGGATAACATCTGCCTATGTAGAAAGTAAAAGTAAGTTTTTTAAAAAACAAAATATTATGTAGGTTGTTTGAGAAAAGAAATCTGTCTAAATTACTATATTTTGTTTCAGAAATTGGAAAAACCTCCTTGAAAATTAATTATGAAAGTAACACTAAAGTGCTGACAATCAGGAAGCCAGGTGTTAGTATGCGGGATGATTGGACTATAATCTTACATTAATGCTTGAATACTACTGACAGTGAATTAGTGCAGTGAAGGGAAAGCAGTAGAATGGTTCTTGTAATATGTTGTAATCAAATCATCATATTACCTCAAACTAATTTTGCAAGTTGAGGCTTGTCAATTTGTGATTTTCTTTTGAAATTTTTATTGCTGTACTCACGTTTTGTGCTGTAAATCAAAAAGTTTTGAATCAAAGTTGTCATGGAAATCTGGATTAATACATTCCATTGCTTTTATTTGGTTATTTGTGATAGCTTTTGATTATTACCAAGATTTAATTGTTTTACAATTGTGATAAATGTGTGTATTATGTTTGTGAGACTTTTTTCAACAAAACTTAAAGGTTTAAAATAAGCTGCATTATGAAAATGATGTTTACACGAGGAATGCAATGAAAACTTTCAAATACCTGCATTTTGTAACCCGTTACATATTTAGTAGTCTAAAATATCAACATTATCAAGGTTGGGCAGTTTTTTAATTTATCTAGAATAATTATTCCCAAGACTGTTTTTAAGTAACTTGTATAATAAATTCAGTTACAGCTGAAAAAATAAAATGACTGTTCTGTAATAGAACCATTTTTCTATAGTGATAAGTTTTTTTCCCATGAAGTGTTTGGAAAGGTATCCCACTAATTTAAAAACAAGTGTTTTTCTAAGGGAGCATTAATAAATATTTTACTTGAAATGATATGTTTTATTACTTCAGTTAATTCCAAATTAACATTACTTGGTCAAAAAAATTACTGACGTAAGAAACCAGTTCTTTTTAAGTAGCATAACTGTCAAAGTAATAGAATTTTTTTAGATGGCTAAGCTGACAAAACAAAATGATTTATAGTTGTATAGTGAATATCTTGGCAGTCAGTGTTTACTTTTATCAATCATGTCATAAATTTTATCCATGAAGGACTAATTTTTGCTCTCCACAAATTGATCATATGAATCATATGAAAAACTTCTGTCTTTAAACTTTTGAAGTTTTATAAAAAATTAAGTATATTGTACAATTTATTCTGTATTATATTAGTTATTTTTCTTCAGTTTACAAAGTATATTTTCCAGTAAATGCAAATTTTGGTCTCTATCAAAAGAGTATTTATACTGCTTTCTAAAAATGTATGAGCAAGGGACCCTGTATAGAAAATAAATTTCTCTTTCCAAGTAGATTTTAGTTTGTTTTAAGCAGTAAACAATACAGAACTTAAGTCGTGTCATAACATTTGTACAACATAATTTGTCATCAACTTAAGTTTTCTTAAAAATGGACAGTATTTAATTGTTTTGGTGGATATTTATGCGTCATGTGAGATATTATTAGCAGTGAAGAGTGAAGTAACAGCTAATTTGTTGAAATCTTTAAATAATGAGCTTTTGTTTGTTAAGGTCTTCAGTATCTGATGCACTTCTAATACATTTTTGTAACAAATTAGTTTATATTCCACCAGCAATGCTATGTATATACAAGAAGTTTAACAAATATTCACAGAGTTAATGTTTGGAAAGAGAAGGAATATTTTTGTGGTTCACATTTGTGAACTTTTCTGTAACTTCTCAGGGCACCATGCTTTTCGAATCACCTGGGTAGATGAATTATTTTTATGAAATTTCCACATAAGGAACATTATTCAAACATTAAATTCTGAGATTGCTGATACAATAATCCCATAATTTATGTATAAGTATATTCCTGAAATCTTTGAAGTGAATAATACTTCTATTTAAAACACTCTTTAGTTTTTAGTAAAATGATTAAAATTATTAAGGAAAAGAGCAATGTCGCACCTCTGCAATTGTTCTCATTCAGATGCGTTGTCATAAATCACAATTTTTGAACTTGTCTATTTGATAATTTGAACATTTTATATCATTTATTGTCAAGAATGAAAATGTTACAATTGTAAGAATATAACTGTATAACATGCTAATTTACTAACAAGCTCTTTTGAACTTTTTAATTCTCGGTGTGATTCACAATCTTTTGGTTCATGTTGAGACATGATCAGAGTGTTACAAAAACTGGAAAAAGAGAACCGCCCAAGCCTGAAACCATGGTTATGGCTAGTTGAAAAGTACAAAAGTCTGTAAAATTGTTTTGGTGATAGAAGTAACTAATTTTTTTACCCGAACTTTATATGTAGGGAGTATAACGCACATACACTAAGAACGTACTGTGCTTGCTGAGATTGTCCGATGTTAACTGAAGGTGACGAAATTTATTATTTGTAAGGAAAAATATAGAGAAACAGGATAGTCAAGAAACCAACTCTTAAATAAATATGTATCTGTAGTTAAAACATTTGCGGGGTTTAGCTCAGTTGCCTGCTGAAACAGCTGATAAAACATCATTTCTGCCTCAGAGAAATAATGCATCATAACAAAGGTGGAGGAAAATTGAGTAAATTTCAAATTAGTTAGGTAAGAATAGTTTAAAACGAAAACGATTTTAATGATGATTAAAAAATAACTGACATTCACAATAATGTAAATGAAAAAATACACTGCCTCATGTCAGGTACATTGTTTCTTACCAAAAAATGGAAGAAACGATGTTCATTTAATGTTTGTTCATAAATCTAATTTTATATTAATTTCAAATGAACTCTACAGAATGTATTCCTGTAAATGGTAAACTTTATAAAAAAAATCTCGCAGTTTTCTATTTGAAATGCAGTGTTGCCGTTTGAGGCGAAATTTACCGCACATATTTTGTTGTAAACGTACAAGAAATTCGCGTGTCCATCGTAACGTACATGTGAATCGAGCATGTAACTGGGTCGGGTCAGTCATGTCCTTGACCTATGGATCTAAAATGAAAATAAATGCCAATACAATTGTGACTCTGGACCTCGACACATTGCAACATCCGTACGTAGGTCTAAATCTATAGGACTACTGTTTTAGAAGTTAAATAAGCATTTGGTGCCTTGGTTCTGTGGATTGTGTCTTAAACGAAATATTCTTCAGGTTCGTTCTTATGATTGATTTATGTTTAGTGGATACACATTTTCAAAGATTACTTGTTAATTACGAACACAATGTCTATTCTAATTCAAAGATTAAACTGTCATGAAGTCACCAGAGTGTCCAGATGATGTCAAGTTTTGCGCAAGTCCGATCTGTCTTGATTGGATGACTATCAAGACAGAACCACTTACTTTACCCTTTGACGTCCACTAATGTAACGTTTATGAATATCGAGTTACTTTAGTCGCATGATAGGAAACAAGATGTCGATGCTGATGCTGAAAAGCTACACCTCGTAAACCGAACCAGATATAGGCAAATACGACGCCTTGAAACATAATTTCAAGGCTAAGGAGACAACGTATCGGAAACATCTACAACTTCTCGAATCCGATCACTGATCGTACGTCACACTCTTGCATGTTTGTTTATAATAAATATCAACTGTACGATGGAACAAATTATAATTTAATCTTAACCTGCCGATATTTGCGTCGAATGAATATTTTGCGGGGTCGATGACATTCATAATATTTTTAATATATTCTGTGTAATAATTATAACTAATTTCGGATTGGGAGGAGAGAACCATGAAGGGTAGGGTGGAGTTGAATTACATAAAAATAACGCAAAAACCAAGATTGGAGTAGAATCCGGGGTATGGATGTAGCTGAGATTAATTGTGACACTTAATTTGCAGTTAAACCCCACCGGGTGGGGCTGAAAGGAAGTGAAAATTTTCAAACATGTTCATCAGCAGATATTTGCATCCAATAAACATTTTTCGGTATCATTTAAATTCGTAATATTTCGGTAGATATTCTATATGTATAATTTAAACCCATATTGGAATGGAAGGGGAACACGCTTAGGGGCGGGGTTTGGTGTAGAGTTACATAAAAATTACGCGAATAGGCCGAAATTCGAGTCAATTCTGGGGTTATGAAAGTCGCTGAGTTTCATTGTAACAAACTTGTTAACGCGGGGGTTGGGGGGTCTTGGCGGGAGTAGATTATAACCGGCCGATTTTGGCGTGGAATAAATACTTTTTGGTTAACCCACAGCGGGGGTGGAAATTTTCGAACATTGTACAAACGGCGATATATTCGTTGAATGATACTATTTCAGGGTCAACGAGTTCATCACCTTTCGGAATGGGAGGTGAACACATTTAGGGATTGGGGTCGAGTTGCGTTAAATAAAAATAACGATAAAGCTTCCTAGATTGAATTCCAATCGGGGATTATAGATAAATGACATCTCGGGCAACGCAGCCAATATGTCAGAAAAACGTATAAATTAATAAAAACTAAAACATTATTTCAATACATCGTTTGGTCAACAATTTTTTGGACTTCTTCAGGTAACATCGAAATTTAAGAATCGCATTTTTACTCAAGCTTTTGAGTTTGCCAACTGTAATTGTGCTGCGGTGTCGTTCCTAGCTTTCGTGTTTTTTTCCAATCACACGACGAAAGGCGCGAGAATCCCAGAAACTATGTGTGGTATTATATTACACTTAATTTTATCTGTATTTGGCTACTTCATCTAATTCTTATATTTTTTTACAGACGTGTTTTATTCTTATTTGAAAACATGAGTATTATAAAGGTTTTTAAAAGTAGAAGAAAAAAAAATTAAATCTTACTGAAATGATTTATGTGCTGTAGCAATTATGCACAATACTTATTTCACACTTCCACACGACTTATTTACTATTCTCCACGTCATACACTGGTGTACTCGAAAAGCGTCTCTAAAGGTTTTACATAGTTTTGTTCCCATGCTATTCACCAAATGTAAATGGCGTCCTAGACGGAAGCCGTCCAGATGAAAGAGCACAATCTAAAGAGGAAAAAGAAAAAAAAAGATGTTGGCAATATATAAGTTTGATGAAAATGGAAGGTAATCGACGAAATACTTATTTCTCTCCTTCAGACCAAGTTATGTCAACCAGGACGGGGCCATGTCCTTCAGGTGGAGGCCATCCTTGCGTGGTGAGAGAGAGGGACGGGGAGTCAGTTCATCGCCATGAGGCCCGAGACACTGTCGCTCGCTGCTCTCCTGATCGTAGCTGTGGACTGCGCTTTGCATCTTCGTAAGCGAACTCAAAATATGTCAATCAACCATCGTCAACACATCTAGCATTCTGCGATACACGTTTTATGTAGACAGCGTTGTTGTCGGAAACACTCCAGCTCTGTATTCCAAAGGAAACGCATCTGTCGCTTTGTATCACACGTCCATTTTATCCTTATCAGAGAAAAATATCACATCCGTTTTTTGTTACCGTTATACGCATTAGTAGGAATATAGTAGAATATAATAAAGTAATATAGCCCCTATAGATTAGAAGCAATAGAAAATATATATAAACCAAAATTTATCAGATCGTGTCGTAAGTCAGGTCCTGATTATGTGTTTCTCACCGGGTGATATCCATACCCACTAGTGCAAATATCAGATTTGGAAAAGTTTTATATATTTCAAAATCTACGAATCTCATATATATTACGAAAGTCCAAGCTTCCTTTTTTAAAAAAAATACAATCAACGTGTGTCATCTCGGAACGTCGCGTCGAAATGTGCTCACATCTTTTCCGGCTACTAATTAACGCGGTGGAGAGTGGAAAGGTGGAATAAAGATCTTACACAAATCAGACTAATTCGCAAAAGTTTGCATTTGAAAACTATTCTTGGAATACGGATCCTCGCATATTTTGTTGCGTACATTGACCTCGCCAAAAACCGGTCTACTCGCCACTACGGAGAGAATTCGGCATATGGAAACTATTAATTTGGTGTTGACATGAAAGAATTATTTTGTGTATACGTGCAAATTTTCTTTCCAGAAAATATAATCTTGAGAATCAACATATTTACGATTCACAATTATTTGCCAATAATTGTATCGAAACATTTTTTAATGTAAAAAGATTCTGTTAATTAGTCGTTAAAAATATATATTGTTCTTATAATATGATTAGGGTTAAAAGTTATTATACAATTCATTTAGCTATAAGCAACTTCACAAAAAATTACAAGTATGGATATTAGGCCTACTTGCTGTACGAAATCCGAAATACAAATACCCCTACAACAAATTGATTTACTCAATACGTTCAAAAGTCCCCTATGTATTCGTCCTTTTGTAACACTTTAGTAATGCAACAACATGCTGCGACAAAGGTCACCAAGGAATAATTTCCATATAATTAGTAAAGAAAGGATTGTCCGATTTTAAAAATAATGCGTTACCAGAATTTTCTGCTTTTGACATTCTTTTCAGAACAGCTGTCTTTCACTTAATTCACTTACGATAAATGACAAGTCTTTTTTCGTTACAGCGCCTTATATGAAAGCATGTAATAGAAGCGATCCTAAGTTCGACGAGTGTGCACTGAAGAACGGCAGGGAAGCTATTCCATTTCTTCTCAATGGTGAGTTGTCAGTTATAGATATTGATAAATTGAAATAAATGTTTTTTTTGTTTTTTTTTAAGAGAACTTTTTAGGAGAGATACGAAGGGGCTACCTTTGGGGATGCCTTTTCCTCTCCGCTTTTGACTAAGTTCCCACAAGCCAAGGCACCTCGGCCTGTTTTGAGACGTGTATGTTCCGGGGTCGCAGACCTTGGGCATACGGTAAGAGTTGTTCGCTATTCCCATTGGAATAGTCGGCCAGCTGCCTCCTAAACTGGTCGAGGCACGGAGAAGGGAATGCTGCGTCCCCACAGCAAACTCCTCTCCCGCTATCGGAAGGGCGTGGGACAAGTACCCAATGCCCGACCTACCTGATGCAGGTTTTTCTAAGGTTTTCCCTGCATTTATTAGGCGAATGCCGGGTAGGATCATTAAAATATAGGCCGGGGGCCCTAGTAACCCTTGGCTACCTTCCTCTACCCTTCCGCATCCCCCCTTTCAAATCCCTTCCTATGCTATTAAAGGGGAGTTGCCCAATGTGGATCACCCTCATGTAGCCTGTTGCCCTAAAAAAAAATATTTTTTTTTTAAAAAAAACAACAACTAAGGATACCACAAACCGAGACACCGCAGTCAGTTTCGAGAGGTGTATTTTTCTTGGGCATACAGTAAGATTTGTCTGTTATTCCTATTGGAATAGTCGGCCAGCTGCCTCCTAAACTGGTTGCTACCACACAGTAAACCATTCTCCCGCCATGGGAAAAGTACTAAAAGCCCAACCTACATGATGCAGGCTTTTCTAGGGTTTTCCCTGCATCACTTTTAGGTGAATTGCCGGGTAGAATCCTTAAACTATAGCCCGGGGGCCCTAGTCAACCCTTGGATACCTTCCTCTACTACTTTTTCGCATCCCTCCTTTCAGTCCTTTTTCTATGCTATGAGAGGGGACTTGCCAGTACGTTGATTACCGTTTACATAGCCTGTCTTCTTCTTCGTAATATTCCGTGTGTTTTTTAGAGTATAAAATTTAATCAAATTACATAAAAACGTAGTTACCACTAATAATATTTAGTTGATTATTCTCCCGTTGTACATCAAAACTAGACCTACTTCGATATAAAACTTTGCAGAGGTTTCCAACGCTGTTTTATCTGCATTAATGCGCACCCACATTTCTGTTACATTAACGCAGACGACCTTTTTGTCAAATGTAATTTACAACAGCGACGAAGAAACCTTGTGCAATGGTAAATAACTTATATTTACGACATCTGCCTGTGAAGTTTTCTGGGTGGCTGCCAACGGATAAGGTACTGGCTAGTGAGAAACTACTGAAAACTTTTGAGGTTAATCTCGTAATGCTGATGATTTGGAACCAATTGATTATCTCAGATTTCTGGCTTTGTAAACAAATTTTATAAATTTTTATTTTTTTCTCCTTCTAACGTTGTCGATTTCGTACCAAGAATCACCTCCATTATGAATTGATATTTTATCTGACGTATAATAACAAAATTAATAAATATAATAAGTGAGGAGAAAGGGTACAATGACACTGAAAACAATTCAAACCGACTACACTATGTTATTACCATAATTTGGGGCCCCATCAGCGACCTTAATTAATTTTTGTGATGTTGAATTTATTGTATCAATTTGGTTGTATACAGTTCCAAGTTCTTCAATTTGGTTATAAAAATATTTAATATGATACAAAAGAATTTGAATAAAATTTAAAATAAATGGTCTGGACTCCATGACATTTGTAAACGAGAGAGACTTTGGTTAAGGTTGCTTCATCATGTTCTCTTTACAACTAAACCAGGATTTACGACAGTAATCACTAGTGTCATTAAGCGGAAACCGTTAATGTTTTTTGTTCACGTTTTATTTTGCATAGGTCTGTAATAATGCGTAATAATGCGTAGATTATGTAAAAAAAGAACTCGAGGGACATTCTCTCGCAGGTAGAACCTTGTAGGAGAGACACGAAGGGGCTACCTTTGGGTATGCCTTTTCCTCTCCGTTTTTGAACTAAGGTTCCCACAAGCCGAGGAACCTCGGCCTGTTTTGAGAGGTGTGTGTTCCGGGGTCACAGACCTTGGGCGTACGGTAAGAGCTGTTTTCTGTTCCCATTGGAAGTCGGCCAGCTGCCTCCTAAACTGGTCGAGGTACGGAGAAGAGAATGCTGCGACCCCACAGCAAACATCTCTCCCACTATCGGAAGGGCGTGTGACAAGTACCCAATGCCCGACCTACCTGATGCAGGTTTTTCTAGGGGTTTCCCTGCATTACTTTTAGCCGAATGCCGGGTAGGATCCTTAAACTATAGCCCGGGGGCCCTAGTTAATTCTTGGCTACCTTCCTCTACCGTTCCGCATCCCCCCTTTCAAATCCCTTTCTATGCTATTTAAGGGGAGTTGCCACCATCTGGATTACCCTCATGTACTCGACTATAGTTTTGCTCATTAGTCCACATACTGTGTGAAACCGAATGCGTAATGAACAAATAATTATCACTGTAATTAATTTTGTCCTTAAGAATTAAACCTATACAATTATATTTTAAGTTATAATTATTTACTATGTCATCTCTATATTATATATTTTTTTGCCCGTCCAACGGTCCTAAATACGTGTTTACATATTTTGGTTACAGAGTTCGCTGCCAGTTTTTCTTGTTGGAGTAGAATATAAAATAAAATTTGAAAGAAATGAAGAGCTTTGTCACTGAGGTACTTCTTTTATTGGCACTATAACCCAATGTGAGTTTTGGCCTTGTTAACAATTTTCTTCCATTCCGCCCTCTCCTGTGTCAGTCTCCGCCATCCTCTTACTTTCATCGTTTGTATATCCTTCTCTATGTCATCTACCCATATTGTCCGGGGTCTCTCTCTTTTCCTCCTTCCATAGTCCGTCTTGGTGTTCTGCTTTCATCCATCCTAAGTACGTGTCCCATCCAGGCCAACCTTCTGCTCTTGATAAACCTAACAATGTCCTCGTTATTTATGAGCTGCTCTAGTTCTCTGTTTGTTCTAATTCTCCATTCGTACATACTGGTCCGTATATCCTTCTCAGTATCTTGCGTTCGAATATTCTGAGTAAGTGCTTATGATTATTAAGGGTTTACGTTTCACAACCGTATATCAGGTCTTATAAGTGTTTTGTAAATTTTTAACTTTTTTAGCTTGGACAACGATTTCAATATCATTCTTTTAATTAAGGCAAATAGAAGGCAGA
The DNA here is from genome assembly GCA_037074705.1 of Zhengitettix transpicula. Lineage (NCBI taxonomy): Eukaryota > Metazoa > Arthropoda > Insecta > Orthoptera > Tetrigidae > Zhengitettix > Zhengitettix transpicula. The sequence goes on along the minus strand of CM073592.1, from coordinate 41,413,096 downwards.
ACTCAAATTACTTGACTTCTGAAGTACTCACTCTGCAGTTATGTCATCACCTGCGTCACTGCAACAATGAGTGGTGCAGATTGGACAAACCGACTATAAAAATCACTACAATAAACGTATTTGCCTGGGAGTCAACCATACACTTAAATGTTTCTAAACATTTTCCGTCACCTCTTCTGTCTGAAAAAAAAAACACGTTTTTTTCTCTCTTTTCAAACGGTTTGTTAATCAAGGACTTGACAGTTTTCCTATCCTTTATACTGCTCGTGTAATTGGTGTCAGCTCAATTGTGAACATTATTTTTATTAATCTAACGTGTCCTCTTTTCTTAGAAATTGATGTTTGAGCAATCTGATAAGGTAAGGGCCATTTTGTTTTCCCATTACCGGTAGATAAGCATGTTCCCTTAGTCGCGAACACTATTCAATTACGTAATGCTGCTTGTTTTTCTTCAATTACACCTCGAGCTGTATTGTTGGTAGATGTTTTATATCAGGAGTCTGCAAACTTTTCAGAACAGTGGACCACTTTAAAAAAATATAACTTAAAGGCTGGCTACACAGGCAATCATAATTATTTATAACGATAATAATAAAAATGATACTAATGATGAACTTTGCTCATTACTTTTATAAAAAAAAATATTTTATTGGGGTGTAATTATTTTTCAAAGAATTGGTATTTTTGTTATTATTTATAGACGCATTAACGGCTAAGGTAATTGGCGACTTTAATATTTTTATTTATTGAAAATTGCGATTCTTATTGATAAGACCTTTATATTTAGTGAGTGCACAAATTTTCCAGTTACTTTCCTTCTGTTTGGCGCTTTATTGAGTTATATATATATATATATATATATATATATATATATATTCATGTATATATTATAATGCTTACTTATTTATGTGTTGACATTTAAATGAAATACACTATTAACTTTAAACAATAAACAAAATTTATTGTGCCAAATTTAAAACAATTATTCAAAATACAAAATATAATTGGGATCTCAGGGTCTTGAACTGGGTTTGATAATGGCAGAATTTAAACAATCAAATAACAAAAAATTTACATTTACTTTATAAGGAAATCGATGCGTCTAAACATAGACGAAGTTTATTAATGAAGAAATTTATACTGAAAGATTGAGTTTAAACAATTTCATTTTATCAATAATTAATGAACGATCTGACGTTTATCTTTTAAAACGGTTTACAATAATTTTAAGGTTTTCTTTCTACTTACGGCAGCCCAAGATTCACATTAAATTTTCGTAGCACAATGGTGGGATTTTCACAGATTCTAATTATTCACAGACTCTAATTAGCATAGTTTGTCGGTTGGTTTAAAATGAATTGGTTACTTCTCAATGATTTACTGCAACCTGGATTTGTAGATCTCGTGAGTCATGTTTAAAAAGCAACTCACTAGTATGGTCTGTTGACTGAAGATTGCTTTACTTTTTGCAATTTGATGTAACAGCGTACTTATTACCGGAACACATTCTCTCTTTCCTTAAATTAAACCTCTTTTATTCTCGCTGCTGACTGACAAAACTGTTCAAACTTTCGTGAATTAGACTTTTGATCTGTTCTCCTCGCCGCTTACTGCCCAACTGTCTCTGTTCGTCTCCTAATTTTGAGCGCGTAAATCCTCTCCCCACCATTCAACAATACTCTCCTTTCATTGTCGGTTTGTTGTGGCGTCCGCTACCGCTATCAATAATGTGTCCTCTACAATTCAACTTTTCAATTAGAACAATGCCTTAATTACCAATTATTACAATATATATATAAACTTACGCTTTACTAATTAAAAATTGAACAATATAAATGTTCCTTCGTAGCACAATAATGAGGGAGTTTGTAGGAAACGCAATACTCCGCATTTGTCATTCCAGACAGAAATCGAATCTACAATCGCTAGAGCACTCAGATGGCTGCATTATAGCGGGAACGTACGCCGCAAAGCGGGCAGTTTAAAGTCTTCGGTGTCGTAGCAGAAATTCGCACTGTTAAAACACAATTATTATAAATGTTCTTAAAATTAATAAAAATTAATCTATGTGCTGTAGCACATAGGCACCATCCGCCATTCCTCTTGACTAATTTTCTTTCTTACATTTAAAAAAGTTCGTAAGAATCGATATAAACTAAAGAATTCTTCAAATTAACCTGGAGATGATTTGTGTAAGTTTGGCACTAGCACTTTGCATTAAACAGCAGCTGGTTAGGAATAGGTTTGTGCACCTCACCAAAATCCTAGCTTCTTAGAGAATAGGAATCCTGGGGTACAAGTTTATGGTGTCCTTAAATATTCCCTATATCAGAACACAGTTTAAAATGTCTCAGCCATTGGTAAAAAATCCATTATTCAGCTTTCACATTTTCTTCTCTTAACCTCAGAGATGATCACCTATAAAAATATGTCATGATTTCAAAATTGGTTGTAGAAAATGTGAAATCCCAAATATATTGTATTCAACCAATGACTTTATCAGAAAGTATAAGTAGAATTAAAGTTTTATTGTATTTTATCTATTAAATATTTTCTAAATCACCCACTCGCACTGTCAAGGTAATCGGAAAGTAACGACTGTACTCTAGTTTATGTCTCTTCCGTGTTTATATTTTATGTTACACAATTTATTGGAAATTAATCATTCATTAATCTACATATCAGAAATATGTATAATTACATGATAATACATTATTTCTCTATTTTACATTTTCACTTATTATTTTATGTTATGCTTAGAGTCAATTTCTTTTCTTGTTTAAACAGGTGATCCAAAGTACCGAATTCCTGTTTTAAACCCTCTGAAAATTACAAAAATAGAAGTTGCTGATCGGGGTTTGAACATAACGATGAACAATATTTTGGTCTGGGGCTTAAAAGATATGGAATTCATTGCAGCTAGGTAAAGGAAATATTGTTATTATAATTAATTTACATAATTATGTATAATGTTGTAAAAGAAATGTTAATCTGTATAATTTATTTACTCAATAATCCTTATTCATAGGCATGTGTGTCATGATACATTTTTGGGGTGAACTTAATATTTTCTAGAAAAATACATGTAAAAATGTATTTTTAACCATTTTTTTGGATTTGTATTACATTTTGGTCATTTTTTATGTTGCATGTTTTATTAAAAATGATCAAAAAATTCTATTCAACCAAGTATGAAATACCAATTCATAATGTAATATGAGAGTGTCATATGAGTATTTAAAATAAACCCTAACAATTATCTGTTCACCTTCTTCACTAATTGTATTTTGGAATAATGTTAATAATACAGATGTTTAGATTTAAGTTTTACCATTGTAATATTATTATAATTGTTCAAATTATTTTTCAGAACTGACATTACAAACCATAAATTTGAGTGGGACTTATTTGCACCAAGAATAGAACTGGCTTTTGATTATCAGATTTCAGGAAGAGTTTTAGTTTTACCTATTTCAGGATCTGGACCAGGAAATTTCACATTGAGTAAGACAATATACAAATTTATCTACACTATGTTTAGTCCAAATATTAAGATGTACTACCTTTTTATCAATCTTTCACTTCAAATCATATTCTAAAGTAACTCACAAACTTTGTGATTCTGGGAATAGTTGAGGATCCCAGCTTGCATTGTAATTGACATATGGTTCCAACAAATTAATTACATTACACTAATGTATCTTTCTTTTGATGGGTGCTGAACTTTTCTTCTATGTTTTATGGTGTTGAAAAAGTCCTTGTCTTCATATTTAATTTTAGTTAGTTTGCTGAATTTAGAAATGATTGGTTTTGTAGTGGTAGTTGCAGTAGGTATTTTAAAAATTTCTCTCCAGCTTCATTCACTTTCATGTTAAGGCAACTTACAATGTTAATAATTCAATATCATTACAAAACTCACATTAAAACCAAGTGAAAATAATTTTACAGCTGCTACTATGGAACTTCTTGAGAGTATGAGGGGAATACAAGAGAAAATGTGTAAAAATTGATGGTTTGAACCATTAAACAAGTTGGACATAATTCCAAGTTTACGTCTCAAAAATATGTTATTGGATGTTTACATGTATATGTTCTCTAATTGTGTAACGGTTCCAGTGTTTTTCGTTTTTATAATTGTATAAGAAAACAAGATAAAATATGTATTATCTTGTACAAATAAATTATAATACTGTGGATGAATATATAATTGTGTATATGCTACTTTACACCACCTTGTAATGTATTTCAGCGGATGTTCCACTGACATTTAAATATGGATTTATATTGAAGGAAAAAGGAGATGGAAATAAATACATGGATATAAATGAATCATTTGCAACATTCAACACAAGCAGAGTCCACATCAAATTGGACAATCTTTTCAATGGTGACAAATTTCTTGGTAAGTTAAACACAATGGAATATGTAATGAACATAATATTATGTTAAGAATTACTTTGAAAATGATGAAATTTCTTTGATGTTTAAATAGATATCTCTGAGACCTTAAAAAAAACTTGAATGAGTACCTTCAATAAATTTAATGTTTTAGGGGAGAATACCAACGCTGTGCTGAATGAAAACTGGAAAGATGTGACACAGGATGTAGGCCCACTTATCATTGACGCATTAACGAAAGCTTTTCGTCAGATTATAGGTGGTATTGCAGATGATGTTCCTTATGATGAAATATTTCCTCTATAGAATTAATTAGCTTGCAGCATACTTAGAACTATAAATTCCAAGAAAGTGTGATGTAATATGAAAATACAAAGCAATATTGTGATCAATGTGAGAAGTTTCCAATAACTGGTAAACATTATCACTACATAAATGGAGTTTGAAAATTTGTAACAAACTATCTTATGCATATTAAATACAAAATTTTTCTATTACAAAAAACAAGATTTAATTGTTTTAACATAGGTCAATTGACAACTTCACTAGGGTTGTTAATAAAGGGAAAACATGTGCAAATATTTTGAAACAACCATCAGAGAACTGATTGCATATATATTCTATGTTGAAAATAGTAGAACTCAAAGCTGAATAAAAAAGTTTGATTTTTCAACTTATTTTTTTTATGTTGACAAGCGTATATATATTTACTTTGAACAATAACATTTTTTAATATAATCAAGGAAGGAGAAGTTTAATAGAAAAAAAGTATTTATAAGAAATTTAAGTAATTGTTATTTATTAGACTACACTTGGAGCAATAATTCTATTAAACTAAAAATGTAATTGGTATTGCTTTATTGCCATTAACAAATTAAATTTTCAATACATAGAGGTTATGCTACCACAAAACACCATGTTCCAACTAGAAAACTTTTGACCCTTTAGTGATATTTGTAATTGCGGTGATTCTCTGGAACAGAAATGAAGTTAAAACATTTTCCCATGAAACTAATAAAATATTAATTATTAATACATAATATAGGTCAGTCATTTTAGTTATTTAACAATGTTTCAAATTTAACTGAAACCACACATACTATATTTTTAATGCCAATACTCCATGAAAAGGTACAAATTTAATGAATCCATTGTCTTTTGGGACCCCAAAACAATAACATTATGAAAATTTGTTTTGATCTGTACACTATTTCAAATTACTTTCTAGGTAAAATGAATTATTACCAAAAATAAAAAGCAAGTGGCAAAGAAAACCATGTAAGAAAGTATTTACAAGTTTCTTAATACTGGTCAATAAATGAAACATTTGGCAAGTCATTTTACACTTACAAATAATCAATTGTCGCTCATTTTAACAGAATCAAGAAATACTTACTCAGTCTTCCATAATTAATAGCATAGAAAAATGTCATCATTCCAGCAAACAATTGAAAATATGGAGCCATAGTGGACTTCTTGCACAACATGTACTTGTGCTGCCAACGCCACCAAGCTGAAGACATCATAAAATCTTAAGTGACTCGTGACTTTAAATTGGTCAAATTATTTCAAAGCAAAATACTCCAACTATGTAATTATATTATAGAAAATGTGTGGATGGATAAAGAAGGGAAAGTAGCTTGTAGTCCAATCCTGAAAGATTTGCTGCATAACAATTGTTTTGGCACATTTTTAATATTCTTAACATAAACAATTCACAATGCATGGCCTCAGTAACTCAGTAAGTATAATAACCTCCATTTGGTTAAAATATTAAGGCATCCTGAAAATAAATGATGCTAAAATACTAAGAAAAACAGAAACTCCCAGGTTTTACCAGATAATTAGCTTTTTAGGGTGTATAGTATATTAATCACATAGTGTAAATATAGCATTTCTACAGTACAAGTAAATGAGAAAAGAAATATTAACTGAGGAGCTATTGTTAAGATTAACAAATTGCAGATTCCTTACTAAATGTTAGACAACATTACATAACTTTTCATAAAAACATATGTGATAAAACCTGATCAACTAGCACCATCATTCGATGTCATACTAGAAGAGCACCATCTAATAAATACTGAAATAAGTGGCAAGTAATAAAGTCATTTTTATTTTAGTAGTTTGAAAGTAAGGAGTAATGGTCTGTTGCAACAAATAAAATAGTTTAATTATAGTAATAGCAGAATTATATAAACAAATATGGTACTTTAAATTCTGTAAAAGTTCAGCTAAAACTCGTTACAGCATACAGTGATTGTGTTAATCGAAATGTAGTAAATTATTTCTAATAATGTTAACAAAATGTGAAGAAACAAACAAATTTCAGACTAAAAAAAAGAACCATATACCGTAGTTCATACCTCTGCTTACTGCAGCAGTAGCAGCGAATGGTGATTTATTACGTCTAGCAAACCAACTTCCAAGCTCTCCGATTTTAACTTGGGCTAAAGGTGTATCAGCTGTAATCATAATTAAGAAACTTTTGGGTATAACCTTCAAAGGTTTCAATTTATCAAATAATGAATTATTGTATTCTGAGTCATAAATTTTATTGTACATAATTCCTTACATATATAATGTTCTATATATAAACTTACGTTTCCCATAATAACGTGCCGGGTCATAAGTTCCATGAACTTTTGGATTATATTCTGCAGGATAATCACCAAACGCCATTTTCAACGGTAGTATTCAGCAGAAGACTTCAGAGAACGTAATGGAGATATCATCAAATAAAGTATCTTTGAATTCAAAGAATTTATGAATTTGTGAATTACAACTGACTTTTTATTACTAATTTTAATCTATTGAACTGTGCAATGAATTTAGAATCAGCACTCTTAAGAACAATTTATTCGTCCAAATACGTGTTTTTAATGGATGTATGCCACAGAAATCCTGCATTAAATAATATATTTAATTCTTACAATATTGTCTTCTGTTTTCATTTTAATTATTTAGTGGATTGAATACCTGCTCGGAATGTTTAGACGATTTACTATATGTAAATGTCTTCTGTATTACATGATTCTGAAACCAGTAGCATAGTTGTGCAGGCAACTGCAAACAACTTAAACATTAATACAATGTAATTCAATTAAAATATACGATTCAAACAAATGGGGCATTTAAATAATTTAATTAGTTCATTTCGATGTTCCTTAAATAGAATGTTAGATTGTCTTTAGAGCCAACTTTACTCTCAACGGTTTATAATTGCCTACAATAAATGCACAAAATAAAAGTCGTGAAAAGTTGTATAGAGTGAACCATGCTGTTGAGCATTAAAATAGAGCATATAAAATTAAGACATTGAAAAGAGCTCTTCGCAGAACACATAAGCAGAGATTTGTTGATGGGCCAAGAGACCTCTGAACTGAAACCTGTGAGATCATAAACGATCGTAAAAGGACAGAAGCTTGAAATGTGGGACTGATGGTATAATTGGAAAATCTAAGCTGAATGTGAGAAATTCAACACAGTATAATGACTTTCATGATGAATAAAGGGGTTAGAAATGCATAAAATTTCGTCGATACATAGCATCAGTCTTCTGCATTCCAGGTATGCTTTGACGTACATAAAGGTTAAGGAACTTTGTCTTTTAATGTTATTTTGTTAAAATAATTTACATAACGCCGGTTAAATACTTTAAGTTTTAATTGATTTGAGATTTTTCTTGTGAAATGTAGTATAGGAAGACAATATTGCATCTAACTGTCTGGGACCTCAAACAAAATTATTTAGTTAAATGGCTATGACTATTAGTGAATTGTTGAATGTTTGAGAGAATTAGATCAATCAATTCCGTTCGTTAAGAGCGAAGATTCTCCTGGTATATTTTCTGAGTGCGTATCTCTTGGACTTCCAACCAGGTAATAGTAGGTTAAGGTCATTCCGTTTCAATGGCGGTCACTGCCATCGTTATCACGTGATATTGTTTGAACAAAATCCACATTTGCAGTCATGAAACTTTGTATTTTATAGTAGAAAAGTAAGTATATTTAAGAGAATCTTTCGTCTTTACTCCGCAGCACATACATCTCTGTGTAAAATAATAACTAAAAATAATATAGTACATATATCACTAAATCTATTACTTTAAAATTTTAATTAAAAATTGAGCACAATATTGTTTTTTTTATTTAAATTAAGGTTATTATATGGGTATAGTGATTTGATGGTTACGATAATTTATAAGCTGTGTTTTAATCTACCCTGTCTACGATTTTCCAGACTGTATTTGTTATAAATCTGCCTATTACCATGAAATATTCTTGCACTAAGTCGTTTCTTTCTAGGTAAAAAAATCAAATATATTGACTAATACGAGTGGATTTTCTGTACCGTTATTAGCTGTTTATTTTTATTGAAAGTTCCTTGCTTTTTTTAGGTTTACAATGTTCTTTTCATAGTTTAAACGGCACTTAACGTTTCTGTGCTGGAAATTGCGATAATTCAGAGTTTGCATTGTAACTATTCATATATGAGAATATAACTTTTAAGTGTTGTCCGATATATAATAATTAGCGACTGGGAACCAGTACACTTACGCTGCAATGACTCAAGGCTATGAAATTAATATTATAATTAATTTTAAAAGTGATTTTGAAATTCTAAATAGTACTCGTTCAATCTCCTGTTCACGTGTGATTCTTTCGTTCAAAATAGACGGATGGACCATTTGATAGTACAAATAGTATTTTAACTAATATCTGACTCTGGATTCATGACTTTGTTTTCAATTAAAACCAGCAGAAAATATAACCACACGCGTAGGACGCCTTTCGTCGAGAACCAACTGTTTAACATTTATACGACTTCCAGGAATCTTTTTGACTAAAGTAATATTACGTTTCTATAACGACGCAGTGGCCTTAACGTCTTTAACATAATTCTGAAAACAACATAACCAAATTTATGGCTAAAAATCCCGCATGTTTAATACTGCGATTAATTTTATTTTGGGCTCTAATTAAAACTTTATCAAACGAGTTTTATCGAATTGATTTCTGGATTTATTTTTGATTACATACCAGTCATCGTAATTGAGAAACCGTGTCGACGAGGTGTGTGTCACGTTAGTCAATTTTGGCATCTGACAGAACAGTGGCCTAATATCGACCGCTCGTGAACTCCCAAGTTTGTGAGCAGCTCAGAAACACTCTGTGGAAAAAGTTAAATACAAAATCAAAGGCAACACAGAATACTTAAATTATATGCCAAGTAAAAATATAATTTCCTATATCGATGTTATTTTATTTAACTACGTCTATATAATCATAAAATAAACTTTGTTTGCATTTTAATGGTCATTTATGAAGCAAAAGTAAAGACCGTCTCATTGCATACCGAAATGTGTGACAACTGTAATTATCTAGCAGTTTCTTTAACGAAAACTGATATTAAAATAAAAAAAATTACGTCTGATTGAACGTAATGAACAAGAAAGATAGCCAATACAGACAAAAAAAGGGTAATATAAATACCACACGACGTTTCTGGGGTCCTAGATGGAAAATTTGGCTTGAGGTGTTTGAAGACGATTGACACTAGGATTTTGGATTTTGTTCAGTCTGCTGTTTATCTGTTTAATAATAAAATTTAAAGGGTACTCATTGGAGATTAAAATGTTTCGGACAATATTTAAGTTGTGTTGATGGAACTTGGAGTTAAAAAGTAATATAGCTCTGTCTACAAGATTGTAGAATTAAAATTTTTTAACTTACAACCAACTCACAATCTTAGAATTCCTTGAAGTTGCTAACGAAACGTATTGTTTCTCAGTAAGTTAAATAATAGTTCTAAATATTAATTTGCAAACAAAGAAATCGTATGAGATGTTGATAGTTCACAACCATTAAAAAAGAGATCACGGCAATGAAAAGTTCGAGTTAGTTGTTAAGATATGTTGTTGAGGAGAATGTTAGTTGTCACGCCCAGGAGAAATTGAAAGTTTATTTTTGATAATAATAGAGGATTGTTACCGAGGAGAGGCGTCAGCAGGGAATTTAGAGGATTTAACTAAACGTAGAAAGTTGATGTTAGTAGATCGCGTCCCAGTCTTCGAGGATAGATGAGTCCAGCAAGCGATTTTTGGGACAGTAAAGCAGCAGTCGAGGAACACAGAATGCGGTCGACAGTCAGTCGTACTCATAATTAAGGGTTATATTGTAAAATTTTATTAAATTTTTAAATAAATTTTAGTTGTGGAATAAATAAAAAATATTTAAATAATTTCACAATTAATAAGGGTAATGTGCCATTAAGTTACATAAAAGAAGCCAAACGTCACAGCGTGTAGAACGGATGTTTGTTTTAATTGTGCAGTTTTGGAGTTAGTATTAAGGAGGAGGAAGTCTTTAACTTGCCGCAACCGGAAATTGACTGGTAGTGTTCCTTCGTCAGTCATCTTTACCTTGTCTTAAAGTTTGCCTTTCGCGTCCGGAAAGTTATGGTGAGTTAGTGATAGCGGTTTGAAATTTAACTTGTATCACTAACATAATATAAGTTCTTTTTTCGAAAATTTTTTGCTCATAAATGTACAATGGTTAGGGAGGTTTTCCTTTTGATTGACTTCTGTTCCGGCATCTCTCAGATAAAGTAAAGCAAGGGTAGATAGATACACAGATTTATTCACCATTAGCCCTCTAATGAGGAAATAGGATTCGTCACAAATGTACAGTAGATAAATTACATATAAACAGAATTAATATTAATAGTAATACTTAATAAGTTACACACAAAAAAATTCATATCCGTTCACATTTGTTCGGTCACCACATTCATACCCACTATCTTTAAGAAACACGCACACGACACTTATTACTTCCTGGTATTCATCTCCTGTCGCTAGGTACGGAGGGATGTTGTCATGGATATTTACTAATACTGAAAGCAGAGGCAGGAAAACAGAACCAAAAGGACACAGAACCAAACTGGACACACTATTTATATATTTATACCATATTCGGCAATTTTGTAGGCAACGCAGTTCAACGAATGTGAGAGCGATTCAAAAATTCGTCTACGGAGTAATAAGTTCCATTTACAAGAAAAGTTTTACACTCCTTGAGGAATGAGTTGTAGGTGTTGATGTTCTTTACATGTTCAGGAAGGCTGTTAAATAGTGCGATACCGGAATAATGAACGCTAGACTCGTAGAGACTGAGTCTGTGCTTGTCAGACCTGAGAACTGAACGGTTCCTTCATGATTGTCCCCGTTACTTGGAAAAAGGTTATGTTGCGTTTTACAAATTTTAGTATTTCTAATATGTAAGCACTAGGTAGAGTCAGCATATGAAGTCTTTTGAACAGCGGCCTGCAGCTTTCTCTAGCATCTGAACCTGATATAATTCTAATGGCTCGTTTTTGCAGTTTGAAAACTTCCACGCTACGAGAACAATTTCCCCAGTTGGCAATACCGTAACACATTTGTGAGTGAAAGTATGCAAAACAGACTAGTGAAGCAGTTTTGGTATCAACTTGTTGCATCAACAGTCTCAATGAGTAACAAACAGAACTAAGTTTGCGCACGAGGCGATCAATGTGCAAGTTCCATTTTAATTTACTGTCGACCTGCAAGCCGAGGAAAGTCGCATGGTCTGAGAACTTATCCGTTACGATGTTGTTGGTTTCTGTTGTAAAACGAACTAACTTAGTTTTCTGTACATTGAGTTTTAATTTATTGGCGGCGAACCAAGTATTTAGGTTTGTAGATGCAATCTCAATCTTCGCATTGAGATTATTTAAATCAATGTGCGTAATTAACAAATTAGTGTAATCTGCGTATAAGTAAGATTTTATAGGTTCCATATATTCTGGAAGATCATTAATATACAAAAGAAAAAGCAGTGGACCTAATATTGAGCCCTGAGGTACGCCACAAGAAATGCCCTCCCATTCTGACAAGTGCACCTCACCAGCTCTGTTTTTAAGGCTACCTTCTGTTTACGATTGTTGAGATAAGATTCAAAGAGTGCCAAAGCGTTGCCTCTGATCCCATAATATTCTAATTTTTGGAGGAGTATGCTGTGATCTACAAGATCAAATGATCAGCAAAAATTCCGGCTACTTTCAGTTTTTCATGAAGGGAATGAACTCGTACATAGCGGTGTTCGTGGATTTTTGTTTGAGGAAGCCGTGTTGTGCTGGAGTAATTACTTTATACTTCGTCAAGAATTCAAGTAACTTTTTGTGTAGAATTTTTTCTGGTATTTTAGAAAATATCGGAAGTAGGGAAATTGGTCTGTAATTTGATGCGTCGGTAGACGAACCCTTCTTGAAGATCGGAATAACTTTTGCAGATATAAGGGAGTCGGGAAAAATGCCGGAAGAAAGACATGCGTTGAATATGATTTGAAGGGGAGTAGCTATGACGTCGCACAGTGATTCACAACTTTGCTTGAGATGCCATGAATATCTGCGGATTGGGTTCATTTTAACTTTCTTATCACGTTTATTATTTCGATATTGGTAACCGGTTGATGGAAAATGAAATTTTTAACAGTTGGTAGAGCGTTTTGTAGCAGTTTATAAAAAGCACGACCTTCTGATGACTTATTGTTTGAAAATTGATATGACACGTGAACAAAATATGAATTAAATAAACCCGCAGATTAAATATCAAAAATCGTGCTCTTTCAAACTTCGAGTTCACAAGTCAAAGGCGAAATCATAATAAGAGAACCATACATATATGTATATATTCCTAATGTTACATATTTAATAAGGTATGATTATCCGCGACAATCGTATTTTCTACCACGTACAAATTGATTGAAATTGGGAAATAAAAAACAACACAAAAGCAAATGGAAAAAGGTTTTGTGGTGTGAGAGGGATTTGAGGCTACGGTCTGATTTAAGCCCTTTGAGCCTCTTGTATTAGGAGCGAAAAATGTTACATCCATGTTGACTGGATAATATATGTTTTTCAACTTTAGACTAGGAATAGTTGATCAGAATAGTTTAATCGAATATGTTGACGAAAAAAGAGAAGCAGATGTTAAAGGCCTATCTTTTCTGTTCATTATGCCGCTGGATGTACGCTACATTACTGCTTGAACTTGACAATTTATTATATATATTAAAATGATATAAAACTACTTTCTAGTGTTTTATTGATGACACTTTTACTAGGACACAAATATTTATGTTTTCTTGTAGTTCACTATTTATTTCATTCACATTGTGAAAGAGACTCGGCCCTAACATTCTTGATAAATCTACCTGTTATCTGTCTACACTAATTAATTCCTCGAATTTGAATCCTATCCTTACATACAGACTGCTCTTGGACTGCCCTCGAGGTGGAGCGCAATCGAAACTTCTCGAATATCCCATTGTTAATGTCGCGCTTCGAGCTACTCAACAATGGGATGAGCGAGCGTCTATCCTATCGCCTTAGTTACAACATTAACAGTATAACATCTCTTTCTCTCCCTCCACCAATCCATTTGTCAGTCTATCTACATTGAATGCTGCCTCTGTTTAATGACGACCGGATCCCACGCAAACGGCAAACTACTACTTGAATATTCAGTCGTATCACATCACGTTATTTTTGTTTTTGGTTACCATGAAGCGATGACAATGCTCACCAAACCCTTTTGGCTTCTTGCTTGTTTAAAAATCGATTAAATTTTTCTTGTAATTTTCAGAAAAATCAATCTACATTTGACAAATCCGTCGCAACGTGAACGACTAATTATTTTATTATATTCCGCTGATTATAAAGTGGGGGGTTATCTTATATTAGTAACCGATCAGGCAAATGATGATTCCCGGGTTCAATATCATGGGGTGACCTTTACATCATAACTCTCTTAAAGGTACCGAGTACCCAGTTCACGACGAAATATCAAAATACTGGGGTACCTGTTTGAGACTTAGCTTTACAGGAACTACCAATAAGAGGGAAAAAAAAATTGTTTTGATATTAATGGCGGAGTAAAGCGCGCATCAAGCTGACTGCAAGGGCGGAGGGATATCTGCGGACAGAGTGACAGCTGGCTGGGCCTTATCACCGGTAGAGCAGCACAAGTTTCTGTTGTTCTGTCACGCTAGCGCTACTACGTCGTAGGGTGACGTACAATAAAACTCTTGATTGGCAAAGCGCAGCTGTTGCTTCCAAACTTGACATACAACTTTAGACGGCGATGAAAGTCTAGAGGAAAATGACATAAAAATATTGCACACAGTATTGAAAAAAATGTACTGTACTTTTTAAATTAAGTTTATATCACAGGAACAGAACAGAAGTAATAGTTAAAAACTTATGCAATTTTAGGAAAATGTGAGTGTTTTTCTGATTAATGAAAAAAAAAATTGACAAATGTAGACGAATGTTTCGAGATTAACACGTGGCCTTAGTCGAAGGTAGAGAAATTTTATATGTTCAATAACAGGGATGTTATGATATGAATAAGAAAGATAGCCAATACAGACAAAGAAGGGGTAATATTAATATCACACAACGTTTCTGGGATCATTGTCCTTTTCGTCAGGTACTAAGAAGAGCCTAAAGAAGCACAACTGCACTGGTCAGTTGACAACACTCAAAAGCGACGAAAACCTAACGACAATGGGAGAGCCGAAGGATTAGCGTAACAATAAGGGATCATAGCAATTATTGAGTTTAATAGTGTCTGTTTGTACATTAGTAGCTGTGATGTTGGATTTAATGTGAAGCATCTCTGAAATGAGTCTGGAATTGTAACTGGTGTCAATGTCTAAAATCTTAGCATTTTGCCAATCAAATGTATATTTATAATTGATTATTTGTTTAGATACTACTGATTGTTTATCAATGGGAAGTTTGATATTAGATATATGTTCTTTTATACATGTATTAAGGGAACGTTTTGTTTGCCCTATGTAGCAGGAATTACAATTAGTGCAAGTGATTTTGTAAACAACACAACGTTTGCTGTAGGTGTCAAGTAGGTCCTTGTGGTTTTAAATCAAGTATGAAAGGGTATTAGTGGATCTGTAAACGATGAATATTTGATATTATTTGAATATTTGGACAAATTTGAGATGTACAAATTTGTAATAAGGGAGTACGAGAAAAAATTTGGCTTGAGGTGTTTGGGGACGATTGACAGTAGGATGTTGGATTTTGTTCAGTCTGCTGTTTATGTGTTTAATAATAAAATTTAAAGGGTACTCATTGGAGATTAAAATGTTTCGGAGAATGTTGGGGATGAATTTACGTTAATAGTTCATTGCAGACACTTGGAGTTTGAAGATTTATATTTTTTAATTTCTCGATTGAACATTGCTCGGTGGTAGTTTACAGCCGTAGATTATACAGAAAAGGAAACCATATAAAAATTAAATATTGAACAAAGAAATTCAACAGGCAAGAAAATTAAGAAGATAAACGATATTTCAGTACTATTGACTGAACAAGCTAATTTTGTTTGATTTTACAATTGAGGTCGTATTGGAGAAATACGTAGGATTTCCCATACGGAATTTAATTGCATTCCAGTCTGGATTTTCAACAGTAGCTTACATACCACTCAATTCCCTCAATTTTTACCAGTATGCTCCCGCAATAAATACGTCTTTAGTATTCAGTGCCTTATTTAAAAGATGTAGCGTTTTACACACGTTCCTTTTCGCAGAATTAACATGATCCTCAAATATTAGTCTTAATAGTTGTTCTTTTACAAATATTGAGAAGTTTACGATTGTATTATATTCGCTCATATCTTATTCTCAACGGGGATTTGTACTTTTCATTTGACGAAATAAATTTACTCTACTCTTTATTGAGTTATTTGTCATCTTGATGATGCGTACACCCATATTTTTAATTTACTAAAATATAATGCAATCAGAAAAAAAATAATTTACAGCTCTTAGCAAATACGTCGCTTATCTCTACTTGAGTATAAATCATAATGACATGAATACGTTGATTGATTAAATGGTTTTAAAGAGTTTGAACAATGCCGTAATATTAAGAGACTAACTACAGACTAAAATAAATACGAAAAAAAAGTGGAACATTTTGTGTTGAGTGCGTAACATCGGAGTCACAACGTTTTGTGAGGAACTCTGTCAAGATACAATTAAAGATTTAGCCACGTCTATTTCTCATTTTTCTCGTAGCAGATTGTTTTGTAGGAAAATCGTGCCACGAGGTGGTTAACAGCTTATAAATATGCTAACGGGACCATTCTTTTCAGAATGTTACATCCTTGTAAACGAAATAAACCATCGAAAATTAGTAAATTCTAAGTATTGTTTTTACTCAACAAACACAACGTTTCGTTGCTAATTGGGACGTCTTCAGGTGTTCAATATCAATTAAATTCAGTTATCTAAAGAATTTTACGAGAAAATCCTACACATATGATAATTTTTAAATCCGTATTGTATAAATATAATTTATAGAGTACAATTTATTATATCAAAATTTAAATTATCTAAAATTTATAACGAGAGGTTTACGCACACGTTGCGGCAGAAATGACTTATTTAGACAGCTGTTTGAATATTATTTTAAAATAACAATGAAAATAAATATTAAATAATACAACAAATATATTACAATAATAAGGAATCATAAATTTAATTTAATTTATTGGTAATTTTTTTCATGAGTGTTCGAAAATTTGGATCTAATATATGGAAATTTATATATTTTGTTCATTAATTTGGAATATTACTAACATAGTACACACCTCAAAAATATGTAGGCTGAAATGTTAACGACACGTGAAAAGGATGGAGGATATTAACCCATGTAAGAAGCTAACTTTCACAAAGTTAGAAGGAAATAGAAGAAAAGGAAGGCCCAAGTTAAGATGGCTAGACGGAGCCTTGAAGGACATACAAACATTAAAAGTTAAAGCATGGTGGATAGAGGCGCAAGATGGGAATAGATGGAAGGATATAATTAAGAAGGCTAAGTCTCACAAAGGACTGTAACGCCGGTGAAGAAGAAGAAGAATTTGGAATATTTGTGTTCTTCATCTAAAATCTTTACATTCTGCCAACCAGAATTATGATTTTTTACAGAAGTATGTTTGGACACAAGTGAATAATTTTGGACGTTAAATTTCAATTTGTTTTTATGTTAATTAAATCTAGTTTTTAGACAGCGTTTAGATTGCTCGATATAACATGAATTAAAACTAAATAATTAATTTTGTAAATAAAATGTATGATGGTATGTAAAATTAGTATTTATAAAGACTATAAGTAGGTATGAATAATGAAAGAAGTCTCAGATTAATTACTGTATGTACTCGTAAATCTTTCGAAACAACAGGATATCCATATTAGTACAAACAGTGTACAATAATTCTGTATTACGTAAGTTTAGTATATTATTTAATATTACATACTGTAATATGGAAAGACGATAAAATTTTATAAAATTTGATGTTCTAAACAAATGGTGCGACACATTAGAGAAGGATTTACAAGAAAAAGCCTGTCTGATAAGAGTGGAAATTAGAAAAAATTACTTGTGTTCTCTGGTCACTTATGACCAAATTGGATAACAACATCTGTACGGCGGACGTAGTGACTTGCTACTAACAGTCTCGTGGCGGGCAAAAGACGAACAGCTGCAGAAATATAAAGTTTGCTAGAATTCCTAATGGAAAAGTCGGCCAGCTGCCTCCTAAACTGGTTGCGACCCCTACAGTAAACCCTTCTCCCGCCATGGGAAAAGTACCAAAAGCCCAAACTACCTGATGCAGGTTTTTCTAGGGTTTTCCCTGCATCACTTTTAGACGAATTGCCGGGTAGGATCCTTAAACTATAGCCCGGGGGCCCTAGTTAACCCTTGGCTACCTCTCTTTTTCCTGTGCTATAAGAGAGGAGTGGGCACTATGTGGATCTTCTTCTTCTACTGATAGTCAAGAATACGTCACGATCATCGAGCATATTGGGCATGATCGGGAAATCTATGTAAATTGATTGGCGACGGGTTTTGGAGAGGGAAACAGCGCAGATAAAGATTTTTACTCAAGAGTCAAAAGATCAATATACGAGATTTAGATTTGTCTCCGAGTAAAAATTTCAAAGGCTGCCAGTCACGTGCAAAGATGAAAGTGGTTTTCAAGCCGTGCTGAGCTCGTGCCGGTGATGTTTTCCAAGAAATGGGGGTCGCCTGGGGGTGAACAAGGGGAAAACCAAAACACAGACGCTGAAGCAGTTTCCGGAGTAAGTCAATTCAGATCATCCTTAATCTTTGTAATGCTGTCATGCCAATGTCACGTAATGAACTTTAACTTTCATATATATATATATAAATGTAGATAATTCTGCCTTTTGCGTAGCATAAGGAATACAAATCCTGAAGTTAAATTGTAGAGTAATTGCAGTAATAAATTGTTTTTTTTAAAAGAAAACCTTGAGATTCATTATAATTTAAATAATACATCTACTATAAAAGTATATTTGCTGTTTTTTTCTAGGTTTTAATAAAATGCTAAATTCTGAGTAAATACTGCTGTCTGTACCCACCCCATCATCAATGTTCATAAGAAACCTATTCATTAGACTCTTTTGTGGCAAGTGGGTCTGCGAGGTTTACTGAGCGATGGTGGCTTATTTAGATTTAATAGATGAAGGAAAAAACATATTTTTTAATGATAATCTTCCACATTTGTGTAATGTTGAAGATTCTTGTGATAACATCGTCGTATATATTGTAATAATTTATTAAAACTAGCTTTTGTTATCTTTGACAATAATTCTGGATATGAATTATGTGGCGTTTTTAAATGAAAAGAACTATTACGTGAAAACTATTAAACATGATTTATTAACAATTTTAAAACAAGTATTCAAATTACAAAATATTTGGGATCTCAGAGTCTTGAACTGGGTTTGATAAATGGCAGAATTTATATAATCAAAATCACAAAAATTACATTTGCTTTATATGGGAATCAATGCGTCTGAACATAGACGAAATTTGTTGCTGAATAAATAATGCTAAAGATTGAATTTAAACAATTTCAATTTTTATCAAGAAATAAAGAATGATCTGAATAATTAAAGATCTCATTTTATCGATAATTAAAGAACGATCTGACGTTTATCTTTTAAACGTGGTTTACAATGATTTTAAAGTTTTCTTTCTACTTACGGCAGCCCAGGTCTCATTTTAACTTTTCGTGCACAATTTTGGGGATATCACTGATTCTAAGTACTCACAGACTCTAAATGTTCACAGACTCTAATTAGCGTAGTTTGTTTGTTGGTTTAAAATAACTTTGTCGATTCTTGATGATTTACTGCAACCTGGATTTGTAGGTCTCGTGGATTTTTGTTGAAAATGCACCTCATTGGTTTTGTCTGTTGACTGAAGACTAGTTCAATTTCTGCATTTTTGATATAACAGCGTACTTATTACTGGAACACATTCTCTCGTTCTTTAAATTAGACCTTTTTCATTCCCGCTGCTGACTGACTAAATTGTTTAACTTTTGGTGTATTAGAATTTTGTGGTCTTTACACCTCGCCGTTCATTGCCTGACAGTACTACTTTTGTAAAATAGACTTTGCTGGTCTTTATGCCTCGCCGTTCATTGCCTGACTGTTCGTTCTTTTCGTCTGTTCTATTTGCTGTCTGCTGTCCGACTATACGTTCGTCTCGTAAATTTTGAGAGCGTAAAACCTTCTCGACCGATCAACAATACTTTCTTTGCATTGCCGGTTTGTTGCGGCGTCCGCTATATCCACCAATAATGAGTCCTCTACAATTCAACTTCTCAATTAGAACAATGCCTTAATTACCAATTACTACAATATATTTTTTATTGATCGCGTTCCTGCATTTAGTTTGATCAAAACATTCATGAAGGACAGTTTGAAATAAAATCGGCATATAGATTAAGGTCTAACTAGATGCAGAGATTGTGAATTAAATTCACTAACATTTTATAATGCTTCTACATTTGAAAAGGATAACTGAAGCATCATATTATTTCACTACTACTGCTAAGACTACTACTTGGCTCTACAGCCCATTAAGGACCTTGACCTACCGAGACGACCACCAGACTGTCATATTACATTCTTGCCCGTGCCGTGATACGAACCCACTACTCCACAGCAGGTCGGCATTATTTCACTACGCTAGCAAACTGAACTTGAAAATATTACAATTATAGTGATATCAATTTCGTTTTAATGAATGCACTATCCCAGAACGTATCATCTCGAGATAGACAACGGACTAAGTGAAATTTCGTGGCCGAGTTACGTTCCCGAAGACTAGGGCTTTGTCTGTGAGAGCTCTGACCGTATTGTAGAATTGTTTGCTGTCCTCCAGAGAACACCGGAATACCCTTGGGGAAGATAACCCCGAAGCATCTAGACCCCGGATAATACTCGTGTGTTTCGTACGGAAAAACAGGGAACTGCTTCCCCATACCAAAATACAACGTTCTCTTTCTGATACATAATTATTATGCTGGTTTCAGACTGCTTAATTTTCGGAAAATTAATTGTATAACTACCCCAACAGATTTTTTTTTCATATAATAATCTTCGCAATCTAAAAATTTATATTATGAAATAATTTCTCGCTATATTTTTAGGATTTGTTTCCCATATATTGGTGCTTTCCGTTATGCCCGACCTACGCGATGCAGGTTTTTCTAGGGTTTTCCCTGCATTTCTTTAGGTGAATGCCGGGTAGGATCCTTAAACCATAGCCCGGGGGCCCTAGTTAACCCTTGGCTACCTTCCTCTACCCTTCCGCATCCCCCCTTTCTAATCCCTTCCTATGCTATTAAAGGGGAGTTGCCCAATGTGGATCACCCTCATGTAGCCTGTTGCCCTAAAAAAAAAAAATTAAACTAAGGCAGAAGAAGGTCTGCGAGGGCTCTTCTCTCGTAAACCTTCTCTGCGCAGGCAGAACCTTTTAGGAGAGATACGAAGGGGCTACCTTTGGGAAGGTTCCCACAAGCCGAGGCACCTCGGCCTATTTTGAGAGGTGTATGTTCCGGGGTCACAGACCTTGGGCATACGTTAAGAGTTGTCCGCTATTCCCATTGGAATAGTCGGCCAGCTGCCTCCTAAACTGGTCGAGGCACGGAGAAGGGAATGCTGCGTCCCCACAGCAAACTCCTCTCCCGCTATCGGAAGGGTGTGGGACAAGTACCCAATGCCCGACCTACCCGATGCAGGTTTTTCTAAGGTTTTCCCTGCATTTCTTTAGGCGAATGCCGGGTAGGATCCTTAAAATATAGTCCGGGGGCCCTAGTAACCCTTGGTTACCTTCCTCTACCCTTCCACATCCCCCTTTCAAATCCCTTCCTATGCTATTAAAGGGGAGTTGCCCTATGTGGATCACCCTCATGTAGCCTGTTGCCCTAAAAAAAAGGGGCTACCTTTGGGGATGCCTTTTCCTCTCCGTTTTCGAACTAAGGTTCCCACAAGCCGGGGCACCTCGGCCTGTTTTGAGAGGTGCATGTTCCGGGGTCACAGACCTTGGGCATACGGTAAGAGTTGTCCGCTTTTCCCAGCTGCCTCCGGAACTGGTTAAGGTACGGCGAGGGGAAAGCTTCGACCCCACAGCAATCCCCTCTCCCGCCATCGGAAGAGCGTGGGACAAGTACTAAATGTCCGACCGTCCTGATGCAGGTTTTTCTAGGGTTTTCCCTGCATCACTTTTAGGCGAATTGCCGAGTAGGATCCTTAAATCATAGCCCGGGGGCCCTAGTTAACCCTTGGCTACCTTCCTCTACCCTTCCGCATCTCCCCTTTCAATGCTTTTCCTATGCTATATGAGGGGACTTTCCACTATATGGATTACACTATACATAGCCTGTCTACACCTTTAAAGTAAAAGATCGCCGTGGAAATTTTTGTATTGTTGGTGCACCATGAAGCAGCCAAAGATGAAATGTACCACACTATTTATTTCCTCCTGTCGTATATCCGTAGGGAATATTTACATATTATTCTGTGATGGGCTTTATAATTACTATGGTGAATTGCAATTATTAAGTTAATTTTATAAAACGCAACCTCTGTCAAATCACTTCCTATGCTATTAAACGGGAGTTGCCACCACGTCGATTACCCTTATGTCGACTGTCACACTCAAAAAAATTTAACGTTTAGTTGTAAATTGAACCTGTATTACCTAATGTTTGATGTAAAATCAGACAATTTAAATGAAAAAAAGGTTGTAATTTTACGTCTGTTTATATAAAATAAATAATGCAGTTTTCTGACCAATAACAGGCAATATTTTTACTGATTTAAAACAACGTTTCGTTTCATTAGCTTTTTTATAACAGCAACAAATTTATTTTGTACAATTTCTCCGCTGGAAAGACCTGAGTAAGGTACACAAACGAACCGAAACGTTGTTTTAAATCAATTAAAAATTGTCTGTTATTCGTGAGAAAACTGCATCATTTAAATGAAATAAATTTAAATACCTCGTTACATCCTAAATTATTCTTATTCATGTAAATAATGTTTTGGGCGTGTTTAAATAATCTCATTTATGTATTAATATATTTTTTTAAATAGTATTTCGAAGCTTAAGTTTCCATCAGTTATTCTCACTTACATATTTTCTCATCTTGGCAAGAACTAACTTTTTTGACTCGTCACAGCATGTCAGTAGAGAAATAAAAATCTAAGTGTGTTTCCCAGGATTTATAAGGCTATTTTACTATCCAATGTAGCGACGGTATTAATACAAGAAAAAAAATACAGCTTACGAAGCCTACATAATAATGGGGACTCGTAATTACATTCTTTCCAGTTATGTTCCAAAAACCTTTTATTACATAAAAAACAGTCTTCACGTGGAATAAGGTGAGATGGAAAAATTTTGATGTACTTCAAACATGGGAAGTAAACAAATAAAATGTGAACATTTATCTGCCTCCAACCAGCTTACAGTGTTATTTATCAACACATTATTTCCTTAGTATTTATGAGCCAATGTGCTTTGTTTTTGTTAGAAGATTAAAACAATATTTATTTACGCAATTATCACCGTCCTGAATGAATCATTTTAATATAAAAATTGTTTTGGATTTGAATTTTTAACTTAAAATCCAGTTTGAAACTTTTATTTTGTGGTGTTAATAATATATTGTAATACCCCTCTTGTTGATAATTATTGTTATAGGAATTTAAATTAAACAAGTTATAAATTTTATAAACAAAACAATTTTATTAATCTAGAATACAACTCAAGAAAATCTCTGTATATTTTTTTATATCCTTTTACCTCAACAATTAAATTACACTAATAATCCAGTTACATTTTATAAATCAGACTCTGTACCCCAGGGTCTTTACTAGGTTGATAAGGAAACGGAAAACTGAAATTTATAATTTAAACAATGCAATTAAATAGAATGAAAACGAAATCTGACTGATTTAACTATTTACAGAATTTATTACCGAATGTCTACTTACAATTTTATTTGGGTTTTTCAGGAATGCTCTTTAATCTACAATGCCCTTCTGTGCACAGACTTTTACACACGCTTCACAGACACGTTCACTTTATCCTTTTTGATATCTCGTCTCCTGACAGCTTGCATGGGCTAAAATGTTTATTTTATTTTTAGGCACGGCCACCATTCAATTTGACTGAACATTTATCACCGTATCCACGTCCTCCTCCTTTGCGGTCTACATTTCAACTCCTATGTCTTTCTCCTTCAGATTCTGGCACCACACTCCACGTCCATCTCCTCCCAACTCTGACACCACACTCTTACATCCTTCCCTCTTGCGCTCTGGCACCTGACTCCACGTCCATCTCCTTTGAGGTCTCCAGTCCAACTAACTTTTATCTGCTTCCACCTCTCCAGAATATTCCCTTTTTTTCACAGTTTTTGCGTTTCCAAGTATGCCTAACAAACGCCAACTGTTGGCTTTCTCACGCTCCGAGAGCCACTCAATACAATTAAAATAAACATTTCCTTTTAATATAATTGTGTGTCCACAAAACTTCTGTCATTATGCCTTTAGGGTTTCGTTCCGATGTCTGTCAAAACCATTAGCTCCAAGAGCCGCTAAACGTCCAATTATAGTCCTCCCCTTCTCTAAGAGCCGCTTATTCATCATTTTATTATTATCTTTTTTTATACAAACCACTCAAGAATCCCTAGTCTGAGTTGGTAAACAAATCTGATGAAATAAGAACAAAATTTATGTCCTTCTTAACTGGGTATTACAATATATATATATATTAGAGCAACACGCTACATGAGGGTAATTCAGGTTGGGCAACTCCCCTTTAATAGCATAGGAAGGGATTTGAAAGGGGGGATGCGGAAGGTTAGAGGAAGGTAGCCAAGGGTTAACTAGGGCCCCCGGGCTATGGTTTAAGGATCCTACTCGGCAATTCGCCTAAAAGTGATGCAGAAAAAACCCTAGAAAACCTGCATCAGATAGGTCGGGCCTTTACTACTTGTCCCACGCCCTTCCGATGGCGGGAGAGGGGATTGCTGTGGGGACGCAGCATTCCCTTCTCCGTGCATCGACCAGTTTAGGAGGCAGGCCACTGGGTCAAGTTGTTAATAATATACTGAAATTGGTGAATTTATTTCTATAGGTCCGTGATCTGACTGATGAGGATTATTGTAATATTCGTCGCATTACGATTATCTGCCGCTGTATGAGCTGCTGCTGTCAACAACTCATGAAGAAGCTGTCTCCTGATGATCTAGAAAACTGTAAAAAGTATCTCCCGCTGTGATGCATGTAATTAAGAATAATTCCTATGTAGCCGTTTTTATTACCTCTCTTGCCAAACGGTCCAAATTCCTTGTCTCTAGTAATGCGAGCCCTGGCAACCTTCTCCTCTCATGATGGCGCCACTCCCGCCTGCTGGTGAATACCCAGCTCGTATCATGCTCATTCATGCATGTGCCAGCATTATTATTCTCCCTCGAAATATCGAGAAAAATGGAGGTCATCGTCGTCTTGACGTAATCTCCCTCCCCGCCAGCCAGACCGTCATCACACGCATGCTTTAATCCCACCGCGACAGAATTCCGCCCACCACGGGCCCCTAAAGCATTGGCCTCTACATTCCACGTGGTTGAGAACAATCTCTGTATTTGGCCTTGTGGACCCCTACATCCACGAGTTTGATAATTCACCTTTAGGATGGAAACTGGCTTAAATTTAAATAAATTCCATTATTACTCTAATAGAAATGTTATGAAAAAAATACAGTTATGAGTAATATAATAAAAACAGACGACCTGCACCAACAAACGATTAAATGTTCTTCATGCATAGAATCAAGTGAATGTAGGTAATTGACAAAATTGATATATTTTTTAATCAGATAATTAGGTTTTTTGGTTTTGAAAATACATAACTATAATTAGCAGGCAGTTCTTTGTTATTAGAATTGAAAATTCAACAACCAATATCAGGAGATAAAAAAAATTGTAATAAGAAAATATTTTCTGCTTTAATAACCTGTACATTATAATACGCGTCGAAATATTTTTAATTAATCCTTCGAAAAAATTGCTCCACTTCGGTGAATCTTGCCTATATATGATCGAAAATGCAGTTCATGCAGTCTCCTCAGGAAGTTTGTTAAATTAATCAACAAACTTTGTGTTCTAAACTCCATTTGATATATACAAAATAAAAGAAAATAATAATTAAAATATGTATAAGTAGTTTTATAGAAGTGATACTAGACAGCTTGCCGAGTCTTAACATCATCTTGTCGAAATTCTGTAGCCTTGCCATTTTAATTTATGTGATTAGAAATATTATTCGTTTTCCAAGGCTAAACCTGCGAGACCTGTTGTTAGCTCTCTCCAGGTCGCAGACCTTGGACATACGGTAAGAGTTGTCCACTAGTCTCAATGGAATAGTCGGCCAGCTGCCTCCCAAATTGATCGAGGCACGGAGAAGGGAATGATGCGTCCCCACAACAAACCCCTCCCCGGCCATCGGAAGGGCGTGGGACAATTACCTACAACCTGACCTACCTGATGCAGGTTTTCTAGGGTTTGTCCTGCATTACTTGTAGACGAATGCCGGATAGGATTCTTAAACTAGACCGGAAGCTCTAGTTAACCCTTGGCTACCTTCCTCTATCCTTCAGCATCCCCCCTTTCAAATTCCTTCCGAAGCTATTGAAGGGGTGTTGCTACCATGTGGATTATCCTCATGTAACCTGTTACTCTAAAAAAAAGAAAAGAAAGAAATATTATTTCAGTATCAAAATGACTTGAGTATATTTTATTTTCAATTGAAAGAAAAATCGCAGTAATACTATTATAATATTTCGATTATTGAAAATTTTCACCTTTATAGCAGATTGATTGCTGAATGTCCAGGCGTGAAGCACGAATGAATCTTTGGCAGCGTGACGAATCCTATTAAGGTTACAAAGAAGGTTTTTTGCTGTCTGGCTCTAGACATCAGTGGTTGTAGGGTGTGTAAATGACAGATAAGGAGCGTGACGAACGATTTACAGGCAAAACCGAAGGTGCAGTCGCGCGTAACTGGAAGCGCATTGATGTGATCGCTGAGTGCAAAGAGACCCACAACGAGTACGCAACTGGTAAAGAGCCACAGTTCTCATTGGAAAACAACTTACTCAACCAGATTAGTTTAAAAGCATGCGTAAATAATTAATGACGGTACTAAATCAGCTTTGACATTCAAAGACTAACTAGATATAAAATTAGGAATTTTCAACTACATTTGTAGTAAATGGGCTAATTAAATACGCGCCCATTTAACCCTTTAGGGCATGTTTTTTAAATTTTTAAAACTAAATTTTTTAACATGTATTTTTTTGTGAATACGATCCAGTAAAAATAATCAAAAAAATATGGTCAAAATTTTTATATAATTAATTAAACATTCTTATTATATTGCAAATTTACAACAACATAAACATGTGGGTTCTTAAGATGATCATTAATATACAACTTTTTTGTATTTGTAAATAAAATTTGAGTACATTAAAATTAATTATAATTAAAATATACTAAATCAAAATTTTCTGTCGAAAATAAAAAGTCGTTATGAAATTAACAAAAATTTTGATGTGTAATACAATTTAAAAATTACAGCTCTATTTATATATAAACAATTTGCATGCAACAAATATAATTTTGTCTGATTTATCAATAATTCACATTAAATGGATAATTATGTTCTTAGTGTAATTAGAATGCCTTGAGAATAACGTTTAAATTTTATTTCTTGAAAAAACATAAAAAGAACAGAAGTTGACTAGTGAGTAGGAAAATCTGGACTGAGGGGTTGACTCACTGAAAGCTAGGACAGGCATGTTTTAATATGTCCACGGATGCGAAAAGTTTCACGTTTCCTTAATTCCATGTTGCTTGATTTATGCATTACAATTTAGCTCTCTTAAAAATAAACAGACGCGACTGGGGCGATACTAAAAGTTATTATGTTGCATATATACTACACTAAGCACTAATTCGTCTAGATCACGGTAGGCAACATTTATATGGCAGTGGGCCATTTACAAACGAAATATTGGAGGTCACAGAGTAAAAAAAAATTATAAAAAAGTAATCATAAATATTTTTATATTCATATTCTCGCTGATATTCACCGAAAAATACATTAAGACTGACCTTCAACAAAATAGATTATATTAGAAACCGCAAAAATTCTTATAATTCACGATGATTTGCAGTAAGTGTCCCGACCACTTAAATTGAAAAAAATATGTCTGTACGACGCCTTTCGCCGTTCCTCATACGACATCTTTGACGGTTTCCAAAAACAGTTTATCCCATATTGAAAATTAATGTTTTGCGGTCAATCGTGTAATTTTATTGTTCACGTTTTTTCCGAATGTCAGTGATGTCAAAGTGTCAAAAGATACAGGATTCTTAAATGATTATTCCTTGTAAGAATTTGAAATTTGAGTTACGTTGCTTGTGTAACTTAATTTAATCTAAAATTACATATTTTTAATTTACAGGATATAAATATAAATATGAAGTTCACATTTGAATTTATCTTGAACATTTCTTTGTTTTTAGTTTGTTGAAAATTTTAAACTCATTATACGACTTGTAAAAATTTAAAATTAATATGAATTGAATTTAGTGAATGTGCGCTAGAGTTTGCAGTAATTTGTTTAAGTTTTTGATAACAAAAACTGAATATATATATTATTATTTTAATATACGTCTTCATGATACCAGTGTTTTAGTCTGATAACCCGCTTATGCAATAAAATGTTTTTTTGCAATTTTCCTTTAAAAATACCACACAAAGTAAAGTACTTAATAATACTACATTACCCTAAAATATGCCAAATATATTACTGTAGTGACTTTTAAAATTTTATATGATTCTGAATGCGTAAACCTCTGTGTTAATTTTATTTATTGGAATATTTAAATATTATTATCTTCCCAATTTAATTTACTGTATAACAAAAATCCCAGAAGTTCTGTTATTCAATCTATAGCTCTAGGTTGAAAATTTGAACTAGTTGATGGAATTATTTAACCTCAACAGATAATTCACATGTATTACGAATAACAGTGGACCTAAAATAGAACCTTGTTGTACTGCAACCTTTGAGGTTACACTTCAGCTGAAAGCCACGGGTTCAGTTGAATAGTTTATAATAGTTAAGGTCTCTAGGCCTATTAGAAACTCTTTGTAATTAAATCGCTAACGTATGCAGTTTACTGGTATTTACTTATGCAACATGAATAAGTCCTTACATTATTTGATGTCATAAATCTTTTATGATATATTATTCTTCTTAGTCTGACTTCCATTGGAAATGCGGGTAGTATAATTTTTTTTATATTATGAGAAACAAGTATAATTTTTATTATTAGTGGTAGAGAATTTATTTGAGGAACTTTAGAAGCAATTTAAACATAATAAACTGAACTCGAAATATTTAAAAAAAATGAGATCTGAAAATTGGCGCATCTTCCATTATTTTGTTTGTATGGAGTAATGATTAATAGAACAAATATGTTATTTTTACAATTATTTTATTACTTTCGTATGTTTCCTCGTAGGCTATTTGTAAGCCTTTGAGTGTGGTCATCTCAGATTCCGTATATGTGGATATAAGCGGATGTTCCGTGAGCAATGCCCATCAAGGCAATAGAGAACGCTGAATGGAATTGAGTTAACGTCCGAATCGCGTTATGAGGAAGATGTTAGAGGACAGATTTGATAATTTCATTTGATTTGAGCTCGGCGGAGTCTAGCGTCTTACTGCTGCGTTTCCATTGGTCGCTGTTCTAATCGATTTCGTAGTCGAGTTTGTTCTGAAAACAGAGGGCTGCATTGTTAAGCCTCAGTCCATGATTCGACAAACTTTATTATTGCTAATAAATTTGTAACACGAACTGTTAAAGTATAGCTCAAAGGTAGGCAGCTCGTCCGTAAGAAAATTATTGTGAATCATAACCGATCATTCCTCTCAAATATTGTTGTGATAACTGCCGCCGTTTCGTGGATATTTATTTTAAATTCATAATGAATAGAAAATAGTACTCACTGTATATTTGTCAAATGAAAATAGTTTTTCTCAATAGGCCTTCGTTACCATTTTATAACCCTATAATAAATCTATTATTATTCGCTTCATCTGTTCATCGAAACTATCCCTGCCCATGGTTTTATGAAATAAAACAAAAAAGTGCTCTAAACATTCAACAAGTAAGTCAGAAATATTATGTTAACAGGCAGGTTTGAAGCTACACAACTTGACTAGGATCCTTATATTCCAAACATATATCTGACAGATTCAACGTTATGAAAAATCAGAAAATTTTCATGAACGCCAAATATACATCTGAAATTTTGTTTTACCAAGTCACAATAAATAAACACTGGCGTAAATGTGGCACGTATCAATTAATTTATTTAATCTTATATTAACTTTCAGAACATATACTGCCATTTCCGGAGAAATAGATCGGAACTTTAACAGCCATGTCCATAGAGTGTAAATGAAATTGTAAAAACAAGTTGATAATATTATAGTGGTTTGTGCTAGAATTGATAACATGATAGGATTGGAGACAAATGTACAGAAGCCGATAAACTTTCTTATAAATATGAAAATTTGATAATTATAGTTTATTTGGAACAAGTTATAAAGAATAAGACCAACAAGAGGATTATTTGAAATTTTTGAAGCGATTTTAACGTTTTGCGCTTCGCATCGTATGTTAAATTTGTTTGATAGTTAAAATTAATGTATTATTGACATATTTAACTTGATTTTTATATTTTTTTCCTATTCTCTTTTTTTTTACAGAAACTTGATTTCAGTATTCGGTCGTAATTTTTAACAATTAACTTAACTGAAGTTGAGCTAGCAATAACTAATTTTCTAATTTATAAAATAATTATTTTTATCAACAAGAATTACGGGAATAAACTTTCAGCGCTTAAAAAGATTTGAGTTGATAAATTAATTTTTGAAAGATTTGAAAGGATTAAAATAAATAAATGTTTTAAAGTGATGTTAATTATCTATATATGTTTCTATATCGTTATTAAAATAGATATTACATTTATGTTTACGTCTTTCAAAGATCAATATTTTTAATGTATTCCATGTGATTATTATTATTCAGCATTAAACGTAATGGCCATTAGGTAAAAGTTTAAATTATAAAAAATTAAAATAATATTTGAAAATATTTCTCCTGGCGTTACAGATTTGTATTAACGTTTTTGTTATTGTCCATGAACTTGCTTTGTCTTTTCACACAAGACAGTTTATTAAGGAACGTAGGTTTTCCCGGTGTAACTGCTGGATAAAGTTTTATCGGTATTCTTCTTCACCTGAAGAAGATGACGGTGCAAGCCATCTTTTTTTTAGGGCAACAGGCTACAAGAGGGTGAGCCACATTGGGCAACTCCCCTTTAATAGCATAGGAAGGGATTTGAAAGCGGGGATTCGGATATATTTACAATTTAATGATGATTAGGGTATTATTTAATTATATATGAGTATTAAACTGTGAACAATAATAATTTAAATATAACGACGGTAAATTCTGGATCTTGTTACTAATGAATGATTATTATAAACTTTGATATCATACTAGTAGTCCATTTATGGCGTTGTAAGTAGTATTAAAATGTGTTGAATTGAAATGAAAGGAATTAAAATTTAATTTAACAATTAAAATGTTACGTCACTAACAAGTTAATGGTACGTGTATCTAATTATACCGTGAACCTATTGGTATCAGGTTCCCTGCTCGCATTCTATTGTGTAACATCCTCATCTAAAACAACTCTAATTGGCTTCTGAAATCGGGCTCTGATTGATTGTAGCACGTAGCGGACGTACGCGGCCACTCCAGAGCTTCACAGCATGGAATTCATCAGCTGGAAAGGTAGAACTAGACTGGTTTGTGTCGATACACATTAATTTACGTTCTTCTAGTTAATCATACAGAAGGAAACAAATTTGGCCCTCTGTACTAAACATTATTTCTATTTAAAAGAAACAGTTTTCAATGTGAAATTACATATTTTTGTTTCTGAATAGAATTGAAACTATCAGAAGAAAAACAAGAAAAACAAGTTCCTAATCGAGTAAATATATTAATTTATTTCGGGATAAAAAATATATTTCGACTGTTTGAAAATTAGTATATAAATTATTTAAAAAGCCTCACATTCTTAATTTAAAACAAATGATGTATTAAATTGCTTCAAAATTATTTCGTAAGGTCAATACAAATTATGTTTGTTTTCTTATTTTGAGATTACTATCTCGACTGTTACAACAGCAACAACAAGAAAATTAAAAAACAACGAATAATAAATTAACAAAATATAATAGTACGAAAAATTTAAAAATATCGATAAGCTGAAAAATATGGATAATTGATTTTATTTTACTTCATATTTCGTATTGTGATTTATTACATTGGAAACCCAAATACAATCTCCCGAAAATTATTATAGGTAACCTGGACCACTTTATTACGACTCAAGGAGTTTAACTAGATTTCAAAATTTTCTTAATTACTCTAAATTCCAACATACATAAATTATGATAGAGAAAATATATTTTTGTATTTTTAATTCAGGTATTGCACTTGTAATTAAAGATACAAATGGGCATAAAAATGTGACGTCAAGACCTCTTCGTCTATTTACGTTATCGATACACGCAGTGTGTCACGGGTTCTAGTTGCCAACACGACGATGTTTGGCGAGAACGAAGTAGAATAATAATGTCAGTGTTAATTGATGGAGTGACGTGCAGCGAGCGGCAAAACAGTGAAACAGTTATGAGGCAGCTGGGAGAAGTGTTTCGAAGGATTAAAGGTGTGAGTCTGCTCATTAATTTATCACTACACAAATTGCAGTATATTCCCCCGTGAGAGTGTCGGTTAAAGTCTCAGCCATCAGGACAATTATGCAACAATTACAATTAATTATGTACGTTTTATGTCCAAAGCTATTACATGAAAAATCGTGAGATTCATCTGACTTTGGTTAAACTAAGAATTCTCTTTATCTGTCGGTCAGTAAAATATGTTTTAGGGTAACAGGCTACAGGAGGGTAATCCACATGGTTGCAACTCCCCTATAAAATCATAGGAAGGGATCGGAAAGGGAGGATGCGGAAAGGTAGAGGAAGGTAGCCAAGGATTAACTAGGGCCCCCCGGGCTATGGTTTAAGCATCCTGTCCGGGAATTTACCTAAAAGTGATGCAGGGAAAACCCTAGAAAAACCTGCATCAGGTAGGTCGGGCATTTGGTTCTTGTCCCACGCCCTTCCGATGGCGGAAGAGGAGTTAACTGTGGAGTCGCAGCTTTCCTCTCTCCGTTCCTTGACCAGTTTATGAGGCAGCTGGCCGACTGTTCCAATAGGAACAGAGAACAACTCTTACCGTATTCCCAAGGCCTGTACCCCGCTGTCTTCTCAGAATTTATGTAAGTTACTCCACTTCATACCTGTCGGTATAATCCCTTGTAAAATAGTCATTAAAAACTTGACACGTTCTGTAATACTTCGCCGAATTTAGTGCAAGTCCAATAAATCGTCCTCGCCGATCCGTATTTCAACGCTGGTGGCTCACGTTAATGTGTCTTTAAATTGTAATTTTATATTTGCATAGAATCTCGGGTATCTATATTAGTAACACAAGAAATTATAATTCCGTATAACAGAAAAATTAATTTTGAACATTATAATCTAAAAATATGTAGACGTTTCGATCCACGGTTGTGGTACAGCCAAAGTTACAACACAATGAATATGAATACAAGATATAAATTGACAAAGATTATTTAATAAACCATAAATACAGTTTAAATGCGAAGATTCCTGTAATATG
This sequence comes from Zhengitettix transpicula, assembly GCA_037074705.1. Classification (NCBI taxonomy): domain Eukaryota; kingdom Metazoa; phylum Arthropoda; class Insecta; order Orthoptera; family Tetrigidae; genus Zhengitettix; species Zhengitettix transpicula. The sequence goes on along the minus strand of CM073592.1, from coordinate 41,379,357 downwards.
TAATATTTCTGAATTTAACCTTTTTTAAAAATTTGATTCCTTATCTAGAAGAGTAGTATTATTAAAATTAAAAGAATAATAAAAATTCAAACAATATTTTGTAATGGGAGAAAAATTACAATGGGTTTATGTTCCTTAAGTCTAGTTAACAAAGATCGTTTGGTTTGACCGATATAACAAAATAAGCAATTATTTCAACTAATTTTATAAACAAAAAACATGTTCTATGTAGAAAAATTAAATTAAATTATTCTTATACATAGTACGTTTTTAGTTTATAAAACATTATGGAAATTTATTATTACTAAGACATGTTTTTTGTTTATTAAATTGAAAATATGTTTGGAATTCACATTTTTCTATCGCATTTACCTTAAGTTTTAAACAACGATTGTGTCACACATTAAATTATATAAACTTTAGTGAATTCACTCGAGACTTAGCATTATACTTTCATGAAGGTCTATTTTACGACATGCTATCCTGAAGGCGATGTCCTCACGCGAACAGTGGACATTTATACTTTTCTTACGACAACCATAATAATTCAAGTATTCTAGTTAAAGTACGTTGAATGAATAAGGACTTTCTTATTTTATTAGTTCGTATATTGCCTTTCTCAAGGATTAAAATTATTTGCGAGTTTATTTTAATATCACTATGATTAGAACAGCAATAATTATTTTTATTACATTTGAAGTCATAGGTTAATTCGGAAAAAAGCTAATAAATTAAATTCTTACAATGTTATCAGATTTATTGCCTATCGTGAGGAATACATCAAACATATTTAACACAAATATACAATTAACTTATTCACTAAAATTTAAGATCAAACAGAATATTAAAGGATTGGGATGAAAAACTATTGACCGCATTTGTTTAATCATATTTATTATTATAATTAATTTTAATTTTTCTTTAGCAGACTTACGCATGTAGATGTTTGAAATCTGTTTAGATTTGATTCGGTTTAAAAAATATTTCAACTTCCAGTCCTACCAATCCGGATACAAAAAACATGCATTAAGGGAGTTATAATAAATTGATTCATCGTTTTATCATCGACCAGTAGATAATATTAGATTTTTACAGGAATGCAAGTTATTTTTTTAACTTTATTTGTCATTGAAAGGATTTATAATGTTGATAATGAGATGAATACTACCAATAATCCTTAGAATATTTATTTCTTTGGAAGTTAACTTAGTGAAATAAGCAAAGTGGTTTACTTGACTCTTGAATTAATTGAGTTGAACTTGTCAATTGTTGATGAATGTTCCAAGTTGGAACAAGAAAATTATATCACAAACACAGGTATGTCTCAGTGTGGCTTGCCTAAATTGTTTTATTTATTGTAATTTATTAACTTTATTAAAATTTTTATTGTTCAAATAATTATGATGGTAATGATTTTCAGTTGATAATGGCGATGCCGAAAGCTTCTTCTGGTCTTTTAAATAAATTTATAAAAATGCTAAGGATTCCCTTGATATTTTTTATATACATACTGGTTTATTTTTTCTGGTATTCCACTGTCTGAATAAAATGGAAGAGACAAGAAAAGAGAGGAAAAAGAACTCAAACGGTAGATACACAAGGGAGGGAAAGTAAACAATTAAAAGGGGAAGCTACAAAAGCAGAGGGATACAAGAACCAGTAAAGATAAACCAGTCAGGTTATGTTTATTGAGCGGAGATTACAGCAACGAAGTAATAAATCGTCGTAAATCACTGAGTAAGAATGAAAGTAGAGATAACTCCTATGTAATAATTATGATATAATTTGTACAATTAGATGATTACATTGAATGTCTTTGCCCCGTGTTGAGCCAGCTGTACCGCACTACACATTTGATCGGCAGATTGCTGACTGCTGCTGTGCTTTTCCCATGCTTGTGAAATATAACTTTCCTTTCACAGATATCGGTATATCCCGGATATATTTATTCACTATCCTTTTCATAGTTTAGTAACTATACATTATAATTTTGTTATTTTCCTTGTCTTTTGCGACTGTTAAATGTTTTACCACAGTCACCAAGAACATTATCCTACGAAATGCGTTTGCAACGTAATATTGCTAACCCACAAAGCAATCAAGAACTTAAAAGCACATAAAAATATTTGAACCTTCACCCGATAATCGTTGCCATTTTTTCTAGGAAATAAAATTATATTACATGTAAATATCCTTATGCTATAGCGTAGGTTTCCAAGAATCTCAGAATGCAATTGCCACAATAAATTAGTAACTAGATCGTGGTCGCTCGAACTGTTTATACTGTTATCGATACTGGTGGAGTTGTTTAAATGAGAATCTGGTTTTAAATCTCAGTTAATTACAAAGAGTCTGACATAAATGTCAAATGTTGATCAAAATGGTCTCATTCAGACGCTGTCAGTTTGCGTTACAAAATGTGATTGCCGCAATGACGTAAAAACGTATTGTATTCGACACCGATAATAATTAATTAAACGTCAAAAAATTAAATAAACTCCCGCGCTTACAGATATTTAAAAACAGAAATGGATTATAGAAATTATTAAGTGAAGTTTCCTTTTAAATAACTGTAATAATAATAATTATTCACCAAACTTTATTATAAACAATAATTTAGATGCTATTTCAGAAGCAATGATAAATTATTGGCGAAATGTCAGAAGTAATGATAAATTATTGGCGAACTCACATTAATATGTAAATAGGAGAATGATGGCGTTCTCTACCCCTATACACAGAACTTAATAGAACGACTCTGTGACTTGCTGATTGTAATCGAAAACGATAGTGTCACTGGAAATTGCAATCTCTTAAAGATAAAAGTATTATCCGACGTGATGAGTATTATGCAAGAGATACAAACCTTTCGATATGGCTTTTCAATAAGAGAAACTTAGAAAATACTCTACAGATATCTACAGATTTATAATATGAAATGTTTACACCAATAATACAATAATTGTAGGTTTTTATAATACTAACATTATTACAGAGTTCATTGCAGGAAAGTTCTAATGGAAATAGGAAAACAATGTAGAGGAACAAAGGAGGATATACTGTTGATTACTTTACGGTTTTATCAAAGTCAGGTCTATAACAGGTTGCGAAGTCTGTGGTTATAGACGATTTTCTTTCCCCCTGAGCTTCGTTTTAATCATATACTAATTAATTAACTTTGTAATAATGTATTTACGCCATTAAATTAAAATTAGTGTGTGGTAAACACAATTGTTTGTTTTTATTACGAACCGCATGACAATCGTGAAGCGTACCGGAAGGGAATTAGTAGCACGCTTTTTACTGGATATGGGTGTTTATTAAAAATGAATAAAAAGAGTAATTTTATGGATGTAGTTTATATTTTTAACACTAAATCATACTCATTCAAATTTAATTCCATTAAAGTGCGTTTTTTGTCACTGTAAATTTTAGTCTGTCACAGGGAATTAGATAATTCTGTACACTTCATATGTTGGCCTACGTCATTATTAGGTTTTACGGCATTTCTTTTAAACAGATTTACTAAAAAAATTATCTCCTTTCTTTCAAACAAACGAAGTGTAAGTAAGCTCCTAACGTCAGCTGAGTTTGAAGTCTTAGTTTCAAACAAGTTTTGTCGGAAACGACATGTTACATATTTTTGAAAAGTACATTACTAAGAGCAATATTTGTTAATTTTTCCAATAAATTTAGAACGGATATCATCAATGAATAAACCAGCCAACTTGTAAATAATTTTTATCAATTAATAAGTTATATCATTGTTAACTTTATCTGTCAACAATACGCAATACAACAATCATTTTGGCTGCAATGTGTGGGTCAACACACGGTGAGAAATTTCTCCACAAAATTTTAATAATTTATTGATATCACAAGAAATAAATTTTAAGTAATTTTTATAAATAAACATAATTGTATTATAAATATCATATTTAGAAATAATTTTCCTATTTAAATTTTTATATATTTATATTTGTAAAAATCAACTTACCCAATTTTTTTTTATATTTGTGCGTAATGGATTTTTAATATCTATTTACACACAAGTCAAAACAAATAAAATTCACCACTCAAGTAATCACAACAAAACAGTTTTTATTGCTAAATCAAATCTCAGGGTCTTTGTAGTGTCTCCCAGTGTCTGTACAGTGTGAGGACAACAAATAAAATGACAGAATTTGTTTTACATCACCGCAACAGGTAATTATGTTCTGAGGTCTCATGCAGATATATTTTCTTCCATGGAAAAAGCATTCTCATGCAAATCGAGCTCGGCAGAATAACCTCCAACTGTGCGCGGAAATGAAAGCAAACTGAAAATTAATAAATTTTAATATCTAGATAAAAAAAATCCGCTTGCATGTTCCCTTCTAATTAATTCTCTACAATGAACGTCCAATAATTGTTTCTCGCAGCTGATAAGAAAAAAATCCAGCTAAATAGATTTTTTAAGCATGACCTCTCTGAGCCGTCTGCTCCATTCTAACCTCGACAGCTGACTCCCAACCTCAAAATGCTTCTGAAAAAATTGGCTGGTTTATTAATTTATTATTTAATTGAAGTCAGATAAATATAACTATTAGAACACACTTGTTTCAGAAAATAAAAATGAATAAAAACTTTATTCTTGTTGTATTATAGACAATAAGTATTGAAAGATGTAATTTTACATCAGAGAATAGTAAAACTTATTTTTGTAAAAGTCCGACTTAAAATCTTCGTTCACTTGGTGCCATGTTAAATAATTTTCTAATCTTCAGGCAGTCTATAAAATATATTACATAATAAATTGAATGAAATTATATTGACCACTAATTGTATGTTATGAATCATTTGTACCCAGGTTTTTCCATAAATTATAAACGCTTATTTTAGTTTCCAATAATATTTTTTACGATCAAACCCTTGGATTGTTTGGTAAGTCTTAGGTAATAGTATCAGAGCAAATATTACTATTTTCGACATAGTACTGTCAATTTTTTGTGATTTAAAATGCGATTCCGTTGACAACGTACGTCGAACGCACGACTTTTTGATATCATCTTGTCTGGGTAGCGGAAATGGATTTGAGAATAGCGGAGGCCAACTCCAGGACAAATTTCCGAACGGGACATGACATGTCAATCGGAAGCTCCATGCTAATGAAGTATTCCTAAATCAGCGAAATGAAAAAAAGCAATAACTGTATAACGTCGATAAATACACAATACGTGCTTAGATTACAGAAACGCATATAAAATCATTTTTCTGTGGAATAAATTGTAATTTCATAATTATAAGAAGTTTGAAATGCTATTGGCAGATATTACTTAAATGAACTTTCCTACACGAAGTATTTCAGACAAAGAAGGGTTTTCGCTAGCAGTAAATTATTGCATTTTAAAGAAACGAAGATATTGTAATAATACAAACATTTAAACTATTAATATAACTATCAAGGCTATAGCCATTTGAAATTAATTAATTGAACAAATACTAACAATAGAGTCTCTTTCGGCTCTTGAGAGCAATGATTCATTTAGATCTGTATTATAAACCGAGAAAAAACTAATGACGAGAAGCAGATGAACCACATGATCTCCTTACTTAAGGTGTGCATCTAAGTTTCCGAACCACTCTTCTTCACTAGAGTAAAAGGTAAATGGGAAGCACACAATACCGTCTGAGTTTAATAAGGTTTATGTAGGGGAAAACGGCAGGTCCGTGTGCTCGCTAATAAACACTAAGTACAGAATAGTTTACAAGGCTTCGTCAACTGTTGCCGTGTGCGTTATTTTATGAGAGTGATTAGGACAAAAGGCAAGATTGGACTCAGGTTGCTTTTACATTAATTAATTTTTTTTAAAAAATATGTAAAACTACTGATATTTAATGAGTTTGAAACGTATAATTTTACTTACCTATTTTCAAATATCTGTTTCCGTAGATATTCTTAAAAAATAAATATATAACACTTCTATATTGTATCAGAAATTAGTTTATCCATATTAAAACTTCGATATGGATATTGTTTGTCCTTCGTAAACATGATTTTTTGAATCCAGGATATTATGAATAGGAGGTTATTGACTAATTTTCGTGGACGTTACCACTAATATATAACAAGAAAAGATATTTTAATAAAACATACAAATTTGTTTATTACAAATAACTAACAGGCATGTAATACATAAAAAGTATTCCGACATCTTACAATGTGATAGGTGATTTGTAAGGAAACATTATCAAATGTACAAATATATAACATTATCTAGTAAGTCTAACCACACCAGAATTTTTTTTTTTTAAATACTACAAATTCCAACAGTTATATTATTACATATAAAATTTATATGAAACAGTTAACATTTAATATCAACATTTCATGGCCCACTGTTTCTTTCAACACAGAAACGTGGTCTATTTTCTCGCACCTCTAAAAAGAGGGTAAAGTTTATATTGGGAATACAGTTAATTTACATAACCGAGCGGTGACTAAATGGGACTAATATGTTTTGAGGGGTACTGAATATATATAAACCAATTTTTCATGTTTTTTAATGATGGAAAACTGCCGTGAAGAATTAAATAATTGTTAATGAAAATTGTATTTACAATGCATGTATCAAGTTTTATTGCACATTATTAAACACTATAGAAGTTAATACGAGTGTTTATATTTATGCACATTTAAATTTTGCATTTAATATAACTTGAAATAAAAGAATATTAAGTTATTACATAGCAGTTAAATCTATGTTCTTACTCGAATCAGACGTTGATTCAAACTTTGCTTAGAACTCAAGAATTTGGAGTTATTCATACCATTTGAATTAGGTATCAAAAATTGTTACAACTTTTAATTGATTGTATATTGGTCGCCAATATTAACACACAAATATGTGATATAAACTTTATAAAGTATGCCAATTCATTTTTATCAGACAGGAGTCAGAAGATTATAACGATCTCTTGATAACGATGCCGTAGTTCGGCGATGAAACACGATCTCCACATTGAGGTTGTCAGACGAAAATATAACCAGCTGGGATAACGTCTATAAGTGTGTGGACTAATCACTGGTTGTCAACATCGTGCAATTTATGAACAATTCACAACTGTTGTCTCGGAACACGAAACTTTTTCTGATGTAAACTTTAATCGTTCCTGAACGTAGACTAGCACGTCAGATGAACGAATTAATTTTACTTAGGAAATAATAATTGTTAAATTATTCAGAATATACGACTCGATGTCATGAAGATTATTCACAGTAATAATTTCAAAATTATTTCGAAAAGTATACGGGAAAGGGAGAAAATTTGACTCAAAATAATTTCATTATCTACAATTCGGATGAAATTGATAAAGAAACAAATAATAAAACAGTAGTACATGAACTGAATAGCCTAAGCATGCTGGTAGGGTTAAATATTGATTTAACGTTCTTAAACGAATTTTCGTATGGTGAAATATTAGTAGTTTTTCAGGACAATTAATTCCAGAGGTTAATTGAAAAAATTTACATCTGAGTGAAAATTAATAATAAGGAAGATAGCCGAATACAAACAAAATAAGTGATAATATAAATACCAAACAGCAGCTGAAGAAAGGGGACAAGGATCCCAGAAACGTTGAGTGGTATTTATATTATCACGTGATCTGTATTTGGCTACCTTCCTTATTATTAATTCCAGGGTTTATTGAAGAATAAATATTGGCTGGACAACAACCGGAGGAATTTCAAGGATATTTAAGTCGAATGAGATATAAATATTCAGTTATTGGATGGAGGTATACCACCATAATCATGGACGATAAATTGCATACAAAAGTATCGCAGGAAGACAGAAGAATTATTTTTTTTAATCACGTCAAGAGTTGCGGACGTATTACAGCGAATATAAAATCTGAAATGGTAATGGGCGATTAAACAACATTGTTGATGGACAAAAATAATTCTGAAATGGAATCCAGGAGTTCATAAGCGACGACGTCGACTTTGACCATTTGATAGGTGCTACAGTGTCGTAACAAAATCGATGAAAACACCCCTGTACCAGAAGGATTGGAGGATAATGAGTTTTCACTATGTAGGCACGGAAATGTTTGATGGAAAATAGATTGAAATTGCAGAATATATATATTCATCACCACCTCATAACATCAGATAAAGCTTTTGTTCCTCTTCGATGGAGTATGCTATAACTTACGCTGTTTGTAATGTTATACAAATATAATGTATACAATTCAATAATCGGGGGCATATTATGCCTTTGATTCACACATAATAATTTTAAACAGAGATAGTTCTTGCTTTGCTCCAAATGTAAATAAAACCTTAATGTTACCTTTTTCTACAATTGTTCCGCCAGAACGTGACACAGGCTTGTCCTTATTGAACTGGCTGTCTAACAGCACTGCGATGTTGCCGGATCGTCTGGCAGATTGCTTTGCTGGCTAATTACGGCGACCACCGCGGACGCGCCTCGACGCCGGAAATGGCGCTGCCGATTCAGCTGGAAGATCCGGAGATAACGCTCTCTGGTTTCCCTGCGAAGAAAGACAATTCGACAGCGATTGGGTAAAATCTTGTTCTCGAGCGTGCAAATTGCCTGTCGCACTCACGGACTAGCGGTCCACAACGCGAAGATGCTGGGCGTGGAGATGGTGTGCAGGAATGCGAACCACACGAACAGGGTGTAGGTCACGTCGTAGTGCGCGCTGTTGGCATACGTCTCAACCAAGGCCAATTTTACGACACTGCAATATTGTATATTATCGATCATTAAGTTTAAAATTGGGGTTCTAATTGAATAATGCATTTAGAATTTAATATTTTATAAAGGGAAAATGTCAGTCTTTTTACGCTCGCATTTAAAAATACAATTTTACCTGAAAAAATTACAATTTTTCTTTTATAACAAATAAATATATTTTGAGTTAAGTCTGAGGGAGAATCGACACAGACACATAATGTGTCTAGCCCTTTAATGGGAAGTCGAACCTTGGAGAAAATATATTAAAAAAAGTGGGACTATTAATGAGATTTTCGTGGATTCGGGAGTAAAATATCAAAGAATTAATGAAGGGGTATGAAGAAATATAAATTCCAATAAAATCTCTGACTTAAATAACGTTAATGAAGATGTTTATTCTTTTGTAAAATATTTCTATTTATCTACCGACTTGATCGTAGCCCCTACAAGACTCACCAATTTCTAAAACTTAAACGTAAGTGATATAATCACGTACATTGCTGAGTAAGTTTATTTGTTTTTTTCATCGCTGACCACTCAGAATTCCGTACCTTATTGTTGATCATAAATACCAATTGCCGACATGGAGTCACTAGTTCCCAATCTGGCCGCAAAGAGCTTTTAAATCTAGGAAAAAAATTGATCATGTTCGCCATAGACATATAGGTGAAATAAATAAATATAAAGGTCTCAAAAAGGTAATGAAGCAGCTAATAAAAATAACACAGACAAAATTAGTGAGAAAATAAATGTCACACATAATTTCTGTAATCCTTGTTGATAAACGCAGTGTGGTATTTATTTTTTCACTTAAATTTTGTGTGTTTGTTGGCTACTTAATTATTTTTGTTAATTTTAATCTAATACACGCGATTTTAAATTTCTCATATATTTAATATATTTCAAATATAATCTCTTTTAGAACTGTATTTCGATCAGTTAAATGTCTGCCATGAATTTTACTGATCTATTTAAAAATCTTTGAAACTCTTCTTGACCTAAGCTGTTACTGATACTTTATGATAGGGGAAGTGACGTGTATTTACCGAAGTACCATCAGCGGGCACATGCACATGGCGAACGCCGTCACCATGGATGCCAAATATTGGTAGGATCGCCTCTCCCGATCCACCTCAGACATCAGCTCATCCATCCTAAAACACGTAATGGTGAATGAATGAATTAATAAATTCAATTACAACTGGACATGGTTCAGCAGTATGTAATTACAGAATTTTGTGGATGTATACAAAATGAGGAACATAAATAACACATGGATACTAATAAACAATTAAATATTTATAAAAAAATAATTTTTTCCCGGTCCAAGTTGTTTATAAATTTGTAAAAGTAATGTAAATCTATTTCTTAAAAGTGATATATCTTATATTGAGACAGATGTATTTGGTTAAAAGTACGAATAAAACAATAAAGGAATTTGCCCAAATATTAATACATAAGATTTTTTAAAGGATGAATGAAGAAATACTCATTATAAAAATATACGAGTTGAATAAAAAAGTCATGATTTGATGTAACTTAGGAACTATTTTCCGTGCTGTTTATTGTGTTCGACCTTGAATATTATTCCTACGCGGTAACAAGAAACAACTGGATTAATGGGCTCAGTTTCAGTGAGTGAGAAGGTAGATACAGTGGAGTTATTCGGATGAATTAACCGTCGTAACCCACCTCAAGCTGTGGCAGATGGGTCCTTGGCCGTCGTAAGAGACATCGTGCATTGTGAATGGCGGTGGTTCGTCTCGGATCTTCAGCTCCTGGGAAACTCGAACATATAGATAGGCCATCGTCGACAGTGGGAGGATATATCTGTAAAAAATACCCTTATATTGGATTTTTAAGCTATAGTTAACTAATTACGTTCAAAATCAGACTTAGGTGAATCAAAACTTCTTATACTGAGGTAGGGAAAGTTGGCGTGTTCGAAAATACGAGAGTAACGTGACCTCAGAGTTCTCTTTCAGGTTTTAAACTAAGGTTTCCACAATCCGAGGCTCCTCGGTCAGTTTTGAGAGGTGGATACAGACGTTGGGCATTTGGAACAGTCGGCCAGCTGCCTCCTAACTGGTCGAGGCGTGAAGAAGGGGATGCTGCATCCCAAAAGCAATCCCCATTCCAGGCATAGGAAGGACGTGGGACAAGTACCGAGAACCAGTCCACCTTGATGCTGGAGATGTCACATCGTGGCTGACCATCAGGTAGTCTGTCTCAGGAAAGCGTCAGTTGTGAAACCCTACATGGGTTTTATTTTACGATACGCTTTAATGTAATTTATACCCATCTAAATTAATTCGTGTAATTTAGAATTAAGAAAAATTTTATGATGAACAAGAACAGGAGAAACTATAGATTCAGAATTTGTAGATATTTATTTGAACTAAAAATCTTATTTCACACGTAGGTATCATAAACATTTTATTTCATTTTTAAATAACTACGAGCTCAAGGACGGTGACGAATAAATAAATGTGAACATATTTTACAGTACCATTGCTAACGCGCTAGGCGATCTCTCATTTATTTCTTTTTCTCGTTGCGTGTGGATCCAGGGAATTTGTAAATTAATGTAGAATAATTCTGCGGTTTCCTCCAGGATCGAGACACTTTGAAAGGAGTTATTAATTGTGTTGATAAAAATGCCAAACACAGATGTTATGTTCCTGTTTCGATTACAAACTCAATCAACTTTTTTATTTTTGCTTGGCTGTAGAAGAAAAAAAACCCGGTTCTCATACAGGCATTCGATTATACTGCAATTTAGAGTAATTGATCTCAATGACACGACATACGGTGCACAATGAAAACTATATAATGTGAAGGTAATCAGTCCTTTAGTACTCTATTCCGTGAAGCAATTTTAGTTAATTCAATGAGTTGTGCTTGTGGGCTGGTATTTTCATCCGATAATTCGATCAGCAACTTACATTATTAATTTTTTTTCATAAAATCTGTAATGGTTTTTTAGTTAATTTAAGCAAGATCTTCCACAGTTAATCTAGAGGTTGTTCAAAATTTTAATTAGAAGATAATAAAGTTTGTGCAACAATTTTAGTATAAATTGCTCCTTTACGTTTGATGTGAGCTTTTTGTTAACTGTGCGTGTAATTATGTTTTTTTCTAAAAAAAGAGGAGCTAGTATTTGAAACACTTACGTCAGTAGAAAGAGACCTCTCATATACTCCTGCATGCTCTCCACCAGGTTCACAATGCACAAGCCCATGCCATCGAATCCAAACATCTGGAAACAACAATTAAGATAAGGTTTCCTAAGCCGCATTAAAATAAATTGTTAAGTACTACAAAAAACCAAGATTTTTTCAATTAAATGTTACAAAAATCGAAAATTATAGAAATAACTTCAAAACGCAGTGAATTTATTCTCACATTTGATTAAATTTAAACAGAGAAGAAGAAGAAGGTGAAGACAGGCCATTTATAGGGTAATCGACTTCTTATAGCATATGAAAGGGACTGAAAGGGGTGATGAGGAAATGTAAAGCAAGGTAGCAGTGAATTTTTTTTCACATTTAATTAAATTTAAATATAAAATTTTGTATACTCTTGTCTCTCGACAACACTTTGAATTTCCGGCTGGGATGCATATAAATTCTGCAATTTTGCCTGTAAGAATTGTCTCGACCAACGAATTTTTATATGCTTTACATTAGTGACTGTTTAAATATTATAGAATTACAAATAAAAGATTTCCTAACTAAATATTGATTTTTCTAATTAAATTATATAGAATTATAAATAAGTTATTTTTATATAAGTTTTGATTAACCAAGTATTTTTAATTTATAGTCGCATCAGCTGCTATTATTTGTTAAATAATAGAATTTCTTCCGCGTCATTTCTTTATGAAGCCTTGAGACGTTTCTGTACATTAATTACCTATTCCGATTTTTTGATAATGAAAAAATTTAGGTTCAATTTAAAATTGCTTTGAGTTTTTAGTCGGAATTTTCAGAAGCATAATATTCAATAATAGATCTAATATTAATACGATTTAGTGAAACAGTTTTGAGTACCTAAAACAACGTAGACTGCAAGTGAGCAGTGGATCGAAATTAAAATGTATGCCCGTAATATAAGAATTTGTGACTGTTTAGAAATTCCTTTATCAACCTTAAAATTGTATTATCTCTCAAGGAGAGACTTAATTGCTTCAAAGGCTTTTAATTAATATTATAAACAAGTTTTCATTCACAAAAGACATAAAATGTGCATAATTCCCCTCTCATTAACTTAGTTTAATTTTGTTTTCTCCGACATTGGATACGTGCTTGGGATTCTTGTTACGGAAAAATAATTACTATAAAAATGTTTATTAACATATGCTCATCGCACGTGGAAATATAAATAATAGGAAGTACATAATATGCATTTGTATGATTTTTGAAACAGGTAATACGGCGAAATATTATTTCCCAAACAAATGCAAAAGAAAACTTGTTTAAAAAAATCTAGTAATTTTTTATTAAAATTTGAGAATTACTCTAGATATAATCTTGTGATTGATGCGTCCTACTTACATGTGAAGTTATTTACCTGTGTGAAATTTATTTAACATGAAAAATAAAGAAACAGTTATGTACGTAATGAGTAATATATGTTAACATTCTTGGTTCTGATCGAACCTCACCTTTGCATATCGACAGTGCAGGTAAAATGTAAATACCAGGCTTCTTCATTTTTACTCAATTAAGTTCTTTATTTCATAATTTTTTACTTCAACCGCTTGCAGACCAAATACGGAACACGTAAAAATGAGTCTATAGTGGAAACTGAAAATCTTAGTCTAACTACACCACACGCAAACTGCATGCGTCATACGTCTATCAAGTTAATGCTAGGTGAAACTAAGTGAGTGCCTTGACAATCAAGATCAGAAACTGGAAAGGTATGTTTGTCCACTTGAAGTAAAAAGTAACAAGTTGTAATTAACGGAAAAAGTGAAATGACCAAGAGCCTCCGCGTAGGTCGAGCATCCCCAGAGTGATTCTCGATTTTTCATAGTTTTCCGAAGAGAGCAAAGACCTTTAAAATATCAAACCCACACACTTTCTAAGTGGTGATACAATTATAATTAAAATGGCTGCCAAAATTTAGAGCATCGTCAAAGAAGCACTATATTGGATTTTAGATGAGGTAAAGCAGAGAGTTATCTCGAAGGCCATCCGCCATTCTGTCTTCTCTTACTCTCGTCCTTTCCAAAGAAGTACAATAATTAACGGGAATTAGGTAGTGATCCTAAAATATCATTACAGGCATATGTCAATTTTGAATGTTGGTTTATATAAAAATATCCGCTTTGTACTCTAAAATGCAGGTCTGTGCAATGGGACCATTTTAATAGCTATAGAGTTAAGAAACCATGTGTTAGAGACTCAAGCACTTGATCTGCGTTGGTTAAGTATTACTAATTACCAGTTTGGAATTATCGCTTTCAGATCGTGAGCTAATGATAATTTTAATGCGTAGACCGTTTCCCGAATAGTCAGTATTTGCAATTCCATTAACCAAATCATCTTTACGTGTAATGTCGTCTGTAAGAAGATTTGTTAAACCAACTTTTTCGGACTCCAATCCTGAGGTGTAACAGTAACTTATCATAAGATAAGTATTTTATATTTAGTAGTGTTGAAGGAATTGGGGTACTGCGAAATGCAGGTTGTATGCGAACGACGTATTTCTATTTTTCAATGCCATATTACTTGTGTTCAAAATCTCTGATATTTAGGAACACTTACTTGAATTGGGAATAAATACTTCTGTTCAGAATGAACTTCGGCAAATTTTTCGATCTTGCTTTGATGGCATTAACGTTAAAAGCGTCTCCATAAAGTAAAGTGCTAATGTGATGAGGTGGATTATCTTTAATTAACAGCACCAATCCCAGTCCCAGTGTGTTTGATATTGTCGGTCCTGTAACGGATGACAGTGATCGGATTAACTAGGGAACAGAGTTGAAAGCAACTTATTTGGATTTTCCACTAAAATCTTGATACGTTGTCTCACGTAATACATATTTTGCAATGAAATGCCTCTCTTGATTTGAGACCAGTTAAATGCAATTTTTCATTCATGATTTGAATGGCAAACAAAATGATTTTTATTCAAGGAATATAATAATCATTCTCAGAAATTTCAAATAAGTTTTTAATCAAATCAACTATCAATATCAGTCGGCCTTTGATTGAGGGAACGCTTAAGGCGAAACAATCATTATACATATATTATAACAGTAACCTCGAAAAATATGATTAATTTAACTCCCCAACAACAACAAGAGCACTTATGCAGCTTAAATTGATGTAATCTTAATTTTTAATTATTAATGTTGAGATTCAGGAAGATTGTATACAATTGTCTTTAAACATATCTAATAATGATATAATTCATTTATGAATAAAACAAAAATCTGAGTTTTCAAGGCCTTTATTTGAAAATCGTAAACTATCTTCCATTTTCAGTTTTATGTAGGAACATTGGTGAGGCACCCTGATAGTATTTTAAATAGCTGGATCCAACCTACATTCTGCCAGATTTGGTTCGTTTAGATTTTGTTACAAATATTTTTCAAAGGTGAATAATTTTTTTCTGCTTAAAGTTCCATTTGTAACTTTACCTGTGCTGTACCAAGTTTTTTTTGGACTCAACACTATCTGTTATTTCTCGACTCCATCTATATGCTTGTGTTCTATCCTACTCTTGTCAATCGAGATTACATACCCCGAGAGAAATTATAATTGAGCATAATGAATTTTATTTTTTACTTTTAAAATGCTGGATGCTAATTTTAGATAGCCTGTATGCCATTTAACGCATCATAGAAACACCAATTAGCCATTTAGTGTAATACAAAATAAATAAATATTCTATCAGGCTACAACCTGGGTTTGGAACGTTGATCAATTCATCTTGAGCCGGCTGATAGAAATTAGATTTCCAAAAATCTTCTTACAGCCTGTGACATGCATAAATATGGTTTAGAATGTTCGTAATTTCGCATCGTTATTAGAAAACGCGGCTCTGTGTTGGAGAAGACAAGTACAGAAGAATTGGAAGGCACCGACCGACTAGTACGGATGTGCGCTGCGGGATGGCGTGTTACTTATCCCGCTGTTCTAGACTTAGCAGCAGCATTTGTGACATAGAAATATTGCATTTCGGTTAATGATTGGTAGGTAAAAAAAAATTGTTTTCTAATTCTAATTCTAATTCTAATATTTTTAAATTGGGGTGTCGACAGAATGGTCTGCGGATCTGCACGTGAGGATTTCAACTCCGCATCATGGACGGACAGAGCCTGGAACTGAACCTGTATATTGCAGAGGCAGGCCGAACGTGGGAAAGTGAAACAGGTTGCAGATGATACTAAAAAAGTAATTTTTCTTTTTTACCTTATATGTTTGCAAATTTTCAATTCTAATTTAAATAACTATGTAAACAAAGAAATTTCCCGCCACATGACTCTGAGATAAAGAGAAATTATATGGATTGTTTGTTGTATCATATATGAAATTGCAATTTAGTAGTAAATTTTTAATTTTTTACAGTCACTCAATTTATCTAAAACCAAAACAATATATCTTAATGTTAATACAAATGATAATAGTATAATTCAGTAATGGTGTCCAAATGTGTAGCTGCTTATTACATAAATGTATTCTCTATGCGTTGATAATAATATAACAATTATAATTAACATTTATGCGTTCTATATAGGTGGGAAATAAAATATTAATTCTTTTATTTGTAGCCGATCGTTCACTCCGTAAATGGGCTTAGATGATCCACGATCGGATTGCCCATCTCTAATCGAATGAAGGGAAAGTGTTACATGTCTCATTATCTACACATGACGTCCGAATTCTATTCAAAAGTCTGTTGATTTTGTGAATTTCAAGCCGCCGTCGGGATTTAGTGATAATATCTTCATGTTGATTTATGGTATTCACGAAAACCGATATTCCTGAACGAGCCAAGCTGGTGGATAGTTTGTCAGTTTGGAATATTTATGCAATTCAGAGATTATTTATGTAACAGGATGAGTCACTCTACATATCGGTTCCAATTTCCCGTCAGCGTATTCATTTCTGTGAAAAGTATGTTTTCGGTCTTCCCTCACAGGCTCTGAATAACGTACAAAGGCACACTCACGTACAACTGCAGAAACACGGACACTCGCAGGTAGGATGTGGATACTCACCCCTAGGTCGATATATGTGATGTAGAAGGGGTACGGCACAACAATGCACAGAGCCAGGAGCCACGTTCCCACAACACACTCACAAGCTGGAATCCGAGGCTTACACGGATAAAGCAGGAGTCTGTAGCGGTCTGCAGCTATCAGTAGAAACGTTAACATAGTCACATGAAGCGGGATATCCTGTAAAACAAATATTACGTATACTTTGTTTATTTGGCAAGCAGGAACGATTCAGTTAATTTGAATACAAACATTAATAAAGGTATGAATTAAAATACAGTACTCTCTTTTTTTTAGAGTAACAGGCTACACGAGGTTAATCCACGTGCTGTAAACTCCCCTTTAGTAACAAAGGAAAGGATTTGAAAGAGGGAATGTAGAAGAAAGTCAAAGTTCTAAAGTTAAAATATTTTACTGGAAGTTGATTTTTTCTTACATTTTAATCATGAGAAATAAATATTGTTATTTAGTTACTGGAAATTGTTCTAAACTATTGTTAGTTTATAACTGTAAACTGTTTGTAAATTATGTTGTTAATATTTGAAACAAAAACTTTTTATTTAATTGAGAAGTAGCTCCATTCGAGAAGTTTGTTTAGATCGATCTAATCTTCGATGACCAATCGATGTGTTGCTGCATGTTTATGTAGAGTGCCAGTTGCAGTTTGGACGCAAATGAAGTAGCTACACTCCCGAGAACGCTGTCTCGCTTCGTTCAGATCCATTCAGAAACTGAATATGTTCAAACACGTAAAATGAGGAGTAAGTGTACTTGTTTCAACCGTTGTAAAAAACTGGGTAATAATCTGAATTTTGTTTATTAAGTATTTAAATTTGTTATAAATTGTTTATGTCAATTAAACCAATTTTTAAATTAATTTGCTTGATCAATCTGTCTCAATTTTAATTAATCTAGATAATAAGGGAAAAGTTCAAATTTAACAGAAGTGTAGAGGAATATAACCATGGGTTAACTAGGAGCCCCGGGCCCCTCCAAAAACTATTATGTGTAATGCAATTAAGAAAAAACCTGCCAGACACACAAACACGTTTTTATTTTATTTTTTTTATAATATTTTAAACTTCTCTCGAGGTAAAATCTCTGTGCTATAGAATGGGTTGAGGCAGCCTGCAGCCATTTTCGGCAGTTCAGCCCCTACGGACAGAATAGACTTTATTACCTGCCTGAGATGTTTCCAAGTTAGATCGAATTTATTCACTCAGGAGGAAGTTTGCGAGGGTTCAGCTAAGAGTGACAGATGGCTTAAAACATAATTTCTTTTCAGATGATAAAGTTGAGTACAGGAGTAAACCGCGAGATATAATATTCTTACCAACAAATATATTAAAATAATTTATTTTGTGTGCAATAAAATAGAAAAATTACTGTTTTAATAGGTTAGATAAAATACGGAAATTGTGAAGGCTCATGTTTCAAATATTGTTTTGTAGTTCAAGTGGGAAAATTAATTTAAAATTGACCTGAAAGGGAGCGTAGGTCACGGCAAAATATTTCTGTTCAAGGGTACGTGATCGCAGTTTTTTTTTACAATGAGGCAGTCGACTGAGAGTTTCAGGATTCAAACTCGCCTGTATCCAGTGGAGGACGGTTCAGCCAGATTATCGATTTGTTTATTGTATTACTCCTTCAAACGAGGAATTATATAACACTAATAAGTCTATTTTACATAACAGAATAACAAATTAAGGCTTTGATTTCTATTTCCGAACCATGGAAACAAAAATTAAAGACAGATGCGATTAATTATTTTATAGTTCTTTCTCCCTTGTGGTAACTTTAATATAGTTATTAACTGCAGAATCTTAAATATTAATGCGCGGTTTTAAAATGTCCTCCTTTTTGATTGATTTCGCAGGTTAAATTTAAGAACTGTCTTCGTGTTTTCAACAAGTCCGTAACACTAGTTCTGCGGGACAAATTCCTCTTCCACCTTTCTTGATACTTGACACTTAAGATTGGAGTTGGGTAATCAGAGAACCGTAGATTATATAATTACTCTCCAATTTCTTATTCTTGACTCCCATACAATTATAATAGATAAAGAAATCTTGTTTGTACGTGGCTTAGAATCTAAAAACTTGTAAGCAGCTGCTTACCAGTTGTTTGTGTGTGGTCGATAACGTCCCAAATAATAGTTATGTTTATCCGCTGTATTCATGTTTTTATATTTAAGCAGAGTCCTTGTGTCGTAGTGCGAATAAACGTATTAATTATTTATTTATCGGAAATAAGATAAAAAATTATCTAATTGACAACAGTCCATTTGTGACACTCACCGTACATTTTAGGAAATAACGAGAGAGAATCAACGGAAAGTTCTGTATTGAAACAAAAACGTTCATTTAAGAAACTATTCTATAGACACAAGATAGATTAACTTTGGTGGACTATTTCCCATGTGGTATATGGACGAACGCGTCAGCGTATTCATTCTAGTAGGAAGAAGTTAAACAAGGTGGAACAATGGAAAATAAAACTGAGGATAGGCGATGGTATCCATTTCAGTTAATTATTTTTATGAATTTCCTTTGTTTGGCTCAGACTGTTACAGCAAATGTTGAGTTAAGATATAATCTCATATTTTAATAAATTAGTGAAAAATGTGGTGAACATGGACGTAAGTTTCGAAGTCACAAATATTGAATAAAATAATTTATATAATAACTCTATAATTATTAATCGTGTCCCATTGTATAAACTTTCATTTTAGTGGTCAAAACAGCTATTTAATATAAACAAATATTCCAGACTGCGGTATGAAGCAGAGCTTACCCAACTCTTAACCCGAATGGACAGATTCTTAAGATTCGCGCATTGTATTGTAGATTTATTTTTATATGTCATGATAAAAAAGTGGTTTTGAACTGATAACGTACCGTTAAACACATATTTTACACATGATTGTAATTTGTACAATTTTGTTTCATAACTTTTCGTTTTAGATAATTAAAAATAATAGTGCTACAATATCAATTTATAATCAATTTTACACATTTTTTTAACTTTTTGTTTAAAACAAATATGATTATTTATTTTAATTTTGATCCAGTGTTACCTCAAACATAAAATATTAGAAGATATTTTTATCCTATGATGTATCAATACAAACATCCGATGCCTGCACTTACACTTGAGCTTGTACTTCAAGTTCGCGCAGTATATCGTTTTATTGTTATCGGAATGTATTATTCAAGATTCAAAGCTACATGAAATCCCTGTGACATAATTTGATCCACTGGTAGGTAGAAAATTTATTGTCATAATACACACGGGAAACAAAACAAATAATAAAAATTTCATCTAAATTTCTTACGCCTCTAGTCTCTAAATAATAAGTGTTACCTATTTTTATTTTTCGCTTTGTGAGTCAGTTCTTGAATGATGTGGAAGTTGATCATCCAAACAATTTCAGGACGCTGATGTTGATAAGATTCATTATGAATTTGGCAAGTAAAATATTTGACATGCTATTCAGTTCCTTTAAATAAATCGATTTTCCAATAATTTTAAAAAGAATACATAAAATATATATTAATCACTTTTTGCTTTATTTGTGGAATAATTGAAACATTTCATTTCTGTTAGAGTTGATCTTACTTCAATAATATTTTCTTCCATTGTATAAGCAGCCTATGTGTAAAATAAAAATTTTACTAATATTTATAAATATCATGTAAAAAATACAGGACTCGAAACGCCGTATTACCTTTCTGAAAAGTATTACTCCTCCGTTGCTGTTGACATTTCTAAGAGTGCTCTTTTGTGCAAAGAAATTCTCTCTGAGAAGAATACAGTGACAAATGGAACTCGCCTTTTTGATACAAGGTAAGAACTCAAAGACAGCTTTCCTCTTCACTCTTAAGTCAGACTTTCACCTTGGCTTAGTGTGTTCCAATCTTATGCCAGGGACAAGAGTAGTTTCCGTCATTCATATGTTAAACCGTTCTTTAATTTGGAAAGTATTTAATGAACTGACTGAAGGAAAAAATGATTCTTTTATTAAAAAAGACTATTATAAACTTCTTAAGTAGAATTTACTTTCATATGTAGTTTCGCGTCAAATTGTCACCGGGAAATCTGTCGATGCTCTTCGTGAAAAATAACAATATTTATCAAACGCCTAAGAAGTATAAACGTTATTCTAACGAAACGCAAATAATAAATTTATAATAAAATATTATTGAATGATAAATAATGAACAAGACTGTCGGACATACACTGATTATTCTTACTAAATAAAATTAATTTTTTGAAGTTTATTCTCAGTGGGTACCGAGTGTGGAAAAGTTAAAAATAACTCCGCATTCCATCTTTGGGAATGTCTTCACATCTCTTTGGTTTTTTGAACTAAGGTTCCCACATACCAAGGCACATCGGCCATTTTTGAGAGGTGTAAGTTCTGGAGTCGCAGACCTTGGGCATACGGTAAGGGTTGTCCACTATTCCTATTGGAATAGTCGGCCAGCTGCCTCCTAAACTTGTCAAAGCAAGGCTAGGGGAAAGCTGCGTCCCCACAGATAAACCCTCTCCCGCCTTCGGAAGGGCGTGGGACAAGTACCAAATGCCCGACTTACCTGATGCTGAAAAATAATCTTTAAGAAATATGAGGACCTTTTAAGTTAAAAAAAATTAATTATCACACATCAAATCAGCGGAACACACGCCGAATACAATTTCATCCCTTGTCAGTTGAAATAAACCACGTTGAAGATGCTCTATTACATTTAAGGAATTTTAAACAATAAACTGTTGCAGTTTTTAAACCTCAGCAATAAAGTTGTTACAGTTCATGTTTTATATACGTGATAAATACCCGGGAAATACTAAATTTGGAATAATGCAGCGACTTTGAGTCCCTATCTTGATACTTCAACCTTGGACCACTCCACTGTTAATACAGTTGCATAGAAACAGACGCGTTTTTCGCAAGTACAATTCTTAACGCTGAAAAATAATTCCAAATGAAATATATTGAAGCAAAATCATTGATGTCTTGAAAAGGGCAGGTGCGTCATCATATTATCGGACAGTGTTCAAAGAAAATATTTGCGACACTGTTTGTTTATGCGTAAACGAAACAGGCTTGCAGTGTAGCTGAAGCCTTCACAAGAGGATTTACCAAACAACTTTGTGTAAATAAAAACTTAAATGATCTAAATTATTAAGTGAAATACCGTCGAACATTAATTAATAATAGACAAATGGGCCAGTAATTAAAGTTTTTGTAATAAATAACATAGAAAGCTATGGTTTTATAAACTGTTTACATCCCTGGCGAGGGAACATTAACACTGCTGACCTTGATTTGATATTCGTATATTGTTCTTTGTTTAATTCGCAAAAAGATTTAAGTAGTGGGACTTGTATAATTAAATCAGGAGATGGCTAGTAATAACTTCGCATTATGTAAACGATGTATTGCTCGGTATTATACAAACTTGCCAAGATTTGCACGGCGCTCTTAAGTAATGTTGCAGAAGAATATGAATTTCGGTTCGACAGTTGTGTAATAAAACGCTTTTATGATGTTACCGTTTAAATAAATATTTATCTCTGTATCCAAAATGTATCTCGGTTATAAGAACTTAAAATAATAATTAATTTGAACCGCAGTTAAAATAATAAGATTATTTATTATATTGATTGTAGAGTCCACGTATCAAATTTTTATTTAAAAAATCATGAACCAATATTAATAATGCATATTATCCCAATGTAAACCTGTCGATACCAAATAACGGTGTTGGATAGAACCAATTTCAGTAACCTCGCGCTGCACCAACTACGCTACGGTACTCAATTAGCGAATATTGTCGCCAATAAATCATTTTTTTTTATAAATAAGGGCCATTATACCTATAAAAATCACAAACATTCGTATATTATCGCTTCCACATAAATCGTTGTGGTATGCCAATGTTTGGTATTTAAACTATCAGATATTCATTTGGAAAATAGCTATAATATAATTAAAAAATTTGAATAAAATTAATTTCGTATTGAACTATTAGTTATATTCAAATAAATCTGCCGTAATGGCAAATAGAAAAAAGGCTGGTTTAACATTAATACGCAGAGAATATTTTTTTAAAAAAATTCTATAAGCGGTAAGCACTATCTGAAAACTTTGCACTATTGATTTGGATACGATATTTTCTACATATATTATTCAACGCAATATTTTGGAATAAAATGTAGTTACGCCTTCAATAAATATATTATGCCATATTGTTTCTTAGATAAATATTTACTAATGTAATATCAACATAGTTTAAGTACACAACTTGGACCCTGAAAATGTTTGTGGTCAGTGTCTAACTGTTACTAGATGAGATTCGTGAACTAATGCGGTTATGTGTAATGTAATGTGATACAGCAACATCATAAAGAAAGTTTGGTAAAACTATTATTATATGCGAAACCGAGGAAATGTTGGTCTTCCAACAAATAAAGTCAAATAACTGTCGGAGGAGTTTTTAACAGACAATTTCATTTAATTCTGACATTATGATCTATAAAGGTGTCCTCTGGCCACTTAGGACAAGATATCAAAACTTCAATTTGACCTGCACCGTGTGATAAATTTACACAGAATTAAACGCTGCTATTACGATGGAGTCTCGTGTCCAACATGAGCATCGACCACAGTGGCGATGAACAAACAGCAAAGAAAGAAATGGTGTTTAGGAATGAAGTGTAGCGTATATCAAATGCAACCGAGTAATTCAAAATTAATTTATTCAGATTCATACGGACTCATACAGAGACGCAGAGGAGATGTGCAGATTTGGATACGGAGAAATAAATGGAGGTAGATACTCAACAAGAAACCGGGGGAGTGAAATTTTTCTGGTAATTAGAATAACGAAGCTAATGCACCAGAGAAAACAAAAAAACCAATGTTGGAGGTCATTGAAGCGGTTATTCGATCCTGATTCTAAATAATACTGACGTCTAACTTACATTTGCCGCTAAGATCTCGTGATGGGACTTGATTCTCAGTTACGTAAAAAAAACCATATATATCTGTCTAATTGTATCGATAAAAACATGCGACCCTTGAGAAAATTATGTTACAGTACTTACGGATCTAGACATTTAAATAAATGATCCGTGAGATTTGTAGCAATTACCTTGATGAATAAAGTGAAAATGTACTTGAAATAAAATTCATAATATATGTTATTTGAATGCTGTCTTTCTGATAAGCTTAGGTTTTTAATAAATTATTAAATTCTGGACAAGGAGTTATCTGTTCTCGCCCCCCCTCCCCAATCTGATTCCACTAACCTTTAAAAATTTGGCGCCTAAAGTGACATTTTTCTTTAATTGTTATAATAATTGTAAATGATTCAGACAGTAAGAAAAATTATTATTTTTCTTATGATTTTGAACTCTACTTTACAATTTTTAGTAATTGAAAAATTAGTTTTATTAAACACCTGAAAAGTAATCATAGAAACCTGTAGCGGTAGGAAGATTTGGCCACTGACGTGGTTTTGGAATTTTTTATACACTGAAAGCCGATTAATAGGATGAACCGGTATCTGTTTCGTGGTTGAGGTCATACCATTGCGCACCAGCGAAAATTGATGTAACCGGGAGTATTGGGATAAATGCTGTGGACGTTTCTCCCGCAGTTCGCGGTCGACCTGGTTGGTCTTCGATAGCAGCGCTGCATTCTATCGTATCTTTTCGACCTTCTTCCGATTACTTCATGAATGTGACACCCCCTCAAACTGCATGGGTTGATAGCGAACGATATAACGGCCTTCGTTTATGCCCACAAATTTGACTGTATTGTGAAGTAGTGGATCAATTTTACATTCACAGAGTGAATAATACGACAGACATATGCAGGCTGAAAATAAAACAAGAAATGAACTACTCACATATTACATATTTCATGCATTTATGGTGATAGTTACCAACAGGTGTTGGTTTAATTACGTACACAAGGCTATTGAAATTTAGTTCCGTTCGGATGTTTACCATCTCAGTTGCCTGATTCGACGACCTACTTGTATTATAGATCTTCAACTTTGGCCGATTTCAGGCTAAATTTAATTAAGTCGAAGTTAAACGATTTTATGAGTTAACAGTCATATTTATCTTACTTACAGACATTGATGGAAGAGAATACATTGTAAATTCTTTACAAAATGTATTTATATAACAAAAATATCTAATATTAATAGAAGAATTTGACAAGCAAGGAAATTATTTATAATACTCCAAATCCGTGGCACACCTGATGTGATTGAGTACGTAACGTCCTGTTAATTTTAATGTTTTCTTGTTGATAAATTATTTTTGACAAATTTGCTCGTTTGCAATGATTATGATATTATGAGTTGTTGTAACGTTTTAACGTAGTTTGTTCATCCCTGTTTCGTCTGCTGAAAGAATAGTGCCTGATCACTGAACGATACAAACTTTTTTCCTGTATTCCAAATGTCGCCGACTTGGTCGCTTGAAAAATTTGTCGGAAATTGAGACTTTGTTGAAAAGGTTATTATTTCAGCTTGTCTCGCATGATTTTCGGTGGTTTCTGCTTAATGTCTACAATACTTATCAAGAGACTCTTGAACGAGTAGCGTGTTACAGTACCTGTATCATGGGCATGCAGTAGCAGAGGGCTCGTCCGAAGATCCAGTTCTGAAGCAGGAGGACGGCCAGCGACGCCGGGAGGACGACGCCGCACTGTACGAGGTTGGCCACGGCGAGGTTGGCGACATACGCGCAGCCGTCTGGACGTCGTACCACGACGCCCAGCAGCGTAACGTTGGCCAAGCCACCCACGAGGACTAGGAAGCCGTAGAGGAGCGCTAGCAGCGGCCAGACGCCGGCTAGAGGACGACGAAGTTGCGAACGAGCGGCGTCGGGCAGCGTCGTTCCGTTCTTAGACGCCGCCGCGAGTAGAAGCAACTGGTGCAGCCAGTCTTCCGTGGCGTCGTCCATCGCCGCTCATGCCTTTCTTCGCGGAGCTGCACACATTCGGGCGTCACGTCGTCGTCTGAACTCCGCCGGAGTGTCCCGACGCCGCCGACGCGCATGCTCGGAGCGGCGACAGAGTGGGGACTCAAGAGCGTCCGTGGAGAGGGTCAGGAAAACGAAAAACGGTCAAAAGATGAATTAGTGCTTTGTTAAACAAAGTGACGTTTGAAAATGATCAGTTTGAATGAAAATGAGGCGCAATGAAGTACAATATGAACCGTTAAAACTACCAGTTTTGTAAATTGAAATTTTCTCCTCAGCTAGCGCGCCATTCACACACAATATTTGAACAATTATAATTCTGCATACAGGTAGAAATTTACATATTAACAACATAATAAAATGGAATTTAAGTTTTCTATATGTTTGTTAGTACTACAGTCAGAAATCCATAATTTAGAGTTTGAGAAATCAATTATACGCAAATGGAATAAAATTATATTTCCAAAAAAATATTTTAAAATTTGTTTGCTTACTAGATAATGATCTCTAAATCGCAAACACCGAGGAGCAAAGAAACATAGCTGAACAAATTCTTAAATACAACATTACTTTTAAAATTAATAAATATAGAACGTTTGTGTTAACAATTTTCTGAACAGATAAATTAAAAGCTAATTAACAGACAAAATTAAGTGATAAAATAAAATACCACTCAACGTTTCTGTTATCCTTAATTCTTTCGTCAGATGATCGCAAGTGGCGCAAAGTAGGCTTTTGATCTCGTCACGTGGTTTGCGCGTCATGTCCATCTTGCGGCTATATGACATTAAGTACATGTTGAGGTAAAATATTAAATTTAAGATATTTAAAATTATTTTCCAAAGATCCTAATAAGGTATTAAAAAAAGGTTTGCCTGTGGAATATTAACAAATTATAAAAAAACGTGTGATTGTGGAATAATAACAAATTTTTAAACAAAAAAATAAACATTTTTTCTTCGATTAAATATATCACATGAAACATAAAATTTACCACTTCATTTTTAGTATTGAAGAAGTCTCATTGTTATTCTTACAAAATATAGACAACAAAAACTGGAAATTTTCTTTATTTGTGATGATTCAGAATTGGGACATTGATCTAAAAATCTTATATTAACAGCGGCATGAAGTAAAAAACTGAGCAAATGTAGAAAATGTCTTTTAAAAATTCATGTATTAACTTTGTTAGCAGTTACGATGCGTTTCTGTTGAAGAAATGAAATGCCTTTTGCAAAACCAGCTGAGAGACACTTCATCTTGGAGATGAGATTATGGTGCCTCAAAGACAAATGGGGCCAAACACCTGTTGCACACACGTAGAGCATTCATTTTGTTTTCATTCTGCATAAGGGAACAGCGGACAATAAGCTTCCCGCCTCCTTTGTCATTTGAAATCTCTCCATTTTACAGGTATAAATGAGACAGAAATAATCGAATTAATGGCGTATTCAAATTTCTATGTACCGCAGTATGTTTCGGTGTAGAAATATTAGGCATCTGTTAAATACAGTTTTGACTAATTTGGACTAAATTTTATTACGTGAATTTTCCAAATGTTCCCAACTTTAACAAAGTTCCTTTTAACCATTTATGGAGAATGTAGATGATTTTTTTTAAGAATTAGCCAATTCTGTTTTTCCATTTATGAATACAGTTTGTTATTTTATTGGAAATACGGCGTTTACATAAAAGCAGTTGCAAAATACTTACAGAAAAAAAAATAACTATTATAATTATCAATGGAAGTGTAAGTATTAGTTCAAAGAAGTATTAAAATAAAATAAGTATAGTTAAAAAAATTCAATTACTGAGAGTTGGATTTCGTACTAAGTCCAGAACAGTGAGATTTTTCTATCTAATGAATAGAAGTTTACACGGGAAGCCTGCTTCAAATTTCACGAATACTTGAAAAAAAAGTGGAAATATGGCTGCCGTGTGAAAATAACCGAAATTGTGATAGCCGCTTTTTGTTTGGCCTTTGATCATGACGGGACTCGGGCAGATTAACTTCGCCTGCTTTATTGAAGAGCCAATACTGATATTTAAAGTACGATGTTTCCGTTTGAGGTGACTAGTATCCCTTGTCGGTTCCAGAAGCAATATCAATAATTCATATTCAACGTCTGACTCTCCCTCGCTCTACGTCCGCATACAAACACACACACACACTCATTTTAAGTACAGTATATTTCAGTAGGTGAATGATTATTGACATTGAAACACACGAAAAAACAAGGAATATTACTTTAACCAGAGTGTCAATGATGTAGTTTTATCTATAAAAACCTATCTCTAAATTTGAAGTTCAAGAAAAATGACACAAATAGTTTTAAAATGTACACTTTCGCTACTCAGTAGCAGCTTAACCTCAAATTTGCAGTAATACATAGTATAACATAATAGAAAAATTATTGTCAAATATTTTACCTTTCTCTCCGTATGATAGAGGATATACGCATTTCATAACAAGTTACGTAGTACGAAAAAACCTGTAAATAATTGATGTAGAACATTTATTTCCCTCTACACACAAAGACAGTTTCACCTAAAATTACTTGAATATATTAACAATTTTATTTGAAGAATATGTATGTGTATGTTGTCTCGGCATTCAAATTCTGTAAGAAGTTTAGATATTCCAAACCATTGCAGCTAGATATAATATTCTTCCAAATACATTTTCAGTCCATATGTAAACCATGCACCTTCATTGAAAATATAAAGTTACGTTTCGTATTTATCTGGAACCTATGATATTTGCCCAAGAATGAAAGCTACTATATATAAATATATTTTTTTTGTGGGAAAGCGTTAAATAATTTTAAGAAACAACCACATTATTGGTTTATTTTCCAGTGTAGTTCAAAATGATTGTGTTAGATTGAGAATAGGTCAAAATATTTCCTTAAAATCGTTGCTGATACTGGTTTAGGCAGTTTCTTCCTCAACAAAAAGTGAGCACTCCTTCCGAAATGCAACCCGTCATGCTCTGTTCGGGATCACGTCGTATCGACGAAGCGAAGTATTGCTCGTCAATTATGGAAGACACTCTCCTTACACCCTGATTAACGAAGAATGGTGTTGTATACTGAGTAATATGTAAGTCAGGCACGTCTGTGTAGTTCAAATATTACCGAGACGTGTGTTGTTTGCTTTTCCATTTTAATGTATCGTCACGCACCAGACTGACGAAGAGTGCCCCTCCATGTTGTGGTAAATATTAGGAAGTAAGAAATAATGTTTTTCTTAGGTACAGAGTAAAGAACGAGTTCAAGACGTTCATTGCAATCTTAACTTTCTGATTTAAAGTTTTTAGAGTCTCTGTCCATGGTTAAGAATATGTAGCTTCAACGCAGAGAACCGGTTTTTGGGACTAATAAATAACTTGTAAGATCGTTTATATGGAGGATATAATGAAAACTGTTATGTAAAAGAAGTAACTAATCTCAATAGAATAATATTTATTTATCATTATAATGAAAACTAACATCAAAATTGTTTATTTATTACGAGATATATCCACAGTATGGGTCGTTAAATACACAGTGTTTCAAACACTGATGTAGATTGGATGTTTACAGACTGGTAGTTGTTATGACAGTAATTATGAAACCAATACTGCAGTCTGAAATGAAATTGTTTATTACATTTCGTAGCTTTTGTAATCATCCAACACACAGTTCTCTTCAAAGAATGTGTAATAAGATGGAAATTTAAATACTTGACCGTTTCGAAACATAGTTAAATATATTTAAGTTGACATCCAAAAAACATGGATGATTTTGACTCATGGACACTATAATGAACAATTTTATTTGAGACTGCAGTATTGGTTTTGCAATTAGTGATTTTTCGAAATAAATAATGGTGCTGCGGTAAGAATTGTGAAGAGAAATTTAATGTATATTTTCAAAATGCTATTTTCGTTGGCGTGCTTTAATTAGGCATATGGACCTGGTACCTATGAAACTCACAAAGTTCTTGTTGTGTCTGATCCTGTTGAAATAACAACAGGTGTTCCGTGGGGAATCGTAATCGTGCCTCTGGTATTCCCGGTCTATGAGAAGGATTAAATGGTTCTACAATAGGTATTAACTCTCACACGAAGCTGTTCGTAGAGTATTACATAGCTTACGAGTAAACGATAATTAAGATTCTCAAAGAGCTGAATGAGATATTAGTTACTATGATCTATAATTAAGCGTAATCAGTACATTTTTTATAATAAAAATTAACCAGATAATATATGACACAAAATAGTTTTACAATGTACACTTTCGCTACTCAGAAGCAGCTTAACCTCAAATTTGCAGTAATGCATAGTATAATATAATAGAAAAGTATTAATTTACAATTAAGCGTGATCAGTACATTTTTTATAATAAAAATTAACCAGATAATATATCTGGGGAAGTAAGCGTAACTATTTTTTGTCATATGAATGGTACGAATATGAATGCTGTTAGGGAAATGTTTAAAGTAAGTAGGTTAATAAAGCACACTCGTTTATTGTTATTTAATGTTTAATTATGGATTTCGGAAAAGGTGTTATCAAGTTGAAAGCACTCTAGATATTGAAGGATAAGCGATGTAGGTGTATAAATGTAAGTAAATGACTAATTGAAGTTATTTAGTAAAAAGAGGTGACTAATAACAGAATAGCTATAATAGTGAAGTTAATATCTAGAAGGAAGTAAGAGACGTTCATATCTCTAACGAATAATGAATCATAATTCATTTATCATTCGATATGATTGTCCTTTCCCTTAAATCATTTTATCAATTTCATCAACTTAAAAATATGCGTTTTGCCTCATCTTGTAGTTTGACATGCTATGCCCCATTTAACGTTCAATATTAATTTAGAAAATGAATTTCCTATTACATCCAAGAAGAAATTTTACATATGCGCATGAAAATGAGTTTTTAAATGATGCTTTGGCGAACCAAAGTTATGCGGGACTGCATCGTGTGCACTTCTACTCAACTGATAAATCGAAATTCGCATTCACTTTCAGTAATTAACTGACTCAAGAACAATCAGTCTGGCTATATAAGGAAACGTTTTACTAACATACTATCGTTATTATTATACACTGATGGTTCTTACAAAACGACTCTTGACATTGAAAACATTTCTTTTACAAGTTGGACGCGATTACGAATGCTTTAATTCAGTAATTTTCCGGACACAATAAATAACGATATGCTAAAGTAAAATATATATTTCTCAATAATAATTATGTTTTATTTTTCAGCCACGTTTTAGAAATTTGACTAAGTTATTCAACCAGATTTGTCAGGAAAGTTGAAAGTATTTTAGTATCGATATCTGAGTCTAATTTCCTGTATATTAAGCTGGTTGGAAATCAGAAAATGTAAATAAATACAGAGTTCAAAATGTGATACCTTTTTGTTAGTTATCGACTTCAATTTATTACGACTTCTAGTTAATAATTAATTGGAATTCATTTGCTAATATAATAACATTTACATTATATTAACGGTTTTTTTTGTTAATTACATCTTTTTATGACAAATTATTGTACAAATAATGTACAATGACCTATTTTTAGGAAATTTTTCGTTGTCAGGTTTACTCGTGCATAACATTATACAATGAAGGGTTTAAAACATAAATAAGAACCGAAACGTTCAAACGTTTCACAAGGACTACATGCTTTAATTTGGGTTTCATAAGAATGCACCATATTCATGGGAGCAGGGCGATTAGTCATTTTTTCCCCAAGATAATCTAATTATTTAGAGAAACCCGAGGAATATTAGAATTGCTTATACGTTTCATTCAAAGTTCTGTGTTTTTGTCGTACGGAACGCAAGGCGACGCCTAACGAGAAACCGGTGAGGACGTGAGATTCTGTAAGGATTTACCTAGCACGTGTTTAATTGGTTCCTGTTACTCAAAGAGCTGGCATGTTAATCCAGTTTCCGCATCTGCTAACTTACATACCTATTGTAATTAAAATAGCACAGCGAGATAGCGTTTGTCTATCTACATGACCTTAATTACTGTCTGATAACATAAGTATATACGATTTCAAAATTAGCACAGATTTAGATTCAACTTTACATCAGTACACTAATTTGAAAGAAGGAATCGTTACATGCATATACTATATTACTTTTCATTAAATTTAAAGGTTACGAAATTTAATCCTGTAAAATTGTAAATTATGTATATGAAAAAGTAATAATTCATAGAAGATGAGTAGTTAAGCTAGTAAGGAAGGAAACTGAAAACAGTTCTGTTAGTCTTCAAGGTAATAAAATAATTTAGACCCCTCTGAAGACTAACAGAACTGTTTCATGAAGAGTTTGAGCACGCTAGAAATTAAAATTTCGCATAAATACATACTTTTTTTTTTTGGTGTAGACAGGCTATGTATAGTGTAATCCACATAGTGGCAAGTCCCCTCTTATAGTATAGGAAAGGGATTTGAAAGGGTGGATGCGGAAGGGTAGAGGAAGGTAGCCAAGGGTTAACTAGGGCCCCTAGGCTATAGTTTAAGGATCCTGCCCGGCATGCGCCTAAAGAAATGCAGGGAAAACCTTAGAAAAACCTGCATCGGGTAGGTCGGGCATTGGGTACTTGACCCACGCCCTTCCGATAGCGGGAGAGGAGTTTGCTGTGGGGACGCAGCATTCCCTTCTCCGTGCCTCGACCAGTTTAGGAGGCAGCTGGCCGACTATTCCAATGGGAATAGCGAACAACTCTTACCGTATGCCCAAGGTCTGTGACCCCGGAACATACACCCCTCAAAACAGGCCGAGGTGCCTCGGCTTATCAGAAAATATTTATCGATTCTGTTTGCAGAAAACTTACATGTTTACCTGTTTCCACAATTTTTTTTGCATCATGCTGTGTAGTGATTGAAATTTACCATCTGAAATCCTCCACTCGTTTATGGAAAACAATCGATGTTTGCATAAAAATAATTTTTATGCTGTCAGTTTTAAATGACTGATTTCCCGACAGAAGGAAGATTTTCTCATATTTTTATCTCAGTGTTTTGTGATTCAAATAAGATGTTATGAACAGAAAATATGGAAAGACAAAGAGCATCTGCCTTCTGTCTGAGAGCGACTCCCGATTTTTCAGAGATTCTCGAGGAGAAAACAGACCTTCAATAATAAATAAACCCTACCCAGTTTCGAATTTGGGATCCAATTATATTTAAAAAATGGTTGCCGAAAGCTAAGACATCGTCATATTTTAATGTAGACTTGCACGTCAGGGGTAAATTGCATGTAGATAGTGCATTGGATTTTGGATGAATGGTCGGGGCTGCCATCCGGTCAGCTCGGCTTCCATCCTGTCTCTTCTTACTCAAACCCTCTCCGAAGAAATATAATAATTAACTGTAATAAAATAATGATCCTAAAATATTAATACTTTTGTGAGTAAAATTTTAAATATAATATACTAAATTTTACTTTTATTTTTACAAAGGGTGATTCCAAATTTTTTGTAGAATGAAAATAACGACGCCAATTTTTAGGTAAAATCTTATTCTTGTCCGTCTTTTATTGTAAATTAGATGATGTAACTGTTCTATAAAAATAGTTTAAATCATTACAAATATAATTCAATTACTGAATTCTCAAAAAAAAAGTTCCAAAGGTTTAATATAAGTATTGCCTTGATGTTAACTTATATTAGAAAATATATAAGATCCATTTTTTGTAGTGAGTATGTGTCTCAATTTGAAGTGTGAAATTAAAACTTGTTTGTTGTGATATGAAATTTTGCTGCGGTTTCCTTCACCGTAGCTCATTTACAAGTAATTTAACTGTATGCTCGCAAAGCAACCTCTACACAGAAGACTTTGATATAGAAGCCTAACCACTTCACTGTAACGTAATTCATGGTAATCACTTCAAAAGGAATATTTATTCAGAAATCGCCGTGAAACACAGAAATGCGTGACCGTTTGAAATCTTCTCCCCTAATGTGAACAATGCATTTATTTCTGTGAAATTAATATAACTTACTTATAAACCATTTTTACGTATGAAAAATACTAACTCAGAGATTTTTTTATGATTAATGAAAAAAAACATTTGAAAAGTAAAACTTAAGTAATAAATATTTATTTATTTTTATTCTTCTTCATTATTGAAATATACCTGTAAATAAAATAGTGGATCACGCAAAACATATAATATATTGTAATATACAAAATAAAGTGGCTTTATTTAAATGAAAGCATTTTTCAAATTTACAAACAAACAAATTTATTTGCAATAATTTAAACACAATTACTCAATTTAAAAAATTATCTCAGGGTCTCTACTGGGTTTGATAATGGCGAATCATTTTATTTCTCAACTTAAACACAAATTCCAATTTAAAAGAGAAAAGATTTACTCGTCAATTATTTATGACGAAATTTACTTGTCAACAAAATTAAACTAAAAGATGGATTCTAATTAACAAATTTTAATCAAAAGAAGAAAACGAAATCTGACGTCTATCTTTTAATTAGGTTTACATAATTATTTATTTTATATTGTTACTCACGGCAGCATTCAAGGATAC
Organism: Zhengitettix transpicula; assembly: GCA_037074705.1. Lineage (NCBI taxonomy): Eukaryota > Metazoa > Arthropoda > Insecta > Orthoptera > Tetrigidae > Zhengitettix > Zhengitettix transpicula. Next base: position 41,344,814 of record CM073592.1, on the reverse strand, counting down.
CTTGTACTATGGCGGGGTTTTGCACTGCTTCTAATAACTCACAGATTCTAAAATTAATATTTTTTTTAGATAAAAAATCAGGAACCAGGATGATCCTCCTTTTCGTCTCTCCCTCGGTTGACTTCTGCTAATCCTGCCCGGCTATGTTCACAAGACTGTTTGTGCTTAGCAATTTCGTAGTTCTGCTCAAGTGAATATTTCGTCTTGAGCAAAATGTTCAGGGACCAATCAATCAAAGCTGTTGATTGGTAATTCTCGATGTTTCTCTGCAAATTTGCTTTGAATATTTGAAATTGTCTTGTCTATTTCAACTGGACCAATTTCTGTCGTGTCTGACTGCTCACTGCTTCTACTTGACTTTACTTTTTAAAAGAATATCTCGTCTATTTTAATACGACCTGTACTTGATCAAACATTCCAGCCAACTGAACAACCGTCTCGCAATTTTGAGCGCGCGTTGCTTCTTCCGACAAAGGAAACAATACCTGGCTACATTGTTGCTGTGTTCTGTACCGCCGTAAGAATATATTTCTCAAACAATTTATATTTTCAAATTTACAATTAATGTCTGAATTAATTGGCATTACAATATATTAAAAGGTATAATAAATAACCATTATAGCGTGTAATTAAAATTTAAGCAAATTAATGATTCCTTCCACTCCGTTGTCCAGCTTCTCGATTAGTTGTATGGAATTAATAAAACTTCTAGTCAATAAATGAAATATGGGACTTGTTCAATTCTTTATACTTGATGTTCTAGTATATAATCATGGAGAAAAACTCCATGTGCTTATCAGGCAAGTCAATCTTCTGTAACCTACTCAGATGTGCGTAATATTTTGGATTTATTTAGCAGCATATGAAAAACCAAAAATGTATAGGACTCTTGAGGTAAAACGAATAGCTTCCTGCAATTTATACTTCATACAAATATTTACCGAAAGATTTTAAATTAGTATAGTGATTTACGATATAGTTCTTACTTAAATCGTCTAAATTAACATGACGGTATCGTCCCACATTTGATCTCGGATATAATTTTATTACTGAAATTTCAATGATAAAACTTAAGAGAATGCAATTACAATGAACGTAGTTGGGAACTCAAAATTTTTAGTATAGATTGAGGAACCAATATATTACGAAATGTGATCGTGAATGTACGTGATGAATTTTAAATTACGGAGTGAAGAGTTTGTCAATTTTATATTACTGTAGAAAACAGATAATGGAATTAAAAACCTAAGAAATTATCCGCCTTATACATTCTACAAATATGTAAAAAATATATATTGTATAGAAGAATGCACAAGTAGAAACATGTTATTAATTTGATAAAACAATTAACCTCTGGAAATTGTGTTGATTTACTCTCATTACTAAGAGTCTATTTGTACGTATTCGTACAATAAATATTAGAAGTAACGAAATTAATAGACTGCCGTTAGTAAAAGGTTTATATTTACGCACCGTTTGTCGTATTTTGCAGGTTTCACTTGCATGGAATTGCATGTCACTCGTTTTTAGATGAAATCGTGGCTACCATTATGTGTCTCATGAACAGATATTCGAAGGGAGCTCTGCGGCTTGCGTTCTGTTAATTTCCCTGGCACTGTCACATGTCACCACCAGTGGGCTCAACATTGACTGAACCATCACGTAATTCTTGCATCACTGCGCTTCCAGCCATCCATTTCCTTCACAGATGAAAGCTAAATTTGAAGGAACATTTACATCAGAGCTCAGAATTTTTATTGGCTTGTTTCAGAGTTTGGAAGTACTTTTAGAAGCTAAATATTTACAATAATAATTTTCAAATATAATAACTAACAACGAATACAATATGTCTACCTCAGGAATGAATAATATCCACAAGGAATAAAAATTACGTGAGTATTCCTGGAGTTAATTTCTTCAAATGTTGCAATTTCATTATAATTTTTTTCGTGACATTTATTTATGACTTCTCACATCAAAGTCAATAAAATATAAATTTACGGGAGTTCCGTCAAAATTGTTCTTGTCCTTTATCTGAATGTTTCCGAACATTTAATTTCTAAACATTTTAATTTATAAAGGTTACTAGTCTGCTAAAAACGTACGAAATTATTTCCCAATTTTTTTTAAGATTATGAAAGTCGAAATATAAAGAAAATTGTATGAAAACATGTTGTAGCATTTGTTATAAGTGTTAATATTATACATTATTATGAGTTATTTTCTTTCAGTTTTCCAAAAAAAAATAATTAAGTAACTTGTAAAATAGGCATTAAGACGATATTTTAGATGATTATATGAGACATGAAACCCTATAGTAGTCGTTGAATCTCCTGTGAAGAACATAAAGTTTCGTCGTAAACATTAATTGCCTCTTGAAACCTGCTATTCGTATTACAGTGGCTTAATATTTTTTTAAAAAATATTATTATTGTTGAGTGACTAACGAATCTAATTTGTTAGTATATATAATATCTGATTATTGTAATGTGGAAGTTTGTATATTTAAATTAAATTATTCTATTCCACGTTATACTCTTCGATACTCCTGCCACTGCTTTGAACTTTCAACAACAATATTTATGTAACCAATTGTTCGTAAACTCTATGAAATGAGGTGTAAGCTAAACTAATGAAATATGTATTTACTTTACAGTAGAGCCGAAAACTGAGTAATTTATTCGTGACACGCAAATAACACAGTGCATACAACAGTACCGAATCAAAGTAATAATTAAATATTATACTCATTTTTGGCATTTAAATATATGTAGCAGTGTTACTAAAGTCGGTCCTTACTGCTTAGAAAAATATATATTATATGTTTCTCCCTAGTTGTAATACGAATGGATAGTACACTATTATATCTATATTCTATTTCTGAATAATTGCCCATGAAAGAGTCCAATAAAGATTGTTGTTTGTTTTGATATTAAGTGTTGTTTGTTGGGTGCCATATTGAAAAATTTGTGCCCACGGGAATGGCGGGTATTTTAATTAAAACTAGTGGTAACTGTTTGCAATCAATGAAACTTACACGCTAGAAACAATTTTAAAAATGAAACAGTTTTTAAAAATGTTAACGTGTCTATCAATAGTGATGTTAGTAATTGAAATTGTTTTCTGGTCAAAATAGTTTTTGATAGAGAAACTTTTGTTAGGTTCGCTAAATTGAGGGAGGATTGCATCACGGCTTTCAGAGAAAATAAGCAGGATTTTATGATTGGAGTAATTTAACACTTTAAACAAATAATTACGTTGAGAAAAATACTGCTTCATTTCATGAAGAAAATTTGAAATAAATTCAGAGGAATTCATTTCTATTAGAACATTTAGTTCTTTGAGGCAAAATAATTTCATATGAATGATCAATATTTGAACTCATAACTTCTCAGACAAGTCCAATAAATTCTTTACAAATTCGTTTTTCATATGAAGAAGAATCCGGATAATTAAATTCGTATTTTTATGGTAATGTATTGAAAACAACAAGTGTTTTCTAAACATAAAGCTCAAGAACAGCCGTAATTTTGTGTAATTTATTTGCAGTGTCTGCGGAATCAGACAGGTTTAGACACAAGAGGAAAGACGAACCAGATGAAATATGTAGTATTTTGTTGTAATACTTCATTCGTAATGATTCTATGAATCACATATAATTTAAAATTTATCTGAAAACGTCTAGACACTGGCATGCTTAATTTACGGGTCACAATAATACTCGCTTTTCAGAAGCTATGATACATCTGTTTCTCATATGCAATGTAAACACATATTGTGCCATTCATACGAGAACAGTGCGGAACGTAACAATCAATAATTACCATTAATTTACTCGTCATCCGAACTCCCACTGGATTCAGTTGTGTGCAAACACCCACGCCAACGACATCGTAAATTGGAAACTGAAATGCGTCGTGTCCTATGCACAAAGCCATTTTGAATAAATGTGTGTGATGCTTTGGTACTTGTAAGATACGTAATTTTATAGTCGTCTTCTACATTCGCTGAATACTTAATTTATTATCAGAAGATTCAGCTTATCCTCTCTCGTATTTGAACCTAAGGTTCATGAAAGGCATCTCTGAAACTTAGATAAATATTTATACATTATATAAAAATAGAACATGAGTAAATTAATAAGACATTGGAATAAGTACAGTTAAATATTTAAATATTTTAAGGAAAGCATAACAGTGTTAAACTGAAACAAAAAACTGTTAGACACGTCTATTTTCTTTCAGAACTATTCAATTCACTCGCTGACTGATCTTACAGTAAACAAATAATATACAGCGTCTGTTTATCTCTCTGACCATTTTATTTATTAAGTATATGAATTCAAAGTACACAATTTGCCTGCCTTTACAAGGTTATTTAATGAGATTATGCTTACTTGTGCACCTCAATTAGAGTAATATATTATCATATATGATAAAGGACTGCTGAGATTTTACAATAATTGGTGAGAAATTCAATTCAATTGGAATTCCGATACACGTTTGTGGAAAACCTTCAAGAAACCAGGATGCCATTTCAAAACAAATTGCTTCGTAAAGGGTTTTCGTCCAAAATGGAAATATGCTGAGTTAAAGATTTGGAGCAGAAAAATTGGAGAACGAGTAACAAACCTAAAGACGATATTAAAAGAGTTAGAAGAGCGTTTATCAAAGGTGTATAGAATTGGTTATGAGTCGGTCATGGTTAAGCAATTATTTTCTAGCGGTAATAAGTTACAAAGTAGCGCAAATCTGTCGAAGCGGTCTCACAAGCATGCGATCTACAAATACAGCACGTAGAATTCATTCCATTCAAAGGTTTACGTGATTTAATACAAAAGATTCCAAATCTATATTCAATGTTTTATATATTTTATATTATTATATTGTTATGCGTTGTACACATCTATAAGCCTGAGAAGAGGAGATAAATTCATTTATATTAGAAACGTTAGTTTTTATAAATCTATTTTAAGTCCTTTATTTGTCGTCAATAAATTGTAATTACGATCTGAAACAAATATTCAGTTAATGTATCTTTAAACTATTTTCAATATAATATTACAATATGCATAAAAATAACGTGACAAACGTACTTTAATACTGAACTTTGAGAAATCTTCAAGTGAAGTGATGGTGGTATTCCTCTTAAGTGATCGGAGCACTGTGATTGTAATAATCGCCGGGCCGCAGCTGCTAATGCCTGTTCTAAATTTGCTTTCGAGTCGATTGCATACGTCAGGACTTTGCAGCGTTCAATAACTGTCAAATCCAGCCAGTCAGCACATCTCAATGCGACCTCCTGCGTTCTTCAGAGCAGGAGTGTTCATTAGTGATACCTTTAGTTGAAGATTGAGGATCAGTGAACGAAACGATGACAGGAAAGTAGCATTGGTCTGTACTCATGTGAACACAATTTATAGCAGTCCAGATCAGTTCCAAATTTATGAGATTTTTTTAAAAAAATAAAGGACTGTAATTTTTTAATAATAATTTAATAATAAAAATCGATTTTGGTGTGTCAATCACTAGAAATTTTTTGAGTGTAATTAAATTACCTTTACTTTTATGGAATGAATTTCAAATTTCACGACCTTGAATGCAAACTTTAAGTTAAATTAAGAAAACGTCTAATGCAAATTTCTTTCATATTATTAGATTTTAATTATTTACGATGAAAAATTAATTATAAAATTAGAAAGAACAAAATTCCTAAATATTGAATAAACGATGACAATGCCCGAATAAAATCTTTTCTTCTCCTGAAGATGATGTATTTTCGGAAAGAATTAGGAACATAAAAACTTTATACCTATATGCAGCTTGCGGTGGTGTCAGCCGTTGTAGTTTAATTCTGCTGACAATATTACTAAACAGCTGTGTATTAAACAACCTGCCGTAATCACGACTGTTACATAACTTTGCCATTAAACTGCCGTAAAGAGAAGATAATTATTCAAGACATAAAGATGCTTTTACGTCGATGCATTAAGGGTAACGGTTTACGAGTATTGAGTTTATTGCCCCAAAGGGTGGACATATTAATGTATGACTGTCCTTACGTTAGAAGAGAGCGTTAATTCGTGAGCTGTCGTGTGCTCTTTTTCGTTGACGATGCAGCAGGTAATAAATCGTATGAAAATGATCAAATGGAATATATCAATGAAAGTAAGAAAAGCAAACTACGAATATTTAAAACTGAGAATAAGGAGTTTTTACTACAAAAATTATTTTATATATAGATCATTTTAAAAAGTGTTTAATTAGAGTGAAAGACGGATGGATATGGAAAAATAAATTGTATTATTCATATAAAAATATTTATATTAATCATATGATAATAAATTATATATATATATATAGTTAACGTTTATTAAATAGCAAATTAAACGAGTAAAAGACTGTTATGCGATCGTATATATAATAATTGCTCGAAGCATGGAGATCGTTAAGCTGGCTTCTTGTGATGTAGCGATGAATAGCAGTCAATACTTTGCAGCCGATAAATTTTCAGAACCATCAAGCTAGTCTTTAGTAGGATGACTGATATAAACTTAGAATCTCTATCAGTTAATAATTTTCTATCGACTTCTTCTCTTAGATGTTAAACATCGTTAAGAAATCGACGGTGAAACACGTTACAATACAACGGAAAATCGGCGCCAGAGCCAGCTGAAAAAACTTAATATTATATTTTCTTATTCATTTTTACGTATGTTATTGATATACAATTTTAGAATTTCTCTACTTATTAGTGTTTAGAGGTTCACTAATTATTTCGAACAATTGCTGTTGTTTACATATTTGGGGGAGAAACAATTCCATTTTCTCTAGTTTCTCTACTTATTAGTGTTTAGAGGTTCACTAATTATTTCGAACAATTGCTGTTGTTTACATATTTGGGGGAGAAAAAATTCCATTTACTATAGTTTCTTCCAATCGGAGTCTCCTTTTAGGCCTAATTAATGAAAATATGTAGGTGTTATGCGAGGAATGCCCTTTATGAAAATTGACGAGACTTAAAGCACCCCTCCTTACAGGTGTTAATTATTAATTAAGAAATTCGTAACGGCGGAGACTTGAAAACTACATTCTTTGCTTTTTATGTGCTATTACTAACTCTTCAGATTATAATATGTTATATAATATTTCATTTTTGTTACATGTTGTAAGAGTCATATTATACAAATATTACTTTAAAATAGTTACAGATCACTGTAAGTCTGTCAAAAAAATATGAAATTGATATTTTAAAAATATATTTTGAATTTTCAATTCAGTGATCGCTTTATAAAATAATAAAATTAACAGTTTTGTATTTCTAGATTTATCTATTTTCTATCTGATTGACCGGCCTTGAAATGGAGCGAATTATATCTATAGTGTAAAATGGCTCGACACCAATTTCTTGTCATTTTATACATTTCATTATTAAATCCCACTCACCCTCTTTGATGCGGACAGCATAATTACTATCACAGTTATTATGAACTATCTGGAAAAATATTCATTAGGCAGTAATGTTGGTTGTTATTGCGTAATTTTTACTTGTTTACCGTGTCAAGGGAAATTTAATAGAAAACAGATAAATCTATATCAATATATGAATGTGTTAACATGTGTACCAGTACAGTGTAGACGGATTTGTTCTTCTCACTTGAATACCTCTAAATGTTTCTTTCCCTATATCCACTGATTTTTATAACTAATGGAGTGAATTAAAATTATAGAAAAATATTTAAAAAGAGAATTGGTTTTAATTGACGTTTTAATACATTTGAATAAATTCACACATTACGACGAGTTTTTTAAACAAGGTATTACATTTTATTGTATTTTTATGTGATATATTTATTAAATTAGGTTAAATATGATTGAGTAATTAATTCGTACGTGCCTGTAAATATACGAAATTTTTTGAAAGTTTGTTGTTCTAAGTTTATACGATTATCTTTATTTTATCCAATTAGCTGAATGATTTATATTTCTTAAGTTGTATTTGCCAGCAAACAATATATTTATGGTATTTCATGAATTAGAACTTTTTATTGAATGTTCCTAACAAAACTTTCGGGCACAGTGGTTTCTGAAATTGTTGCACAACTGTAACTGTGATATACCGCGGTTTTAATGTTTCTTGGTCGTGTAAGGGTGAGCCTTCTGAGAATTACAAAGCTGTGCAGTAGTAGACAATTAACAGGGCCCGAGTGGTGTAACATTCTCCGTTCTGTGACTCGGCGTCGAGCCAGCTCCAATTACAACGTCCTTTGATGGTCATTCCGAGTCTAAGCTGCGTAGTATGGAGAAAATATTAATTCCTTACTTCAAGACAAATCTTGCATTGTTCTATTTTTTTACGATTTTTTTGGCTAATAAACGCAAGTTCAGACTAATATTTTTATTATTGTATAAATATTTTATTAAAGTTTTAATTATGAAAATATAAATTCTACATAAAAACGTTGATTAATTATCAATAATTTACATACTTAAATTTATGAATTTAACAACTCATTAAATTTAAATTGTTAGCTGTACCATTTGCCTTGTTTTATGCTTTGTGATTATTATGAATAATGAGATAAATGTAGGCTAAGATTAAGTGTATTACAAAAATAACAGAATTTGCAATCATACTGTAAAACAAGTTTTATTATTATTATTTTAATTTTTTTGGGTGATTCCACTTTACAGCCGTGCTGCATCTGCTTTACGACTCTTCCTGCCACTTTCTCATAAGATCTTATAGTGTTACTGGAGTAATTTGTCTGTTTCCTACACTCCAGTTCAATGTCCCTCTGGTGCAGTTGTCGGAAGAAACAAATAAACCTCCCTGAAGTTTCTATCTGATTTATTGTCATCAATATTCCCAAATTCAGTAAAAGCAAATCTGCGATCGACATCCATCTGTTTAACGGTGTCGTTTTAAGTGCGCATTAGCGGAACATCCTTCACGTGGTACCACGATGCGTATAAAAGGAAAATTTCCCGTTGGTAATACTTAAATCAAAGATGATACAAATTGTTGCAGATACTCATGGATTACTTTCATATTTTTAAAATGTATTCGTAGTAAAGACGATTAGAACAAGTATGAAAATACAATCGAGGTTTGTGTGGATTTCATACAACGAATTTACGTAATTCAGTGCAAGTGCATAAACAAATCAATTAATATTACTAACTAACTCGAGGACGAACAAGGAAATTTGTAGTATTATGTAGGAGGAGCAAATCCCCCCTTTCTAATCCCTTCCTATGCTATTAAAGGGGAGTTGCCCAATGTGGATCACCCTCATGTAGCCTGTTGCCCTAAAAAAAAATAATGTGTATATTCCGGAGTCGAAGATCTTGGGCATACGGTAAGAGTTGTCCGCTATTCCTATTGGAATAGTCGGCCAGCTGACTCCTAAAATGGTCAAGGCATGGCGAGGGGTAAGCTGCGACCCCACAGCAAACCCCTCTCCCGTCATCGGAAGGGCGTGGGACAAGTACCAAATGCCCGACCTACCTGATGCAGGTTTTTCTAGGGTTTTCCCTGCATCACTTTAAGGCGAATTGCCGGGTAGGATCCTTAAACCATAGCCCGGGGGCCCTAGTTAACCCTTGGCTACCTTCCTCCACCCTTCCGCATCCCCCCCTTTCAAATCAGTTCCTATGCTATTAAAGGGGAGCTGCCACCATGTGGATTACCCTCATGTTACCTAAAAAAAATACTGACATATTACAGAACAAACGTTACATATGGCAGATTAATGACATATTCGTTCTTAATATAAAGTTCCATATGAATATATTTGAAAATTCATTAAATAACATTATAATATTTTATAACCTCAAAGCTTGACGCAGCTAAAACAAATTATATTGCTTAGTTTTTTAATTAAGGAAAGCATAGGAATATGACACGTCTACACAGAATCTCGCGTCCTCTTCCTTTTTTGATAAGATTAACAAAACACATGTAAACAAAGGACAAAGTATCAACTACAAACGGCTGGAATGTGGTGGATGTTGAATCTGAGCGTTGTCAGGTTTTCAGAAACGAAATATTTGGAGAATGTACCTGATATATTATCATAATACAAATTCATTTCATGTAAAAAATAAGCGTATTTTTCGTTTTAACGAAGGAATTTACTCGATTATCCAATGTTACTTAAACTTTTTATGGGATAATATTGGATATTGGCCCATTGTATTATTAATAAATACTCAGAATCCGAAATTACCTACGAATACAGTTAAAATAATTTATTCAATTCACAACGTTTCTAAATTTTAATTGAATGTTTTGTCAAATTACATTTAATAGTGTCTTTCGTTCCTTTTACTCGTTGAACGCTGTAATCCAAAAATAATCTCCTCATTTTTTATTCTGAAAAATTTAATTGTTGTAAATAATATTATTAAAAGACAATTATTAAACATTAATAAAATTGGAGGCTGGTGAATGTTTTTTAATTATCAATAATTGAAATTAATATAACAGCCCAAATTAATTTAAGTGAACAAAAATAATATTTATAAATAATTATTCTGCTTAATAATCCTTTTTTCGGTTACGTATTACACTCACAGATAAGTGACTCAACAGAGGTAAATGTTATTACTTACATTCAGAGCATTTGGAACGGTATAAATAAAAAACATGTTAATGTTGTCTATAGTCATTGAAATTTTAGAGTCAACGCCAAATAAGTAAGTAGATATGATAATACTGTATTTATTGATGGAACCAGAAAACTATATCAAGCGCGCTGGGAACAGTTACACGATTTAACGCAAAAACACATTTAATCAAGCTCTCGGTTGCAACGTCAGTCCAAAAAATGTTTGGTTAATTGTGTTTGATAATCACCCCGCGTGTATCTTGAAGATTATTATCTTGAAGGATTATTCCAAATAAGGAAGGATATATCAGGAAAATTTATGCAGACAATAATTTGTAAAATTTTCTAAGAAACTCTAAACATGAAAAAAAATACACGTACAAATTTATTTTTATTTTTTATCTAACTTTAAGAGATAGAACACAAAAACCAATTTTCAAGCTTAGTGTAACTGTAAAGTGCATCATATTCAACAAACGTTAGTGAGGTTTTATATTTTAGCACCTCTTTTCGATTTCCACATTACTATTTACAAGTAATATAATATCATATCTGTGGTATAGTGATAATTTATGTCCCTTCCTCAGTTTGGCTATATTACTATTTTCGTTAAAGTATCACCGCCAACTATAACTATATTTCAAAATTTTTATACTTAAACATAAAATTTTCATGCAATGAAATTTGTACGTTCAAGTTCTCTGGAGCCAACAGTTTCTTATTTAAATATATTTACGATAGATTGATCATCCAAATTTTCAAAGCAAAGAAAAGGTTCTGTGTGTTTCCATGAAAGAGTAATTGCGAGGTTCTGTCACTCTGACAGGTATGAAGCCTGAGGCCTACGTATTGTGAAATGCTATAGCATGTAAAAGGAGTCCTTTGCAGCCCCTATGATGTATTATAATCTTTTTCAGACGTTATAGCACTTAGCAGCTTGTCATGGTAATGTAAAAACAGAAGGCAGAAATAAATTTATAATTATTTATTGCAAAGGAATTTATTTTACGTTCCAAATTCAACAATAACATTTATCAATAAACGTCATATTTAATATTATTTAAATATATAAACATAAACTTTTATTACTAAACTAAAAAATGGCAGTTGACACTATCAGTGTTACTCAAAGAATATATAGACGTGTAATGTTAATCAGTTACAGAATTATTATAACAAAAACCTTTATCTGGAATGAAAGCAATTGTCTTCTTTAAAAAATACTCAATCTTGCAGAAAGATAAGAAAAAATATTTTAACTAGTAATACAGAATAATAAAAAATTAAATAAATTTGTTTGTAGTTTGCAATAGTAACAAGTTCTGATTTAGAAAATTATATTGCACATTAACTTTCACGTACCGGACCACAATGTGAGCAATTTAACTCAGAGTCTACATATGACTAACTTGGCTAGTAAAGGATGGAATCGTAACTGAAATGAATTCTGTCGATCATAACATTCAGGAGAGTGGATTCAAATTTACAACCACCAGGACAATTAAGAAGCGGGAACATTAATGAATAAATGAATATTAATATTTTCCATTTTCTGGTTTATTGATACGCGTAAATCTGCATTTGTACATTTTACACTCCATTGCGTCGCGTTATATATCAGGGCAGTAGTAGTCAATATTATTTACTGCTCATTTCTGAATTATTCCAGTTTCGGTGCATCATTTCCACTATGCGCCCTTAGCAGTATTTCTGTGCTTCAGGACGATCTTATCGCAGATAGAAGTTACCAGACTCAATATTTGCGAGAGGAAATCAAAAAATTAGCCGAATAACCGAAATATTATTATTTTATCGGATGTTCAATTGTTGTATGAATTAGAAAATAAATTTTAGATCTTGAAATTGGTAGTAAGAGACCTGCGGCGAAGGGAATGTGATGTTAGTGATATAGTACTAAATAGAAGAGGTTGAGGCTTAATGTCATAAAATTGGTAGAAGATTCAAGCGATATTAGTGTTAAACGGCATTACGAAATATTTACTGTGTGATTTCTTATTCCTCGGATAGATTCAACCGTAAGAAATATTATCCAAAGTATGACAATCAACGCTTAAAACGTGTTTAATAGGTAAGTAAAATTCTCTTGATTTCAATTATTAATACATTTACAAACTTAAAACGTATTAAATTCAGAATATTTCAAAATTTGAGTTAAGTCGTCGTCACAAAAATTGAGCAACCCTTCCAGAATGCAACACGCAACACACACCCGTTTGTTTATTAACCTACGTATCTGGCTATTGTAGACATCTTGTTACCCTTGTTCATATTTTAGACCTATGAATCAAAAATATCAGGAGAATAGTGAATTTAACTACTAAAATAGTAGTCTTCCGGACGCAATAAAAACTTTAACTCTACTAAATTTATTTATAAATAGTTATATATCTTAATTAATTAGATATATAGGATTGTACTCGTCGAAATAGTTGGTATATAGGAAGGACAAATTAGATCCTGTTTAATTAAATAGTTTTCTCGTATCCTATCAAGTTTCTCTATTATTTTACGATTATAATCTCGTAGAATTTAACTGCTAACTTATTTTATTTTTAATGTTCGACGGGATTTGATGTAATATTTACTGTTAGTAACTCCGTCGAATGAAAAATGAAGATTGATATAATTATCATTTCTTAAATTACTGTTATATTAGTGTATTTAACGTTGCTTTAAATTATATATATAGTTTTGTTAACTATGATGTTCGTTTTTTGAAATTTGTAATTGTAATATTTTATTATTTTCTTGTAATCTTGTATTATGACTATCTTATTTCCTCGACTAAGGACTAATGGAGTGGATAAATCTAAAAATCGAAATATAAAATAAAGTACTCTGTAACACAATATTGATTACTAACTGAACTGTTTAAGACGTTAAAAGTATTTAAATGATTGCTACTATTCTTCTGTAACTTCCCAGGTTGATTTTTAACCGTGATTTGCTATTCGAATGATATATATATATATATATATATGTATAAAATAAAGCAAATTAATTTTAGTCTTTAAAAGGCGAACTTGTTGTAGCAAAAACGTACAGGATACGTATAAATATTTTGCATCCTATTTAAAAGGAAAACAAGCACGTGGAGTTTAGATTATAATATTCGATACTGTTACGAAATAAATTGAAAATATTAACGTGAATTTAGTAAGTGCCCTGAAGTGATGTTTATAACGCAACAACATTATCAAATAAAGATTAAATACAAAGACAATTCCGTGGTTCACTCACCGTAATTCTTGAGACAACTTGATTCTGTAACTTTAAGAAAGATCTTGAAAATGCATTCCATTCACGATTCCTTTCAGAGAAAGGAATAAAAGAAACGCACTTGGTAAACCAGGTGAATACGGAAAATCCTCCAACTCTGAGATCGATTAGAAAGATACAGGTTCTTTCACCAGAATTACCAAGTGTCAGCGTTCTTATTCATGCTAAGAAAATCCGTGACGAAGGAATTTAAAGCAAATTGAATTTAAACTTTAATTAGGAGAAACTTATTTTTTCGCTATTTAGTTCAGATATTCTTTCCAATTTATGGACTAAAATTATAGAAAGTTTTTATAATGAGAAGGAATTTTTTCTTGAATACATTTCTTTGTCTAGGAAATAAATTAGTCATACAAGCTCCAAGCCAGAAATATGCTTCAAGTTGATTAGCCCGATTGCATTTTTCAAATAACTCTTGATTAATAAATATTGCGTAAGATTTAATTGGTGATACGACAAAAAACCATTTTAAATCCCAACTCAGTCATTAAAATTTGATTACAGGATTTAACTTTAATTCTCTCTGAATACTAATACAATAATAATAATGAAATAAAATAATTTCATACAAAAAATTTTTTTATTTATTATATATTCCGGTCTCACGATAAACATGTAAATAATAATTTGAATAATTATTTTCATATTATAGAGCTTTAATAATAAATTGAAGCTCTTCACTTATAATACGCGTGTCTAAATGCATTAAAACATTTAAATAAAATTTCATACACTCACGTGGGAAAAATATTTGTAAGGTACAGAAACAAATGTCACAATACTGTTTACATAATTGCAGATATTTTGAAAAATATTAATTTTATATTTATAATTACATTACTTCTGCAATATTTTCCATATTATTTAAACTCGACGTTGAGCTCGTCTATATTTTTCGGGGAAATCCACTAATTTTAAATATTTGTATCATAAAATTTGATTGAAAATTTAAAGTAGTATATAGAAATTTTATGAATATTTCCAATGTATATTTTCAACTGCCGACTTTAATCTATTTAACTACTAGTACAGTATATATTTAATTTTGTCTTCTCTGCTTTTGATGGTTGAGAAATTGAAATATACTGTTAATAGCTGGAAAATGACAAAGATGTTTTCATTCCTCTGCGCACATGGAATATCCTGACCTGTTTAGATTTTAGGAAAATGTTTTTTAAAAAAAACTGTTTAAAGCACTAATCTTTACTATGCATATTCAGCTCATTGAAGTGAAATTTGATAAAATGTTAAATAATCCTTTTGAAAGATACGGTGAACGCATTACGACAAAACATTACGCATCCCCGAGTAAGAAAAACATTCATGTCTGAGGGGGTTGCAGAATTATTAAATACGGATTAAATATATGTAATACTCTTAACAGAAGGGGGAAAAATCTCAAACAAACCCTTTTCGTCAGAAATATAAAACCCTGTTATTACGAAAAGGTTCGTAATGTATAATAAATCCAAAAGTTGTTAGAAGCTTGCGTTAAATATTCATATACGTACTTTTAGTACGGAGTATCTTATGTTTCAAATTCTTTGTCTTTAATGCAAATGTGTTCCCAATTCAGATTGAGTTGAAATGTGAAGACGGAAGTATAATTGAAATATGAAATTTTATAAATTATGTCAGAAGTTAAAAATCTCGAAAGATTATTATTAAATTTCTTTTAAAAATGCTAGAAATCAATACCCGAATTCACCGCATTTATTTTCAAACACGAGTAAATGAATACATATTTTTGAAGCATAATTTAAATTATATTTCTTGATAGGCAACCATTTATATCCCATCTTTTGGTGTTAAAAAGGAGTTGCCACATCGTGGATGATCCTCAGACACCTATGTCGTCCTGGATCAGTCGATCAGGTGTCTGGGAGAGCCCGAACTACCTGATGCAGATTTCGCTAGGGGTTTCCCTGTCTCACAAATAGACGAATGCTGGGCGGGATCCTTAAACTATGACCATTTTCCACATCCCGCTCTTTCTACTTCTATTCTATTCTATTATACTTTGTAACATCATATTTGGACTATTCTATTATTATAATATTATTCTACGGGTGTCTTCTCTCTTATAGTTGACAACCAATATTTTGTTAGTCAACTAATAACCTTGTAAAAAGAACAAAGAAATCTGGGAAAATGAATTTAAATTTTCGAAATGAATGGGTAACAGTTTAAGATAGCCTCAAAGTTCATTAGTACCTCAACCGTTTTTCTGTGAATCGAACAATATTTCAGTCCAAGCAGTTAATATACAGTTTTGGATTGTTCGCTGTCTAACTTAAATACAGCGGATGGCTGTTTGATATCGCTAAAAACCTTCTCATCGCTCTGTAAAAAGGAATGAAAAAAGGTTCAGTCTAATGTAAGTTAAGATAGACAGGAATTTCGATTGCAACGTTTTTCTTTCCTCCATAATGTATGAAACGAAAAGTTAAAACATAAAACATGAACTATTTTTTAATAATATAGATTAATTATTATTATTTACAAAAATTAATAATTTTAGAGATAATATATTATTGTAGTTTCCATGTAAACTAAATACATGAATTAATAATTTTATTGTCAGTCTATTTTACAGCTAATTATTTGGCTTAATTAGAATGTATTTTGGCGGATATACTCGTTAAATCCAGTTAAGGCCTTAATTGTTTAAAATTCGTTTAAACTGGATTTAGATTGTCGAGTATTCTTCGGCCTCACCTGTAGATAGTGCAAATATCTGTTGGAGCTCCTCGTAGTCATAACTACTCTTCGTATAAATAGTGATATTCTGATTACATGAAGAGTTTATAAACGATACAGTAAATTTGCTCTGAGTCTGTTTGTTTTTACTATAACTTGCACTATTTTCAGTCTACAAACGATATGAGGCGATGCAAAAACAGACGCCGACTGGTATTTATAGCACCTTTAGCAGATGTTACTTTCAGGACACTGCTACGAATTTTCTTATTGAAGACAGAACGGAACTTGTTTGAGCTTCCCAGTGACTCACTGAGAGAACAGATATATTTACTACTTTAATTAACTGTAATTTTAATAATAATACGAAGCGACCAAGAATAGAGTTTATTTTATAAATCACAAAATTAATTCAAATCGTATATCACGATCGTATTGTTCGACTAATTTATTAGTAAGAAATATATTTCACGGTAGCTGTTGATCTGTAATTCACAGAAACGTATAAACTTCGTCCAGGAGGGAATCATAATGAGGGTTTCGGACACCTGTGGGAAACAGAAATGGAAGGAAACAACCACAAAACCCTGGTCCAGTCTGGCGGTCTTGCAAATCGAACATCGAAATCAGTAATTAACAAATTGTAATCCGATCTGCAAACGACAATTAAATTCAAATCGCCACGAAAATAAGGCAACGTCTCACCCAAACAATTATACATCCAATAAATTTATTTAAACGAAGACTTCAGGCAAAATATTTTGTGCATCATCAGAAAGTTAGTTACAGTCATTAAAGTGCATATGTGACGCCGTTAGTTAATAAAATGTTTATTCGTTTCACTCCAAACGACAATAAACTAATTCTTGGTACAGCTGACTTGTTACTCGTCGGGATAGAGACATTTATGGTCCAAACTGAGAATATAAATAT
Source organism: Zhengitettix transpicula (assembly GCA_037074705.1). Classification (NCBI taxonomy): domain Eukaryota; kingdom Metazoa; phylum Arthropoda; class Insecta; order Orthoptera; family Tetrigidae; genus Zhengitettix; species Zhengitettix transpicula. Next base: position 41,327,269 of record CM073592.1, on the reverse strand, counting down.
GATTTAGAACTTTGTGTGGTTTGAATCATTACGACATTGGCATCGATGTGACCCACTAGCTTTCATGATCGATATAAATAATACTTTCTTGACAACATTTTTTAATGTCTTTAGTTTTGACCTTTTTATTATTCTGTTAACAGATGAATAAACCAGCCAAATTTGTAAGAAAAATATTTTAATAAAATAAAATTTATAGCATCCTAAAAAAATTAAAATTGGTATAACGTTTCCTTCTATGCAAATATTCAGGTGCAAATATAATAATTTACATGTCTGAATTTAATTTATTTGTTGAAATATCATTACTTAATTTTATAGTTAAATTTTAATTCTAAATTTGAGTGTAAGTAATCAATATTACCTGTGACGAAATTTCAAAAATGTAAATTTTAAATAAACTAAAAATAATAAAAAATAATGTTTTCTGGAGATTTTTAAAATTTTTAAAAAAAATCAGTTACAACAATATAAACTCTGAGAAGTGTATGATTAACATTTGTTTACTCTAAGTTCGGTCACAGAAATTTATAAGAGACAAATTTTTCCCCTAAAATATCTTACTCAAATTTAAACATTTGTAGCATAATTTAATTTTTTTTAATATTATACTGAATTTATTTATTATTTTGGAGTCAATCTTTTTTCCCTCTATATTTCTGAAATAATTTAAATAGATAGCTTCTGAAGAGGTCTCAAATTAAAGGGATGAAACGTTGCTAAGTATTTTAGTTAATATCTTTACTTTTAATGCCGATAAATAATTATTCTGACCTTTGGCTATTCCCTACTAATTTAAATTAAATACTTAATTGTTTTAATTTAATTTTATATTACATTATAAATTCAGAGAATTTATTAAAGTGTCAAGTTTTTGGCGGGGATTAGTTGGTGCAGTCACTCAGCTTTAATTTGCGCCGTGCTATTAAGTGTTGCAACGTTTCTGATTTTAATTATTTGAAATTTTGCTTTCGCACTGCTCTCGGCGGATTTTTGTAGCCTGAATTTATTCTATTTTTTAAACTCACGTATCGTATGAGTTACCTGTTGTTGGAGCAAGTTTCACGTCGTCTTTGAATTGTAAGTGGCGACTTAGAGTTCGATCCATGCGCCGTGTGAAGCTGGGGTTGCGCATGCGCAGTGCGTGGCGCTCGGCGCCGTACCTCAGTCGTCCAGAGACCTTCTCCCAGACCGCAAGTCCAAGCCGTCGGCGAGCTGAGGTCGGCAATTTTCTCTATTAATAACTGCGTAGATTGTATGCTGCTATCGACATCCCCTATCCCTAAATTTTGCTTTTGTACGCTCAAGGAACAAATTATTCTCATCGCATAAAGCGGACAGAAAATTATATTACAGAAATAATTCTAATTTGTTGAAATTCAGGTGCAAGAACGTCATAGCCAAAAAAAACATTTCGAGAAATATCACAACGAAAGTAAACTAGAGTTTGTGAAGATACATTAATCTGTTTTATATTTAAGTTTGAAATTCGCGGGTTCTAACGCTCACCAATCACGAATCATTCCTAATTCAGGTTATTTCCCGTAATAAAAATTTAGGAACAACAGAGGTTCTGACTTTTATCAAGGAACGTTTGAACGATACTGATAATTTTTCCAAATTAATAGATTTGGATAATTAATAGAAATATTTCAAAATAAGTATTGATGTCAATAAGAAAACCAAACACGTCCTTATAAAATCATGTTTTATTTCCGAAAAAAAATTTTTTTTAACAAAAGTTGTCGACAATTAATTGTCATAATCATCTATCCAGAACAGAGTGGTTGACTAATGCTATGTGACGTTAAATCCGACGAAATAGTCACTTTTGGACAGATGATTATGTCAAATAATTATCGGAAGCTTCTGTTAAAAAACGGACGTATGTTTCCGGAAATAAAACATCATTTTATAAGGACTTGTTTGGATTTTTTTAATGACATCATTGTGAATACTGGTCAAATTATATATTATTAAGTAATAATTTTGGTTACCACGATGACTATAGAAAATTTTAAAAACACAAAATACTTTGTAATTGACATTAGTTTTTAACTGACGTTTTGAAAAGTCCTTAATGATTATGTATGACCTGTACTTTGGTGTAATAAAGTTTTATTGTAGAGAGGATGCTTCCTTAAATTCTAAATTCCATTCGTAAAACCAAAATAATACACTAATTAGTCGTAAATTCAAATAATTAAGGGTAAATATTAATTTTCGTTTATTTCATTATACGATACAGTCAAATTAGAATTTTTTTTTACTGAATGACACTAAATTTGTGTACAATAGAATTATATTGCCGTTATTTGTACAATAAATAATAATGATAGAATAATAAGACTGTTCAAAAAAATGTAGATAATTTAGTTGACAAAATTTAATGTGTTAATGCAACGTGGAAAGATTCGAATCTCCGTAAAAGCCACTTTGAAGATGCCCGAAATTCTCCGAATCATGACACGATCGTTGTGGAACGTGTCTTTTGGAGTGCTTGACTATCTTATTTGTCGAAACGGATCTGTGTCAGCGAAATTTTTTAAGCTGGAGGATAGCCAAAAATGGCGCGGAGCCATGAGTGAAGAATACGGCCGTGGAATGTTACGAATTGTTCTTGTTTGTGGGTGACTACAGGCATTAACATCACCCCTAAAGTTGTTACGCTATATAACACCGAATTACAATCATGGACGACTCACCTCACTTCCTCACTCCCAGACCGACTGCGACAAAAATTTCAAAACTGCTCAACAAGTCTCCAATAAAGACTTTATTTACTGGGGAAAAATAAGGATGGATATTTTTTTAAACAGGTTTCGGGGAACCATACTTGTTTTATATAGAGTGAAGACATTATTACACATCAAATGGGAATACAAAAATGTCACCAAATTACTTAAAGTGACTAGAAATAATGAGTTTACATTTCTGGTAGACATAAATTCCCTGAAAACCCCATTAAAACTATTCCTGAGATCTTTTTTATATCTTAAATGCAAGAAAAATAAATGTGGAAAATTATTCTTAGCTGCTAAAAAAAAATTCTTAGAATTGAAATGATGAATACTAAAAAAAAAAACTTCACATAGAAAACCCGCACATAATTTTAATTTTAATTATAAATAAGCAAGATTTCTCAAAAAGAAATCACAGATACCCACATACAAAACAGATGAAACGAAACGCTACCTAATTTTATAACAGGAGGTAGAATTGAGTAACGAAACTGTCTCGTTACATTTCCATTGATTTCTAAACAGTATTCCAGCATTTCACTCTAGAGACCCTTAACAGTTCTACTAAGCTTGCAATTATAAAACTTCCTCTTGCGCTGCGCTCTAGCGATAAGAGCCTCGACAGTTCTCAATTTTATGAAGAGTAAAATTTAAGAAATGTCATAAATTACTCGCCTTTTTACATTTCTTTTTTAGACCAAACTACATTAATGATATACGTACTACTAATAATAAAAAAACTATTTAAAAAATCATAGCGTAAATATGACCTGCATACTCAATTATATTTCTGTAGAAGACGTAAAATTTAGGAAATTCATGAATAATTGTTATTTAAGCGATATATGCGTAATTTATTCAATATTATTTGATGGCTTATGCAATATTCTTATTAAAATTACTTCGAATTTATGAAGAAAGTGAAATTATGAGTATACAGATTGATATTTTCAATTCAAATAATACAATTGATAATAACAATTAGCGGATGAAGTAATTAAATACATTGTACGTTCATGAGAAAAGAAATTATCGTTTTGTGATAAATGACTTCCATAGCGATTAATAAGTAATGGATTTTGACATGGCGGCTTCTGATTGTTACTCATTCGTTGACGTTCAGGCTGTGGCTTCCCTGCTGTTACACTTCAAAATAATGAACATTCGGCACAATTCATGAATATTCATGGATGTTTAATGACGCGATCATACCTGTTAAAGATAACAAGCAGTGTTTGGTTCTTGGAAATGTACCTGCGTCTTTTCAGAATCAAGAATTTCTTAAACACCGTGGATAAAATGAAACTGTATAGTTTTTCATTTTTGTGATTCTGGTGTGTTTTGTTTCACAGTGCTGACTTGTAGAGTTTCTCCCATTTATATTTCCTCCAATTGCGTAACTATTAATTACGCTAATGAATTTCCGCTGTGATGGCGCTGCATAAATAGGTAATAAAATAAAATGTTGGGGAACTGGTATTCTAATTACGAAATTATTGAAACAGCACACGTTACTAAAAGAACAGTGGTACTTAAGCTATACAATAAAAGTATTCATACTTCGTCTACGTTCGTACTTAAGAATCTACGTTAATTATTATTATAATAAAACTGTATATAATATAACATTAAGAAGTTATGGCTCGGGCTTTTTCAAATCACCTGACGAAATCATCAAGCGTTGTATTTAACATTATTTTTGTAATTAGATTTGGAAAGTGTTCCATACGTAGGAATTTAAATCATACCTCCCTACATCTACGCACAAATAATTAAATTATCGTCTCTTTTATAGACGTTTTTCTGTTTATGTAAATAATTCTAGAAGACAGATCTTGAAATTGAATTTATGCTTACTGATTGGAAAATTATTTGGTATACTATACGGAATTTGCAGCCGCTTAAATTTTTATTTATAATAATTCTCCTTCCTGTATTTTAAATTTTTATTTTGGTTTTTTGCTTTCTCCGTCGAATTAAGTATTATAGAAATTTAAAGTAACTTACACTGCAACGTTTAACCGATAGACGGTACATACTATTTGTATGCATTAATTTTATAGTTATAATTTTAATTAATATCAGGTATCTGATTCTAGTTATACAGGATAAATAAATATACAAAATTTCCGTAATCGTATTTTCCCCCTGAATATTCGCACAAACTATTGTGTTGTCTATTACGCGAATTTTACATCGCAGAAATTATTTTCGCTTGTTTACCAGGAAAATAATATTTTATTGCTATTAAATTTTTTGTTTTCCTCTAAACGAATGTAATTTTTAATTTTCTCAAGGAGATACGCTGAAAGTGGAAAATAATTGAGAACTCAATCTTGAAGTATTTGTTCTATATCGACTGCACCAGACTGATTATTCCTAATTTCAAGTGGAATATTTAGTTTAAAATGATACGTACGAGCGTTAGTATTAGTCTATCGTTAATATTTGTAACAGCCTAATTCTAGGCTATGCAATTCAACTACGGAACAATACGTTATTTATTTATTTTAAATAAACTATGCTGATTTTTGTAAAAATATACGCAGAACGAAACGGTTGCTTTAAGTAAAAGTGGTCTGTGAATAAAACAATTAGGGGCATTTAGTTTTGGGTGGGTTAAATTAAACTCACCCTACAATCAATCGCAGAAGAACTGTGCATCAGAAATATTTGTAATTTTTTTAATGAGTTCATCGAATGATAGTACACGAGATCTTTTAAATAGTAGATTTTTTATCGTAACGAGATTCTGTATTGCACCTGTTAATATTATATTATATATTAGAAATCTTTATTCAAGCTGGTTTGTGGACAAAGCTGTAGACTCAGTTAAAGGAATATTAAGAAAACGAAGACCGTTACATCGACTTATTCATCATATACGATGACTACCTGGAAACAATGTAACACTACACAACCGCAGGGGAAACGACGAAGAATGAATCTTTTATTACGACAATTCTACCTGCTGCGACGAAAACAGCACGAGCTGCACTGAAATTGCTTCATATCTTCACAGTTCTCCGGATACGTCAGCCCCGTCATCATTCTTCTCTTACTTATTTTTGTATCCTTTAAATTCCGCGGATATCAAAAGCATCTCCAAATTAGACGATGCAAGAGCATACAAATATTATTTCTGAATTAAATTTACCATTGATATTAAATAAATTCATATTAAATTAAGTTAATAACACAGGAAGATAACATAAGAGATTGAATTTGGACCAGCCCAAGGGGTGTGGTTAATTTGTTAGCTAAGAGAAAGCGGACGAGGAAGGGGTCCATTGAAACTCATTCAGTGTATAAATAATTAAACATGATTCATGAATAGACATTAATTTAGCACACCTTCAACTCGATTATTTGACACCAAATCTACTTTTCCCTGATTCAGATATGCAGCTTCAGCTTATGCTTATGGAAGTATTGACAGAGGCCATTCGGCCCGAGAATTGTTCTCAGAGGATTACTGGTAACAAGCGATCAATAAAATTAAACATTTTTCGTCAGAACTGCATTTACTACAATTTAATTCAGAGCTGAATATTTTAGACAATATTCAACAAGAAAGAACATCAATCCATGTTTCTATAGTGACTGGATAATGGAAGCAAGGAATAATCAACAAATTATGAGATACAATTCTTACGAATCAAATGGTTGAATTTTTTAACGAAACGAGACAATTTCTTCAGATCAAATCAAACAGATTTAGACGTACGACTATCAAACTGCTCCGGACATACATTTCAAGCCTAAATCCACTGTTTTCGCCCAACCACGTTCATGTGCCATGCCACAGTTGCTCAATCATGTGCGTTATCAGACACATTAGCCTATAGAGTTTTGCATATTGTGAATGGTTTCTATAATTGGTAGCGCCGAACAATGCTATTCCAGTCCCTCCAACATTGTGTGCTAATTGTTCATCCACAACCGCTCACAACACTTTATCACTCGCATGGAGCTGAATAAAAAAATATTCTTCACCGAAGGACCACTCCTATGCTCATTTTGGAATTAAGTTTAGATTTTTAACAAATAAAATATTTGCATGTTGGATGTATCACACTGTTTCGAGTTCGAACTCTTCTGAACGCGGCTGTAACGCTCCATTGTGATCTCCCAGCTCGCTTTGTCTGTCCCTTTGTGGATTGATTTCGCAGGTGATTTGAGGACTCTTTTTTTGTAGGTTACCATGGCGGATGACTGGCTGCACGAGCTCGTGGGCGGTGGTGGACCCAACGCGTCCGAGGCGAGCCCCGTGGTGCGTCGCCCACTGGCTGGAGCCTGGCCCGCGTTGGCGACGCTCTACGGCGTCCTGGTATTCGCGGGAATAGGTGCCAACACTTGCATGATGGTGGCTCTGGCCCGACGCCCGCGTCGAGCTGACGTCGACCGGGTCTGCGCTTACATCGTCAACCTAGCTGTCGCCAACCTGGTCCAGTGCGTGGTCGTTCTACCGGCGTCGTTGGCCGTCCTTCTGCTTCAGAAGTGGATCTTCGGTCGCGCCCTCTGCTATTGTATGCCCATGATACAGGTAAAGTAAACAGTACTCCGTCTAACAATAACATTTGTGCATTAAGGGAATTGCGCGTAGCTCTTGATTATGCCTTGGTGTCTAGCGTCGGCTTAGTTCTCTATAAGCCCCTAGGGATCGGCGATGGTTTCAGCTATTCTAACAGCTTGTTAATATGTCGAAGATTTATCTCCAGTAAAATTTTGCTGCTTGACCATAATTATCTGTTGACTGCTAGTTTTTATTCTGCATCTCGCTGATGGGGGAACCGACGTAACAGTCGCAGCCACAAACTCCGGGATGGTCGTGCGAGTATCAATTCGGGTCAACCTGGGTCCCATATGGCCCGACCAGAGCTGTCCTGATGGGTACCTGGTACCCGGTACTCGATATCCGAAGGATTCCCACTCAAGGATCCAAGCTCAGCTGCAATAAAATCGTACGTCAGTAGGATGATAGAAGTTGAGACTTACTAGTTCTGGAAACCCTAACATGAGAGGACATTTTAGCCAACGGCAATATTCATGGAGGATAGTTGTAGATGTCAGAACTAATTCTAAGTTAAGTAATAATAATACTTTACATGGATAATACATATTTAGAGAAGATTTATCCGTACAGAACTGAAATACTTCTATTTTCCAGAACGTAGTACTTTGGTTAATAAAAGGCGTAGAACAGACTTTTTGAAAATAGTTTTCAGAAAAGAGGACAGCTAAATTGTGCTGGTGCGTGATAGCGACAATAAAGAGTACGAGATCTCTAAAATTTTATGTGAGAGTAGAAATACGCTACAAAGAACTCAGCGGTGAGACTAACATATATAGATAGTTAGGCAATGTTGATTGACAGTGAAGATTGGGAATTGATCAGGAAAAGAAAGTATAACTGAATTTTCAAATATATAATATTTAATTCCGGTATAATTAAAAATTATTTGCAGAGGTATTAAAATTCAAGAATTAGACGAAATTGTCTTGAACGGGGTTTGTTTAACTTTGGAATAGTTTGATAAATAATATTCGGGAAGGTCTAGTAAAAATCTCTGAAAAGTCACAGAATTATTTACTTACGTCGAAAATTACAGCGACTATTTGAAAAGCCAGATTTTAAGCTCTTTTATGATGGAGCAAACTGAAAGATAGCATTGTAACCTTTCTGCCTGTACTTCACTTTTACATTAACTTAACATTTATATATCTTGTAATAAGGTTTGTATTGTAAATTCTGCTGCACGAAACGCTGGTAAAGCAATTTTTTTTATAATTGAAGATGCAATATATTGTCAAAAATTTTGAACTATTCTCCCTGTAAGCATTTAATCAAGAAAACCGAATATAACGTATGGTATTCAATAGTAATTAAAGGTTTTAACAAATAATTATTTAAATAAAAATCAATTTGATGCATATCGCGGATGAAACAGTTGCTAAGTAATTTAGGAAGATATTAACATATATTAAAATACATAGCAATATGAAATATATTCATTATTTTTTTCTATTTCAACACTCAGTGTCCAGTACGCAAGAAGACTCCGGTTATTTGCTACTCTCATTCATTTTCCGCGTTCATTATTTTTTTATTCAATTATATAATGCTCGTTAGACTGAAAAATAATTGCTTGAACGCAGTGGACAATTATCGAAGTAGTACAAATAATTAATACGAGGAAAAGCGACAAACTTTAGAAAAAATTCGTTTATTTAATTGTCGAATTCATGTTAAACGGCACCCACGGTCTAATTTCCTAAATGATGTTTAAAAAGTTTAGACGTTCGTGAAACGAGCATTATGGTCACATAAGGGAGAAATTTACCGCCTGGGATAAAATATGCGCGAGTTTTATTCCAATTTTATGTTAAACAGTTGGCCTGGCCGTTTCTGTTACAGCATTTATTCACGTAGAGGAAAAGTGTTGCATATTTATGCTAATAATATCGCCCAAGAAGCCTGGAGAACTCATTTGCAAGTACAAAGTTTCAATTATTTCATTGGAAATATAAATTATTTCTTATTCTAACTGTTCGGTAATCTGTTTTCTTATAAATGAAACACAGCCTTTTAAAGTCAGAAAATGATTTATAATTGAAAAAAATATCTAGTTTCTTTTAGTGTAAAAAACTTCATATAACTAAAGCGGTCTTAAATAGCGACGAAACATTGTATTTTTTAAATCATAAATCATTTTCACAATTTAAAGGTCTTATAATTACTCTTGAATAGTCAGATATATTTTCTTTTTTTGAAAAAGTTTAGGCTACCTCCTCTATTTCTTAACTTGAACAGTTAAATGTTGTTTCACTTAAACGAAAACGTAAAAATATCAAACCAAATAATATTTTTTATCGATGAAACTTGCTTATAAAATCTATTATATATAATTCAAGTCAAACACTGTGAGTGTAAGTCTTACAAAATATTTTAAAAGCAGTCAAATAAAAAGGAGCACGCTTTATAACAATATCAGTAACCAGAAAAATTGAAAAAAAAATTGTTTCACGAGATTTTAGGAAATAATGAGTCTTAGTTCCAATGAATACAGTTATAACACTTAATTAATTTGTGAGCAACGTTATAATTCTTCAAGAATTATTATTATTATATTAAATTGATTTAAATTTGAATATAATGATTTTATTATGATTATTTTTTGCTTTTTATTATCCCGAAAGATGCCAACGAATATATTAATAATCATCCGATGCTATCTTTCAGTTTGCTCTATCATCAAAGAGCTTAAAGGTTCCTTTTCAAATAGTCGCTGAATTTTTCCATGTAAGTAAATATTTCGGTGATATTTCAGTCACAAATGTGAATAAGAAAAACTAATTAATTATTTTAAACTATTTCATTTTGAGAAAAAGAAATTTCGGTCAATATTTTCGCAGTCATATGTTTCGGACAAATTGAATGTTTGTATAATAATTAATAATAGGGGTCATTTTAACAATTCAAAATTAATGTTTCCTCAAATAATTTTAATTATTAGATAACCGTTGAGTTGAAAATGAGTTCTATAAAATTAAGTTATTCCTTTCTCTCTGCAGATGAATATGAAAATATTGCTAAAATCGCCAATTTTAAAAATTAAACAATTGGAAAATGATTAATAGTTTGTGTTCAAAGTCAGTTAGTTTGTTTTATTTTCGTAAACATCCTTTTCTATCGATCACAATTTGTACTTAATATTTTAATGTTCTCTTTTGAAGACGCTCCACATGTTTTACTTTCAAAATTATATGTGTGGTCAGATGAGATCTTAATTTTCGAGAATTTGCAGTGTTACGAAAACATATTATTGTCTGAGATCATAATAGATGGAACAAAGTTAACGGACTATAAATGGTTACTGTATTTTCATTTCGGAGGGAAACTTTACGACAACACACGGTTCTGAATACGTGCGTGTTTCTCGTCTGCGCGGGTTTGTGTTCTTGGAAATGTCTGAGAGAAAGAGAAGGCGCAAATTTGTTTTGGAACCATCAGGTCGCACGCCATAAACAGAAACTTATAGCCGGCTAAAATTGTAGAGCCTGCTGTATTTTTATTTTACGCTGCTACCGCCATCAGAAAGAACCTGAAATGAATTTCTGCATGAATTTCTAATTAAAAAACTCGTCGAGGATAAAGCACGAATGATTCGCACTGAATTCGGCGGCTATGTTTGATTGCTGTACGAATAGATTTAAAATGCATAATCTGGAAGGTGTTAACGGACTGGGCCAAGGAGTATACCTGCAAAGATAGAGTAGTTCAAAGGTCTTTGACGATGCAGCATAAATGCACCTGTTATCCTATCTTCTTCTGATACGTTAATGTAGTCCTTTGTGTCTCTGACTCCGTCGTCGCTCTACAGTTTATGCATGGCCATAGGCAGGACACATTTGATCCTTTGTCACCACAGCTCCTAGAAAGGCCTTTCAAAGATTTACGCCCCAGAAAAATTTATTTAATAAACTTATGTATGTCAGATAAACGGCGGAATATTTATTTCCGTTAGTCGCATATAAGAACACAACTTTGAGTTAGATTGCACAACGTTATGTTTTATTTCCATAAGTCTTAATCATGAAAATGTCAACAATATTATACACATAAATAAAAAATGATAATAATAACCATTACTTCGAAAAAAAATACAAAATACAAATTTAATCACGTTAAGACATGATGAATGATAAAAAACATTGGTATTTAGATTAGCGTTGCAGATATCAAGTAATTTTGTTGAGTGAATTATTTTAAAATATCATTTTAGTTTAACGGTCAGAGAAAGCTTTATCGAAACGACGGAAAATTTCGTGAAGCAGAGACAGGTATGGACGAGGGGCCGAAATGTCTGCTGACTGTGACAAGTACGTGACGTCAGACGAAGACAGTTTCAGACGTGACTTAACTAAACCATGAAGTCATTGAACCCACCAAAAGACGAGGAAAGCAAGACCAGAACCGTCGAGAACGGCAAAACATTTTTTATATGGGAAAAGGAGAAGTGAATCTCTGAGACTGACAAGCAGTCGTAAGCTAGGAATCTTCAACTGCACGTTAAGTAAGAAATCATTTATCTGCAGATCGAAACAGTCTCAAACTAACCATACTTCATCAAATGTATTAAGGCAAACATCTCTTATTGTTTTAAACTAATTCCTAATTTATTTTACAATTTCTATATTTATGGTACATATATATTTATAATAATTGGGCGTTCAATAATATGAAATATAAATCAAGCAGTTTACACAAACAATTAAAATTTATTACTAACAAACAATTAAATTATACAAAAGTTATTAAGGCAAATAAATTTCAATTTACATTATCAATTAATATTTTACAATAAAAAATGAGTATTTCTCAGGGTCGATTACTGGGCCTTAAATGAAGAATTTTTTTTTATCAGGATATCATGGGACTAATTCATCAATAGATTATTACAATGCAAAACATAAAATATGAACTTTAAATTCTGAACGAAATCGGAAATCTGACGATAATATCTTTACTTACGAGTTTACTGATAGTAATTTTGTGAAATTTTACCTTAATATTTCTGGTATTCTAGGAAATTGGCTCGTACATACACACACATACACACTTATTACACTATATAGACAGGTCAGTTTTGTACACTAAATCTAGCCACGTTCTAGTCTACGACTTGTGTGTTTTTATGCCGCCAACAATGCTAGTCAAAATTTTGTTCCTTAATTAATTATTTCGTTTTCATTACTACAATATATATCCCATACTTGGGATGTGTAAATGATAAACATAGATTTTGATGAATATTGCAGATAGAGTTAGTTAACGTCTGTTAAGATTTCAGAGCAATGACAGTAATCACCGAATTTTCAACAACGCCATACTACGAAACTGGAAATACGCAAATAAACCATTTATGACATGAGACCGCGAACTGAAACATTTAATGATCACAAGCATGGACGTCCTACTGCCCTGGTTTCTTTCTTTTATGGACGTAACGACGCTCGTTACCGAAAATCGTAATTGATAGCTACTTTGTTTAAAAATATTTTTAATTAAAAGTATTATTTCTGTACTGAAGAATGAAAGAAACAAAACAATAAGTTAATAATATAATTTCACACATAAAAGGCAACATTCTGAAAAAAATAATTAAAAATAAGTAACGTAACATATAATTGCGAATGTCTAACACAGTATTTCGCGGAAACGTAATATATGAAAAACATAAATTTGTTTAATCATACACTGTCGCGAAAATTTAATATATAAATTATAAAAGAATTGACGCGTTAAAGTTATTAAAATGGATGTTAATAAACCCAGTAACTAAAATTCTCTTTTTATCACATAAATCCACATTTATATTTTGTATAAAGTACGATAAGTTTCAGTAAATACGTTATACTGGCTGTATAAATAATAATAATAATGGATATTAAATTAATATTTTTTTTGGCTCCTCGTTCCATTAAATACCAATCTTACGTTTCTCGTCACACATTTATATTGAAACTCTTCAGTTTAGTTAACGTCTAGCAAGTGAGCTAAATTAAAAATTTTGAATTTATTTCAATACTTTTATTCCAATCAGCGCTGATAAATTAAGTGATGCACTTTATTAAATTTTTACGAATATTTCTTTAGTACAATATCAAATTACTAAATTAAGGTTTTTTAATAAACTACTGCAGGTTAATTTAAGTTTAATTATTTTTAACAATTTATCGTCATTAATTCGAAAGATGAATCCACCAAAATTAATTGATTCGTACACATTTATCGGTCGTGTGGCCATATATAAATTTTATTTTAATTTTCGTCTGTTTAATTAATAGTATAAATTAAATAAATTAATGTCTTTTATTTACAAACATTTTAAAATTTAATTTGTATAATTTTTAGTAACGTAGTAATTGTATGAGAGAAATACGTTCTTCGGTTTGCAATTGCAGAATTCATGGCCGGCACTGGTGCCAGTGAGCGGAGTTTTTCTGTAATAGGTTTCCGTAAAGAAGACAAGAGTTTCCCGAAACGCTAATAGTAGCTTAAGCCGCGTCACTGACAATTCCGAGAATCCTACTCCCCGCTTCCTTTGTCGAAAGCATTCAAACACACGGGTAAATAGTCGTGGAAAAACGAATCTCATTACTTGCTCTTTGGTGGAGAGTTAAAAGAGACCATAAAATATTAAAATATTAATTACCGGTTATTCGGATCTCAGTTTAAATCTTTAAGTGATCATAACAGCAGATAAACCTTATCCTTACTCAGCGCTAAATAACTAATTATTGTTGATCGCAGATTTAAATGAATTAGTAACGTTCTGTTTTGCATGTTGTATTCTTAACGGTGAGACCACCAGAACTTTAAGCAACTACTTAAAAATAAAATTATTTTTTTTTCTTAATGATACCAATGTTTTTTATTTAATTAGTATTAAATTAAAATGTAATTTTTACGCATTCAGTTTCTGCATTGTATAAAGAAGCTTACACACACAGCGATAGAGAGAGTGTTAGAAATAATTCCACAATGAAAGTTTTTGTTTCCTAATCTGTTGTTATCGTTTAATAAACATATCAGATCAAAGTGGTAGAATTATTAAAATAATAAAACATGTTTACGACAAAGATAATAAGAATAAAATTATAATTTTTATTTATAAACTTTATTTATTACCATTTTTCGTGGTGTTTCTCCGTTTCCGTCTAAAGACCCAGTACTTTCTCTTTTTATAAAATTCTATTACATCAATAAATTCAGTGATGTTTGAATATATATTTAGTACTATATTAAATTACTAAATTAACGTTTTTTAATAAACTACTGCAGGTTAATTTAAGTTGAATTATTTTTAACAATTTATCGTCATTAATTTGAGGGATGAATCCACCAAAATTAATTAAATCGGACACACTTATCGGTCGTGCGGTCGTATATAAATGTTATTTTAATTTTTCGTCTGTTTAATTAATACTATAAATGAAATAAATTCATGTCCTTTATTTACATTTTAAAATTTACCTTCATTTGAAGAAAAAATAAATAATGAGCGGTCAATTTATTTAATAGATACTTATTGTAAAAAAAACTGACGAGAATTAAAATACAATTTATATATATATATATATCCATATGACCGTTGAATGTGTCAGAATTCAGTAATGCTGAAGGTCATTCTTCAAATCAAGGATAATTTTATAATGTGTGTAAATAAAGGTTTTATAATTTGTTTAATTTATGTTATTAATATAAACTGCTTAAATTTATAATATAATTTATCTTAAATCATAACTTAAATTCAGATTTAGTTTTCTGCTTTCTCATATTATTAACTAACTTCCAATTACACAATCAACACAGCGTGGGAGAAAATTCTGTATTGATTAGTTAAAAAGTCTTAATATGAAAAGGTAAGTGATGTCCAAATACAGTGAAGTAGATAAGAAATTAAAAGAACGACGTTTCATCCGACTTCGCAGTTCTCATCAGGTGCAATACTAAATTAAAACTAGATACGAGTCAACTGAACAGAAGAATTCAGATGGTTGCAAAGAATTTGACGAATTTTTCCGGAAAATCTCAAATTTACGAACTGTTTGAAATCCTTATGAACTACAATATATAATCATATATATATTTTATAATATAACCATTTGGTTTTTATTACACGTTTAACCTGAATTATTACATTTGAAATTGATGCAACGACTTATTTATGTTGTAACGTACTTTGACTTACTCTGTGGTTCAGTGTGAACAGAAATTTGAAAGTTCATACAGTGTTTTAGTTTTAAATTTAAAAATTTCAAAATCTTTTTACACGTAAGTTTTTACGTGTTAAATACGATAAATGTTGCGATGTAAAAACTTTTTAGATGAAGATGACTGTAGTTGTCGAAAGTTTCCGAGTTTTTAAAAATATTTTTGACGAACAATTTTTTAAATAAAGTGGATAATAGAGGACGGTTAGTTTATATTCATTTTAATCTGATTTTTAATTCAAATGTAGCGGAATAAGACCTGACTGTTACAGTCGCATGTTATATTTAATTTCATTTCCATAAATCAGGTGAATAGTATTCTCCCTTGTGATGTCAGCGCATAAAGTTCTCTTTTACGTGAAGTGTCTAAAAGACAACCATTTGTACGTCGTCCCAGGAAACGACTGGCACTCTTGCGTCGAGAGTAAAACTTTGGTCATGAAACATATCACACGGGCCACAACATCGCTCCCCTAGAGACGTTGCTCGTGGAACTTACTCGCCATATGTCGAACATCGGCCAGGCAACACCTCGTAAAATATATCGTAATGAGTAAAGTCCGATTCCTACAGAATGAAAATCGTGTAATCTGCAGCAAAAAAAACAATAAGAAAATAATTTTAATTTTATGACAAAAAAAGCAGCTAAGAAAATTAAGTGTCTAATATTTTCTGCAAACTTAAAGAGATATTTGAAAGAACTCTAGAATATTAATGGTCCAACATTTTTTGACCTTCTGATAAAGTATTTGATTTGATTGATTTTATTCAATTAGTCCTTGTATGAGGATCTAAGATATGCCATTAAATAAAATTATAAACAATTAGAATGTAACATAAAAATACTAAAAATAGGGAATACAAATTTTTCTGTCCCCACCCACGTAAGTAAAAGAACTATATAGTAATAATAATAAAAAATTACAATTCTTTAACTATACTAAGGGTATAATAAAATATTTACAGTACTCCAAAAAAAATTAATGTTTCGAGAATTAACTATCATAAAATATAGAATTACGCATAACTCAAGAATGAACACATCATTGTACCATTTATGTATATATATATAAAATTGCATTTAAATTGCTATATCAACCACAAATTATATTTTTATAAATGTTTGCAATTTAACGACAGGAATGGATCAACCAGATTGTTTTTTAGTATTGTGCATTATTAATAATTTACTTTTTGGGACTCGAGTAAAAATAATTATATTTTAATAATAGTAAGTAACTCACGTTAAGGAACACAGTCGCGAGGTGCTTTACGAATATTTTTCTAACGTCCGAATCAAGAAGAGGAAGCGACGAAAAACCTCATCTGCGTTAAGGATGTTTGTTGAAGTCCGTTACGATATAAAACAAACACGCCGATCGCAAACCTTCGAATCACTCAAAGTCGGAATATATTGAACTGCTGTTGGCACTCAGGAAGGCAACGGATTTTTAGAAAACAAAGGTGTTAAATTGTAATAGTAAATAAGTTTTACATAATATCAGTTCCTTAAAAAATTCTAGATTTCCATTACAAAGTAATTGTGATAGATGATAGAAATGTTTAATTTGTTCTGTTTACTAATAACACGTTAAATTGAAGACACAAAATTATAAATACAAAATATGTCAATGAGGAAGAAAAATAACACTTAAATAAGCATTATACCTATAAAGGAAAATACAAAAATAAGGAAATGTATTAAATGAAAAATTTTTAATGGGAAGGAAATAAAAGCACGACATGAGAGAATAAGGAGTAAAACATTAATAAGAAAAACTGTTACATAAATGCAAAGAACATATCTGTTCGCTTTATGCAAGTATAACGTTAACGATGTTAAAACTAATGAACGTTGGTTTTACCTGTCTAAGTATTTAATGAAAGATTCTCGATTTATCAATTAGGTCAATTTTTTTGTCAAAATACACTGGTTCCGCAATATTAACATGCGTTTCGGCTTCCTGATTACGCGCTATCCGCAGACTTGTGTAATTAGAGGGGAGCGCATTTGCACTCCAGTCTACCTGATGACGGCGATGGTGATGATCGCAGAAAATTGTTTAGACTTTACCTATTAAATATTTAAAACGTCTGAATCGATGAGAGCAGAAATTTTAAGTCCCGTAATAAAGAAGCGTTAAGTTGCAGTTACATCCATCTATAAAAAATTTCAAAACGATCGAATGAGCTTTTTAGTGTCATGCGGAGTGCTACTATATTTACGACTACCTAATGATTTCATTTATTTGAATTCCAGATATAATATTAGGCTTCGGGGGGAAAATTTACTAACTAATATCAATAAATTTGCTACGGATGTTGTCTAAAAGCTCAACTCTGATAAAATATAAACGTATTACGTCATTACCTACAATATATTATTACTGTATGTCTTAATATGTTGGCATGTGTAAGAAAAAATTGTGATTAATTTTTCTGTAAAAATAATTTAAGTTATTATTGCTCTGAAAAATTAATACTTTCCAGATAATGTTTCCGATGTACCTTGCCGATTATATTACCCTGTCCCGATGATACTTGAAGCGTACAGACAGGGTGAACTGAGGTCGTGGTTTCCATGGTGACGGTAGGTCGACGTCACGCTCTTATTTGCGAAAGTGCCCATGTGTCTTTACAGGTGAGAAACCGTGTCACTTTCTGAAGTCACTTATCTGAGCAGAAGTTCCGGTAGATACTTTGATAAATCTTATAAGCAGTTTATGCGAGACCAACCGGACTTAGTCACTCATAAGTATTTAATTATTAACTTTTTTAACTTATACGCAATTCAATTCAACTTCAAACAACCTTTATTTTTATTTTCCCATTGTTTCGCAAAATTTTATTTTCTCGTCCTACATTTCTAATGATGACCTACATAATTTATTAAGCAATGTAACGTGTATTGGTTGATGTAACATAAAATATCCGTGTCATTTTCCTTGAACCAAGACATAAAACTTTCCAATTTACATTTTCATTAATAATATTTTACACCAGGGTCAGTTTTGATAAATTTTTTTATTTAACGATAATAATTTCATCTGGGTGAGTTCGCTTAAGTATTTAATTATTTGTATGTCAAATACTATTAGGATTTCGCAACATGTACGCCGCACTTTGAACTTAGTCTACGTTTTTTGATTTTCTGAATAAATGATATAACTATTTTTTTTGGAAAAAAGTCTTGTGGTAACGATATTTCTTTGTAGTATCATTTTTGACATGAAAATTAAATTATCTTTTAAGTATCATACTTAAATGTCTCCTTTTCCTGCATATTTACTTTCTGTATTCATACATTCAAATAATATTTCCTTCGTTATCTAAACGTATTACACTATAGCACGTGTCAAGAAGGAGTGAGGGATGGGAGGCGATGTGGGCGGAATAAACACACACGCACGACAACGATCTAACGAGGTCAAGTTCTCCGCACTTACTGAAAAGACTGGCTCTGTACGGGGAGAGGTTTGGTACCTGCGCTGAAGAACACTAAACTGGGCCATAATTTTACATGTCACTGACTATAATTTGTTAAATATATTAACCCGTTTCACAGATCGGCAGATTTAATTATTTTTGAAAATAAATTAACTAGTTCGTTCATAATTAATACTTTAAATTAAATTACATCTTTATCTTGGATCCGGTTTCAATTCACAACCAAAACGTTTTTAAATGAATTGTACAGTCTATTTTACCGTCATACGTGAAGTTTCTTTGTACTGAATTTGCCAACCGTGTCATTTTAATAGGATGTTCATACTTGATCCATTCATTGCTGCCAGAAAATATAAATTGAAAATAATGAGGCATCGGAATTATTATCTGATGGCACCATCGTTTATCTAAACATCATTTATTTTTATGAGAGTCTTAGATATTTTATCGTGATATCGTTCCAGTTCATTTCACTGCTGCCTTACAATGAAATTTATTATTTTACAATATATAATAATTTTTTTCAATTATGATGAATTATTTTATGCACATGCCTTATATGGATTATGTTTCAGTATTGTTGTCTTGGGAGTATGACAATTATAACTCATCCACTATCGTACCACAGCACGGCATTTCAAATCTTCCTGGAATGTTCCATAATTGCAATATTCAACCTATAAGTGTGCGATATTGCGAATTTTCTCCGTAAAAAAAACCGGTCCTTAGATATGAACTTTTACAGAGGAGAATATCTTTCCTTCGTCTACTTGTAATTTCAAAGATATGCTGATTTAATTTGCGCATAGTTTCCCATATTCACTCCGAATTGAGAACATTCCACTGACAGATTAAAGTAAGCACCGAGAAATTACGAGTAAACTTTATCGACTAATATACATTATATAATATACTATTATTATGGCAACCTGTAATAAGCGTAGATCAATACGCTACTTAGTTTCAAACCATAACAAAATGGATCAAAGTATTATTAAATGTGAATTAATTTCAGCAAGCTGTGACCGCGGGTTTGCTCGCGTGTACCTGATTTTATAGCACGCAGGTAGGATCGATTGGAATAATTTACTGTTGTCACATTCCATTCTTAATATTTATAAGACAGAAATAATTTGTCCAGTGTATTTGTCATCATTTTACTCGCTATATAATTAGTGATAAATGTGTAGTTGCACAGTAAACATAAGTAGGATAACATCTGTGCAAGGTATTGCGATACTTATTTATTAATTTTGTAGTTACTTAGGTAAAATATGTTAAGAGTTCTATTTACTCATTAAAGGGTTAAGGAGAATAAATATACCTACCTAAAAATATAAAACATAGAAATGATCTTGTTAAACATTATTCGTTAAGCTAAATTTTACTTCAAATTTTAGAAGAAATTGAAAACGAAAAATAATTTCAGGTAGGAAAAATATATAACCAATAATTAATATTTGTATCTAGAGTTTTGTCACTTTTCACAATTAAATTTATCATGAAAATTGAAACTGCACAACATAATTTTTTTAAGTCTTATAGATTTAATTTTTCATTATTTTTATAACCTATAATTATAAAAAAGTTATTACAGCATTGTTAATCCCATTAGTAGAATCCGAACTTTGCTCTAAATATTTGAAATTTATTTTTTAGTTAATTAATAATTTATGATTGCGTTTACTTGATAAATTGAATTTCAGAGTTAATTTATAATGTCATTAGATTGAATGATATGTTTGCGGTAAAACTTAATTATAAACAATCCTATAATGTCAAATTCGATTAATGGTTTGATTTGATTTATTAAAAATTTCTTGATTTATAAATGTTACTTATAGGTGAGGTTTGAATTTATGAACAATTATATTAAAAACTAGCTAGGTGCCCGGCGTTGCTCGTGTACTTATTTATATAAACTCGAAAAAGTATTTAATTGATTACTTAAATATATTCCTTGGGTATTTCAGGATATAATCGTCACTCAGTCTTCATACATTACGAAATATTACATTGATGAAATTGTTAGCTAGACTCACAACTAATACAGCGCAAAAATTAACTTACATTTTCCCCAAGAATGGTAAAGTAATTCGTATTCTTCTTTATTATCATTCGATGGAATATTGCTGCATAAAATTATACTTTTTATTTAAAGAAAATATTTCTGCTTTATTTAATTCCTAATAATCTCCTTCGTTCGTTGCGTAGTAACGTCTTTCTCTCGCGTGACGTCATTGTCTCTTGGCGCGCAGTAAATTAATATTTAATGATCACGGTTTTTAATTATAATTCTTTCCACATGTATACTTTATATTAAATAAAAATATTTCTGCTTTATTTCATTACGAAATACAGAACTATATTTAGGATGCGTCAATGTCTTGAAAACTTATGACGTCATCGTCTCGCGCAGTAATTTAACACTAATTCGTAACTTATTTCAATTATAATTATTTCCACGTTTATTCTAGGGGTTTCTCACCCCCACAGTACCGGTTCTCGATTTTGGCAGAATACGTATACCAATTTTTGTTGCATTCTGTCCACGCGATAAAATTTGTATAAAGAACAACGTAAATACAAACATACATACATACAAATATACTCCCTTTTTTATTATATAGATATCTGATTATATATTAAAAAAGGTAATTTTGTTTTAAGATTTATAATTTCGCGCAACTATTTTATGAATGAAAAATGGAGAAAGTACGTAACAACTAAATAAATACTGTTAAGGTTGCCGAGGTTCAGAGCGTGGTGCTACTTTATCAGAGTGCAAACGCAGTCGAATAACATTGGGTGACGTCACCTCACAAACGCATGGTACTGTATTAGTTTACATTTTTATCTAATTTTCTGAGCCATCGTAATATTTTTTACGTTTGTGTTCTTTTATAAAACTCCGCTGCGACATCCATCAGACTTCACGTGGCGGAAGAACGATGAACTGTATGCAGAATCTTCATCTCAGTCAGTTTCCTGGCTTAAATAAACTGTACCGTAGACGTGGCCATAAGCGTATATATATATATATATATTGGAATTATTTTTTTCAGTCAGAAGGAAAGGACTCGATAGCTTTCTGTGTGGAATACGATGAATTTAGTAAGTTTGCCCACCTCAGATTCTTAAACCTACATTCCTTGAACAGAATTTTTGAGTGGGACCCTAGATTTTTAATCGTACTTACACCCTCATAATTTTTGCTATCACGGAATATATGATTTTATTTTTATCAGATTTTTTTGTAGATATGTTATTCATTCCAAATTTATTTTTAGGTATATAATAACACACAGTACTCTCAAAGCGCCACCACGACACGCTAATCTTATGCTAATTTGGTTTGCTTTGTTGTTTCTTGACGGTATGGGCTTTGTTGATGCTCGCCTATTTTTGGATAGTCTTCACCTCTAACGACATCTGTATTGATGGTAGAGATATTCAAACAGGCCATTGGGAAAATAAATAGCAAAATAATTCCGTGACCGGTAATACTGGATAAAATTAATGTAAACATGAGGTGCCAATTTGATATTTTATTTTTTACTCACAGTTTTTTTTTATCGATATGTGCGTTCCACGTAAACCAGAGATGTACGCGTGGCCTTTACAACTCACGGAAATGTATGGGATTTCCGACTCCCGCTCTGGGCGGTGACCTATGATCTTTCTCATAAGCGGAAAGTACAATTCACTGCGCAGGAAGCCCTTCGTTATAAGTTATTTCTTGTACGTGTTATCTGACAGTTATTCTGAAAACAGACTTACGTTCTTGGAAATTCAAAGCGATCGGTTAACAAATAAAATAATTTTTATTTTAAAGGGGTTACGTCAAATAAAAATAGACAGAGAAATTATTACTTATAATGTATCTGCATAAAATATCGTATAAAGGTGTTGTCAGCTATTTAATTGTCCGTCATAAGGAAATTTATGAAAGGTTGATAATCAGAGGTGGGGTAACTAAGTTCTGTTCCTTGAGCATCTGGCTGAAGAAATAATTCCAAAATAAGTCGAAACCATATATGCCCCGACAGTGTTGGAAACTACATTCGTGAAACAAGAAGATGCGCCGATCAACGAACGTAAAAATTAATCTGCAGATCAGAGAAGTTTCGGAGACCAAAGTAACAAGACGTGCATGGAATTTTTCACAGCCGAACCAGATCAGAACCAAAAAGCCATTTAAAACGAATTTTAAAGAAGTGATATATAAGGTACGAAACAGTGTCCAGATCACGGATATTGATTCGTTACGACAAAAAACGTACCGCTCATGTAACAGAAAAAAGTCTTGTCACTCTAAATAGCATAAACTTATACTATTAAAAAGGTCGAAACAGTTAAAAATTACCAATTTAATAATAATAAAAAGCGGTTAAGAGAGAGTTGTGAAATATCTTTCTTAAAGTAGAGTGTGTGTTCGATGGATTGTGTTGGAGAAAAGGCTGAAATTCGAACTAGTGAACTTTGTTATGATTAATATCTGCATCTGATGCCCCGAAAATCCTTATAAACTTCTAATTAAGCTGATGGTAAAAGCATATTTAAGTTGGAATTTGTAAGTTTTACATTAAAGATATTAAATATTATAGATGTAATTGTACAAAGATATTAGTTGGTAGTCAAATATTATATAAAAAGAGATGAAATACCAAAGATAATACTGGAAAAGGTTGAAATAATATGCATTAAACTATAAAATATTGTAGTTAATAAAACAGTGTCAGTTTGTACATCGAGAGAATTTGTTTCAGGCTTAATATGAAGCATTTCGGTTACTATACCTGATTTGTAATTGATGTCTTTATCTAAAATTTCATATATATATATATACGCTTATGGCCACGTCTATGGTACAGTTTATTTACGTCAGGAAACTGTTGACTGAGATGAAGATTCTTCAAAGAGTACATCGTCATGTGAAGTCTGATGGATGTCGCAGCGGTGTTTTATAAAAGAACACAAACGTAAAAAATATTACGATGGTTCAGAAAATTAGATAAAAATGTAAACTAATACAGTACCATGCGTTTGTGAGGTGACGTCACCCAATGTCATACGACTGCGTTTGCACTCTGCAAATTATTCCAGTTGAAAGTATTATTGGGGTCTTAAAATTTTTTTTTATAATGTGCCATCTTAAAGTTATGCCTGTGTTCTCTAATGATGGTAATTTGAATTAGTAAACTACGTTAAGATTTTTATTTTTATAAACATAGCGTTTCACATTTTGTGTAGGGGTGGCTAATTTATGGGTGGATTTGGCGATAAGCATAAAGTTAGCGGAAACCGCAATTTTCGGCCGACTCTTTGGAATGGACTGAATTTATTAGGTTAAGTTCTGTAGGACTGCTCAGACTCGTGTTCCCATTTCTCATTATAGAGCATGATCGTTCCTTGATGAAGAATTGAAGAGTTCATCTTTCGATACTCAGGGATTTAATTTAATCTACTATAGGCAATGAAATAATGGATACTCTGTTAACCAAATGTCTAAACACCAATATAAATGAACTTCAAAACCAGAACAAGTACTCAATGCCAGTCACTTAAAGGCAATGAATCGTGAGGCATTTCAACTGTAATGGTTTCCCTTTCAGTAAATAGGTAATTATCGTGAGATTGACAAAGTGCTCAAACTATGGATGTCAAATATAAATTGTAAATAATAAAAAAAAAAAATTGTGGCACCGTAATGGAGCACGCGGGTCAACCGAACGACAAAATAGATTTTTTTTAACCAGTTTCAGAGAGTGAATGTAGCAACTCTGAAAGCGGATGAGTGCTGGACGTATGCACACCACCGTGGGGTTTGGGTGGAGCCGGTATTTTATCGGCTGCGATGGCGGCTGTGGTAATTACGTCTATATTACTCCCATGAAAGCTAATGAGCCCAAATCGCGCCATCAATTTCTCTTAAGGACCCACAGAGCTACTTTTCTTTATTACGTATCACGTAGGCTTTACCGGGCATTAATAAGCTCCGGTATAAAATTGATTAATGAGGGACCTATAATATAATTTGCTGTCGCCTCGTGTAACATGATTTGAGTCAAGCCAACAATTAATCTGAAATATATGAATTTTTTTCTCTCCCAAAAAGATTAAAAGATAATAAAATTTCAACAGACATTTATACACGCTTATTTCAATAAATGATCGTTAAAAAATCTCATTTTTAATTTTGCAACGAGTTTGATCATAAAAAAGTATTATTACCTGAATTTTGTTTTTGATTGTAGCAATTATTCTATAAAGGCAGTTAAGTTGCAGGATGTAATTTAATTTGCTGAATGAGTTATTACAATTTTTTTTATAAAGTTAATAATAATTTTAAATAAAAGGAATTACCTATATAAGTCATTTTACATAGCCCACAAGATTTTCTTTGATTTTAAATTCCTAATATTCATGATTTCATAAGTTTCAGTGCAGTAATATCAATAAAAGAAGGCTGTAAAGAAATTCCAAACACGGCTATATATATTAGTCCAAGAAAACCGCCATCTCTGGTTGTTTATATTGATTTTTTTTCGGCAGTCTGTAGAGTTAATAAAATTAAGAACGTTCCAGGTAGTTCTGGAATCGCCGTCAATTTTACTTTGCGTTTCTGGGAACTATGCAAAAATTGTGGGTTCGCCAGTGTAGAATTTATCAGCCATATTGTTTACATAATACAAACACTTAAAATTTTGACTCTTGGCAACGTGTGCGTCGAAGTTTGAAATGGCAATATTAAAAGGTTCTGCGGAAGGATTTTTCAAAATTTTAGGTTAAAATAATTTCCGTAATAAATTTGAAGCCTTAATATTTTTCCATAATTTTTTCTAAATTAGATCTCTGCTACACTATTTTCTTTGAACAATCTTATTTTTAGTTTTTTAATTTCTACGAGAATTGTCAGGTCAATGCAAAATTATAAAACTGCTGAAAAATAGCACTTAATATCGTCTGTTATTTATTTATGTCATTATTTTTTTAAATAAAGATATAGCTGCTTGTATTAACATTAATGATTAATTAGTTATAGGTGTGTGAATAATTAATGTCACGGCGACGTTTCGATCACTATAAAGTTAATGTCAATGTTAATGGTCAGTCGTAAGAAGATGTTATATATTACTCATGAATAGCTCATTTGTACTCCATTGATGCCTTTTGATATTCAATAAACAACGATGAAAACTTCTTCCAATTAAATATGTGTGTTGCCAAGCGTGATTGATTTCGCTGTGTGCAAATTTGCTTTGCGTGTCACGTTACTGTGATAATGGTTGAATTTAGGGTCAATTTGTAGCGAAAAAACATCTGTTACCGGTGGAGAGAAATAAATATTATGTTCACTGTAAGAACATGTCTGACGTGCAATGTCCTTGAACAAAAAGAAAAAAGTGGACAAAATTTAAATATTGACGTTTCATTAATTTCTATAATTTCATTCCCGTTTGAACAATTTGTGTGAAACAATAAGCGGCACATTTCACAGAATCCAAGGCTTGTATGCATCTCGTTCGTCGGGTGAATATTTGGCCAATATTGCAGGAAAGCACACAAAAGCTTTCATTCGCAAATATCAGCAATGATATTAATGACACTATAATGAATGGATGAGGTCATAAGTACCGTAAAATACGAGTCATTTCTGAATTTTTTTTAGGAATTATCGAACATTATTTTCATTAATTTTCTATTTATGAACGTAAGGTATATGAAATTCTGGAAACTAAAAATCAACTGAAATTAGTCTATAATTTAAATTAGTACATAAAAATGAGGTTAAAAGGAAAATAACACGTGGAAGGAATAACTCAAAATGGACAATAAATGTTAGGAAAAATAAATCTAAAAAGGTCAGCATGTCGCTTCTAATAATAAAAATAATTTTAAATAATATTATTTTTTGATCACAAATGCCCAGAATACAGATTTTAACATTGCTAAATTATGTAATTAAATGAACAAGGATTGAAAGCGTAATCAAATAAAGTAGCCTGTAATCTACTGTTATCATACAATTTGATAACCCACTCTTGTGTTGTTGTTTTTTTCAACTACAGGAGCAACAATAAATAAATTCTGAGTGAGCGCTGTCTTGTGGAAACAGTTAAATGATGTCCGTGAGAGGAATATAGAATTTTGAAATCGTTACAGCAGCTTATAGACTTCCCTGTGAATTGTTGATGGTGATCGATAACGCAGGTGTCACTGGAAGCAGCAAACTACTGAAGTTAAAAGGGAATGAGTCGTAAACGAATGATAAAACCTGTTCACTGGTTCCCTTTCCATTTATTACTATTGCTTGCATAAAATTTACACACATCCTTCTAGAAGGTTCTACGCTGTTCTGAATGACTAAACTATGACTGTCACCAATCAGTTGAAACGACGCCCGAAACTATTCATCGGTCGTTTTTGCATTGTTTTTGGACCACTAATATTGTACTCAACATAATAGTGGTGCCACAAGTCTTTCACCTCACCGTGTTTTATCCAATAATGTACGTCATGTGTATACCATGTTTAGTTGAAATTACTCCATCAGTTTCACTGTGTATGTGTATTCATTCCAATATTCGATATATATATACATATATATATATATATATATATATATATATATATATATATTGAATATTTTTATGTGTGTGTGTTTGAGTGCGTATTTCTTTGACAATATCATCAAACGGTATCAAAATATCTCTCAATGATTTCTGGAACTTCAACTGATTGAATCAGCTTTGTGAATACTTTACGAATCGTTGATTATAAACAATATTTCAATATATAAATAAAAATTATTTGGAGGACGTTTTATTATCTTTTAAAAATTGATAACATGTTACATTATAGTCTTATGAATAACAAAGGAGCTTTGTATCGTTATGTATATTTAACGGCTTTAATTTAATGTTTTAGATACTAATTGGCTTTTATTTTCAAATATTTGCTATATTGGAAACATCAGTGAATGAAAATTAGGACTGTAATATCCAATTTCAAACATGACACAAACTACACACAGTGTAGTATTTCACATTCAATGTAAAATACGCAACCGCTACTCGTTTTTATTAAATATTGTTCGATGAAGAGGAATGCTTTAATTAATCTCAATATTCATGAAGCTTATTGTTGAATGTTGTTTGAGTTCCAATTTCAATTTACTACTGTGGTAAATTCCTGAAATTATGTATACTATTGTATATTTGCTTTTATTAAAATCAATTCTTGGCTGTTTTTCTTGATTCAGTGTCAAACTGAGAAACAAATTTGAAATAACTCATAAATAAAATAACTAAAAATTAGTATATTTAACATCCGTTACTATAATTATTATGAGGTATATCTCATTTACTTAATATAAATACATGTTGCATCCCACAAAATATTCTTATATGTCAGTTACAAAATATAAGATATTTGACTGTTCCTCAAATTACTGTTCTGAGTTATAGTTGTTAACTTATATATTTCCACAAATTTATTATGACGTGGCAGTTGTCGGGAATCAATTTGAGCAACATCTTTCCCAGGCAAGGCTTCAGGGAATTTTATCTTGCTTGAAGTTAATTAACCAGTTGCTCACTCGCCAGTTATTAAGACACGCTTCCAGAAATTTAATTCTTAGTTACAAATTGTGAAGGGTTCCCAGTGGAGAAGGATGTGACAGGAACATAGAATTAAATTCGTATTTACTATTTCAATCAAGTACAATCAACATTTCGCAGGTATGTAAAAATGTGCGGCGGGCACAATATAAAGAACAAAAAAAAATACAACACACTGCCAGTTAAAGACAAGCCGCTTTAATATTCAAAGTGTACGTCAGAAGCAGAAACGATTAAAATAAAAGGCGATATTTTTCATTTGCAAAACTCTGGCGGGGGCTAACTTTGGGGATGCCTTCACAACTCTCTGGTTTTTTTTGTTAACTAAGGTTCCCACATGCCGAGGCACTTCGGTCTGTTTTGAGAGGTGTATGTTCCGGGGTCACAGACCTTGGGCATACGGCAAGAGTTGTCCGCTATTCCTATTGGAATAGTCGGCCAGCTGCCTCCTAAACTGGCCAAGGCATTGCGAGGGGTAAGCTGCGACCCCACAGCAAACCCCTCTCCCGCCATCGAAAGTGCGTAAGACAAGTACCAAATGCCCGACCTACCTGATGCAGATTTTATAGGGTTTGTCCTGCATTACTTTTAGGCGAATGCCGGGTAGGATCCTTAAACTATAGCCGGGGGGCCCTAGTTAACCCTTGGCTACCTTGCTCCACCATTCCGCATCCCCCCTTTCAAATCCCTTTCCTATGCTATAAGAGGGGAGTTGCCACAATGTGGATTACCCTATACATAGCCTGTCTACACTCAAAAAAACATTTCAAAACGTCAAGCTATTTCAAATTTGAAACAAACATTGATTTAAATTATATAGAAATACACATCCATTATATACGCATTTAATTTCATTATTTAAATAAAATAAAAATTATTTTAAATAATTATAATGTTAATTAACAGTCTCGTTTCAATGAAACTGTATTTATAACATTTTCATTATGTCAGTTGTATATAGTATATAGTTGAATCAATTCCAAATCAGTCATTATCCAAATGCTGTAAGAATATTTAAATTCTTGCTTAACTGTGGTAATTATAGCTGCTGCTACTACTACAACTAGAGAACAAAATTTAATACACCATCTGCAAACATCGACATGAGATATATATTTCTTACAAATAATAAATTCCAGCCTAAAAATAATGTTATAGTCATTTTCGTAACATCCAACCTGTCGTGACGTTACGATTTAAATCCGTCCACATTTTTATAACCCTCGGCGCCATCAATAGTAACGGAAAACATTCTGTATTCAAAAATATTTTAAATCCAGAGCAGACTCAATATGTAATCTCTAAGCGTAAAGAATGAGCAATTTTAAAGAAAACTAAGTAAATTAAATTTCGGTTCAGGATTCATTCGCATTAGAAAAGCACGTTCACCAGAAATACCCTCGCGGGAGGAGGAACAGGAACAGACTACCAACTACTTCGGCACAATCTCCAAGAATGTGTGCCCGCCGGAATTTTAACTGATTTAAATTAATCTGGAGGCGATTAGTTCCAAGTTAATATCCTGAGATTGAAATACATGATCCTGGTACGTAAGTTTCGAGAAGTTGTTTGTTATTTTTTAAAAAAAACACACAGAAAATAATTCTGAAGTTGAAATATTTAATCAGGATCTGTTGTAAGGGATAGTGTTAAAAGGAACGGCCGTTTTTTATGTGACAGTCAACAATAATTAATTACACTAAACAAAATATGTCCTTACAGTTTTTGAAAAGGTGACTTCCGAAGATATTGCTTGTGAAGATATTATTTTAAAATACGGAATTTCAAATTACAAGGAAAATAGCTTAAGGTTTCTCGAAAATATAATAATATAATCATTTAATACATAAGATCGAAAATAAATGTTATAAATCCTATTCTTAGTGAATTTTATATTTTTATATGTATGACATTTCTGAAATTAATTTAAATCTATATTTTATTTCTCATTCAATAATTTCCAAATTTGACGAATTAAAGTTATTATTTAATTTTTTTTGCGATGTGTTTTTTTAGGTCGATATTTGAAATGTTCTTTAATTATATTTCAAACTGTCTCATTTAACAATCCATTTGAAATCCATTTTATCTTCTTCATATTTTTTAAATTTGTATAGTGCGAATTTGAGGGTTCCTAAATATTTTTGAAAAAATAATTTTCATATTTAACGGAATATCTTTGTAAATATCAAGTTGAAAGGTACTGAAGCTGTTTCATGTATGGAAAGGAAACATGTGTTAAAAGTCTAATTATTATTAAATCTTTAATAATTAAATATGCCGTTTTTTTCATTTAATAAAAAGCTCCTGTGGAAAGCACACTAAAAATTTTGTAGGAAAGTCCTTGTTATCGCTGACGTTATTCATAATGTACTTAATGATTTCACTGGCAAATAATGAATGGCATTAGGATCTTTTGAGAAAAAGTAACGCTTGCCTGGTACATACGATATTGATTCCTCGATTTCCCATCGGTTATAAACACCTTAGTTTTTTTTTTAAATGGGAAATTTCTGCTTTATATAGCAACATTACAAGAGTTTTCGAATACTACAGTGATTTTCCATGGATATTTTTAAAAAAATCAGGAATCGGCAATAAATAACCTCATTTTAAAGAAAATTAGTTTTCTTCTGTCTTCTAATTAAAGCATCAATAATTTTAAAAATTAGTATCAGCATTAAGCTACAAATAATCAAATTAATTGAACTTTGAGTCGTTAGATTAAACATTTCACTTTCTGACGAAAGTCTTTGAAAGAAACTCCGAAGTACGTTCATAGTTAATTAATACAAGACGAGATTTTCATTAAAATATTCGTATAATCACAACGTCCATTCAGATTTTATTAATGAAAAAATGAAATGTTGTCACATGACGTACAGGACGAATGTGTCCGAGAAGATCATTAATACCCAGAATGGAAAACAACGAGCAGACACGAGCCCTGTGGCGCGGCCACGCGTAATTATCTCCCTGATGGATAAATTTTACCACCTATTTTTCGGTATAAATATTCTGTTTGGAGAGATTTTTTAGCAAAGTAAAAACAAGAGATTACCTCTGATAACATCATAATCCGTTACGTATTTTAATTTACGGCAATCAATTAATAGCGTTTAATCTGTTAGAAAATGGTTATAGGATTTTAAATTTAATATATATATATATAATATTATAATGAACGTAGGTAGCTTAAAAATTGTCATGATAATTCAATTATGTTGATATTGAATTAAATTATGAAAACCCAAGACATTTCTTAAATAATTAAGTGCAAATTATGTTAAACATTCGTTAATAATTTTCAGAAATCATATGAATATGTATGAAGGTCTAATATTAATTTTTAGAACAAAATTCTCTTTTATAGGAAGAACATGC
Source organism: Zhengitettix transpicula (assembly GCA_037074705.1). NCBI lineage: Eukaryota > Metazoa > Arthropoda > Insecta > Orthoptera > Tetrigidae > Zhengitettix > Zhengitettix transpicula. Next base: position 41,295,294 of record CM073592.1, on the reverse strand, counting down.
TTTGTGTCTTGACGCTCCAACACAATATTTAAACGCGTTTTATAAACTAATAAATAAAAGAAGAAATGAAATATATAAATGAATGACTGTTACATTTATTCGAAAATATTCTTAGGCGTCCTGTAATTTATTCACAACGTTCTGCGGTTTTTCTGATTAGCGTGAGTATATTCTTCACATATCTGAACTTAGCAAACTGCAGATAATTGGATTCACTGAGCGGCTTTGCCAGAGGACAGCTTTTTATTTCCAAAGAACGAACATGCCATTCATATTGTGGTGAATGCTCTGTTGCCGAAATTGGAAATTTTTTTCTGCCGCGCTCAATATTAGCTGACAAAATCTCTGCCACATTCTTCCAACGGGCCTGTTTCAGCTGACTGTCCAGCAGTGAACATGCTTAACGGAGATGAATACATGTAAAAAAATCATTAAATTCTGGAAATATATAATTCTGAATTTATAAAACCGACCACAAAAATGTTCCTATATCTATATCAGTATATAGTACACATAAATATATAATATATAGTACATATAATTCTTTTTATTAATTATATATTAAGCTAAAATTGTTAAAACATTGATATACTCAAAATTATAAATATAGATATGGTTTATACTCATTTACCCAGGAAATAACTATGGGGCGTGTAGCAGAAATTTTCTTTGTCTTCTTGGTCATTCTTGTACTAGGTGCTGGGTTCGGCATCCGGGTTGCCATTTCGTTCAAGTAGTGCAGACGTTGCAGTGATGTATTTCTAAACCTGGTTGGCCCTCACAGGTTCAGTCAGATCTTACCGTCGATACGTCATGAACTATCACGTAACGTGTTTCCGAACCCAAAATGCTTTTTAGCGACTGTTTGTTTCAATTTTTTTTCAAATCGCTTGTTTCTTTAACAGTTCCTTTAAATACTGTCTTTTTCTTGCATATTCTTCGGCGTCCGATATATACCAACAGCAAGGTCCCTTCTCAGATCTCGGGTTTTGCGCCGCATTATGGAGCGTTTTCGTATTGTAACATGTATTTCAGAAATCCAATCAATTTCTTGTTGGGACTACATTGGCGTTGATTATCACTATTATTAAAATTAATTATTAATATACACTGTTACGATTCATAACGCACCAAAAACTCTGATAATGCAGTGTCACATTTATTGAATTTTCTTTCATTAAATTGCGTCAACTCAATACAATATTTTTAAAAATTTTAAGATTCGAATATTTCTAACTAATTTCATATTATAAAAATATACCTTGATATTTTCATAATTACAAAATGTTATTAGTTTATAAATTTTTCCTATGCGTCACTAAAGTATTCGTTGTTATAACGTTAGATATGAAAGATAGCTAAATACAGACAAAAGACGTGATTGCATAAATACCAGACAACGTTTATGGAAGCCGTATTCCTTCCTTTAGGTGCTAAGAAAAGGTTTGAAGTTTGTCAACTGATTTGTGCAGTTGTGTTACTGTAGGGTCTTGTGCTTTTTTAGTTTTCTTTGCACCTCAAGAGAGAAACAAGGCGTCCAGAAACGTTGTGTGGTATTTATATCATAACTTCTTTTGTCTGTATTTGGCTATCTTTCTTATTATTAATTTTCAAAACAGACTTAAATTTTTTAATTCGTTACTTCAGCAAGTGTTTCCTTTTCGTAATAAAATTTTGTTCGAGTTATAATGTGAGATGATTATGCAGACTCTGTGGTAATTGCATCCGTACTATCTGCTGATCCTGTAATTATGAAGTTTGATCTCCGAGCATCCGAACCATGAATATGAATCCCACAAGACTTCGCAGTGGCGACGTACACCTCAATTTCTCTTAGGAAGTTTCTAACTGCACGCTAGGAAAGGAATATTCAGGATGGAAATTGTAAGACTAATGACGTGTATTATCATATATTATATTTAATATATTATTTTATTATAAAATAAAAGAATTATGTAATGTTCGGCTCCGACCGAACTCAGTTGTATGTGAATGGTCTGACAATCGTGTCGGTCGATAAAGGGCTGGAACAAAATGAAGAGTCTGTCAGGAATGTTATTAGCGAGCGTAAAGTTAACTCATTATATGAGTCGTTTCATCTAAAACGAATCACTTAAAATGAGAAACGTATTATAAAATAAATGTCTGTGTGTAATTACGACGAGGTAATTGTTCTCCTATCTCCGATTATTTGTTTAAAAATTTTGTAGCACTATATTTAGAAAAAGATTGCGAACTTAATTAGCGTCCTGGCAAATAATAAATTAAATAATTTAAAATCATGCACAGTCACAATAAATTTTGTATTTTGGCAGATTATTGTCTTCTTACAGTATCCTTATCATTGATAAATGGCCGTTTCATCGATACAAATCCGTAATACGTGAAACGAGATTCACCGGATTTTCGTGCTTCCAAAAACCCATTAGAGCCTCGCGCTGGCCATCGCTTGCTGATAGATTTATGCAGTTCACTTCTCTCTGGACGGAAATTTAAATCGCAACCGAGTTTGTTTTGGCCACCCAGTGATTAATAATGCCGGCGTGAGGCATTCATCACAGACGCGAGAACAACGCCAGAGGAACACAAAAGCTAATGCCACCTACCCAGAAACAAACCTTCAGCTGCTAACGTACTTCACTTATATAAACGAATAAATTCAAATTAATTGAGATGCTAAAATTGTAAAACATTTCCAAAATAATTTGCATTCGCATTTACAGTGAAAATAATATTTTCCGCTTAATGATACATGACAAGGATTCTTGATAGTTTGAAAATGACAATAATATTAGCAAAGTTAAGGCAATAGTCTCCGTACAAAATTATAAATTCATTAATTAAATTTTTCTTATACATTTAGATTTATAGATTGACATTGGTGAATTAGCAGAATCAAAGCAGCCTTGCACACATAGATAACAAAATAATTTAATATTATGAATGATTAAACCCTTTTTTAGTAGTCACGTAAAAAATAATTATTTCTATGTAAATTACATTAAAATGTCAGAATTTTAAAATATTCTGTCAGAAGCTTTCGGTAATTGTAACCACATTCATCTGTAAAATCTGTAAAAGTATTAAGTAAATCATTGGAATTAAATTATTAATATATAACGTCACAGAGATTAAATTATATTTTACCTACCTGATAATTTAATTAAAATATTTCCTTACGGCAACTTTTTCTGACATGATTTTATATGACATCCTATTGTTTACAATAGGGTTGTTGCATTTTTTGTGTTTAATGGCCAAGCTCTAACTAACTGGTCATGTATTAAAAAAGAGTTTAATCACTTATAATATTAATAATATGATTTTTTTTGGGTGTAGACAGACTATGTATAGGGTAATCCACATAGTGGCAATTCCCCTCTTATAGCATAGGAAAGGGGGGGATGCGGAAGGGTGGAGGAAGGTAGCCAAGAGTAACTAGGGCCCCCGGGCTATGGTTTAAGGATCCTACCCGGCATTCGCATAAAAGAAATGCAGGACAAACCCTAGAAAAACCTGCATGAGGTAGTAGGTCGGGCATTTGGTACTTGTCCCACGCTCTTTCGATGGCGGGAGAGGGGGTGTGGTCGCACCTTACCCCTCGCCATGCCTTGGCCAGTTTAGGGAGGCAGCTGGCCGACTATTCCAATGGGAATAGCGGACAACTCTTACCGTATGCCCAAGGTCTGTGACCCCGGAACATACACTTCTCAAAACAGGCCGAGGTGCCTCGGCTTGTGGGAACCTTAGTTCAAAAACGGAGAGGAAAAGGCAGCCCCAAAGGTAGCCCCTTTGTATCTCTCCTACGGTGAGGAATATGATACATACAGTCCTTTATATTTTTAATTAAATAAGTACAACATTTAATTGTACACAAATATGAAAATACTTCAGCCTTAAAAAAGAAACTAACACAACATACAAATAGAACAATATACACACAATCAAAAAGAAAATACTAAAATAACAAGTATGCAAATGAGGGCACATATAAAATACGAAATTTATGTACGTAATTGCTGTATAACAGCTCATCTCGAAAACATGGAGAATTAAATTAATGAAGTAACAAAAACCTCGACAGAACCTGGAATCGAACCCGGGACTACTTTTCTTTTTTGCAGTTGTTTTACCATCTGTGCTACCCTTTCCACCCAAGTCCTGATCGAATCTTCTCTATTTCCTACATTTCAGTAAAACCTACTATATTAATAACCTACTGTTGACATTCATTCATGGCATAATTATTAAGACTCAATTAAGAAGGAACTAATGTGTAAGTAGGCAATGGTTCTGTTTCAAAGTTCAGCTTGAATTCCGAAAAAGAAGAGAAGACGCAAACGAAGCTTGGGTACGGAGCGGTGACCCGGGGTTCGATTCACGATTCTGTCCAGTTGTTATCATACATTGCTTTATTAAAATAACAAATTTGAAAAAATAAACCAGAAAAATTCCAAAGTTGAAAAGGTTATATACATAATCGAAAGAGGAAAAAATTGTTACGTGAATGTGAAGTTCTTAAAAAGATATTCTAACCGATTCATGAGAAAAAATAATATATTACGTGAAATTTTTGTCTGTTTAAATTAACATTTAACTATTATAATTACAACTATTAATTTATTAAATTGAAGCATTTCAGTATGACTAATATATATAAACTAGCACACGATAACGAATTAAAAGTTTTCACTCATAGGATATCTGTTACATTGGTTACTTTAAGTTGATTAGAACAGTCGGCCAGCTGCCTCCTAAACAACTACCGAATGCTCAACCTACCTGATGCAGGTTTTCTAAGGTTTGTCCTGCACCACTTTTAGGCAAATGCCGCGAAGGATCCTTAAACTAAAGTCCGGGGGCCCTAGTTAATCCTTAGCTACCTTCCTCTACCCTTCCGTATGCCCCCTTTCAAATCACTTCCTAAACTGTTAAAGAAGAGTTTCCAACAATTGGATTACCCTCATGTAGCCCTTTACTCTTCAAAAATTTAGATAATAAGTAAATATTACAATTTGGTTACATAAGTAAGTAGCCTAAAATCATAAAAAAGACGTGATATTATAAATAACAATTTGCAATCCTAGTAGATTTAATCAGATGATTAAAACCGCTAGAGCCGCGAGCACGACACAACCGCACAACCGCACAACGAACTCAAAAACGTTGTGTGGAATTTATTTGATCAATTAATTTTCTCTGTTGTTTGGCTATTAATTTATTTAATTATATTCAATTTAAATATTACAATTACTTAGGTCTTCACAATGCCAGAATTTTGGTTTATGTGAAACTGTAGACGAAATCAACCGTTTAAAGGCAGATTAACAAATTAATTAACTGAGTGGTTTTTTACATTCATACAAATATTTTATAAAATTTATCAGCGGTTCCTATATCCGTCGGTAGACGTTTATTTCGAAATAAGGAATTTTGGGTTTGGTAAAATTCGAGGCTACGTTTCCTTGTTGTAAAAGTAACTCAATTATAGAGTCTAGATATTTCCATCCTGATCACTTATTCAAGCTTCATGACAAATATGGCTGAGCTTTGTTTTGAAGCTGTTGTTTGTGTTAATACTATGATTGGCAAAGAAGAAAAACAACCTGTGAGGGGTCGTTCAATGAATTATCTGAAATTTTCGTATAAGCACGAACTTCAACAATTAAAACTTAAACGAATTATCCAAATATTTTTCAGTATGAATGAAAAGAATACTGTGTAAATTTTTTTTACTTTTCTGTGGTCAAACGTAGTTAGTTATTTTATCGCGTTTTTCATAATACTATTAACATTATACTGTATTCTACGTTATCTTGTACTGTAAAATTTTTGTGTTCTAGGTTAACACAGTTTATAATAATTATTTGTAATTTCATGTATATTTCCTCAACATCGGTACAATGTAGTTATTTAAATTCTAAATAACATAAAAAAAGATTATTGGAACGTCTTTTCTTTTGAAAAGTTAATTTGTACTTAATATTTGTATTCCGCCAACGTTTGATGTGGAGAAGGTTGGTTGTGGTTTTCATTCGTTTTAGCTTTAAGCCTTCTGTGTCTCCGTTATATTACAGGCAGAGATATTAAAATTTGTTTCATATTTGCAGTTGGGTATTACAGTCGTAATTTTCATTCGCTCAATTTTGCAATATAGCAAACATTTGAAAATAAAGGCCAATTAGTATCTAAAATCGGAGCAGACAGAAGAATGTCATCACTGCATTTGCGTCAAATAAATCATGGTGATTTTTCTCATAAGTATCTGAATTAATATAGACATTTTCAAAAAAAGTTATAGTTGCGACATCTCAGATCTAATATTAAGCCACTTTTTTTTTATTCTGGCTTCCACATTCCTTTCTCCGCATTTATTGACAAAACTATGATAGTTTCATTCCTTGACCGAAACAATTTATTTCGATTTACGTCTGCAGTTGGACCTTTAGTACCTCCATCCGAAATAGTGGTTGGTGTAATTCAGTGACAATAAATCCGTAATTTCTTTTTCTGTTGGAGCAATAACTAAGATAAAATTCCTATAAATTTTTTTATTACTTTCAATACAAATGTTTACTCTTTGGGTCCATATAAACCATCAACATTCAATTTTAATTACCGCAGTTTGACGCTACGGTTACTCATAAATATAATTGTATCTAGTCTAAAATTATCTGATTAACTACTGATACAACGTTTGCGTTCCTTTCCTGGTGTCACATACCCAAACAATCGTGTTAACGTTTGATAAATTCATGTGTAAACATGAAATCGAGCGTGTGTGGTGACGTAACTAAATGTTTGTAAATTACACACGTGAATCGGTAGTATTTACAGCCTGTAAATAAAATAGTTCATGAAATAAACAACGCGAATATATAAAGGGGCATATGACACCTTATAGCATGAAACTCGTAAATTAAATAAATATTATGAAGCAATGCAGACATTAATCTCTATTAACTACGAATATGAAGTGGTTTATTGACAACAGAAAACTCATATTTTGGGCTATATGTTGCTGGAATAAATTTAACTCTCAAACATTTCTTATCGTTTGGTAAAAGTTTCACAAAGTTATTTACAAAGCACGACTCCACATAGCGAAACTTTTTCACTTGTTAAATTTGTGTTTACTTTCTTTAAAGGTTTGCCAGATATGTGTTTTATTAATGTATTTAGATCCTTTTATATCTTTGAGCGCTCTTCAAAAATTTAAACAATCAAAAGTCATTAATAATTAAAATTTTCGGATTATGTTCCCCAAAATATATCAACCGGTAAAAAGTGTGAAAGAATTATGCTTAATCGGAGAAGAAAAAGTTGTGCAGCTGTGATTAGAAATGAAACAAATATTAGCCCGGGGGCCCTAGTTAACCCTTGGTTAGGAAGCTGTCTGCGAGGGCTATTCTCTCACAGGGATTACCTTGTAGGAGGGACAGGAAGGGGCTACCTTTGGTGATGCCTTTTCCTCTCTCCGTTTTTGAACTAAGGTTCCCACAAGCCAAGGCACCTCGGCCTGTTTTGAGAGGTCACAGACTTTGGGCATACGGTAAGAGTTGTTCGCTGTTCCCATTGGAACAGTCGGCCAGCTGCCTCCTTAACTGGTCGAGGTACGGAGAAAGGAAAGCTGCGTCCCCACAGCAAACTCTTCTCCCGCTGGAAGGGCGTGGGACAAGTACCGAATGCCCGACCTACCTGATGCAGGTTTTTCTAGGGCTTTCCCTGCATTATTTCTAGACTAATTCCGGGTAGGATCCTTAAAATATAGCCCTGGGGCCCTAGTTAACCTTTGGCTACCTTCCTCTACCCTTCCGCATCCCCCTTTTAAAATCCCTTCCTATGCTATTAAATGGGAGTTGCCACCATGTGGATTACCATCATGTAGCCTGTTACCCTAAAAAAATGCTCCGTATATTTAATAACAATGACATGACATGAAAAATAGTTCTAAGGAATGAAACTAGAATAACAGGAAAAAACTCATTACTTAAACGTTATCAAAGTACTTTTAATTAAGATATTGGATGTTTTATATTTATACAATATAATACATTTTTAATGTGTTTAGTTTACTCTTATTTTAACAGAAAATTTAATTAACAAATTGTGTAATTACAAAATTTTCTTAAAAAACAGCCTTACACATCGGAGAAAAATATTTTCTTCTTTATTGGCTTCGCCTACTCCAAGGTACGAATTCATACGTAGTCAATGCCATAAATATCGCCTATTTACCGAATTGTTGAATATATATATATATATTGAATCGTTTTAAATTCTGTAAATGTACTAAAGGGACGTATCGTCGGTCAGTCACGATTTATACGGCTTTACCATAAAATAAAACATATGTTAATTTAGGAAGAAGGCGAATGTGAATTTTTTTATTCTTTTTTAAATAAGGTAAATTTTTGATTTTATATTTTACTTTCTTTACTTAAAACACATTACGATTTTAATATTGCATTATTCATCATTGATAAGATTGTATAAGAAAAATTAATTAACGAAGTTGATAGATTTTAATGAGTCAAGAAAGTGTCGTAATAATCAATTCACTTAGGCATAATAATTCAATTAATAAATTAAAATTTCAAATGAACGAACTTTTTGATTACTCTCCGATAATTTTAATTATAATATTATTTGAAATTCTTCTAAAAGCGTTCTATGGTAATAGAAGCGAAAACGACTATTATGTGCGTAATATATATATATATATATATATATATATATATATTTATATACATAAAGAGGCATTTTTGTCCCTTCTCCTAAACGTAATTTATCATTAATAAGAATAAACACGTTAACGAGGCAGAAAAACGATAAATATTTCATTTTTCGCAGCAGGATTTTCTGGGAGAAAAATTAATATTTCGTTCTTTCACCGTCTTCAAGCGCCAGTTTCTTCCTCTTTTTTTCTCTTGTTGTGAGTTTTTTTTAAAAAAATATATCTCTGGTAGATAAATAAGCTGAACGAGAAATGCATTTCGGCTGTCTTCAAAGGACATTTCTTACTAATATTTCATTTGGACTCCCGCAATGTCAAAACATGTTTCACCAAGCCTGGCTTCTGAGATTCGTCGAGTTGCAGGGGGCGACGTAAATGGAGGGTGGAGGTCGTGCAAAAACCACTGCATATATTATTATGATTGCATAATTACTAACTTAAGTAATTATTCAGTTTAGATTTCTTTATTGTCTATGTACGTAGTAAAACATTTTATTATAATGAGAATAATAAATTACTGGACCAATAAAATTGTGACCTTCAAATTATATAAATAATAAGATGAACAATTTCTTAGGTGTAGAAACAAAATTAGAAGTAGCTGTTAAAAACACAGAAAATTTAACGATACGTTAAAGAAAAGGTATTAAAAGGTATTAAAAGAATTAAAAGAAAAGTAATTGGTTTAAAAAAAAGGAATCATAGTTGTTGAGCTTACTTGCATAACCTTGTAAAGAAATAATTAATATAAAATATTTGCGTTCTGATAATCAAAACTATATTTGCAGTGAATATGTTCAGAGATGACAGATTTATGGAAGTTTATTGGAAAATTGGTTTTAATGACCTTTCAGTTTGCCCAATGTAAAAGGAAGAATTGCAATCCTAGCGAGAGATTTTGTGAACAGCTCAAAATATTGTTCTTTAGGGTTTTAAATTATTTATATAGCTCAGAATACTTTGTAATCTAACTTAATATACTTTTTCATCCGTGAGAAAATATTAATTACTTTTTAAAAATTTCCATTATTGTTTTTTTGGCAATAGTCGTAATCATTTACTAGTTTTAAGTATAACGATTGAGAAAACAATTTTTATAATGGGTGTTAAGTGGGTCATTTTCTTTTTATCATGAAGGAAATGGTATATGTTAATCGATAACTAATATTTACAATATACACGATTATTTTCAGATTGAATGGCATTTATGAATTCAGGTAATTTGTCAAATTTCTTCATTTAAACAGAAGTGAAGCTGAATAGGATAACAATTTAACAGTGTGAAGGTAGCCTTTGTTGGCAACCAGATCTCTGATTCAAAACATCATCGTTGTTATCGGATCGTGGCGCTGCGCATCCTGTACTTTAATGATAATTAATACGGGGCTTCACAATGGGTAACCACGTACTGCGCCGTTATTTGCGGTTTACGAATCATGAATCTAACCAATCTAATTATCAACCTGTCAGGGCTATTAACGATATGCGTAAATCAGATAACTTCTATCATTACATTTATTATGCAGGTGTTTGTTTAAAAATATTTAACATGAGGCAAAAAAAAATTGTCTGATCATTGGAAGCCTTTGGGTGCTGTTCTCAGATCTCGCAGGAGAAACCATTCTGGGGAGACGGTAGGGGCTACCTTCAGGAATGCCTTCTGCTCTCTCTGCTTTTAAATAAAATTTCCACCAGTCGAGACCCATCGGTCCGTTTTGTATGCTCCGGAGTCGCAGATCTTGAGCATATTTATATTGGAACAGTCGGCCAGCTGCCACCTAAATCTGATCGATGCACGGAAAAGGGAATGCTGCGTCCCTCCAGCAAACACTTCTACCGCCATTGGAAGGGCGTGGGTCAAGTACCAAGATCCCAACCTACCTGATGGTATACTATGGCTTATCCTGCATCACTTTTAGCCCGGAGGTCCTAGTTATTCCTTGGCTACCTTCCTATACCATTCCGCATTCCCCCTTTAAAACCCTTCCTATTCTATTAGAGTGGAGCTGCCATCACGAGAATTACCCTAAAGTAGCCTGTTACTCTAAAAAATATATTCTTTCTAGAAACGAAATATGTTTCTATACACCATGCTTTTAAGTTTCTTCCTTGCTAAAGAATAATGATAAAATTTATATTTTACACATTAATTTAACGTCCGAAGTAATTAATATAAATAATATGATTTTTTTCTACACAAATTTAAAACGAGAAACGATTGCACAGAAAATAATTTAAACATAGATGGACGTTTCGGAGCTACTTTACGTATTTCTCAAGTACCGTTTGTAAATAGAACGATAAGTAAAATTAACATCTAAAACGAAGGATACGAACAGAAATACCAAAGACTTAAATTTAACCACAATTTTTTTTTAGATTTTCGGTCTCTTGTTCAATACTTACAGGTTTATGAATGATTTTTAATTAATAACATTTTTGAAGTTATGCTTTTAGCGTAATGGGGTTCCCTGTCTATTGTAGCGGTGTTTTCGAAATCAAATTTGTGATTATATTTGTAGCAATGTTTAGTAATCGGATTGTGTTTGCTGACTGTAATTTTAAAAATTAGTTTTATTAACGTAATCAATGACCTTTTGGTTTGACCAAGTAACGTGAAGTACAATTTTATAAACTGAATTAGTTACTATTGTTTTCATCACAAATAATGCAGTTTATAAAATTAATTTTTCTTATTGTAGTTCATGTTGTCCAAACAAAAAGGTAATTCATTCGAGGATTAAATAATATTAATCTGATTCGAAACATATAGACAGAAAACACAATGCGATTATAAATACGACTATGAATATAATCCTAAATTTGAATTTTAAAACGCCACTATATTCATCAGGTAATCATAATATACTTGAAATTAAGTTATTTGGTGTTTCTGTGTATATCCTTGGTTTTAGATTTTTGTTGTTACTTATTATATATGTTACTCTACCGTTCAAACGCTGTTAGAGACAGACGCAAAGCAGCATCGAAACGTCAAGTTATGTTTAAATTATTTTCCGTGTAATTGTTTCTTAAATTAAATTTTTCTGGAAACTAAAGTTTCAGATTTTGTTTCAAATATATTTTACAATATATAACAGTTTCGTTGTTACTGCGTAACATATCAGAATTTCGCAGCAGAACGTAGAGAAATTAAAACTTCAAGAGCAGCAAAAAGAAAGGGGCAATAAAGACCCCAACTTTTGTGGAGTCTGTAAGCAATTTCCTTTGTCGTCATATCGGAGAGGTAGCTTGCGAGTCCCGGAAATAAATCGGTTCCACACGAGAAGAAAGCTTACAACCATTGAGTGGAGTTACTGAAGTTTCTAACCTGTCTGTTGCGTTGGAGCGAAGAAAGGATATCGGGACGAGGCATTACTCCAGAAAAGAAATTTCTCCGCTGTTCCTCGTGAAACAAATAGATCCAGTGATGAGACCTGAATCTTTAGTCATACGAAATGAATCCAGTAAAACAATAAATAATGTTCTTCCAAATATTTCTCCCAAAGGATAACTATGTTATCTGCTCTTCAACTTTTATAAGGAATGGAAAAGCTAGTAATGACTTAGTGGCGTGTTTTGTGGACAATAATATAACTCAGTGCTCAACAGAAGCTCGTTAGAAAATAACAGTAAATTAAACTTTAACCTTAATCCCCAATTATTCCAAGAATTGAGTGTTTCAAATATTTTATATACTCATATTTGAAAAGTTTAATAGTAAGATCTCTGCTGACCGAACAAAGATAAAATTTTCGGAGGCGCCTGCCTCCTCCCTCACGTGGGGTACTGAGACCTGCCTGATATTTAACATTGGTGATTTAAACACTCAGATTGTCTCCTGTAAGGCGCATTAGTATGTTTTCTTTGTTCTCAGGACATTCCTCTTCACGTGACTACTCTTACATTCTTCCTGCTGGCCGTGGACCGCTACCGCCTGGTTCTGTATCCCTGCAAACCTCGTATTCCAGCCTGCATCTGCTCTCTCGGAGCCTGGGTTGTTGCAGCCTGCATCGTCGTACCGTATCCCTTCTACATCACTTACATAGATCTGGGGGTGAGGAACTAAATTTAAGCATTTTTCCGTTTATTTGTTCTGCCATCATACTTCAAGCCTCAAGATTTAAATAACAATTAGTTTGAAGTATCAACAAACAATTTATATATAGTTAAAATTCTCCTTCAAATCACGAATGTATTTTAGTGCCTATGGACGAATCTTTGGTTGCATTCATACCTACAAATTGGCCGCAATAAATAGTAAAATGAAAAATAATTTAATGTATCTAAAAACAGAATTTATGCTGCATTTAAATTAATCATAACGCAATCCAATGTGCTTCAGTTATTGTGAGCGCCTCAGAAAATCTGAACGCATCAGGCAACACACATTTTCATGCATTAATTTGTTGCACTACGATTTTCAATTATAGAATATATATCTCCCCGTTATAACACGTCTAACAAGTATGTTACTTTTCGCACTGATTATAAATTCAGATATTCCATCGTTCGTATTTTAAATATATGCATATTAAATACTAGAAAAACGCTAAACATCTCTTAGAAAAAATGTAAATTTTAAAACAAATTAATTAAGGTGGCTGCAATAGCCATATGTGAAAGTCTAATCGGGAATTATTTTTTCCAAGCGAAGTACATTAACGCAAAATCATTTCTTTTACAACGTAAGAATGTATTAATATTTGCTTAATGTTTATCCATTAACCTTCTTTGAAAAATGTTTCGTACTCAATAAAGTCAAGTATAAAATAATTTGACTGATTATTTTTTTATAAAGAAATAAGTTGGATCCTCCCGCTTTGTTTATAGTCTTTTTAAAAGATGCAGAACAACAAAAACACTGTACTTCCTGAACGTCTTTAAATTATGTAAAGAAGATTTAGAAAGGAAAATTCAATTGCTAGATTACTCCGCAATATCACAATGTCTTGTAACTATAAAAGTAAATCTGCATTATATCCAGCATAAAATTTAAGCTCGTAATTGGCATTTTAAGCACAAGGTGCAGTTCTGGAAATATAGTCAATTTAAATTGTGTCCGTTTCTTTCTGTGTTACAAACATAGTCTGTAATTCTCTTCTTAAATTTCTTTTCAGTTGATACGTGAGGAACTCGGCGGGACAGGTCTTTGTATAGTGAACCTGCTTGAAAGCATGCAAGACTACATGAGAGGACTCTTCCTCTTAACGTGAGTCTTTTATTCTTTCAAAATTTAATTCAACGTCTAGCAAATATTTATGAGATAAAACCTGTACTTGCCGCCCACAGTCACAGTTACTTGTGTAAGAAGGAAATATGGGCATACGGTAAGAGTTGTTCGCTGTTCCCATCGGAACAGTCGGCCAGCTGCCTCCTAAACTGGTCGAGGCACGGAGAGTGGAAAGCTGCGACCCCACAGCTAACTCCTCTCCCGCTATCGGAAGGGCGTGGGACAAGTACCAAATGCCCGACCTACCTGATGCAGATTTTTCAAGGTTTTCCCTGCATCACTTTTAGGACAATTGCCGGGTAGGATCCTTAAACCATAGCCCGGGGGCACGAGTTAACTCTTGGCTACCTTCCTCTACCCTTCCGAATCCCCCAGTTTAAAATCCCTTCCTATGCTATTACAGGGGAGTTGCCACTTCACTAAAAGTGAAGCAAGGAAAACCCTAGAAAGCCTGCATGAGGTAGGTCGTGCATTTGGTACTTGTCCCACGCCATTCCGATGGCGGGAGAGGGGTTAGCTGTGGGGTCGCAGCTTTTCCCTCTCCGTGCCTTGACCGGTTTAGGAGGCAGCTGGCTGACTAACAGTGAGAGTTTTGAAATTCTTGACTTTTTAAACATATTGAAAACTATATCTGTTTCTGAAAATAATCCAATATAAATTAATATCGTTTTTTGAACAATACAGACTGGTTAAGTAAAACACATATGGTTAATTTTTAATAGATTAATTTTTTTAATTTGTTTGTAATTTTGAATTTGTTCCATATGCCACCTGTTGATGGCCCTAGAGCCCGAACTTAAAAATGTAATAATATGAATTTTTTATGTCAAATTTGTTAAGTAAGAAATCAGATTAAAACGAACTATTTTAATATGTATTTATTTATTTAATTTTAAGCATTGAAACCACATCCAATTAAAACTGTTATTTTTCGGCACATACACCATCATGGTAAATTACCACGGCAGGTCGATGATTTACGACTAAATAATTTGCAATTAAACTAATGGCACCACGTCAATCGACTTAAAAATAATTATAGAGAATATTGAATGAACGTCATGTAACTTATAGAAGCGATCGTTTTAAAACAACGAATATATCGATGATATTTACTTAATGTAATGGAAAAAGTTATTTATTTTACTCGATTGGCCTCTATAAATTGTTACAATTATTTAATTTTCTGTTAAGGAAAAGTTTGTTCTAGGTATTTGTCCTTTGAGACATTATTTTCATTATTAAATTATCTAACGAAATATATCTGACTGTGAACATTTTTAATGTGTTCCCAAGCATTTACAGCAAATAACATTTTTACAACACTGTTTTGTGATTGGTGTCTATAATCTGTATAAAAAATTAACAACTGTTTCGTACAATAATAATATCTAGCTTTTTATTGCTATTATGTATAATTGTTAATCATTGATAAGAATTGAAAAAGTATTTTAACCCTATGATAGGGCTGTGTACCGAATGTACTTAATAATGATTACAATATAGAATCATTCTTCATAATATGTATGAAAGGTGACCCCAAAATACAGGAGGGTGGTTTTAATACGAAATAGTCCTATTTTTCTCCTGAAATAAGTTTTTTATGTGAAAATTGAGAATTTGGCGCGATTTCTAAAATATTCTTCTTTAATCCACTGCAATAAAAACTTACTAAGCCAGCAGGTGGCAGCACTGCACCTTCATGCAAAACGGCTGACATTGACGTACGTATTAGTCAGCGTTCCGTGATTCAGTTCTTAAATGCAGAAGGTGCAACGCCCATTCGCGTTCTTGAAAGACTGAAAATGTGTATTGTGAGGTAACAGTGGATATCAGGACTGTTCGGCGATAGGTTCGTCGCTGTAACGAAGCTGAAGGACATCGATGGCTTAGGAAGCAAGACCACGCTTTTTACCGCAGTGTAATACATACCCTTGTTAAAAGGCGGACAGAAACTGAGGAAAAGGAAGGAGGCTATATTGAAAAGTGAAAATTAAATCATTAATGTTGTGGGTTCATTCAGGGTAAATTGCATTTAATTGTCTTGTTGTCTTGACAAATAAAGCAGAAAAAAATAAAAGGTATTACTTATTGACTCGCTCTAGTAATTCGGTTACGAGAAAAGAATTCAAGGTACTATTGTAATGTATAATAAGGTAGTATTTATATGAAGCGTCTATATATTCTATAGGGGCATCACTGGCGAGATAGAATCGGAAATACGAATCCCTTGCGGCTTCCTTCATGCGTGTTACTGGCAGTTATTGACGTCAGGCACGTAACTACAGGCGATGCTGGAAGCTTTTGAAACTTCGTACACTGTTAATCGACGCTCAGGAGCTAAAGTTTGATTTTCTTTATATATAAGTCGGAGATCGAGTATTTACGTCATATGCTGCGGATGGGATTTTTTACGGTGTACGTTATGTTGTTTCTGAAACTGTTCACAGTTTTCACATACTTCTGATGAAATTATTTTGAGAACAGTGAGCGTAGATAAATCCCCACAAAAAGCAAATTGCGATGATTATGCTAGTTTATATACATAAAACGAAAAGAGGAATTCTACATACAAAGCTGATTGTTTAATTACCTAAAATATTACACAGCGTTACATTTTTAGTTTTTTGTTCACTTTTATAATCCAGATTTACGTGCAATTATCTCTTTCAGCGATGAAAATTTTGAGTAATTTCATTGAAATGTTTGGAGTGTAATTGGAATTTAATTTTCTACGCCAGTTAAATTTTATTCATACAAAAAATGAAAATATGTTTGTTATCCGTCACGTTTCTTTCGGCCTTATTCGTCAATTTTGTCTCTAACTATGTAACTGTGAGTGATTTATTATGTTCTATATCGGCTCCCTTTAAATCTGTATTATTTAATATTTTACTTTCATAATTGTAACATGGAGTTACTATGTTGTCTCAGCAATTGTAATAAAAAATTAAGAAATATAACATTTTTATTCAATGCAAACTTTAAAATTTTTTGTTGTAATCCCTTAAATAATTCCACCATTTACCTTCGTTCATTGCGCTTCTCTTCGCATTTGGTTCATACTGTGTGTGTGTTTTTTTTGTCACAGGTACGTTCTTCCTTTGTCAGCAATTGCGTACTTGTTTGTTCGAGTTTCCCAGGAACTGAAAGCGCAGGAAGGACCTCTGGCTGTTATGATGTATGAGGCTCAGTCAAGAAGCCAGAGGGATTCCGTATCGCTAAATTTCAGGTGTGTTCCTAAATAATTATAATTTATATTTAATTGAAATAAGCGTTTTATTATTCTTTGAAGTTGACAAACATTTACAAAATACAGCAGAGTTTGTTCTCCCTTGAAATTTGTTGTCCAGGCTAGTCCGGTGATACAAGGGTCTGTCAAAGTGTCGTGCTTTCTGTAGGATAATTCTAAAGACGTTTTTTAATATCAATTCTAAATTCTCTATTAATAATTATTCACTCACTCTTCAGCGTTAACGTAAACTCTTTCTATCAAAAATGATCGAAGACTCTCCCGAAAGAGTTTTAGGATTTCTTCACCGATTAAACTGCCTGAAAGATGATGAAAGAGCATGCGTTTCCCGAAACGTCGAGGTTTAATTGCTGTTGTACCCGTCTGGAAACCATAGACCTCTTTCTGCACTTCCTATCCTCCTCAACATATTCTCCAACTCTCAACTAACTCCTTCATCTCTACGAATTATCAACTCACTAATAACTTTTAACTCCAATCACTTACTCTCTCTCCCCAACTATCTGTAATCATGCCCTTTCAGCACGTTGAATTTTATCATTGTGTGTAGATAAACTGTCTAGTATTTAGAATCAGGAATCCTTTGCCCTTACAAAAGAAAATAATTATATGTAGCACCTATAGAGTTGATCTCTGTGTCCGTTGCTATAGAATTTACATAATGAAGTACAATATTAATAATAATCGGTACACCAAATATTTAAACAATTAAGGGCATTGTAATGTTGTACAGCGAAATAAGACAATATTCTTAAAGGCAATTAATAAATATTTTTTCAGTACATTCAGACTTGAATTACTAACAAATAAGATCACCACTCACATTTGGTAACTAACCTCTGGCTGGATGTTTTTGATGAGTGTAGTCTTTTCTGTAAGAATATTAATTCTTCTGCTGCCAGAGACGAGCATTATGGCCTGTACGAGGCTGAGCTGGACGTTAACCAGGAGAAACGCACTGACAAGTACCTGGTCTCCATGGTAACAGTGTACGCCATCTGCATGTGTCCGCTCATGGTGCTGCGGTATGAGAAAAAGCTCAGTTTCTTACAAAACCTACTTCCCATCCATAATTCTGATTAACTTTTGTCTTCTTCTTACAGACTTGTGAAGCAGGTCGTAATAGAAACCTATGAAAACAGCATCCATTATGACATCACATACATTTTGTTCGTGTGGTTCGCCTTCATTCACACTTGCTCGACTCCCGCCGTATTCGCGTCCTGGGTGATGACGCCGTAAGTAAAATAAGTTATGTTTTCAATTTATTTTGCCCATCTAGGAAACAGCTTCTTGCAGGACGTCCACTGAATGGATGTGATTTTGCTTGTAAATAATTTTTCCCATGTAAGATGCAGAAATTGTAACAGTTATAAAGTAAAATTTTGACATCTTTCGCATTTTTAGCCTCAGATGACCCAATGTTATACACAAAAAATTGAAGAAAATTAGTATTCATAATTATATAATATATTGCAATTATAATAGTCTTCGAACATCACCATCCTGCAATCTTATTGTCCGTGATTAACGTGATTCAGTAAAATCGCGTCGTATAGTCTTTTCGTAAAGGTTAACTGCCGACCCATGTCTGGGTTTCATGACAGACCAATTTACTGATTTGTTTGCATGTGTCAGCAAAGCTTCTTGATTTATTTCACTTACATGTTACAGAATTTTGTCATCACAAGAAAGAAAAATGAAGACTTTCAGTCCCTCTCTACCAAATTTCATGGCGGCTAATGTTATTGTTCACCATAACGACCCCTTAACACTACGAATTTGACACAAATTTAAGTCATTAAAAATAAATAACTATGGACCCTTTCTGCAATCTCATGCTAATGGGGATTGCAATTAGAATTAGGTTGCATCGGAATTGTCAGTATTAATCTTCAAAATCTATAAAACTATTTATTTGTAACTAATATTGACACTATTTTAAAGTGCCACCTCCTTACCACCCTGACCCCTACGAGTGTCACGAATTACCCACAGTATTTTATCCAAGAATGTAAGATACATGATGTTTTGTTAAAATTTCTCCTTGCCTTTTAGAGTTGAGCTTGAAGATACACACACATCCATAAATTCATACATATATATTGTAATAATTAATAAATTATAATAGCTGAATTTAACAAATGAAAAAAAACACAAAATTACATTTACTTTATATGGAAATCAATGCGTCTGAACATAGACGAAATTTGTTGCGGGAGAAATAATACTAAAGATTGAATTTAAACAATTTTAATTTTATCAAGAATTAAGGATCTCATTTTATCGATAATTAAATAAGTAAAGAACGATCTGACTTTTTATCTTTTAAACACGGTTTACAAATGATTTTAAAGTTTTTCTCTACTTACGGCCGCCCAGGTCTCATTTTTAGTTTTTCGTGCACAATTTTGGGGACATCACTGATTCTAAGTACTCACAGACTCTAAATGTTCACAGGCTCTAATTGGCGTTGTTTGTTAGTTGGTTTAACACAAATTGGTTGGTTCTCGATGCTTTACTGCAACCTGGATTTGTAGATCTCGTGACTTTAGTTGAAAATGGACTTCATTGGTTCGTCTATGGCCAGCATGATGAATCTACGCTCGACCACCGAATACACACTAGTTGCTCTGTATCCTTCCCGACTGAATATTGCTTTACTTTTTAATATTTGAAAGCATGTTTGTGACTGGATCACATTCTTTCGTTCTGGACTGCCGACTGTAAAACTTTTCGTCTGATCTATTCGCTGTCTGCTGCCCGACTGTAAAGCTTTCAAACTGCTTGCTGTCCGCTGCCCGACTGGACTGTTCGTCTCGTAAATTTTGAGCGCGTAAAAACCCTCTCGACCGATCAACAATGCATTCTTTGCCTTGCCGGTTTGTTGCGGCGTCCGCTCTATATCCACTAATAATGAGTCCTCTACAATTCAACTTTTCAATTAGAACAATGTCTTAATTACCAATTACTACAATATATATATATATATATATGTGTGTGTGTGTGTGTGTGTGTGTGTGTGTGTGTGTGTGTGTGAGAGAGAGAGAGAGAGAGAGAGAGAGAGAGAGAGAGTCTTTAACACTGTAGCTGTTCTTCTAGAACATAAGAACGGGTTTTTTCAATTCAGAAAAACGCATAAATTATTTTTGCCGGACTTCGTATAATGTCATATTTAAACTAAATACGCTAGAAGGGTACATTTGAGATGACCGTATAAAATATTTTGATATCTTATTCCTGAAGTGCAACAAATACAAGTTCGTGACAAAAATTTTTGATAGTTGTTTCGCTGAAAGAATCGGAGCATCCAATTGGAAGGACTAAGCAATTATATAAAGCAGGGGAATGTAAAAAAAAAAAAAATAAAGGGCCTTGCGTTAAATATGAATGCTTTCACAATTACGTCGTTGTTATGGATCTTAAACTGGAACGTTATTATTACTATTTGTAAACTCGTTCTTTAATTAATTTAAAATTCAATCATCCTATGAAAATATTTGTGCCGAAATGAACACGCTTTATGATGAAAGGACTTGGTTCTGCAGTTCGATATTAATTATCGGTGGCTGAAACTTCACGCCTAAACGAGTCTCAATTCACGTATTGAATATGAATGACTCTTTGAAGAATTGCAAATATTTTAAGTGTCAATAGAATTTTTCTGAAAATATTTCAGACGTATTAACTCGATGAAATACTAAAGAGTGTTATTTAAAGATTAACAAGTGATTTGTTACATTACTTCATTAAAGTATATTTAATGTTGCAAAAGCTTTATTATTCAGTATATAGTTTCGTAAATGAGAACGCGCATTTAGGTCATAAATATATTAAATTATTGTTGAACAGTTAGAAATAAAGCAGTGACAAGTCGTAATTTCCATTTTTTAAATAAGGATTTGAACATTTCTTGTATACGATCCGATTCAGGAAATTTCGAAGTTAAGAATAGAAGTTCCATTCTTATAGTTATTATAAAAGTCACTCTAATTAATACTTCTAATTTGTTTAATTAATTTATTATTTTATTTTTTTATTTTTCGGGTAACAGGCTACATGAGGGTAATCCACAAGGTGGCAACTCCCCTTTAATAGCGTAGGAAGGGATTTGAAAGGGGGGATGTGTAAGGGTAGAGGAAGGTAGTCAAGGGTTAACTAGGGCCCCCGGGCTATATTTTAAGGATCCTACCCGGCATTCGCCAAAGGAAATGCAGGAAAAACCCTAGAAAAACCTGCATCAGGTAGGTCGGGCATTGGGTACTTGTCCCACGCCCTTCCGATTGCGGGAGAGGAGTTTTCTGTTGGGACGCAGTAATTTTATTTCTAAAAAATGCGCCAATCCAAAGACAAAGCAGTTTTCCGAGGCCAATAAGTCAAATATGTTATTACTTTCCTCTTAGCCCCAATTTATTACTTTCAATGCCGCAAACTAAATAGCATACGTCGTAAGATGATAAAATGGCAATAAAAATTTGCAAAATCATTTTAAATCTGTTCACTTATTTTTGTAATGATCCTGTTAAAACCCGGTCGACAAACGGACACGATGATGTTTTATGTATAAATGTTAGTCGACAGAGGAAAATTCGTTGATAAAAATTGGTTTATATGATAGTACGAGTGTTCCAGACATATGTATTTTATGCGGTCGCTGAACTCAGGTCTACTATTTGATATTTACTCTTTATTTTAAAAAATATATATTTATGTATTTTATTGCTTATTCATATTATTAATAGAAGTTATTCCGTTTTAATATCTGCAAAGTGCTAGGAGAAAATAGAGTAAAACTTATTTTCATTATTACGTACAAGTACATCTGGCAGCCGTCAGCAATTTAGCTCATAGAATTATACATGATTCTGATTGCTAAACAAATAAATTTTTAAAAAATTATTAGGTAAATAAAATGAAATATTTTTAATTGTTTTTATTTATTGTTTAATATTCATAAATAATTATGTGTCTTAAAAAATGAATTTTCTTTATACATATTTTGTGTAAATATGGTTTTTCAACACTTTCAGAAGGGAATTTGCTTCTATTAATTACTCTGAATTTCATGTTAATTTTTTGTATATTTTCCTTTATTCACTTTCTTTTTCTTATTCTTCGGTTTTTCCCCCTTTTTTGCCGCCTTCAATTTCCATTTCTGTCTGTCGTTCCAATCTCCCTCTTTCAAATTCCTATCCTTCATTGTGGTTTTCACATGAGTTTTCCACATTAATCTGGGTCTGGCCCGTTTATTTTCTCCAGGAGGTGACTATTGGTATATTTCCTTTGGCCATCTTCCACTTTCCATTCTTTGTACGTGACCATACCATTTAAGCGTTTGATTTTCAATTCTTTTAACGACAGACGTGGTTACGTTCATTTCTTTCCGAAGGAGCTCATTTCTAATTTTATCCTGTCTTGTTTTTTGAAGACTTCTCCTCAGATAATTGAATTCCACTGTTCTATTTTTTTTCTTTTGTAATTCTGTCAGGGGCCAAGTTTCACTTCTATAACATAGAATGTTCTGTATTATGCTCTTATAAATTTTGATTTTTGTTTCCTTTGTTAGATTTTTATTCCAAAATATTCTGTGTAAAATCTTGGTAGCATTCTTAGCCATTCTCATTTTAATTTGTATATCTCTTTCACATGTTCCTGCATTTGTAATTATCTTTTCTTTTTTTATTTAAACGAATATTAGATACATTTAATTTATTATACATCTGGGAGAGTTCTTGGAGTGTTGTCGGACGGAAGTGCTAATTTTCCCCTTATTTCAACAGCCTGAATGGGTTGTTTCTGTTGCAGGATAGCGAAGGAGCGGTTGCGAGACCATTTCCGCCTCAGCGGGCGTCGACTCAGACGTCGCAGCGAGTCCGCCGTCGAAGCCATCGTCCACAACCAAACAACGACGCCAACTTCGGCTCCGGCGCCGCCATCTTGATCCAGTGTCGGAATTTCCGAACGTGCCGACACCTAACCTGTGTTCCGAAACCGAAGAAATTGCCTTTTAACACTCAACACTTATTGGAGGTTTTGAAAGACAACTGCGGATGTGGTATTTGAAGGTGATTATAATTTTCATGAGTAAAATTCGCGTCGCCCATTAGCGGGGTCGAACAATGAAAAAACAGAGAAATCAGGAATATAAAGGTAGGAAATGTTTTATTTGTTAGCGGAAGTATTTCATATACGGCATTAATCCGGTGATTCTGAATTTCACCGGTTTCTTTGCACTCTCAGAAAAAATGTGTGGAAAATAATTAAATAATAACATTATAATTCATTTTCCTCATAATAATTGCTGTCGTTGCAGTCGTTGACGATAACTAGAGTTTCGTCTTTACATATTACTTCACGATGTTCTTTGAAATTTTCTGTACCCTCACAGTAGGCCTACATTATGATTCCGTGAAAACCCATTTCTCAAGGAAAAACCTACTTTTGTGAAGAAAATAAATAAATTGCTCGTGCTTAGAAGTCTGTTTGAGGTTTTTATAGTCTTTTTTTCCATTTGGATTTCTCGTAATTCCCACCCACGATTCATAACGATTTATTATGAATTTGGTTACCCTTCCCTTGATTCTTTGTTCGATGTGAGAATTAGGTAAAGTATTACTAACAGGGGAAATATAGTTCCGATTGAATGTCAATAATTAAATCCCTGCAAGAAAGAAAAACGTGTTGCAGTTCCCTTAATATATATATATTTATATAATATATATATATATATAAAATAAAATAAAATGAATATTACATATTTTGAGTCTTGTGTCAGAATTTCTGATATTTGGATCCGCTCAATACCCTTCACGTGAAAACTTCTCCCAAATCCCTCAAACTTTACCATCTCCGCGTACAGTTATCCTCTTACGCTTCGAAAGCGACATTCTTCGCCTCAATTTTCCCAGGTTTCTCCGCCCAGCCGTATAACTACCACGTCTCCACAGAATTACACGCTTTTGTGCGGCTATTTTCCACAATAGAAATGCTTTACAGATGTAATTCGAGAAATTATAACGGGGAACAAGTAAAATGAAAACTAAAGAGAAAGAGACTGCATATAAAATTGTCATGAAGATTATATGTATTTAAAAGATTTTTTCTGGTTTGCTACATTTATGCCATAATTAACCAAAATGGAGGAATAACAGCTATTCGATTACTTTTAATATCTTATATTTTATTTTATGAAAAAGTATTACAGGATTACAGAGACAATAAAATCAGTAAATATTATTATTACAAGCATGAAATACTAAAATTTAAGAATAAAATACAGAACTTAAAAAAATTAGTTATTAAACAGATGTAGGAAATGTACAGAAATAGAAATACGTAAATGAAATAATTTGGTTTCGTCTCTACTCGAGTAGTAATTTACAAGGTTAGTAGTAAAGTGTAACAACTCTATTACAAAATCCTATTTCGCTTCTAAATGATTCCAACATCCATTTTCTGGAAAAAAAACGACGCAGACAATGCTATTATACTCGTACAAGTCGTATTAAAACGTATTATAAATGGCTCGTATGTTGAAATTTATTTAAGAGACTGAATCAAGCCCGGCAAGAGCAAAGTTAGTTATTCTGTGAAAATTAGGGTTAATTCAGTATAACACGATAATTCATTTAAAATCTCTGTTTCATATAAGGATCCGTTTTTCAGGACGCTTTTGGGAGTAAATGTAGGATATTTTCTTATTATTAAGAAATTTTTGCAACAATAATAGTTTAATTGATAAAAACTTCACTCGGCATGAAACCGATGTTATAATCCTTTTATATTCCACTGAGTTGATAAAATCATTATATTATCCCGCTTCCACAAATGTGAGAATTTGCAGATTAAATATTATTTTGCAGTCAGAGACTCCTCCACTGTTGTTTGATATACGGATGGCACAAATTAATTAATAAATATACATCAATATAGTGATAAATTTCAATAGCGCGCGAATCTCAATACATTAATCCTCTAATTCGTGTTTTAAAAATAATCACAGTGGGTTTTAATGAATATTAAATTAAATAAATAATTATTAAATTTGCTTTTATATTTTTTAGCATTATTCAACGAAAAATTTTATTCACTCTTACGTACCTGTGTTTAATATCGGTCCAAGGCCGTACACGTTCGACTGACATGGCTTTATTTTTATTTTTGGATAATCCACGTTCGGACACCTGACATCGTACTGTCATTTTGATCGACGCAACTGTCAATCATGCTCAAAATTTCAGATGGTTTATAAATTGGGAATGGTTCATTTTATGTATCCTTAAAGTCGTGTAGGATTGTCCAATAATTTTTCATTATGTCTTTTTTACAGATCTACGACTTCGTCGGAATTTTCTTACGTTATTCGCAGTCATATCGTGTCGTCGTCATAACTGCGTTTTTCTTACGTTTTCTAGTATTTGATTTCCAATTCGAAAAAATAAAAACTCGACACGAAAGACGTTGGTTACAATGTTTTACCGACTCTTGAAAGAAAGAATCGAGGAGAAGTTCGTATATAATGGTTCACTACCGTAACATCTGTTCAACACGAAATACAAAGCCATCAAAACGACATTCTCCTAAAGTATTGATAAAAAAAATAACAACGCTGTCCAGATACTCGCAGCTGCGACTGACTTCTTCGATTTTTGTTCAGATGACTTTAAAACTCTCGGATGTCAATTTAATTTCAAAATCATAATTTTTATAAAGTAAAGAATACAGTGTCAGATGAAAAATAGGGAATTTTTATTTGAAATTGGGGTTCAAAGTGGAGAGTTAATCGATTTTATATAAATTTCCAGTCAAAGTTACGTATATTGGGTCTTTAAAAATAAACATAAATATAAACCTACAGTTTTATACTATTTTCCGTAATGAATATTTTTGCTGTAAACCGCCGTTAATGAATAGACTCATTTAATATTTGAGACCAACAAAAAATAATAAATTGGCTAATGTAGCATAATTTGTATTTAATAGAGTTATTAGAAAATTTCGTACCTTGAAAATACAAAAAAAAAGCACATCCTTTCGACCGAACTTTGGGAATCTCTTCATGCACTATGTTAATAAATATGAAAAAGGAGAACTAACCAGAAACTTTTTATGACCTTGTTGAATCCATATTTGAATTCAAAGACTTGAAAAAATTAATTAGTAGGTACGAAATATATTAACAATTTTTTATGGCTCATGGACTGCCCCTTACGCAAGTTCAATTTGAAATAAAATGCAATTATCTAATTTAATTGATGAAAAATAGTAACGGTGTTCAATTACTCGCAGCTGCAACTGACTTCTTCGTTTTTTGTTCAGATGACTTTAAAACCGTCGGATGTCAATTTAATTTCAAATTCATAATTTTTATAAAGTAAGGAATACAGCGTCAGATGAAAAATAGGGAATTTTTATTTGAAACTGGTATTTACAGTCGAGAGTTAATCGACTTTATATAAATTTCCAGACAAAGTTCTGTATATTTAATATTTAAAAATAAATACAAATATAAACCTGCAGTTTTATACTATTTTTCGTAATGAATATTTTTTGTGTAACCCGAATAAAGAATAGACCAATTTCTTATTTGAGACCAACTAAAAGAGCAATAAATAATATTGCCAAATAAAAAATTAAGAATATTACAAAAAACCTTAAATACCAATTAATCTCAGGAACATTACACATCAAAAGTGATAATCTGCAACAACAAATATAATTCATTAATGTGACAATGTTAGATATTCACATTAAATGTGCTTAAACACTTACTTTGATGCTGACACTGTGACATTTGTATATTCGGTTCTTGTTTTCTAAAGTATTTAGAAATTCGTCATCATAATTAATATATCACACGTCAATAAATTCCGATGATTTTCATTTAATACAATTAAATTAGATAATTGCATTTTATTTCAAATTGAACTTTCGTAAATGGAAGTCCATGCGCCATAAAAAAATTGTTAATATATTTGGCATCTGCTAATTAATTTATACACCTCTTTGAATTCAAATTTGGATTCAACAAGGTCATAAAAAGTTTCCTCTTAGGACTCCTTTTTAATATTTATTATCATAATATATGAAGAGATTCCCATAGGTGGGTCGAAAGGATGTAATTTATTTTGTATTTTCAAGAGACGTAATTTTCTAATAACTGTATTAAATACAAATTATGCTATATTGGCTAATTAATTTATTTTATTTATCTTAGTATAAAATGTCCAGCAGTCACAATCTTTATTTATAACTAAAGTAAATTTAATCAAAGAATGAAGAATAATATTATTTATATGATTTAACTCAATTCTACATCTCCAACAATTTAATAAAAATTCTAATTGTAGTTACGAATTCAAATTTCAATTTAATGAAATTATCATGATTCATTCTATTATAATTTAAATGTGAGATAACGAATAAAAACTTTGGACGAAAGTTGTAAGTTCATAAATTTGAACCATGAATTAAGCAAAAATTTAAGAAAAATATTAGTAAATTCTGAATTTTTATGACATTGTAGGAGAAATTACATGCTTCCAAATCATATAAATAATTATAATCTTTATTGTTTGGTTAGATTTACAATGTTAAACAAATAAATATACTGTCTCTTTGCTAATTTATACTAATTTAAGTTTTATAAGTCAGATACGATTTTATTCATCATTTTATTTATACATAACGTTTGGTAAAGATTAATTTTTGATAGGAGAATAGTTTTAAACAAGTACCTTATTTTCAAAAGTACCAATTTCATTAATTTTCTTTTAAGTCATCTTCCACTTCGTTTTATAAACATATTAACAGTTTTATTACTTTTAATTATAAGTGCAAAATTATATTGAATCCAAAATAATATAATATTGGAAAATATCTCGAACATAATTAGAGATTGTCAAATTTCGTGTGGGGTGATTATATAGCCTGGAGATAACCTAAATTATTCTGCAACTGACACGCTGCAGGTGTTGTCGACTATCAATTATTTACAGAACCGATCATAAATTATATATATGGTTCCGTGTTAGTGCGCAAGGCTTACTTGCATATAATTAATCCCAAATTCAAGAGCTGTGATGCATTACTTTTATTTACTACCAGACAATATTAAACTTTAAAAAGTTAAAGAACAATAAAATTAAAATAAAACATCAATTTTTTTCGCAATTACTCCTGATATTAGATTTATGAATTGATAGAATTAGATTTAAAAAACTTTTTGTAAAATTATATGAAACGAGTAAATATTGTAATTTAGTTTTTTAGGGTAAAACAAATAATAATTGTAGGGCGTTATTATCGTAGTTATAATAATATTTTTATCGAATATAAAACGCTCATAACGTGAAAGTTGTTACAGAACAAAGCATATTTTATTTCAACAAATTTGTTTTGAATAATTCGATAAGATTATGAAATCATAGGCAGTACGAGAAGCAAGTAAATGCGGAAATAATGCATTCCATACAGAAACATTTAATATTTTTTGGCTGGAATTAAGCTGTAGGAGTTTAGTGTTAGCTTGGCCATTAGTTTTACTGCTGAATCACCGAACATTGTACAAGAACGGAAAATCCATTTTAATCCAGAACAGACTGAGGGAATTAGTCACAGAACTACTGCCGCTTGGATCTGACGGTTAATTACGTTAAGTGGATAGTTGAACAGCGAAGCTAATCGTAATGACCTGTCGTAAGTCTACGTGAGCTTAATGAGGACCCTCCCCGATAGAACTGACCCAACAGGCTCAACGTTGAGACGACATTGTACCAGATCAGCTGAAATTTCCAATCTTCATTTTAGTTCCAGTTTGATTGTTCTTAAGCGAGTCGTGATGGATATAATTAAAAAAATTTACGCCGCGAATATAAAAAAAAAATTGTCTTCATACCGCAACATTAACGACATCGAAAGAGAAGTATACGAGAAGGTATTATTGAGTCCAGCCTTAAAAAATAACAGTTATCCTAATTATTCATGTAATGTTTTAAAATTTTATATAAGTAAATAGGTACGAGGAACTATATTTAAGAGAAAGCTACGGGACATCACCCTGATAGAATCTGATAAAATAAATTCGGCGCATTGTAAATCAACAGATGTGTAAAAATAATGCAAATCAATTAAACCGTTCAATACAGTAGTATATTAAATTTTGTACACACTTTAAACTTCACATTTCTTTATTAGATTTTTTTCTATTCCGCTTTTAGACATTTATGCTATATATACTTGGTGCCCCGATGCAGGTTTTCCTAGGGTTTTTCCTGCATTTCTTTAGGCGAATGCCGGGTAGGATCCTTGAACCATAGCCCGGGGGCCCTAGTTAACCCTTGGCTACCTTCCTCTACCCTTCCGCATCCCCCCTTTCCAATCCCTTCCTATGCTATTAAAGTGGAGCTGCCCAATGTGGATCACCCTCATAAAGCCTGTTGTCCTAAATAAAAAATCAAAATCACTTACTGTCTTCTGAAAACGACGCACATCATTTGATCTCAAATAGCAAATTTTAGTTTTTAGCATTAGTCGATAAGACTAAGTTAACCAATTCGCCAAGCCTAAAATAAATATTTTTGTTCTTTTTTTTTTATAGATACGAGCATGTGAAGATGGTGCTTGTTGATTCATCTTAACGTTTGCTGCATTTTATTACTCAAGTTTTACAAAATTGTAAATTTGAAGACAGATTATTTTTAAGCGTAAACTTATGTGAGCTTTAAGAATATATACTTAATAAAGCTTGATGTGTCCATACTACCAATATAAATGTTCTGTCTGTATATCCGGGTGTCAATGGCTGTTGTTTGTAATAATATTTAGATAAGAGCATCTCGTAGTGGGGTAGTCACTATAATTGGCGCCACAAAAAATGTAATAACACGATCAAGTATGTCAGCGTCTGACTCTTCGTAACGTGTTGTTTCCCCTCGTCTCGTATAGTCTCCACTCGTGTCTGTTATTGGACTCAATTTCTAGCAACGTAGCCGAAATTGTCCGTAAACTTGGTGTTACATTTTCGGCACGCAGACTTATTGATGGTGTTAAGAAGTTATTGCTCAAAGATTTCTTGAATCTTACGTGTCTTCTATTTTAAGTTGATACTCTAAATAAATTTCTCGCCTTGCGGACGAGCCCATTATAACGTGACTGATTGTAATGTAATTAAAAGGGGTTGATGTATTTCTTTAGAAGAAAATGAGCTTATCAGTAAATTTAATTTTAGAACTCTTCGTGAATAAAGAAGAAATTTATTCAATAGTTATCAGAGTTTTTATGCATAATTTTAATCTACATTAGAAATTATGTTTATTTAGGATAAAAGCTTCTAATAATATGATATAAATTATTAATAAAACATGTAATTTAAAACTTATTTGGCTCGGTGACATTAATCTTTAAAATCCGGAGATGGTGGACCTTTAAATGTATCTGTGGGTTTCTGTTCTGCAAAGGATAAATGTTAGTTACTAGATGAAATTACAAGAAACTTCGTAATGAATACAAGTCAGCGCTACCAGGCGTAGTCAATACTCAGGTAGTTGGATGGCGTCGTCATGACTGCTGCAGGGAGTCTACTATTGTGCGTTTGTATACGAAGGTTCTCAGTCACTTCAGTGAGAACTGCGGGTGGTCTCTGACGTCATCGAATCCCAACTGTATACAGTCTATTCAATTTATCCACATCGTATGTTCTGTTCTCTTCCAGTTATCTTATTTTTGAACTGATTCAATAGCGTCACTTTTTCACAGTCCAATCTCAAACATCTTCTAATCATTGAGATCTCTTAGATTCCAAAATCATTGATCCACACATCCATGGTGGCTGCTTAATCCATTCCTTTTGTAATTGCACTGTAATTATTACCAAGTCTTAGCAACGCCTACCAGCTCTTGATTGCGTTCTTAAGGTTGCCATCTGCTAATTGCTCTTCGTCCTCTCTGTAATTAAATTCTTATTTCCTTTTTTATTAATATGTACCTGGTGTTACTGTACATATTGTTACATTACATAATAAATTTGCCTTAATCAACACACATCTAAAAAAGTTTCAATAAATTCCCCGGAAAAGAGTGATAGATTTGTATCAATGAAGAATAATATAAGCAAAACAATTTTCCAACGATCCATATTCCTTTTGATTTCCCGTTAGTTAAGGTTATATCACTGCCGTTATAAAAGGATGTGGTTACAGATTTTACAAAGTATTTCAATATTTGTTTTCCATCTAGAATTAGACTAATAGTGTCATAAATATAACGAAAAATAAAGTCATCCTACTTGACGAATAAATCACGGAATACTATATTATTTAAATCTCTTAAGTTGGTTTTTGAGCATCAGAGGTATTATAGTGCAACGTATAATTTAATTGCAAAGTAATACGCACATTGAGAATTATCATTTAAATCTTGTGGATCTATCATGATCGCACGTTTTCATGAAATCCTGGGATTTTCAATTTATTGGAAAATGTTGTGCGAGCCAACATCACGCTGAAATGAAGCTACACATTTACAAGTTCGTTAAATTTGGTTCGTTCATAAACTGACGCAAAAAAAATGTTATCGTTCTGGAACGATCTGTATATGATACATTTGTTATTTGGACAATTTGAAATTTAAATATTTAAAAAAAAATTAATATGCATATA
Organism: Zhengitettix transpicula; assembly: GCA_037074705.1. Taxonomy (NCBI): domain Eukaryota; kingdom Metazoa; phylum Arthropoda; class Insecta; order Orthoptera; family Tetrigidae; genus Zhengitettix; species Zhengitettix transpicula. Next base: position 41,263,414 of record CM073592.1, on the reverse strand, counting down.
TGTGGTAGTGGTTTCATATTAACTGACGTAATTTATAGTTGATTTCAGAGGAAAAATTCAAAACCTGCGAGTATATTTAATGCGTCGAATGTATTTTATAGTAATGAATGTCCGTATACAATGTCTGTAAATATTGTATTTGAAATATATAAAAATTATCAACAGCTAAAGTGAAAATTTGTTTCACTGAATTACTGAAAGATCTTTTACGTCGAAATAATACAGAAAGCTCTATTAAGCATTTATTAAAAAAAAACATGGAAAAATTTAGAGGCCTATAACTTATATAATTGGTGGTTCATGTTGGCTATTACTTGCAATTCGAAGGCAGATTTGTATATATTATTTGTTCATTAGACGAAATTAATTTATTTTATTCGTTGTTATAATGTGCTACAGACTGCGTAGTAGACTGTTTAATAGTAGCTGTATATGCTACAATGTATTAATAGATTACTTTATATGGAAAATGTATTTTTATCGTTAGAATTAATACAGACTAGTGTAAAATAAAAGAAATCCTGTTGCCAAAGGGTATATATATATATATATCAAATGATAGATTGTTTGTAATTGTGCGGAAGAAACAATAAAATATTTTAAAACGATATAAAAATCTGCTATTATTATTACCTATGTGTTTAAATTAATTATTTTAGCAAAGGTGAAATTCATACGTTTGTAATATATTATTTGATGTGATAAAATTTTAATGATTTTAATTTTAAAGGTCCAATTTTCAAATAATTGGTTTTTGTGAGCCTCTTCGGAGGATTGGAGTGTAGGAACACAGAAAATAATTAGTACTGAGTGTTCATTTCTTTTCCGAGAAACACCGAGAGCTGGATGAGTAAAAAAGGGCAACGACCCAGATAATATAAATTAAGGGTGAGTGGCGTTTTATCGGAAAAATATTTTAATAACTGCAGATGGTCCTAGTTACAAACTGTCTCCACAAACATGGAAGAGGTGAACTGATAACGAGGTTTTAAGGGTGTTTTTCTTACGAAATCGATAAAGAGTCATACTGGAATACGAGATAAAAGGAGACGGAGTCTCGGAGAGTCTGTATGGTCTCAGAGAAGGGCTTATTAGTAATGTATATAAGTTTATGGTGTGGCATATTCTGACAGTAAGATCATCATATGTTAATATGTCTGTCGACTGAAGTCAAACTTGATAAAATTTCAGTTCTTCTAAAGTTCAACATTACATACCTCAATGATCGCCATTTTTATAGTTCTCGTGACTTACAAAAAATGTACCAATGTGTACTTTACAGAAGTCTACGATTTCGTCATTTAATCAACATATATTTCATTGAGTAACTACCTATGCAAATATTATATATTATTAAGTATCTAGATTAATGGAAATTTCGTACATGATAAGATCTACGAGTATGTACATGGAAAATTGTGATGTTCCGGTTTTTTAAATTTTGTCAGTTTCGGCAGTTTTGTCAAAATTAAATATATGAACAGACATTTACATTGTATGTCAGAGATTGTGATTTCCACAGAGACTTGCTTTAACATTAGAATCAATAATTCACTAGAATTGTCTTTTAATCATTGAAGGATGTATTTGTTTCTGCAATAAACACCTTCATTTTGTTTCTCAGGGACGAGTTAATGTCAGTATTTTATTTCGTTTCATCACAAAGTTAGAAGGTTAATTATTAATATTTCAAGGTTGTAAATAAATATTATACTTTTTATACTGTACTCATATTTTAAATAGCAACTGTGGGAAATAAGATTGTAATATATAACTACATAGCCCACGTCAGGCAATTCCAGGCCAAAATTAATTTGGAATAACGAAAATTTGAAATGATAATATATTTCTCCTTTTTGAAATCAATTCGATAATTATTATAAGAGTGATGTATAATTTTCAGATTATATTTTTAAGTAAATCGCTTTCCGAGCCTTGTGATATTTTGATTTTAAGGTATTTGACACGTGAAAGACGATTAATGATAACAAAGCGTAGTTAAAATATATAGTTGGAATTATGGACATCAGAAAGTATGCACTCAATGTTTTTTTTTAGAGCTAAAGACTAATACACAATCGTGTTGGGTTTCCTGGGAGTGCATGACACTTGTATATTTATATTATTCAAATAATATTTTATTTTCAAGTGTTTAATTATTCAGATTTATTGAAGATTATTAATATATTCTTATAATTAAAACATAATTCATATTTTATAAATAAAAAATAATTAATATTTTTATAATACAAAATTATTAATGATAAAATATTTAATTAGCAGCACAACAGCGTTTCTGTTAACAAACACATGTATAATTAATAGTTTTTAATTATAAAATAATAATGTACTGTTATTGGTCGTAAATATATCTCATTAAAATTATTTATTCTTCATATTCACAGTGTTATTTATCTCAACAGTAATCATTTACAGCCCACTCCTATGTTCTTATCTGTATTTCAATATCAACATCCATCCTTATATTTTTGTTGCCTTCAACAACCTTCAATATTGTCTTTAAATTTACATAAATTTCGAGATCGTGTCATGCTTCTTCTTATTTAATATTGCTCCAAAACAATTAATAACACTTCAAATAAATCCCCGTTTCCTTTCGTATGGCTGAATTACATTATTCCTGGTAACTCATATTTCGTCCAGATTTTGTTTCTATGATATTTTCTTACTTACCAACAATAATCAGAAAAAATACTTACGACGTAAAAATATTTTCTCTTGATTTCTGGTCTATATAAGCGTTATTAATTTTTTATCTGAATAAAGCTTGCAGGATACCAAAATTATTAAACGTTGTTAATGAAATGTAAATTAAGAAACGAATACATCGCCCTTGTATAGTAATTATCTCAAAATGTTGAGAAGTTACCTCGACCGAAAGAAAAAAATTTATTCCTCTTTTTCACGTTTCTTTATCTGTTTAAAGTTTATACAGAGACGTTGGTCATTTATGTACACTACAATATAATCTTCTTCCAATCTACCTAATAAATAAAAGTAAATGTATCTGTGTATGTTCTGTATTAATTTTAAAAGCGTGGAACAATTTCAGCCAAAATTCATACGCATGGGGTAAAAAGGTGATAATTAATAAATATTCTAAATAATTCATCTCAAAATAATTTATTTTTCTCGTATATTCTTTTTAAAAAAATCAGATCAACACTATGAAATCAGGTAAGATTTAATAAATTGCAGTATTCTGGATTATGCGAAATTTAGCAAAATATTTAAAATAATAATGATCGGTATTGTGATTGATCCCCCTGCTATCGGCGCAGTATGCTTCATGCTCCATGGATTAGTCACGCAGTGAAGCTGACTCAACACGGCGCAGCTCTCTCAACCTTCTTAAACGGAGTGACGTCTCACGGGAACATGCAATATTCAAATAAATGTTGTTTTTATTTTTAAAATTATCCTTATAATAAGTAAATTTCCTGACGGACAATTTAATTAATAAATTATTTTAAATGGAGAAATTATTATTAAAAGCATTTAGACAGATAAAAGAATTAAAAGTACTTCAAATAAGTGGGCCACATAACGTGCAGGGAAAAAATATTTTATTGCGAAAATATTACTGTGGTCCGAAGCCTACAATTGAGAAATATTACAGCTGTGTTTCAACGTTTCAGGAGTGAGAGAGAATTTCGGACGAGGTGCGCTATGTTTTTGTAATAACTACGACATCGTTTCTCATCAAGAGAAAGACGTAAGATATAAACTGTTGGATTTTCTACCTATCTGACAGAGTCCAGGCACAGTGGATCTCAAAAATCTTTTATTATGATAGTAACTTGTCACTTTTACACGTAATTAAAAGTTATAATTTACTTTCTATAACGTTTTTATAATGGTTTTATAATTATAAACTGAGACACTATCTAACTTGTAAATATAATTAGTGGAAATTGACAAAAAGACAATTTATTTATGTACACAAAAATTTACAATTAACTAATATACATATCGTTTATTCCCTTGGTTTAGGAATCAAACAATTAATTAAGAAATATAATTAAAAATCAATACAACGTTGAATTGCAAATAAATAAATACATGATTATATGGTTACTTATATTGTTAAAGGAACAATTTAAAAAGTGTGCAAATTTGAATACAAGTTTTAACTTAAAAAATTTATTAACTTTATGAAGTCATTGATTAAGTGTTTTCTCTCATTTCGGTCACGGAAGTTGATGGAGGATGTTTTATTTTTTTTGGTTATATTGTTTTATTTAAATTCTCTCTTTAATAAGGTAAGTAACTATATGATACGTTATTTATTTATTTGGGGTTCAATATTTTTATTATATTTCTTAATTAATTTTTTTTAGGAAAGAAACGTTATGTATGTTAGTTAATTGTTAACTAAACAATAATTTTCAATATATAGTGGAAACAATTACGGTTTTCCTGAAATTATGGTAATGTTACTTTAGTATCTTAAATTGTTAAAACAGGTTATCTTAGTATTTTACGCTACTTCATCTAAACTGTGTTTTCCAGTTAAGATGTTTTATACTTTAATGTACAGCTTTGTTCCAAAATTAAATTTCAAATAGTCTGTGAAGATAACAACGATGATTGTTACAATGGAAAACTAGAGTGTGCTGTAATTTTAGAGCAAAGTAGATGTAGTCTGAATAAAAGAAAAGAACAACGACAAATATAGAATCCAGAAAGGAATGTTACGTTCAATGGACATTTGAGTATATATTTTTACCGTAGTCTGCTTGGAAATATGATTTCATGTTAGCAAAGTTGTCTGAAGTGCATTTCCCACGAAGTTTGTTCATATTTCGCGACAGCCACTAACGTTGCCGCTAACTTAGCGAGTTTACTAACATAATATAATACGAACGAAAGGTCGCTAAAAGCTTGCAGGATCCATTCTTGCACACCGGTGCTTTTATTCCGTCCTGGAAGCTTTTATCAACCGTTCTCTTAAAAGCAACGATGAATATCGATTTCCATGGGGGCGTATTCTGCATCTTAATATTGTTAACATCATTAGATGTGTGCATTCCGCTAATAGTTCGAGAAAAAAAAATTAAATTAAGTCTCGAATGAAAGAATTTTTATGGATAAGGTACTTAGAAGTTGTACTGGTGGACAATCCACAATGACGAACTGCATAGTATCATCTTCATTCAACAAAACGTGGTGGGTATTCGTTAATGACTGTAAAAGAGGGTTTAAATAGTGTAATTAAAGAGCACATGTTCTAAAATAAAAGGTTTCCATATATAAAAAATAAATATTATTAGAAAATTGAGGTATTCATTTGTTAAGTACTATATGGTGTTCATACTACAAATTATTTATTTTATTTATATGATTAAATGTTACAAAAATATCCTGCCGATATAACAACATTTTTTTAATTTAATTACATTTAAAACATTAAATTAATTTCTCTTCTTGCTTTGTAATTAAATATCCTTGGAAATACAAATACTTGAGGAGGTTTAAAATGAGAACTGAAACCTGTAATGCATCATAATTTATTTAAATTAAAAGTATGTTTTAACAAGAAAAGGTCGTTTTGTTTCTCGATGACTCGTTCAGCGAGTGGCCTCGTGAATGAATATGAATAATAAATATTTGTGACAAATACAGTTAAATTACGCCTTCTTACTTAACAAACGACTGACTGACTTTTCCCCTACTTTTATACGTACTTGATATACATTCACATGCGTCTATTACATTAAATTTAAGTAAAATAACTTCATCTAGCCTTAGAATACTTCCAGTTATTCTTTAGGAAAATCTGCGTTGTAATCTACAGCAATTGAAAAGATGATTTTCAAATAAGAAAAACAGCTTAAAATATTTACGCTATATTTCTAAATCAATTAATATAATATATATATATTATATAACATAATATTAATATAAATCGTTATATATATTATAATGTATAATATAATATTAATATAATTCGTAATATATATAACTTTAATATAAATCGTAATATATATTATAATAATGCAATAAATAAATAAAACTACCAACAGGTCGGAAACAATTATAAATTTTTTTGAAGTTCATAGGTGTAGTAAATCTGAAAAATACTAATGAAAATCTCCAAAATTGTATTATTTATTGAAATTACATAAGGTTACAGGAAATAAATTACATTCATTTTACTAAGCCTGCAGAAGTTTTAAAAAAAAGCTAACAAAACGTAACATCGTACAATTATTCTATAATAAATTGTTTCTGATTATTTGGCCGTTTCATTTATTTATTATTTAAAATTAAGAAAAATATAACTAATGTTTTATTGCAAATTTTATCTTTAGTTGAAGTATTAATTATCCAAATATTTTTTAAATAAGAAAATAAATGGTTGGCATTTTTTCTATCCTTGCATGTTAAAGAATAAAGATCTTAGCTACTAAAAATTGTACATTTTTATTAGCGAGATCTCTCTTCACTGAAATACAGTTATTTTGAAACGTTGTGTAGAGCAATCAATGAAAGATAATAAATTTAAGATAATTCGTTACATTATAATGACATGAAAGAATTTTCTGTATTGTTACAGAAATTGTATCGACTATTTACAGAGAAATAAAATTTTCCGTGTAAAAATATAAGTTTAACTCTTCAATGTTTGTTGAATGAACGAATTTCTGGAAATTAATCAATATGTAATACATAATTAAAATTTCCTCTGACGTTCTGCAAAATCGTAATAAAATAACAATAGATGAAAAGTGTTTTTATTTTATCAGATAAACAATCCACACACAGCTTGGAGGAGATATAGCTGTGAAATATCAACGATCGTTGTCTCCTGGGCGAGTTGTGTCTCTTAAACCAATAAGCCTCGACACACTTTCGCAATTTCGTGAGACGCAACTTCTATTCAGTATCTGAGGACGGCAAAGACGACGAGAGTTCTTCGTAATCAGAGACTTCTCAGGAAGTATTCATAGTCACAAAGAGAGATCGAACGTTCCTTTAGCTTTATTCAGCGTCAGATATTTAATTTATAATAGAATTCGCTTGCTGTTTAAGCACCAAAGGATTCGTGTCTCGCGATACAGCGCTAGGCGTTCCTCATGGGAATGTGTTTTATGCATACTTTAGATGATATGAGGGCATTTGAAACTTATATGGGTGAAACAAGAGTAGTAATAAATCACAGAATTATCATAATTAAGCTTGATTATTGGAATATCATTACAGTTTTAAAATCGTATCCGAAGGATCAAACGACAGAAGTCACGTAGCTGTTGATAATAAATTACTCCTCACTGATGGATATTTAGTAAATTTTTTCTATTTAATATGTGGCTCATTTTTACAATATTTCAACCTTCCCTGAAAGCTCTGGAGGAGGCTACCTTCGAGGATGCCTTCACATCTCTTTTGTTTTTGAACTAAGGTTCCTACATGTCGTGACACCTCGGCCTGTTTTAAAAGGTGTATGTTCGGGGTCGCAGACCTTGGGAATACGGTAAGAGTTGTCCGGTATTCCTATTGGAATAGTCGGCCAGCTGCCTCCTAAACTGGTCAAGGCACTGCGAGGGGAAAGCTGCGAACCCACAGCAAACCCCTCTCCCGCCATCGGACGGGCGTGGGACAAGTACCCAATGCCCGACCTACCTGATGCAGGTTTTTATAGGGTTTTCCCTGCTCACTTTCAGGCGAATTGCCGGGTAGGATCCTTAACATATAGCCCGGGGCACTAGTTAACCCCTCTGTGGTTAGTAACCTTGTACGAGAGATACGAAAGGGTTATCTTTGGGGATGCCTTTTCCTCTCCGTTTTTGAACTAAGGTACCCACAAGCCGAGGCACCTCGGCCTGTTCTGAGAGGTGTATGTTCCGGGGTCACAGACCTTGGGCATACGGTAAGAGTTGTCCGCTATTCCTATTGGAATAGTCGGCCAGCTGCCTCCTGAACTGGTAGAGTCACGGAGAAGGGAATGCTGCGTCCCCACAGAAAACTCCTCTCCCGCTATGGGAAGTGCGTGGGACAAGTACCCAATGCCCAACCTACCTGATGCAGGTTTTTCTAGGGTTTTCCCTGCATTAATTTTAGGCGAATGCCGGGTAGGATCCTTAACATATAGCCCGGGGACCGTAGTTGACCCTTGGCTACCTTCCTCTACCTTTCCGCATCCCCCCTTTCAAATCCCTTCCTATGCTATTAAAGGGGAGTTGCCCAACGTGGATTACCCTCATGTAGCCTGTTGCCCTAAAAAATAATAATAATAATAATAAAACTAGTTAACCCTTGGCTACTTTGCTCTATCTTTCCGCATCCCTCCTTTCAGTCCTTTTCTATGCTATAAGAGGGGAGTTGCCACTATGTGGATTACCCTACACATAGCCTGTCTACACCTACAAAAAAAATTACAGTAGTATGTGGTATGTGCAATATTTTCATTGCATTTATTTTGAAGAGAACCTAGTGAAAATATGAGGATAATTTTGATATGTTTGAAATATTTTTGTTTCAGCCCAGGGTTAACCAGTGCTTCTCTTAAAGGATCCTACCCCGGTACTAACCTAAAAATAGCTAGGAGGTGGGGATAGCTCTACCATACTACGCTTTCAAATCCGTTCCTGTGCTATTACAGGCCACCAGGGTGATTACCCTCTCGTAGCCTGTACAATATGAATATATTTACGTGAAACAATTGTTTGTGATCGATATTGAAATGGGTGGCTAACTTTCTACACACTTTCACCTAATTTTTTTCGGTACCTTACACAAGTAAAAATGTAGTTCAAAATTCACAAACAGGTTGACTACTAGTTTTCCAGTAGCTGAAATATTTTCGTTCAGTTCAAATTGATTACACTTGTATATAAATAAATATATGAGATTCCGAAAGTTTAATTTAGGATAAGAAAACTCTATTAACATAGATACGGATCATAATTTTTCTTGGGTTCCAAAAATTGTACGTAATTTCTCTCTTAAACTTTATCGTAGAATTCCTTAAACTGATGCTCGTTAATATTAAACTATTATCAGAAATACTTGTAAATTACTCTTCGAATGAATGTGATCCTGCATGAACGACACAAATATAACCTGGGATATTTTTCTCAATTGGTTCAATAATAATAATTTTTTTTAAAAAAAACACTTTTCCTAAATACATGAATTTCGAACTTGATCTTCAAGAAACATTACATGACGTAATTATAAAATAATAAGAATTTTTATTTAAATCCTATTCTTTAGAATTTCGGCTTTTAATCATTTTTATTTTGGAGAATACGTTTTTCACGACTCCCAGAACACGGTTCTCGAGATCTAATTGGCAGCAGACTAAAGCCTCGTGAGGTACTTCCAGAAACAGGTTTTCTACATACTTTTTTCTCGGTATAATTAATATAAAGATGAATTAAGGAAAGAGGATGCTAACGAGCATTATTTTTAGCGAACACCCCACTTCAAGATATGGCAAGAAAACAACTCAAGCAAAGAATTATATATCATGATGAAAATATTTTGTACATAACTCTCTGAATGAAACACATAAAATATATATACTCTTTTGTAAATTAAATGTATGTAAATATAATTTCACAAATTTTCTTAAAATTGCTTCAACTGTAATGTAATTATCCCAGAGGATAACATTTGGAGGAATTTAATATATTTAATCCTTCTTATAAAAAAAAGAAGCGAGCGTTTTCAAAGTAACTAAGAAAGTCAAGTACAGCAAATTAATCTGTTTCCGACAAATTACTATCCGTTTTACGAAGGAAGAGGTACATGGTTTGGGAGAACGAACTTAAAGAGATATGATTTGTCTCAAAAGAGACCTAAACAGAAACATAATTATCTTATAATGTCTATGGGCGGTCACTAAGAAATGTAAATGATATTTGAAGATAAAAGAAGATATAAAAGGAATGACTAAATCTCGAAGGACAAAATTTATTATTACGCGGATTGTAATTAACAAGATGGTCCAGGTTCGGAGATACATCGCAGCGTTCTAAAAGCCAGCTTAACGATCACCATTTCGAGTGTACCTTAGACAAAAGGTATTTACCAATTTATTTCTTTGATTATTATTAATGTAAATTATTCTGATTCGATGCCCACCAAAATTATGAGAATATCGATAAAAAATTATTTATGTTAATTTAATTAATTACGTTATTCTTTCACGTTGTAATTTTGGAAATAATTTGATATTGAAATGTGTAAACAGCAAGTGCATAAAATCAGGTATTTTATTATTTTCACCATTCAACCCTCAAAAAATTCACTAAATACCGATTACGCCATTAAAGTAATTACCAAATGACTGCGGAAACCTATGAGTGAAAATTTATATGCCTCTGTCGCATATCCCGCGTCAAAGGCATTTTCACTGCGATCATATATTTACCTTAATTACAAACGCTCGCGCCTCTCTAATGGTATTAATCTTCAGACGTCTCCATGTCCCATAATTAGCTTGAGTGCGTTAATTAAAACATCTACTTGTCCCTTAATTTTAACACTAATTGCCACTTAAATTGTGCAGATCCTCTTCAAGTGAAGAGCCAGAGTACCCGTAAATTGCTCCAAAATAAAAAGCTTCCCTGAAGCTTGTAATGAACTCGTAGGCTTAAATGCTGCAGCTAAAAACAATACAAGACAAATTTCTCACACATATATTTTTTTTCTTTCGCTGTAAAATTCTCATCATCTTATTCATATTTTTAAATTTAATATCTAAAACGATATTGTTAAAACAATTTAAAATAAATGGATCTATTAAAAGACGCATAGTCATTAACGACGTAACTGTGAAATAACAGTTAAAACAATTGACATTTGAATTGTGTAAAACAATTGTTTGCGATTTACATGAACTACACCGGTTTTTGACAATCAAATGTGGGATTTCTATTTCATAAATATTAAGGAATTTTTATTAGGCACGTAACGATTATAAAATTCTTTTTAACCAAATTCAGTCATTTTCGGGGGTAAACTTTTAAAACGTGTGTGTCATCGTCGGCTTGTTAGAAATAATAATTATTATAACAACCCTACTAAAAAATGACATTGGAAATAAAATTATTTTAGGATATTTTGATATTGAATTACACGTTTCTAATAATTTTTTGCGTTTTGCTGTTACTGTTCTGTAAACTTGAATTTAGTACACAAATAATAAGCCTTGCGTGTATCATTAAAACAAAGTTTTTCATTTATGTTGGAGACGTAATTTTTCAGGTCTTAATTGAAGTGAGGAAAGTGGGTAGAGAATGGAAAGCGAAGTAATATGACTGAGAAGGTAAGGGCAAAAATAATATCATCATTAATATTAGCGCTACGAAAGAAACCAAGCTCAGAAATATGAGAATCAGTTTGACGGCCCATTCCATCAAAAGTATTAAGGCGAATATTGCACAGTAGAGTTGAAGAATACCCTTTCGGAAAGGCACGAGGAAAGCAGTACAGTCCTGCGAATTATTTCCGAAGGGACATAATAAGCAAAGTTACAGATGAGGAGAAATAAATTTATGAATTAAGAAAGAACAAAATATTTATTCTGAAGAAATCACCGTCAAGTACAGGGATGTAGGTCTACAATTCACATGAACAATGGCTTCTGTAAAAGGATATAATGCAGAGAAACTTCCTAATCCTAAAATGGGTATAAGCCAAGGAAGCATAATATTTGCTTATTATTTTGTGTTGATGTCAGAGATGAAGGAAGGCATTGGAAAATGTTGCAATGTAACTTAATCAATAAAAACAGTGGGCAGGAATAATAGAAATAGAGAGTGATCACAGAATACAGACAAGATTATAAATGACAGATTCAGCAAATACGTCATCTGCAGAGAATAATTCAGAACAAATCAAGTCGAAGATCCACATCAAACTGGTCAGTCGACTGTTGACTACGCTCAAAAATTGAAAAAGGACAGACAGAGGTGGGTGATTCATTTTTTGGAAGTTCTGCCAAGGTAAAACTTTCCAATAAGTCAATGCAAGGGTAGACAATTGCTGTATGAAATTGCTTTTGTCAGTTTTAGGGCTTAAGAACTCTTGATTATAACTTAGTATGAAATTTTCCTTCTCTACAAAAATTATTCTTTACTTCAAGGTAATTCTCTCATTTGTTGTAAAGTAAAAAACGAAACTTGATATGATACTGATTTATTCAGTTTCAATTAATAATTTGTAGTTTATAACGTCCATTGGCTCCACAATAGATGTTCTGATCATTGAAATGTCCATTAATATTAAAATTTTTGAGACAAATAACTCCCATCATCAATAGTGTGGCTCTACAACTCATTCAGAAACTTGGATTCCTGATGTTGCCTTCTTACCAAAAGTCACATTCATTTCAGTTCTCTTTGCATCTAAATTAACCTCATAGACCTGGGTCTCTCAGATTTCAATTTTTTCATCAGGACTCACTCCTTTCTCATAAAATTTTCAAAAATTCCAAGAACCCAGTCTTATTTCTCTGCCAGGTTGTCTTCCAAAAGTCTATTCGATTACAAACCTTCTTCTGGAAGTCACAGCAATACTAATTGATGGTAAGGGGTCACCAACCCCATGCCCAAATTCTTTGCCTGGTCCCTAGCCTTTTACCTGTCTGGCCAGGATGGACTTTATTTTGTCCTCGAATTAAAACCTATAATGAATTTATGCACAACATCCAGTTTTAATTGAAGTCATAAAATTATGCCATGCAGAATGTGATTAAGTAAATTGTAGGTGAGTATGCATACATAAATCTTTACATCTGTAAGAGTGTAAATACTCTTTTCCAATTGCAAGGGTTGTCAGTATCTCGGCTTTAGAAATAGATAACAAAATGTGATTGTTAAATGTACATTGTAGGTGGGAAGTAATATAGGCAGTGGAACAAGTATTATTAATTTGATTGAAAATGGAGATTGATTTGTGAGATAAAATTGTTTAAGTGATCCATTGTCTGATTTGAAGAAGAAATATGTGAAATAACATTGCTGAAAGGTTGGCTTCACTGAATAAAGTTGGTCTGTGTTTGTAAAGATTGCAAACTCTGTGTCTCTGTATTGATGTACCATCATAAGATGATGACGAACAATGTTTACTATTGTAAGTTTCTATCAATTTTCTAATTACCTTTCTTTCCTACCTACATGTAATTTCTGTTTATCACTTTTATTTCACTCACATATTTCTCCTCTGAATCAGACAATCAATCTGAATGGAACACCTAAGCAATATTATCTCCAAGTGGGTAATAGGAATATTTTGAATTTTAAGACACGTGAAGTAGGATTGTTAAGTTTATATGAATAATTAGCTGGAAGTTAAATATAAATTTTGTCAACAAATTTCTAATATTATAGAATAAGGAGATATTAACTGTATCATTTACCATAAAATATGGTAAATTAATGAACTATAAACAGAAAATTTAAAAACCAATAATTTATTTAAAATAATCAATACAAAAAATATAAGCGACTCAGCAGCTCACATCTGCAATGTATTAATAATTGTGCATCCCAAATCCATCATTTGTAAATATTCACTACCACCATCTTGTACTCTGTAGCTACACAACTGAAATATGGAAATATCAAACATTACTTAAATATTTTCTCTTTTATCATTAAATTTAATGAAAGGATTATCTTACACAAATTCTGTAACTATTGCATAGCAATTATCTGAATTATAATTCTGTGTGTCAGTTTTAGTAACCATTTAGAAAAGGTAACATTATCTAAGTTGTTACAAAAATACTGTAAGTACCATGTTGCTTAATTTGAGTGAAGTTAAATAGTGATAGTCTCAGATTCAATAAAAACATGTAACTAGTTCGGTATAAAAGATCTTTTTCTTCTTTGGTTATGCCATTAATCTGCTTCTTAACATTAAAAGTTCAATCACTAAATGTGAATCAAATACTTACAGCCAACTTCTCACAGATTGCCGATTTTTGTTTATCTTCGAGTGCCTCATCCATTATTATCAATTCATTTAATTGGTCAAAAAGCTGAAAAATTATTATGATTATTATTATACATTTCATTTAATTAGTCTAAAAGCCAAAAATATTATTATATGATAATTATTAACTTACATTTGAAGAGGTTGTACATTTTTCAAGAATATTTTGATTTATTCATTTATTTACTTGAAAAACTACAAAAGTATTGTGATTATCATTAATTAAATTACCCCAGAATTAAAAAAGATTATTAAAATCACCTCCTTATACATCAATTCTCATACCGTTAATAGTATAATCAAAGTAGATAGGCAAGAGCATTATCATTTGGACATGCTTTTAAACAATAATAGAAAAATGAAACTCTGAGTACTAACTACTAAATCATAAATGGTAATATCTAAAGAATACACAAAAACTCTAATTATTGTCTTTTCATTTAAAGACTCGAAATTTGATTCCATTTATTAACAAAAATACAGAATTATAATTATATATTTACCTGGGCAGCGGAGTATGCTTCCTTCATGAAATCGCAAACAAAGTTATGAAGAGGTGCATAGTCATTTAATGCACACACTTCCAACAATTCCTTCAATGTGGAAGTTGGTATGACCTGAAATAAAATAAATTGTACCTCATTAATACAAAAGTGCCAGAATTACAGGAATAGGGAAACATAAGAAATATAATTCAATAGACAATATAGCCTGTGAAAAGAGAAGATGGTCATGTAAGACAGTTATAAACAATAAGTTAGTAGATCATAAGTAAAGCTAAGAAAATGGCAGCCTGACAAATGGGACAAGGACATTATGAAGACAGTGCATTTTATGTAAACAGCCCAACATTAGAAGAATATGGCAAATTGAGCAGTCATTATGTAAAGATAATTAAGGAGGCTACACATAGAAAATTTTATGATATTATGTAATAACATCCTTTTCAATCTCATTAAGATATTCTTATGTTACAAATGTATTTATAAAGTCTATTTGTATACATAATTTTTCTAAAACCTTTGAGGTTTTATTCCTTAACTAAACACCAAACCAAACTAAGCCTCTTTGTTATGTATGAACTGATAATTTTTCAATGTCACTGCCATTGATATTTTTTCCTCATACTTTATCCTAAAAATAATAAATGTGGGTTAACAGTAAGAAATTAGGGAACTACAGAACAAAACTTCAGTCATCTTCAGCAAACATCAGCTAACTGTGGCATAACACATCACCTACAGAAATTCAAACATGCAATAGACTATAAATTATTATATGGAACAGACAATACAATATAATCTCTTTCATACAGTAGTGATCCTTTTCAAAGACACCTTAGTTGTGGTTTCAATTATTTACATAAAATTTTAATGATGACATAGCTATTAGTGGAATTCATACTCGACTAAATATCAACCTACACGAAAAATGTACATTGCATGCAACCTGTTTATTGCCAACACATGGCACTTTAATGACGATATTCATTTTCAAAGAATACTCTAAAGTGTGTGTGTTTATATATATATAAGCAGAATACGTGGGTTCAAGTCCCGCCTGGGTCAAATATTTTCAGTCTTTCCTTCTTCTTCCATCCTTCTCTCTGCTTTGAACATATGCTTTTCTATGTGCGTAATTCTTCGCCCGAGCATATGAATTCACATAAAGTGCAATCCTCCTATTTCTCCTATTTATTTCTATCCTTCCTCACTATCCAAGTTTGAATGTGAATTAGCTCCTTAATGGATTCTCCTAATATTGTGTATATATATATATATATATATATATATATATATATATATATATCCTATTGTTAAGCATGCCAAACTGAGAATTATCAGCCTTCTAATCTACAGTAAGATCAAAATATTAGTTAGTATTAGCAAAATATATAAGTATTAACAATGCAAAAAATTGCAGAAAATTTGAATTCAAAAGTGTGTTACTATTATAATAGTTAACTAAGGCCACACATCCAGGATTAAAATAAGGTTAAATAGTTAAAGTAGCCTACCGAAAAGTGAATTGTAAGAAATAAATTAAAATAAACACAATAATACAGCATGGCCTTATGATTTTCATGCTGGGTTTCATAGGCCAAATAATATTATGATTATCACCAATAATTACGTGCTTTTTAATAAAAATTACTTACACCTGTAACCTCTAGAACATCATTCTCTTCAATATCAACATCTTTCCCTTTAAGACGTGTACATGATTGTAAAGAAGTAATTGCTCTTCTCATATCTCCTCCAGATGTTTCAACTAAACATTCTATAGCCTTTGAACTGCAGCTAACATTCTCTTCATGACAGATAAATTTTAATCTCTCTAATATCATTTCCCTTGCTGTGAATAAAATTGACGTATATTACTTTAGTAAAACAAATTTCGCCGAAATTAAATTACAATTTTTATGAAGTTTTATGAAACTATTTTTTGTGGTTATTCAATTAATAATCCTAAATCTTGTCTTTCTTATAGAAAATACTTTAAATAAACTGTATTACACTGGCAAATAAAAGTAACAATTGCATTTGATACACAAGAGAGACAGAGAATTAACACAGCAAAATTATTATTTATAGTTAGATGTTCTTTAAATTTATTAAAACTGCAGAATAATGATTGCAAAAACAAAGTTTTATTCATCGTACCTAATGGTTTAAACCGAAATTTGGTACATCTTGAAGTAAGAGGTTCAATTATGCGGCTAACATAATTGCAAATGAGGCAAAAACGTGTTGATTTTGTTTCTCTTTCCATTGTTCGTCGAAGTGCAGCTTGTGCAGCATGTGTCATTGAATCAGCTTCATCTAAAATTATTATTTTAAAGGCAGGGCACGGGCGACCACTAAAAAAAAAATTTAACACATGTAAACAATTTATGCCATATTACCTAATAATGAAATGATTAATTTAAAAATTCATTTGGTTTAAATCAGTATTTTGGAATTCAAATATAAAACAATGAATACTTACTCTGGACGGATGCCACTAGCTGTTAACTGAGCAAAATTCTTCACTTTTACCCTGATTACTTGAATGCCGCGCTCATCAGAAGCATTGAGTTCCAGAATTCTGTTTAGGCAGAAAAATAAATTTGAATTTCTACATAAAAACACAGATTGTCAAAAATTATGTGTTTTTTTAAATTCATAAAATCAACTAAGTTTGTAAATTTAATGTGTGGAACAGGGTACAATAAAGCAGAAGACAGAAAGAGGGGCAGGGTGCGATAGGTGATAACAGAGTAGTTTGAACCTTTGTGAGGTCAACAGGTGCACGTATGCATGATCATGCAATATACAGCATGAAATAGGACTAGAGATGGCTGAAAATAGATCTAAACAGGAAATATTTAACAACATGGAGTAAAGCCTCTTTATAGATTGGTGCGAGATATTACAAAGTCACTGTAGAGAAATGAAAAAAATTGAGTAGATAAGATGTAAAGGGTCATAAATTGCAATGGTGGCACCACACCCCTTCCCCCACCAACCCACTAGTAACACTATTTACAATTACAATCCCTTCATTTCAGCCACACTTTTCAAAATAAATAAGAACAATGAAAAGTTAGATATTTTCATCTACATTCAATTTATCCCTTCATTTTACATATTTGTTTATTAAAATATTTATTACAGCCCATATGACTTATTAGGGGCAGGGATTGGAGGGGTAAAGATGTAAACGTACTGTTAACCAAATATAACCTGTTCACAGTGGCTATAAATAATCAAGTTCATATAATTTTTGTGCACTTACAAACCAACACAGTTAAAGAACGACAAGTCCAAGTCTAACACAATAATGCAATTTCATATTATGAATAATGGATAAAAAAAAGTCAGCAGAATTTAAATATGATGGAAGTAACAGGCATGGAACTGCTTATATACTATTACCGAAGTACAGTGTCCCAAATTCTGAATTTGGCACACAGTACTTTGGTAACAGTATATAATCAGTTCTAAGGAAATTAAAAGAACTTTATTACTGAATTATATATTAAAATACACTAAAATCATTTATAAAATTACCTTTCTTTATACATATCTCCAAAGAGTTGTTTAGCAGCTGCTAATATTGTACTAGTTTTTCCAGTACCTGGTGGGCCATAAAAAAGTAAGTGAGGTAAATCTGAACCATTTATACATTGCTTCAAAACTGCAACAACATCATTTTGCTCCACAACATCTTCAACAGTTTTTGGACGACTGTGAAAAAATAATATCAGTTTTAGAAGTCTATTATAAGAATTGATTGTATCGGTTAGTATTACACTTACTATTTTTCCACCCAAGGTGCTGGCAGATTCCTTTTATGATGTTGTGATGATCCTCCTGCATTGGCATCTTTAGCAGTGCCCGTGGAAGGTCCTAGCTTTCCAGTTTTCAAGAATGACTGCATATTTGATATATATAAATTAAACTTAAATGGATATGGCTAATATAATATATGTAATACACGTTGAAAGTAACTACTGAAATGACATCGCTGAAAATTAAATCACTATTAAAATTATTCGCCACAATACAGGAATGACAACATAAAATATTTACTTGACGTAACTCCCGCCAATAAGCGTTTTTTGTTATATCGATGTATGGCACTCTCGATATAAGAAAAAAATGCATATCGATAGTTAACTTTATCGTACACACAAAGACATGTTTATTTAAGATAGTCATAGAGAAGTCTGTATACTGTTCGATAAACATCCTTAATTTGCATGAAGTTATATATAACGCAATGTACAATAAAAAGCGAAGATCTTATAATTAAAAATATTATTATTCCAATAATATAACTTTACCAAAAAAATTAGTTTCCATTTGGGGAAATAGGGTTCTCAAATAACGGGACACCATACAATTAATTAGAAACATGCAGAGGTAATCATCAATGTATAATACACAAACAGTTATGTTAATGTGATCATGAATACTACAGCCGCGGGTTCAGGTGAGGAACTGAGGAATTTCCCAAATTTAATTATATTAAATTGGCATTGAATAAATAATTAACAAATAATTTCAATAACATAGTTCTTTAAATAAATAAAATTGTAACCGTTACAACTTAAAATTCATGGATACAGTATTATGAAATTCCCAAGTAAAAGAAACAGCTAAAGGAGTAATAAATTGTAGGAATGGTTTCCTCATACTACTATTGAACAAAGAATTATTCGCAGATAAGTAATGGACTAACTAATGTTCCTTAAGCAACGTTATAAATGTAAGGAAAAAGGGTAGTTTTATTTTTTGCTGACGGAGGAAAGGGGGCATATTGAAGCGACAAAGAGTTCAAAATAATATTAGCTGATGACTTGTTATACTGAATTTTAAAATTAGTTGATAGAAACCCATATATATGTGTGTGTGTGTGTGTGTGTGTGAGTGTTCACTTTATATTATTCGTATGTTCTGATTATTATTTATTATGGAGTATAAACACAGATTGTGTTATATATTCAGGAATTATGCTAACAGACCATGCGGTAGAGTGGGTGTGTGGGGGGGGGGGGTCAGGTTCAAGACGTGTTCTCGACTCGTTGAAGTATGACGAAAATAATTGCAAAGAAAAGTTGATATAGACGTATAGTAATATTGCTAGAATTGGAACATTGAGAATAAATTTCCAAATCATGTGGTTGAAAAATAAATTTGATTCTCGCGACAAAGAACTTTAGGTAGAATTCAATAACGGAACGAAAGCTTTCTAATATCATTCTCTATGAAGCTATAAATCAAAGCCAACTAAATTAACACGTGTTTAAAAAATATAAGTAGATTTGTTACTCATGATCTATTTAAAATAACAGATATAACATTATCAGAAATAAAACAGACAAAAATGATATGTAAATAGAAGAAATAATATAGTAACCACGAAAATACTATTAATTCAGTACTATATATTTCATAAAAGTTACATCTACGAAAATTGACAAATTCACCCTTTAATGGCACAAATCATGTGTACTCTATTATTATGTTAAATATATTAAGATTATAAACTTAGCGTAAATAACAAACAGGTCAGGTTTTAGATGCAATGAAATTAAGACCAAAATTTTAATTAATTTAAAGCATAGGAGATTTGGAAGACTTTAGTAATACTACTCATGTCTTCCAAATCTCCTATGCTTTAAATTCATTCGATTTTGGTCTCAATTTCAATTATTAAGGAATTTCAATTTTTGTTTTATTCAAGAAAACTTTAAGTTAAGGACATACTATATATTCCGTTTTATATATTTAAGTTAGACAGAATAGAATGACCATCGGAAATGACAGGAAAAAAGCATAAAACTGACAATATTAAAGCGGCATGTATTAATTTGCGTTAACAATTCTATATTGATTGTTTTATTTGATCTCAGGATACCACCACTAACTTTCTTATTCTATATCTGCTCATGAATACCATAGTGGGACAATACAACATTTACACAGGATTTTCGATTATATTGATAATGAAATCTTAATGTTCAATGTAATAAGTACAAAAGCAAGTAGTTTATTTCCATAGTAATGAATTAATAAAACTTAAAGTATTTAAAAATGAAACCAACATTACGCTATTGATTTATCCTTCTCTTCCACGCTGTGATCCTGTAGTCCTAATGATTGCTTTGTATTGGAGTGAGGATGATAGAGCCCCTGAGCAGTTATTTTTGCCATTGGCTCGTTAGCTTCTCCTTGCGTAAAATGTCGATCACCGCCGCTTCTGTGATCAGTAAAGGGCTCGTGGGTATTAGAGACTATCGTTCGATTAACACGAAACGGCTCGAATTTACGGTCACAAAACCAGGATGACTGTAATCATACATTACGTCAATTCATATTGAGTTTGGAGTAGGCCTACTGCAATTCTGACACATTCATTCATCAATTATATACCAATATATGTATTTAATTTAGAAAATTACTAAGTACAATGGGGCGAATGTAATAGTAAGGAGTCAGCGTAATAAGTTTTAAAGTCCTGGGTAACAGGAATCAGATGGAATAATATCACTATTACCATAAATCTATAAAAGAATTATGGCAGGTTTCAGTGCATTAAGCTTAATTTGGATGCCATGTGCTCATGCCAGGAATTTGTACTCATTGAACTAACATTAATCACTTACGGCACCGTAATCGCAAATATTGAAGTAGCACAATTTCTCGCAATGCGCACGTTTAAAACGAAAGCCTTTCTGTTATGCGTTAATATTGATCGCTGAATAAATTAATTGGAAAGAAGGAAAACGAGAATTTTGACACTGTAGAACGCCGAAAGTCTTTGAAGCAGGACACATTATGGGGAAGTGAAGATAGCCATTTGAGAAAGTTATGAATGACAGATCGTCAAATATTAAGTTTCCGAGAAAACGGAAATTTAGTATGTGAGAAACAAATAAAAATAAAATAGAAATATGTAACAGCCAAATGGAGAAATATTAACTGACTATAGAAACAAAACAGCTTCCAGTTAGAAGATAATTGTACATACATACAAAAGTTTATATTTACTTGACTCTTATAGCCTGTTTTGTGAGACTTTTCTAGATGTTTAATGGCAGCATATTTCTAATTAGCCCTCGCAAGCTGATTTTCGGGTACCACAAAATTAAGTCACTAGAAAATCAATCAATTATAGACTTGTTTTAGGTGTTAATCATATTTATAATAATAGACAGAGCCATTAAGTATTTATATTTACAAATGTGTGTGATAAGACCGGTATCGGTGTTTTGTGGAAGAAGGATGAGATATATAGTGAAATGATATGTTTAGTTTCAAATAATTAAATAAATGACGTCACGGTTAATAGTGAATGAAAAATGCTAACACTCTAAATATGAATCCATAATTAAAAATTATTGTTCAGCCAACAAGAGTACAGGTTAAACTGGCATATACGTCCTGAGAACTGCAAAATTATGATAGTGTGTTTTTGAATAGGAAATATTAATAAGAGACTGCAATCACTATATAATTCAAATAACGTTTCGTCTTCCAGAAATACGTATTTAGAAATCAAGACCAACTCTCTGTTGTGAAAGACGAAAAAAAAAGAATTATTGATTAATACTAAAAATGTAAGGTCTACTTGACCTGGATGGAATATTCTATTACATAAAACGGTAAGTGAATATTAAAATAATATAGAAGCAGAGCCCCTGAATTATTTCATTTGATTTAACTGAAAATGAAATAATCTCACATAAAAATGGACTAAGTTATTATGCGATCATGATAACTTTTTATGAATTCGCTTTACAGATTCCAACACGTAAGTGCTAAAGCTTAGAATATTCTATGTTTTATTGTTGTCTTTTAAGTTCTCCTAAGATACTTTAATTATAGATTCACCATGCTTTTAATTTACTACTGACTCGAAATATTAGTATTTCTGTTTGAATTAGTTCGTAAAAAATTGTAGGTAATCCAATTTACGAATCTTCCTGGGAATCTAATTTCAAGTTTTTGAAACGAAAGTTTCTCGTATAAAAAAATAATGAAATATATATTGTCAAAATCGCAGAAGAGCAAGAAACGTTGAATATCTTGTTTCGTTTACAATTTTTCTATATAAAAGACGTCGAGCCGAGAACGATCTAGTTCTGTACTAAGTGAATTCATTTACTAACTCCTCCCATCCCCCTCCTTCAATTGCTTCCTCTCGGTGGTAATCTATCTCTTTAACTACTTCCTTCTATAATTGTAGTTAAAGTAAAAACAACGGGAGGAAGTAGCAATTATTACTACTTTCATCAATCTAGTTTCGCCCGAACATATTGCTGATGTGTAATGTCTTCTTTTAGACCAGTTGCTTGTAGGAACGACTCATTGTGATGATGTACGATGGACTCTTCCATTGAGGAGATTCTTGCTTGGGTGCGGAATTGTCCCGACAACCCAACTTAGATCACCTATGAATAAAGGTCTCGGTCACTCTCAAGTCTTTCTTGAAATTCTCAACAGAATTCCACGCGAATTCCATGAGAAGTCTGTCTCATGTACAGATCGTTGGGATCTCCGGAACGTCCCGTACGATAGAAGGCACTGGTGGATCTTCCAGAATCACATTCCGAATACGAGGCATATTTTCAGTCTTTACGGTTACCTTGAAAAGATCATCAACTTAAAGTTCGGCAATCTTTGAAACGTCTGCACCAGTCGTACGTTTTGCGGTCACCTAAAGCATCGTCTTTATTTTTCGGTCTTTTTGCAAAGGGTTTAGGAAGTTTAGATACCAAATTTTTGGCAGACACGTTGCTCGCTTAAATCTGTCATCGTCAATTTCTCAAGTCACGTAACACAAGGAAAATGCTCTTAGAAATTAAACTCCAGTAAAGTCCCTTGACTCACTGGTTCACAAAAGTTTGACGAGTTCCACCAGGTCGTTTTTCGTCGTACTAGACAGAATTCAAGGAAATTGCAGGAACAGATGTAATTTAATGGACAAAGCCCGTTAATCGTTGTCCAGCAAAATAAAAGATTTATTTTTAATTCTTAATGTACAAATATTTGTATTGATAAATAGTTTCAACATCCTCTACGAAATATTCCCCAGACGTATGAATCCACGTACGCAGGTTCGGCGTGTAGCTCTCCCCCAAGACTGGAATAAGCAAGAGACTAACATGCAGATGATCCAGTGTAGCAAAGGTAAACGACGTTAGCTGTAGAAAAGGACAGCCCTGGAAACAAACCTCCGCACGCGTGGGAGAGCTTGAAATTGCCTCACTTAACTAGTGCAATTTAATGACGACCAGTTGGCACAGACAAAACGTCAGCTTTCCGAGTTTTAGGTTTCACCACGTTACTTAGCTCGTTTTACACGCGTGCTGTTGTTGACTTTTCTCGCAACTGTTGGAGGGAAGGATGACGTCCAGGATTATGGATCGGTACGTATCACTGCCCAACTATAACGAATGAACATCGCCCACGAATACTAAGAAGAAAATATTAATTTAATGAACTATAGTTGTTATTGAAAAATATTATGAGACTATAAATCTAAAAACACGGAATTCATTTTATTGCAAAAGGGCTACTGACAGAATAATATTATTAAAAGACTCTATAAAAGGATTCATTGGTAACTTTCGACAATTTAACTTTATTTTGTTTCTTCCTTTCTTACGCTTTCATTGTGCTTGTATCTTCACGACACATTCGTTACTGATTTGGATGCTTTCCACCAGTAAGCTCCTGTGGTTTTATTGTGCCACATCTAAATAGTCTTCTTATGGTCTCGTGGGATCCTATTCAGAACTCTCTTTTTTCCACTGGCCATCCGATATCCTTCCCACTGCGCCATTTCGAACTCCATATCTGTTCTGTAATTTCTGTAACTTTGGTCGTACATCACAAAGCCATCATCTTATTATTTACAAAAAGGCTGATTTGATTTACTACCAAACTGTGTATAAACGTGCATTTCTGGGAGTACAAATTGGTTAAATACCTGCGTCTTTAGTTGCAATGACTTATTTAATTTGATCATTATTTCTTCCAAATGTGTTTCGTTATACCTTTTATTCTCCTGTAGACTCTTAATTAAGGATTCGAAGTTTGGAATAGTAATTATAAAATTGAACTTAGTGGAGTACAATGTATGAAGGGCATATGAAAGAAATCCGAACCGGAACCCAAGAAAACATAAGAGACCAAGAGGACGTCGATTTGATAGATGAGGAAGGGGTCATGGAGTAAGTGGCAGGGGCTATGTGTTTGAAAGCAGCCAAATGTTGAATACGTAATATAAACGGACTGTATATATAAGAACTAAATATTTTCTGCCGTGTTCGGTATCGTTAACACAGGCGTGGTCTCGGCAATTCTGCGTACATGAATGCTCACGACGAGACTCCCACACGCGCGTACTCGTGCATAGATTTACGACAAGTCATTGTTTATTGTTTGGAAAATACTCTGTACACCCCTCTCTGAGGCTGTTAGTTTAATTGTCTGTAATTGGTATCAATTGTATGTGGTTCCTCGACCGTGCGCCAGAGTGTGCAACGAGTTCCTGGGTCTGTGAGCCACTCACGGGGATTTGCAAAGTGATTCATACAAAGTCCTGTCTCCAGCTGGCGTAATCTACTGTCATATATAACAGAAGAAACTGACTGATTGGCATATCAACGCAGAGTCGAAACTGATGAAGCTAGAAACGTGAAATGTTTCCTGTTCCGATGTATGTGACGACTAAGAAGTTCAATCCCTCCAGAGGTGGAATAGGAATCGAAAGTACATTTTAACTAAAAATATTTTTTACTTAATTAAAAATACACGTTCGACATCGAAACACATTTTAAGGTTGAAAAAACTAATCTTTATAGAGGGAGATCATTTTAACTTTTCTTTGGCACATAGGTAAATGACAAACTCTTAAAGCAAGCTTATAAAATTTAATCTAAGAATTGCTCAGTGTTTCGTCGATGAAACCTAATGTGCTTAAAAATAAGGATTAACGAACATATTGCCAATCGAAAACTTTTAGTTGGACAGTGAAACTTTTTATAAGATTTATGTTCTCATTTTGGGATATTGTTTTTTTGTCTGTTTTTTTTCCGGCTGTTAATTTAGTATCGTGTATCTGGGGTACGTGTTCTTTTTGATTTTATAACGTTGATCAAGGGCTAAAAATAAGATCATACACTAACTGCTTTTTCATAATTTAATTCATTTATTACATTTTTCTCTCTCTTCTTCTAACCTTCCGCATCCCACCTTTCAAATCCCTTCCTATGCTATTAAAGGGGAGCTGCCACCATGTGGATTACCCTCATGTAGCATGTTACCTTAAAAAAATATTTTTTTTCTCCCACCATCTGTAGGGCGTGGGACAAGTACCAAATGCCGGACCTACCTGATGCAGGTTTTTCTAGGGTTTTCCCTGCATCAATTTTAGGCGAATTGCCGGGTAGTATCCTTAAACCATAGCCCGGTGGCCCTAGTTAACGCTTGGCTACCTTCCTCTACCTTTCCGCAACCCCCCCTTCACTCCTTTTCCTATCCTATAAGAGGGAAGTTGCCACTATGTGGATTACCCTATACATAACCTGTCTACACCTTTAAAAAAAATGTTACGATCTCCTGTAGGTAAGCGTTAGTGAATCGACCGTATTTACGTTAATTTCCTTTCATTCTAGTAATATAATAACATATAAACAGTTCAGTATGCAATTATTAGAAACTTTGGTGAGGCTTTATGGAAATTATCTATCGTGGAAGATTGTTTTACAAACGATTTATACATTTATCAGTGTCTTATTTCATACTATAAATTTTTTATCAAATGCCTAATGAATGAGTCTTTTATTTAAATAACCACGATAACTAATTCATCCATTGTAGGTCCCGCTTCATTTATGAATCCAATACTCACGGATTGCATGCCTTCAAAAATTTAAAACCCAGTTATTTGAATGAAATTCTATTCGTCACTTTAATTTAAATTATTTATATCAAAATGCCATTTCCCATCGTAGCTAAATTAATATAGCATATAAAAGAAGTAAAAATAAATTCCATATTGAAAGGGAGTATGTTCTTATAGCAATATACGCGAATAAGGATCGCTAATTCTTACTGCAAATATGTACCTCAGTGATTTGTTAAACCCGATTAAGAGCAGTCCTAAGCACACAAATTAAATGTTCCTTGAGCGTAATGTGCAGCATTCGTGCCCTCTATCATATTTCGCGTGTAAATGTGTTCTTAACTGTGCAATTTCTTGGAGATACCACCCACGCTCGTAAGCAAATGAAGGAAGTTCCTGGTTAGAATTGTCACGTCATAGGCTATTAAGCTTTCCGCACCTCTTTGCAAGCGGTTTAAATTTTCTTAATGGGCTATTTTGTTTCAAATGTTGTCCTTACGTCATGTTTCGTTAAATAGCTAACAGTAAGTCTGCAAACGAAGCAACTTCAAACATCGATGGTATTTATAGGGAAAAGAGCAGTTCTGCTCCTTTAATGAGTAAATGTGGTACATTAAAATATGCCATCAATTTATCCAAGGCAATCAATTGACTACAACAATATTCACATGCGTGCATAAATATAACTCATACAAATTCACGTATCTTTTCTAGTTCATCTATTTAATATACGAAATGATTAAAAGTTCTTGTAAATAATATACATGTCTAGCTTTACGAATTATCTCAGTATTTATACACTTATTAAACTATTTAAAAAAGTTTTTATATTATTCAACCAAACCATCTGTATTTAAAATTCTCAAAAAAATTTACGCAGAACAGGACAAATAATTTTATCTTACTTTATATGTTTTTTTGAATTGCGTGAATGCTGACGGATTTGATTGGATAGACGTCAGTGCCCAATCAAACCTATATTAATCGCAAATTTCAATGCAAGTATAATTGAGAGATAAACTCTGACTCAGTAATAACAATTATATTAAAAAATCAGTCTAGATGCTGCTACAATCACCTTTGAAATAATTTTTAATAAGCATTTTGATGTTTCCAGTTATGGAAATTTCATTATATCGCCTATTATTATTATTATTATTATTACTTAACTAATAATATAATAAACGTACGAGATACAAAGCAGCACAATATTAAGTAACTGTTGTTAGGTAGCAATCTTTCGAGCAACATCAATCCAGGTTTTCCCTCACATAATTTATAATATATTATTAACATGAGTGACAAGTGATGCGTCACGATAGTACATTTACGTGAATTTTCGTGGTTTCATCATCCAACTGATAATACGGTTGTTATGGGTGGTGCACACATCATCGTTAAAAAAATTACGCATTTTCATGCGCCGATGTTTTAGACTTCACTTGAAAAACAAATTAATGTTTTATTTATATATTTCAGTGACACGCTTGAACAATATTTTTGATGAATACGAAATTTTTCTCAGCCTGTGTGTGTGTTCACTGTGTCAGATCACTGTGTGGAAGAGACAAGTGATTTCTGACTTCATCTTAAATCTCTGATATAATTACTTTAAGAATATTCCTGTGTAGACAGGATTTCATTTGACTATACAAATTCGGGAATTCTATATTTTACTGTATTAAAGATTTGAAACGAACACACAGAAGCTCTCTGGATCAGCCGAATTATAAATAAAGAAATGCGAGGAAAAATTAAATTAGTTGGCAAAATAACATCATTTTATGTTGACAGTACAAAGGACAAAATTTTGTTTGTGGCTTAAAGGTCTGTAAGCAAGTTAACTTACCTTCAGAGAAAAACCGTTGGCTAACAGTTGTAATGTTAAATCAATTTCGCACCATTGATAAAACTTTTTTTGTGAATTTATTCTGGAATTTGAACTGAATCAATATTTGATGATTGAAATTTATAAGGAAAATATATTAAATAAAAATTTAAGAATCTA
Organism: Zhengitettix transpicula; assembly: GCA_037074705.1. Lineage (NCBI taxonomy): Eukaryota > Metazoa > Arthropoda > Insecta > Orthoptera > Tetrigidae > Zhengitettix > Zhengitettix transpicula. The sequence continues at coordinate 41,235,033 of CM073592.1, read as the reverse complement.
CATAAACCTTGGATACAATATTTAATTAAAATATGGCTTTTGTTATGAGCTACCTTCTGATGTTGAACTAACTTTCACTGTCCTCAAACCCTTTCCGTTCTCTTTTTATATTACTCAGTGGATCATGCAGCTTGGGAAATATAATTCAATTTATCATTTGTATTATACCAGTAACCCCAATTATTTTTATTGTTCACACTCAATTAATAAATGGTTTTTATTGAATTTCTACGTCGCCCGTTACCAAAGTCTTATTTCTCCAAATTTTCGTAGGTTACACCATTAATTTATATATTTTTTGTTGAACAACTCATTTTATTTCTCAAAGTTAAATCTTAACCCTGACAATATAAATATGAAATTACTAAATCCTAAATCGCTCTACTATAAAGCCTGCGAGAGGATTCTCTCGCAGGTAACCTGCGAGGGATTTTCTCTCGCAGGCAGAACCTTTTAGGAGAGATACGAAGGGACTACCTTTGGGTATGTCTTTTCCTCTCCGTTTTTGAACTAAGGTTCCCACATGCCGAAGCACCTCGGCCTGTTTTGAGAGGTGTATGTTCCGGGGTCGCAGACCTTGGGCATACGGTAAGAGTTGTTCGCTATTCCCATTGGAACAATCGACCAGCTGCCTCCTAAACTGGTCGAGGCACGGAGAAGGAAATGCTGCGTCCCCACAGCAAACTCCTCTCCCGCTATCGGAAGGGCGTGGGACAAGTACCCAATGCCCGACCTACCCGATGCAGGTTTTTCTAAGGTTTTCCCTGCATTTCTTTAGGCGAATGCCGGGTAGGATCCTTAAACCATAGCCCGGGGGCCCTAGTTAACCCTTGGCTACCTTCCTCTACCCTTCCGCATCCCCCCTTTCAAATCCCTTCCTATGCTATTAAAGGGGAGTTGCCCAATGTGGATCACCCTCATGTAGCCTGTTGCCCTAAAAAAAAAACCTAAACTGGTCGAGGCACGGAGAAGGGAATGATGCGTCCCCACAGCAAACTCCTCTCCCGCTATCGGAAGGGCGTGGGACAAGTACCCAATGCCCGACCTACCCGATGCAGGTTTTTCTAAGGTTTTCCCTGCATTCCTTTAGGCGAATGCCGGGTAGGATCCTTAAAATATAGCCCGGGGGTCCTAGTTAACCCTTGGCTACCTTCCTCTACCCTTCCGCATCCCCCCTTTCAAATCCCTTCCTATGCTATTAAAGGGGAGTTGCCCTAAGTGGATTACCCTCATGTAGCTTGTTGCCTAAAAAAAAAAAGAAAAAAAATCCTCACGCTTCCAGAGGATACTGCAGTGTCAAGTTCAAAAATAATTTGTGTAATTAATGTTGAGCAATATAGTTTTTGTTCCGAGTGATTATTTCAGGAACAAATCGTTTGTCAAGTGTGAAAAATTGGGTGACATTTAGTCTCCTTGTGTCCTATTTTATTTCTCAGAATGGGCTACAGTCAAATTTGTAGAAAACAAATAATTAAACGGCGAAGTTATACACTTACAATGCCATATATATAATAATTGTTTATGTATTGTCAAGGGTAACATTGTAACTTAATTTTAAATTATATGTAGGTCGGTCTAAAAATAAATTCATGTATTCCATATGAATACATTGGATAATTAACCAAAAATATTACATCGGAATAATTTCTTAGACAGTATAAATACTTAAACAACAGGTAATGGTTTAAAAATTATTGTCTGAGCTTTAAATACGAAAGTCTTATCTCGCTTCAAATATATCCTTATTAAACTTTAGGTTAATCTCTGTAATTACAGGCTCAATAAATCTTTACTGAAGAAATCTCAAAGGTTTTTTTTGAACACTTATAAAAAATAACGATGGAACCAAAATTGACAGTAAGAAATGAACTAATGCAGTTTTATAAAATTTTATTTTAACATAATTCATATATAAACTTTACTTAAAGCTATGATAAATGTTTATTTAGCTGCTCATGGTATCCTCACAACGATAGGTTTTTTTTACAAAACATGAATTAATTATCTGAGAAGATTATAAGTTAGATCCTCAGAAACACAAAATATATACAGAAATTGTTTAAATTATTAAGAGCAAGATACAACATCACTATTATCACACATTATGGCCACAAAGAATTTATTATTGAAAATGGAATGGATTTTCTAAGGTAATTAAGTGTAACATTGATGTTTTGCAGAGGAGTCTAAGTTATTATTAATACGAGGGTAATTCACGTTAAACGTAAATGTTCAAAATGTGCGATTTTAAACTATTGAAAACACGGGAAAAATACAAGGCACACAATTTATAATATTGATGAATATTTAGAACATCTTTTTAATTTAGTCCGTAAAGTATACGGTTTATTTGACCTCCATTCACAAGACAATAGATTATGATATTAAAACGAATAAGCTTTCTTGTTCATATAATCCTGGTGTAAGTACTATTGCACAGTAATTTTTTTTTGTTGGATATATTTGAATGTTTTATCGATGTTAATCCAGAAAATGGATTTGACAGTTTTTGCGACGGCCTGTGCATTTTACACTCTCAACATGTAAGTTTATACATTCATTTACAACATACTTAGATGACGTAACATAACAAATATATTAAAATTTATTTACATACCTGTATTATTTTTAAATATTTAAATTTTATAATACGTTAAAAACTTCAACATTTAAATCTTCTTGAGAAAGGTAGCTTTTGCGCTTCTGCTCGTATGCGTTTTATGTAACTCGGGACTGACGGCATTTATGAAAACTATAAATAATCTTCGATATACAAATAAATAATGAAAATGATTGCTATGGACTAATAAAAAAAATAAGAAATGGATCGGACAAATAGTTTGAAGAATATTCTTGGTCCTCCGAACGCTGAAGCCGTTGATTCCCTAACATTGTTATTCGGGTCACAAAGTTTTTATGTCAACTACAGTATGGGTAAGAACTACGTACATTTAATGCAGAATACGTTCGTGAACTTTGAGTCTAGAGCGCAGAGTTTTTTGCAGATGCAAAAACGGCGGTCACGACTAGAAGCGCCAGAGAAAGCAACGGAGACGTAGCTCCGTTCGGACACAACTTCTTCACCAATCCAACGTGCAAGCCGCGATTCTTGAACATTTTGTTGACGCTCTCTATCTCCGTGCCGCTCAGAGCCAGATCCTTCGACAACACCATGCTGTACGGGCTTTTCGGACGCCTGTTGCCTGAATAATCTTGCGGGCAGAAGGTAATGACGAAGTGATCACCTACTGCTTTCAGAACATTGACTTTTCCGTAGAATTGGTCGTAATGAGGGAGCTCTGCCATCGAGCCTGAAACAAGCATAGTCACATGAGAAATGTTCATTGAGAATAAAAACGTTTACTTTATGAATAGGTTGTTGTAACAAGTTCCTATCGCTTACTAACACATATAGTAAGGCATCTACAGCTGAAAAAAACTGTGATTAAAGGCACAGGGGAACTTAAAAATGATTACGGGAAGGTAATCACAGTATATATATATTTATTGTGGTAATTAAAAACATGTAATTATTTAATTACAATTTTTTACAATTTTCATTGTCGGCGGTGTAAATATAAGAATTGTGTACAATAATATGGGGACAATAATGCTTGCTTGCTGTGGGCATTGTCGCGAAGGCATCGCTGGACGCGCGGAACTTTAGTGTGTTTTTGGGAGACGTACGGGATAGTCGAAGACCAAAAAGAGTGTATGTTGGGAATCGGCGGATAGAGAGCAGAGGGTAGTTTCTGAAAAGCTTTACTGTGTGTTGGGAATCGGCGGAGAGAGAACTTGAAATGCAGAGTTTGCTCTGGAAGGCAGCAAAGATATAATACTTTAAAATTCCGGGTTTGAAAATTACGACTCCACAATCGGAAGTATTTGTCCATTGGCAAATTTTATGCAAGCATCAAAGATTTGAAAATACGATATGAACTGTAAAAAGCAGGAAGTTTTGTGTCTAAAAATTACAATCACATTAAATTCTGAGAAACATGGCCTGTCTGTGATGTGTTTTAACAATAATCGAGTGAGGTCGAGCCCCCTTTCGAACAGCGAAATCGTAATGTAAACTAAAAGAAAATTTATTATCTGTGAACCTAATGTAAATAATATTTATTGTCAGATTTCATATTCCACTAATTGTTCGAGTTAATAATTTTTCACTTTGTAAGTTTTAATTGTCTTGTCGTAACATTCTTTATTGGAGGCCCGATAGTCGGCCCTGAAATTAAGCCGTGGCATTTTACCAACTTGTAACGTAATTTTCAATGGTGATAAGAAATTGTTTTAATAAAACTATACTATGAAATAATCAGTCTCTAGTCTAAGAAATTTGTTCCACTAGAATATTTGTTGACATGCCTTCTTGCCGACCTATCGAGGACCATTTTCCTGGGTTAGTCTCCACCCTGAAGTAGTACTTGAGTTCGTTTGGGGCCTCCACCCATTTCATGTTGAGGTAGCGACTCGTATCGTTGTAGCTCACCACGACGAGCCGCGGACACGTGTCGACGAGCGCTGATGAAGGGTGTTCCACCGAGCGGTTGTGGTCCACCGTCTCCACGACGAACCACGTGCCAATCAACTGTAATAAGAACGCGCACAGTGGAACAAAGTGTACCGGCTCGAGTCAGAAAAATTACTCATTCTCAACAGCCAATCGATAAAATATACTTACCGCATGTAAATTAACCTCGTTCTGGTGGTTAAGATTGTTGCAGTCGTCAGCGACACACATGACGAAGGGAAGTAGGACCAGTGCGACGGCAAGTGAAGAACCCGGCGCCATCTGGGACACAAATTTATTAATATAAGTAATCCGCAACTCATAGAGTTGTAAGTTGGAACTTATTGAATTTTGAGTTTCAAAATTGAGCTAAACGGAATGTGAAGTTGTAACGATTAACAAATTTGGGCATAAAATGATGCCTGATGATACACGTTTTAATTTACAGGCTACCATAATTATTTAAAAATTCCATTTACGAAGTCCAACTCCAGTAATAGATCAGAAAACCTTGCGTACATACATAATAGATTGAAAATAATAATTCAAGAATACGTCGTAAGTAGTTTTTTATTGTGAAACAAACGGTACGGTTTTGATGTTAAGCTTATTATTCGTATATTATGTGGAAAGAGATAGCTTCTTCAAATAATATACGAAAATTAACTTTTCTGGTTTCCTTCGATCTCCGAGTTCTAGCGTATTCTAAAAGTTATCAAGTGTTTCTCTCGCTGATCTTGTCACAATTACGCAAGTCGAGCCGATTTGTATTTGCTTTAGATCGTATTTGATTAGTTAAGCAATATAAAATTTCAAGACACCTTCTAGAGACTAAATCTTGATATTTCCATAACCTGATGTAATGATTCATATTGAAAATAACGAGGTCATATTTTCATATTGAAAATGTTGTAAAATGATATGAGATTTGTCATCTCTATGGAAGGAAGATATTTGACGGTCTGAGGCGACGATTTTATTGTCCCTGGAGTTTTGATAAAATATCTGATGAGCTTTGAAAAATAAAATGGTGATTTAAAGAAAAATTGGGTCAATTAATTTCTTGTATTTTTCACTTCATATGATATGAAAGATTATCTTGTATTCATTGAGTGGGTAATGTTACATGACTCAAAGATTATATTTCATAAATTTAAAACAAATTTTGATTTGTAATTAATTAAATATCTGATGCAAATCCAATACACTGATTTTAATTTCCTGTACTCTTTACACATGAATTAACTGCTAGATTTTTCTCTGAAGCGGTAAAAAAACTTCGAGGTTATTGTTACCCAAAATTTGAAAAAATTAAAATATAAGTTTAGTCTTTCCAATTTATAAAATATTTGTTCTCAAGAATAGGTCAGAAAATACTGTAAAATATCGTACAAACGTATTAAATAAGATGAAACTTGTTATAAGTATTCACAGAGGGCAGATAAGCTTGTCGTTGACAATGTTTGAAGGACGGTGTTTTGGTAATGTAGGAGAAAGTTTGATAAAAGATTCTCGGTTTATCAACCGGGTGAATTGTTTATTAACATACAGTTCATGTTGAGCAGGCAAATAAGGGATCTACAAGTTTACTTTACATAACTACTTCCATTATGTAGAAGTTAAAATTTTCATTTCCATGATAACATTCAGCAAGTAGTCCAATTGTTCATTTAAGTCAGTGTCCCGTCGACGACGGAGATAATTTCGCTGAAACGTTGTACTTTAATAAGCAATTGATCCCGTTCATAAACTCAGAATCTTTTATTAAATCAGTACAACGGGAAAGCCTACGTAAAAGGCGAAAATTCAAAAACTATTAAATGGAATCCAAACGAATCAGAGGTTAAAAGATATGTAGTTTTATTCAAGGAAAAGACTATGGAGATTTGTAGAAATATTTTTAAAATTGCAGAAGAATATTTTACTGGTCCATTTTGCCAAAATAAAAACTAATACCTGAGCCACATTGTCCTGGCGAAGATGGAAGAATTCAATCGATTTCATGATACGGAATTCGTGCCTCGGATATCGACCGTTTTGATTAAATATGATCATCCTGTAACGGTTTACCGTCATTAACCAAGGATTCTACCAGTCATCATTTTTCTCACCCAATCATTTTAGGGAATTTCTCAAAAGTCTATTGATGTATTAGTCATCACATCTGGCCTTTTTCCCCTGCGTGTCGAGACTTTTGGAGATTTCAGTCAGTTAGTCGCTGACGTCGCTTATCGAACCTTCCGATGGAGCTAAGTGGAAACCTATGTCGGCCACATTACGAGGACTGTCTCCTTCCATATTCATACTCCATATTGCCCGACGACTTAGCATTCGTGAAGAAAGTCCCACGTGGCGGTTTCCGCCACTGCGACTGACGTCACGAACAGCTTTATAAGCACTTTCAATTCACTTCAGGGATTACGCCCGCGCACGGGAGGTCTCGCGCCACTTTGTCTACATTGCACGTAATGAAACTTATGATAATTTTGCTCCCGTCGTCAAATACAACCAAAACAATTTTTCTTTATTAAATATCGCCATTATCCATGTAACAATTAATTAAGATTTTTTATTTATGCAGGTGTCGACAAGGAATTATTAAACTAGTATGACTACAGTACGTAAGCCTTGGAGAGAAACGTATTTCCCAAAATGAGGAGGCAAATATATACAACCTGTAAGGGATCCTCATGTTTCCTTTACATAACGACTTCCCTATTGCAGTAGTCAAAGATTGATTTTCCATAATAGTGCTCAACAGATTCTCACTACTCACAACACATATTTTTATACGACTTTCAATATTTTTGGGTTGCTGTGTACTAAAAAATATTTTCATTGACTTTTAAAAACACAGTTCTCAGTTAGTAAAGTTAGCAGTATTTTCAACAAACAATATAAAGGAATGTAAGGATTCTCCATTCGTGTACGGTATAGGACAGCATTTGAAAGGAATTTAAATAATATTCAAATGGAAATGCCAATGTCATTTAAGAGCTCGTATTTGACCACTTCCTACTCTCATTAATGCCGCGTGGATTAAACATTGTGGTCAATTTTATTACTCAAAATAAAAGTTTAGATAAGAAATTAGAAACTGCCTAAACATTTATAAACATGTTCAGGAATTAAGTCTCAATATGGCGGATTGCAATTTTAAAATGCTTAATTATATAATAATGATATAATTAATGGAAAAGACTTAAAAATATTCCGAGGAAAGAGAATTGGAGAGGTATTTTAACATATAACAAAGCTGGAGTACCAGTAAAATTTTCACATTCTACGAAGTTAAATTAGTAAAATAGACTACATTTATGATGCTGAAAACTTGTAAGTAAGTATAATGACATTCACGTGTCGAAAAGGCGAATAACGATGATTGATTCAGCACGTCATTTTAGATAAATGACAAGAACGAAAATCAAAAAAAAAATAAGTTAGTTTAATGTCTGCTATTAATTCAGGTACCTAAAATTCCCTTGTTTCAACGAAGCGTTAGACGTGCCCATTGCACCAAGTTAAAAATATCTCCTAGTAAGAGTAAAATAAACAAAAATAATAAAACCAAATTAAAGAAAACTTATTGACGGGTGATGATTTGTGGTATTGTGTGTTGGGGGAAAATGACCGATTATTGAGTCAACGTTTTTTACCGCGGGGTTTCGGTACCGTACTTCATAAAAAAAAAACTTAAAAATATTATCTAGGCTTGAGTAGAGAAGGTTAACTACTGAATAATTATTATGCGTATACGAGAGCCTCGGTTGAATAGTTTGAGCTAACGTCCCCAAAGTCACTGGGTTGCGTCCGCACTCTGTCTTCATCGTAATATTGTATATTACCGGGGGTTCTTGCACACGCTTCGCTCGGACTAATACGCCCAGAAATTGAGTTTAGAAGGAAATAGAACACCTAAAATGAACTTCAACGCAGATAAAGCCTTTCCGAAAATTCCCGAATTTCAACTAAGTGTAACACGAGCAAACCGCAGCAATATATTTTGTATAGCTGGAGAAAAGAAATGTTTTCAATTCTTCTACAAGTTTATTGTTAAACTAAACTTAACGGATAATGTAGTGACGAAGAATATAAAATCTATGTTGTCTGTTATAAACTGACTATCCGCAGGCAACACTAGTTTTATATCGAGTTTTCTTCGACCTGACGAAAGTCCTGCGGCAAATGAGTTCGTACTGTTTGTACCAGGCGCCATTCTTCGTAAGAGTTAATATGATCAACAGATGGCTGTTCATCAAGGCCGGATGCCATCAGGAAATTACAACCAACAATGTACTTAGTTGTATTGTAAATTCTGCGTGCGTACAGAACCTATAACGGACACGAAAAACGAATGGAAAAGTTATTCAATAATTTTCCTGTATTAATCCTAACAGTTTTCGGTGCAACTGACTGACAATGAAAGAATATTCCAGGATCAATCATAACTTATATTTAGATGAAAATTAAAACTAGGCGCTATATCCGGACGGCTAGGCACACTTTTTATTAAGCCATATTTTTATTTTTCATAAATGGAAAGTAGTTTTTGAGCTGAATAATTTGATGTTGAATGTCGCATTGTAATTCATTACCCATCTATACAGAGACCAAACGTTAAATATATTTCAAGACAGTGAGATAATACTGCGAAATTTTATGACAGTATTTGTGGTTATAATTAACATTACATTTTAGTGATCCTGGTTCTTCCCTTTCCATGTCGTGTAACAGTTTTGGTTCTCGAAGAGATATACTTATGTTCATTTATCCTTGTCACAAAAAAAATGTTTTTGTAGCGTTTTACATTCTACGATTTTTTTTATGTAAATAATTTGGCTTTAACGATTCTTCAATATTTACAGCAATGGCGTTTGCTACTAAGGTGAAAAGGTACAACGTTTCTTATTCGTCTAGATCAAGCTGTTGGAAGAAGTAAAGTTGTTGAGATAAACACTAGATTGTTATAGCTATATTTTATATATTTATGACGAGTTCTTTTGGCTATAGAAAGGACTTATCAGTAGCGAGGTTTTGACGAAAAAAGGGGATTTCTTAAAATTGATAAACTGATTTTTGTGAGCAGGTTTGTTTGAAATGTCAGTGGTTTTCTATTTATATTTAGCTCAACTCAAATTAATGCCTTTCGAATTATGGTTGTGAATGGAATTTTGAACCCAGCATCCATTTTGCTTCCAATCATCCGCCTCGTGATAAGATATTTGTTCACGTTCAAATACGGAGATAGGGCAGGTATTTTTATGGTGGAGAGGGGCGAAGTGGAAAGAAACCTTAAGACCGTGTTTTCTCTGTTCTTTAGCTGTCCCGTGTCTGTGTTTGCTCGATAAGCTACTTCCGCTGGCGGTGAGCCAGCTGTGTGTTGGTTGGGACAAGTAAGGGCCAGGTTCTGGTAATCGCTGAAGGAAGAGGGCAAGAGTTGAAACGAATATATCTGTGAAAGAGTGGGTTTAGAAAGAAATTTAATTATCCAAATCTTTCTGCAAGTGGTGAACTCTCTTCGGGCGCGACTTAGAGAAGCTTTTAACTAATACTGACAATGATGTAACACAAAATTTCAATCTCGTTCCATTAAGTGAACTCGTCATATTTACAAACTAAAGAGAATAATATTAACAAAGTATTTTTTATTTATTAAAATAAAACTTTTAGTCCGGAGACTTTACAGTTGTGATAATATTTAAATATATGATTATAGTATTTTAATTTTAACTTGAAAACTTGGGGTCTGGAAGATGACAATTACTATTCCAAGTTTGAGACGAGAGAAGTAGAGGAGCTTGATTATAATATTTTAATGAATGTTTTCCGGCATTTATCTTTGTAAAGTATTCGATATCATGAATAGTTTTCAATTTACATAATTTATTCATATCTAGAACCTTTAGTATTTAAAACATCTTTCCAATTACACATTTTTTATTCATTGCCTTGTCTAAAACATTAAAGACATGTATTAATTTTATTAACGTTCTATTTAATCTATATCTATGATTGTTTAAAACCTTGGCATTATAGGATGAGACTTACATTCCTTCATATCTCGTTCCATTACATGAACTCGTCATATTTACAAACTAAAGAGAATAATATTAACAAAGTAATTTTTATTTATTAATTAATCATTCTGAGACTTTACAGTTATGATAATATAGAAATATACGATTATAGTATTTTAATTTTAACTTGAAAACTTGGGGTCTGGAAGATGACAATTACCATTCCAAGTTTGAGACGAGAGAAGTAGAGGAGCTTGATTATAATATTTTAATGAATGTTTTCCGGCATTTATCTTTGTAAAGTATTCGATATCATGAATCGTTTTCAATTTACATAATTTATTCATATCTAGAACCTTTACTATTTAAAACATCTTTCCAATTACACATTTTTTATTCATTGCCTTGTCCACAACCATTAAAGACATGTATTCATTTTATTAACGTTATTTTTAATCTATATCTATGATTGTGTAAAACCTTGAAATTATCAGGATGAGGCTTACATTCCTTCACATGTATGGACAATACTTGGCCTATTCTTTTAAATTTCACTTCAGAATGTTTATTTTCCCTACTTATCTTTTTGAAGTAAAATTATCGTAGTCATAAATAGGTAAATATGTTGTAACATATCGGAGATATTTTCTATCACAGCGAATAGTTAGTCGTATAAACAAAACGAGGAAAAATAAGTGTTGCGTGTTGCATTCAGCAAGTGACGCCCCTCGAGAATATCCCTGCTGCAAAATTATATCTGTTATGAAAACGGAGTGTTTTGGTATCTGGGAAATGAATCCGGTACATCTGTTACTCTTAACAATGACAAAAAAATCTGATTTTGCTGGTATCTCAACGACAAAACAATATAGTTATACATATTTTTTTTATATAAATAAGTATTTAACGATTAAAGATTAATATTAAATGCCATTAAATCTTCATAGTGAAATAAAGATGCATGAGTATGAGTGTTACGACTTTTACAAACTACGGAACTAAGGAACACTTTCATTCGAATTACTTCTGTGCTTTCAGCGATTATTAACGATATTATGCTTAGAAGGTGTTTTATAATTATATAAAGTAGTGTTTTGAAACGCGGAAAGGAGGTTTTTGAGCTACGATTGTTTAGTTTCCCAAGGAAAGTCATTTTCATTTCTATTCTTATAAATTAATTATTCTAGAACAAATGTGCAATAAAAAATATTGATTGTAGTATTTTTGTTGAAAGTAAGGAATATTAAAACTATGTACATACTTAGGTCATGAATTGAAATTTTTCTGCATTGGAAAAATGTTAACATTTCAATCTTGACGTAAGTGAGGTAATAGGAAGGAGCGACGAAAAATAAAATTTAATAAATTCATTCCGAGGTTTGGTCGTATTTGGCATTCAAGTCATAGAAAACTGATACTAAAACTATGAAAATTATACGTGGGGAATTGAGTTGTTGGTTGGGAGCAGGAATATTATCTTACTTATGATATGATTTTAATCCACTGGATTTACCAGAATTGGTGTAACAAGATTGATATAAAGTTAATACTGAAAATACTGCTCTGCATTCTAAAGTAGGAAGAATAACTATGCTAGCAATATTCTGAAGAGAAATTTAAAAGAATAGGCCAAGTATTTTTAAAGAATAGTAACGAAAGCTTCTGAAATTAGTTGACGTTCCTTATTGGAATAAAGGTATACTTTTAGGAGGACAATGTTTTGGCTTTAAGTAATTTCATAACATGCTTAACTGTACTAATCATATTATTCAATGAAAAAAAATTACTTCAGAGTTTAAAAATTGAAACTGATTTTTCCTAGCCTTAAATAATAAATAAATTGTCCAGATCGATTTTGTTACAGACTACTGTATTTTATACGTTAAATTTAGCATACTACGGGCATTTAAGATGGGTATCTTTAAAATAATAAGAAGGGAGGCAAGTGAATGTTCAAATTGAGATGCTGCAATTAGTTCATTACTCTTTAGACAGTTTGTGAAGGGAACCAAATATGGCGAATCGTGGCCGAATAAACGTAAAGAGGCAAAATGTGTGTTGTGTGTTGCATTCAGCAAGGGACGCTCATTATCTCTATCTGAGCGTTTGAGTAATTATGAACGAATAAATCACCAGGTAAGTTATTCAACATGATAGGGCACCAGTAATGTCAGATAACGATTAGTATATTTCGTGCCATGTGGAAATTTGAATGACGTCCTAAACAGTATGCTAAAAATAACGACCTCTTCCTTAAAATACGTTTAATACAATTTCTCAAAATCTAAGTACTTTAATTGGACATTTAGTGGAAGTTTCGAAGTTATTCATTAGAAAACGTTTCAAATTTACTATGAGTTAACCCACGTACCAAAGACACAAGACATTAATCAGAGAAATCTGTCATTTTTACATTACAGAAATAACTTTAAAATGTTGACGATCAAAAATAAAACTATGTTGGAAATCATTGTTTTGGCACCAGATATAATCGTTTCCAGTTTGAGTGCCAGCGAACGTTCCAGATGATATGAATAATTGTATCAATAAGGTACAAACTTCAACCCAATTCCGCAGCAAATGGTTATTCTATAAACGAATTTGTAAAGACGTAAAATATCGGATGGAACATATATATCAAACGTATTCGACGCAATGTGACATCGACCTGTCCGTGTCCCTGACGAAATTGTATGCCCCAATGATAATGTTTCCTGCTATAATACTAAAGATAAACAACTCGTTAAACTACCGATTTTACTATCAGGAAGCAAATGCGAGGGGCCTATAAAGTGGTTGACATGACCGTGAGCATGACACATAACAGGAACATATCACAGTTGAGGCTTTTAAAAGGACTACAGCGGATTTAAAGAATCCAGAAGAGATAGTGATCTGAGATAAATACAAAGGTAAGTGCAATAATAACAATACGCAGCTATTTACTTTTACGTATAAATACATAATCAACTTTTTAAATAAATACTTATATTTTTACCGCATTTCTGAGTCCTTACTTCACATTTTCGTTCGTGGCTGTTTTACTTGTTTAAACGGTCGTTCGCTTGGTCGCTAATGATATCAGAGAACAGGAGACTGTTAAAATCTGAAGAAAAATAATTTCCGCAACTATAAAATTTTGAAAATTGAATTCTCGTAGATATTTACTAGACTGTCTGAACATGAATTTTGTAGAGTAATTTTCAATATGTAAACACCGTTTATGAGAAAATTAAGGGTTTTTAAATTCTTGGAATACAGTAATTTTTCCAATAAATGATTAATAATAGTTTACAGCGTACCGAAATACTCTGTCTTCGGAAAGTTGCTTTCTGTATATAGACTATTCTTTTAATATATTATGCTTTATAAATTAATGCGATCAAGGGTACAGTAGCTGGAATATTGTTACGTGACGCCAAGAGGTCGGTTCGGTAATCTCCAGACATGGTCGAGAGGCACGAATACGGTCATAAACTAAGGGAAAAACAAACTTCAAGACGTCAAAATTTTATATTGCCTGGATAATCTGAATTGTGCTCAGAACACCTCCCATATATCCAAATTTTCTGATGTAATGTAACTTCATACGTGAATTATTAGTGATGAGAGTAAGAGATAGAAGAATGCTCTGGAATACAGTTGGCGATTAAGAAACATTACTACTTAAATAGTAGCTTACGAGTAAGTTGAGTAAACGGAGAGTAAGGAAGTTTGATTATTCTTTGCAAAGTCGTCAGCGAGAAAATAAATTATTAAAGTAGTTAGATGGGAAGGGGACTTGTAAAGTGGTCGTGAAGGGGAAGCATCACCACGAGAGCAGCACCGATCAACCCAGATTGATGACGGCCAACTTCCAGGTTTCTCAATCCTTAACGTACCTAGAGGGGGTAACCATGGTTAACTTCAAATGTAATGGGGACCAAATGTTTCACTGTGGTTGTCACCAATAAATGTATGAATGGAGTAATCTAAATAATAATAATAATAAAAAGCTCCGTTATGGATACATTTTGGGTAATATTCTAATACTGTAGAATACAGTGCTCCTTACTTTTAAAGTAAAAGAAGGACAGTTCAGCTCATTTTGGTTATAGAGCTAGTTGTGTACCAAAGAATTGAAATAAATAGATTTAACTTAATCCTTTTTATCTTTAAATTCGTAAAACGTAACATTAACTTGTTTCAGAGAAATTGAGAGAAACACAACCACAATACATTAAATAATTCACTGTAACGAGCTGATAAGTTCCGGAATGAAACAATACTATCACCTAAAAACACAATTTACACTATATTTAAAGTGCACTTAATTATTAATAAATGCTGAAATATCTATTCAACGGAATTTTATACCCAATTAACGAGTGTTTTTTAAAGAAGACATTAGTAAGAAAGATAATTTGATCAATAATTGAAGGGTGATTTTACTGCAGTGTTTGAGTTCATCAAGGCGACGGATCTAAGAAAGAATAACTTCTGACAGCTGAATTTTTCAATTTTATTTTACATTTTCTGACATTTCTAACACATTTATGAGTAATTATTAAGCCTTTTAATTTATGAATTTTGTTTTTTTATATTTAAGATTCTTATTTATTCAAATGTTTCATGTTTCTATTAATTAATTCTCGTAATTCAAAAAGTTGATTAATCTTTAAACTTTCGTCTGGAACATGATTTATGGGCTGAATCCTCCATAATATATGTCTGTTAAGTAGGCTAACGTAACATCAATCGTGAATCCTACGATGATAGATTATCTTCTTAAAACAATTCTTTTTTAGATTTTTTTCGTATTCTGCATTTCCATTGATAAAATTTTACTTCGATTTTTTTTATGTATGTTCTGGATAAAAATCATGTATGGACAGCTTTTTAGAAATTATATAAAGCGATACCAGGCTTCTATAACGAACAGTTTAAATAACTAAAATGTATTTTAAGGATTCCATAAAGCGATCAGTAATAATTTCATTACGTGAAGTATTATTGAAAATTTTGACTAGGGCATTTATTTAATTATTGGTAACAGCTTAGATTTAATGTTTATTTATTTAATTAATAGCTGGAACGTATTTTACTAGAATATTGTGTTTAAGTATTTGGTTTCTTTACTTTATTTTGTGCCACATATTATTGATTCCTACTTTTAGACACTTCGAAATTCCGTAAGAACTAAAAGTAACTAAAAAATACAACAATAAATCTCTGGATTAAAAAATATGCTGTTTACAACCACCAGTGTTCGCCTTATTAATTTATTACAATAGGTACAAACATTTATGTGCATATAGCGTGTGAGGTATTGTGATGACCAAGAATCTGAAAATGGCAGAGCTGACGACGGTATCGAGATCCAAGGCCGTCATGTGGGAGCAACTGGCGTAATTGTATGATTGAAGCTCGTGACGTAGTTGTTCAGAAGCTGACAAGAGTAAACATTCCTTTACTAACTACTCCAGCACACATGTACACGAATTAAATCTGCACCCACTACGACCTCAATTAGTTTTACCAGTAGAGGAAGCTAAGCAAAAATTTTAAGACATTAAAATCTTCATCGACTATTACAACGTCGATTTATGAATTTAAGCAGTTGTGGAACATAAAATTGAATTTTATAAATGACAGAATATTGTAGATTTGAACAGTATCATATATTTATGACGTTCCGAACAATGCTGATCCAATTTTTTACGGTTCATTAGACACTTCGGAATTCTGTAACAAGTATAAGTAAGTCAAACATACAACAATAAATCTCTGGATTTAAAAATTTGCTATTTACAACCACCAGTGTTCTTTGGAAACCGAAACCAGTAAATTTAGTAACTGCAATAAAGTAGTTTTTAAAGAGCAGACTAGAATTGGGAATATCTAAATGTTTCAACGTTCAAGTACAAACCGCACTTCTAAATTCCGGTTATGAAATATATTATAACGAAAATCAAAAAATTTATTGGTTTATGAATGGTTTTATTTATTTATTCCATTAGTCGTCGAATGAGGAAATAGGACACGTCATTTCATAAAAAAAAAACACTGTAATTATTGGAAGTGGCAATGGATAACAACTAGAAGCTAACATAAACATAGCTAAAAACCGGGAACACAAATTTCCCTGTCCAACATAACTAAAAGTACTATATATAGTAACGATAAAAATAAAAATTCTTTAACGTTACTAAGGGTATAACATAATTAATCTATAGTATTAAAACAAATTAAATACGCACTAAGTAAAATATAAATATTTAGAGAATTAACTATCATAAAATATGGATTTACAAATGACACGCACACTAAGAAGAAGCAGAAACAAAAAGTGAAAAAAAAACTGTGTACACAATATTGACTTGTGCCGAAAATGGATATGAAATGACTAATTCATAAATTATTAGCGAAAATACTTCATAATTAATATTAAATACAATTATATTATACGTCTTGCACAATTTAATGAAATAGTTGGAAAAGCTGCGTTTCTTCAGTATTATTATCGAAAAGTTAAACGAAATTTACTGATTTCACAAATAAAATCTTTAACATTGACAATGAAATATGAATAGACTCACATGAACCTTTGCACTAAGCTCATTTAGCATATTTATCTCTCTAGTAATTCTAGCTAATTTGTTTGAAGAACCGTGGAGATCAATAGCTGACTAAAGTAAAAAAGAAACCCTGATATACAGTCTTCAAAAATTTTTGACAATTTTTTTAATTGCCAATCAAAAAACATCCTAACGTTTTCGGCCTCTGTAAAATAAAAATACCCAAGATTACGTGTAACCTTATTGGAATTAAATTATATTTTTACATATGACTGTGGCCCAATAAGAGGTCAAAAGCTTCTGGTGTATTTGACAGAAATTTAAATAAAAAATTGTCAAAACTTTTGAGAAATCTATATCAGTGTTATTTTTACTTTAATTCCAAGTCACTTAACTTTTCCTTTAGAAAAACAGCCAAAATTATACCAAACTTTCCGATCCGAGCCATTACCCTGCCTTAGAATGTTTCTTGGCTTTCACATTTATTTTCTGTAAATATTTTTCACACTAATAAACAAATTTTATAAATAATTTTACTAAAAATATTTGATTCGACAAAACCAATATTCGATCCTATTAGGTCATACATATTAAATTCAGAAAAACTTTATTCGTCTCACTATATTGTGTTGAGTAGCTGATAACAAGGGCTTGTGGCATTGAAACCGATACGACAAAAGCTAACTTCTTAAACGCACTAATCCGTTTTGAAGTTACAAGGTTTCGGGTGATCAATAATTGCCTCGTTTCGCCCTTTTCTCACATTTTGAAAGAGAATGCCTCTTAATCTACTGAGCAAACTTCTCAAACGATCACTTTCCATTCTCCACCATTACTTCACTGGTGCTCCGAGAATATTATCCAATTATTCAGTAATTATCTTGTAACCACCTACTCACTGATCCTCACCTCTCGGATCACACTTGTCAATGATCAAGATCACGTGCCCAAATATTTGTTTCTGAATCTACGTACTTCGACGCTTTACATTTGTTGTATTTTTGTTTCTGCATTCTCACGAATCATGGTCCCAGGAATATGCAAAATTCAAACGCTGTAGTGCGGTAAATCCTAAGGCACTTGTTTCCAAAATTCTGGAAAATCATCCATTGCTACGGTCCTTTTCCACGTGAAGATTGAACTTGCCGTAGTCAAGTAGAAAACTTGCTCGGACTCCAGTAATCAAAGCAATACATCAGAATTTCCCAAATTATGAAATCGAATGACCTCGTCCCTCTACAAATAAATTTTTTAATTCTGAACTTTCCATTTTTTAATAAAAAAAATTACGAAGTAATATTTTTATATTTTACCTGAACCAATTTTGATTTCTGTTTACTAATTTTATAAAGAAAATGAATACACCGATTTTACAGGCTATGTTCGTAAATTGTTTACAAACAACGCTCTTATTCATATTTTATCAAAAATAATTTGAATCCTAAAGAAGAGAAGAGAGAGCGTTATTTGAGTACAAATTTTATTTGGATTTTAATCGTAAGTGGGTTTACCGATCGAGGATATAGTATAAAATCAGCATCGTGATTCTCGACGAAACTTTATGATTACCCACACTCATTACGTGCCGGCTAACTGAAATTTTATACTTAGCACTAGGCTCACGCTTTTCGGCATAATTTGCATACAGTAATCTGAGAGAATGTGAAGCGTATAGTGTGATTCACGTCGATGCTGGGTGCGGAAACGCAATGACGGGTTTGTGACTCGAGTGTCTATTCTCGCTGCAACGAATCAAGGAAGACGTCTGGCAATTATCAAAATAATTACTCAAATATATATAATAAATATATAAATATATATAATAAATATATAAATGTAAATTTAACACCTTTCAAACTTGACAATCCGAGAATTGTTTACTATGCTGATCCATAAATATTTATCTTACATATAAAAAATTAACTCTGATGAAGAATTATATTTTCGAGACGTCATTCAATTAAATGTTGATTGAATCACAGTCCTAGTAGGAGCGTTTCAGGAACTTTCCTGTAACATCTGTTAATAATCATGCTTCAGCAATCATTTTAGTAATTTGTCTAGGAGAAATTCTCATCACCGTCAGAAAGTCCTTCCGATTTATTTCTCGAGACCTGAATAATTTTTTATCCTGAAATGACTTTAATCTCAATCGACTGAAGAATATTGTGTGTACTGTAATTAGTACCACTTCACAAAACCTCACTACGAAGTCAATATTCAATTTTTATTTTTCGTAATTCAAATTTATCATAGTTGGTAATTAAGTGAAAACGAAAAAAAAATTAAATGAAGGAATTTACGTCTGATTGAAAATTAATAATATAAACCTCACTACGAAGTCAATATTCAATTTTTAGTTTTCGTAATTCAAATTTATCATAGTTGGTAATTAAGTGAAAACGAAAAATAAATTAAATGAAAGAATTTACGTCTGATTGAAAATTAATAATATGAAAGATAGACAAGCACAGACAATATAAATACCAAACAACGTTCCTGGGATCCTCGTCCCTTTCTTCAGGTGCTACGAAGAGCCTAGAGCGACACAACTGCATTCTTCAGTTGACAATACTCAGAAACAAATAAAATAAAAATTGTGATGATTATTCCGATGTCACCCATAATGATAGGATTAGAGGTAAACGGCAATCAGATGCATGAATCTTAGGAGAAGCGTGTTATAACTAAGTTAAACTAGTCTCAGGAATCTCCAATCGTGTCGTTTGACATGAAACCACTGAATTTCCGTTTTTTAAACTCACAAAAAAAGTAACGATAATAAAAATAAGGAGAAATTATCGTTAGAACATTAAACACTGATTCCCATTACGCGAACTTTTAACGATTAAATCGTAAAATTTGTTGAACTTTTATAAATTATCGATATATATATTTCTTTTTAAGTGAACCTAAACTAATAGTTTAGTGGTGACTCTCACAGAAAAATGGGGGCAACATGAAAAAAAATTGAAGTAAAATTACTCAAAAATTTAAACCGTCTTCTGTGCTCACTGCATTGATAACAGTCAATTAGTTAACAGGTGAAATAAAAATATTCTCTGAGCTAAGAAAGTATGAAATTGTAGAGGAAGAAAATAATAAAAATCGCAGGGTACTAAATTCAAGTAAAGATTTTTTTTAAAAAAAAATCTTTAAGATCTAATTCTGAATAAAATTGCGTTTTGGGTAACTTCAGGTTCACAGATTGCAGATGTGAAAAGTGATCATGACTCTGCTAATTCCATCTTCATCTTCAATTGTCGTTATAAATCAATATTTTTAAATTTTATGGAGAAGTAACTTCAGATGGGGAGTTGAGATCAAAGTAAATAGTTCATGTCCTGAGAACAAAATTGCAGCACAGTTTTCTTCCAACAATGCAATCATCTGGAAATCTCTCTCGCTTTCTTGGTTGGACGAGATATATTTTTTTAAATAAACTATTACCACCTTGGGAATATTTTTTTTTATGTGCAAGTGAAAATCGATTGTGTAGGAAGTAAGAGTGGGGTGTGTGTTGAGCGTTACCTTTGAAGCAGCAGCAGCAGTCAGCTGGAAGCGTGCGGTCGCTTGCTCATCCCGCCCTGCACTGTGCACTGGGCACTGTGTCCTCCTATGACGCGTTGCTGAGTGGGTTAACACCTAGGTCAGTGGCGCGCCCTCGTACAGCCTCCTCTCTCATCACTGCAGACGAAGCATTCTCACAGATGTTCCTACGTCACTTTATGTGATCATTGTCATGTACTCGGCGCGTGTTCATGCCTTGTCGTACATTTCAGAAATTATATTTATCTTCGTTTTACTGTGGGGTTTAAACTACTAATCGGGAAGTAGCTGAGGGTGGGTGAGAAACGAAGGTGATATGAAAATAATTTTGGAACAATAAATGTTCTTTCAGCCATCAAAGAGGTGTTCGCGGGATAACCATTAGAGTCCTAAAACCTTACAGACACCTAGTTAATTAGCTCTGTGCTTGGTGATTCATTCATCTAAGCTCTTGGTTTATGCCCCCGGTGTCATATCATTTCACCTAAAACAGGTCACCGGAAGGGACCGAATCTCTAAATTAATTATATTAAGTAGAAATTTTGTTTAAGTAATTAAAGTATTAATGATAAATCGTATATAGTCTCCATTAATTATACTGGAAGCTTTCGTACAGTCTAACATATCAAATTAGAAAAATATTCAAAAAATATAAAATTCAGAATATCATAGGATTATTGCAGTATTTGACTTACTGGAACATCACCATAATTCTATCCCGTATTGGTATAATTATGGTTTTGTATACTAGTAATTTATTTTCTATGGAGAGCTGTGACTTGCGTGCTAGTGACCAGTACATTTATTTTTGTTTAATATCCATTAGTTTTCTTTTCTCGGTTATGTGGATTTTCCAATTGAGATACCAATATGGAGCTAAGGGGTAGAATTATGGGGATATTCCAGTAAGTCAAATACTGCAATAATCCAAAGATGCCAGTCTAAAGTATTAAGAGCCATCGTTAACGCCCCCTGGGTACATAACAAATGAACAAATACACAATGACATAAAAACACCTACTGTTATGGAAACTGCCCATCAAAAGAGTGTTGGTCATCACGAAAAGCTTAAATCACATTCAATTGCATTATTACAACAACTATTAGAAAATGATGTAACAAGAAGACTGAAAATAAAATGGCCAGCACATCTGTAGACAAGATTTAGGAGTTCTCTTCGCTGGAGGGGATCTCATCATGCCATAAATATATGTAAATTATATGTATATTATAAATTAAAATGTAATCTGATTGCTGATAAATATAATATTTTTAAAAAAATATCCCTGAAACCTGTAAATAGTCGTATATATTTGTTAATTAATGGATAATATTACTCGCCGAAAGAGTTAGTAGATAGGAAGGACAGATTATATCCTCTTTAATAGAAAGTTTGCTGGTATCTTATCAAGTTCTCCTATTATTTTACGATTATAATCTTGTAGAATCCAACTTCCAACTTATTTTCTTTTTCATGTTCGACGGGAATCGAAGTAAGATTTGATGCTGGAAATTCCGACGATTGAAAATTGAAGATTAATATAGTTATCATTTCTTTCATTACTGTTACATTAGTAATTTAACGTTGCTTTGAATTATTTACATTTTTGTAACTTTGTAATTTTAATATTTTATTCTTTTCTTGTTATTTTATATTATAACGTATCTCATTTCCTCGACCGAGGACTAATGGAATGAATAATAAATCTAAATCTAAACCCTATCTATAATTTACTTACAAAACGTATAAACTGTCTAACCTCGTTTATAGTATGTCATGTAAAAACTGCACAAATTGTTACATCGGAACTACCTTGTACGGATTGTAAAAAAGCACGGCAGACATTAAAACTATAGACACTTTGAAACCAAAATCAATGACTTACACTGTATTGTCGTTTCGCGCTAAAAACAACTGGGCATGATTTTGAAATCAATGATATCAATATTTTGCACCGAAACTCCTCTAAGACGAAACTTAGATTTGCTGTAACAGTATTCATTAACTGAAAGAGAAATATGAGTGTCAGAAACAGACATGAAGGAGGGGAAACTGAAAAGAAATAATAAACTTATTTGCTAAGGAAATGTTTAATAACAAACAATTATCATAACTTGAGTCCCGCATTTAAACTTTCAATTTTTTATATACATAGATAATATGTTCGTCCTGCCACCTCAACTTTGTTAAGATGATTCCTGAATATCCCGATATAAATGAAAACCTATTTTACTCTTTCCTAGATCTGATCAATCCCATTATTAAGACATCTGCGTTTAGTAAATTAAATAAAAAATATTATCATTCGGCTTCCATTGTTTTATTTACATATTCCTAAAAATAACATAAATGAACTACTGTGTTCCTAGCCAAGTGCAAACATAAGTGCATATTCATTTGCAATTAGTTTACCCTGGTAGAAAACATGTCATTAACAAGTATATTATGGAGATTCTTAAACTATTCGTACAGAAAATTAAAAATAATACGTTATTATTCCAATGCGAAAATAAATTTTTGTTTATAATAATATATTACTATTAATTTAATTTCAATAAATACTATGTATATTATAAGGTTGTTATCAAAATATTAGAATATGCTTTAGCAAACGTAATATTTCAATAACAGTCGAAATGCACTGCGGGCTGGTATCTTCGGCGCTTAAATGTAATTAAATATTTCGTTTTCTAACTTGAACATATATTCAGTCATTAATAAATATGATAATTAAAAACCGTATTTAATATAACGTATAAGATGTTTGTAATTATAAAAAAAAGTCCGTCAAGTACTGAACACATGAATATAATATTTTTATGATCGTCATTCCCAAAATGTATTTTGTTTTAAATCTGCTTCTTCCATATCCGACTATGCCAGTTACAAAATATATTGATATAAACAAATAATTTACACCTTCAACTGAACGTTTTTATATTTGTATGACTAGTGCGGAATCATACTTATTTAATTCTTAATTTCGCAAAATCAGCATAATTTTTAAGAAACCATTCTTTAATTCACAACCTCTCTTGGTATATTTCAGATAAACAATCTCGAACACATTCAATTGATAGTGCACCCAAATTAATTTATTTCCCTGTTTATAAATATAAGAAAATGTCATGTTTCCCCGGTCTAGTCAGTTTGTAATTTGTCTTTTCAAATGCAATCGAATCTGGTCTTCTGATTATATTTAAGAATTACTACAACTTGGAAACGAAAATCGGAGAAAGAGCCTGCGAGAGGATTCTCTCGCAGGTAACCTGCGAGGGATGTTCTCTCGCAGGCAGAACCTTTTAGGAGAGATACGAAGGGGCTACCTTTGGGTATGACTTTTCCTCTGCGTTTTTGAACAAAGGTTCCCACAAGCCGAGGCATCTCGGCCTGTTTTGAGAGGTGTATGTTCCGGGGTCACAGACCTTGGGCATACGGTAAGAGTTGTTCGCTATTCCCATTGGAATAGTCGGCCAGCTGCCTCCTAAACTGATCGAGGTACGGAGAAGGGAATGCTGTGTCCCCACAGCAAACTCCTCTCCCGCTATCGGAAGGACGTGGGACAAGTACCCAATGCCCGGCCAACCCGATGCAGGTTTTTCTAAGGTTTTCCCTGCATTTCTTTAGGCGAATGCCGGGTAGGATCCTTAAAATATAGCCCGGGGGCCCTAGTAACCCTTGGCTACCTTCCTCTACACTTCCGCATCCCCCCTTTCAAATCCCTTCCTATGCTATTAAAGGGGAGTTGCCCAATGTGGATCACCCTCATGTAGCCTGTTGCCCTAAAAAAAATGGAAACGTAAATTTTTCCACTGAAGAAAATTCGACCGTAGAAAGACTCGGGCACTCTCTAAGAAAACCTTTTTACTTTCGACCAAAATTAAAATGCTCTAGCTTTTGACTCCATTCGATAACAAATATTATCCTTTGATAAGAAGGGCATTCAAAACAAAGCCTTTGTCTAAGTCTCAGTGAAGGGCTTTAATGATGTAGGTCCAGTCTCTTTTTTAGAGCTCAGACTAGTAACGGAATAGATGACAGGTTTCTCAACTCTCTTATTGTATCACGTTATTTGTTTTAAATATGCGTCTGATTGAATTGAGTGTTGGGTTCAATCCAGACGGAATTCGCCCTTCCGTTCGACCAAAACAACGACGCCCTTCCGCGACACACCCGACGAACATTAATGAAAGGAGTCATTACTTTCATTCAACATTCTCTAACCTGCAACTTCCGACAATCTTCGACAGACCTGAGTTCGACTCTAATATTTTTACTCAGCAGCGCAATTTCAAATCAATGATCTAATTCATCTCAATATATATGTTAGTTGATTGTGTGGTAATTAATTATCTATTAAAATTCCCGTTTTAGTTCTTCAGTTATTCAACTATTTTAGTATTGGTTCAAATTTACCGGTCATTTAGCATATGAGGGAAGTCTCATTTGGGGAAAACTGCATTCACAAAACGAACGAGTTAAATACAGTCCTCAGATTAATGAGAACATATTATAATAATTACATGACTTAAATTTACTGTTCAGTCGTTGCTCAATTTATTATTGTCTTCGAAGGTAAAGTCCCGATAAAAACGCTGGGGCTATTTACTGAAGATATTTTATTCGTTATGAACTTATCGGGGAATTGTCCGTTTACCAATTAATACTGACCTTACCGCAGCTAGAAATCTTACATATATAAATTCGGACCTTTTATACGTGCCTTAATACATAATTAAATAGTGTTGATTGGTTGCACCCTGATCAATCACAACCTTTTACTTCTTGGTCATAGACTAAGAGCCTAATGATACTGCCACGAGTTTGTAAATATTTTTTTTTAGGGCAACAGGCTACATGAGGGTAATCCACGTTGGGCAACTCCCCTTTAATAGCATAGGAAGGGATTTGAAAGGGGGGATGCGGAAGGGTAGAGGAAGGTAGCCAAGGGTTAACTAGGGCCCCCGGGCTATATTTTAAGGATCCTACCCGGCATTCGCCTAAAGAAATGCAGGGAAAACCCTAGAAAAACCTGTATCAGGTAGGTCGGGCATTGGGTACTTGTCCCGCGCCCTTCCGATAGCGGGAGAGGAATTTGCTGTAAAGTATATCATGTTATATTTATTATTGTTTGCTTATTAAGTAATTGCAAGTCTTGCATGCAGTTTTCCATAAGTTTATATCGCTGTTTTTTTCTTCAACACAATGAATATCCTCGTCTACATCAATATAATCCGCAAACAAATTTTACAATAACAAGAAAAACCTATTTCAATTGTTCAGTTTTATGTATAAGAGTATTTCAGGAATTTATTAAACTAATACTTTTCTTTGTAATTTGCTTAGTATATATATTTACGTTACGAACGATAATTTTTATTTACTGATTCAATGTTACTGTCTCATTTGAGAGCGGATGATCAAATAAAACTAGGCCTATATTTTGTGCGAAAGAATGTTACATTTATCTGACCTGACGTTAGTGACGCGGTCAGTGACGGACTTCCTGGACGAAAGTTTGAAAAGGATTTTAGAGCTTTATAATCGAATTTAGATACATTTATTAATCCAGGCTGTCGGTATGCAATCTTATTTGCTGATCCGAATATATCCGATCCGGTTTGTAACCCATCACTCAAGTAAGGTGTCCGCCCTCAGGACATCCATTTTGACAAGAATATAGTTCCCCTACCACTTTTGGAAAACGATTGACCGAATTCTGCTGGCTCGTCAAATCCTAGGTTTACCAGAATAAAAATTATGTAATTATGTAGCTCCAACGAATGCTAATTATAAGCTTGCTGTTTCCAAAAGGTGTAATGATAGTGTTGGACTATATTGCAGACAGTTATTTTGGTTCAATAACCCTATAGGTTGTTCTCGTCATCAGTGTTATTATTCCTTAAACTTGCACTTTCTTCAGAATTCACGTTGGATGTCAAGAAGAGGAATATTAAAAGAAATCGCAGGAGGAAAGTCAAAAGAAATAATTAGCGGTACGTGTAGGACGCTTGAAATTGAGGTTACCAGTCATGCACTGAGATTTCTTACAAATATTAAAGATGTTATTGTTTATAACTGCAAGGATATTGCACACTGATCTGTTTGCAACATTTCTGTGGGAAGGGAAGTAGATACTGACTAACCTCAACATCCACTTCCTGAACAGAACCGTATTGTCTATATTCCGCAAAGTATTTTGCCCATATCAGTAGATTTGTTTGACTGAAGTGTTTAGCTGGTTCTGCATAAGGTACTTTTTTTAACACCGAAATTATTTTCTTCAATTGCTAGCCTTCCTTCAGTTCTCTACAGACTTTTAATATGAACTTCTGGAACTATTCACCTCATTATGTATAAATGAAATGGGATTTACAATAAATCATAATAGTTTACAACAAAAATATTGCATCAAGTTTGTTGTTAAATGCTAAAAAAAAACTTTTAGTATTAAGTCATTATAACATTTGCATTAATTACACAAATAATATTAAAAACCATTATAATTATTATTAACCCTTTAGAATAGAATAAATAATTTCCCGTAGATCCTTATATGAGGAAAAGATTCAAGAATGTGGTAAGGAGTCATGTTTTGCATAGTTTGGTCTATAATTAATTACATAATATAAAATATTAAAGTTGATTGAGACTAGACATAGGCATTAAGATCAAGTAAATAATGTAACAAAATAAGTATTTTTAGCAGTAATGAAATACTACAGTAGTAATTAATGTGTCATGATGCCTATTAAAAGCATTTTTGTATTAATCTGTAATTAATCAAGTCTTATTATGATGAATTTGATTATATTTTCACTGATAAAGTTCAGAGATAACACAAGGAGAAAAAATTGTAATCGCATTAATACTTTTATATAAAAAAAACTGCACCATAACACTTAAATGGAATTAATATGTAATATTATTAATTCAACCTCAATAATAACATGAATTCCTAAAACTCTGTATAGTAACAATTGGGATAAATGAGAAATATAAGCATATAATGAAAACAATTCTAATTTATTAATAGGCTTCATACAAAAAAAATCTGATATTTTCAATTAATTTATATTGTATAATAATACTACATAAAACTTATTAGTAGAGTACAAAAAAATCATAAAATAAAAAAACATTTCTACATTGGAAAATGTTCCAGTGGAACCCAAAAATTATTTAAAAAAAATAATAAATTAATAATATATAATGGCCAAGAGGTCATTTAAAAAATAATTTTATAATTATTTGCACATTATTAAAAACATCTTGTCAACAATGCATATACAAATCTACCAACTTAACATTTTATAGAATGCAGCTATAACAGGTTTTTAAAGATAAAAACTGACACTAAATTTTAATATTTAAATTTTAAAATTGAGCACAAATACAAATCAATAAAACTTAAAAATTTTAAGGAAAAACAAAGTACCTATTGGTTGATGTCTATCTTGTATCATTGCATGCACAACGAATGTGTCCAATTGCCTTCATGCATATCATTCTAGGCTTTTAACAAACAATCAAAATTGTCTTATTTCAGATTGCCATGTTCACCTCACTTTTGTTAGGTGTCTTTTTTGTGGGAATTCAAGCTGCTTTTGCATGCACTTGTATCCCTTGGCATCCTCAAGTTCATTTCTGTACAGCAGACTATGGTAAGGAAATAAATTTATTTTGACATGTGAACTAGGAACTGTTGATTTGAAACTTGTTATAATTATGTTGCAGTTATAGAGGCACAAATAATTAGTGAGAAATCTGAAAATCTTATGAGAGTTTACAACTTCACACTCAATAAGGTGTACAAGGTATGATATAACTTTATAAATTATGATGTAATGCATTGAAAACAAGAAAGAGGCACCATTTCCTTGAAAGAAGAATTCAAATTACTCAGATACTACAATACAAACCCTTAAATGAATTATGCTCTTTGAAACAACTTCTTCAACATTCCAAACATCTCTAAATTCACCCTTATCAAAGTTCTCAGTGAATATTTTCCGCATCCATTCATTTTATAAATTATTCTATACATCAGGCATTTCAAAGGTATAAATGGTTCTTTTTGGGTAATGCTACACTTTCTACATTTTACTTAATATTCAAATTTATCATTAAAATTTAGTTATTTATATTCTCCAATAAACACTTTTTCATAAAATGAATGTTTTCCTGGTGCATGTAGATAACAAAGTGTTCCTGGGATTTCAACCAGGTGAGAATGCAGTAATTCCATGACGCTTTGACAGCAGACATTCCTATAATCCTCTGATATCTGCTGCCAAAACATCGTGTTAATATTTATATAAATTTCCTATTTTTCATGTCTGCTCTATTGTGTACACATTGGGTGATATTACATTATAAAGTTGGCTACTATACCACCCACTGTGTCTAATATAAGAAAAAAGTACATCATAGATCTTAATCACTTTATTATTAGAACCTCTCCCTAATCTATTAACCGTGTATCAAAATATTTACTCTTGTCAACACTTGTTTCAAGATCTGAAAAGACAAAAACTTGTTTCCTGTATGCTTTGTATTTGTGTTATGAAATTCTGAATAAGCCTTATGCTTAGTATTTGTATTATGACAGTCTGGAGAATTCTTATATATTTAAGAGAGTACATGTCATTAATATATTTAAATCTATAACAAAATTTATTTATCCATTTTCAGATAACTCAAGAAGGAAGCAATGTGCTGAGTAAAGGCCGGCTAGTAACACAAGAATATAGTGCATCATGTGGAACCAAATTAATTATTGGACGAAATTATCTGCTGACAGGCAGTGTATTTCAAGATGGGCTGAAAATTTCATCTTGTGATTTGTACAAGTCTGCAGAAACACTCAGTGATTTTGAAAAAGATAGATTTAATAATTTGTTTGCTCAAAACTGTAAATGTAATGTAAGGCTACAATACCAAGTGCATAGTTGAAAGTACAAATATATGTAAAAGTTATATACAATATAATTATTCCTTATTTGCAGGTTATCACAGAAGGATACAACAATCCCACTATCACGAATAAAACTTGTGTGTGGAATAATGAAGACTGTCAAAAGAATTATGCAGTTTGCAAATATAATGGAGATTCTTGCAATTGGGAAGGCAATGCAGACTACAAAAAGTGCTACAATAAGGATTTTTAAGATAATTTACCTCATATTTATATTATAATGAATATGAAAAATAAAGTAATAATTGTAACTAGAACATTGAAAGTATGAAAATAAATCATTATACAAATAATCTTAACTTTAATTTAATACCTTTTGATCAATTAATTGAAAATAAACATGTAAAATATTCTTTTAAATACCGTGTCAAAATAAATAAATTACAAATTTTGCAGCAACAAATTATTCACAATCTCAATCTGTAGAGAGAATTATGTAAAACATTGAGAGGGTTAAATTTTTCACTGTAATGCCTTCAAATGGACATTCATGTCATTAGGTGACATTTTGTGTAATTAATAATTAAGGTCACCACCAAATAATTATTTAACAATGAGTATATGATAAAAATAAAAAAACTTTAAAACGTATATATATATATTGTAATAGTAAGAATGTGACATTGTCAAAAATATCTGCAATATTGGGATGGAAAGGATAGAGAGATAGGTTGTGGCTTACCTGAAAGTGAAGTGTGGTGTTACCATGAGGAACTGAAGGTTGTTCTTCAAATTTTCGGAGGCTCTCAGCCTCCTTCTTCAGGAAGGAGTGTTACACCATTCCGTGCACCAGCCTTCAGTTCCTCATGGCGACACCGCACTTCACTTTCAGGTAAGCCACAACCTATCTCTCTCTCCTTTCCATACTAATATTGCAAATATTTTTGACAATTGACAATTGTAGTCCACAGCCGGCTGGTGCACAGAATGGTGTAACACTCCTTCCTGAAGAAGGAGGCTGAGAGCCTCCAAAAATTTGAAGAACAACCGTCAGATCCTCATGGCGACACCGCACTTCACTTTCAGGTAAGCCACAACCTATCTCTCTATCCTTTCCATACCAATATTGCAAATATATATATAGAGATAGGTAGAAAAGAGACAGTGAAGTTGACTAAACTGAGATCAATAGGTAGTCCAGTTAGGCTGAGCAGAGAGAATAATACAAATTTTTGAGGTCCTGTGCCCCCTTTGCAGTAGAGATGGTCTGATCTGTGTACCAGCCGGGAATTATAATTTGTGCCCAGCTGGCATACAGTTCAGACCCTCATGCTTGACAAAGGGGTGTCAGGCCCTTGAAAATTCATAATATTGCTTCACCTCACCCAGACTGGACCAACTATTGATTTCAGTTAAGTCAACCTCACCAGCGCTCTTTCCTATCATAATTTGTTTTATATATATAAAGAAAAAAGTGAAACATGGTGGCTTACCTGCAACTCAGTGACTCCATTCAGGTCAGGATGAAGTTCTTCAATTATTCAGATGCATTAGTATTAGAGTGGAGTTTCTTCTTGTTTTTGCTGTTCAGTTATACTGTACTTGAAGCACAATGACTCATATTGTGTCCATTTCCCCAGTTGTTCAGCTGGAATAAATTGTTTGAAGACTGGGTCTAGCTGCAAGTATTTTTATCAAACCCACCCACACAATAACATGCAGATTCTCCATGTCATGTGACAACAAAAAGCAACTCTGCTTTGAACTGGAGGTCTGAATCATGTTAGCAGAGGCAGAAAAAAGTTAGTCTCCTTATTTTAAACAGAGAGCAAGGATAATGACTAGTGATTTTTGTGATAAAGTGACAGTTATTTCTGGAAAAGAAAATGCTATTGCTTTAAATAATAAAGCAATATTTTATCCAATTTCAATGAAACAATGATTTGATTGATTGAATATCAGTAATGTACATATAATTTCTTCGACCTCAATTAGATGTTGGACAATATGCTGCAGTACCCAATCATTAAAAAAAATGATCCCATTATAAATTTCTAACCACAAATACAAAACAAAAAATCTGATTTTTAAAAAAGCATTAGGCTAAAATATTTTTGTGGTATATATGGAACCCTATTCTAAGAAATTTAAAATGAAACCAAATTTAACTATCTAGCTAGAAACTGAGATTTTTCTTTTTTGTATCTGCATCCAAATCTCTGTCATTTTTATTGTCTTCTACACATAATAAAACTAAGATACAAAAATATTCATATCTTATATTCTTAGTAAGAAAACCACTCAATCCATGTATTTTCAAACTAAAAAATTCCATTTTTAAAAATTATATTTGAATAAAGATTCTATCATTTTTAAATAATACTAACTATTTAAAAGGGGTTAAAATATATTTAAGTATGTAATAAGACAAAAAATAATAAAGAGCACAAATTGTTATTTATTTAAATAAACAAAATAAAACTTAATGTTATAAATTATCAACCTCATTTGATTTTGAGAAAATAAGCAAGTGGAAAAATTTGACTTTATTTCTATAACTCAGTTCTCTAAAATACAAACAAATTATTACATGTAAAGTAGTATCATAGCTTTAACTTTTCTTATAATTCAACATTTACTGTAAAAATTTAATACAAAGTTATGATTTGTCTCTAAATAGCAACAAGGCAGGCGAAAATAATGCTTTGGTGCACATTCCACAACACTGAGAAAGAGGCATTTTCAAAGTTGTACAATTTGAGTTGAATAGAGGAAATTAACATCAGAACTAAATACTGAAATGGATAAGACAAACTGATTGCAAACTAAAGTTTACAAGAAAGTTTGAAACCATGTTTTCATATTTTTTATACAGGGAGTGGGTCAATTTCATTTCTCTGCAAGCTAGATAGGCTGTTCCTCAATGACTTATGTCATTTCCAATTGATGTCTTCTGATTTCATAGTTGCATATGCAACAATTTTTCGCTATCCTATTCGTGCAAGTTATAGACATTACAGGTATTCTCTCTCTTCATATACATAAATGGATAATAAAACATAGGCAAGTGGCTTTGTTGGAATAGAAAATATATAAATAGAAACTGGCATACCTGTGTGTTATAAATGGAATACACGAGGGTAGTCAAGAAATGACCTATCTTTATAAATTGTCAAAATAATTGAGATAATTGGTATGGAAAGGAAAGAGAGATAGTTGGTAGCTTACTTGAAATTGAAGCTCGGCGTAGCCAGTTGAACAGAAGGCATGAGTTAATTATAAATATATAAATTAAAATAATTAATATGAAAAGGAAAGTGAAATATGTGGTGGCTTAACTGAAATTCAGGGCAGGAGGAAGTTCTTCAAATTTTCGAAGGTGTTGGCCTCCTTCCTCAGGAGCAACACAGTCCACGTGCTGAATTCTCTCTTTCATTTCCATACCAATCATTTACATTAATCTGACAATAGGCACCACATTAAGTGTATCTTCCCTTTATCCAACTCATTTCTCAATGTTTAGGGGTCTGTTGCCTTTAGAATACTTGCTGTATTGAGATTATGAATTAATTTAAGTCAATTATTTCATGTAGATATTATTGCACTTCAATTCAATATACTTGTACACAATGTGAAAATAAACAGAAATGTTTCATTGATAAAAAGTGACAACATACAACTTATAGTTGTTAAATAAAATGTAATTAAAAACTAAATACACAACAAATTTACCATCAATTATCAGTTTATTTTATTATACAAACCTTGTTATCCTCATTAATATTAAATTAAACTGCAAACCACTTTCAGTTCTCAGCCTCTGGGCTGTTAGGTATAATATAGTTACAGTAGTTATAAATTTTATTGGATGACAATAAATATTACCAACACTTTACAATGGTAAAACTAACATATTATAACTATCCAAAACTTAAATCTCAATGCACCCAAAATCATTTTATTTTAAAGAGTGAAGGTTTCCCGGTGAATTTGTTCCAATTATAATTCTCATGTTTCAACCAGGGCCAATGTTTGTGATGAGAACAATAGTGGAGTTTGCCATCACAAAAAATTGGCATGGGTTGAAAAACATTAAATATGTTTGAATCACTTCATTAAATTTTATTTATTTCAGGGTTGAGTTAAAGCATAGATACTTATTTCATTATATTTAAAAAAGACATTTTTTAAAAAAATAAAGATATTTTTTACCAAGTTTGCTGCAGTATTGCTCAAGGAAGATGGAATGGGTTCAATTGTAATCAGAATACTCAAATCTTTTCTGATAATTGAATGTAATAAAGACTGTAAGTTTTTGCTAATATATATTATTGAGGATGAAACAAAAAATCAGCACTACATAAAAAAGAAAGCAGTCAACAAATACTTAAAAAAATATCTTAATCACTTTTTCTACAAGCTAAGACTTGCAAATGCTGACATAAACACACACTCACATCACTCAAAAGCACCAACCCATTAAATTATTACAATATTATAAAACACAATTGTGAAAAAAGAAAATATTTCCAAACAAATGAGTTAAGTGCATATAAAAAATATATTAATTAGGCATATTACGATAAACTACTGAATTAACAAAATACAGAAATGTGTGTGACACAAGATTCAATAGAATATAAATTATAGTTTCCAAAGTCTGAAAGTAACAACAACTTATTGGATCTCTTCTGCAGTCTATAACACACTCAGGTATCACATAAAATTTTCTAAGTAGCAGTTCATATATATTTTAACATTTAAAAGATATGAACCTCAAAAGTCAACATCAACTTTGGATGAGAAAAGTTTCTAACCTAATTTATTTTCAGTTTTAACTTCACCATTTATGTGAAATAGTCAAAATTAATAAGGAACTTGTTCCCACAGTTACTCCAACTCAGGAATGCACAGAGACTTGTTGCGCTATCTACTTTTTCTTGAAAAAAGCTGAAATATTTTTTGAACCAGCAGATGCCTTGGCTCGGGATTTTTCCTTCGAGGAAATGGTGGGTTTTACAGACTGAAACAAGAACATGAATCAATTTCAAAATACTTTTATTATATGTGTTAATAACAAAAGAAAATATCTGACTTCAAATAGTTTGATGCTAATTTCAATTGCACAAATTATATATGTTAAGGAATGTACATAAATATATATCGTAGTTAACAGGACCAATTTTTTGCATTGGTGAATGAAGAGGTGGTTCTGTGCAATCGCGCTTTTTCAGTCACAAAACGCTATTCAGCGTTTTGCTGGATGTATATATGGGAGCGCATGTGAAGCACTCACATCATCATTGTATCTATCTCTCTCTCCAACACTCTAAGTTCGTCGATACCCCTGGTAAGCATGAAACAGGCAGCACTGATGGGACGATCATAGCCCGGTGCTTACCAGGGCTTTTGAGAACTGTAAAGGTGAGTTGTGCAGGGTCTGACTCTTCTTTCACTGATATACATCCCCAGCTTATGGCATAAAATCTACAGGTGGCAACTTATTCAAACCCTCTTACTGATTTCCCTTCAATTATCATACTTGGTGGCAGCAACAAGAATTTCACAAAGAATGCAGAGTAGTTTTAATTATTCACTTTTCTTGGTTTGTGTTTTCACTATTTCATTATTTTTTTAAAACAGATGTAAATAAATTATTTCTACTGTTACATTTCCATAATAGCTTATTATAAAGTAAATATTTCAAACTATAAGAATTGGATATAATAATTAATGGCTTATAAATACTAATCAAATTTGTTTCTAGTAGTATATGGAAGGTTAAAACTATATTTCAAGAATTTCTGACAAGTATAATTTTATCAGGGAATAATTAATTGTTAGTGTATGAAAAACTGGAATAAGCAAACAATAATTTGAAACAGTTACTAGAATTTGAGACAAATGGTAAGAAAATATAAGCTACGATTTTATAACAGAATGTATGTAGAATTTAGGTATAATGTAAAATATACATTTCAGCCATTAAGTTAATACACAATTGGCACTAGTAGTTCTTTACAGACAAACTCCTTCCAACTAGATATTATTATTACAAGTATTTATCAGATATTCCATAGTCTATTTGAAAGAGAAGAAGACCCACAAAAAGATAGGAAAATAGTAAAGCTACAGCAGAGAGAACATCAAAAAGTAAAGAATCAAAGCTAAAAATAAGAAACAAACAATAAAGATAAATCATACAGATTAGTTTTATTGAGTGAAGGTGATAGAATTTCCAGCAGAAGAACAGTTTAAGAAGGTTTAAAATAAAGAGATTACTCCAAGTCATGATGGAAAGAATAACACCTGTTGAGATGCTAAATGTCCTGATAGCTGTATTTCTAGGGTTAGGCCAAACGCAATAAGTCTATGCCTTTGTGCATGTTCGGACTCTCGTACTATAGCTCTGAATGTCATGGCACGACATTTCCATTTTTTACTTTTAATCATAAACTTATTAGCACCCTGATCTATCATACATTAACTCCAAAGCTCATAGCACTTTTACAAAATGAGATATTTAAAAATCAAAAAAAATTATTTGAAAATTTCATAAATAATTTTAATGAAAGTGATTTCTGGACAGTTTGAAAACCCATGAAGAGATTACTTAAGAAAATTAATACAAAACTAATTCAAAATAAAGAATGAGGTAATTTTCGATACAAGTTGAAAATGAAAGTAATATTAGAACCTAAATAGAAAAGTTGACAAAATGAGTAAATATATTTGTGTCTGGCAAGCAACCACTGAATAAAACGTATCTATGAAGCTAAAACTACCAAGGAAAGGGAAACTCAACCTTAAGCAAATATTTAAAGTATTAAAAAATAAAGGTTGCAAGAGAAAGGGGTAAGCTGCGATGGATTTAATATGTTTATAAGAAAGACATTAGCACAAAACCGGTACCTTTTCTGGTTTTGTGAGGTCCAAAACTTGCTCTTGAGATCCTGCAGATAAGCGAGGTTTCTTTGTTTCTGAAGTCTGAGAAGGGGCAAGTTTGCGTTTTGTTGTGGTCGTATCTTCTGGAATACCCAACTGTCTTAAGAGAAGAACACTCAAGTCATCAGGAAGATATTCGGATACTAATCCATGGGCATACTTCAGGTAAGATTCTGTAACATATAATTAATAAAGGGATACATACTTCTGAATATAACAACTTAAAACAAATTCTTCATTAAATGCTCATAGTAATATGGTTAGGTTTAACAATATTCTTAAGAAAGATGGCAACTCAAGTTATTACTGAACAATTAATCCATGAATGCTAGATAATATTTTTGTTCCACTATGTTTTATAAAGTCCGTAACATATAACAATTGTTATGGCTGTCAGCTTATGAGACATATTCATTTAATAATAAAAGTTTAAAAAAATGTAGTATTATATTTATGGTAGAATTAAAAATTTGGAATAAAATAAAGACTACAGGTATTATCAATACATTTGAAACATTACCAGCATCAGCAGATTCTGACTTCCCACTTTTAACAAATGTAGCAGCAACTGCTCCTCCAGATACATGAATACCCTTTTGTTTTAAGACTTCGGCAACACGCTCTGTCTTTTTTTGCAGCCAACTAAGTGCTTTCTCTTCATTGTATTTGTAAGCATTAAGTTCATCATCACCTAATAAACAAATAAAAGTACAATTAATTTAATATACATTACTTTCCACATTTTGATTCTTTGATTCTTAATTCAACTAATATCTCTCAATAATTAAGCAAATCTTTTAGAATGCGCATGAATAACATAGCAAGAGACATTGGCTTGTATCTACACAACAAGAATTGATCACAGAAAACCTATATATGCTATTTCTTAAATGCTAACAATTACATTTTTCTTTCCAATAGATTCATAATAGATTACAACTAAATTTATTTAATATTGAAAATCACTTAACTTTAAGATAAATAAAATAATCTGAAATTAACATTTACAGTGATATTGAAATATTTTGCAAACAAAAAGTTACCTTTCCTGTCAGCCACTTGGTGCAAATGCTTAAGACCAGTTGATCGCAGTAATCTCTCAGTTTCAGGAAACTCATCATCTTTTAATAGCTGGTCCAATGGTATGGCCATGTTTGTCTGTCACATAAAAGCATATTCTGCTAATAAGGTCTTGTTAATCATATTTTTAAGTACTATTTATACATGAATAGTTTAAGGCAATAGTATTCATAGAAGACTTAATTGAAGTCATTGCTTCATTATCAGGATTATGACTAAAGGTGTATTACCACATAGAAGAAGGGGCCTTCTTTTCTAGAAAACTATACTTGAATTCCACATTCAAAATCTGACAAGTGAAAGAAAGTTTAATTCATAACTATAATTATTAGTTGCAAGTAGAACAACAGCAGTAACAACTGGAATTATTACTGTGATTAGTTTCTCAAATTTAAAACAATATCTCAACTTTAAATAGACATTACAAAATTAGTATATGTAATGGGTTTTTTAGTATCAGTTCTAATAAACTAGTTGTACACATCCATATTTAAACAATTTATAAATACAATAAATAGTTCTCGGTATTCACAGGGGTTTTGCATATTTATATTTAAACGCAACATTTTGACGACTAAAAGTGTTTAAATGTAAATATGCAAAACACTTGTGAATACCGAGAACTATTTATTGAACAACTACACCGGGAAAGACTTCAATCTTTAATTTATAAATAATTAATTTTTATCTAAATCAAAAATGTACAACAAATATACATATTTAATATATTATAGCCATTGAAAAGGTTATCAGTAATAAAGAGCAGGTCACTTAAAGGAAAAAACCGTGTCAGTAACATGTTTCATGTGTCCACTCAACACTTAATAAAACTAATTAGTAAGCAACTATTTTTTAAGGAAAAAAACAAAATCAGCCTTCAAGCAAAGACAACACAATTCCTATCAAAAGTTTCATGCAAACCTTTAAATGTAAAAGTGAGTTAAAATTAAAAATATTCCCAATTAGTAACGAAAAAACTGTACATATAATACATTGACACAGTTTGTATTCATAAATCATGCCCATAAAAAAAACTAATTATGCAATTTAAAATAATATTGGAATTCAATAAATATTTTAAAATTTAAGATAAAAGTTAATTTTATCTAGCATTGTTTACACTAGAGCATGCACTTGATAATCGTTATCAAAAATTGAATTTATTTTGACATTTCTGCAAAAGTAAAAATGTTTAAGCCAAAAATAGCTTGTAGATTAACATACTAATAAGTCTACTGTTAACATTAAAAATTTATTGTATGGTCTTATTCTGAGTAGTTATATTGCTTGATATTGTTCCATCAAAGAAAGCTATTCATATTCTTCAAGAACCCAATAAAATATTTGTGTGTGAATAGACCACCATGCATTCATTTTAACAACTGACAATAAATTTTAAGATACCACTTCTGAAAATATTGCTGTAGTAAACAACACTATTATATTCAACACACCACTAACTCTTCTATAGCTCAGAATGATGTATTTAAAAGTTTTACTGATATGAACTAACAAGGCTGAGAATAATGAACAGAACAGGATATCACAAAAGGGTTACCAATAGCTAAATTTAGTAACATCAATGATGTCTTACTTTTTGTATTCATAATGAACTATAAGCACAATTCGACTAAATATTATGATGAAACTAGAATTCCACTAAACCCAAAGTATTTAAAAAATTCTGTATTCTGAAAATTTACCTTCCTTAAATATGGTATAACTAAGAAGATGGGATCTATTGGTGTGGACAAATGCATTTTCCCATCAGATTTCACAGAATCTTCAATTAACCACGATCTGTAAATAATATTATAATTATTTAAATATTTCATTGCAAATATAAATGAAAGAAAATTGTACAGCACCTTTTATTTTCTGAAAATGTGAGCACTTCCTGCACCATACCATCCCCTGGACTAAACAAAAACATTGCTGGAGCACCAGTCTGTGGATGTCGTAGCTGCACAATGTCTGGAGTACCTTCAGGAACGTCCAATGTTTCACCTTATCATGAAAAATATGTAAATTTGTTTGTGACCATACTAAATACCTATAGTTTAGTATGAATATATCTTAAAGAACGTTAATTTTAATTTAGAATCATGCATATTCTAATATAAAGCATAAAAATTAGCTGATAAATTGTACTGACTTATGCCCACTTTTAACACGATTGAAATTTCAATTTAATAAACAAAGAATTTGAAAACGATAAACATTTCGTACTAAAGGACGCTCATATAACCACAGCTTAGGTGACTTACCTTTCAAGAGAAAGACCCAAGTGTTTGAAGGTTGTTGACTATTTGAGGTCTTAACACATTTTTTCGGTGATGCTTTTATTCTCGGCATAATGTATATGAAATAATACCAATTTTGATATCATATAAATAACTCAGCCATCAAGCAGCTCCTCGAAAACCGGAGCTTTGCCCGGGTACAGGAAAGCCACCGTTGCCACAACCCAGGCGGAGTCGTATTTCCTAGTTTATAAATTGTAAACCCAGTTTATTGAGGGAAATCAAGGTATATACATATCGTTCCGATTAATAATGGATCTATAGGTGAATTGTTTTTCTCACAAATTAATTTCTGCTTATCAACTTTTATTTCTGCTGTTTGCAGCACTGACGTTGCCAAACAACGAAGTGACATTTTAAATCTCCAGCATAATGTACTTACCGAAGGTCTGCACAAGAATCTGTCAATAAAAATGTCGTTCGTTGTAAGAATTGTATGAGGCTGGCACTCATAGGCTGACCTGAATAAATTTAAAGTTGTAAAATTTTCGAATCTGTTCAACTCGAAAAGTAATAAACGTCTTATTAGTACAATTGTGTTTGTAAACTAAATGACAATGACATTCGCTAGCATTTATTTGGTCGAAACTATTGTTGCTAGCTGCAGATAGCATATTGTTAGGTGCTTAATACTGTATGAATTCTGTAAGGATTAACGCTATTAACATTTCAATTTGATTTGATTTAAAAAAAACTATTGACCTTGATAACGTTACCTTAAATATTTTTTATATCCGCAAAAAACAAATAGAAGTTATTCTGTATTCAAGTAATTAAATTAACTCCAGTAGCTACAGAAGTGCGTCTATGGGTTATTTCTACCCTCTTTTGACCATATGATCATTTCCTGTGCTGCATGTTTATTCTTGATATATCATACTCTAATTCTAATTATTTTCCATACAGTGAATTGGGATACATGTACAATCCTATTATTACGTGATATCCATAATTTCTTTTAACAATTTCAGCCCCACTTCGTAACGCTTTTCTGTAATAGTATTCTCTATTTTTCCTCCGAGCGAACCACTTCAATTCGCAGCCTGCTGGTGAAGAATAATTATTTCGGATGCGTCTTCCGAAATAAGAATGATGGTTTTGGTCCTTTATTCTTTAATACCTCTGATACACCTAGAAAGTAATTATCGGACGTCGGCTTTCATGTCAGTACCTCATCTCATATCATGTCCTGTTTTGGAATGAGATTCTTGGCCATCTAAATTGACAGGGAGGGAGACTAGACAGGTCATAAACTTACAAGGCGTTTTAAAAAAATTAGATATCACAATAACTGATAGAACTTACTTTGGGCTCAGAATTTTTTTACCAGCATAGACCAAAGGTTAAGAGTCGTTCAAAATATGTGTCTGCTAGCTTAAGGCGTTCCTTAGGACTCAGTAAAGTTGTCCACTTTTATTCAATAAACTATAAACCCCAATAGCGATACCAAATACATTAGTTAAATGATTCTGATAAATTATCAAATCAGTAACCTATCAGATGTATCAAACCTTATTGAGTTAGAGCGCAATGACTAACAAGTCTTGCTGCCAGAAACTAACAAAGCAATGAGAAGTGGTTGGTAGGTAAGAATTTTGACGGACTTATGACCAGAAGTCCAGTTGCATTGTGATCCGTGCGCGGAGAAAAGAGTGCCCTCTTTTCTAAGAGCCACAAAGGAAAAAGTACGGGGAGGATATTGGGCGAATTGGAATGAAGTATGAGATACGAGAGGCAGTCGTGAGTTGTCATGAAGTAGAAGAGTCGGACACGGAAGACAGCAGCGGCCAGTCGTGAAATATAGAAGTGAGATCAGGATTCCAGCAAACAAAGCTATAAACATTTGAGAAGTGTATACAACCCTTTTCGGAGTTAATAAATTAACGAAATTGTGTTAGTTTATTCTGTAACTAGCCCTTCTTCCCTGGCTCTACGGCGGGTGCATATCTCGAGGATGCCTCAGCCTCGTAGACAACTTTCCGTAAATTTATAATTCAACCAAATCAAGAGAACATATTTTAAGCACCATTACAATCTAAATGATAACAAACAATGCAATGGAGTCCAGCTTATCAGCTATGTTTGGCGGAAAATTATTGAGCATAAATTAGATTAGAAATGAGGAAACAGGATTTGCCACAAATATATACGTAGAATGAGTAGTAATATATAATTACACTACAAATACGCACGCACGTGATTGGTCTGATTATCCATCACCAGTTTGGGATGTTCGTTAACATTTTTCATTCTTAATTTTATTTTTACGTCTGTTTTTAAATATAAAGGATGAACTTCGACCAATAATAGATTTGCTATTTTATTGTATTTATAACAATATTCGATACTGAATAGTGCCTTCACCATGACGTAAGTCTTCGAAATACAACATGTTTAAATTAAAAAATATAACATTACAAAATAGAATTTTTTTAAAAAATAAACATATTTAATTTAACAAAGATCGTTGTTTATTACTCAATTAAGATTAGAAAAGTAATAATACACTTATTATATTATTATTACCGTGAGGGGTTCTGCGTTTTCCCGCAGCTAGCTGCGGGTCCATTGCGTGCCAAAATATACGCACACACCCGCTATGTCAGGTCTCATTTAAATACATGTGCTGTATGACCCACACCCGTCCCGCATACGTAGTGTGTCACTATCTTAGTTGTCTTGGTCTAATAGACGACTCCTGCTAAACTGTCTTGTTGAATGACACATTCGTGTTTTCTTTAATGGCTCGTGGTCAGCGGTTCCGATTTTCCTCCAGATTTAACCCTGATTTTCTTGACCATAGTGAGCACAAACATTCATCTGTGAATAACTCTCAGAAGCAAAATTAGTCAAATATCCGACCAATTCTTGGAAGAATGTTACATTTTGTCTACGCTAAAAGAGATTTCAATTACTCCCTCTCTCTCTTTCAGAGACTGAGGGGGTTCCTGTTATTTAAATTTTGATGAAAAGGTGTAGATATGAATGTTTTCAATTAGATTTCAGTTGTTGAATTGGGAGCTGAAACTTTTGAGTTCATAGATGATGCAAACAGGAAATTGAATAGAAGTGGGATGTGGTATTAAAATGTTAAAGCGGAATGTTAATTAAAGAAAGAAAAAGGAAAAACCTACATTTTGCATAGTTACATAAAAATGTTTATGTAGTAGAATTGTTCATATTTAATGCAAACTTTGCAGCTCACACATTGATTTAGGTATTTGATCAAAGTGGAATTCTAATTGAATTGAAATATTATGGTTCATAGTTTTGTTAACACTCTACAGAAATAGTAAGTTGAGTATATGCAGCAGATTACGAAATGACGTGGACCTTTATTGCAAACTATTTAGTTAGAAATAGATCACAAAGTTCCTAAAAATTTCTTTAGGATATCTTACTAGTTGGACAAATACCTTTACTACAAATTTCCTTTTAACTGAGCTTTTCTTAATCACTTTCAATTAAAAAACTCAAGTTTTTATATAATAGTGACCATTTTGTATTATTAATTTAGAATAATTATACCTAAATTATTAAAACAATATTATATGTGCATCATAATATTTATTGTTTTGCTATTTCTGTAAAATCCTATGATAAGCCCAGGTTTAAGTTCAATGAATCTTCAGATAGTGATGTATGAATTTTTTAAATTGTGAATATGTGAACTGGATCTAGTTCTATTTAATTTTGATACAGGAATGAATTGCAACATTTGTTTCATGAAACTGTACAATATTACAAAACCTTGTACAAGAGTAATGATGAACTCCAAAGAACAATTGTTTTTTTAAGACTTGTAACTGTTGGGCACAACTTTACTAGAAAAGAAATATATAGTACATAATCTTGTGTGGTGACAGTTCTTTTTTAAACAAATTTTAATAATCGAAGTATTTTTACTCTATTTTACTTCTCAATGGACATAATTACTTTGTAAAAATGAAATGTATAAAACTGAATAGTTTTGATTAGCATAAAAAATTTAGGGAAGAAATGAAAAACTTGAAAGTAAATTAGCCTTTGGTTCAAACATTTATTCAACACTGTAAGCTTCCCAAATGAATGGGTGTTGTTTAACAAAACATAATTAATGCATTGAATATATTATTATAAGCACAAAGTATAATTAAAATTAGGAATATAATAATTTGAGAAACCTCCACAAGAATCAAAACAGTGAATTACTTTCATAACTGAATGAGTTAAATCACACAATTTATTGCTCAAACAAATATTGAATAAGAAGAAGTAACATTAGTCATTTATTAACTCATATTATTTATTAAAACAAAACTAATTCTAGAATGTATGTTCTAATAAAAGAATTTGTCTGTTTCCATAGACATTTGACTAAGATCTTGGGTGTCTAACAACATGAATAAAATAAATTAATATAATTTAAAGATTTCTTAATTTGAAACATGACTTTGTAACTTTCAAAATTAATTCGTCTTTAAATATGAGTAATTCAAATAATTGATTTTGCACAATTCATAGAATATATCAGTGTACCAATATATATAGAATATATCAGTATACCAAACAATCTTTAACGTTATTTTAAGTCCCAATGAGCTGTGGTAAATTTTTTTTTTTGCACTTAATAAGACAAAATTAATCTTTTTAACTTATTTCTTGATGGATTCTTATGGAGGTTTCTTATGGAAAAGTTTGCATATAATATCACAGAGTAAGTAGCAGTCTTTGAGTTTTCTTAGTTGAAGTATATATAACAAGAGAATACAACACTACATTTAGCATTTTGTACTGTAGTAAATGAGCTGAATGCTCTACATGTCATGAAACAAAATCTAGTTAGGATGTTATTAATCTATATTAAATTGTAGTAGTATTAATTTCTGTTTTTGGTATAGGTCTGTATGCAAGTAGTTTTCAACTTCTTTACAGTTTGTATGTACCATTATTATACAATATTGGTCATC
Organism: Zhengitettix transpicula; assembly: GCA_037074705.1. NCBI lineage: Eukaryota > Metazoa > Arthropoda > Insecta > Orthoptera > Tetrigidae > Zhengitettix > Zhengitettix transpicula. The sequence goes on along the minus strand of CM073592.1, from coordinate 41,190,202 downwards.
TGTTGGTCCACAAGATAGGGAAGTCACAATTTTAAAACAGAAATAACACATTAACTACATGACATTTTGCTATTTGATGACATTGAATAATTAACATCAATTATGTATACTTTATAATATGCATAAAGTTAATATGATTAAGCGTAAAATGTTAATATTTGATCCCTTTTTCCTACTCTCTAGAGTAACTAACTTCAGTGAACACAATGTGAGTGCCCTACTATTAACATGTAAGGTGTCATTTTAACATCAAGATCATAACTGCCTATTACACATTAAATATTATAAGATTTCACATTGCAATTTTGGTAAACCAGATTTCATATTTTTATTTATAAGACATACAAGAAAATTTTCATTGCAGTCAAATTGATGTATGCATCAATATTCATTTGTATGAAAAAATAATTAATATCAAAACTAATGTGTTTCATAATTTAAGAATAGCTAATCTAAATACATAGCTTAATTGGCATTAATTTTTAAGCAAAGATAAATTTGCTGCTTCACAGAAAAAAACAGAACTTTATAACAAAATTTTAAAAACAGTTCAGAGGCCAAATTTGATGAAAAGCATGTGTTGTAATTAATCAATGACACAATATATTATGTCTTTAAGTACAAAACTTTATAAATAGGAAGTAACATATGAGTTTACAAATTACATATGAAACTTGAAGATCACATAGTTGCAAATCACTTGCAAATTTCCAGAAATAAACCCTTTTCAGTATAAGGCTTCACTCCCCACGTCTGCACACACGGTGACTTTAAAATTGTAACCTTAGAATACTACAATTATCCCCAAATGGATTGTGATCTCTCTCTTAAATAGAAAGGTTACTAGAAAAAGAAATAGGATAAAAGTAGAAAACAAATGTTTATCAGAGACACAAACATGCTGTCAGGCACACAGTAACAGGTAGGATAGAAATACAAGCATTTACAATTAAATAATGTTGGCACCAAGGTTTTGCTTGGAATGCGGTTGCTTCTGCTTTCATATGCTCATCAAACTTTTATATTTAGACAAGCTACAATCTCTTTTTATTATTCTTACTTTTTATAAAAATGGGACAATTTCATAGTTTAATATTATATATGCCCTTGGTGATAACAAGAATAAAACCAAATACTTCAATAGTTTTGATTTGATTCTTCAGTTTGAAACCTGGTTTATTTCATGCAATGCTAAATAAAAAATACTAGAACTTTCATTCGCACAGTAGAAATTTCATTGTCTATCACCTGTAATTTTAATACAAAAGAGTTCTAAAAGTATACTCTATTTACATTATAATGCCCATTAATTCTATTACATAAGAATCAAAATTGGAATGTAGAACTACTCAAATATAACACCAAAGATTAATACTAGTAATATACTTCATGTTGTCTGTATGTAAACTCAAAACTTTTACTATTGTTAATCAAACAGTTCATAATCAGCATGAAAAACTACCTACACATTAATGGCAAGTATAGTTTTAAATAATACATTTTAAACACCAATTCCTTCTGCAGGTAAAAATGCCAATGTTTACTGACTTAAAGATTAGGTAAATTACTATTTTCACAATTCAGTTGTATATATGAATGGAAAAATGGTTTTTAATGCATTTGAAACGAAAATGTGTGCATTTCAAAGAAGTTAATATTCATAGGGTGGTCTTAATGTTCAAATCCTAGTGGCTAAAATCTATATTGTTCTAGATCTAAAATAAAGTGTAATAATGTTTATAATATTTGTCAGAGGCCTTGGATAAAGGTAGTTACTAATGAAATGGAGAATAATGAGTTAAAAAGAGTGTGCATTGGAACACAGAAAATTTGCATGTCCTGACAATACTTTTCAACAATTTCTGAGAAACATTTCAAATCCTATATTTCACAAAAATTAAACACATCTCAGTTCTTGGATGTTTAATCTTTTGTAACAATGACTATAAAGATTATCTCATTTTAATACATATTCAGACAATTTCAAGCTACATAATTAAGTATAGTAACTATAACACAGATAGATTATCATTTAGAATAATATTGATGTCAGTGGATGAAGAATTAAGACTCAGTTGGAGACTTATCACATTTTTAAAATGTTTGCCAAAAGGACAATGATATACCTACAACAAATGAGGTATATCAGCAGATTAATAATTAGTTTATCTTGAATACAAATATCACATTTTAAAATTTTACTCATGTCCTTCTGATATTAACTTATCTTAAGGAAATGGTATGTAAATTCTAGATCTTTTAGTTTTAAGGAACACTTGAGTAAATCTTATATACATTTTAACTTTTATTAGTATTGCATCTCATTTCCATTCTGAACATTTAAATTTAATTAATAGATTTACAAAAGATATTAAATGCAAAAAATAACTACTTATAAAATAATTTCAAATGCATAAAATTAATGTAATGTATAAGTACCTGAAATCTGAATTTAAATTGGCAATCTGCTGGCAAAATTAATTTTAATAACAAAAATAATTAGGTATTTTCCTGCAGAAAGAGCAGAATTTTTCCATGCAAAACATATAAATACATGACCCATACACATGAACATTCAAAAATGCATTACTATATTGAAAGAATTTACAGTAGAAGTCAAACAGGAGAGAAATGTTATACTTTAGAATGAAGATATAAAAAAATCCTGAATTATATAAAAGAATTTACATTGAGATTATAAGTCAAAATAAACAAAAAAAACTAAAAGGTATGTAGCTAACATAAAAAGGCATATTGCTAATAAGCTATGAGTTAATTACTTCCATATGGAAATATACATAAATACAGTCAATGATATTTTATCTATATTTTTACATGATTTCATGTTTGAAACCAATATCAAATATGTCACTAGTATACAAACTTTACATAATACATTTTACAGCTTCTTTGCCCATTCTTGCACATTGAGTTCCTACTTTGGAGAAAATGATTGTTTATTGCTCTAAGAGTAGTTAATATTGCTATTTCATAAATATTATTTTTATGCATGGAATTTTTTGATAAGTTAGTGTTTGTTTATAATTGATTAATAACAATCAAGATAATTATCAATCAATATTTATGTAAGGGAAAATTAAACAAATGTAAATTAACCTACTCATTGTATTTACCCTTCTTGCAGATTTAATTGCAACACAATTACAGTGTTATTGCTCATGCACATATCAGTTGGATTTACTGATTAACATTTATTTTTACACTGAAACATATTATAAGGCGTTACATTCAGTATATTCCGTATTGCTTCAAGTCAGGGTGGTCTATAACTAACATGATTTACCCACAATAATTGAACATTATAAATATTTTTTTTTTTACAAATTATTCTTCCTTTGATTTCCTAAATTCCAAAATATTATACCACATGTCCTTATAATAAACACATATTGTAATTATATTTCACTTTTATCAAAGAGCACAGCAATAGATACATATGAAACAGTAATTTAAGTTAACAAATTCAGAGGGTAAATAAAAAAATATTGTTCAGTAAATTACAAATTTATGCTAGTAATGGTGCTTATGAGTATCTTCATAATGCATAATAAAATATTAAATTGTTTTTTAATTCAATAAAAGTATAAAAGTAGTGTACAATAGAGTGAATGTTAACATTACAAATGCAATAACATATGTTTAAAAAATAGAACATTACAAACAGTTTTTTAAAAATTGTTGGGATGTAAAAATACAGTTCTCATTCTCTTTGGAAAATGAGCTTTTGTAAGTGATTTTAAGGAGGAGAGTATCAATGAATACAAAATTATTTTAATTAAGTTAGATGATAGGGACTCGTAAAAATTCTTGTAGCAACACTGAAATGTACTAAATATTCACACATTTCTTTGCTTTGAGCCATATGCCATGCAACTGATGACAAATGAGTTAAAAATATTTAACAATTTTGTACTGTCGTGTACATAAATTTTGAAAGAAACCACAGCAATCAAATGCTCTGTAATGAAAATTTAACAGCTATTGACTTTGTTTTGTACTACCAGTATGTAATTAAATATATTATAATTGAAAATGGCTTTAAATTATTATTGAATAAGAATAAAATATATATTATTAGAATAATCCTAAATGTTAATTCAAATGTGTTCCATGTGGAATTAACAGTGATATTTTTCACTACCAAAACAAATACATAATATGCTTCATTAATATATTTTTTCATAAAATTTGGCACCAGTTGGTGTATTAGGCAATGAAACACAAAATATATTGTATGTTTGTTTGATGAATATGTCACTGTCAATAACATTATAAGTTGGAAATGGTAATAATTTACTAGCCTGATGGTTTAATGAAAATATATATTATAACATCTATTATTCATTCCCATGAACAACACAAGCCACAAAAAAATCGTTGTAAGGAAAGGCACAAACAAGGCCAAGAAGTGAGATGTATAAATAGGATTACTCATTGAGTAATTATCTTCTGCCAAGCTATCAGATATAATTCAAATTATGTATATTATACATATATATATATATATATATATATATATATATATATATATATATATACATGTTCCTGAATTTATTATTTGACTATAAATTTGATTTTCAAAAACTGAAGATGTTTGAATTATTTGATATGTATGATTTTTGTAATTATTATCATGAATGAAATAATATCACAGCTATATTATTTTTGTTGTGAAATAGAGCCATAAATATTGAATGAAATAACAATGAACAATACAAATAATTGAATAAGAATTGTTTATATCACTTGGCAGCTTATTATTTTTATAGGCTATTCGTAAAGACTAGCAAATCTGGAAATGAACAAGAGTCACAGAAATCTTATCATTGAACAAAATAATTTATTTAAATAATTGTATTTTTAAAGACTCATTATAAGCAAAATATGAGCACTGTAAATAAGTGATACATCATTTTTAGTAGATAGATAATAATCTAAATACAAAATACCACATAAAATAGTACCCGTAAGAATAGTTCAAGGGAGGCATTTAGATACTGTGTTTCCATATTATTTGTTTAACCAAGAACTTCTATAACAAGAATGATAACAATGATCATATCATTGTGATCGGTGAAATATTTATTATAAAAATGTTTTAATAATTTTTAATCGTTAACAATCACTTTACCTTTAGAAGAAAAGAACTATACACAAATATAAATAAATACAGCATCTATTACCAGTTATCTATGGAAGACAGCAGAAGTATAATTTTCTCTTTCTATAGAAAATGATTGAAGCACTACCATATTCACCCATTTCTTTCACACTTAGGTAAGCCATATATATATATATATATATATATATATATATATATATATATATATATATATATATATATATTCTCATTCTGATATAAACTACACAGTGTTGCAGTCTCTGGAGTAAAAAATTGAATGGTCTAACTTCAAGGGAACCCACTTTTCACACTCAGGTTAGACATTTCTTCTTTGTCTCATTCCTATCATAATACATTATTTGGCTTTGTATAAAATACATATAGAAATGATGACTTTTAATAATGATTATTTTTAAAACAAGCTGGAATTGTAATAAACATGATAGCGACTGTGTACCAGTTGTACATCTGAACGCATTTGCCAGCCCTTTAGTGAACCATCAGTTATTTGTCACTAATATGATGCACACCATGTGATCAACTTGAAACATATTTTACATATTCAATTTTTTCAAACTTTGATTAACAATGCTAATAACAATTTATCATATTTATGGGAGAATATGGAAGTACATTTTTATGTTCTTGAAAAGAAATTCAATTAATTATTAGCTGAACAACTTATCTTGAATTGTACACAAGAATATTTGAAATTAAAACTATACATATCTTTAAAAATTACAAACTATACATATTAAAAGTTTGTGTCTATACCTCTTTCAAAAATAATTAGAATAATTCATTTAAAAAAATGACTTTTTTGTAATAGCAACTGGTTTTGCGCACAGACAACCAATACACACTACCAGAAATGAAACTGTTCAGTAATGGTATTGTGGTGGCGCACTCCGGGATCATGCACCCAAATCTCTAATAGCAGCCAAAATTCGCTTCACATGCCCAACTTTTGTTACACCAAGCTCTTTAAGATCTCTTCGTCCAAGAGTAAGTAACTCTCTGCCCCGTATATCATTTCGAGTAAAGCTATCTGCATATTCAGATAGTCCTAAGGCCTCCAACCAGGCAGCCACTTCAACAACACCCCAAGCTGAAACTTCACGGGTAGCTCTTCCTCCTCCACGTCGAAACTTAATGCGAAACAGTCCACGCGATCTTCCTTTGCGATCCACAGAAGCCTGTTAATTAATGTGTTGATAATAATATATTTTATATAATGTACAAAATCAAATCAGAATCATAATGTATCCAATGAAAAATATTAGATTTGAAGCTCCAATGGGATACACATCCTAATTATTGTTAAGCAAAAGTGCAACAGTTATATAAAAATTACCTTTTCTCATTTTATTGTAACAATCTTCTAGCTTTGTAAAGTAATAAATAATATGAAACCTTCAAAATCTGTCTTTTCATTTTATTGCAACTGTTGTCAAGTAATAAATAGTGAAAAGTTTTTAAACTGTAAATTTACGAATATATTATTATAGATAGATAAACGTTTTTATTAGGTCAGAAACCAAACCTATAAAAATTCCAGTTTGTTAACACCCTATTTTTAGCAAAAAATATTAATCGATCTTGCCTACAGGAAATTTAAGTAAGAAAAATGTAATTAATCTGTAATATAATAACTTGCAAATTTGAAACTAAACATTTAATCTGTATGCTATGAATTTTGGTTACTGTTGTTGTTTTTCCCATTGAACAACTGCTAAATATAATTCTGATGTTGATATTTATAAATTACTATTATGTCATTTCAGAGTTCTGTATGGGGTAAATCTACTGCCATTGGTCAATTAGAAGGGTGTTACAACTTACTAAAACATACATTCTTTTGTGTAGGAATATATGAACAGAAGTTACATGTTGAGGCACAAAGACCAAAAATGAGACATGTCTATTTACATCATCATTACAACATGCTATTTTCCACCAATGTTTACAATAAATGCCCACAACTGTAACCATCAAAAGTAATACATGGGAGTGTCTAAGTAGTGATTGGTGAACAGTTGCTAAGATGGCAGACATTTTGCACATGTTTGCAGCCAAAATGGATAGTTGAGCAACAAGGTTCTCAATTGACTCAGTTGGAGTCTCACAAATGATGGCCTCTAGTAGTCCCCAAAATAAGTAATTGATGCAATTTTGAGCATTTAATGTAAACATTGCTCGAAAGAAGCACTTTGTGATGATGTAAGTAATCAATGTTTTTCTTTTCATATCTCATTTTCGAGTTCATGCCTCAACATGTCTCTTCTGACCAAGCATTTCTATAAAAAATTTTAGATTATAGTAAGTTATACCACTCCTGAAAGTTTGTCACACTACTGTAGAAACACCGTGTGTATATCAAGGGAATCTGTGGTCCAAAAATTATGAATATGAAATTTGTACTCACAGAATCACATTCTGCAAGTGGTTGTTGGAAATGCACCAAACCAGCACTATCATATGTTACACATCTCCTTAAATCCATTTCTAAATTTCCTAGAGCTGTTGTAAGTTTATTTTCCAGATCTTCCCGCAACCTCTGAAATAGGACATTTGTATCAACATAATTTGATAAAATAATTGTTATAATGTGCTTGGAAAGAGTTCACAAGCAATTGTTTGCTAAAGTTATATATATATACCCATAGTATAATACAAAAATTCTTTCATTCTATTGCAACCCTGTTGTACATGTCCCATGAAATATCTGATATTAATACTTTCCAGTTAGTGAGAATTGAAATTGTTAAATCAAAAACTTTGAACTGTATGAAATATTGGAAACAGAAGATCACACAACAGAAATTCAGCATCAATGGAATATGGTGGTAGGTTATTAACAAATTCTGCAGTTAAATATGTTTTCTAATTTGTTGTAACTATATTTTAATGAAATATCTGACTTGTAAATTGTTTTTAGCTCAATATGTACGAATTATTTGGTAAAGTATTTATGAAGAGATGTTTTGGTCTTAAACCCCCCTCTTCCCCAAAACATTGCTTGAATTTTAATTTTAGTTGTCAAATGATATGGTAGGTTTAATAGAGTATGTTTTCTTTACTTTTAAAAACAGGATTTTTTTAATGTAGTAGAATGTTGGGGATGTTTGAAGGACAAGACAAAATTGGATGGCAACCATGTTTTGATGGGTATGTGAGGGATAAATTTGTATAAATCGATGGTTACCAATATATAATTAAAATAGCTCCTATATTGTTCATGTCATACCATTTCAGATGTACATAAACAAATACAATATATTCTCTTGAGTAATTGCTGCTTTTTTTAAATCAATAGACTTTGTGATTATATTTATTCATTTTTTATATTTTGTGACAAATCAATAATCTTAGCTCAATGTGAAATAAGTTTAATCTAACGATTTTTTTGTACATTATATATTTCTTATAATTAATTTCAAGTTTTCTCACTTGGCCAAAAAAAGTAATTTCATTATAATATTTTTTCTGTGTTAAATGTAATAAAAGAAATACTTCATTATCTTTAAAGTGCAGTATAGTCACTTCAATTTATAATAAATTTCTTTGTAAACACAGAAATATGTAACTCTGGTGAACTTACCCAGTTTTGTGATTTATCTCTCAGTAAACTGCATGCCTCTTCATAAAGCTGTCTTGCACTTGAAACTAAATCTGTCACCTGGGGTCGAAGATTGGGCTAAAACATCGTAAAACTTTATTATTTGTAATTGAAAATTATGTAACCCCTAATTTCTTCTCATAAATCGAAAAAATATATAATGTTATTACTAGTTGTATAAAATGATTTTCAAAAGAAAAGCAATGATTAATTGTAATTCATAACAATCTGGTGATTGAGGACATCGGCTGTTTTGTATTTGTTTTGGTCGGCAGCTGAATTGTTTTTGTAATTTAGACGATACCGCTGGCATTGTGCCATGTGTGTTAAGTATTCAGTCCCTGGTAGGAGCTCACAGCAAGCAGACATGTCTCAAGTAGGGGCTCACTGTGAGCAGACACATCTCTGGTAGGAACTCACGATGATAGGATCTCAAACCAGCCTTGAAAAGTACAAGCAAGATCACTGAGTTATCAGTTCTAGAAATGGTTTGTTAGGATCTTAAACCAGCCTGCATAGTGCAATCAAGATCAATGAGTTATTCATTTTGGAAGTATCACATCAATGAAAGCCATTTCGTGAGAATATTGTAAATGTCTCATGTCTGGAATATAATAAATTTGTTGAGTTGGAATAAAGTTTCTGTAATTTCTTTAATAAAATATTTTTTGTGCCCTTTAAATAATTGAGCAATGAGAAATTCGAGATGACTGAGCTGTTTGTTTGTACGTGCATCTGTATGTATGTATGTATATATTTTCTCTTATTTTCCCCTTTTTGTGACCTTTCCTTGTGTGTGTGTATGAGAGAGAGAGAGAGGGAGGGTGGTGAGGTGAGGGAGAGAGTTGATCACTTTGTTGGGTGTAAATTGTTGCTGTCTAATGGCCGGTGCACCATAGTTTGAATTCATCAATTCGTATCCAGTCGGTATGATATTCAGACCCTGTCTCCTCACAAAGGAGGCTCAGGCCCTCAACAATTGCATATATATATATATATATATATATATATATATATATATATATATATAATAAGATTAAAATATAGAAGAAGTTATAAGAATGTGTCTTATAGTAATGATTACGTTAGAGTCCTTAATAATATGAAGTTTTCAGTGATGTGATCACCCTTCCCAGTATTTATTAGGCCAGCTCAATAGGACTCAATGGAATCATTTTACAGGCAACCTATTAAATGCAGATCTAGAGAAAAACCGTTCCAAAAATATTTCATTCTGAGGCTCATGGAATCCATATTTAACACACAATTCAGTCCTCATTTATTTGATTATGGCATGTTATCCAAATTATATTTATATCACTCACTCCTTCTACTATTTTTCCTCCAGGGTGTAGTTTTTCCAAGTGTGTAGATGTCTGAACAGCAAGTTGATATAATCCAGGTTCAACAAGCGGATGGCTGATTGATATCAGCTTTACATATCTGTAAACAAACAAATCAGGATAAATAAATAATAAGCACATCAAATGAAACATTGAAAAGCATTGGTTTCTCATATGAATGTTATTTGTGTGCCTATGTTTATGTTCGTGTGTACGTTTGTTTTGGTATATGCAATTTGTTTATGCACATATATGTTCATTTTGTCGAACACAAATTTTAACGAGTCCACACTAACACAACCATTTTAATTGGTTATTTACTTGTGTACATCTCCTTACTTGAATGTATCATGTTATGCCATACACATTAAACTATGTTTAAATCATCATTGTGCAATACAGTTTTTTACATTTTTTTTATAAATTTGGAGGAGCTATAATTAATGCTTTAAAAACATATAACATTTGTTTTTCATACTTGACAACAGTTGTTACTGATTCAATAAAGCTGAGAAGTAGCTGATTTTCTTGTGAACTGAATGGTGAAAGGCCGCTAGGAAAAGCTGGGCCTGGAGTTACTGGGGATTGAAGTGATTGAGAATGAGTAAGATGTCTTTGTTTTTCTTCCCAAGCTCTCAAAGAAGTCTCTAACGCCTGAAAAAAGAAATACAATAAATTTCACCGTAATATCAATTATTAATATGAAAAACTATTTATATATCAGTCATAATACAAAATTATGAAGGTATGAAATTGCTAATGCTGGTACAGTGATATACTCAAACTGACAAAAGTTCAATTGTAATCATAATTATCAATAAATAAATAAATAAATGTTTTTGAATCATAAAATTGTTTATTAACAAAAAACTAAATATATTGATGTTTCATATTTGTTTTAGGACTTCGTCCTGTTTAGTAATTTCATGTATAAATCAGCCAAAAAATTAAAAGGCAATATTTTGCTGCCTTGCATGTTGCAACCAAGTGATTTATATATGAAATTACAAAACCAGAAGAGGTCCTAAATCAAGGATGAAACATCAATATATTTCATTTTTCTGAATCAAGGCTGTTTATTTATTGATAATATTATAAATGTCAGATATTTTTCATCATTATTGTAATCATAATTAAAAATAATTAGATATATGTTTTGGATTGATGTCAAATAATGACAATTATGTTGAATCAAAATAAGTCATTCAAATTGAGGAAGGTAATATTAGAAGAAGTAAAAGATATTTGTCTGATAGCTTTTAATAATAATAATTTGATTAATATTTGTGTATAAATAGAAACAATAACATGCCCTATTTCTTGCCAGCATTTGCATACGATTCTTATGAATAATGCGTATCATTCCTGGGGGTTGCAGCCAAGCTTCACCATCAACTTGCACTGGAACTTCTTCTTCACCTGAAAGAAGTAACTCAACTGACTATGTTTCATTGGCAGATAATAGTACATTAAAAAGTATTTATTTAATAAATTCATAAAAGTTCTTTTAAGAGAAAAGATCTAAAATAATGGTTAATTATAAAAATAATCATTTTGTAATTTGTGTTTCAATATATATCTTTAGGTTATTATTAATCTTTGCATAAGTTTATTCCTTTCCTTTGTGTCACATTTGAAACTGAAAGAAATAAAACTATGTTTATTATGTTAATGTAGTTACGAAACTGTGTAACCTTCAAGAAAGAATAACCAAATTATTATAGCATTGCCATTATGTGATCTCCTCACTTTTTGGTCTTATTTAGATGGTAAGACTTGAAATTAATTTTTTTTTTCAAATGAAATCATTTCAATTACATTGTCACATTCTCTCATTATTTCTCTAAGCTCCCAACAAATTCTTTCATTTCTCTCCATGTAGGACTCTGCATCTCCAGCACTCAATTTTTAGCAGCACCTAAAATGACATCCTCTTAATCTTGGCTCAACATCTCTCTGAAATGCTCCACATTTCTATATATTTTTATAACTCTTTTTCTATATACTTCTTATATTTACTTATGCATCTCCAAAACATAATCAGTTCTCATTCTGTTACCTGTTTTATCATATTCCTTGCCTTATTTTTTTAATGGCTGGTGGTTCAATTATTGTCTTATTAAGTTTTTTCTTCTTAGATTTCGTAGATTTCCCTACAGTTAACTGATTTATTATTATTATTATTATTATTTATTTTTATTATTATTATTATTATTATTATATATATTTTATTATTATTATTATTTTTTTAGGGCAACAGGCTAAATGAGGGTGATCCACATTGGGCAACTCTCCTTTAATAGCATAGGAAGGAATTTGAAAGGAGGGATGTGGAAGGGTAAAAGAAGGTAGCCAAGGGTTACTAGGGCCCCCGGGCTATGGTTTAAGGATCCTACACGGCATTCGCCTAAAGAAATGCAGGGAAAACCTATTATAATTGTTTTCAAGAACATACATTACTAATATTCAATAATATATATTATTTATCAAACCTTAACTATTTCTTAATGAATAATGAAATTTTGATTGAACAGACTGAAGCTGAATATACTAAAATACTTAGTACAATTTATAATTAAATGCAATTAGAAAATTACAATAGATCTATGGTTTATCTATAAAACATTTTTTTGGTATATGTTTCCTTGCATCAGGAGCTAATGTTAACTGAAAATCAAAGTCATATCGAGAAACTTGGCTAAAAAAAATGTGAAAAGGTATGCCATACAGCATGAAGCACTAGTAAAAGTTCCATGTTGACACCATATAAAATGGTGTCTAATGTAATATTATTGGGACTTTTTATACATTTAAGTTAGAATATTGCAAATCTAAAATTAAACAATAAATTTAAATTCATTTAATAAACAGTTATTCAAGAATTTATACATTTGAGTTTTTTCTGAGGGGAACAAAATGCTGTTGTCTAATACATACCAAGTATTGTTATCTGCACTGAATGACATTGGGCAATACGATGATGTTGTAAATTTATAAGACGGGAAGCTGCCATCTGCATAGACCCAAAAACAGCTACTACCTCAAGAATACGATCATCAAAGCTTGGAGCCAAAAATATATCATCTTCTTTAGTACCACCCCAGAAATTAGTGCCTCCCATAAAACTGTAAATAATTTACAGATATTTCAAAGTATATCATTTGAATTCATCAGTAGGACAATACATTTCATAAGTTACCAGTATAATGTATTCTAAAATTGACAATTTGAAGAAATTGCAGTTGAAGCCAACAAATAATGATTATACATCAGTCCAGAAACCATTTAAGACAAGTAAATACACTCAAAAACATTGTTATTCCAACCCTGTCCATACTTTATTCACCATGTTTATTTGGCTATTTGCTAAAATATAATTTACTTCTTATGGTATACTTGATGGCAACTCATGAGGTTTTTATGTTCTGTGCTATATCACCCCAAGTAACCATTTTTACAAGGATAACTACGTAAAATAATAATAAAAAATTAAAAAAACCTTTGTTTGTAATTTTTTATATTACCTAAAACATGTGAATATTTTTTTGTTGATAATATAAACTATAATAAATAAGATTTATAATTAATTCTATTTCATTGCTGCCTAATGTGGTCGCATCTCTGTTTCATTACATGGAACAACTCTGTTTGGAGAGTTCTTAGATTTGTAGCACAAAAATTATGCAGTTTGTTTCACAGGGGTTAAAAGGTATACTGCAAATGCACAGTAGTCAATAAAGTGCCAGATCCAGTGCTCAGGAGCTAAGAGCACTCACATGGCCAGCTGGGTGCTTAGCGGTAGCGTGTGTGACACAGGGCCAGCAGTTTAATGTATTCAATATACTCTCACTGTTAAAACACAATTAATTTGAAAGTTCTTAAAATTAAGAAAAAATAATTCTTACTAAATTGATTTATGTACTGCAGCACATATGCACTAGCCACCACTAATATGTTGCATGTTAGGGATTAAATAGTTCTGGTGATTTAAAAAATTACATGTACATTCCTGCAGATAATTCAATTGTTGATAGCAAAAATAGGATATGCAAATTTAGACAGTATCCAGCACAAAAGTTATTAGGAAAGATGCTGTCTAAAGGCACAAATGTCATTTTGTGGTCGAAATGCTACTTGTAGAAATACATATTGAGAAAACTTAAAAACATACACCATATTAAATATTGTTCAAACTAAAGATTATTTAGGTCAGAATCTAAAACTAAAATGATAGCATTATTTTAATGAAAAATGGATGAACTGGGAGATAAGAAAATTGAAAAGTAAAATATTTTTTAATTTTTTTTTAAAAGTTGGCAGAATCTAGATGATTGATAAAATTGGACATAGAGTTAGATTATGGTGCCCATTCCTCAAGGATAGAAGCATGCAGTCTGGGGTGAAACTAATACTTAGTTCTGCAGTCATATTGTAACACAGAACAATTAATCTCCCTGTGAAACTCTGAGAGAAGGACATTGCAATAGCTTCTTATTAAATTGGGAGAATCAAATTTAAATGGTACATCAATCAATAATATTTATGAATTTCATAATCATTCTAAAAACCATGTATGTTGCAAGATGCATAATTACATATTACAGTCACAACAAATCTGTTAGCTTGGTATACTTTGTTATACTTAAACACTTAATTCAAGAACTGTAAAATATTGCACAATGACATTTCAATTCATGTCTTAATGTTTGAAGTAATTAAGCATATGTATGCCATTTTGAAACACCACCTCTTACAATCAAATTTCTTTGAAATAAATGTTAACATTTCTTTCTATGCTTGCTATATAATTTATATCTTCTCATATTTTATGTTCAGAATAATTGGTTTCATAACTGATGAAAGAATTAAGAAACATTTACATTTTTCAGTTGTTATTACAATGTATCAAGGCTTTTATAAATTCCATCCAGGGATCATATCAGGAAGACACCAACCATTTCAAATGTTGCTCACTGCAATTATTTTCTAGTCAAGATATGTTTATTAAGACCCTCACAGAGAAAATATTTACTTATCTTTAAACTTTTATTAACTTTTTTTGAATTGTGTTAATTTATTATGACATATTATACCGATTTGTACTTATGAAAAATAAAAGTCTTTAAGATCAACTCAATGTTTTACATACCTTGGAATGTTTAAAATAACTATTCCTTGCAAAGATGGTAATGGAATTCTTTGACCATCACATTCCAGCTGAACTCTTTGTTCCAGGTTCTTGTATGTTTTCTGAAATTAATAAATAAAGATTATTAGTGCAAATAATAAAAATCTGATAATATTTTTAATATATTTGTTTTATAAAAATCCCTATATTAAATTTTGAGCCTGGATAAAAATGTTATCATATATACAGTTAACAAATAATATGCAATATAAAATCAAAAAAGTAAAATTTTAAAGAAATTAATATATGTATGTGGTATTATTTTGGAATTTAAATGTAAAATTATGTGATATTTCCATTATAAATTCCATTTTAATAAAATGTAATAGTTTATTTATAAATTATAATATATTTAATTTTGTTAGAATTTATTTTATATTACCTGCAGCCATTCTTTACTACCTAGAACTCCATACCACATATAATTTTTTGCTCTTGATCGACATTTTTCTGGATGTTCTTCTCTTTTCTGATGGAAATCCAATGAAATTTTAGCATCAATTCCAATTCCAAAGTAATTGTTCATGACACACCTTTCAAAATACCCCTCACTAAAAACAAATTGAAAAATATCTGTAGTGTTATAAGATAAAAATAGTGTTGCTATAATACCTATTATTTACTGACTTCAAAAAGCATTAAAATTGATTGATATGTAAAATAAATTATTTGTTAAATTTATCTTTATGACTTGTACTTAGGCAATCTTTGTAACCATTTATCATATTTTATTTACAGATAAGTAACAAATTTAACAGTCAATTGATAGAATGAAAATTAAATTAGTGATTTTATATCACCACTTATTTAATCTGTATTTGGCAATTTTTCTTATTAAATAATTTTTATGTTGATTCCATTGAAAATTTTTATTTCACTTTAGCACTCCCTGACTGGTATAATTGTTAATGTGTGGAATAAGAAGCCAAGAGATAGTAAAATGGGTCCTTATCATATTCATAGGGTACACATTAAAAGTATAACCACATAATTTGCACAGATAAACAATGAGGTCTACTCATCAATTTTTTTGTTCATTAGTTTTATTGTTTGAATTGATTTACACTCTGTATTCCTAAATAAATTATTGTTCCGACACTTTTTATTAGGTAAGACAAAACTCTAAATTTTTATGTATGAATTTACATTAGTCCAGCATTAACAAAACAAGCAACGAAATATATAGTAATATTTGAAATATATTTTTCAATAGACAGATAAAATGTTTAACAATATCTCAATATGAGAATCCATACTCATATTAAAAATAATATCACTATTATTTTCATAAAATGACTCTCAACAGATCCTTTGTAATGAAGAGAATTTGAATTCTATATAATAAAGCTGTAAAGACAAGAATAATTCAATGACTTACAGTAATGTCTCATCAGGATCCATCAATGGAGAAACTGCTGCACATAATGCATCTGCATTAGCCAATAATACTTTGCTTACAAGTCCTGCACCACTGACATCTGTAGACAATAATTCTTATCAATTAAGAGATTCACATAAAGCATATTCCCACTTTTCTCCTATTTACTTCTATCCTTCCTCACTATCCATGATCCAATGTGACTTCATCAGCAAATTATAGTTCTGAACATTGTATATATTATTGGCATAGAAGTTCCACCTGCCAAACTGGACCAACTACTGATTTCAGGTAATTCTGCATCACTGTCTCTCTTTCCTATCCTAATTTGTTTTGTATATATATATATTTGCGAAACTAAAAGTGTCAATTAGAGTCAGTGGATAAAAATGGCCTGTCTATAAAGTGCAATAAGTGTGTGTGTGTGTGTATGAACGAGTCAATTTCCTTGAGTACCAGAAACATTAAGGTAAAAGTTCACGAAATTACTATCTGTAAACCCGTTAGTAAAGATATTATCGTCAGATTTCCGAATTTTGTTCAGAATTTAAAGTTCATGTTTTATGTTTTTGCATATATGAATCTACTGATGAATTAAGTCCATGATAGCCTGATAAAATTTAATTGTTAACAAGTATTTCTTTATTAAAGGCCCAGTAAACGACCCTGAGAAATAGTTATTTTATTGTTAAAGATTAATTGATAATGTAAATTGAAATTTATTTGCCTAAATAACTTTTGTACATTATAATTGTTTGCAATTAATAAATGTTGTTTGTTTTAATCAACTTTGCATTCTTTATTGGACGTAAAAAACCACAAATTGTTGCTCTATCGTGGGGATAATTTCAATCATTTTAAGAAATCTTTACAAATTGACACCTTAATGTGGGGCTTATTTTCCTTTGATTTTATGTAATCACTACAATATATATATATATATATATATATATATATATATGTGTGTGTGTGTGTGTGTGTGTGTGTGTGTGTGTGTGTGTGGAACAATGGAAATTACATGTGTTTCTCACATAAATCACTCAAAGTATTTATTATGGCATTATTATAATTGCAAAGTTTTGTTAATTTTTGGTCTGTTCTGTAACACTTTAGAATACCAAAGTGGAGCTATGAGAATTGTTTTCCATTATTCATTAACTAAATTTTCATTGTATGTTGCTTTTACCAGACACTGAATTTTAATCATCATCTGCCATACAAATGCCAGCATAAAGATCATTATTGAACACCTTTCAACACAGAGTCAGAAAATCTTTTCATTTTTATGTAATGACATTTATTCATCAGATCATAGCAAGTATATAAATAAATTATTTTACTGAAATAGTTATTTTTTTATAAAAAGAAAAGAATGAACTTTGAAAGATTGTTTCCTATGAGAGTCTGATATGATTATTTTTTGAAAATTCTTGCCATAGAAAGTAATACATTCAAGTGTACTGAAAGTATGACCAATTTACATAAACTGAGCACAAGGAAAGTGGTAAAATCTATACAAAATATTATTTGAAAGGAATACCAATTCATAAACTAATTGACCGTATGTTTTTGGAAATAGTCTGTGGAGAAAGACAATCCTAAAATGCAGAACAATACACAAAAAACCTAATCATACATTGAAAGTAGTTCAAGTCTGAAATACAATGCAAGAGACCATTGTGTCAGGTTAGGAAATTACTGAAAATATAAGGTAAGTCTCCATAAATTTCCTAAATTTAAGACTTGTTACAGAATAAAGTCAAAGGAGCAAGACTCGACACATCTTGTACAGAGTGATAAAGCTTTGTAAATTAATAGTTGATAAAATGAAAATAATTTACAGCTGATAGAAAATAATGAAGAAAGATAGCCAATACAGACAAAATAAGGTTAATATAAATCCCAGAAACATTGTGAGGTATTTATATTACCCTTATTTTGTCTGTATTGACTATCTTTCTTACTCATTAATAGTTGATTGTTGAAATAGATGACCATGATTGCCTTAAAATCATAAAATTAGTTTCATAATTCGATGTAAATATAGTATTTTTTACTTTTATACAATTTTTCATGTATTAGGAACCACAGGCATATATTACTTCATATTTGAAATGTAGGCACTCATATTCTTTATATTAACTGTTGACCAATGCAAAAATCCCAGTTTGTGCAAGTATATTTTCACAAAAATTTAATTAGTTCATGCATACTTAATAAACTTTATCTGAACATTGACATGTTATAGTGTCTGTAGATAATTTTTCAATTATTGATCTGCATTACAAGTTTAATATGAGCAGCATTACTAACATACTCAACCCAAAATTTTGTTTAAGACTTTCCTAATTTTGTAAAAACTTTTGCATATGGTAGGAATGAAAAAACAAACCATAGTCTTTGAATTTTGATGTAGAGAATAACACAAAATAGTTATTTAGAGCAAAATTATTGTTTATATTGTGCACATATAATATTGTTTATATGACTTCTCACTTTGCGAATATAGTTTATGTTTACTCTCACAGGAAGATTATGAAAGGTAAATAATTTTTTATGAAATTGTTTATATAAGTATGTATGGAAAGACAGGAAATTAAAAATTACATTTTAAGTTTAATTTATCTGCTCCTTTGACATCCTTTCATTTATATATTTTATTAATTGGCAAATTATATTATTCATTTAAAATTTTTGAAATAATTAAAAATGATTCTGTACATACATCAAATACAATTATACATACTTGGCCACGTTGGAAGTCGCACAAGTGGATTGATAATTGGTAGCTTCTTGTTGTGAGTTTGAGGTTCTTCAGCTTCCTTTGCTGTAACATCTGCTTTCATAAATAGAGATCCACTTGAAATTCTACGAGAAGCAGCGGGCGAGCATTTCAACCCACCAAAATATGCAGGTGATGCTGATACTAAAATAACCAAAAAGTCAAAATTCATAATTTTATGATTAAGATTTTAACACTGCTGAATGTTTTGCCTGTATGGGACAAATCAAGCTGAATCACGACAAAATTTACTAACTAATAACATTTAAATATTTTGTTTAAGAATTTTACATATAACAGTTAACCCTGTTATATGTTTACATTTTGTTATGATTTAATCAAATGATAACATACAATACAATTGGATATGGTTTTAGATATGTGATATACACACAAGATGTTAATTGAAATGACCTGATACCATGCAACAATTTTATTTAATTTAATCAATATAAATTTAAATATGGATGCACAATAAATGTAATCATCATAATGATAAAAATAATACCACTGATTTTTTGTAAGTAAATAATATTTTTATACTTACACTTCCCAGTACTGTCTTCACTAAATCTCCTGAAAATTTTATCTTCTCTTTCATCAGAATGTGAAGGAGAAGGTGGATCAACAATTACACTAATAACTGGAGGAAAAATATCAGGACTAGTGCCTCTCCTTTCTTCATCACATTTTTGGCGACGAATATGATATTGCATTATCTCTTCATCTGTTTCTGAAGGTGATATGCTAGGTCTATGACCTTCGGGTGTCAATATACCACTGGATAAATTATTATTAGAGCCCTGTATCTGTATTTGAACAACATCTAAGTGCTCAGAACTACTCTCTGTTAAGGCCACACAGTGCTTTTGGATTGATTTGTCTGTCGCATGTTTAGTAGTTGCCTTTACTTTTTTGTAAAATGATCGCCTGCCTATGTCATTACCCTCTGAAAAATGTGCAAGACTGCAACCCCTAACAACCCTAGCAGTATCTTCATCAGCTGCAAGGGGTTCTATATCTTCCTCTGGAGATGAAACAATGCTAGCATTCCCCACATCAAATCCAGCTGCAACAAGTTCACTTCTCAAACTCATTTCAGACATCTCCTCACCCTCCAAAAGATTGTCTGTCAAATTATGTTTAACAATTTCTAAGTCATCATGTTTCAAAACAACACTTTCTTCTATCACAATATCATCTGTAAACTGCTCATTACTCAGTTCAATGTCAGTTGTTTCTGGTGAATCTATATGACAAATATCTTCCAAGCATACAACAGATATTCTCCTTGCTACATCACTATCCTGAGCATCTTTTCCATCAACATTAAGGACATTGGATTGGTCTGAATCATTTTCAACAATACATAAAATTGATTTCACTCTTTCTACTTCTGAGCTCAACTTATCTAAATCTTTAAGTTTATAACTAAGATCAAAATCACAACCTTCTAATGAGACTGGTCCACTAATATCTTTAGTTAAAGAATTTCCAATATCCTTTGCTTCCTTCCTCCACATAATTTCATCATCTTCATCACCATCACATTTTACAGTCATTTTTCCATCAGAAACTTCAGTTTCTTCATCATCTGATGGTGCAGTTAGAAAAATCTCAACGGCACTTGGACTTCTTGATGGTATATAGGATCTGTCAATGTCAAGACTCCGCCTGCGGGCCTCAGCATCAGCAAACTCATCAGGCACTGGAAGTGTGAGAACCTCATCACAAGCAGATTCACGTCGTAAATCTGGCAGTGGAGAAATGGCAGTAAGACGTTCTTGTAATGAGGGTGATGAATAAGGGCTAGGAGGAAGCTCAACCTATAGAAAGAAGAACATTATATTGTGTTTTTGAATAAAAAATGTTCAAAATTACTTAAAAGTAAAACTGTTTTGGGACGCACTTAAATTATTATAAAGAATTATTGACTTCATTCAGCTTATAATTTATACATTATTTTTGACATTGATTATATTATATTATGAGTAACAATTTAAGTAATTGTCTCCCTATGAACTACAAGGTTATTGCTCGGGAAGATCTTATCATTTTCAACCGCTCACTCTATTCAACTTATGTTTTCTTTTTCTGATTTTGAGATGGTGTGCATTTTGCAATAAGCATTAAATATCATACCAATGTCCAAGTTGGAACAAATAATTTTATTTCTGATATAATACATGAAATGTTAGGATCTGTTAGACTTAAGTTCTTACCCTGAGTGAACCCTTTGTAAGCCGTCTTTGGCTGTTCTGTTCATCCACCGCTTGTTCAGTATGCTCCACAAGTTGCCTTACAGCTTTCTTAAGGCTGTTGGCTCTTAATAATAAAACATCTCTCTGAATAATTTCTCCCTGCAGATTAAAATAATAATAAATGATGGCAAATAATAATAAGTATATACAAATAATTCACTTAATAAATTATTATCATAACTTAAGAAATAACTGAATATGTATTAAACTATGAAAATTAATAATGTGTAGACAGGTGATTCAATTTTGATATTTGAACTTCTTTGGTTTATACATTTTGCATAATTATTTAAGCATTTTCCTTTATATTACATCAGTATTAATTTTATAATATTCAACTTCTTACAATGCTAATGATATGATTCAAGCATTAGTTTCTGTGGTTTGTGTTATTTACAAACAGAAGCAATTCACAAAATAAATAATAAACTTGATAACATCATGATGTTCTGGGAAAAAATTATAAAACTACAAAAAATATTAAATATGCAGTTCTTTCACAGGGATAGAAGGCATAAAACATTCTTCTTCCAATATTATATATTATATTATTAGTTATAATTTATTTAAGAAACAAAATTGAGATGTATTTACTCCCCATTTATGTAACTTTTAAATCTGCTATTACCTTTTTAGGTTTAACAGTTTCTTTTTCTGGACGTTCCAAAGTACATTTTTCTTCTTCTATAGGCACATTAGTATCATCAACCTGAAAAATAAAAATAATAATCATTTGTACATTTGCTTAAACAATTATCTGAATAAATCTTTTTTTAATATTGGAGAATCACTTTTCAATAATTTTAAACTAATATAAATATATAAAAAATAATTTTGATAAATTATGTAACATTAACATAGTAGAGGAAAAAAAAGTATGTAAACGAGACAAGATTACATATGTGCTAACCTTTGCAGTAGTGGCACATTCTTCATCATTTAATGAGGCAAGGAGAAGATCCAGCTTCTCCTTAAGCACTCGGCACTTAGTGCTAAATTCTTCATCTCCCTGTCCTAAACTTACTTCAGCAGCTCGCACAGTGAAATCTTTCACAGTTTCACATAGAATTCTGAACCAATTAATTATATTAATAACTTCAACATAAAATAATTTAGTGAATTATCATTTCATTTACATTGTACTTATGTATAAACCTACCTTACGTTTCGTGTTATAATTAACAATAAACTTACTTTGCAGCAGAGATAATTTCTCCATGCTCATCAGTCTGTAGGATTTTTGTCAAATTGTTCACCACAGAGTCTTCATAAGCTGCCATTGAGAAATTTGGAGCATGTGACATTTTTCTTGGAATTGATATACTTTTCTCAAATGTCATAATACTCCACCTGAAAACCATATTGTGGTGAGTTTACGGTTAAATTAACTATTTGTTGGGCGCCACCTGCAAGAATTGTTCTTGCAGGAAAGGGAAATGCAATATTTAGTTATTAAAAAAAAAACAATAATTCATTTTCTCAGAATTTATACAAAATGAAAAGTTCTCCAGCCTGCCAGGGATGCATGTAGCCCCCTCCCTTTCTCAAGATTAACCGTGGTTTTTCTCGTGGCAAACCGACGCGATACCCGGAAGAATGGAACGCGACTTACCAGGTCTGCAGCTCGGACAGGGTCGACTCCCGTTGGCGGCTATCTGTCTCATCAGCATTCGCAGAAGACCGGAGACCCACGTGCAGAACCAAAATCTTTCCGGATAAACTTTCTCTGTCCACTCTCACCGACCGTCCAAATTCATCTCTGTGTCCACTCTCATCAACGGTCCACATTCATCTCTTCCCTCTCCAAAATCCCTCTCTCCTGGTTGGTCCTTCTGCACACGTGACCCTCTTCCAGATATTTTAGGGCCATAGCCTCCCGGTCATTTACCCTTCCTTGGCCGACCCTGACCTTGCTTGCGGGACTTGTGGATTTTCCAATCCACCCCGCCATTGTCTTGTGTCTGCTGCTCGACCCCGGCAAGCCACATTCCCATGCTTCCAGGCAGTAATTAACAGTTATAAAAATATTTTGTACAAATCGATAACGATAACGAAAAGCGCACCATATAATATTCCCCCTTTGAAATTGGATGAATGAAGGATCCATTCGAACGATTTCAAAATAATTCGCTTGAAGTTCGCGCATGCTCCCTCGCATCTGGCAAAATACAATCCTGTGATACAATTTAAATTTTTTTTTCTATGTGGTACATAATTAGCAGATATATTTATAGTTCAATTTCTCACAATTCTAAATGGTTTCTAAGACGGTATGTAATCGTAAACAGTACAGCATTACATTCACAAACAAATTATTTAGATATTATTTTCAGATTTGAAACAAAATTACAACTAACTCAACAACGAAATGATGAATCATGCACAAATCTAAGAGTAACTTATAGCTAACTTAATAACGAAAGGTAGGAATATATACATCTGTAACACTAACTTATAACTAACTAAAACCGAAGAGAATAATTAAATAAAATCTATAACTAACTTACAACTAACCATAGCAAACTGATATGCATTTACTTATCGATATCTTTTCTCCTAATCTGATATTATGTCTTTCATATTATTTAGCATCTACACATACTACTGTTCGTATACTACACATACTACTTTTAATTATATGCGCACCGGTCCGTAATGCCTAACCCTTAATTTTAACAATTGAGCGCATCCTAAATATAAGTACTTAATTTTAATTAACCTCCATAATCGTCCTTTAATTACTATGAATGTCATTTTCAATATTTAATCCACCTTTTTTTTTTTTCTTCTTAAATTAAACCCTAAAATCACTCCTGTGAGCGTCTTTTGATAACACGACACATCACCTTTTTTTTTTAGCGTCTGTCGTAATTATAACCTTGTCACTTCTCGTCCCCCTTTTATTGTGTCTGTGGTCATCGGACACTTGCATTATATGTACCAACACCTCACATTAGCTTCTGTACCACTTCGCGCCGTTGCAACCGCATCGCGTAGTCGTGGTTGTCCGCCCGTTCCACTTGTGCGCATCTGGTCGTTGGTCCGCCACGTCTTCCTTTTACATAAGGTGCGAAAATAAGAAGAAAGAAGAACATAGATGAAAGACACCCTCAGTCCTCGAAACCTAATAACCATTGTTGGGGTCGAAAAATCAAGGGTTGGCCAAGAAAGCCTTAGTGACAGTTTTACAGGTGGTTTTGACCAAGCAAGGCCGAATTGAAGAAAAGTAGAACGTGGTAACAGATACCACGTACAGCTCGGGTTCCTGGGTCCGCAAAGCCCAACATGCATTAGTCACATGCCCTGGGATTATCCTGCCGGCCGCTGACGATGCTTTGATGGTTGGATCCTTCTGGCGACCCTAGCCTGTAACAATGTCTGGAGGCAAAGGATTATCCGCCGACAGTGCCTCTTCCGGGTTCCTGTCCGAGGCTCCAGCTACTGGTACACTCATTATTCAACCAAACAAGCACACAATCCTTGACCTGGCCCTATCCCTAAGTATACTTAATCTACTACAAAACTACAATTAATTACCATATTTTCCGCCACCCTTCTGTACCTGCTACACTTATCTGTTACTACCACTTACTTAACCTAAATCTGGCGTCTATATATATTACGTTTACATGCTCTTAATTCAGCCTATTAAGCATGTCATTGCTCCGATGAAGAAGCATCGAGAATGGACTTCCGCCGGGATCAAACGCGTAACTACCCTCCATTTTCTGCATAACTGAAGTTAATTTAAAACGGTCCGGCGTTCGTCTTTGGGAAAAATATGAATTTAACCCGTTTAATAATTCACGACCGTTCTGACGTCTTCGCCCCCGAAATAATTTCAGCGTAATTTCTAATCGCTGGGTTAAGCCTTCCCGGCGAACTACCAATTCACTGGCTTCCGAAATCCTAATATACAACTGTTTCCACAAGTCTACTTCAATATCAACAATATTCGCCGCAATTGTGCATTCGTTCATCTCTTCCCTAATTGCCTCTGCTTCACTGATTAGCCGATTAATCACCTGCCCAGTTTCTTCGCGCCTAATTTCTACATCTGCCCCGACAACAACTTCGTCTAATCTGTGTGCAAGACTTTGGCGCTCCTTATTAGCCAAATCGGCTACATCGGTTTTTTGTTCGGCGACCTGTTCTACGTTTATGCCTGAGCCTGTTTCAACTAATTTTTCAAAATCCTCTGTCCTTTCCTGCCCTTCATGACTTATACGCGCGCATTTTTCATTAGTTGTATCGCTTTGACTTTGTAACTGGTTCCATTGAACTCGATTTCTTTCCTGAATCTCACTGTTGATCTCCCTAAACTTCTTCTCAGTTGCTTCTTGACAGCTTTTAATCTTGGCCTGCAAACTAGCCTCACTATTTTGAATCTGTTCCTGTAACTTAGCCTGACTATTTTGAATCTGTTCCTGTAAATTAGCCTGACTATTTTGAATCTGTTCCTGACTATTTTGAATGGCTTGCATCAATTGTGCCATCATGGATTCGAATAAAAACTGGTTTTCTTTTGTACCATTGGTTCCAGGAAAACCACTGCTTGCCTGGCTCCCTAAATTCTCGGAACTACCCTCCGTCTGCTCATCCGTGCTTAATTCCCTTTGTACCGTATCCATTCCGCTCCTAAGCTTCATGAACAAACAGACGAAATAATCAGAAGAACTCCGTTTCTATTTCACACGAACAATTTCTCTAACACACTAACATAAACGATAAAGAAAACAGCTCAAAATTCACACAACTTAACATTAAACATATAGACCTCAGGCTCCAATCCACATTAGATAACAAAAGAAATCCCAAAATTTATCGAATTAACGCTTATCCTATGAAAAAAAAACTCCTGCTCTACTCAACGCTAGAAATGAAAATATATGGTCCGCGTCTAAGCACCTGCATCTCCAGCCTGGAACGTATTGCCCGAAAACTAAATTCCCGCAAAATACATATTACAAAATTATTCCCCCAAAATACACGTTAAAATAATCAAGTCCTGAATTTCCGCTTGAATGGCTGACTAGCAAGTGTATATAATCCGCTAATCCTGTCCCCGTAGTATCGCTCCAGTTTGCCACTTCTTCGTGCCCCACGTTGGGCGCCATTTTATATGTGGTGAGTTTACGGTTAAATTAACTATTTGTTGGGCGCCACCTGCAAGAATTGTTCTTGCAGGAAAGGGAAATGCAATATTTAGTTATTAAAAAAAAAACAATAATTCATTTTCTCAGAATTTATACAAAATGAAAAGTTCTCCAGCCTGCCAGGGATGCATGTAGCCCCCTCCCTTTCTCAAGATTAACCGTGGTTTTTCTCGTGGCAAACCGACGCGATACCCGGAAGAATGGAACGCGACTTACCAGGTCTGCAGCTCGGACAGGGTCGACTCCCGTTGGCGGCTATCTGTCTCATCAGCATTCGCAGAAGACCGGAGACCCACGTGCAGAACCAAAATCTTTCCGGATAAACTTTCTCTGTCCACTCTCACCGACCGTCCAAATTCATCTCTGTGTCCACTCTCATCAACGGTCCACATTCATCTCTTCCCTCTCCAAAATCCCTCTCTCCTGGTTGGTCCTTCTGCACACGTGACCCTCTTCCAGATATTTTAGGGCCATAGCCTCCCGGTCATTTACCCTTCCTTGGCCGACCCTGACCTTGCTTGCGGGACTTGTGGATTTTCCAATCCACCCCGCCATTGTCTTGTGTCTGCTGCTCGACCCCGGCAAGCCACATTCCCATGCTTCCAGGCAGTAATTAACAGTTATAAAAATATTTTGTACAAATCGATAACGATAACGAAAAGCGCACCATAATATAACATATAAAATGTAGATTATAGTTCCTTCTATATGTAATAGAAAGTAAAGATTTTTAAGGGGGTTAGGGAAAGGTGAACTGAATGAACCATGAGAACAATAAAATACCACTTAAAAACAACACATAAAATTCTGATCAATAAAAGTAAGAAAGAAGTATAAATGGTTTCCACCAGAATAACAAACTAATAAAATGAAATTAGTCTAAGAAAAACAGAGATTTTATTTTGCTTTCCCATTTTATATTTGTGTGTTTAATAAGAAATCATAAATTGTGGGTAATATGTAAAACATAGCATTTACCTATCTAACATTTTGGTAGTAGCTTTTTCATAACGCTCCAAAAGTTGGGGTAAATTATTGTCATCAACACAAGAACTTCCCCAACCAAGTACACGTGCAAGATCATTTCCTGTCCCTAATGGTAAGACACCAACATGACATTGCTTCTGTAATGAAACAAATAAAAACACAAGTGTACTACTATATAACCGATTAAGACATAAATAATTCACTTACAAATATTAAATTTCATATAAATATATATGTTTTTTGTTTAATATAAGTGCATTTTTTTACTGCTTTTATGATAAACTAATAAAAAATCATCTACAAGAATTTTATTATGAACACATTTACTCACATGCATATTTAAATTATCAATTTCAGATAAGACCCAGCCCACTGATCCATCACCACTGCATACAAGAATTCGGAATGGTTCGAAGTGTCGGAAAAGTCTCAATCTGTATGAAAAAATGCTCTTGTTACTGTTTTCATGAATTTGTGAGTCCTCAAATCTCAGAATAGAATTGACAAGTTGAGCTTGTTATAAAGATATTTTTGAATTTAAGGTCTAAGTGACAGAAAAAATAACTGATTTATTATTAATATTTTTGACCCTGAGAATTGGGATTTCTATAATCTTATAACTTGGATAAAATGTAAAAAGGGAAATTGAAAAATAGTATGCATATTATTATAATTTTAATAATATTCAGTTAACTAATAATCTGTGATGAATTTTATTAAATTTATTGAAATAAATTTGAAAATATATTATGAGATTGATTAGTTTTACTAATTCAGTACTAACCCAAGTCCAGGACCTCTAGCAATAAGATCAAACACCTGGGCTGGATTTAATAACTGCTTAAATCTTCGTAAGAATTTTTCACCTTGATTGTCTCCAGATTTTGAATTCACAAATACCAGCAGTGGTGAACAGCCTTGAGGTCTCACAGCTTCCCATGCATCATCACTCCCTAAATAATTGCAATGTGTATAACACTCTTAATAAATAATAAAACTCAAAATTTGACCCAAATAAACAGTATTAATATTTTCACAATTGTACATGATCAAGGGCACTTATGAGATTTGTTTAAATAAGGTTTGTTAATTAAAATTCAAACAATTTAAAATTAAAAAATTTCAATTAAATATGGTCAATTTGCTACTTTATAATAATTTTTATTAATTTCATTCTCAAGTATGGAGGTTAAAAAATGACATCACATATTATAGTGTCTGTTTAACCAGTGATTTCCAAATATCTCAATACTTCACAGATTTTGAAAGAGTGAGACAAAAAATTTCATTTCCTTTATTATGAGACACTCTTTCTGCAGTCGACCTGAGAAAGAAAATAAATTCTTATGCATTTAATTTATTTTTATTCTCTTTATAAATTAATACCTTGTGTCAACACTTTTCCTGATTCTTTATAGCTTCAGAATTAAGTGATTTCTCAAAACTCACTAAATAGGCATTTGTCTTGTCTATCATTACATCATTGGAAGAACATTTTCGTCTACCAAGACATTTCTTTAGATTTGGGAATAGAAAATAATCACTTAGAGCTAAATCTGACAAATATATAGCATGTGAAACGGATTTGAAGCACAATCCACGTACCTTAGCAACAATAACTGAGATGTGTGTGCTAGTACATTGTTGTTGCGATAAAATAAATTATTGACCAAATGTCTGATTCAATTGCTGTGATAATAATATTGCACAATATTCTGCACTAATTGTTTTGCCTTTTTCCAGAAAATCTATGAGTATTACACCAAAGGCATCGCTAGACTTTTGTGGGAGATGGAACATTTTTCGGATCCTTCGGAACACTTCCATCGGCTTCGGTTTACTTTGGACTGTTTCTTCGACCCAGGGATATAATAATGAATCCACTTATTGTCAACGATAATTAAATGTCACAAAAACTCATTTGAATGGGTATAAAATATCCAAAAGACAGCTGAGAAATGTTCGAGTGAGTTTCTCATTAGCAGTCATCGAGTTGGCAGTTTCTTATTTTCCAAATATTCATGTAAAATATGACAACATTTCAATTATAGTAAACTTGCTTATATTCAATGTGATTTTTCAATCCTGTATTGTGGATTTCTTAGATTTTAGATTTAAAATGAAGATTTAAAATGAAGATTTAATTGCTCAATGAAGATTTAAAATGAAGATTTAATTGCTCAAATATGGATTTTATCAATTTGCTCAAGCAAAACCTATACTTGTTTGGCTCTCTTGATAACGACAACTGAACAATTGAAACAGCACATTTGAAAATATAGTGTACCCATCTTACTGACGGTACCGTAGTTTCTGACTACTAGCACGAAGAACTTTAGGAACAATGTTAGTATAATTCATTCTAATTTAATTTGTATATACTTGAAGTGCTTATAACCACCAAATATTTACTAATGAAATTTTTCTCATAATAAGAAAATGTGAATCTTTTTACCAACATGATGTAGAGCTGTTGGTGGTACAACACTAACTCTACTAGGACCAAGCGGGCAACGATTTGAAAGTGAAGGGCGACAAGCAGTATGGACCATTGTGTGACACCACAGACAACGCCAGTCTTGTAACCTGTAACAAAAACAAGTGATAATTTGATTTCTTATTTACCAAAGGGAGAAATAAAGACATTAACACAAAAACTGTAGAAAGAGCTTTCGAGTTTCCACACGAGTACAAAAGTTGTTAAGATGAACTTTTTCGATGACCAGCCCCTAGGTCATCTTCCAAGTGTAGTTTTGTCAGTTGTTTGACTATTTATTTAGTTTTTTAAAATTTTCATCTACTCAGAATTATATTCTGATGAAAATTTTTAAAAAACTAAATAAATAGCCAAAAAACTGACAAGTTTTCTGGTATGTTCATAAAATTAAGACTCTTGGTAAATATGGTTTTCAACTCGCATGCATATAGTAAAATATTTAGGCTTACCTCAGCACTGATCCACATGTTCGATCACAGACTGTACATTTTGCTGATACTGGCAGATTGCCCTCCATCCATTGGTGAGGCATTGTGATGTTCTGTATGAAGAGTTTTTAAAATGTTTTAGATGTTGAAAACTGCTTTAATGAGATAAAACAATTATTCTATGTAATGAAATAAAAATATATATTAAAACAGAACTCATTTTTGTGATTTTATAAAATAAACAAATATTTTGTAAAAAAGAATGCAATTCCAACCACAGAATAGCTCCAAGTTTTTTGACACTTGTTTTGATGAAGCAAAATACACTACACAAGATATTTTTCATTAAATTTTAATAGTTAATTGTAACTATTGTTTACAAAGATAAAGGGAGAACTTACGCCATCCATGTCTTCAATGATATCCTTGCCAACACTTGACAATGTGGTCCACTTACAATTAGAGATAGCTTTTGGTGCACACCTCTTGTGAACTTTAAATTTGCACACTTCACAACTAAGCCCATGGGACATGACACCTGGTAATGACAGAATAATTTTAAAGATATGACAGTAATAACAATAATTAATAGGTATTGTACAGTACATTGTAATATTTTTCATGACAAAGTTTTTTCTATGTATGATCACTCTGACAACCAATTTAGTTCACCAGCCAGCGAACTGAATAATTATGAGGATGGCTCAACTCGATATTATGAAGAAGTTTTAAGTATGGGAAGTATGGAAATTAATAAATTGGAGGAGCATTGTATATATTGAGCTAAAAAAGAAACTTGAGTAAAGTGTTTGCTGAATTGTTTTTACTGTAAAGCTGTTCGATCCTCCAGATTGCAATCATGAAAACTTGTATTTATTGGCACCAACTAATACTGTGTTGCAATAGACAATGTGAAGATGAGAATATGGAGTTTTATATTTAAGTAAAATTGAAAAATTATTACATTTTAGCCATGAACGTTGTTGGAAGCAGTCAAAAATTTTCTGTTTAATGAATTATATTCCTTCTATTCATATTTTGTTTATTAAATGCAATTGAAAAGGTACCTGGTCATAGGGAGGAAAAGTTGGAGTATTGTATGTAAATTTATTTAATAAATTTCGGACTTATGGCCATGATACATTAATTATATTTTTATATTTAAGCTTAACATATTTATGCCAAATAAATAGTTAATAAAAATAGTCAAAAGTATGTAATTGGGAAGTAATTCTTAAAAATACTAAATAATAGGCCTAGATGTTTCATACAATTTTTGCAATTTTATTACTTACAAAACAAAACTGCAGATATTTTCTTACTGTTGTTCAACATTTTCTCACAAAAAACTGGCAGTTCATTGAAAATCTGATAAAAAGTAACATTCATTTTTTTTTTGTAAAAAAAAACAAATACAGTAATTCTCTCTAGAATCATTTCAAAGTAATGTTTCCTAACTTAAGAGCAAGACAGTAATATGTGTCTTATTATGTACACCGTATATATAATGTAACAACAATCTAGTTTTGTCGTTTGCTTGCCAGTTGTGTTTAATGTATTGTTAGTGGCGTTCCCGGGGCAATGTACGCGGAAAACGCTAGAAACTGTTGTGAGGCAGTTGGAAGAAGGAAAGAACAGAGCGTGTATGGAGTCTGTCTCCCCGTGGTGACAAGGGCGTGCTCGAGTCTCATAAAACTTATTTGCTCTCTGTATGAGAAAAGGGAGATTATACGAAGCCTTTCATCTCCAATATTATTGTATAATAATAACCATGCCTGCATATGAAAATATTTCTCATATTAAAAAGTTTATGGAAAATATGATTATTTTGGTAATTCTCGTTGCTACAATATAAATATTTTTATTTATTTACCAGATAATGCTTCTCTGCAGACATTGCAGTATGTTGGTCGTGCATGTGATGTTGCGTACCAGTGGTGGCGGCCAGACAGAAAGTCATGATGTTCACCTCTCTGAAACAAACATTTACAGTAAAACCATTAATCAGTCAAGAGACACAGTCTTACTCAAAAACTAAGTCTTTCATGTTAATATTGCGTTGTGTCTAACATTGAAAATGCATAGGTTCGAGTCCGAAACCCAGTAACGAGTGCAGATATCAAATATGGGACAAAAGTCGATGCTTAATTCAGATAGTCCAACGGACACAAAATTTTCAGCGTTCTTCCAATTTGCACTTTAAGTTCTTAATTATTTTATAACGCCAGCTGTTCAAATAGATTCAAACTGTGTTAATTCGAGTACCTTAGGTACGAAGCTTCACATTCACCAAATGAAAGTATCTCATTTAAACTGAGTCCTCATTATTCTGACCGGAAAAACATCGGAATCAGGGCGTCCACCAAGCTGATCCTAACTCAATTTCGATCATATTGTGCCAGAGTAATGATTAAGGATAGAAATGCTATTTTTACGACAACATCCGGAATGTCGAACGTCCTATCCATTGTTTATCATACAATCGGTAGAAATTATACGATGTTCTGTTTAATTCGATTCTATAGAATCTTAATGAGAAACGCTTAATGAGTTTCCATTTAGCTCATTACACTTTTTTTGGAAGCAAGATTTCATCTCACAGACGTCAGGAGATGGTGGTGCGCTCCATTAAAATTTCGAAATGTCCTTCAGTTCTATAAGAGAGTACTTACACAAACTAAATGAAGGCAAGAATACGCGGTTTGAAATTATTCTTTGCAGGAAGCTATGGACATCGATTTTCTGCCTGGGGCACGCGTTCGCTTCCACTCCGTTGAGCACACAAAAGGTGCTTTTTGTTCGCATAAGAGATCTCTTTCTGGTTACCCACCGTCGTCGCATCGCGTGCTCCGCGACTTTACAGGCGGAGCTAATGCGATTTTAAAATCTGCCGAAATTCATGCATTTCTCTCATATCCTCAGAATGAACGGCTTTATTTAAACTTGGAGCTTTAGTTGGAATTGCCTTTATTCAGGGGTCTATGCATAAGTTATTGAATTTAGCAACAAATGTGTCACATTAAAAGACAGTTCAAATCTGAAAATAAATGCATTTTACTAAATGTTTAATTTATTTATTGTTCTCAGCTGAACTTCATTTATGAAAGAGATAGCCATAGATTATATTAACACTTTTTAGAAAAAAATTAATGAAAATGTCCAAAAATTCTTATATTACCAAGCAAAAGAAATTAAATTAATAATGAGGCAATTTTTTTAAAAAAATTATAATTTAATTTAACAGTCCTAATGTAGACCCAATTTAATAATATTATACATTGATAAATGAAATTGTAACGTAGTCCACAATATTTTTTTTAGTAGTTTCAAGAAATAATCAATATATTATTACAGATTATCATCCTTTATCAAACATTCCATATAATCCAAATGTGTTTTTAACGAGTTGAGATTAAAATTTCACAAATTTCTAGCAGTAGTCCTTTTTAGGTGTTCATACCAGTTGTTTTTCTTGAAGTTTCCCAGCAGTTCTTTGCTTTATATAAATTTCTTCAATGACATCCTCAGTCCTTTTTTGGTCTAATAAAGTATATCCACAACATATGCGTCAAAATGCCATTTATAATTATTCTAATTTCTGGTTTACTTTTTTATTTGTAGTCCACACTTCTGCTCCGTGTAGAACACAAATTTCTAGAATTGTCTTTTAACGTTATTTTACTCTGTAGCGCGGAATGCAGATGTCTTATGGTATCTGTTCCCATTTATTATTTCTTCTGAATATCACTATATTCATAATCTGTTAATATAGTACCTAACCTACACTGGTCCATTGCTTTTATTATACCGTACTTTGTGGTTATTTCCTATTACCATGTATTCTGTTTTTTGGATCAAGGGTAAAAAAAAGGTCCGCAATGAAGCTATGTCTATACTCCAATAATTTATCAGATGCCACTGTTATTAATGCAAACGGATTGTGCACAACACGTAACATTTCGGTTGTGATGGAATCCTGGAATCATTGATATGGAAATTGAAACACCTGCCTTCTCTCTGTAACTACTAGAGCACAGACGTCAGAAAATTAAAAATGTGATGAGTGGCCAACAAAAAAGAGTTTTTACATTGACTAAAAAAATATTTAATGGTAATATAGTTTATTACATAAAATAAAATACCTAACGTTCGGTATCGTTGAGACAATCTCTGATTTTATCATATCAGGATATTCTGTTGAAACGAACACATTTAACTATCAAATGAAAAGATATCGTGACTAATTGATAGTTGGGTTACGAACCTCAAAGTAGTCACGACCGGCTTTGAGCCTGCCGGCCGCCTGCCAGTCGTCCATGTCTTCGATCACCTGGAAAAGAAGAGTCTCGATCATAACACGAGCATTTACCGTCCATAGAAGTCGCTTGACAAAAATATATTTCATCCACAGAAATAAGCTTTACACTGTATTATATCTTACATCACATTTTCTTTTCCGACTGCCTTACTAATTCAAAATTATTGTCTAGGGAGGCTACTCGCGATGAATTACAGCAGCTTCAACCCTAATGGTATATTTTGTATTTTAAATAAACATATATAAAGCAAATTGTATTCTTTCAGCTAAGAATTCACAACTGAATAAATATGAATCTAATATTAAAATAAGTACACGATAGAACTCTTAACAAATATTATACAACGACATAAACCGAATCTTCTAGTATTGTACGGTCACTATTTTCTGCAGTGACTGTGGTACCACTCGATATCATCATATTGTCAGGCTAATTTGGCAGTTGCCTGCGAAATTGGCTTATGAAAAATTCTTCTTCTTAGCAATCTGCCTTACCTTTCTGGAAACTGATCTACATGACAGGCAAGGAACACACATGATGTAATTGCCATAAAATTGGCAAAGCAGAGAAACCTACTGTGTGAAGGAACTCTCAACTTCATACTACTCTGGTTCCAGTGTTTCAAATTACTCCTTCACTTAGAGTAATTACCATTACCTAGTTTCACTTAGATGCGACTGGCTCAAACTAAACATGAGTAAACAGAACACAAAGAGAGCAGAATCTGCGATAGGCAACACAGATCTGTGGGAAGAGTACCAGATAAAGTTTTTAGTGGACCTGACTCACAATATTCTCTATCAACTAATGGAAACAGCCGGTAAACGAAAGATTCGCATCTGTCCAAAATAAAATGCCTGAAATTTATAAAATGCGCTACAGCCACGAACAACTAGAATTCGTCTATTAATCTAGTCGTATATACATACTTTATTCACAATAAATAAATTGAGAGACAATTATAAGATGCTAATTAAAAAAACCGTTTGTTTTTCTTCAGGGTGAATTTATATTTCCGTCATCTTCTACATAAATTGCTGGAAAGAAATAATAAATTACCATATTATTCTTGTACTTTTGCCTTAACGCAATTCCTAAATATTGTCATAAATTAATAATAAGAAAGATAGCCAAATACAGACAAAAGTGATAATATAAAATACAAACTAAGAAATGCTAAAATAAACAAAAGCATCTTCAATTAGTTCATTTGTGGAAATGTAACCAGTATCTTTAACAAAAAACATGACATTTTGTTGAATCAAATAATTTAAAAGAAACAAATTCATGAGATTTAAATTTAAGCTCAATTTGGTTATTTATTTTGTGACAACTGTCTGCACAGGTTCTGTGCAGTCCTGTTATATCTTGAGGAAGGAGGCTTAAGCCCTTGGAAATTTGACTCGTCCATTGCTTCCTTGCCTGGCGACGCCAACTATCATTTTAAGCTGTCATCCACTCTCCTCTCTCTTTTCCCTGCCCTGATCAGTTAATTATGTTGATAATGTCACATTATCCATAGTTGCTTATATATATTGGCTTCCAAACATTTATCACCACATTTGAAAGTTTTGAGTTTATTCTTTATCCACATTACACAATTCTCTATATACATTACGTATACAAAATACACACCATCAATAGTATGCACATGCACATATAATTTCTTCAACAATTGACACAATTATATCCATTCAAATCCTCTAAAATTTTAAGGAAGTTACAAGTGGTATATCGAGACAAATAAAAACAGAATTAAAGAATCAGATCATCATGGATGAAACCTAGATAAATAATCGAGGCATGGTAATCAGAACTATTTCAAGTTTCAACTAATGGAAATTGGCAAGTAAGTACTGTGGTTGCTAGGGAATTAAAAGCAAAATTGTAGAGAGTGGCTCGGCATGATGAGATAGTCTTCGGTTGCTAGTCACATCTGCATTTTTTAAAATTTCCATAATTGTAATGTTTTGTCATGGAAGAGATTCAATCAACGCAAACAACATATTGGAATTTAAATACTAATGAGTTTCAAGAGATGCAATACAGTAATTAAATGCCTTCTTATCAATGATTTCATACATTGCCAGTTAAAGTTATGACTTGTATTCATAATTTAATTTTCAGAATAATTTATTTTAAGAACAATGATTGTTTAAGAAGATTAAAATTTAACTTGAAACTTACCTGTGAACTATAACTGTCTTCTCCAAGGCTACATTCAGTGCTATTTGGGTCTTCATCCAGCCTCACAGCCTACAACAAACATTTAATTAAATCATGCCAAAAAATTCAGATAATATTGACTACATAACTTTTGCTCAGTGATTAGGTGATGGTGATAAATGAGTCAGTGTAGCTGTCATACAATAAAAACTTATTTGATTCATAATGACTAACAGAATTGACAGAAGAAACACATTTCAATTACAAAACTTCATTATCAACAATTATTACCAATACTACTCAATATAAATGTTAGAAGATAAATACCATTAAGCATAAATATTTCAAACTTCTAGGAGTAGAATAAAGTATCAGATACATGAAGTGGAGACTTCAAATAAGCTTACACAAATGAGCATTTAAAGAACTACAGCCATTTTAAACAGACCTGTTATATAAATTCCTGTGGTCCTTTGAACCTCTCACAATGCAGCTGTCTCTAAATGATATCTCTCTGAAACAGATAATATATTTCAGGCCAAAAATTACTAATCCTGGTGTACTGAAATTTATCTGGCATTAATGTGAAATTTTTTCATTAATAATATATCTATTGTGGTACATTCTGTTTTTCTATGAAGCTGGTTAATTTATTGGAGACTTGCACAGCTATTTTTCTATGTGTACAAAAATATGTTTCTTGCAATATATTTATAAGTTACAGTTTAATTTTGTTTTCCATTTTGATTGTGTTTATATTCCAACAAATTAAATGTTTATTCATGATGATATTTCCCTTATTTAATCTTGGTATCAGTTAGATTTGTATCAATACTTTCTTAAGCTACAAAGCAAACTTTAGACTTATTCATACATGTAATATCTAAAGTCTATATCTGTGATGGCCAAGCAACATTACTAACTGAAATTAGTGTAATGGAGACGTTAATACCATATACATCTCAAAGTCAGTTTAATTATAAGGTGATAT
Source organism: Zhengitettix transpicula (assembly GCA_037074705.1). Classification (NCBI taxonomy): domain Eukaryota; kingdom Metazoa; phylum Arthropoda; class Insecta; order Orthoptera; family Tetrigidae; genus Zhengitettix; species Zhengitettix transpicula. The sequence continues at coordinate 41,151,944 of CM073592.1, read as the reverse complement.
GTGATAATAGGAAGGTATAAAGTCCAAATTCTCAATACTATTTGTGAATCTCAATACCATTCACATTAAAATAATATACATTTTATTCGACCAGAATGGTGAAAATAGTCTATAGAGAATTGTGTAGATTACGAATCTAAGTCCATAAGACAACATGTTATCCGTGTGAGACAATAAAATATATTTAAAATTTGAGAAGTGAAGGTTTTTCGAATGTTTCGCTTAAAGATATGTGCGTTCTTGTATCCAGATAGCTAACGAGTTAATGGAAAACTAAATGGCAGACTGGGGAGAAGAGAACCAACCAGGCATAAAATGAGGACAAACACACCATTTGCCAGGAAACGTGAGAACAACAACACCAGAGTAATCGGGCATGTAGTCCAATTATCGTATCGATAATTTAATGTTTAACTGCCAGGACATTAATACCGAGAGTGGACAATAACTGGCAACTGGATAACTGAAACAGAGATACAGACCACGTGGTTTAAACATCGTCAGACATACGCGATCCAGCTACAGTTAAGCTATAAAAATTACTTCAAAAAGCATTACAAACGCCACTTTCCCACACATACGGAAATAAGAAAATGATATGATATAAACCTGAAGAAACAGAATACTCTCTGTATGGTTTAGTCAATTTCAAAGACTCAGAAATGGAGATTTGTTAATACTTAATTAACTATTAAGTTTTTCTCCTGAATTATACAAAAAATAACATTTCCGTACTGCAATTCAAATATACTCAGGAAAAGGGGTCGGGATTCTTCATTTTAATGTAAAATAATTTTATTCTTTTATATTCTTTTATTTCCGTTTGTAATAGTAGATGTGTAATGATTTTTAATAATAAGCTTTGGAAGGTGGTGTTAAAATAATTTATTAATTGAATTTAATTATGAGTGATTACTAATGAAAAGAATCATGCGAAATATTAAAAAAAAATTGAAGCAATTTTAATTTGCAATTTTCAAATATCAATATATATTTTGTGTGAATAAGACTTAAAATTCACAATTAAAGAGTCAATAAAATTGAATTAAAAAGAAATAACAAATTCAACGCATGTCATATATGTAAAGCGTATGGCGTAAATGCAAGGGAACGCAAGCATTAATAAGAAAGGTAGCCAAATACAGACAAAAGAAGTGATAATGTAAATACCACACAATGTTTCTGGGATCTTAGCACTTATTTTGTTTGTATTTGGCTATATTTATTATTATTAATTTTCAATCAGACGTAATTTTTTTCATTTGAACGCAAGTATTGTACAGCGCTTTCGGGTATTTGTCTAATACAGCTGTTGATAAATGGGGAACGATAATTAATTATTAATATTGCTACATATGAGATAGTACATTTTATTTTTTTTGTAAATATAACTCTACAAAACATAAAATTATAATTTGTTTCATAAGAATTTTAACGAGTTTTAGTAATGCAAAATAATTGTGGACCACGAAAATCTAAAAATTACTTGTGAAGGTTTATACATTTACCAGCTCAATAAAATTATTTATAATAATTTAAATTTATAAAAATTTTGAGTTCATAACTCAGTTTTTTATTTAGTAACATCATCCAATTACTTTGGTGTTAGAACTTAATAGCTAATAAACTGGCGATCTCCGCTCTAAGACTGAACAACCTCCATTAACTGTTTTGCTTAGGGATGAAGCACAGGAAGGAGATAGGGTTGGAAGACAGTTAATTGCTTAACTTTCCCGGGAATGCAATATCGAGGCACAGTGAACCCTTTTCGATTATCGGTTGTCTATGAGCCAGGTTGACTCCTGTTACCAACTCAATAAAACTTGGACGAATCGAAATTTTCAGAGGCTAAAACGCCTAGAATATAAAGTGCAAAATTTAACATCTATTTCAATTATAGTGCCTTGTACGTATTTGTATGAAATTGAGTCAAATTGATTGTTAGATATATGCGTGGCAAATCGTAATAGTTGCTGATTATATAAACATTGTCAATTGGCAATTCCTGTTAGTATTTTCAAGTGTTGAATACTTCAAAACGTGATCTTCGAAGACACAATTTTTCACGATGAGAAACTCGTTATAAAATTATAAGGATTTAAAAACAGAAAGAAGAAACAATTGATACTGTATGTAGATACTTTAAGAAATATTACTTGAGGGAAACACGTAATTTACGATTAAAATTAAGTAGAAGGAAGGGAAGTCAAAAAAGCAAAGAGTAAATTCCGTAAAGTTTTTTTCTGACGTGATGGTTTAAACTGTTACGAAGATCAATCGTGTAAATCTCAAATCGATAAAATGCGGAAATTTTGTTAAAAAAATGAGGAAGCGATGTCGACAAAGATAAGAACAAATAATATCATTAAACCATCCACTGCAGAAAGTCGATCAGCTCGAGAATTTATGAAAAAAGCTAGGCTAATTTACTTTACAGAATTATCAACTCTGATAAAAGAGGCGCTTACTGAATATCAATCCCTCCACTTGTTTCTATATTATTATTGTTATTTTGAAATATTTCGGAATATCGAAGATACAGTTGAAAGAAATTTATTTTACCTCATTTCACTTTGCTCTCAAAAGAGTATAAAATGAGGTAAAATAAATAAAGATTTTGAGTTCGTCACCTGCATTGTGAGGTTGTGTCGTACTCACGGTTCTTATATTTTTTTATCACCTGACGAAAGGTACGATATCATTTCATTTTGTCTGTTATTTCGCTATTTTATCTAGCAATAATATTTTTGACTCAGACATATTATATGTTCATTTTAATATCTTAAGCTTATATACAATATATAATTTAATTTAATACGTGCATTTCCAGAGTTCATTCGTTGCTGAACGGTTTGACAATCGAGCGGAGCTTATAGATTTATTAACCACTGCTTCTCGGAGAATATTTGTATGCAACTGGAACGTTTCACTGTAAAGAATTAAACAGACATTGAGCAATAATAATATATATATCTAATTTGATCTTAGAAATTTAATGGCCATCATGGTTCTTTAAATGTTCAAGTCAGACTGTCAGTGATATATATACAGTAATAGCTTTGCCCGATATTTTAATTTCTAGTCAGTCAGCATTCGAATTTTTATCTCAGGGTCTCCTAGCGCCATCCACTGGAAGTCCCGTTAACATCAAAGTGAAATGCGAAACTCAGCCTTGTAGCGATTGTCATATCTTTCAACTGCGTTACTATGCCATCAAATTATACTTATGTCTCGTATATTATGTGGAAATAGGAAAGTGATAATTAAACATAACTTTGATTATATTTTTACGTTGCACAGAATACAAAAACGGAAATAATTTAACCAAATATTTCAATTAATTTATTTGGAGTTAATTAACATTACACACCACCAAAGATCTCCATCTTTGAATAATCCACAGCGACTCTCCTGCCTCAAAGATATTACATAATATTTCTTTTTCTTATTAATTTTCGGGCCCGCACATTAAACTTTAAAATATTAGAACTGACATGTCACTATATATATATTGTAATGACCACCAATGTAGGTAATGAAAGGATTTTATAAATTATTTAATAATTGTATTGTCAGCGTAAGATTATGGCCCGGGTATTGTACGCAACAATGTATATATTTGAGACAATATTATTGTCGTCAATGTGTAATGTTGAAAGTTTTGAAGAAATTAACAGTCTGCGATATGAGCTGACCGGGTAAGGTTGGCTACAGTCAGTAATGAGCGATGACCGAGGTTGGTTAGAGTCCGATGGGTGCTGACCCATATAGGGTAGCAATATTGAACGATATAAATGAATCAGTTTAGATTGGAAAAGTTGTACTGACTGTCGGTGGACTGATTTCAATTATATTATCACTATTCGCCGAAGTATTGGAAATTAACTGATGATCGCCTGTGGTGTGATATATATATATATATATATATATATATATTGTAATGCCAATTAATTAGGACATTAATTGTTTGAACATAAAATTTAAATTGTTTGAGAAATCCATTATAGCGACAGGAGTTTCCAAAGCGACAATGTAACCCAGCTCTGTTTCCTTTGTCGAAAAGTCGAAAATGGCGTATACGCGCTAAAACTCGAGACGATAGTTCAGTTGGTGCCGGGACATTTCGGAGGACGGAACAAGTGACACCAGAGCAGAGACTAGCCGTCGTTTAATGTATTATTATTAGACAAAGTTGAGAGTTGAAGACAAAGTAAAAAATTCACGGAAGCATTACATCGAAACTTGCTAAGTAAAAGCAGTTTTACGTTGGTAGTCAGCTAGGAAAGGAAGGCAGTAGTTTACGTCTATAGCCAGCCAGAAATAGTAAAGTTGCAGTTTAAGTCTAAAGCGGTAAAAGACTAGCAAATCTACAAACCACAGAATTCATATAAGGCAAGCAGTCAACAGATAGCTGACATAAAGGAGGATCATCCGAGTTCCTGACATCCTATCAATTTTAATCAGTGTAAAATCTGTGAATCTTAGAATCAGTGTAAAATCTTGCAATAGTGTATTTTCGAAACCAAAGGAATGCTGGAATCAACTGGACAGATGTGAGTAACAAAATACAAAATAATGATTTATGTAAACGTAATTAAAAGATAGAAGTCAGATTTCGTTCTATTTTAATTGTGAAGTTAATTTATTTTATTTTTAGTTTATTTCTATCGACGTATTGTTTAAGTAAATGTGATTTGTTTGTTAATAAGATTTTTAAATCAAATTGTTGTGTCCATTATCAAACCCAGTGAAGACTCTGAGAATTAATATTTTAAATTGTAATTGTTTTTAAAATATTGCCACAAAATTAATAAATATGGTTTGTAAATTTTATTAATTCTTTTATTTAATTAACACCTTCCATTTTATTATTACATTTTGGCTTCCACAACGTGGGGCTTGAATTCTTCAAATTCAATCAATTAATTAAACGACCTATAAATTGATTATTACAATATATATATATATATATATATATATATATATATATATATATATATGAGATTGAGTGGTGATACATCACGAGTAAACTTACATTGATGGACATGGTTATCAAGCAAAGTAACTGTACATAGTCGTGGTAGACATTTTCTCGCTTCGTTTCGAGAGTTATTTTCCAGACATTTGTACACGTCATGAAATACCAATTTTGGCGGCTAGTTATAATTTACCAGTTTGTTATGTACACAGGAAAACAATATCTGCCGCAGAGTGTACCCGGAATCTTAACAGAGTTCTTTTGGTAATTTATAACTTTCTATGGTCTAATACGGACGTTCACTGGGAAGTGTGTTATTTTGATCCTAATATCATATGGTAACATGGGAGCACGCTCAGAGACAACTGAAACGTTGTTACTGACGTCTGAAATAACGAACTATTCGGCATACTGAGAATATATATAATCTCTCGAAATACGAACTTCATGATCTTAACGAGTGTGCCAGAAGAATGATCCGTACCTTAACATTTTTATGTTTCGAGGCAGATGCCTTTGGGAACTGAATTACTTGTCCTGTCACGTTCTGAAGGGCGAAAGTGAGTGTAACAAACATTATATTAGACATGCACATGTTATAGCTTAGGGTTTAAAGTTTCAGTAAGTGCGGCACTTGCGAAGAGACGCAAAAGGCCCCATCGTTGATTACTGATACGACGAATCGGATTACTGTTGTTCAAACAGCCGAATGTCCACTTTTATTGCTCCCTAAACGATTTACGAGGCCACTTTATGAAGACGCTGTTAAAGGACCTACATCATGAAGGGCCCATTGCTTCAGGACTATTACGTCGTCTCAACGATCCGGGAGGCTGCATATTAAACGACGAAAACGTTAACTGTAACTCTTTATACACCCCACTGGGGAACGCATGTTAACTTGAAATATTTTTTTTTGTTACCGATCTTTAATTTAGACATGTAAAACTTGAATACTAGCAACGAATGTACGAACTTCTCAAATCAAATTAACTGTCCCGCATTTTATGATGGATTAAGTTCAGAAAGTCAAATATTGGGAATTAAAATCTGACAACAAGATATGCATCCAGTTTATATCAATATATACATCCATTTATTATTAAACACATCAGCTTGTCTCAAGAGATAGATTTAATGCGCATTTATAAAGCCGTAGAAGGTATGGACGAAGAGATTTTTTTTTTAGGTCAACAGGCTACATGAGGGTAATCCACATTGGGCAACTTCCCTTTAATAGCATAGGAAGGGATTTGAAAGAGGGGATGCGGAAGAGTAGAGGAAGGTAGCCAAGGGTTAACTAGGGCCCTGGGCTATATTTTAAGGATCCTACTCGGCATTCGCCTAAAGAAAACCCTAGAAAAACCTGCATCAGGTAGGTCGGGCATTCGGTACTTGTCCCACGCCCTTCCGATAGCGGGAGAGTTTGCTGTGGGGACGCAGCATTCCCTTCTCCGTACCTCGACCAGTTTAGGAGGCAGCTGGCCGACTATTCCAATGGGAATAGCGGACAACTCTTACGGTTTGCCGAAGGTCTGTGACCCCGGAACATACACCTCTCAGAACAGGCCGAGGTACCTTGGCTTGTGGGAACCTTAGTTCAAAAACGGAGAGGAAAAGGCATCCCCAAAGGTAGCCCCTTCGTATCTCTCCTACAAGGTTCTGCCTGCGAGAGAGCATCCCTCGCAGGTATTGCCTGCGAGAGAATAGCCCTCGCAGGTCGACGAAGAGAATTGTCTGTATTTTGAAGATATCTAAAAACTGGAAATAATCAACGGAGAGAAAGTGCGTTTTGTGTGCTACAGAAGATTTACCTGAAGGTTACCACTATTATGAACATTCAGAAAAATTATTACGATATAAAAACGAGAAGGAAGGTATCAGGATGAAAAAATGTAGACCGATCCGATAATCGCACCTGGGTATTCCGTTTAGTAGTGGCGTGTTTTAACCAACTAAGCTATCTGAGTCGTCTCCAGGCCCCTTAGCAGCCTTCCCCATCATTATAGCCAGATCTCAATCCTCATGGATTTTTAGGACTCGATGAAGATGGTTACATTAATGTGAATTGATCAACGGCGCAATGAATTAATTCAGAAAGAACAGAAGAAGTTTCAATTCAAGCTCAGCCATATAGGATATGAAATTTTTCCATCCTCGTACTTTAATTTAATTTCATAGCCTATATGGCTGAGCTTTAATTGAAACTTATTCTGTTCTTCCTGCAAAAAAAATGTTTTACAGAAATTTTAACGGAAACCGAGAAGATTAAAGAATAAATATTTTGATAAAAATAAGAACAAAAAATTGCTATAGAGACTAATATACGTAAAGGTATAAATAATGATTTTCACCAATGTTCAGTCCACAATTTATTCAAGTAACAACTCGTTTGTAAAATTATACAGAAGTTTTCAGCTGTAACCGAGCCATATTCAAGCGTTTAACTTCCCCAATTCAAAAATCACAATACAAGCTTGTAACTTATCTTGTTGGATTTATGCTAAGTTAGAAGGTTGTATTGTGATTTTTGAATTGGAGAAGTTAAACGGAAGAATATATATATATGTATATATTTTGTAATATAATAAAAAAGATGCCTTTAATTTGCCCCACGTTGTGGTAGCCATTTTGTAATAAACACTAAAGATAGGCTTTTTTTAAAAAAATTATAAATAAAATTTACAAACAATATTTTTATTGTGGCAATAACTCAAACAGTTACAAATTTATAATATTGAATTTTTCAGGGTCTTCACTGGGTTTGATAATGGATAAATCAATAATAGTTATAATCTTATCATCAAAAAATCACAATTAAAAGAGAAGAAGTTTACTCGTCAATTAAACTAGAAAGAAATTTAATCGTGAACGAAATTAAAAGTAAAAAGATTGACTCTAATTAACAATTTTAATCAAAAAGAGAGAAAGAAATCTGACGGCTGTCTTTCAATTACGTTTACATAATTAATTGGTTTTTTAATTGTTACTCACGTCTGCCCAGCATTCCAGCATGCCTTCCATTTTCGAAAACACTATTGCGGGTTTTACACTGCTTCTAAACTCACAGATTCTACACCAAATTTTTAAGCCAAAATTTTATATGTCGTCAGGAACTCAGGTGATCCTCCTTTCGTCATCTATCGGTTGACCGCTCGCATAAGGTGAATTCTGCGATTTGTCGATTGGGTAGTCTTTATTGTTCCGGACTTAAACCGAAACTTTTGCTATTTCTGGCCGGCTATGGACACAGAAACTGCTTTTTCTTAGCAGGTTTCGACGTTATACTTTTATGCATGTTTTACTTTGTCCGGCTAATTGCCAACCCTGTTGAATTCTCCTTCCAAAAACTGTTATACCTCGACGAGGTCTTTCCGTGAACTCTCTCTCACCAAATCTCTACGCGAACTCTACTTCACCAAACCTTCCTGCGAACTGTACTTCACCAAACCTTCCTGCGAACTGTACTGTCGTCTCGCAATTTGAGCGCGCATACGCCATTTTGACGGACCGTCCGACAAAGGAACAGAGCCGGTTTTCTATTGTTATTTCATAAGCTAATGCCGCTACAAAGGATTTCTCAAACAATTTAGATTTTCAATTTCACAATTAATGTCTTAATTAATTGGCATTACAATATATATTGTAATAATTAAATATAATGTGGGTGCTTTAAAATAAAAAGATTATTAAGGGAAAACAATTAAACAAATTTATTAACAATTTTAAATACACAATAATATTTGGGATCTCAGGGTCTTAAACTGGGTTTGATAAATGGCTGAATTTATACAATCAAAATTACATTAACCTTTTATGGAAGTTAATGCGTCTGAAACATAGACGAAATTACAGATTGAATTTAAACAGTTTTAAATTTCATCAGGAATTAACGATCTCATTTTATCGATAATTAAATAATTAAAGAACGATCTGACTTTTATCTTTTAAAAGTGGTTTACAAATGATTTCAAAGTATTTCTCTACTTACGGCCGCCCAGGTCTCATTTTAGGTTTTTCGTGCACAAAATTTGGGGATATCACTGATTCTAGTACTCACAGACTCTAAATGTCAACAAATTCTAATTGGCGTAGTTTGTTAGTTGGTCTTACACAAATTGGTAGGTTCTCGATGCTTCACTCCAACCTGGATTTGCAGATCTCGTATCTTTAGTTGAAAAGGTCCTTCATTGGTTTGTCTATGGCCAGCATGATGAATTTTCGCTCGACCACCGAATACAACATTAGTTGCACTCTCTCCTTCCCGACTGAAGATTGCTTTACTTTTCAATATTTGAGAGCATGTATGTAACTGGACCACATTCTTTCGTTCTGACTGCCCAACTGTAAAACTTTTTATAATATGAACTTTCAGGTCTTTACACCTCGCTGTTCTATGCCCGACTGTAAAACTTCGTCTCTTAGATTTTGAGCGCGTAAAATTGTCAGCCGATCGACAACAATACTCTCTTTGCATTGCCGCCTTGTTGCGGCGTCCAGTCTATATCCACTAATAATGAGTCCTCTACAATCCAACTTTCCAATTAGCACAATGTCTTAATTACCAATTACTACAATATATATATATATATATATATATATATATGGCTGGGTTACATCTGAAAGCTTCTGTATAATTTGACATACGTAATTGTTACTAGAATAAATTGTGGAATGAAGATTGGTGAAACTCATAAAAATAAAAACTTAGATATAGTGAACTACGAAATTAAGAAACATGCATGTTTTGCAAATTCTATGGTATTTGACAAGTACGGGTAATTTAGTAGAAGTTCTGTCGATATTTTGTGTATTTGTTTAATTTACGATGACGTTAGAAGGATTGAAAACGTACGTGAAGATGCTTATGAGGTATTCCTGAATTGGGACTGATTGATGAATAGTTATTTTTTAAAATTAAAAATAAAAAGGGTCATGTATATTCATTGATATTAAATATAAGTGATGGCAATTAAATCAATCGGAAGTATATAAACATTTAACATTCACACAAAATAAGTTTCAGTTCCATTGGTTTATATTTAATATACTGGCATTAAGAACCTGAAGTCCAACAGTTTTTTTTTCAAAACTAGAAAATTATGTTTTCGATACTTGTCATTTTTGAATAAGCTTCCGGCAGTTTGCCATAGTCATATAAAATACATTACATCAATGCTAATCAGAACATCCTATTTTTTCAAATAATTAATTTATAATTACATTCGATTCACAATTCAATCCTACTTATATTACACTATTTATGTGCTCAGCAATTTAGTACATTCGATGATTGTGATGATAATAGTGGCACCTCATTCACGGTCATCGTTTGTACTAGATTACAGATCACATAAATACTTCATTATGAGTAGGATCGAATTCTGAATCGAATGTAATTATAAATAAATTATTTAAAAAATAGGATGTTCTGATTAGCATTGATGTAATGTTTTTTTTATGACTATGGAAAACTCCCGAAAGCTTCTTGTAAAATGACAAGCAACGATAAAATAAATATTTTATAGTTTTTAAAAACAACATGTTCTTTAAAATACCAATATAATCATCACTCCTGTGATATAATATATAAAAATTTAATAAATTATTGGATCGATGTTGAGATAAAAAGGCCGTTGCCGCACATACAGAATTTTTAATTATTGAAATGATCGTTCCATTCGTTTCACAAAATGTGCTGGGAAGCGGTTGCGGACACTCTGAAACAACTCCAGGCTTAATGGCCTGGTGAGTCACAAAGGGATGAATGAATCAACCAAGTGGTTGTCCCTTTTGATGTTAAGCACGGATAATGCTTTGTTTCAACATCATAATACTCGTGCCCACACAACTGAGCTGTTCAAGCTATTCCAAAGCCTTCATCGGTCAGTGAATATAATGGAAATTACGTGGGTCCTGATTAAGAAAATTGAGTAATTGAATAGGAAGGTTACGTTTCGCTTAAAATTAGACTCAATCAAAATCGTTCCCGATGGCATATTGATGCTATAGAAAAACGTTACAATGTTATCTCTTCACTTAGTAACACGTGAGGAAAAATTTTTTTAAAGCGTAAAGTTTTCCATTGAACCAACCTTTCGTTACAATAAAATAGCACTCAGACATTTTATACTGTATTTTCCAAAGCATATTCTCATTGTCTGATTCTCTCTCCCCATTCGCAACACAGTTTCCGGTCGTGAATAATATAAAGTGCTCGGAAGCTTCGGTTTACAATGGTGTCCAAAGAAGCTGGTGCGCCCATAGAAGTAGAGTGAATACCTTGTGTAAGTATGAAGCTGTAGCGCGCTGCTCTAAAACATTAATGAGAAGGAAGCCAGCAAGGGGAAGCGGACGATCAACGTCTGGAAGCTTGTGATTAAAATACAACTACCTCCAGTCACGGGGAAAATAATTGATTCAGCAATTCTCAGAATCAACTAAAAGGTGTACAATGAAATGAATTATATACATCTGTTTTGATTCTACCGTTTCTTCCGTTTCGACAATCTCTCGAAAAATAAAAGCTTGACAGATATGAGAGCTACCGATTCGTCAGGCCCTTCAATCTCAAAGCGGGAGTCTAAAGTGATAACGGTCGACGCATTAGTCAGCGAAAGGGTTTTTTAATTGTTTTATATTTCTACTTTAAGTAACGCTACCGTTGTTGTTGAAAATTTCGAATATAAAATTTTTGAAGAAATTATAATAAATTATATGAAGTTGAGACCTTGGCGAAGATTAACGATTGAGGTGTGTGAATGGACTGACTGCTAAGATAAACAAAAATTTCTTGCTTTCAAGTATTTTAATACTCGAGGATTTTATTACATTACATTCAGGTCAAGGAATACTGTAAGAGCATTCTCTCGCTGGTGAACCTTCTCAGAGACCTGTGGGGATGCCTTCACTTCTCTCTGTTTTTTTTTTGATTTAAGGTTCCCAAATGCCGACGCACCTCGGCCTGTTTTGAGAGGTGTGTGTTCCGGGGTTGCAGACCTTGGGCATACAGTAACAGTTTTCCGCTATTCCTATTGGAAGGCACGGCGAGGGGGAAAGCTTCGACTCCACAGCAAACCCCTCTCCCGTCATCGGAAGGGCGTGGGACAAGTACCAAATGCCCGACCCACCTGATGCAGGTTTTTCTAGGCTTTTCCCTGCATCACTTTTAGGCGAATTGTCAGGTAGGATCCTTAAACCATAGTCCAGGTGCCCTAGTTTACCCTTGGCTACCTTGTTCTACTATTCCGCATCCCCCCTTTCATATGCTATAAGAGGGGAGTTGCCACTATGTGGATTACCCTATACATAGCCTGTCTACACCTTCTTCTTCTTACATTTCATTAATGAACTGTACGAAATACGCAAAAATTCAACGTTCTAACCTGATGCTAAAATTAAGCAGCTATACTAACTCAAAACTGTGGAGTTTAATAATCCAATGTATTATGATCATGAGGTAACATATAATATATATCAATAATACATTTAATATTTAAAATTGAAAATGAACATTCTTATTTATAATAGTAGCAGCAAAAAGGAAAATATACAACAATAACGCCGGTAAGAGCTGACCAACAATGAGAAGCATACTTGAGCGCGGTTCATGTATGAAGCGTTATTAGTCAGTGTGCGAGTCGTTCTAAAAAGTATCAGGTTAATGAGTCTGTCTTCATAGGAGTGCTTTTTGGCGAGAGAAACTGCAGGCCGTTTAGTGTGGATCTATAAAGTCCGCAGAGTACAGAAAAAAGGCAGACGGAATTCATCATAATAGACAGATTAAAACTTGAACATTAAACATATGCAGGAAGTAGAAAATAATTTTTCACCGTCACAGAAACGTCCTCGTGACAACCCCTAGAAAAATATTTCTGCTCCAAAAATAAAAAGCAAATTGTAAAACGTTTCCTATATTTGTAAAACCAAATTACAGTTCAAATTTACTCATTAATACTCAACATGTTTTAATATCATTTAAAGGAATCTCCACTGATACAAGCTATTGTATCTTTTATAAAGTTTTTTAAAAATTAATTTTACCTATATGTACTACTATATTGTTTGTCTAAATTACCAACTAGCTTTGATACGATTTCCAATCTGACTTACTTTTGTACTAGTAGTGACGAAGCGACATTCTGTTAATAAACTTGAAAACTTCAAAATTTTAAATACGATATTATATTGGAACATAGCAGAGAATTTTCCGATTCACTCCGTATTGGTGATATTTAAGCTAAAACATATCACGTTAATGTTAAACATTGAACCCAGGCAGACTTTTTTATTCTGAGGCAAAAAAAGATGCGTCTCTGGATAATACTAGGTATAACCACTTATGAAAAAGTGACAGTTGATTAGTGGAAATTAAATAGATAACAAAAATTATTATAAGCACTAACCCTCTCGCTATTTTTGTCATAAAATTCATAGATACTAAAGTTTTGAAGGTTTAAGATTTATTGTAATCGCTGGCAATTTTACTTTTGCCTTTTAACCATATTGTAAAATTTGTTTCCAAAATAAAGCATTGCAATAAGTACATTTAAATTTCATCGGTCCCAAATAAAGCAGGGCAACTTTTATCGATTTTTGAGTAACCCGATATATGATTGGCCTTTGAGATCCTGCTCTTTTTTCTCTTCCACTTTGTTGATTTAATCTCTTCCTTCCTCTTTGTGCTGTCCTTTACCTTTCGCAGATTTCTCCCAGGCTCATTTTCTGAGCAGCTAATCGAATTATTTCCCTTTTCTGATTCCTTTCTAGTCTTCCTTATGTGTAGTGATATGGAGCACACGTCCATTATTTCCACTTGAAAGAGACAGATTAGGTTGAGTGGCCCTGATATTTTTTTTACCTAAAGCGTCTATTTGTAATTTCGGTCAAACAATATTGATGTTCAAAGATTGAAGCCTTTCCCGGTGTAGTTGTTCAATATATTGTTCTCGGAGTTCAACCGGGTTTTTGCATAATTATATTAGAACGCAACGTTTCGACGACTAAAAGCTCTGTCGTCATCTTCTAGGCGCCTAGAAGATGACGACAGAGCTTTTAGTTGTCGAAACGTTGCGTTCCACTATAATTATGCAAAAACCCGGTTGAACTCCGAGAACAATATATTGAATATTGATGTTCCAGACGATTTGAAAATGTTTTCCTTATAGGAACATAACACTGGTCTAGCGGCCAATAAGACAATACTGGTAGTTAAATCAATTAAATTTGTTTCAGATATAATATATATTAAAGTAACAAATTTACGTGTAAATAATTAATAATTTTTAATTAGTTCTAGAGACTGGCCCGAGAAGGATACGTGGAGTTTATTGCAATGTAATAAACTTTATTTTTAATATAATGCTTTATGACCGATAAAATAAAATAAATTAAATAAATTTATTAATAAAAAGTATCTTTAATATATTACATTAACAATGAAAAACTAAAGTAAAAATAAACCACTCAACGTTTCATCCCAACTATTGGGCCTCTAGATGTGTTAGAATATTATTCATTAAAAAAATAAGAACTATGCTGTAAAATGAATTATTTTTCGCGTTACTGAATCAAAATATTATTTTAATAAAAGTGACTCACAAGTTTGTAATTTTGATTAAATACTTAATCTTTTCATAATATAATATAATATATTTCGAAGTTACGACAGAGTTGTGACTATTTTCTTATTAATAATATTTTAAGACCTAAATAATCCTAAATGTCGGGAAGAAACGTTGAGTGTTTTTTTATTATAAATGAAATTTATTAAATATGAAATATAATTTTTATTAATAAACTTATTTAATACTTTTTCATAAATCATTAAATTAATTTAAAAATTGTCGTTGTTTAATTTTAAACTTGATTTTTATTATTATGTAAAAAAGTTCAATATTATTACTGTAATACTATAGGTAAAATCTGTATCCTAAAATTATCTGATAGCACAGTCTAACGAATTTTCAAACATAAATAAAAGAGGAAAGGAAATTATTGTTTTCAAGAATAAATATAACTTAAATATATATTTGTAGAGCAATGTACATTAAGGAAGAATAAACCTTAAAAGTATGAAGTACTAAATCGGAAATAATATGTTTATTTTTATTTTTATTGTTTATGAGATAAAGAAAATATAAGTTCAACGTGTTCCTTATCCAAATTGGGGATATTATTTGCCATTTCAATTATAGAACATGAGTTGTAATTAGTTATCTTTCATCAGTAAAGTGAGTAAATTTCAAGTCAAGTTAATTTCAATATATCGATATTATAAAATTATAGGTAATAGGACACGTCTATTATATTTCCAAAACATTTAATGTTTTCATATCTCGTTTCGCTTAAACATATTTTAGAGTTGACTTGTGGTCTTAATTGAAATAGATGTGTCATTAATTGAATAACTAGTACGGAATGTTTTCAGGAAATATACAAAATTTTGCACTCGTCATTATTAATCTCACGCTTATTTTCGCCAGATAGACGTTGATGGATCGGTAGGCCTATAGTTGAAAATCAGTTGTATTGTGACAATGCAAGGCCCGTGGAAGAAGTACGAATCACGATTGATTGGAGCGCGCTGGCCATGACGTCACGGGCTGCGTTCGATATCCAGCAGGTGGGGCCGTGATGACGTCACAACCACTCTCAGACTAATGCACTCAGTCACGCTGCTCCACAAAGCCCGTGAGGCGTAAGCCAGCCCAATTCGCAATTTGCATTATCCAAATATATTCAACCGCTCTTCATATTGTTGGTACACATTATATATGTGTACGCAATGTTTCACTGCGTAACGTCCCTTACCAAATATCACCACAAACTTTTCATTTATACCGATATTTATTTTTAATGAAAATGTTTCCCAGAATGTTGTTTTTGGTTATTACTTAAAAAGGTCACCTGCAACACATAGATTTAGCCATCCATAATAATTGTGCACATTTATTTCCAATGTAGTCCACTACGCCACAGCTATTCCTTTAAAAAGCTCTTATTTATTTATAATTCAACGATGAAAACTCAGGACTTGATTCGTCTTACTCATTAATGTTATTTTCGCTTTTTATCTTACTCACAAATGCATTAATTGTATTTTTGTAATTTAACCCCACACAGGTTTTTAAATCAATCTACCATAGTTATCCTCCAAACAACATATTCAATGTTATAAAATAGTTTTTCAATGAGCTTTCGGCCGAAATAGTTACTTTATAAACAATTACAATGTACAAAATCTATAATTTATCATTAATAATTCATTATTATTACTATGTTAAAATTATATAAAAATTACGAGATTTTGCCTACATTCCTTTTATGTATTTTATTATATGCAATGCTGTTTTGAATTGTATTGTTTCCTATGTTAGAACTTATGGAATAAATAAATAAAATAATCTAAATTATCATATTTTTTAAAAACATAACATGCTTATTATAAATATTTTTCTATATTATATTATCCTCCGTATCCTCTGCAATGGTTCAATGGCTCCTTGTAAGCCGAAATTTTTTGAATTTGAAATTGAGTTTCCAAAAATTGAAGTGGTTGTTTTCCGTTCCAGAATTGCCATGTCTGACCAGATTAATTCCTCGTTATAGTATAAAACGTTGGTCAAATTGACTTCTCTCGATTATTTTCTTCTAATTTAATTTAATTTGTGGCTTTTCATACAAATAACGCACTTACTTTATATATATATATATATATATATATATATATATACTTATATCTTCATAATTAAAGAGGTTACTTTTGATTATAAATAGTAAATTTAATATTTCAGATTTATATTATAATAGATAAATAAATTGTATATTTGATTTTTACTTATGAACGTATAATTAAAAACCTAAAAATCAAATATACAATTTATTTATCTATTATAATATAAATCTGAAATATTAAATTTACTATTTATGATCAAAAGTAACCTCTCTAATTATGAAGATATAAGTATTCAAAACATAAACTGTATTTTCGATTTTTATATTTTTACTTACAAATTTCTATTGGAAATTTGGCATTATGTGGATGAATCTTGTATATGTACGAAAGTTACTTCATTCCAAAAATTTTAATAAATCTTTTCACGAGAGTAAGCGATATTAATAGATTAAAAAGTAAAGACAAGTTTGTCATAAATAATTTAAAAACATAAAAATATATATCTACGACTTCAACAGGTGTACAATGGATTTGGAGTAGGCTAAATAATTTCTGTACATTGCCAAATTCTTCTATTATTTATATCATACAAAATTTAGAAGACATTATCTGGCTGTTAAAACATTAAATTTGATCGATTTAAAATAAAAAACAAATACTATTTTTTTGGGGGGTGTATACAGGCTATGTATAGGGTAATCCACATAGTGGTAAATCCCCTATAAAAATAGCGCTTTAATATATTGTAAGATATTCAATTTTCACCGCGACATATTATTCGTCAGAGTTGCAGACTTCTTATCGATTTACCTACCCTTTAAATTTGCATTTATATGGCACCCGTTCTACAAACTTGTCATTATTATGCACGTTATTTAGAACTTGTAAAAAGCAGCGATAGTTTTAAAAAGATTCAAAAGTTTTTCACTTTACCTTATTATGGAAATTTGATTACTACTACAGAAACTGAGAATGATCATAAATGCAGTGTGAATAGGCCATCAATTACGGTATATGCAAGAGCTAAAAAAAAGAAATTATTTTATCTATTATTCGCACTTAAGCGTGGAATACACACCTTGTATTAATTGAACAATCTCAATAAGGTGATCTAAATTGGGATCTCTGTTTGAAAAGTAAAATTATGAGAGTTTGGCCCTCAAGGACGGAAAAATAAATGCAGAAAAATGTAAATTTTAAAACGTTTTAAGGCAGTGCTTAATTAAATAAGCCATATAAGCAATGGAATCCGTTCATTAAATGAAATTTGACTTGGGGTGGGGGTGGGGGGAGTACGATATCTAATAAATAAAGCAGAGTGTTTGTTTGTAAGGGAATATATATATATATATATATATATGTTCCTTATACAAATATACACCGGTGAAGCAAATTTCACCAAATTTCGTACACGTGTTCTTTGCGACCAGGAAACAAACACTGTCGGGGTGGGACACGTATACCAACCCCAGGAGCGGGGGTGGAGGGGGTTGAAATATTTAAACATGTTAAAAAAGTTGATACTTCAGTCGGATAAATATTTTTGGGGGTCAAAGATATTGATAGTGTTTCTACCGATGTTATGTGAATATAATGTCTATTCTCTACACTCTGGGGAAAGAGCATCCTTAGGGTTTGGCGTGGAGAACACAAATCTACACCGGTGGAGAAAATTTCACCAAATTTCGTACACGTGTTCTTTGCGACCAGGAAACAAACACAGTCGGGGTGGGACGCGTCTACCACCCCCAGAAGCAGAGGTGGACGAGGGTAGAAATATTTAAACATGTTAAAACAGTCGATAAATACAACCGAGATTATTTTCCAATGCAGAAAGAGGTATATAAATATTTCACACTGAAATATAAATGATGAATAGTAGTATATTCAAAATTATGTGGCCCGCAAGAGGAAAAGATCAAAATATCATCAGGATAAAAACTTAATTAAACAGATAAGTTGAAATACTGAAGATGATATAAATTTTCATTAAAGCAGAGACTTAATAAAACCAAATTAATGAATAAGAAAGATAGCCAATAGATACAAAAAATGGTAATATAAAATTAATTATAGATAATAAAATATATTAATTAATAATATAGAATTAAGAGGACTGCAATATTTATATGAATTAGTGACGACAGGCAGAAAAAAGTACCCAACTGAAAAACAAATAAAAGGGAATTATTTAATAATTTTGTTGTATGGAAGACGAGAAAGAAACAGTTCTTAAATAAAACAAAAATTACAGGCTCATGTCAGAGATGATTCACATTAAATCAAAGATCACACAGTAATTAATGTACAAAGAGATACTATGAAACTCCTTATTGTTATGTTGAACTATCTGCTGTCACTTTGCCGTTGCGTTTTCGTCGCTTTTGAGTTTTGTCAATCGACGCGTGCAGTTGTTTCGCTCTAGGCTGTCGCTGAACCTGACGAAAGGAACAAGGATCCCTGAAACGTTGTTGTGTGGTATTTATATTACCCTTTAATTTACTATCTTTCTTATTCAATATTACGTCAATCAGACGTAATTTTTTTTCACTTTAAAACCAAATTAATGTATAAACAAATCAAGAGGGAAACCAGTTTAGCTGAAAAGCAAATTTTTATGAGAAGTTACGGAGTTTAGGAAACAATAACCAGTTTACGATTAACATTTTTATATTTAAAATAATTAAGCTGTCAAACCAGACATATATATATATATATATATATATATATATATTGTTAAAAACCTGATGTTTTGATCTGTATAAATATTCTTCATTTATTTTAAATGGAATAATTTATTTTGTTTCTCTGCAAATTGTCAGCTCTTCACACTGAAATATTAGTCATATATTTTATTTTCACGTCTGTTTTTAATAATGAACATCCTTAACGGCCATTAACAGACGATTTTTATAATTTAAAATAATTATTAATCATTAAATCTTTAATTAACAACACAAAAACGTTTCTGAATTTATTTATAACATCGTCAGGCTGTGTGAGTGGAAGAAAGGTTTTTGTTTGGATGTTTTCAACGTTTGCTCAGTCATGTTGATGATCGTTGAACATATCTGCTTGGTCACAGTGTAATTAATCTCGAATTTAAATACTGATACATTATGTGACATATGTGGTATATGATGACTGCTGATATCGTCTGCTAATGTAACAATTTATATGTTAATAAATGTTTCACGGTTACGCACCAGATTCAGATTTCTCGACGTTGTCTTTCTCAACTGCTGTCGTCAGCCTGTGTGGCGCTCCGTGACTTGTGCAATATATACCATATATGGTGGCGGACATGCTGATTGGCCGCTGAGGATCGCCTGACCACAGCGTCCAGGACACATGTGTTTCCATGTCGCGTAGTAAATGTCAGGCGATCCTCAGCGGCCAATCAGCATGTCCGCCACCATATATGGTATACCTCGCACACGTGACGGAGCACCACACAGGCTGCAGACAGCAGTGGTGAACGTAAACATCCAGAACCTGGTGAGTAACCGTGAAAAATTAGTTAATAATGTACACGGGGAAAGCTGTCTTTCTTATTAAAATTATTTCCGTCTGTGCGTTATTTACGAAGTTATTTTATTTAAGATGAGAACAAGAAATGCACGTGAATATTGGGAACTGCATTAGACACCAGCTACTGTTTCTTCTTCATATTATAGAAAGTCATTTAATTGTGTTTATGGGACTTTAAATGAAAACTTATGGAACGAATAAAAAAATGATTGACTATAATTTTACATTTGTAATTATTGTAAGAATAGTAATTACTGATTTTAAAAAAATAATTACGGAATACGAAGAAGATGAATATGGGAACGCCAACATCATTCCGCTTACAAAAAATTGATTTGCAGAAAAATAAATAAAATTAAACAAATAGTTTTTAATTTAAATAAGAATTAATTATTTAATTTCGAAAATTATTAAATTAAGTACCACATTATTAATTTAATTTAGTGAATTTTCAAACAATGCAACCTGGCCGATAACACATTTAGGGATGGGGGGGGTGTCGAGTTGTGTTACATAAAAATAACTAAACAAATCGGGGGGGGGGGGTTAAGGATAAATGACATCTCGGGCAACGCCGGGCACTCAGCTAGTATAGAATAAAATAGTAAAGGTTTGAGAACTGGGCGGAAAAATATTAATAATAGGTCTTATATTCTACTTAACAGGAATATTAAATTTTGCGTAACATGAATACAGAACGGTATGGTCTAACATTATTATGACAAATTTCATCTAGTGTTATAAGACAGTCAACTTTTTTTGCAGAAGTCATAGTAGGATACAACAACTCTAATGCTGGTGAGGGAAAAAAAGCAGAAAGTTTTTCTGAGGGTAATTCGAACTCATAAGTTGACAAAAATCGTGTATAAATTTGAGAAACAATTGTTTTATAATGTTCTTAACCCATGGAAAGCTAATATTGAAGATCGATTATAATAGTTATTAAATAAGAATACAATACAAACATAATAAAATTCTCAATTAGTTGCGAAAAAAAATGTCCATGTTGCTGATTCAAATATATTAAACTGTTTTTAGCTAATGTAAATATTTTATATTTTTTATATGTAAATATATATAATATAAAGCCTCTATATTAAAATTATACTAATTATATAAAGAAGTAGCTAAATAAACAGTGAAAATTAAGTGACATACCATAAAATGTCTCTGCACAATTAAATTAAAAATTCAGTACATGTCCTTTGTATGCAAGTTTTCTAAAGCAATTGGTGAGAATGGAAATATTGTATTGAATTAAGAAAACGGTTCAAATCAAGTTCATAAGTAAATTGGGATGATAATTATTGAAAGTATTGACAATAAGGTTAGTTTTTGAGGACTGAGCTGTGCAAAAAAAACTGCGTATCTAATGTAGCATGGAGGTTGAAATGGAAGTAGAGAAACACACTAATTCTCTAAATAACTCATGTAGAATGCAGAAACGTTGAGAGGTTTACTTAATTTTGCCTGTTTATTGGCTACTTCTTCATCTAATTAGTAAGTATTTTATATATTTGTTAATTGTAAACAACAATACAGATCTACTGTTCAGTATCGTTTCATAGTGATAAATTTAATTTATTTTTTCACATAACTTGATCTAATACGATATGTGGATCAATACGTGATAAACAGTAATCACATTGGACTATTTCATCAAATGCCATTAACAAAAATTATTTTATTAAAGATTGTATTTTTTCATCTGTTTATATTAAAAATAATGCAGTTTTCCGACCAATATCAGACAATATTTTATTTATTTACGACAACGTTTCAGTACGTGTTTGTTATTCATCAGGTCTTTCCTGCTAAATATTAAACCTAATTTCACATCCTATTGGGGAAAAAAACAACTTTAGAAGTTTTCTGAGGCACTTATTCACAAACTACACGCGAGTGTGGTCGCAGCAGAACATTTAGCATATGTAGCTGGAAAGACCTGATGAAGATAAAAATATGTTCCGAAACGTTGTCGTAAATAAATAAAATATTGTCTGATATTGGTCGAAAAACTGCATTATTTTTATATTATTATAATTTACAAATATTCATGATTTCGTATTAGTTGCTCATCTGACAGAAAATAAATTTAATAGATGTGAAATAAGCTATGTAACTTCAAATTATATATTATTTATGTATTTAAATTTGGTCGCGTTGAGAACCTGAGCTTACCCAGCAATCTGGACAAATTGTCCCGGCACGGCCTCGTATGACTACGCGCTATTGATCTAGGTTAGCAGACTCCCAAAAATCAGAAATGCGAGAGAATCAGCATTTCTTACTTTAACATAAAAATTATTTGTTGTTAATCATATTTGAAATAGAAGTGAACCTCTAAGAGCCATAAAAAGAGAACATTCCTTTCTTTCATCGTTTACTTGAATAAATAACGGATCATTCGAAATTATTTAAACTAGTGAACTACAAATAAGGAGTATTATTGAATTTTCAAAAATGTTTTACCAGTTATCAAAATAAAAACTTCATCAACAATGATAGCTACGAGAAGTTTCGGGAAAGATCGGCTGAGAAGTAAATAGCTTCTCATTCTAGTTGTCCAGTCCAGACCAGTTCAGGATCCTCGTTGGGTTGGTGGCCGTGTTGACATAAATAGGGTAAACAGTAGTGTGAGTAGAAATAAATAGTGAACTAAGGGGATCATTTGTGAACTGTGTGTAAATAGTGTGTGGAGAAAAAAAATTCGTGACTTGTGGACACATAGTAAAATAAACAAAGATTGTAACTGTTACAATTGCTTGAAATTTACGTCTGTTTGAAAATAAGGAATAAGAAAGATAGACAATACAGACAGAAAAGGTAATATAAATACCACACAACGTTTCTGGGATCCTTCTCCCTTTCGCCAGGAGCTAAGAGGAGGCTAAAGAAACACAATTGCACTGGTCAGTTGGCAACACTCAAAAGCGACTAAAACGCTACGACAATGGGAGAGCCGAAGGGTTGGCGTAACAATAAGGCAGCAACGACAATGGGAAAACAGAAGTTTTAGCGTAATAATAAGGGATCATAGCAATTATTGAGTTTAATAGTGTCTGTTTGTACATTAATAGCTGTGATGTTTGACTTAATGTGAAGTATCTATGAAATGAGTCTGGAATTGTACCTGGTGTCAGTGTATAATCTTTTTCCAGTCAAATGTATGTTAAGAATTGATGATATGTTTGGATACTACAGATTGTTTATCTATAGAAATTTTGATATTAGATATATGTTCCTTGATACGTGTATTAAGGGAACGTTTCGTTTGCCCTATGCAGCAGGAATTACAATTAGAGCAAGTGATTTTTGTTAACAACACAATGTTTTCTGTAGGTGTCAAGTAGGTCCTTGTGGTTTTTAACAAGTATGAAAGGGTATTAGTGGGTCTGTAAATGATGGATGTTTGAAATTCTTTGAATATTTGGACAAATTTGTGATGTAGAAATTTGTAAGAAGGTAGTACGAGAAAAAATTTGGCTTGCGGTGTTTGGGACGATTGACAGTAGGATATAGGATTTTGTTATTACCTTTTTTGTATGTATTGGCTATCTTTCTTATTCACAATTGTTTGTCTCGAAAAATCCCCGAGCTTGTAAGAATTCCGTGAATTAAATTAATGTAAGATAAGTAAATAGCAAAATGACACAAAAATAAGTGCTAAATTAAATACCACAAATCGTATTTGCAATCCTTGTTGCTTTCACACAAACCTGGAGACTAGCTCGAAAGCAAGAAGAAGTAGTAGTATACAGGCTATGTATAGGGTAATCCCAATAGTGGCTACTCCCCTATAGGAAAAGGAGGGAAAAGGGGAATACGAAAAGGTAGAGCAAGTTAGCCAAGGGTTAACTAGGGTCCCAGGGCTGCAGTTGAAAAAACCTACCCGTAAATTCACCTAAAAGTGATGCAGGGAAAACCTGCATCAGGTAGGTCGGGCATTAGGTACGTGTCCCTTGCCTTTCCGATATTGTAAGAGGAGTTTGCCGTGGGGTCGCAGAATAATGCCTCGATCAGTTTGGGAGGCAGCTGGTCGACTATTCCATGAACGATTCCCACAATTTTCCTCGCAAAAAAAAGTAGTATCGTAGATGAGACATTTTTCTCAGTCAAGAGTCCGAAAGATAGTAAAATCGCTATCACTGAATATCAACCAATATGAAGTATTTATTTAAATCAGCGTCGTAATAACAAATGCCAATGTAATTTGCTGATAGTATACAAATAGGCACGTTACATGTTATATCGACAGTGGGTAGCGGGGCTTATGTGCATATTATGCAAAGTGATGTGTGACAAGCTTCAGCACGATCTAGTGTGGTCTCGAGGCACGTAGACTTCTGTCGTCCACGTGTAGGTTTTCAGGAGACAGAATAATCCATGAAAAGTAAACACGTTTTAGTAATCCGCAGGAACCATAATGACGACATTTTTTTTAAAAAATATCAGATTTCCTATTGCATAATCCAAATGACATCTTTTGCAACTGGAGGAAGAACTGAATCTTCTATAAAGGTTGTAACAGACACGGTATAATTTTAAACTATACAAATTCTTTTAGTATTGAATAAATATGATTTTTATAATTCAATTCAATTATTGGCTTTAAAACCCTGGATGGGCTTTGACATTCTCAACAATATTATTCCATGCTCCCCTTATCATTCGCCAGTCGTCTCCATCCTCGTACTCCCATCGTCCTCATTTCCTCCTCAACTCCGTCTATCCATCGTAACCGAGGTCTTACTCTTATTCTTCGTCCCTCCGGTTTCCACAACATAATTTTCTTAGGTGTTCTGTCCAAACCATGCAATTCTTCTACTCTTCACGTACCTTAAGATATTTGCTTGATTAATCAGATTGTCCAGCTCATGGTTCATTAGAATCATGTAGCTACCATCATTATTCTTTTCAGGGCCGTATATCCTTCTCAAGATCCGTCGCTCAAAAGTACCTAACATCTTTTCGGCGGTACTTGTCATGGTCCATGTCTCGCATCTTTAAGTCACAACCGGTCTTATAATGGTTTTATATATTTTGAGCTTCGCGTTGTTATTTAAAATATTTGACCTCATTAAATTTTTATATCCATAATAGCGTCTATTTCCATTTATTATTCAGGGTTTAATTTCGTTTTAGATTAAATTTAAATTGTTTTTTTTGTAAACCCAGATAAGTGAATTCATTTACTTGCTCAAAGGAAAACTCCTTTACTTTCAAACTCTCAAATTTCTTGTTTTCCGTTCTATTAATTTCCATATATTTTGTCTTGTTTCCGCTTAATTCCAATCCTCTTATTTTGGCATCATTGTATAGTTCGGTTGTGGTTTCCTTTAGCGGGACTGCTCTTCTACTTCTTATGGCTTCATCATCAGCGTAGGCACTTATTTGAAGAGTCTTAATACCTATATGCCCGGACGTGTCTATTTTTCTAATTGATGCTTGCAGGGTTAGATCAAATAATATGGATTTTTGAAATAGTTTTACAAATTTATAAAACGTTGTAAAATTTACTTTTTATTTTTAGGAGCAGAAAATTTTTTAAGGTAACACTGGCATATTCATAGACAGCGCCACTGCAAAGTTATTTAAAAATTACTGTATATGTCGTAAATGTTTCTTATGATGAGTCCTGTCTTTAATATTCTCTCTTATTTGCGTACTGAATTCCTCGGATGCTAATTTTGGAATCAACCCAAAAACGCCTCCTACTTTTCTCACGAAACGCCTCATCGGTACCCGTAAAAACAGTCCCATATTAAGTAACCAGCGTCAAGGACACATGTTCTTCCATGTCGCGTAGTGAATGCCAAGCGATCCTCAACGGCCAATCAGGTCGCAGCATGTCCGACTATATATACCTCGCACACGTCACGCAGCACCACACAGTCTGAAGACAGCAGTGGAGATCGTCAACATAGAGAAATCTGAACCTGGTGCGTAACCGTGAAAAATTAGTTAATAATTTACACCGGGAAAGCTGTCTTTATATTAAAATTATTTCCGTTGTAAGAGTCTGTGCGTTATTTAGGAAGTTAAATTTATCAGTTATATTATATTAGATGCATAGCTTTAAAATGAGAACAAGAAATGCACGTGAATATTGGGAACTAGGCAAAAATTGCATTAGACATCAACTTTTTTTCCTCATTTTATAGAAAGCCATTTAATTGTGTTTATGGGACTTTATATGAAAACTTGTGGAACCAAGTAAAAAAATGATTGACTATAATTTTACATTTGTAATTATTGTAAGTATGGTAATTATTGATTTTAAAAAAATAATTACGGGATACGAAGAAGATGAATATGGGAACGCCAACATCATTCCGCTTACAAAAAATTGATTTGCAGAAAAAGAAATAAAATTAAACAAATAGTTTTTAATTTAAATAACAATTAATTATTTAATTTCGAAAATTACAAAATTAAGTACCACATTATTAAATTCACTTAGTGAAATTTCAAACAATACAACCTGGCCGATAATACATTTAGGGATAGAGGTCGAGTTGCGTTACATAAAAATAAAGAAAAAATCGGGGGGTTATGGATAAATGACATCTCGGGCAACGCCGGGCACTCAGATAGTTTAATGTAATAAAATAGAAAATGACAACATTTCGTACATTTTCTTGGAATCTTTGCAGATGCGCAAGAATAAAATAACAAATTTGGTACAGATGAACTCGACAAGTTTGAATAGAATTTATTTCCTATAATTTCAATAAATAATCAAATATTGCCTAGAAATTTCCTTAATATATATCTTTCTCAACCATACATTCATTCGTTTGTCGCTTTGTTCATATCTTTTTCTCATTATTTTTAGATTTTGTTTAATGTGTTACTCGTCTTTCGACAGAAAGAAAAAAATATTAAGTATATATATTAGCAAGAGAATATTCGCTGACCCACCTCCATTTTTGGGATAAAAATTCATGTGATGCAACAAAGTTCGAATGAACGCTGCAACGTAGAATTATCTAGAAGTATCCTATGCGCATTCGACGAATCGATAGTCAGCATCTTTCAACCAAAGATGAAATATTTTTTTTTTTAGGGCAACAGGCTACATGAGGGTAATCCACGTTGGGCAACTCCCCTTTAATAGCATAGGAAGTGATTTGAAAGGGGGGATGCGGAAGGGTAGAGGAAGGTAGCCAAGGGTTAACTAGGGCCCGCGGAATACATTTTAAGGATCCTATCCGGCATTCGCCTAAAGAAATGCCTAGAAAAACCTGCATCAGGTAGGTCGGGCATTGGAGACTTGCCCAACGCCCTTACGATAGCGGGAGAGGAGTTTTCTGTGGGGACGCAGCATTCCCTTCTTCGTGTCTTGACCAGTTAAGGAGACAGCTGGCCGACTATTCCAATGTGAATAGCGGACAACTCTTACCGCATGCCCAAGGTCTGTGACCCCGGAACATGCACCTCTCAGAACAGGCCGTGGTGCCTCGGCTTGTGGGAACCTTAGTTCAAAAACGGAGAGGAAAAGGCATCCCCAAAAGTAGCCCCTTCGTATCTCTCCTACAAGGTTCTACCTGCGAGAGAAAATCCCTCGCAGGTCTTCCCTGCCCAAATAAAATAATTATTCAACTTTAAAGTAACAAACTGGTGAATTGTGTATATAGTGAGAAATATACAGACAGCATAAGAGTAAAATTACACTCTTTTATTTGACCAACACAAAGATCCTTAGAATAGCCTTGCACATTTGGTTGGGGTGGGGAATCCTATCTCTTAGATGTGCTAAATTTCGAGCAGTGCCTGGTAAATAAAGGGAAGAATAAACCTGCACGAAAATCGTATTGTTATTGACGAATTAAAACTTTAATTCTGGAAGTTTTCCAGATAAAGGTCTGTTTCACAGACCCATGTCTGATACTTCAATAGGACTCATTTAGATAATCGGCTAGTCCATCCGACCCGCAAAATAGGATTAAATCAGTACAAATAAGATTCCTTGCATTTGAGGACATAAGCAAGTAAATATGTAATAGACAAATAAAGTCTAGATTGCGACTAACGACTACCATTATTGTAAATAACGTTAAATACGTTAGTTGACGAAAGAAAAATACGATCATAAGTCACTGATGCTAAGTCATTAGTTCTAATTTAGACATATTTTAATCATCCAAATCATCGTGCCTCATAAAATCAAACAGAATACAATTCCTACGCATAAATGGGTTCACGTTAAGTTGCATTGAAATATGATTTTCTTTTTCATTAAAATGTCTCTGGACGACTTTGATATTAGTCTTTGGGGCCCTGAATTAGGAGGCAATAGTTAAATGGTGGAGAGACATCTTAAAGGTCACGAAGCGGCTCGATTTAAGGGATTGCCTTAAAGGTCAAGGCAACGCATTACGAGAATAATGGCCCTGCATTGGCTACTAACGAGCCTTGAAGAAAGGGGAGTGGAAAATCAGGTCGCTGCTACAAAATCCATGCTTGTCATTTCCTCCGTCCCTCACATTATCTCAATTGTTGGCTCAACTCTGGCAGAAACCGTTTCAGTGGCTCAACCATTTTAGAAATTGAAATGCATTGGAAATAAAACGTTCGGAGCATTGTTGTAGCCAACTGACGAATGGAATAGCAAACAGGCTTTCATTCCTTTTATTTAAATTGGACTACTTTTCACCTTTATGGTATAAAGATAAATTATATTGTCGATGTCCGAGGGACGCGCCTGTGTACGCAATAACCTAGAATGAAACGTAACATTATTAACGGTAATTGAATGGAAATATCTTCAATATGTTTTAAGTTATGTTTTCTAGTCTTTATTTCTCTGAAGTTACTTATAATACCCTCAGTGGGAAAATTTTTTGTCTATTTTTAATTTGACCCAAAAGTGATTTTCGTCACACCACGTCTGTGGAACGGACCTCTGAATGTTTCTTATTGTAAACTGGCATAAAATTGATTATGATTTATTCATAATTTATGTCAAAGTGGACCAAATATATCTATAAATCTTAGTGAGCCGCATTAAATGAAATTCATGAACCGCAATTAGAGGAAAAATTAGAATGAAATTAAGTCGATGACGTTTGACATCCTACCTCACCTGAAAACGTTCTACATTTGGAAAATCACCGATATCAACAAATAAATACGTCGTTCGTATGTATTTATACATGTTCGCGTTGGTAGTCGGGTAAGCTCGGGTTATTGCGGAATGAATACGTCGATCCTGAATATTTGCTTATAAGAAATAGCTGCTTTTGACGCTAAAATTCAGTCCTGTGCTATGAGGAAAGAATAATAGTTACGTAATTAAAAAACCGAGGCTGTAGATGCTCGAGGATCTCCTGGATTTGTGAAAGGTAATGGACTACTAATTCCCAGAATTGACTTAGCGCCTTCAAAGATTATATTAGCGTTCCTTTTAAGGCGCAGACAGCTTTCGGTATAGTTAGACTTTGCTAAGTGAATAATAAAATCATCCTTACAGAAAATATAGTTTATAAGGATATTTTGCAAATGACTTCTTTGAAGTCGAATCGCGAGATGACTTATGTTTCGTTTCGGTTGTGAAAGTCTTCTTATACATTCGATTTACTATTTTCTAAAGTGATCCATTAGGTATATATTTATATACTTTTTTTTTAACTCATGAGCCTTCACTTTTATCGACGGAGGCAAATTTATTCATTTATATTTGAGTAGACGTTCCTCTTACAACTGCATTTATGAACGTCAACAAGTCATCGTTGATCGGCTTTGAACTGTTAACTTTCTCGGACAAAGAAACAAAGAGATACTTAGAATCTTCAAAGACTTATATTTAATTTTATGGCCACCTTTTAAATTATATGTCGGTCACTTTACCAGAGTCCATAAATGACAATATCGCGAGTACTGGCTTTTGAATTATTATTTATTAATTACGCAATAAAATAAATAGGGTTTGTGTGGGAACAGGACGTGTCTTAATAACATTAAATTTTTTAAGAGAAAACATATTTTAAGTAGGAATCGAGAGTACAGGTATATAATTTATTGTTAAGGAAGGAAAGACGAATAGATCGTATTACACAACCAATAAATAATGTAGTAGAATGAAGTGTCCAATATGGCCCAAATTCTGACGTGAAGGAATAAAGATTATGTAAGAAAATAGAGGTAAATGTTATAATGAAAAAAAACTATTAATTGTAGTTAACTTTTAACTGTGGTCTCTGTAAAAACTCTTCATGTACCGACAAGTTCAAAGACAAAGGATGACACAAGAAAGGAAACTATCACTAAGACGTTATATTTCATGCAATGATAATTAAATGACGTATTAAAAAATAATATATGTACTTCCCAAATTAGTTCTAAAAATGCGAAATTATATATAAATTTAACGTTGAAGAGAACAACTTACAACGTGATACTCAAGTTAATGCAGACGTAGCTTTGACGACTGAAGAGCTGCGCGAATATAGGCAGATTCTATACTGACGTAACGCACGCTCAATATTGGCTTAATCGGACACAGCCAGCTCCTGAATAATGACGAGCAAGCCGTAGTCTGCCAAATCTGAAACGTTGCCACTGTTTGTTTTAAATACATAAAACATTTGAATCGTTACTCGTCTGGTGGTTTCGTGCGGCCCTTTAACACGTCTTCTTGAGCCAATCTCTTGTTTTCTGTAGATATTTCAGACGCAATTCAGTGATTCCGTCTCTCAGCCTAGAGGAGTTAATTTTTTATTCCTTAATTAAACTATGTGGTGGCTATGAATAAACATCAATTCTGCTGATTTCTTTGCAGATTCAACTGCAATCTCGGCGGAGACGATCAACTAACAGACGTACTGGATTTGTAGAATAACGTGTCCAGTGTGACGATTACCATCAGTCGCAACCTCTGTTTTCTTAGCTGTTTAGGATATGTTGGTAATTACGCTGTATCAGGACTTCTACCTAGTATCGTGAAATTAATGTAAAATTATCCCGAGGATAACCGCGGTGAAACCTTGTTAATAATTAATTAAAGTAAACGACGCAGACATATTTATGCTATTTAAATACTCCTTTAATCATAATAATATATAAATAAATACGGAAGCGAGCTAGTCAACCGCACGCTCCATAGTTGAGGATCCGGAAGCGTATCGTTTGGGAAGCTAGCTGTTAGGAGATTGTCAGTTAACAGGCCCATGTAGTATGTGATAGTGTTAACCAAAATACTCAGCCTGGAGAATCTTTGAGCGATGGAGCTCGTCGGCATTAAGTGATAATAACAAGAGATTTTCTCAACATGATGCTAGTCTACTAAATGCTCCCCCTTATACGTTTCTTATTCTTTAAAATAACCTTCGATTTTGTGTTTTTTTTAAAAAACAACAAAAAATTTACAAATATTATTTTTATTTTAAAAATATAAACTATTCAAATAGTCAGGATAGAAAAACTCGACCGGACTGGTAATCGAACCCGGGACATCCACTTAGTAATTTGACGCTCTTCCACCTGATCTATCCGAGTCTATCCTTTGTCTAACAGACTCGCCTACAATTTATTAGATCACATTCTTTCAAGACTAATTTTAGGACTCCAGTTAAGAACGCATTTTGTGTAAATTTATCACAGGTGCTACGAATTAATGTAACGTGAAATAATTATGATATGTGAAAATAGATAAAATAAAAAAGTGTGTAATTATGGCTGTATACGTTCAAATATAACTAAAATGGAGCGACAAACTCTAACTCTTCCTTGTGATGCAACGGACGTTTTCGATTGACGCCAGGCCAAAAACATATTCATGTCAACAGAAGTGAGAAAAGTAAGAAAATAAATCGACCTCAAATGTGTAATACAGGGTGATTTATTATTTCTGTCGAATAGTATTTAAGGGAATTTACTCAGGAATGACAAAATATAACAATAGCAATATATTCTTTGACAATCGCTTCCTGAATGCAATATATTTAATTTTGTATAGAAAAGAACCATTTCTGTAGTTGCCTTCTTGCTGCCTTAAAACAATGCTGATACTAAATTGTTAACACTTTAGAAATTATATTTTCAGAAAAAAATGTTTTTGTTTATAGGAAGCAAAAGAAGTAGAAAAAATAGAACGTAATAATTGACCGGGGATCGTAATAACTAGTGAAAGGAATCCGGAGTGAAAATGTGAAGGTGTAAGTTAATGAATTGTGGCGGAGAACAGGGTCAGTATTGTTTCAAGAGCTGTAGTAATGTAACATGAACAATGGTGGATACATGAAATTATTTATTCGAAAGCATATTTGCAAAAGAGTTTAATTTATATAGATTACCAATGCGTAGAACCCTCACTAAAGAACGAGTAAGATGAAGGTCATAAATTGGTGTGTGAAAATGAGTCAGAATTTTCTACAGATACTATCAGTGGAGTTAAGATCAGTATATTACACAGAATAGCAGTCTTCAGAACGGAGGCGCAATGGAATGAACGAAGCTGGTTGGTCAAGTCGTCGGACAGCCAATCACGCTCACTGTGCAATCACCATTGTTGATTGAGGTACGGTGGAGTGCGTGAGTGTGGGCCACTTGCCATGTCTACTCTGTCCCGCCAAGGGAAGCACTGCTGGCAGACATAATATCTGTACACATACAACATCAGACAGTACTGCAACTTCGTGGACATTACATTATATTTTCTGGAACTTTTTCCCGTAGTCTGGAACAACACGAGTTAGAGACTCGGAATTTCTTCATTATCTTTCCACAGTTGCTAGTCTGACACGACTACATGCATAGATGTTCACATCATAGCTATAAGTGTGGAGAAATAGTCGGTGTCAAAATACTGTGCGCAGTTTTTTAACCAACTGTAGCGGGGATGGAAATTTTCAAACATGTTCAAACGGCGGTGTATTCGTTGAATGAAACTATTTCAGGGTCAATGTGTTCAACTCCCTCCGGAATGGGAGGTGAACACATTTAGAGATAGGGGTCGAGTTGTGTTACATAAAAGAAACAACGCAAAAGCTACCTAGATTGGAGTCAAATCGGGGATTATGGATAAACGACATCCCGGGCCATGCAGGGTACCCAGCTGGTGGACAATAAACTGTAACTTAATTAACTCCGCACAGTACAACATTTTATCGGTATAATTTTGGTCCATATGCAAGTCCTCTAAAAATAACGAAATATAATTACCATACTGCTGTATGCCATTAAATATTTTAATCGTATTCATTGAGTCTTTGCTCTTCCACTCGGCGCAATGGCGTCCCAATGGAAAGCAGAATATGTAATGGGGATCAGGGCGCGACGATTTATTGAATTTGGGTGTTCTGGGAGTTTACCAAACATATTTCTCATTCAAAAGGAGAGCATTTGATGTCATTATTCGAAGAAGAAAATTATGCGGCATTGCGACAACTACTGAAGAAATTTCTATGTGTATGAGAACTGGTAATTCTAAATGCTGGGCAAGTCTAATTTTTAAAGTTTAGCGATTATTGAATATAACAACGTTTTTGAATGTTGCGTTTAAATATAAAACTCGTATGGAAACAATTTAAGAAATAGAAATTTTACCTATTCTAGACGATATAACAATAGTCGTTCTGTAATACTTATACAACAGAACTTTCGGCTCGGGGTAGGTATATTTTCAAAGACCACAATTTTCTTCTTTAATTTGTTCTGAATAAAACCTAAATCCAGAAACAATAAAAATCAAATTGTTTATGTTAAAGAGACTGGTATTGAGAACTTCTGCAAGATTTGTCTCTGTCGCCCGTAGGGTATCGCTGGCTTCTGCCATGCGGAAAGTTATCTCGCTAACTGAGGGAAGTGGAAATAGATGCGCCAATAACGAGCCGCATCCGCTACAGATAATCACTTCACCTGCAGCATCCACGCCAGCGCCGGAAGCTGTATTTTTAGTCAATCGTGGAAATAAGTCTGTTAAAATTTTCCCTTTTAATTCATCAGCTAAAAATAGTTGCACCAGCACTCAGACACGCTGAAATGTAGGTAAAGAAAATAATATAATATTGTTCAATTGTCTGCAGATAAGTTTCATTCCTGAAGCACTGAACACATAAAGTGCGACATTCGTCCCGCAGTATCGTACAAAACAAAAAGGCGTATTTAGAAAATATTTTAAAAAGTAAAGAAAACAGTTTCTTTCAGTATGAATATTATTGAAACCTTAAATACAAGTATCAATTATTACATGGCGATGCACTCTCGTGAAAGTCTCATGATTTGAAGTTCGGCACACAGTTAAACATAAATGAGGTAGTACTGTATAAATCGTACCTTCCACAGTCAACCATGTAATAGATTTTCCCTTTCAGAATTCTTCAAAGATTTCTTTCATATCTTTCTTAATTTATCTAGTTCATTACTGCCTCTTTTAACGTATCAACTTTCTTCTATAGTTTCCTATTTTTTTATTTTTGTATATTTAAACTGGCAATGCTAACTTCCATATAATACTACAATATAAATTTTTATTTTTAGAATCATCACCCCCATGGTCATGAATTAATAATATAACATAGTTTTCAAACAGAACATTGACACAACGTCCATTTGAGTGTTGGTGTAATAAAAATGAACGATTTTTATTTATTATATATTATTCATTTAAAGTAAATTTTCATACGTCAATTATCAAATAGTATTTTATTGCAAACAATTATTTATATAATTACAATAATATAACGTTAAGAATATAACTTGACTATTTATTTCTGGTTAATTATGTGGGTTTATGAATCTTAAAAGTGTTATTACCATTAAATTAACTAGGAAGAAATTATATGTACATATATAAATGTCAAAAAAGCAGACCTCAATTTATTTGGACGTCCTGTTAACCCGATTTGAAGTCTTGACGAGATCAAGAATAGGACGCATCGTCTGCGGTCGTCGGCGACAAATACAGCATCCGTTTTTTGCGTCGGTTTTGATTCGAAATTTACAGTTTCACCTTCAAACAAAAAATAATTAGACGCAGCCAATGGATACGTTTAAAATGGTCCGATTACGATAACTAAGTCCTTCCAAAAGAAAAACCTATTCTGTCTGACTATTCTCTGCAATTTTAGAATAATGTTTTCCCGTCACCTTTCAAGATACCACTCTTCTGAAAAATAATAATTAACTCCAACGGACTTTGTCAATGTTCTGCTTGAAAAATAATTATTACGTTGATGACAAACAAATATTATTATCATATTTTAAATTAATAATATCTTTAAATTAAGAATATGAAATAACTTGTATATTATGGGACAAATATATTTAGAGACTACTTGAAACTCTTCTTTTTATTAGAATTCTCCAATAAGAAAGGAAAAGGTTGTGTGGCAACGTAAGCACCTTAAATTAGGTTATTTGCGCTTCTGTTTCCCCAAGTATAGATTTA
This sequence comes from Zhengitettix transpicula, assembly GCA_037074705.1. Taxonomy (NCBI): domain Eukaryota; kingdom Metazoa; phylum Arthropoda; class Insecta; order Orthoptera; family Tetrigidae; genus Zhengitettix; species Zhengitettix transpicula. Next base: position 41,116,367 of record CM073592.1, on the reverse strand, counting down.
CAAATCTAACGCGTCTCACAACAGTCACTCTGATTTTGAGTTAAAAACCTTAAGGCAGTGTTTTCAGCTCCTCTTCCCGTGTAACAGATTACCTTACTTTATTTTTGCTCAACTACCTTAGGGGTAAAAGATTTAATGGAAATGTCAAAGCTCATCGCGAGAAGCGCAGGCGAAATATGATCGCCTTCAGAAATGATTTTACATCTCCAAAACAAAACTGAATTAATTTATGTACGTTTGACGAATGCTGAATAAAACCTAACCAGCGATAAAAAAAATTCTAGTGTTCAGAAAACTCTATACATTTCTGATACAGGAATGTACCCTGCCCTAGAAATAATATATATTATCTTTAAATGGCGAATAGAATTCATCCATCAATATATACCTAAAATTAATATGCATATCATTTAAACGAAAATAAGTATTTTGTACTTGTGTTTCGCAATGGGCGTCAGACTTATCGTTTTATTCCGAGGAAAATTCCCCCTTTTCAGAAACTAGGCTCAAATACTCAAATTTAAGTATTGATGTAGAGAAACTAGAGCAAGTTCACCGACTCAGGATTTTAAATGAGAAGTTATTGTGTATACTTTTCCAAATCAACGCAATTAAACCTTATAAGAGATACAAGTTAAAAAATAATTGATTGGAAACTTTGAACCAATTAAATATTCAGATCACTATAATCAATTTTGTCTCAAGGAGATGATGTTTGACTTGGTCACAACCAAAGAAATACGTCGACAAGCTGTAACAATCAACTATGATATTATAAACAAACTAAAAGAATTAAGCACCTGGGTGTCAAAGAAAAAGGTAGCTGCTAGAGTCATTGCAGTTTAACATCCTAAATCCAGATTCCAGAAAATAAAACAAAGGAGTTTAAGAATTTATCATTTTTTGTAGGTCTTGAAAAATTATAAATAAGCGTTTATTAGAAAAATATTCTACTAAACAGAGCGATAGATTTTTTTTACGATGTTGTCATTTAATGCTCCAATAGAAGATTCAATCCATTACTAGTATCAATAGAGAATTTAGCTAACGCTCTTTGAAGAAACACACGTTGCCATTTCTAGTGCGGGGTGACTTATTATTTATTTAATAACTTAAAACAGAAAAAGAATTACGGTGAACATGAGAAATTAAAACGAAAGAGTACTCTTTAAAAAAATCTTAGCGAAATAGTGTCGCAATAATTTTATGTGTGTAGAAAGAAAAATAACTAGAATTGAGGTAATGAAACTTCTCATGGTAGTATACTTATTTTAAATAGGCGAATATCAGCACATCGGTCACGTAACTCTGTAAATCCAGAATCTGTGATTTTAAGGCGACATACAACCAGTCGTATAGGTATACAAAGGTTCACCACGGTTTTTAGTATGACCAAATTTTTATGAAAATATTATGTACATAACGAAATTTCTAATGTATAGAAATTTTTCTATTTAATATGACAAATTCTCGTGCTTTAGTATATCTAATTCACTACTGTAAATTTAGTAATTAATTTCAGTTTTACCACGTATCATTAATAATATATAATTTAAAATTATTGAGGAGTATGTACCAAGTTTTTTAGGCATTACATTAAATGAAAATCAAAGCATTATAGTTTATGTAAAGTAAATAGACGATTAAAACTTCGTAATTGAATAATAAAAACAATAAAAATCTTTGTTTTGACGACATTCGAATCAAAAGAATACAGCATCGAGAATACATTTCCGCTAATGGAGTATCCATGCCACGCGAAAATATATTTCGTCCTTTGTCTGACAGTCCAACATGACGGATCGGTGCAACCGACATGGTTGTTTCCGCTCTTTGAAGAAACGGTTTACTCTTTTGTATAATATTTGCTTAGCCGAGAACGTGTGTGTGTAGGAAAAAAATTACTTCGATGCTTCTGGTTTTCGGGAGGACGAACACACAAAATGGTTGACTATCAAAGAATCCCAATAGGCTAAAATTATATAAATATGTATATATAATAGCAAATGAAAAATATGTAAACTCGTCGTCACTAAGTTTGTGCGCCACTACCTGAATGCAACACACAACACACATTTCATCCGGTTTACGTATTGACTACGATTTCTATGATGCCCATTTGTAGTTTGTTTCTTCTCGGGGAGCTTCTCAGTTAGAATATTCTATTTTTCATATTTAAGATATACGCATAATTTTTTCACTAATCACTTCCGGATGTGTTACTTAATAATATTATAAATGTAAAACTTGGAAGAGTTCACAAAATTAGTCCAATAAGGATTAGGGTTGCCAAGCGTCCCGATTAATTCTGGATTGTCACGGGTGTAATCCTCGTGTCCCACTGTCCCATCAAACGTTTCTGGAATCCAAAAAGTACCAATTTTCAAATTTGTCTATTATGAATACTTTTAATGCTTTTTAGTCTATCGTACATGCAGTTTGTGCTTGAAAACTATGATTTCATATGTTGCCAAATGTATGATTTTGTGCTTGAAATTATAGTAGTCTTTAATTCATATTAATGAAATATAAAATATACAAATGTTTAAAATTATTTTATTCCTCTGTTTATATTTTCGTGTATTTTTTTTCCAATTATTATTATTAAAAAGTGTTGATTTTATTTTGTTATGTTATACAAATCAAAAAGTATGTAGCAGCTTTATGGCAGGATCTTGATGAGAGCAAAAACTCTGGGAAAGGAAAAAACTGTCTAATATTATCGACTTTTTCGGTTGAGGGTTTACGATTTGACTTGCAACCCAAAACTCTAGTTCAGTTTATAATATATTTGAAGAAGAAAGACAGCCAATACAGACAAAAAAAAAAGGTAATATAAATACCACACAACGTTTCAGCGATCCTTGTTCCTTTCGTCAGGTGCTAAGAAGAGCCTAGAGAAACACAACTGTACTGGCCAGTTGTCAACACTCAAAAGCTTTTTGGTATTTATATTATCCTTTTTTTGTCTGCATTGGCTATTTTTCTTATTCATTATTTTCTATCAGAAGTACATTATTTTCATAATAATATATTTATTCTTCTCCTTAAATTTAGAAAATTGCATCTCATGGCTGAATCCAAAAAATAGTGTACAGATCCATTCCTGTTGACCTACATTCATTTGTAATTCCTCTATTATCCTTCTGAGTTCTATAAAACACTATTTGTAAATTATTTAGAATGTTGATGAGATGGTATACAATTAACAACTAGTTTCTCTCGCTACTTACATTTTTCGTATACTTTGATAAGGATTTCAGCTAAATAAACGTGTCGTCTGAAAACCGCGGTATTGTTGGTCTCAGATCTGCGCTTCGCCTGCATGCAGTCCGCCAGTAATTGAAAGTAAGACGCGTGCGATGGCAAGACGCTGCCTCCGTGGCGGAAGAGAGCGCAACAATGGAGCGTATCTACGGCGTGGCATTGTTGCGGGGCGGTTTAATTTCCGCCGCTGTCCCCGCCGCGTACTCGTCGCCGGTGGTCGATAACGTCCATTAGCGGCCGCAGCGAGATCAACTCACGAGCCGTCCTGCTGCCTGCCTGCCAAACAGATTAACGGAGTCTCGCACAACGACGAATTAACGAGAAATATGCCTGACATATCAAATGCAAAAGGTTTCACTGTTCATATCCTTTTCGGAATACCTGGTGGGCTGAAAGGTAAGACACACGCCAGCATTTTCCGAGCGCCCAATCTATGGTGGATATTAGAAAAAAAAAACCCTTAGCTTTCCCTTTTATTTGAGCGACCAAGTCGAATTCCTGTACTCTAAGTATCTTCAAATTCTTTAGTGAGTCCAGATATTCCTTTTTTTTTTGCATAAATAAAGCTGTGCTAGGCAATTTGCCTTTAATTTAGCTTTATTCAGGCAAAAATAAAATTATAAAAATTAAAAATCTGGACTCAAATAATTTTTTTTGCAGGAACTAGACTTGAATCATCATAGGCATTTCAAACTTGAAAAACGGGAAACTTTAACAAATATTGAAAGACGATTTTCGAGCATAATGAACATGACAGTATTCAAGCGTCTACAAATTGACGAGAGTAATGGCTTGCAATAAACTTCCAATTTTATTTTGCAATAGGAGAGACAGAATTAATTCAAAACTGGAACTGAGATATTGAAAGAAACACAAACTAAAGCCTTTGAATAAATCTTGAACAAAATTACATGCCGGTCTGCTTTGGAGTACTGCCCAGTGGCATTCCTTGGCATCACGGAATTTCCGAAACTCTGAGTATGTTTGTTGTGTGTGTGTGTGTGTGTGTGTGTGTGTGTGTGTCCATTTTCAAAATATCTCTCGTTGCAGAATTTCCTGCCAACGTAAGTATTCTTCATCCAGAACATTGACTCATATAACATTCAAAATTCTGGTTGTCAATTAACAAATATGCAAAAAAAAATTAACGTACCAAATTTCAGCTTAGCGGTGTATTGAAATGTAAACAAAGTACTAAATTAGAGTACATTTCACAGATAACTGATTTTCATAACATCTTAATAATAAATGATTTATTACTCGTGAACTACACAGGTTATAAGGAAAACTTGGTTTCTTGTTTCCGTTAGCAGTTTTTTTCAGATTATTTCTTTGTCTAGGTTATTCTTTAAAAAATCAATAACCGGGCTTAAAAGCGGAAAAATTTCCTTGGGAACCAATTAAAAATAGAGACACAAAATTAAAGGATCCTATCACTATTTCATTACGTTATTTTGAGTGGTTATAACACGCAGTTTCAAACGGGCGTAAGAAAAATCGACCATTTTTTATGCAGCCCCCAGCCCAGTTTAAACTATTTTTATTTGTGTGTGAAATTGAAGTTTGAAGTCACTGGAGATGGAATATTATTGTTTAACGCGATTTACAAAATATAAATTGAAAATATTTAATTTTTTAATATAAAGATTTTATCTGAAAATTTACTTTGTCTGAAAGCTCAATAATAAATGTTTTAGAATAATGTAATCAATTATTTGCTCTGTTTACGTATTAAGTTATGTTAAAAATGTAATGGCTGGGTATGTCCTGAAAAAAATCTCTGATCTGTCACTGTGGTTGGTGTAGTTCAAGTAAAAATTTGAAGAAAGAAAGAAAAGCCTAGGTAACGATATATACATATATATATATATATATATATATATATATATATATATATTTGTGTGTGTGTGTGTCATGTCTTTAGGAATGAGGTTAAAGCAGTTACGAAGTCAATTAAAATACAGTTCTGTTGATAACCGTCGAAACGTTGTCGTTGAACGTCCAACTAAATTAATTCAAGAAGCTGCCATTATGAAACTGAAGAGACGCTGGTACACTAATAAAATTTTGCAGATTTATTGCTGAAGTCTTTAGAGAGCTCATAAGTTTAATTACGTGCGTAATTTCATTTTATTAGTATGACTAATCCAGGCACGTGCCGGAATGGCCAAGCCTCCCATTGCAGACTGAATTCGTTTATGTATGTGTTTAACAAACGCCTGTCTGCCAACGAATTATGCCAACTAAAGTGAACAGCTGTTATTCAATATAATTAATCGTGAAGTTAAGAGATTAAGAGTTTATTAATTTACTTGCTTATTCGTGAAGAGAAGAATAGAGGTTGATTCTCCAAAATAAGTTAATATTAAATGCAGTCATCGTGTAAGTTATTAAACCATCCTTTCGGTTCAATTTCAGAATACTAACTTTAGCCTGTTTCCCGAAATGTATATCTATATTTAATATGAAGTTTGAAAATGATATACAACAACTTTTGCTAACTTTTTCAATAAATACATATCGACACGTCAGTCAAGTATGTCACAACGTTTCTGCAATTCTTTAACCTTTCGTCAGGTGATTCAAAAACGCACATAGCACACGATCGGCACACAGCATAAACCAGGAACGAACTCAAAAACTAAACAAAAACGAAGCTAAAGGCAAAGACATTAGAAAATCAAAGAAAGGGTTACCGTAACAATTAAGAATCGTTTTTGAGTTTCATAGCATAATTTTGTACGTTAATTGCAGTTAATGCTAGATTTTATATGAAGTATTTATGATATAATTCTGGAATAGTACCTGCTTTAGTATTTTGTCAATCAAATGGAATATTCGAATTAATTATATGTTTTGAGACTCGACTCCAGATTGTTTGCCAATGGGAAGTTGAATATATATATTCTTTGATAGAGATAGTAAGAGATCTTTTTGTTTGCACAATGTAGCAGGATTTAAAATCAGAACAAAAATTATGTAAACAACACTATTGTTTTTGTGGGTGTCAAGTGGGTCCTTGTGTTTTTTTATCAAGATGAAAAGTTCATTTAGTAGATCAGTATACGATGCATATTTGATATTCTTTAAGAATTTTAACGAACTTGCGATGAAAACATAAGGAATAACGAGAAAAAAATATATTGAGGTGATTGGGGGCGAGTAGCAGTAGGTCATTGTATTTTGTTTGAGTTTATTAATAAAATTTAAAGGATACTCTTTATAAATTAAAATGGTACAGACAATATTTATGTACTTGGACATAAAAAGTAATGTACAAGATTGAATACAATAGATCTATTTTGTTTAAGAATAGCCTTTACTTAAGTTAAATTAGTTTCTTTTGTTTATCGTTTTTATTTTCAAATAGTTCCCATCTATTTCCCTCAGGGTTTGTAGTAAGAAATTGCAGGGGATAAATTGAGAGATGACAATCTTGACGCTAAATATGTAATCAATCCGCAAGTCACGCGACCCTATATTTGGTGTTTTAAGCATGCAGTACAATTCGATTATTATCTTATTTCCATTAACTAAGTATTTATATCGGACCTGTAAATACTTTGATAAAAACCGTTATACCCCCTTACATGACTCCTGGTTTACTATGATACCGGTACGGAGAACAATTTGTATAAGCAATATGTCAAAAATAACGGCTACAAATTAACTATTCAGGATTTTTAACAATTTAGTAATGATTAAAAAATTGTCTACAATTTATATTTAAAAATTAGTTACAAATTTAGGAATCATTGAAATAATTTACATATTAAATGAGATGATTTCAAAATTATTTCTAACCAAAACATAAAGGGTGAACAGTGTTTGTTTTATCATTTACTAAAATATTCAGAGTGTCACTAAATGTAATACTCATTGAATTCATTAATTAATAACCGTTTCTGACTTGATTGACGACACACAATCTTATTAATAAGTAGATATTTCTTCCCAACTGTACGGAAGGCCATGTGTCGCGGGTAGTATACCCAATTCTGCAATTCAAGTAGTCTACTGCATTCACATTTTACAATTTTCTGTCAGAAATATATGATGTTATTCAACGTATTTTTGCTGATTAGAAATAGTGTTAATAAACTTATTCTATAAATTTTTATTAAAAGTCTATGTCTTATGATACTTCTTTTAAGGAAATAATAGCAAAGGTTGAAGTGTATTAGAGATCTCATGAAGACAAATAAGATTAATTATATGAGAAATTAACATCTGAGCGGTAAGTCATAACTCGCCTTATTCAATTTATGAAAATACAATGTGGAAATGAATATTATTAAAGTTCTTATGAAAGTATTTTTCCCATGCGAAACTTATTCTCTAAATTGAGAAGGCAGTGCTGCAGGGGAAAAGGAGCTTAATTATTGCCGTGACAAATGGAAAGAACAAGAGGGGAAAGTCATTACATCCCTAGCAGCTGGCTATTGAGAGCGTGTGTAGCATTCATCGGGAAAGCATTGTTCTGAGACAATAATGACCGCAGTCTCGCCTCGCTTGCGGCCCTAACACAGATTTCTGTCCCATTATGGGTATGAAATCACCATTTCTTTTCCAGAAGCAAGTCTGGAAATACAGAACCTCTCTCAGGTCATAACATTTTTTAAAACGCTAACAATAATCGTTGAATGAAACGTTTGGTTGTACAGAAAAATCTGAGTACGTTAGTGTTTCGACAACATGATATTTTCTATCGAGATTCAGAATTGTAAACCTCTATACTGGCCGATTAATTATGTGTAGTGTGAAAGAATCCAAGGAGGATCGACAACTGAGAAAAACATACACAATTAAAACTTATTGATAATCTCAGTTTCCGATTTTTATTTTGCAACTGACTCTAAAAAATAATTCAATGAGAATTTGATATATTACGCTGAGCGCTGCGGCTTTTCCGGATAAGTCTTTAGCAAAGTTGTCTAATTCAATATCGAATGATTACATATATAATGACAAATAGTTTTTATTTAATTTTATCCCACTCATAAATGTGTCATATATTTTTCATATGTACGTATAATTACTGATTTTAGAATAAAACGGACTCAATAACTTTGGTTTGATATAGATATTGGATTTATATGTTATCAAATTATTAACAGCAATTGAATAATAATATTATTCAAAATTAAGCATTTAGTAAATTTGGAATATGATATAACGTATAAGTTAGAAATATTAATCAAATTGATTTACATACAATGTAGCTACACAGAAAAATATTAATATATACTAATACCATTACACAAACAGATAATTTACATCAGGGACATTGGATAACTACGGCTTCAGTTTCATGAAATACCTAAGGTTTAATGTATGCTTATGTACAACTTATAAAGAATTAAATTGATCATAATCACAGGCCGTAAATAAAAAAATATATAAGTCTGAATCATTCCGTGGTTACGTTCAAACTATTGAAGAGATTTAAAGAGACAAATATGACATGTCAAAGTTTTAATGTTTAATACTAAGTAAATCTTAAATTAATTGTGTTGTTTAATAAAAAAGATTTATTTACCAGATTTCGGAATAAAACATATTTTCTGGATAAGTCACATGAGTGACAAAAGCATTGTTCTTATTTTGATCAACCTCTCTTCGCCATATTAGATTTTGTGTGTTGAAGAGGATTAGAATCAAATGACAGAATTGATCTTAATTTCTAAACAGAATTCGGAACGGAAATTTCCAAAATCCGTCCTACACTCATAAAAACGGTAAAAAAGTACAATCACATACATTTCACTGCTATTTAAATAACAGTTTTTCAATTTAAATAGTATTTTAATCGTTGGACATTTTCAATGCTTTTTATATGTTTAAAAATTTGCTCTCTTGTGTATTTGTTTTGAAATAATTCTACGCTTCTTCACTGTAATTCAATCCGAATAAATTTATATATTGCAAATTTTTACGAGTGTAAATCCACTTGTTATTCGATGTAAATATTTTTTCTGTATTCTATTTATCTTTCCGCTAAATTATAAGGGATTTTTTATGGTAAAGTTCTTGGGACCTTACTTTCCACTCAACTTAAACTTCGCGAGAATCCTTGGCTTTAAACTTATTGATTAAGTTAGCCTTTTGTAAAGATGGAAAGCTAGTAAGAACGCGGCGCCGTTTGGTACTTCGGCGATTATGGGAATCGATAACAGCAAACTTGCAAATGTAAAAGAAGCTTCATCGAGTGCGTCCCAAGCTCGGATGTCAGGGAGAAGCGCACAAGTGGTTCGATGTAGAAGTTCGGGAACAGTTGAGGTTTACCTATATTTATGTGAACGGTGCATGTAAGGGATGTACGTGCAGATAGCGGCAGCAGGCGTGTCTTGGCAATTAATTAGCCGATGGCTCAGTCATTCAATAAGTGCTGCCTAATATTGATTTCATACAAATTAGCGTTCGCCCTTGACTCGGCCGCAATCGTATGCCTCGGAGCTCAAAGTAATCAATTACGACTTTCTGAAAGTACCGTTGATAAAGTTCTTTTGAATACTTCGTTATATAACCGCCATTGATTATTGGTACGAGACGCATCGATTCACTGAGTGTACCCTATACAGATCGGCAAACGATGAGGGGAATCGCCACACTGGCTACGTTTTTCTGTTACGTATATCCTGGCATTACTCTCCCTGAGTTATATACAGCAGAAAAACCTGCGCATTTAAAATAGTTTATAATTGTGAGAATGAGGTTAAACCATGTAGAAAATCCTTAATATGATGAACATCGTCCAGGATGACTCCTTAGAGGTGACCACGCCAGAAGTGGTGGACAAAATCCTCTAGATGAAGTTGAGTGATGGATGAGACAAATGCTGGGAACTTTTTGAGGCTAAGTAGTTTATTTTAGCATGAAAACTTATCTAAAAAAATATCAACATTACGGGTGCCGCGTTTTCTCACTGTGGATAATTAGCGCAATCGTGTGGAGTTCGATTATAATTATTTACAGCGCCACAAAAATTTAAAAAAATCAAAGCCTAATATGCAGAACTATTGCCGTCATAGAATTAATTATTTCGACAATGATTCCAACGCCAGATTAATATAGGACTGAGTATGAGTTTTCAGTAACCCATAAATATAAAATTTTATTTTTTTAAGCACCCCATTTTTTAAGTCGATTTAGTGAAAAAGTAATATATTCAAAGAATTATTCTGTCGTTTATGGAATGAGCCGGCAATATATTTTTTTTTTGGAGAATACAGCCTTTTATACTATTTATATGTATTATTTCTTCTATTTATAAAATCTTTGACAATCCACTAATACCTTGTACAATTATCTATATTTTTAAATTCTCTTTTGTTAGAATAATGAAGGTCTACATCCGGATAGAAATATGTTAAAGTAAACTAATTTAAATCATATTTTAATTATAAATAATATATTAATTATACAGAAAAACTGCAGAAAGAATTTTTGAAGCAATTTAACTTAAACAAATTGCATTTTTTGTGCAGCATAATTACTGAATTATTTAAGGTAAAAATCGATATTTTTGGAAGAAAAATATTTTTGATTTTCCATAATTTCCCAGTCTATGATATAAGTGATATAATAGTTTGAAGACTACTACTAATTGATGAGTCGAACACGCCACTATCATCTTCATTATGGGCACACGGAAGAATTTCTCCAATTTATGTCCCAAGCAAGATATTTTCGTTACAGTTAAGTGAAAGTTGAAACTGATCGGTCTTGAGTAGATTTAGACATTGCAGGTATTATATTCCTCATTGTTCACGTATGCCTTCTTGTCCGCCAGCATTGACGATTGTAATTAATTTTTATGTCTATCTTGACACGGAATAAATTTTTTCGAAGGCACTCTCCAACTAAAATCAATGATTTAAAATCTATATGTCATATAATGCTCAACAAAATCGAATGTTTCAAGTAGTCTCTATTACTTTATATAGTTGGCATGTTGTAAAATTCACTAGTTCTAATTAAAAGTTCTAGTAATTTCTGTGGAGGTAATGAAGGTTTTGTAGTATTTCATATATACTTTGTTATATTGTTCAGGAAAATTGTGCTGGGTAGTCGCATTTTTGTTGCTGTGACTTATTCAATTGACGACGACAGATTTTAGAGGGAAACTTGTTTGCATTAAGCTTCTTTTTATCTAAACCTGTAGAAACACTTAAAAGTTCGATAAGGAAGTATTTTAAGGCGATGCCTTAGGCCGCAAAGAAACCCACGACTCGTTTGAATACCATAAGTTGACGCTTTTGTTATTAATTATATTGTGCAATATACATTTAAAATATTTGGGGGGGGCGGGAGGGGGGGTTCTGTCGTATGGGACGTGCCAGAGGTCTGGACTTGAGAAGTTTGTGCCGCGAAAACGTTCATCAACCAGGACTGACGAAAAACTAAATTACAATTGTTCTTCTTCCGCCAATTTTCACCGACCTCGCCCCGCGTGCCTTTTTCCTGTTCCCGAGGATGAAAATCAAATTAAGGGCCGAATATTTGACACAGTGGAGGGCATTCAAGCGGAATAGCTGGTGATACTACACACGCTCACGGAAAATAACTTCCAGGAAGCTTTCAGTTCATTGAAAAACCGAAAACACTCACGTTGATGATGGTTAATAAAATCCAGGAATGGCTTTATTTTATTATATTTACGTATTCCTGGAACTTTTGTATAGTACCTCTTAACTACAAAATAGAACTTGATTAAATCGTTGTTTTTGGCCTTATATCTAGCGGCGGTGACGTTTCTCACACTCTTCTAGCGTTTATATAACTCTGTCTTGCAAAAAATATTTCACAAGTAATAAAATATGTACGAGAAAAAAAGTGGGTGAATTTATATAAGTCTATTGTCATAAAGGGTTGCGATAGTTGTAAAAAGCGAAGTATAACCAATATGAAATTAATAGCATTCAATATTTTAAACGAATTAAAATATATTTGTAGTATCAACGGTCCGGGTCATTAACGACGTTTTTTACTCTGTTAGAACTATTTAGTGGGAGTTTCTCACTTAGGTGACACACATACAACATCCATGCCCATTCCGGGATTTGAACTCGGGACCTCTGTGATGCGACGCAGATCACTACACCACAGATGGTCCGCGAATTAAAATCTTGTGTTCTCTTTCAATTTCGATTCAGTTCCAAACAAAAAAATTCTTAATAAGAACAACGTTTCTTCCAAATCTGAAGTGTATCTGTATCTCATACCATATATTTTCTCGTTATTTGACTATTTAATTTTCTGATCCGCTTATTGTTTATAATTATGCAGTTCTGTCTAACGCGCTGAGAATTATGTCACTTGAGTTGAAACGATATTTAAATTTTAAATTTATTACTATTGAAATAGACCAATAGAATTCATTGATTCGTTGAAAATTATAGGTCCTCTTTCTAACTCTATATATGAAGTAGATGTTTCACATAAAATTCTACAAAACGAAAAATATTTTAAAAAGATAAATTAAATTAAATAACGACCATTGTAACAGAAAATTAAAATATTTTACTTATCACAACGACGTTTCTGTACATTTTTGTACTTTCATAAGGTGGTTTATGTAATTTTATACGATAACAGATTTTTACCATAACTATATTATTTAAAAAAATACTTCCAAAAAGCCAATTACTAGAATGTGAAATTTTTTAAAAAATTGACTAGATTTATCTCATATTTAATAAGGTGAATTCCTGAAAATATTGAATAATATTTCAATAAAATATAGCCCCGGGGCCCTAGATAACCCTTGGCTACCTTCCTCTACCCTTCCGCATCTCCCCTTTCAAATCCCTTCCTATGCTATTAAAAGGGAGTTTCCACCATGTGGATTAACCTCAAGTAGCCTGTTACATTTAAAAAGGAAAAACTGGCAGTTGCTAATCAGATTGTCGATTATTGTCTGTATGACCGCAACACAAATCACTCTCCTAGTGCAAAGCAGAAAGTAGTTGCTACGGACGAAAACTTTATCAAATTCAAACGCATGTTTAAGATAATAAGAAGGATTTCTCCAAAAGTTCCTATTTCACATAGATAAAAAAACCGTATGAAAAATCATGCAAATTAACTAATTGTCTTTTTCATACTTAATACAATATTTTTCCAGGCTATTGGACGTTTCCCATACATGTTATTATAACTTGTCTCGACTTTAATGAGGAATAATTTATTAAAATTATAGCAATAATGTAGAAAATGATGAGTTGTGGTCTTTTCCTTACGTGACAATTGACGAACACTTCCGATAATTGCAGTCAGAATTCAATTTGGTTTTGCAAACAACTGCATAGTATTTTAATATATTACAAATATATTTATGAATACCGAGAAATATCGCTCACTTCCGAAGCGAATGTTTTAATTTAAAATTCTGCGTTTCCTATTTAAGTGAGTAGTAATTAATCGTTTATAAAACTTTTAAAATTGCCAATATAAATTCAGTATATTGTAAAATAAAACATTTAAATAACATATGAATTTACTCTACTGACACTACTTTAAAATTAAAAATATTTTCCGTAAAATTTACTAACTATAAAGTAATTAGAAAGTATTAAATTAAAGTTTATTGAATTTTCAAAAAGAAGACCTTGCATATTTTACTTGTATTGGAATAAGCATAATATAAAAATTATACAGAGATTTTTCAGTTAGGAAAGAATTTTCCTTACTGTACCAGTGGCCCGAAAACATGGCATAAATTACGTAACGCTAAATGCTTATGTAATAGACATACATAGTTAAGCTGCATGATTAAAGTCTAAAATAAAATATAATCTTTGTTCTAATTTGATATGTTAAAGCCCCCCAAAAAATTATTATAATTTTCCGTAGATTCAATGCAGTCTATATTTCATGCAGATGTTAGGGTTGTGGTAATCTAAGGAACTTCAGAGAAATATAAGCAAGATTCGAGGAAGAAGAAACACACATACATATTGTTTATGACAAGTTGTGATAATTGAACGGAGTCTCTTAAGCATAAAAATAAAGATAAATTATTGTCTGTATAGGTGATACCAGAGAATTAAAATATAATAGAGCAAATACAACGTTTATATGAAAAATAAAAATGATTTAATAATCTTAATGAATTGTAGTAAACAAAATAATTCATCATTTTGCTTTGCGTCACAATTAATGGATAACTTTTATTATAACGCAATTTTTTATTTCCACAATATATATGTATATATATATTGCAAGACTTTGAGAAAAAACCGGTTAACCGAAATTTTTACTGCGAAGCAAAATACAATTCTTTTAAACTAGAGACGGAACAGCTCATCCGAAGGTTTAAATTATTGCGTCGATATCTAGGGTACTAGAAATATACTTATTCAACTGTCTGTGATTGGATTTTTTATCATCTAATTATTAGCTGTAGTTATATTTTTAGCGTAAAAAACAAGATTTTTACCTAAAGGAATCAGAACTGAACAACGAGAAATCATTCAATTAGGGTCTCGTTACCTGGACGTAGCAGAACATTTTACTAGAATTTCGGTGTAGCACATTTTAACAGTTCAAAAATACTCAAGGAGGATCACATGGTAAAAGTATATCTTTGCCTGAAGAGGGTCGACATGAGGACTGAAATGGGTCTCAATTTAATAATTAATTAATAAACTACTCGTTTAAATTGTCTGTCATTGACTGTTGCATCATCAAATTTATCTACACAGACGTAAAATTTTACATATTTATAGCTAACAATATTTGGGCCATTTTAATATGAATAGTTGATTACTTATTAGCAACTTTTATGATCACCTTAGAATATATAAATTAAAAATTGTCGAGAATCCCTGTCCTTAGCCGTTTGCATTATATTCAGTCGTAAATAGAAACATCATAATGATTCAAATTGAAATGCACTGATATATTGACTACGGAGATAGCTGATTAAAGATCAAATGATGAGTAGCCGTTACGTATTTTGAAATGATAAATAATTCAAGTGGCTTCCGTTTATAACATAAAAATTCACTTGGAATATATATTGCATTGGTTTAATAAATATATCTAGAATATACCATCACTATTATATACAACCAATCTATTTATTCCAAAATTATTGTAAAATAAAAATTCTAATTCTAATTAAATTTAAATTTCAGAATTTTGTTTTTTGATTATTCGAAAAAAAAATTGCGTTACTGACAAATGGTGATTATGTAGGATAATCTACAAGTTTTTCGTGACCTTCACTCCAGGCAAACACTAGCGTGATCATAGATCCGATCTACAGACTTTTTAACAGATTAACGATCCATGCAAACAAGTTGTAGCAAAATAATGATAAATATAAAAAACATTTCAGTTACATGGTACCAAAAATAAAGTATACTTGAGTACCGGAACATGTTTAAATATTTCTCATTAAGCATGATAATTTCAATCTTCTTATATAAATCTTATGCAGTTCCAGCGTCCAAAATTGATATGTTAATTTTCTAGCATATCATTAAGTCTAAAACGTGGAAATAAACATTTCGTCATAAGCTGTCTCTTATAATTGCAGTCTAATATTAAAAAGTGACCTGTAAAAATTTTTCCAGAGAATAAGAGATTGCAACAATATTTGTTATCTTAATAATCTTGTAAATTTTCAAATAAAATTATATTTCCAAAAAGGAAAACAGTAGAAAAGGTGAATCAAAGTTTTAGCTTCTATAAAACATTCTCGGTAACAACTTTATTACGTCAACAAGGCAATTACTTGTTTACAAATTCTTCCAGTAGAATCCTTTTAAACGCTTAGCCAAATTGCCTTGCAACTATTTTGAATTAGTGCTACACAATAAAACTGTATTTCATAAGTGCATATTACGATAGCCCCACGCCGGTTTATTCCACAATTGTTTTGCGAATTGCTGAACGATTTATAATTCTAACGGTGGAACACAATTTTCATATTACAAGATTACGACGTGAAAACTTATCTTAAGTACACGTCACTGAGACGTCGGATCGCAAATCGTTCGTAAAAATTTAAATAATTCCGAACAGGAATTTTAGTTCTTGGTGACTTGGTAAGAGAAATTTTTAAATACGAAAACTCTCATTTTTAAATAGAACTTCGTCAGAAAATGTGTAATTTGGAAGAAAAAAAATTATTTTTGTTTCGATGAATTGGACTTTTTTGTCGCTATGCGGAAGTCTGCAACAATAATTTATGAACCGGCGTTCATATTTTCTTGGTAGAGCTTTCGAGGAAAGATTCAATTCAAAACAAACAAACGAAATACTAGTGCACTGAAAAACGAACGCCGACTTATATTATGATGTATTACACTTTTAGTGTGCACAAATAGAGCTCTCGAGGCACAAACGGAAATTATAGCCTCCCGAATTCGCTTAAAGAACTGTCTTGAGCATGTCACCGAGGTGCTTGAGGCATCCCACAATTTCCCGGCAACACACGAGAGAGAGAGAGAGAGAGAGAGAAAAAAATTACAGCAACACTAATTTTTGTGGTCGGCGGAATTGTTCGATTTCAATAAAAATATACGATCTGGACGTGATAAGGCACCGGCTCGAAGAGATTTGTTTTGGTGTGGCACGTGCGCTGCGAGGTACCTGTGTTGTGGCGACGTCGCCCTCCCGAGCCCGGCTGCACACTGCACGTCGCGAATCGATGTGGCGTACGGCGGAGTGGCGCCCCCACCCTCGCAGCCTAGCAGCGCCGTAAACAAGCCGGCCGGGGCACAAATCCTGCCGATACAACAGAAAAGGGGCGCCTATTTTTCATATTAGGAAACAGAGCTGCAGCCTCATTGAGCTTTCTTCCGGATTCAGAATTTTAATCTACAAAAAATAATTAAAAGATGAATGCTCGCTACGCGGCTTAAAAATGAAACTTCAAAGAGAGAGGGATAGAGAATTACCGGGATAAAGTACACAAAAACTGGAATATTTTGACCTGAAAATAAATGCAATAGCTTAAGTTAGTGACAGATTTATAATTAATATTTATAGAGAAATATCATCGAATTAATTGATTTACATGAATAAATTTGTTTACGAGAGCTCAGGCTATTAATAGTAACTGAATTGCGTCCGCATTCTACTAAATTCTCTCTTTCCCCGTAGCCTTCTGAACAATATACATTACTGTAAAATACATGGCATTTAAACTGTTCTTCTATAATGTCTGTCATTATCTACCCTAAAAACTACCAAAAAAATAAAAATAAGAAAAACAGACAAAAGAAAAATGATGATATAAAAAACCTCACAGTGTTTCTGGAAAACTTGATCCTTTATTCAGGTGCTAAGAAAACTAATAGCAAGAGCCTTGAGCGACACATCCTCACAGCACAGTTGACAAACTCAAAAACGTACAAAATGTAGAAGCAGCCTTTTTTTTGTCTTTATCTGACTATTTTTATTATTTTTAATTTTTCAAAACAGACGAATATTTTCCAATATTTCTGTGTAAAACGTTGGATACGAATGAGTTGAACTCAATGCCATTTCCCTTTTAAACTGACTTAATTTAAATGAATATAAATAGTTTCTCTAACGCTTGCCTACGAAGTAGGATAAAAATGATCGGAAATTTAATAAACGGTTTGTGTTAACTATTGCCGGAAAGATTAAAAATTTTAATGAATATATTAAATTGAAAAATATAAATAAATAAATTAAATATAAAAATATTAATAAACAAATTAATCTGAAAAAATTAATAACTGACATTACGTCGTAAAATCAATGTTAAAAATGAAAAAGAACGCTTAATAAATGCACAATACCAAATTAAATATAATAAATAAAAGAAAAAAATAAAAGACAAAATGAAGGTCATAAAGGTTCTAAGGGGGAAATATTTGAAATTCTAATGTTTTTACACAAACTAAGCAGTAAGATGCACCGCAGAATGTTGTTCAACTTAGAAAAATTATTACAGTTTTCTTATTGTTATACTTTCACCGACACCGAAGAAGAACAGCCTGCTTTTTTCACTAGTTGAAATAAAATACGGTTCTGAAGAACAGTGCATCACTGTAAACGATGTATACTGCTCCGTTTGTTGTCTTAATAATAATGTATTATTATTATGTAAAACATTGAAAAGTTGGAGAAGAGTTAGTTATCAGATGTTGCTGAGATAAACAGATAGGAAATAGTGTAGGAACTTTATTGTCGTTATTTAAGACTTGTGAAGATGTGCTTGGTTAGAGAAGATAAAAGTTTATATTGACTTAGTAGACTTTGTCCAACCATCGACGATGCATACAGTCTTATAGAAAACAACAAGCAAATTTTGTTCTTAAGAGCAGGGAACGCCGGACTTACGCAACGGAACAAATAATAACGAGAGTTGTCATTGTTAGACAGACAAGAATTATAAATTATAAAGTTAAGAGGAATATGTATCATATGCAAGACCACTATACATTTAATGTCACACTTAAACCCTGAAAGAAAGGTCGATGTTAATAATTAAAAACTAAATTTTTATTATATTTGAAAATTTAAATTGTGAATAAATTTGTCATCATTTAATAAATCGAAGAATGTTGCATAAATATTTTTTTTAAAATCTTGTCTTGTCTGGCTTGTCCAATATAACACTGAAAACATCAATACATTCAATTTTATGAAAGCTTAAATATGACACATTGGCTTCCGATGTTCGATTTCTGTTAATTTAATTTCAGTTATACAAAAGAAGCTTCCCTTAAAAAAAGAAACAGGTATGAGTTCAGTAGATTATTCTAAAATGCGCATTCCTTCTGCTCTGCATGAATGGCGTTCGCACTTTGCTTCGAAAATACTGCGGTGAGCCTCGTAGGTGAATTAGAACTCTGGGGGTTCGCACGGTGGGGTTCCCTCCATTAACACCAAGGGCATGGAAACTTCCATCACTTTATTCCTTCAGTAATGGAAGCATCCTCTTCCCAATTTCATTCCAGTTTTCATCTCCAGTTACTATGTACCTAGGCAACGGGACTGCAGTGTTACAATAAATTTGTTCCTTATAGATCTTGACGTTATTATGGGAAGTTAAAACTATTCAGATTCTCGGAACTCGTGTTGAATTAAGATTTTCGCCACAGCGACGTATGCCTAATTCTACCTAGTGAAATTGCCAATAATATTTTACAATCGTTGGAATACAAAAATATATAACAGTAATAGACCTAAAATTCAAGTAATTATAGTAACTAGTTCATTGTCACAAAGTGACTGATTACGTTAATGACGGGACTATTTATCACAGAAATTACACAGATCATAATACGATCAGTGTGTCCATTTTCACTCTCATGTCGCTAATTGCTGTTTACCAAATCGCGTATTGTTTTTAAAAAATTTCACCTTGATCCAAAAAATGACCAATCATTGAAAAGTTATTCAACGCTGCGATATGAACCATGTGAAGCATATAACTATTTATACACGTGCACATCGTACAAGAAAATCGGAGAAAATTGAATCTAGATTATGTAACAGTCCATTAAATTGGATATAACGTAATCCAAAATGGTGTAATATTTCACATAATTCTACCTGTAATTAATTATACGTAAATGTAAGAGGTAAGTCTAAGTCTCTCATCTTCGTTCAGTTTTAAGAATAGGTCTACTGACCTCAGAGAGACAAGCAACGTTCAAATTAGGAGCGAATGATCGTGTGGCGGAAACCGTATAATTCCTCGTCAACGAAAACTCGTGAAACACTTTATTTCGTTATATTACTTAATTTGTTTGTTTGTAATCGTCACAGCGGTGACAAGTGGAACGGCTGTAAGTTCAGGACCGAGGTGCGTGTATGACCGGGTTGCATCCAGTCCCTTGCCAACTACATGTGCCACGGGCGCTTGCCAATGCATGGAACGCAGTATATTTTCTGATTCGTTCATAAATATCCACGCTTCATCAAATGTTAAAAAGGACTGTTTAATAAAACAGGAGTCTCCTCCAATTCCAACTTTTTAGGTTTTACGAGAAACTTGTTAACACAGATCACTTTTTGTGTAAACACACATTCCGGCATAGATTGAAAACATGATTCTTCTTTTTTTTAAAAAAAACTTTATTTAGCAGGGTCTGCAAGTAAAATGTAATTCACTGCTACGATATAATAATAAATCATATTGCTAAGAGTATTTGGAGAGAGGGTTATGTGAAATATATCTTCACACCTCTGGCATATTACATTTGTTCTGGTATTTACAGGTTGACAATTATTTGTGTAAGTCTTGTGGAAGCTTTCGTTTGAGTCTTTTATCAGTGTTTTTTTGTCCTAGGTTTAATTTCTTTGCACTTTTACACTTCACTATGGATGTAGATTGTTATAAGTGGAACCTTTAATTCCTGGTGTATTTGACTGTTTCGTATGAACCACGAGCTGTTAATTGCAATACGTAGCACTTTATTCTGCATGGTTTGAAGTTCCTTGAGCGAACTTGTAAAACTGCTAAAGCATTGAATTTTAGTGTCTTGCATAAGAACGCAAACAGTTCAAGGTAGAAAGAGCACGGAAAATAACTCCTAGCCTACTGCGTTTCAATTTCTCCTTTCGTGATACAGTTGAATGATACTATTCAAAGTTGCTTTATCGACTACCGGTGTACACCCGAAAAATTACACAATATTTACCTCAGGAAAGAGTAAAAAAATATTATTAATAATTTAGTTACCAAGTCCTTCAGCACACGAATCCATGAATATGTGAGAAACTGTTAAAATAAATTTACCAACTAATAAGGTGATACGAGAAATCACATCTCAGTACAGATACACTAGTCTCTGTGGTAAACTTCAGCATAGATTGCACTGAAATTTCGTGATGAAAATTTTTTCTGCCAATATGAAAAACATACTTAAAATATATTTATTTGCCGTAATGCAAATGTATTCTTTAAAATGATACGGTCAATTCCGCGTAATAATTTTAAGAATCTATCGGTGACAATTTAAATTGTTTTCTTCTAAATACAAGAGAAAAATGTTTCATCTGACTGCTATAAATTATGTCGATAATATATTTTCAAAAAATTACTATTTTTTAATTTATTTTCATTATTAATATCAATAAATGTATTAATTACGCGCTACACGTGACGGCTGAATGACACACGACGATTTTAGTGTAGTAAGGATAAAAATGTGTCACGTGTTGCATTCTGGAGTGTATGGCATGTTAATAGATGTACAGTTATGCGTAGACAAGAATGTCATTATGAATGATATCATCTGAATGTTCATTTAGTCATCAATTTAAAATGTTAATGACGGTTTTTTTGTGATACTGAAATGATTGGATACGTTAAGTTTTAACTACATGAAATGGTTCTTGACAGACACGTAATGAGAGATGCCAAGCGATCTTTGCCTCACGAGGCTGTCATTCAAAATTGTAGAACATTGGCAGCAGATTGAATTTCATCATGACATTCAGCCGAAATGGCAGATACAAAATGTTAGGGAGGTTAAGCGACAAGAGAACTTATTTGTTCTCTGATTAAATGTTACTGGAACATGTCAAACCTTTTGCACAAATTATGTGTATAGTTATGTGGATCAACCAATATTTCAATTTAATTCTACTCACATTTAATAGTCATAATCATAGTATGAATTTTGTTTTTTTTGTATTGCAGTTATTGGTAAAAGGTCTGCGTAACCATGCGGATTACAATTTAGGGCGTTACACGACCAGACACAATTCTTATTTGTAATAACATCAAGTTTAGTGGTTCTC
The DNA here is from genome assembly GCA_037074705.1 of Zhengitettix transpicula. Lineage (NCBI taxonomy): Eukaryota > Metazoa > Arthropoda > Insecta > Orthoptera > Tetrigidae > Zhengitettix > Zhengitettix transpicula. The sequence continues at coordinate 41,094,362 of CM073592.1, read as the reverse complement.
ACATTTAAATACAGAACTGATGCTTTGAGGAAAAATTTTATCCATTGGAAAACGCAGATATGTCGCATTTGGAGACTCCATAACAGCTGACTTTTATAGACTATATTATTTTGCGAGTAAATTTTTATGAGTATTTATAATACATAATGAGTAGATTTTTGGATCAAGTACCTAGTCGAAAAAAATAGGTAAACAATAATTGCAGGAGATACGCACAATTAAAAATATTATATTCGAAAACTTTTAAACATGAAAGAGAAAGATAAGTGGTTTGGTAAACTGTTCAGAAAGAGTTTTAGATACTTTTTTATAGTAGGAGCCATTTTATGTCAAAGTAAATCGTAGTACGGATCAAAAACATGTGTTGCGTGTTGCATTCGGAAGTGTACGGCATGTTGGTAAATGAACAGTTAAACGTAGAATGTTTTTATGCAGCGTCGACATGCCTCTCGTTAAGAAACAATATTGGAAAAATAATAGGGAAATTTCATTTTCTCTGAATATACTAGAACTCGTCTGAATGTTAGCTTCGGCCTCTCATCCTCTTTGATACTTCCGTCCTTCGAAAAAAAGACTTATCGTTTACCTGGAGATAATGAGAAACTCGAAAAATCTCTATCAACTGTTACCATATTATTATCAAAAAGCTCTTGAAACTAGAATATAAAAGTCAAGCGATGTAAAAATGTACTTGATAAGCAAAGGGTTGTTTAAAGTTTCACAAAGGATGCGATTTACATTCATCGTTAATCAAATTTTTCCGCATGTCCGTTGGGAAATGTATGAGCAGTCTAATAAAATACATATCGGATCAATCGACTCACGACATGAAAGTTGCGTAAAATGGTTATCCGACGCAAACATGTACGTGCATTGTTCTCTCGAACACAAACGCCAAGCCAGCACAAATGATTGATCTATTTCGAGTGATTGTAATATAGCGAGTCGTATTGAAATAATATGGTTCACCTTACAGTAAATTAAAATCACGCGTAATGAGAGCTTATTTTTGTAAATCGTACTACGTTGATAAAAAATACGTTATGAATTTGTACGTTTGAACTACTATGAAAACTATAACATTTAATTAATTTACATATTAAAACCTGGTTTCCGAAAAATTAGAGCCCTATGTCTGTAAAAATTTCCTTTTAATGTATGATGGCAGATTATAAGTCAATATTAAATTTGTTATATATTTTTTAAAAAATGTAATTGTTATCGTTCAGTGTAGATATTTAAGTTATTCAATTATAATTTTTCTTTATTTTCGTTAATGGCTCGGTTATTATAATTATGAAGTAATTTAATCCATAAAAAGAATTATATTTTGATTTTATATATGGTCACTTGATATGTAAAATTTTATTTTAGTTTTGAAAAAAAATTATCCGTTAATGTTCACTTCATACTGTCGCAATTGTTTCATCACTCTTCTACTAACCTCAGCTACCTACAAATTCTATGAATGATCTCAGTGTTAACGAGTTAGCATTGGATTCATAAAACCCTTGATTTTTAGTGCTGTACTTAATATTCCTGAGAGATTTTTAACATTTTCCAGATCATTGCGCTTATAAATGAGCAGCTGCTGGTTTCTGTAGTTTTCGTACGAAACAATTTCGTTTTGTAATACATCTTCTGTAAGATTGTTTTTCATATTTTAAAAAAATAAAAGTATAGCATCCTGAGTTCGTAATCTCTACAGCATACAAATGTTTCTGTATAGTATAAAATATCTCAAGTCTCCCTTAGGAGACTACTTTTTTGTAATAATAACAAATAAAAGAAAACAAAAATATAGTGACGAGATTAACGGGAGCAATTATTGTAAATGAATAGCTCCAATCTTACTATTACCACCAAAGTTTCGACTCAGTTAGTCTGTTAAAATGGGAGGATAAAACGTTATGCATCTTATATTCAATGTGACGGAATAAACTAAAATTAATTTTTTTGTAAAGCAGTCCCGACAAATCTTCTCTTAACTGTATTTCCCATCGTGGCAAATCTGGAATAAATCGAAATATGAAAGAGCTCCACGAATCCCTCCACGTTCGATCATGGAATGTGGCGATGCGTGGAATTCGAGACACGCCTCGATATTCGAAGAGAATTAACGTCTACCTATAGATAGGTATTTGTGGAAAAGGAAATATCCGTTCCCAATGAGTGCCTTTCCGTTTTGAATTTGATATTTGCCAGACAAATGACACGGAAGTGTTCAAAGGTTTAGAGTGTTTAATTGACACAAAATGTGCAAAAAAGGTGCTTGAACTTATCATTACTTTTTTAATCGGAGGCGTTAATAACCCTAGCCGAGATTTTCAGACTCGAGTTATGAATAATTTTCGAACTAAAAAAATTTAGGTATGTGAATCATATTGCATTCTAATAAAACGTTTTGACATTCTGAATAATTCCTTGATATTCCGTCGGTTTTTTATCCAATAATATATAAAAATCGCACCAATATAAAAATAAAAATGTGTTAATAATTTATTTATTTGTCTCAATAACTAAGTGCGTCATTAGAGGACAAGAAATATCCATAGTTGAGGAAACAATTATAAGTAATTATACCGATCTCAGATCATTGACATATTGAAAACTAACACATCTACAATGCTTAACTGTCGAGTTTTCCATCATCTAAAAGAAAGATAGAGTCTGACTTTTCGAACGATAGAAAACTGTTCGTCTTCAGGGGAATAAATGTGCTAAAATCAGTCTTTTTCAGACTTATGGAAATCGAGACCGGCAGATCTTATCAGTCACGTATACAATTAAAAAGAGGATAAAAGGGTCAAGTGAATATTTTAATTGGAAACCTTGTAATGGATGGAGCTATTTTCTTTCATAGTATTGCTTGTTGTATGCAAACTTTATAACGTCTTCATAAATATCTGTACAACACTAGATATCAGTATTTAACCATCTTTTCACACCTTTTTTCTTCTTCATCTTTGAAAAATTACCAAAGCGAAAAGTTTTGTCTCTGTTAGGGAAAAGAAGTCACCGACTAAAGGCATAAAAATTTAGGAACACAATAATAAAGTTGTCACAGAGTATGAAAAATTCATTATTCGTTATTCGAATCTAACAAAGAAACTAAAAAAAAACTGCTGTTAGAACTAAAAATTGATTAAGAAAATTTAATAAAGAAGATTCTAAGTGCAATCAATATCATACAAAAGTGTTTTGAATTTGTGAGTGTAATGCAAAATTATAAACTGTCTTCCTGAAAAAACTAAGTAGTAGAAAATCCAGAATTATAAGTAAACTGCATTTCTTCATGATTTGATGATTTGTAACAAACCGGAGGAGCGGAAAAATTTACGTCTCAATGAAAATTAATAATAAGAAAGATAGCCAAATATTGACAAATACAGACAAATAAGTGATTTCTGGGATCCTTGTACCTTTCTTCGGGTGCTAAGAATAGGCTATTATTGTTGACACCAGTGGAGTTTTAATAAAAATCTCTTGCACTGAATGTAATTAGTGCTATATAAGACAAACTAAAGGGTTTTTAAAAAGTTGAATAAAAGAACATATGTCCAATAACATACTGCACAATGATAAACAATCTGTCGTCTCCAAACGTATTATCAGTGATCTGATTGGTCTAAATTTTTAGTTGTTGATACCAGGTACTATTCCAGAATTATATCGGAAAAATTCATATTTAATCCTACATCACTGCATATCACGTACTGATACTTTGAAATTCAGCAATTGATATGATCCCTTATTGTTAAACTAATTTCTATACATTTACATGCTTTAGGTTCGTCACCTGGTTTGTGCGGCGTCTGACGAAAGTAGAAGGATTGCAGGAACGTTGTATGGTATTTAATTTATAACTTAATTTTGTCTATTTATTGGCAAATTTTCGATAATTTCGTATCTGTAATAATTTCTACTGAAAAGTCGGAAGACGCTTTAAAGCATATTCGAACATTTTAAATATAAAATTGACTGTATTATAAACCCTGCGAAGTTAATGTGAATTGAAAAATTTGTGGAGTCATCGAATTACATCGAATATTAAGAGAAATGATATTCTTATAGCAGACTGAATTACCTTGTCTAAACAACATGCAAATCTTTTAAAACTTTTCAAATTTACTTTTTTAATTATTATTAATCTGATCTTAATATCGTCTGATGGTTCGAGAATATTTACAATTAAATGTCATACATTTTATTTATTTTGTACTTCGAGTTTGTATGTTGGCAAGAGTGTAGTACAGTAAAAATAATTACTAGTGTACTTACGGGGACTTCTCTCGACCATTTTATTTGTAATTTTCTTGTAAGCACTTTTCGCGCATTGGCTGTTCACTCGTGCATCTGATTTCTTTCTGTGCATGTATTGTGATATTTATCTACAATTTCCGTGAGATAAGATCCACAAGCACTTCCGTTTAAACAGCGCTATAGTGATTTCCGCTAAATGTAATGATATATAAACGCCGCTTATCTCCACTTATTTGGCAATATCGAACTCAAATATAATTAGAGTATTTTCCTTTTTTACTAGATATGCATTAAATTATTTTTCTTTGACCTGTATCGTAATTTAGTAGGCTACAACAATGAAATATGGACGCACAGGTTTCTTTTTGCAATTGATTTCATAACTCTTGAAGACTACCATATCACCATGAACGTGTCGTACGATGATAATTGAATTTACATTTTTCAAATCCAAACAATGCGCTAAGAATTCTTAATCACACTTGATGTTCACTTTGTCTCATTGAGATGAAGCAGGACATAAGCCTGATCCATTGAGCACAATTTTCCGTGTTACTTCTTACGCTTTTCCTATATATTAGCCTTGATTACTCAAAAAACAATTATACCCATTTCCTAATAAATTGCAGTCATTATTTGTAATAATTAATGTAATATTGTTAATTTTGTATTCATGTAAAATGTCTTCAGATGTTAATAGATACAAGAAATCTAAACAAGTATAATGATTCTGAGTATATTGTTATCATTTACAAATTTGATTTTGTCTTATTTATATAAGGTATAAAAATTAATCTTTTTTATGTGTTGTATTATACTTGACTGAGTAACCTATCAACCATCAATATACGTCAATTTACAAATGCAGTTAAGCCCCCAAAATCTACCTAAAACTCATGAAGGAATTTCAATCCTGAGTGATGATTTTTCAACAGAGCAGCCAGGTTTGCTGTCGTAATAATGGATTATTTTATTAAAGTAGGACTAATCTTTTGCTATTCAGATATTATCTATTAAATCATCGACTTCTAACAATTAAAAATATGTTGGATAAGTGAAGTAAAGAAGATTTGTATTGTGTTATAGAAATATGTGAATTGTGCAATGATTACTCCGAAACGCGAAATCTATTCTACCAGAGAACAGAAATTAGCTATTCAGAGCATATAAAATTACGCTGGCATCAATCCAATCCATGTGAGACTTGCCCATATTTTTTTATGATTGATAGCTTCCTTTGTTAGAAATCATGGGTTCAGTTTTTCACTCAAAGCAACATATTTTAAAAGATAATCAGATCTTAATTACATTATTACAACTTGAAGTGTGTAATTTTATTAATCTGATTACATTGTCAGCAATGTCTATATCTGAACATTTACTGGAACATATATTTCATATCAGCTTCGTGTGTATTCATTGTTAGTTCGATGAACAAGTGTATGATAATTTTAGTTCCTTTCAATGAAAATGTTTTACAAAATATTTAAATTTTTGAGCTAGTATTTATTCATCAAGTCTGTGTTACAGATTCTTTGATTGATTAGTCATCATTCTGTAATTTATCTGATAAAAGCATTTATGATAGCTGGAGATGTATTTCAAATTAATTGACACATTTATGGCAGCAACCTCTCCAAATATAATTTTATTTTCTTCTTCTTCGGCATGAACAATATTTTACGATGAAGTGCTTACATTCTGATGACCAATGGTGTAAACTCACTTGTTTGCACTTTTGTATTGATCCTTCTTCTTTTTAATTTTTCTATAAACTTGTAACAGTGTGCTGCTTCATTCACTAGAACCTTACTAAATTTTTCATGTTTTGGTACACATAGTAAGTGGTCCTCTAGCTTCTTAATATGCCAATCAGTTAACTTGTTCTTTATTTGCATTGAATTCTGCTGCCATGACTTTATATATTTGTTCCATTACAACAATAACACTCGTCCCACTTTTACTAAAGTAGATCATCTACATATTCTCAATATTAGTTGTACATCATCTTTGTTGTCATATAGATTATAATCCAAGTTTCTGATCTAAATAGCAATACTAGTTCAAAATGGTCTAATTCCTAGACAAGACCAGGGAATAGGACAATATAATTTGTGATTCACTGTTCCACATTGCCATTGTCACAGATATAATTTAATTCATCGACTGTTTTTATGAAAAATTTTAGTGGTTTTAAATCACTACATATTATGTACCTACAGTTCTTGAACTCCTATCCTTCATTGAATTATACGACTAACTGACTCTTATTTGAATAAAGTTAACCCTGATAATAAACTAAAGGATAGGCTATCATCGTGAATTAAAAAAAGAAAACTGACTTGAAAAACAATAACTTTCATATTGACCAGAAAAAAGTCACATGGAAACAGAGAAGCTATGAGTTAAACTATTTATTATCTAGTGTTTTGTTTCCCACAACATTTGTTTACATTTTTCATAGAATGATGTATTTGGAAATTCTGTAATAATTTAGTTTTCCTTTATATTTGATAGTAACATGAGGGTAGCCCATAATAATTAGTTATAGTTTAAATAAACTTCATAAGTCTCATTTTACATTTCTCCCTTAAGAATTTTTTAATATTTTTTAATGAATTGATTCCTAAATATTAATTATTTAGTTTTAATCAAAACAAAAAAATAGATGGTTTCAAAACAACTCAAATCTATGTCAGGAAGTTCTTTAGTTACTATTTTAAATATTTCTGATGAAATCGAGATCAGATAATTGTGAGAAACAATGGTTCAGACACCGCCCACATCAAAAAAATGAAGAAATACACAGGAGATAGCAGATAAGTACAATATGGATCTAGACAAACAAAAGATGTGGTGGAAATGTGCCTAAAAATAGATGTTACCAACAATAATAGTGTGATTCTGAAGCAACATTCAACAATCTAAATATTATGAAGAGAATTGGTATAAATAAAATGTAAACAACCTGCATTTAGTAGTTTCAATAAAAGGAGAAAATAATGCACAGATGGTGTTATACTAGATGCATTGCAGAAATGAATTCCATTTTATTTCAAATTTAATTTGAAATAAGTGTAGAAGTAATAGGAATGACAATGTCTTGTCAGAGAAGCAGTTTTGTATATTGAGAGAAGCAAATGAATAAACTACACAAGTAAAAATTTGAGTTTAAAATAAGTAAACTGTTATGGTTTGCAGGAAAAGTGAAAGTATTCACTCAATAATTTTGGTTCTTATGATATACAAGAAGTGAAATGTTTGTTCTGGTTCAGTTGGTTTAGAAAATATGACTGCTTCAGTAATTAAGATTGAAAAATTAAAGTTTCTAATTAAACACGTGTCAGCATGTTGAACAAAAAATAGTTAAAATTTTCAGAGGAACTACCTTCTTTCAGGAGGTTGTTGTGCACCTCCTGAAGACTGGATGTAGTTTGAACGACTAAACTGATGACCACAAACTAATGGAATTGGATTGATAATATTAAAAGGTGTTTTTTATAGTACAATGAACAGTGATTTTTTTACATTGTTTAATAAATTGAGAGATCAATATATCTTAAGACTTCTTACATTTCTTGGATGTGTGACCTTCATTATCTTATTATTTTTATATTAAGATCTAGAATATGGAAATATTTATTATTTAAATGCTCATCGATGAAGTGTTAGAATCAAGTATCAAGGAAATCAACAAAGTACAAGTTTATTATATCTTTATTGTACTGTAAATATATTATAACATTTAATTACAAAAAATAGACAAAATTATTCAATAACTATTAAAACTATATAAAGTTTTAGAAAACTTAGATGCAACCAATGAGCCTCAGAGAGAATTTTATTGTCGTACCCAACAGCGCAAACAGACCAAAGTATCCAAAAGCACCTCTCATTCTATTCTTTGGATCTGCAAACAGGAATTAAATTTTTCAATTGTATACAACAATTAGTCTTAAAGATGTTTTCATAAATAAACCCAATATTAATGTAGGAAATTATTTATATATTTTATTGTTACAGTTAAAAAAGTAACTGTGAATCACTCTCTGCTAATCAGGGTTTTCTAAACATTCTATGAAAAATTAAATTTTATAAATAGATATACAGGGTGGGCAACAAAGACTCAAAAGTTGTTCACAGATAACTTCCAAGTATTTTGGTATAAGGGCCCCTCGGTCTCTTACGTTCGTTACCGAGTAATAATGTAATTATGATTTATTCAGTTTATACCTCAATCACACCTGTATCTGTGAAAATACATTCGCAACAGTGAAGAAGCCAGTTATATGTAATAACCAAAATTGCAAACACAGAGAAATGCAACAACCTGGAGATGAAACGTACAATTACCACAGTGTGTTCAATCTGTTCTGTCAGTGTTCAGAACAGCACATAATAAATACCGACTCATTCCCTTAGAGGTATTGTTCAAAATTTGAGCACTGTGAACACAGCAGATTGTACAGTGACACACCATCAACTGTCATACATGCTCAAGAATTCCAAGAGTTTGGTGTACTGCTTCTGCAGCTATGATAACCCTAGCAACCAGATCTGAGCAACTATCGATGGGAGTCTTCTAAACTAAAAGAAGTCCATTGGTGTCATGTCTGAAGACCAACCTATTGTTGTCTAAACTGTACTTTAATGTGTTTCTGTCATCGAGTGCAATGCCCCATCATGTTGAAACTCGTAAATTGACAAATTCTCAGCAGCATATCTTCTAGGAACTGTGGGAGGCCACATCTAAAAAATGTTTAACACAAGATTCTGTTCCATGTATCAGGTAGTGTGTAAGGTCTGCCGGAGACCACAAGTTCATCAAACCAAAATAATCAGAAGAATCAACCTTGCGGTTGTCCCAGAATAACCTCTGAAAGTTTGTTGGTACGTCGGGTATATTGAACTATGTATCTGTTTGTCATGACCAATTTTGAAATTTCATCTACATTCAGGACAAAGCTAATTTATTGAATTTGTCTCAAACTATTTATTATAAAATGCATTAAATTAATGCCAGTATGGAATTCTACACTTAAGTCCATATGATAATGTTAAATACTAAGAATTTTTTTTAATATTTTCTCCACACAGTGGCTATTGAACAATACAGATTCTCTTACCGCCAGTATAATATCCTTGAGCATACGCTATTCTACCCAACAGATACACAGTGCCTGCGGCAGCATTCACCAAAGGATGTTCAATACCGCCAATCAACAGCAATGTAAGAAACTGAGGGTAGTTCTCCAGACTGAAACATAATATACATTAATTAAATAATCCCATTGCATACAATATACACATATTACCAATCATGTCAGAATGGTCACAATTAAAGATATAATTAGTAACCACTGCTGAAAGCGTTAGATTGATATAACATAATTGGGAACAAATATACTTACGTATTTTGATGGGCTCTCTGAATACAGTTAAATTGTTCATTGTCATTACTATACATGGTTGGATATGGAATCTTGAATTTTTTCCTAGCTTGACCAACCTGTAAATGATTAACATTTAGTATTCATTGACAGAATATAATGAGCGCTTATCAACATCAGTTGTTGGCATTAATTGAACTAATAATTTACAAATTAATATTAAGTCCTGTGGTATTCACATATTTAAAAGTAGGTGTAGTTTGATGTTATGAAATACCTTGATTCCTTTCCATGTTAGAACAAACATGGAACCAACAGCAACAAGTACACAGTACCCATACTGAGAAGGAATGTCAATAGTTGTCATTTTTCCAGGTATAGGAACACTCCAATTCCTAGGGTAACAAATCAGTTTTAGTGAGCAATTATATATTTAAAAATTATTTCTTCAAGCAGAATGTCATTTCTTACTTTGTCCAACAGGTTATCTACTAGTTCAACAATAATAAGCTTTATATATAAAAAAATAAACTCATTCTACTAACACTGCCATGGGATGATAAGTCGAAAGCAGCCGGGTATCTTGTTTATAAACCCAGAGCGCAGACAACCTTGAAGGCTGCTAATTGCAGCCAACCTTATAAACTACAATGCAACGAAATCAACTGGAACTTTTTCCTGAAGAATGAAAGTTTTCAACTGTTGTACGTAAGAGATAAATATCAAGTAATTAGTAGAATCATTTCTGTAGATTCTACGAACTATTTATCAAACAATACGAAAGTGAAATTTGCAATGCAGTTATCGCTGAATAATGCTTATGTTGGTTATTTGTGAGCAATCAAGTTATTACATGAGGTTCGTGCGCGTTTTATCTAGTCATCATTGCGTAATACCAAAATAAGCATTCTAATGATGGCTCAGTTTTATTTCTGAATGAAAAAATGAAATGAAATCAATTAAGACTGACCTCAAAAGAATTAGCGGAGGAAACAAACTGCAATAAAATTGAGGTGTCTGGTAGCTTATATGAACAATTTATTTTATTTTAATTATTCTAATGAAGATCAATGATAAAGTACTTGCTTGGATTTGAATCTATGTTTTTCAGGGTTACTTCAACGCTTATATAAAATTAAATATTTGTTCGCGATGGATGAAATTGAACTTATCGTCTGTAAATTAACCCGTTTATATACGAACAGGAAGACGTCGACATTACTTTAAAAATATTCCTTGCTTATTACTGCTCTTGGATTGAAGATGATCATCTCATACATTATGTAGATTTTCAATCTAGAAGGAGAAAGTGGACACGAAGCAGCTTAGGCTATACGCAAACCGAATGAGAATAAAATCAAGATCCTAAAATATACAAAGCTCAATACGTTCGAGGCTTACTTGATACTATAAGAACATTTTTGTAGTCATCTAAATGTCCGCTTCTTATTATGAATTAAGAGCACGCTCAATATGATTGATTATTCACTCTGCAACCTCCATATCCACACTTACTTTCTTATGTTTTCAGGATATGCCGTGAAACGGGCTTTAAATTTGGGATGTTAAGTATAATAGTGATCTACAAATTCGATTTATTGGGTCAGCTTTTGATCTGGCGGGAATTTATTTTACCATTGATTTTGATTTGGTATATTGGATTACCTCTTATTTACGAACAACGATTGAGGGATAGGTCTCCTTTTTTTTAAAAAAAATAAATTAAATTATTTAGTTTTTTCTGGGCGCTTTAACATGTTTAGATAGCAATAATGATTGTTGATGATATTAATAGTATATATTGTCTCAAAGCACACAAGCGTGAGCTATTCATTGACACAAATTTGAAATGAACGTAACTAGTTCGTTGTTTTGCGATAAACTTATCAGACGTGTTTGATAACACGTTTTGTCCTGGTACAGATAAACAGATGATTTTGAGAAATGGTTCGGGCATTAAAACTCGTAACTTAATATTTAGAATTCACCGAAAAATTGACGGTTGTAAGCAATAAACCCGTCATAGTTCCTGTAGAGATTTTAAGTAGGTCTCAGGAAATTAAGAATGTGCCCCACTGCCACCTACTAAACCAAAATATTTATACAGAATTTGTATTAAATTTGTTCACTTGGTAGATTTCCGATATCTACTTAAAGATATGCCAAAAGTAAATGAAATTAGGCATCCAATTTTTTTTTTTACCTGCCAAGAGTTGAACCACAAAGGTCGGTCCATGGCCCCTTGTTATTTATATTATACAGAAAACCACCTCCCTCATCAGCTAAGTAATGCATACACAGTTCTGCTTGCTGATGGTTCGGGCATCACATAATTGTGAATCTCCAATATAGATTTCAATGTGAAATAAAAATATATAGCTTATAGAAAATTAATTTTTAACATTAATAGGGCTATTGGAATAAAGTTTTACAATATAAAAAACTAAAACTCACATAATACATCAATAAAATAAGTCAAAAGATATATAATAAATATTTGTAAATTTCTCATCATCCATCTAGATAAGTGCTTTAATTGGAATGTACATATAAAAAAAGGTGAATTTATAATTAAGTAAACAGGTGTTATACTTTGAGAAATCTTTCAAGTCAAATCAGCGCCAGTAAGTCACATGTGGTATATTTTTCTATTTCCATTCCCCAATAAAATATGGATTTATTCTTTTGGTTAAACACTTCAAAGGAGACTCTTGAGAATATTATGTAAAGTTAACTGTATAAGTGTAAAAATTAGTCTGTTTTGAATTAACATAACAATTGAATTAATATAAAATTCTTTTATTAAAAATTCAATTTATAATTTACAATTTGAAATACCAAGTACAAAATATATGTACATATTAAATTACTACAGTAGCCGATGACATAGGTGCAGGGAAGGATATTCCTTCGTAGGCCTTAATTGAATTTGAAGAGGTGAAGTTAATGATGTTGCCTTAAAATTTACTTGCTGACTTCACTGGTGTTCTATATTTGGCTAGAGAAACAGGCTTTGTTGGAGACATAACACAATGTGGATTGACTATAAATATAATGATGTTATAACTGTTGCCAAATCAAAACTTACTATTTTGTTGTTGAAATTCTTCAAAATATGGTAGAAAAGGAACATGCCAAACAGTAACAAGAGAAAAAGGAAGCTTCAACTTAAGTGAGGAATTAAACGTATACAAATGTATATGTTTAATTCCTCACTTAAGTTCTGTTCTATAAAATTATCATAAAATTCATGTGTTCCATTGAAAAAGGATTGCTTTATGTGAGTTTTTTTATATATTTCTTTATTTCATTGAAGTGTTAACTTGACATAGTGACCAAATTTACAGTTTGCAAAATAAGTTTGTGTAGATGCAAGTTTCATACTCTCTGCTAGCAACATGACTAAACTACAAAAAGTGCTGGGATGAGAAGAAGCAGTATGTAATCATTTATGAGAAAAACTATTAAGGGTTAGACGATGTAAAAAGAATATTCACCAAGTTGAGTTAGTGAGTACCTATCTGACTCCAGAAAGTAATATTTCACCCATTAATAACACATTGAATTAAAAATTAACAATATAGTAGTATTTTCATATAATCATTTCCCAGAATTTATATCATTTAAACAAATTAAAATAATTCAGTTCAAAGTTACTTTCAATAATCAATATAATCATAATTTGCTATCATAATGACTGGACTGGGATTATGGGTTTAGGTCTCGTTTTAAAAAGTAATTTTCTTTTCACTATAGCTCGAACAATGAACTCTGAGGATTTAGAAGTATCATTTGTATTGGTATGGTGTACACGTTCAGCAACAGCAAATGGCTTTTCCATTTTCACTTCCTTGCCATAAAGTATGTGATGCCCAATAATAAGCACTGGAACACCCTAAATCAAAATTGAAGTAATTATATTATGAAATAGGTTTTACAGGTTTCTGAAATATAGTTAAGAGACAAAATAGGGACCACTACATCAAAGCTACAAAGACATTTTGTTTTATGGCAACTATATTCAATTCCCCTAATTGTTTACTTCTAACAGACATAATTAGCAGTAGATATATCATAACTTTAACAAAACAATTATTTTTATGCATTTGATTTCTATGCTTCAGATTCTTCGAGTAAATGTCAAAATAATAAGAAAATACAAATATCCCCCCTCACAAAAGCATCCAATTTAAATCCAACACATTCATTCTAATTCAAGGAAATGAAAGTACAATATTATGATTTAAACAATATAGTTTCTATATTTTGTTCATGATAGTTACTTAAAATCAACAACCTTAAAAATTAATTGAATAAAAAGATTTAAAGTTTTTAATTGGGTGCTTTTGTATTTTCTTATTATTTTGACATTTACTCAATGAAACTGAAGCATAGAAATTTAAACTATCAGGTATTGTCATAATTTTACAAAGAGGTGGGACTGGGAATTTGAGAAAATATAAGAAGAAAGATAATATTCACTTGAAAAGTTGTGTAGATCTAACAGATAAAGTTGATATTATTTTGAGGGTATTTTAAATATTTAATCTTTACACTAACTTAAATAATAACATGAAAAAATTTGTCTGATTGAAAATTATGAATAAGAAAGATAGCAAATTCAGGCAAAAAAGTGATAATATAAATACTACACAACATTTCTGGGGTGCAAAGAAGAGCCTAGAGTGACACAACTGCACTTGTCAGTGGACAAAACTCAAAAGGTTTGTCACTCTAGGCTCTTCTTCATACCTGAGGAAAGGGACAAGGATCCCAGAAATGTTGTGTGGTATTTATATTATCACTTTTTTGTCTGAATTGGATATCTTTCTTATTCATTAATAATAACAAGTCAAACTCTGTAGATCATATATAGATTCTACATTTAAAACACACAAAACTAAATTAATTCAAAATAACATTTAGTCTGAGATGTAGCCTAGCACGTTAAAGAAATAGGTCTTGAGTAAATAGAACTGTACTTTTACATATAAATTTTTTGGTGATTCTTTGAAAGAATGCCCTCCTTTATTTTAAAGTCACATTTCTATTATATAATAACCAATTCTACAGTGGTCCTCTGGTCAACACAACTGAGTATTTAACTCGTTATTAAAATTATACTCGTTGATTGATTGAATTAGCAACAGAAGACACAAACATTTTGTCGTTTTTATTTATTACATGATTATCTACGAAGGTTCTAGCAATCATAAAATGGAGCAATGTAGAGCCACTAACCTTTGACGTGTAATGGAGATCTCCGATAAATTGTGAGTGCAAAGTAGTATCTTCTCTTGTCTTCAAGTCACCTTGCAATTCTATAATAGCCCATTCTGCTGGACGGTTATTTTCTTCTCTGTATAAAAAATAACAAGTATTATAATATATATTAAAGGTAAAAGTTATGCACTAAAATAATTATAAGTGGATACTCACATCTTAACTAATATCGGCATTCCATAAAAATTACTGTGTCCTCCGATCAGCTGTTTTGATTACCGCCAAAATTTTAACATAGTTAGCTTTACCACTGCTACCACCATTATATCAACAAAACTAAATAAGTATAATTTTACTTACAGAATTATTATTCTATTATTGCTTATAAGATTATGGCATCAAATATGTATTTTATTCTTAAGGATAATTCGCAAGAATATTTATTTAAGTCTTTGACTCGAAAATTAGGACTGATATGATTTTAGAATAACTGCAACAATCGGAAGTTGGTTCTTCTTTAAGTGTGCTACCTTTGAAAATTTAAATGCCTTATTACTATTTTAGAACTTTTTTCCGAATCTTGTGAAATTAACTGAGGAACTAATATTTCGCTTTACAGATTTCATATTGTGTTCAATTTTTTAAACCTCGGTATGCTGCTATTTTGATAATATATATTTTTGTCGTATGTTATTGACAAACACGTTGAAAATACCATAGTTGTAACAATATATTTATACGGTAATTGTAATACTTGACAATATTTGTTTTCTGTGTGTAATTCATCCCAAAAATATAAAAATACTCTATGAATTATGGATCTGGAATCTAGAATAATAATAAAACCATTAATAATAATGACAATTTATTGCGAGATACTGTTTTATAAATACGATAGTAAACGGTTAAAATGAAGTTATGTTTTAGTGGTATTAGCTTTCTTCGTGGTATTTTCCGATGGCTTTTGAGTAGTAGTAGTAGTAGTAGTATTCTGTGCCACGGTGACGGTGCAAGGCCCACATTGACATCCACAAGAACAGGGCTGTGGAGGAATTCGACATAGTCCAAGTGGACATCGACAGACTAGTCGTAGACAGTACATACGGCTGCACAGATCGGCACTTTCAGACATACCCGACAGAGCGACAACAGCAAACACCAGAAATAGAATTTTATTCATTCTGAAAGAAACGCAGTTCATGATTATTTCCTTGTACGAACAGCAATCAGCGATACTATCGTATTCAAATTGAAAACATAAAACACTAAATACTTGTTTGAATTTTTTAAAAAGGACTAATGTCTGTTATTTGCCAATACTTGGAATACTCCAGTGATATATTCCACACGTGGGTCGAATGAGGATTTTTAAAACTTACGGTCTACAAGGTTGTTAGTAAGACAAATTTTTTATCATCCGTTCTCAGGATGAGATATCATTTTTCACATCACTGTTGTACGGAGACTAGTAATGAAATCTCAGGTATTTTCAACATTTCGGAAAACTCTTTAAAGTACGTTTCAAACAGTACCGTGGAATATATTCATTCATTGTAATTGTTCCGCAATTATTTATGATTACACGAGACATTTAATAATAATATTTTTCCTATTTGTGAGAAGATATTTTAATGGCTGTCCACCGTCTGATATGGATTATAGTGTGAATTGTGAGAAACGAGGATACTTGGTGTGGAGATAGTGGTGATACTCCCATCTTGTATTATCTAGTCATCTATCGCTGATAGAAGTTTATAGCAAGCAACAATTTGCGTACGAACGATAAAATATATTGTATTTTATAATTGGTTCGAATAAAAATATTTGTTTTTCAAAATGCATAACGTATACTTACTTCGTTTTAGAGCGGAAAATTGAAGATTGTGGACCTTCGTCTTTTACTCGTACAAAATTTCAGTATGAAAATAGATGAGTAGCAGGAATGCAGTTTGTGGCACAACTGTACAAGTACAGTTTTCTAGCGGCCACAGTTTTAGTCAGCAATCTTATCTTAAAAAACATTAAACCTTGCGCTAATTTTTCCCCATCTAACGTTTTTTGCTTCAATGATAGTCCCTTATGTTCGCTTTACAATTATATTCTCAACGGGACTTTACGCAGTGTTCATTATTTCTGTCTGAGTGTATTGAAGATATTGACAATATACAATTTTTATGTTCTCTTTATTTTTATGTGGCAAAACGCATTCAATTATGCACGTAGACGATGCCGAAGAGTTAAGTAAATTGTGTTTTCGAAATTCTGCACGCTGGAAGATGAGAAATAACTTTAAAGTCTTCATGTATTATCAACTTAGTTAAACACGTGTATGATTCTTTATTGGAATATCACCAGGATGGAAATTAGGCGAAGAGAACTAAAATAATTAATTGTTTTGTATTAATACTTTACTATTTAAAGTTTAGTGTAGGTAGACATTTTCGTTAAAATATTTATCAAGTAATGACTATATATATGGGACCGGTAGAGCTGAAAATAACGTTCTATTTTTTTACGGTAGCCAAAAATGTTGTTAAATTGAAAGAAACTGTGTCTATGTAAACAGTACATAAATTTTCAAAATTAATGTCTTAATCTGTTTCTAACTGCGGCGATTATTAACCGAAGCGAAAAAGTTAAAAATAATATGACAGCAAGAGTTGCCAGCAAGACGTCTAGTAATAGGTATTGAGGCCAGATCAGGTCCTGGACAGCTGGACGTAGATGTTTTGTGCCATTGTTCCGTATAATATATTCTAACCACCAGATTGCTCGTTCCAGGGAAGGCTGCGGTTCGTCCTTTATAATTGCAGATAATCTCTCCATGTTTTCCTTGTAACTGCAATCAGTTTCACCGTCACATTTCATAACATATTTCAAGGACTGATTAAAAACTATTCATGAGAGAAAAAAGTGGTAAATAAGTAAATGTCTCATTTTAAATAAAATCACAAGTCTAAAACTGTATACCGTTTTTTTAAAGTTTTTTTTAAGAGTAACAGGCTACATGAGGGTAATCCACGTGGTGACGACTCCCCTTTAATAGCATAGGAAGGGATTTGAAATGTCACAACTCCACCAAAACTTTTAGTGCATTTTTTGAGTAAAGGTTCTCATAAATATTAAACTGTATTCAGCATATGTGAACTGTGTTTTAAATGTTAAATAAATTATGCCGACTTATTTGACGAAGGATCGTTACAATATTTAACCACTTAATTCTCTACGCTTAAGACCAAAGTTATTTGTACCTTTTTTCTTTTATAATATTTGAAACAGCACCAGTTAAAATTTCTTCTGTTATTTCAGATATGTCCAGGGAAACACCGGCTCCTTCGTCTACGATTTTACGAGAGTTTAACTTTTGCTCTTGAAGGAATGGAATCGCGACGATTGGAACTGCGTGGTAAATAGCTTCTTGCATACTTTGAATTCCACACTGAGTAATGAAGGCTTTCACATTCAGGTGAGCTGAAAAAGTTAACCAAGTTTCAAAAGCATAATCCATTTTCTTACAACACCTACATTTCTAAATTGCATTATACAGAATTTCGGTTGATGATTCAAGAAGAATTTATTATTCACATCTATATTCTACAAACGTATGAGACATGATTGTTTACACAACTGTTTAGAGTGTTAACTAAATGATCACGCCTGGAATGGGAACACCAAACGACGGGTGCGCCGATCACCGTCAACTTAATCTTTACTGGTTTGGGATTATATTAAGCGAGATTAATTTTACAATATTTAAATGGCTAGGTTCTTGTTAGTAAACGCAGTTCAATAAAATTTACCGACCTGAGAGTGCTCACTTGTTTTCCATTCACCTTTTGGAGAATTGCGAAATATTCTGATTATAAGCCACGAATCATCATGGAGGTAGTTAATTAGTGAAACCAAACACAAAAAGAAAATTAGTTGTGGATTAATCTTCAGAACATTCCAGTTCGTAAAACTTGTTCCTATCAAAGGTTAAAATATAACTGGCAAATCAGGAAATTATGATTATGATAAAATTCAGAAAATTTATAAAAGAACCCAACCCTTCTTCCATATGAAACACTTATTTTTCCCAGTTTCCGTTTTATGGCTTTCTGTAAATGATACAGTTGTGTATTTCTTTCGGTTTCTACACTTGTTACAGCAGGAAAAAATATTTAATTACAATAATTTTTCTGAATTTAATAATAATCTTATATTTCCTCAGACAATACGATTAGAAGGAATTTAAAATATGATTTTTTAAGTTCGCCTATAATGTTACACGGTATTGAGAATTAATATGCATAAATTTGTAATGTGTATATATTGAACATTTTTGAAAATAATATTCTCCAATTTAGATAAAATTAACACTCAGACTACGTATACTTTTTGATAATAAAAATAAGTTTTAGATAAAATATAAATTTGACTGAGTGTCTTTTGATTATATGTTGGTACATGATTATGTTTTATGGGAGGATTGTCATTATAAATCGTATCCGGGACGTTTATGTTATTTTATAAATTATATATACTCAATGAAACATATCCATGCCCTGCCCTGATGCCTCAGAATGCATTTAAAAACATTTTTACTATTCCGTGTGTACCATTTTTTAATTGTTCTTTAAGATGTGATGTTTTCACATTACTGTTTTGTAGAATATAATATTAGTTCCGTTACAAAAGGAAATTTTACTGTCGCAAGAAGAATATTAATAATGTATTTGAAATTGCAGAATATAAATATTTTAATGATAGTCATCACATGTTATCCAAATAATGAATTTTAATGTAATATAAACATTTTTTTTTGTTGATAATTTCATAATTATTTTGTAGTTACCTAAAATATCTTGCTGAGGGAACCACGTTGCGACCATAACATTTTCAATTGTCGAATTCAGTTCTGTAACGTGCCACTTGAGAAGCACTCGTTGAGGTAGTCGAGCTAGTGAGTTGAGTATCATTTGTGCAGCTGAGTCAGGTAGGTTTCTGGAGTTGATGTTGCTTCCAAGGCTGAAGTACACTACGCCTTCTGCAGCTCCATCGATGAACTTCTGAATGTGCTGCGGCGGAGAGATTGGCATTAAGGAAATAAGAATTAAAGGATCTAAGATAAATTTAGAATGTGAATATACCTCTTCTAAAGAGTTTGGCGTTTTCTTTATATGTATTCCCCTCAGTTCCACAACACTTGGTAAGAGAGCGTTTGGATAGCCCACGCTCCAATCGCCTTGATACATAACAAAACTGAAGTTACGGTCAGACTCGGATATCGGTGGTGGTGGATCAGAAACGAAGAAATTTCGAAACAGTTCGTCTTGCGGTGGGATGACCTCATATTGCCAATTGTACACTATCCTAAGATAGAAATAAGCTGACATCAATCTTTCCCAGAATGTTTTGTGATCCGAGTACGACACAAGGAAATTTGGTGAGTAACTGGGGTAATGGGGATTGCCTACTGCGTCATGCAACCAGGTTGGCGCTAGAAACGATAAAATACCCACTTTGGGTGGTGACCCAAAATGATGTACGATTCCGTCCAAGAAAACGGTAGCTAGGCGTTCGACGAGGACAAGGTCAAACGTAGAGTTATAAAATCTGGAACAGAAAAAATGTAATTCTTATCGGCGACAATGGTCACAAGAAAATGTCAATTAAACCAAGTGTAAAATATATTTTCCCCTTTTGTACCAAAACACCAACTAATATATAATTAAAGGACCAGACGCGAAATAAAATTGCGTTTAAACTGTAACTACGCAGAACGTTCAACCTATCAGTTTAAATGTGTAACTTCTTGATTTTAATCTGTACGTTACTATATAATGTTTAATATAGGGTTGAAATTTACAGGGGCGATTTTAGAGAAAAATATATAGAAATATATTATCATTGAAGATTATTGTTACGAAATTCTTTTAAATTGCAAAAATATTTACAACACCCTTCCAATAGCGGGAGAGTAGTTTTCTGTGGGAACGCAGCATTCCCTTCTCCGTGTCTCGACCAGTTTAGGAGGCAGCTGGCAGACTATTCGAATAGGAATAGGGATCATCTCTTACCGTGGGCCTAAGGTCTGCGACCCCAGAACATACACCTCTCAAAACAGGCCGAGGTGCCTCGGCTTGTGGGAACCTTAGTTAAAAAAAACAGAGAGAGGAGAAGGCATCCCTATAGTTAGACTCCTTCAGAGCTCTCTGGAAAGGATCATCTGCGAGAGGACAAACTCGTAGTCTTCCTTAGTGGTTTCGCCTATAGTTTTAAGGGCGGTTTTTTGTTATTGTATCCGGCAATAATTTTACTTTTTCAATGCTATAACGAACATGAATGAAGGATGGTGTTAGTTTAAATAAAGTGATAACATGAAAGTTAAAATTTTACGTGCTGAAAGAGCGGTTTGCTATTCACAAAACTTCACATTATTTTTACTGTTCGCTTCAACTAGAATCTCACCCCTCTTACTGCAGAACTATTCCTTACTCCAGAAAGTCCTGCAACTCCGGAGATTTTAGTTGAGCTTCACAAACTGTCATTCCAAGGTTCCTGTTGATTTCCGTTACTGTATTGATAAATTCTAAGGCCGAAGGCACAATCATATTCATCTTATCTAAGTCTGCTTGACAGAGCTTGTAGATGAATGACTGATCTATGTCCACGTAATTTTTGTGCGGTTCCTGAAAATGATTCAAGTTTATTACTGTAAATAGCGTAAAACAGTAGAATTTTATTAATTTTAATATTTATTATTAGTCACTGAGGAAATTTTTGGATTTTTGTAACTGTCAGTTATGAAATTATTCGTTCTTTATAGTTTCACCGACGGAGTTCGTCACTCGTGTCTTAAGTTTTTATAGATGACCATCGAGCTGTATACAATCTGCATTTTTCTTGCTCTGTTGGTGATTCACTCTAGTATGCTCAGATGTTTAGGTAGTGAGATGTATCAAGTTGTGTCAGATTTGCAACGGAAGAAAGGAGAAGATGGAGGGGAGCATTGTCGTCAGTAGGGAACACACCCCCCCCCCTTGCGCAGAAGCTGGAACTAGGCCACTACCATTCTTTAAAACATTCATTATATTCTTAGGGCGAGATATACAGACAGCAGCAAGGCCTTTTTATCACACCCTGTACTTATAATCTATTATCTTTGGCGGATAAGTTTTTGACATTCAAAATATTCTGAACTTAAGTGTCAATGTTTTCTGTATAGTTTGTAAACTACCAAGTTTCTGTAATACGGGTTCGTGTTAAACTGAACTTCGGCCTACTTAAACTATAATTACAGGTTAGTGGGCTCATGCGCATCTTATCTTGACACGACTTGCTATTTCTCGCGACCTATAATTGAGACGTGTCATCTATACATTTGTGATATGGCTGATGCGTGACAAGTAGACCTATGTGGAAAACAACCAACGACGATTTAACTATTTATTTAAATTGGTATCACATGTGCAATAATCCTGTTGGTAATAAATTTTGAAAGACGTAACATAGCAGAACGTAGTTTCTTTGAAACCTTTAAGGCTCACGTCCGTAATGTATTAAATGCTAACATAGGCTGAAAAAATAAAGATGCATCATCGAGCAGGCGTTATCAATGCTGACTATGCTTCACTTATCAAAACGCTGTTCTTTCAAAATCCCTGCTACATTTAGAAATAATAACGATAGCTGCAGTAATATTAATAAATAAATGGAAAAATTTATTGTTAAAACGTCAGTAAACCGTTTAATTTCTCAACATCATCTTGGAACCCATTCATATAATATTTTATGAGAAATACCCTAATTATTTTACGGCTTTTATGATTTATTATTTCGATTACACCTTAATTGAAGATACTCGCCGAATTATTAAATCTGTGTTTATTTTATAAGTGGTTTCCACCCCAAAAATATGTCCTCAGGATATTCACAATTTCTTTATTGTGTAGTCAATACAGAGTTTTCTAGTGTTTAATTATTGTTGTATTGTCTTACTTTTAGTGACAAATGAATATGATGTTTCAACATAGAAAGCTCTTGAATTTTACTGAAACGACTACACAATAAACAATTTGTGAAAATCCTGAAGACATATTATGGGTATATACCACTAATGAAATAGTATAGTAATTACTGGAAAGTTCAAATATTACAATAATAAAAACAATGTATTATTAATTATCCTAAACACAAACCGTCAATTGTGAATGTAATACCATATTTTCACATAATGCGAATAATTCTAAGAATAAACAAATATTTGAGACATGTGAATTTTTTTTTAGGGCAACAGGCTACATGAGGGTGATCCACATTGGGCAACTCCCCTTTAATAGTATAGGAAGGGATTTGAAAGGGGGGATGCGGAAGGGTAGAGGAAGGTAGCCAAGGGTTACTAGGGCCCCCGGGCTATGGTTTAAGGATCCTACCCGGCATTCGCCTAAAGAAATGCAGGGAAAACCCTAGAAAAACCTGCATCAGGTAGGTCGGGCATTGGGTACTTGTCCCACGCCCTTCCGATAGCGGGAGAGGAGTTTGCTGTGGGGACGCAGCATTCCCTTCTCCGTGCCTCGACCAGTTTAGGAGGCAGCTGGCCGACTATTCCAATGGGAATAGCGGACAACTCTTACCGTATGCCCAAGGTCTGTGACCCCGGAACATACACATCTCAGAACAGGCCGAGGAGCCTCGGATTGTGGGAACCTTAGTTCAAAAACGGAGAGAGACACGTGAGTCACTCTCTAACCTCAATTAATGCAGCAATATTTACGTTATATGAGTGAGTAGAATTACACATCAGAAAAAGAAATAGTAGAGTGAAAAATTACTCACTTGTAGGGGATTGGGACTAACGACAGTGACTTCATGTCCTCTGTTAGCCAGAGCTTTCATAACAGTTTGGTATATTAGCTGGTGACTATACGCCGGAGCGGAGAACAAGCCGAGGATCTTGGCACCAAAAACGTTAAGATGTAATTGTAAGAAGATCACGCAGAGGAATATTCTAGGTGAAAACATTTCAGTCACTGAAAAATAAAGCATATTTGACCTCAACATAAAAATTAAATACACCTAAAAATTTGTAAAAATATTTTTTTATTTTTTTTTTATTTATTTTAGGGCAACAGGCTACATGAGGGTAATCCACGTTGGTCAACTCCCCTTTAATAGCACAGGAAGGGATTTGAAAGGGAGGATGCGGAAGGGTAGAGGAAGGTACAAACACAAGATTACAGATCTTGAATAGTTTAGAAAAACGGCTGCAAGAATTATGAGTGCGTATGTTGGTGAAGGAAAAAGGAGAAAACTTTTAGCAAAGATCTAAAACCGACGTGTGACCAGGTTTTGTCTTGAAATGAACGAAAATAATAGATTTGATGTTTTCTGATGGTCTAATTTTCGTCTAGAACCCCGACTAATTTCTAGGTCTAAGACTGGTCTAGTGGGATTTATAATCGGCGCAGACCCCAGTCCACAATTAAAGAAAGTTGGTTTGAAAATTATGTGATAGTAGTTTTCCCATAAATAGATAAATCCACAGAACAAAATTCTTGTTTTGACATCTTACTTGCACAATTATATTTTAAATACATTACAATTATCATTCCTGAATAAACTTGACATATTAGTTAATATACTAGGTGAATGAGTTGTAAATTTACAAAAATATTTAAATTTAAATGTCAATCCAACATCACAGTGTTTTATATTTTTCTAGAAATTATGTAACACGGCTTTATCTATAAAGTCAAAATGAGACATGGACAGTGAACTATTGCCTTGATATATATACCTACAAAATTTGGTTAGGATGCATCATGAAGTTTATTTTACCTGTCTACTGCAGTGTGTTAAGCACTTCACACAGTAGAAGTTACGATGCGTTTACAATTCTTATCACTTGCATGTGTATCTCATTTGTCTATTTAAGATAGATGCTGCATCACATTTTGAGTTACATAAAGTGCTATCTTCAAATGACTCATCCACACCAAGCGAGTAAAAGTTTTCCAAACGTTTGCAAATATTCGTTAACCAAATATTTGAGAGGTGTGCAGAACACACACCCACACGAAACCTTGAAATGAGTCCATTAAAAAAAACACGATATTCTGGGTGTGACAGGGTTCATAGACAACACAGGTTTCTTCAAACCACAGGACGACACCCTGAGCTTCCGGTAGAAACATAACCTTAAGATGATCAAACACTGGAGAGATGCCACGTGGCATACAAAGAGACTCAAATGCAACTTCCTGAATTTCACGCCATAGAAATCGAAAAAAATATCCTCTCACTTTATTGGGTTCCAAAACCTCGGATTGCCGGTTGTTCAAAATCACTCAAGATGAAAGCAAGTTGCAGGTCCTTATGGTTGTCGACAACGATATCTATGATTTCCAAAGTTGTGATGGCCACAAATGTAACACCTTTCACGATCTTCAGGTCTTCAAGAACAAGCATTTCTTTTGTAGATGTAGTTCGAATATAATAAAAATTCAGTAACAACGTGTGACTAGGCAAATCAAATCCGGTCTAATATTCTGTCGGATATCAGAAAACCCCTAGAATAAATTAATTTTAGTTAACTCGTTTCGGACAACCACCCACTGGAAGTTTCTAAATTTTGTATAAACGACAGCTTCGGGAAAGCAACTTTTTCTTCAGAAAGCATTTTCTACCATTTGTATTTAGGTTACCCAAACCTATCGGGACATTGCTCCTGTCGAACTAACATCAATAGGGATACAAAAATAGGGAAATAGTAAGTCTGAGAAGTGTTTATCGGGATTTTGTGCAGAAAATATTTCAACGCAGACAATAGTTTAATTAAAACATAAATTATTTAATTCAGCAGCTATGCTGTACGTTTGATGAAGCGTACTCTTTATTCGGATAACAACGCCCGTTGACACAATTTTTTCGTTTACAAACTGTAATATATCTAATTTTACACTCTGAGCTCAGAAAATCAGCAAATAATTGAACTGTGATTTGGTTTGATTGTTTACTTGACGGTATGTTCCTCATTCAGATAGAATAATAGTTATACGTACCGGTACTTTAGTCCCAGGAATAAGACTCAACAAGCAGGGTGACGTAGTGTTTACTCTTCAAGAGCAGCACGTTTCTGGAAAAGCAGGTGAATTTTATCGTCTATTTTCTCTTAAAAACGTGAGAATTATGAAGACTACTTCATTTGTTTTATCTGTTTATAGAGTTCCGTCACGCAATATCACTGTTTACGCGATTACAGCTTTGTTACGAGGTAAACAGGCAGGGATACCACCTGTTTACGATTTTTTGGTCTGGTGGTAAAGTAGTGTGTAGATCCTTGCATGAGTCCTATGATTAAGACAGTCTTAGCTCACAGAAACCATTGGGATATAGCGATGGCCGGTGTTATGACACTTTGGAGTATGTCTGGAGAGAAATAGTCGTCACAAAATACGGTGCGAAGTCGTCCATAGACCTACAATTGTAGTACGGGATAGACCGGAGCTCACTTTGACACGAACCTTTGTTACGGACACTTGGTAGCGTAAAAATATTTGGGAATCACTGACGAAAATAAATATATTGTGTTCAGTTCTGGATACCTTTACGTCAAAATACTTATCCGTTAAAGCTAAGAAATGGTAAGTGTAGGGTGTGGTAAGATCTGACCGTATATTCCGTGCGTAAAAAATCTAATTAATATTTTTAAGATTGACAGTAGCCTCACGCGAACTTGCTCCCCAAGGGGCATTCCCCCTGACGACAATAGTCCCCTCCATCTTCCCCCTTCTCCTACTGAACATCTCACACCCCATGCTATTTCTAGCGACCTTTAATTTCGACGATTTTCAAATAATTTTCAAACTTTATTAACGATAGTTTACTATCACTTTATTCTTTTAAAAGTATGAATTTTTCTATAGTGAAATAATACTTTTAAAATCTGAATGGATCATTTCAAGAGGTTTTCAAAGACTTATTAAATATTAGTGTTACCACTGACAAGACAACTACTTCCAGATCGTAATCAATGTGTAACGTTAGTCATCACCTTAATTGTATCAAATTGCGTCAATGTAACAACATTGAAACTTCGTAAAAATCTGTATGACGGTGAGTGTTCGTATTCTTCTGTTTTACATTTTACTTACGTAACACAACTTCTTAAACCTTTAAGAGTTAATATAATATGTATGTTACACCTCAGTTTGTTGATTTATATTGAAAGTCGTGTTTGATATCAGTGTCTACATTTAAATACAAATATGGTTGATTACCTGAATAATTTATCGTAAGGCGTATATCATATTCAGACCAAAAATATAGGTTTAAAATATTATAATAAGACAAACACTACGTTTAATTCTATATTCTATATTTCAGGCTATTAATTATTACGAATTTTCATGAACAGGTCCAAACCATTTATGGGTGATACGTAGTGCTTTTTTTATTATAATGTTTTAAATTTTTCATATTAAATTTCTGACTATTTGGCTGATATTTTTTCATTTATTTTAAAAAATTCAGATAAATATAATTGTCAAAAAAATGTTGTAAATCTAGTACTACAGAATATTTGGATAAAAAGACAAAACCTTTGTTTGACTTTTATTCTATGAAGACAACGTTGCAATAAATACGTCAATACAATGCAAGAGTAAATAATTCGATTTTACGTTAACTCTTCTCTACTTCGAATCTCAGAGTTATTCAAGACTTATTTCTTATTTTACATACTGCTTTCGTGATCCATCTTGATCAACCACATAACCGTGTTAAACGTGGTCGCGATTCTGTGAAAGTTTTAATGAAGAAGATCGTTTAAATTAAGTGTGGACCAACATGCAACACTTTTAATATAACTGAAATTTGCACGGTACCGTGGCGTTAAAACTTGGAAAGTTTTACTCTGACAGCGAGTCTCAGATTTCTGAAACTTTGACATAAAACTAGATCAAGAACGAAATTTCAGTACTATTGGAATCTGAGCGATTATAAATAAAAGGAATATGAAATAACTTACGTTAAACAAAACAGTGGATAAATACTGTTAGAAGTATCTGATATACAGAAGTGTGTAATTTAATTTAGTTAGAAAATGTTTTTTTTTAAAATTTACAATATGAAAGAAGATATTTCGACATTTAATTTCGTTTTGATTTACGGAAATAAAAAAAACAGGTGTCCACTAATGTGCCAACTAACCCATATAACAGAGAACATCCTGTAATTGGATTAATTTGAATGTTTGCACGGAAAAAAAAGTTCGATTCTATATTCAGTTACAATAAGGTTCCTCAGTAAGAAATATAACTAGTTCTTATTACTTGGACTTGGTTATGTAACTATATTTTTCTTTGCGTGACTGTTCTACTTTATTTTAGCACTGGTTCTCCTTGTTCTTGTGACTCGTTTGATGAAGGATAATATGGACCAAGCGGTTGACACGCAAATTATGAAGATACACATGATCAGAGCTAAGACGTCAGTCAGTACGTACTGAGGCCATATGAGGTCTTTGACAGCTGGAGTCATATGTTTAGTTCCATTATTGCGAAGAACATATTCTATCCACCAGATTCCCCTCTCCAGAGACAACTGAGATTCGTCTTTGAATATCTCAGACAAACGATCCATGTTCTTCTTAAATCTGAATAAAGAACAAAAGTTACTTTAATACCTTTCATAAAAAATATCTAGAAAGTAGAAAAGAAATATAATATGATATATACTTGCCTGAGGAGTCAGTAAGGTAGAGAGGAGAGATATTTTAAAACATCCGACACTGAGACTGGACTTATAGTTGTGTATGGGAGTTAGGAGGTAGATAGTTATGAAATATAGTTAGCAAGAGTGATTAGACAGTTATCGTTTGTAGGTAATTTATAAGCGAGTAATTAGCTGTTGGTTACAGAGATGGTACTATCGGGATGTAAAAAGGGGATTTGTTGAGCGTTTTCGTCATTACTATTTGCAGAATGAGGGTAACTCGACACGGATAGCATAAAATTTTCAGCAATTCCCAAAAAAGTCGCTTAAAGACCGTAAAGATAATGTAAAATAATTTTTAATGGATTTAAACTAAGGCCGCAAACATTTCAACTCTCAATTCCCGATGGAAGACAAATTGCTGAATTTAAAATCCTGAGTACTGGAACATTTAATCTTAAAAAGTAATTTCATAATTATTATTTAGTATCCTGTTTACTTAATTGTTATATACACAATTAATGTTAAATATTTTTAAAGGTGTAGAAAGGTATGTATGGGGTAATCCACATAGTGGGAACTCCCCTCTTATAGCATAGGAAAAGGAGTGAAAGGGGGGATGCGGAAAGGTAGACCAATTACTTATATCCTTATTAATATAATATAATATCCTTATTACTTCTTAAACTGTTCAATATTAAAATTTCGACAAATTTTGGTTCTTTGGAAACATTTTATTCCTGCATGTTTGTTTCGCTCAATAGCTCCCAAGCATTCTGTCCATTCTAGTGAGTTTACATAGACCGTGAATATCCAAGGTTAGTTCAACTGTAGCTCGAGTGCAATTTCTTTCTGTTTTTTTTAAAGGAAAGATATCCAGCTCATAGATACCCCGTAATCGTTATCTCCATTGAAGCTGTTAAGCAGTATGTATATTTCTATCTTATCGAGTATTTTTCGTTCCAGTAGTTTTTTCCTTGGCCAGTACAGCGTAATTTATAGCAATGAAATGTTCCCCGACAACAGACAACATGTATTGCGTAATGGAATATTTAATCTGGTTCGCACAGGCGAGCCGGTCTCACCTATGGAAACCATTACACATTCGTATGGAATTTTATACATGCTTTTCGTGGAACTTTTCTGTTCTTCACCTTGCATGTATTTTGTTATTGTTCTTGAGAGTCAGGAATTTGTTACGTTTACGCTCAGTTACGCCTTCCACATATTGAAGAATGCTATTGTTGGCATTTCTATACCGAATTTCAGTGCTCTTGTTAATATTAAAGCGGTCTCGAATACCGCCAGCAACTTTATAATGTTAAATGAATTTATATAAAAATTCGATACACAGTAACGTGTTGTCGAAGTTCTTGATACCCGTCAACCACTTATTTGACTTGTACTGCTGCATTGAAAATCTTATTATTTCATTGTTTACCTTTCATCTTGTAGAATTTTTCCAATGCTATCCACTAATTTTTCCTCTGTGATTTCCGCTAAGTCTAACGAAAGAGCAGCCCCTTCATCGACTAACTTTTGAGCGTTCAACTTTTGCTCCTGAAGAAATGGTATTGCCAGGACCGGGACCGCGTAGTAAACTGCTTCTTGCAAGCTTTGAATGCCACACTGAGACACAAATATCTTAACATTTGTGTGCGCTGAAAAATAATTTGTTTGGGGGCGCTCATTAATTTGAAACCAAATATTCACAATTAAGGGGAAATAATTTAAAACTGTTGATGTATTTAAAAAGGAACTTTAACTGACATTACTTATTAAATACTGTAAATTAAAATTATGCAAATGTACTCTAATTAAAACATGTAATATGATAAGTGAATAAATCAAGTGACATCTTATTAAGAATAATGGCTTGCTTCTCCAAAGCATATACTGGAAACGAATAATCTAAATTAAATCTAATCTAGCTGTATATTCATTGAATATAATTAAGGACTGAAATCACAGCAAATACTAAAAATTTCAGTTTGTTGATCTAGATTTGCAGATATTTGAGTGAAATGAACATAGCGTATTTTTGAAGGGCCGAATCGCTCAATGTAGAAGAAATGTTGGTTTCCTTCTGAAAATTTTCACAACTACGGTTGAAGAACCCCAAAAACTCTTTAAGAATCTTAATTGAGGAAAAACTAAAATAGCTGCTAGTTTCCGATTTTCGCTTCTTTAGTATTAATTTAAAAATACAAAGATAAGAAAGAATCAATTTTCACTGTAGCATCATATGAAATAAATAAATTTTGGAAATGAAAATCGGTGTTCATTTCAAATTAACGTAAATTACCTAAGACTTCTTGCTGAGGAAGCCACTTAGACATCATGACATTTTTAGTGTTGTTCAATTCTTCTGTGTGCCATTTGAGGAGAACGCGTTGAGGTAGAAGACCCAATGAGTCGAAAATCATTTGGATGACGGAAGCGGGTAGCTTGCTTGAGTCAATATTGCTTCCAAAACTGAAGAAAACTACACCAATTTCGGCTCCGTCGATAAATTCTTGTATTCTCTACAGAGACCAATTCAGAATAATTAAATTAACGTATTATGCGACCAAAAGTGATCGTATTGACCGCAAAAAAAAATAACCTTAGGTAATTGGTTTGGCGTCCTTTGGATGTGAATTCCTCTGAGATCCACAACATACGGCAAGTGCGCCTGCGGATAACCGACAGTCCAATCGCCGTGATAAAGGACCAGACTGTAGTTTCTGTCAGACTCATATATCGATGGCGGATCAGGGCCGAAATATTTTCTGAACATTTTGTCCTGTGACGGGATGCAAGTGTACAACCAGTCGTAAGTTATCTTAAGATAAATATAAGTCGACATCATTCTCTGCCAGAACGATTTTTTATCAGTGTATGACAAAATGAAATTGGTCGTGTAGGACGGATTGAATGGGTTACCGACGGCATCTTGCAGCCAGGATGGTGGAAGGAACGAGGTAAATGCTATCTTAGGCGGTGATCCAAAACGGTGAACTAGACCGTCCAAACAAATAAATGCCATCCTTTCGATAATAACGAGGTCAAACGTGGAGTTGTATGAACTGAAACAAATAAATATATTTCAACATCACATATCTGATGTAGAAATTAATAGTTTCACATAATAAATACATATACGAGTATAGGGACTATTCAGTGTTACAGTCTGTAGAATTATACGATAATAATTTATTATGTTTCGTATCTCTCAGATTAATCAAAATTTTACTAACGCTTCAGCCATTTAAAAGCGATATATATGTTAATTATTTTTATTTAGTTATTGAAATGACGTAAAATTAGGCCTATATAACTTGTTTGTCAATTTCAAATTTTAGTGAGCCAGTAAACAATTTTTAATTACTTTTCTGTTAACATTTTATGATTTATTTTAAGTTTTAAATATAGATTTCATGAAAATAAATTTATAATTTAGTATAATTACATATATAATATGTAACATAAAATAGATATGATGTGATCACTCAGCAAAAATTATTGTGGAAAAAATAAATTGAAATATGACCCACTAGTAAACCGACCTCTGCTGTAAACCGAGGCCTTATCCCTTGTTTCGTATCCGCCAGAACTTACCCCCATAAATGAGAAACCTATGGATCGTTACGTTTTCAGAGTTCCTGTTTCGGTTTTTTTTGTCTATACTTTCTCATACATATAATAATTTTTTGTTAACAGTAAAAGAGAAAAAACTTGTCTCTCTACCGCGGACATTGGCCGACTTCAGCGCGTCTGAGTGTATGTGCACTATGTTCCCTATAAATAATGAAATTCAGTTAAAATATCAAGCTATATCGATCGATAACACGATCACACTGACTTTCGGAGCATAAAACTGGCAGTAGCCATATTTACATCTTACGATATTATTGTATCATAATTGATCAAGAAAACTCTTACTGTTCTCTTCATTTCATATTATTTTACGGACACTGATTAGCTGGACCATTGAATGTTTTTTTAATCAAAAACAAGTAGCTCCTGTTTAAATAAATACCCATATAAAAATACTCCATATAAGTAAATTATTATTATCGTCATTCATATTAAATTTTTAACGGTCTTTAATATTTAATTAAAATACCTTATGCTTTATTATTATTAAACTAAAACCAAATTTAAAAAACAGGTCATGAATTAGTAATTCAATGCCGTAAATGTTTTGAATTAGGCTTTTACTACTGAATTTGTCGATATGTTTATAAAATTATATGTATAACTTATTTATTAACATATTTCCCCTCACCGGAATATAGTTTCTTACTGCATAAATTCCTGCAACTCAGGAGAATTCAGTTGAGCTTCGCACACGGCATATCCAGCTTCAGTGATCAGCTGCGAAACAGTATGAACAAACTGAAGGGGAGTAGGCACGTTCATGTTGATTAAATTCATATCAGACTCACACATCTTGTAAAGAAACGATTGATCAACGTCTTTGTAATTCCTATAAGGTTCCTGTGTTAAAAGAAAACGTTCATACATGAGCGTGTTCTATTAAAATACAGAATTTTTCACGATATATGAAATCTTTTCCTTTTAATTAGTTCAGAAAATGGTTAAATTGCTAATGTACTCACTTTTAGAGGACTTGGGCTGACCACAGTGATTTCGTGTCCTCTGTCAGCTAGTGCTTTCATCATTGTCTGATATATATTCTGGTGACTGTAGATTGGAATAGTGAACAAACCTAGAATCCTGGCGCTGAAAACGTTGTGATATATTTGGCAACCTAGTAACAACGTGATCCATCGCAGAATTAGCATATCGGATTCTGAAAAAAAAAACACTTTAAATCAACAGACATTTATAAATACGCTGAGTGATTTAAAGCTTCACAAACAGCTCTTAAATTGAACTTCCACTTATAATTTAGTTCGTACTGCTCATGAAAGTAAAATTTAATTTTCACATCTTCGTATTTATGCGACAGATTAGAAACTTTGAAATAATTTAATATAGATTAAGGAGTCTGAGTGAATATTTCGAATTTTTTTCCATGCGAACTCGTAATTAACATCAGAACGAATAAGTAGTTATTAAAGAGAGATAAACAGTTCATCCTTGATTAGCCTGTCTTTGATACTGAAAATATAAATAACTTTTCATTTTATGTGATCTCTTACGAATTGAAAGTTCGTTTTGTTTATCGACTAGTTGCAGACAAGAGTTTTTAGTGGCAAAATCGTTTATACGAAATGGGAAGTAGTCCAGAAAGTTATATTACAATGCGCACAACCTTACTCATGAATCTCTTAACCACCGTTATGTAAGTGGTTTATCAACGCGTGAGAAACAAAGAGATGCTTGTACAATGATATTAATGTTTCGTAATTACGACGACAAACGTTTCAATGTTTGAGCACGTTACATTGTGAATATATAATATAGGCACGTGGCCTTTGAAAGCGATATAAGAATCAACGATTATGCGCCATAAGCAATAACAAAAGTACCTTTTCGTCAGTTCATAGTTATATTGAAATACTGGTTAATCTACTAACAGATTTGCAATATATTACAATTATAAATCAACTTATATTAGAAAATGTCGAAATTTTTCATAATAGAGTCAATAATTTTATTTTACAATATTACAATATATTGCTTTAATTCCACTTCACAAACGCTAAAGACTCCATGATTGCATTTAAATCCCATAGCCCAGCACTGAATTTAATTTGTTTGCTTTGTAAGTTTAGCGTCTTCTGTGTAAACGTTATGGTGGCTAAGGATCCCATTAATTTATCGTACTGGGATACTTGGGGCACAGTCACTTTCCTAATACTTCGCTAAACAACCAACATTTAAGTTCTTGAACATTAACTATGAGTTTGCATAAAGTGAAAAAAAATTGTGTAACTCGAAAACAAAAAACATCGGCAGTGAATTCAATTTTTTTTTAAAAAAAAGTAGCCATATTGTTGTGAGGGTAGCTTAAAATTTCTATTTATTTATAAATAAATAACACAAAACGTTTCTGCAATCCTTAATTTTGTTGTTTATTCAGTTATGTTTTTGTCTTATTAGTATACTTTTAACACAGACGTTTTATATTTTATTTTACTTTACATACAAATCAAACACATAAATGTTAAAACGACAACTTATATATTTCCAGGAAACTCATTTCAAATATTAATTTTTATTCATTTTGAAATAAGTATCGATCATCTCTTACTAAATTAATGTTGTATTTTAATGTGTAAACCTAACGTTTTCCTTAATTTTATTTATGCAGTTATTTGTAAATCTATCTATGTGGACTATAATTCATGTCAGATGATGCAATTGAAACTTCGATTTGGAGAAATTTGACATTTTCACAGTATTGCAAGAGTCTAAGCGTAAATATATTTTAATAACTGCTCGTGGGAAATTAAAATTAATATTTTTAAATGAATTCCTAACTTATTTGGACGCAGTCAGTTTTTCATACAATTCGTTTAATAAATTTTAATAATTTTGTTAGAACCCCAAGAACATCCAGGGATGTGGAAAAAGTCGTACGTCTTACGTGGCACTGGGTTTATAATTATCAGCTTAATGTAAAATAGTGAAGCTTATTGCACTTATTTTTTATTATTAATAATTAATAAAATATTTTAATAATGAAATTCTATAAATATTTATATATTATGTTTCCGTCAGCCCGTTTTACAGAGTAGGAGTGGCTAAGGACGACTAGAGTGTTTCTTAATTGCTTAATGTACTTACGACGTTCGTTGAAAATTCATATTCCCATATACTCCATTAAAAGTTCATAGTAATTGAACTTTATTTCGTTCCCACTAAATTAATAATAATATATTATTAATTGAATAAATGAATAAATAAATTGACATGAGTATTCCTAATTTCCTGAATAGCTCTCGGCATCAAGTTATATATCATAATTACACTTTTTGGGATAGGAATACTTCCCCTGTGGAATTAATTCCGTAAGACATTAAGGAATGTATGTAAGCCACATATAGGCCTGCACTAGTTTACGAAACAGTGCATTAAAGCAACTGAGTTTATTCGTGTTGTATTTGAGTAGCAACACGAGGTAGATAACAGCATCAAAGTAGTCATATTTTAAAAGGCGAAAATTTCACGTGTAAAGACAGAGTCATATCCACCTGACGAGACGTTTCGAATTTTATCTCCGAAAGAAAATCCTCCAGTTATAGTAAATTCATGAATGTATTTCCTTTTTGTCAATAGACTGGTGTTACCACACCTCACTCTCATGCAGGCAGCTTGACACTGCCTCTTGGAGGAATTTGTTGGTTTTTCGAAAATCTTATCGCCGAAAGATACAGGCATTAATTTTGTGGATAGCCTACACTTTTGTAAGTTCAAATAATCTGCGTATGTAATCAACGCACGTGAATATTAAATAAGAAGATACTTTGTGTACATATTATTAAAAGTACTCTATATTTTTCTAACTTGTAAGGATGATTAATTTATGACTTTGAAATATAGAAATTATGCAGCGATTTATAATTATTTCAACTATTTAAAACAGTATATGTGACATATACAGTCTAAATGTATATAATATTTATGATTAAGCTCGAACATTACTGGGAGTGTTCACCGCCCAAAATTATATACTCTTTAAACTAAGAAAATAATTATATAGAGGAATAAACAATTCCTTATTTAGATTAAATTTAGAAATGTCCATTTTTTCATTTTAACATTGAACTACGTAAGAGATATTTAAAAAGAAATGTGTATAAAATAATAAGTTATGGAAGAATAAATAATCTGATTTAGTGAAATATAGCTTACTTACAGAAGCATGAGATTCATTAACATATTTATTAGTAAGGAGCGAAATAAATTTTAAACCTATCTGAATTATAAACGGACATATATCATTGAGTTATATATCGTCTATGTGCCGGGCTGAATTTAGTTGATTTATAACTGCAGAATAGGGCCCAGTGCGCTACCTTGAGGCACACTCGCTCTTTCATTTTAACTATTTGAAGCTATATTTCATCGGTAGTTGATTTGTCATTAAATGTTTCAGAACCTCAAGTCCATGTTCTGAATAAACCCCCATGATTTTCCTGAAGACGAACTGAGTTTTAATCGTTCGCTTTCTAACTTCTACAACTAAAAACATTGATGAATAAGAAAGATAGCCAATTCAGACAAAAAAATATAAATACCACACAACGTTTCTGGGATTCTTGTCCCTTTTAACAGGTTCGAAGAAGAGCCTAGAGCGACACAACTGCACTCGTCTGTTTGTCAACTGATAAATATCAAAGGGCGGTGACTGCAATTTGCTAATTGTGCGTCTGTTCCTTCCATTGCAATTAATTTTTCAAATAACGACCTTTAAAACTCTGCCAACATTTTAGAACGCTTACTGGTCTTGCATGTAACACGTTGAATTTTTTTATATTAAGTCGAGCAATGAATGAATGATGAAAATGTAAACAAGCTACTTGACTGGTGTCTATTATAAATTCTTCTTCCTTTATATATACTGACGGGTAAATTTTAAATTGAATTTAATCACAGGTTCTATTAAAAATTAGGGTTATTAAATAACTATTCATGTAATAAATGAATAAACTTTGTTGTTTTCTTTATTACATACATCACATGCATTTTTTTATTGGTCAGTATGCTTTTGTACATTTCTTTCAATCCATGCAATGATATGAAATTATATTCTGTAATTAGTTATTTAAAGAAAATACTTTAATGAAAACGAGAAAATATAATATAGTCTCTGTTTAAGAACAATTGAAAATAATATCA
This sequence comes from Zhengitettix transpicula, assembly GCA_037074705.1. Lineage (NCBI taxonomy): Eukaryota > Metazoa > Arthropoda > Insecta > Orthoptera > Tetrigidae > Zhengitettix > Zhengitettix transpicula. The sequence continues at coordinate 41,056,992 of CM073592.1, read as the reverse complement.
TATGTCTGAAGCAAAGTTTCAATGATAGAATTTGTCGCAACTTTAGAAATTCGTCTGCAACATACATTTAAGAGCAGGGAACATCAACTTATATACTTGGAACCTGGAAAAGATAAAAAAAAATATTGGAATATTTATTTAAAACACTTAACTGAAGAAATTTTCTATAAATTATATGTTACGTATAAATTTATATTAACAATTACAAGAAAATATTTTTAAATACGTTTTTTAAGTTCTCACTAGATAACTGTATGATGGTGGCAGCAAAATGGAAGCCGAGTCACAATATCTCAACAATCTTTATAAAAAATGTGTAAGGAGAAATGCAATGTGCAAATCATTTACATGATGTGGTGTCACTTATTTATGCATATATCCGATTATATATCATTAGATTAGCACCTCGTTATTCTCCTTCCAAAATTTTTGATATATATCTGATTTGAGTCTTTGACACATATCCGACGATTTAGAAGTAAATTTCATGCAAACCTATTAATTGTGTTCCGGATGTCTTATTACACAATTTTTGGGATCAACAATTCGCACTCATAATAATTTCCTTGGGCCGTGGCAATTGATATTTGTTGTTACTTCGGTGAAATCTCGGGATATGGTTAAGATGGGAACCAAACTAAAGTTAGAGTAGAATTCGGGATGGAGACACTTTATTTTCCCTGACGGGCCAGTGTGCCAGACGGCTGATATCGATAGGGCAAGTCACCTCTGAAACAAATGATCAGGTGGAACGGAGGGGAGAGATTCTCGTTATCCCACGTGCATTCAACACCGTCTTCAACGGTGTCTCTTCCCAACTCTCTTTCCATGTAGAAACAGAATTCTCAACCTTACCCTGTTCCGACGACAGTTGATCTAAGTCGGCAGCTAAGTATACCGAAGCTTTATTTCTACAAGGACTTAAAAATCTTGTGATTGTGCTAAAGTGTCTCGTCTTAGAAAAACCAACCATCGCTTATTAGTAATAAATATACTTACACACTACTCCAAATCTCCCCTTATCTTTTCCGTACAGTAAGAAACCTGTATCCATTTCTTTTTAAGATTAAAACGATCCAAGCTGTAGTCCCAGATATGAAGAAGATGGCAAGTGCAAGCAGCAAGATGTCGATCAGCAGATACTGACGCCATGTGAGGTCTAATACAGATGGGCGCATATGTTTAGTTCCATTGTTCCGCAGAACATATTCAACCCACCAAACGCCCAACTCCAGGGAAGATTGAGGTTCTTCCTTGAAAATTTCAGACAGACGGTCCATGTTGTCCTTGTACCTAAAATAAATTATATGTAATTGATGTGCTTCATAAATGGTTTTAACGATCATTTCTCTTAGTAGCATACGTCTACTTTCACCGACAAAAACTTGAGCTTCAAGTTACTAATTTCTTTACGTCAGGGTAATATAATAGAGTCAGGCAATTTATGAAACTAACATATAGAATACGTGTCATTCGTATACGTCCAAATCTGGACAATGAATAAGATTCGCTGCTCAAACAGAGTCTATAATATAACGTGAAGAATATTTTACACCTATGGACATCATCTCTTTTTATGGATGAACCATGCTTGCAAACGAGCTAAAGCAACGTGTACTATATACGGTGAAATTAGTTGAGTATAATAGTAGAAGAATATTTCAAATCAGGGGAGATGTGTTTCAAATTCCGATCCAGTGAAGGATGGCATACATAATGCAGACCATCATAATCATGGAACAACGTCACATGAAATACGCTCGGCACATCATTTTTTTTAAAAAAATTATGAATTTACAAATTTTATGGCACAATACACTCACCATGAAATAAAGATGAGATAACTGAGCACTACAATGCGAGCATCAAAACGACGGATATTTAAGTAAAAGTTATTTCATCAATTTGTAAGTAAATAGTCGAAATATTTACAACTCAAACGTTACCTTTGATTATTTAGAATGTTTCCAATGGTTTCGGATAATTTCTGTGTTGTAATTTCTTCTAAATTCAAATAAAGGCCAGCTCCTTCATTTACAATTTTTTGGGCATTTAGCTTTTGTTCTCGGAGAAACGGTATCCCTAAGACAGGAACCGAGTAGTATACAGCTTCTTGTAGGCTTTGAATTCCACATTGAGTCACAAACAACTTTACGTTCTGGTGAGCTGGAAACGTTCGTCAATGTTAACTAAAAATTCAAAGACTCCTCTTTCTTATAACTCAAGTTACAAATTTTATTTGTCTATATAAAGCGAGACTGGGTCCCAGTTACTTGTACTTATTAAAATTACTTTTGGTACACCTTTTATAATGTTCAGAAGGTTACCTGTTGGAGACATCAAATTTTGAGTTAAGCAAATATATGATATTTTAATCCTGAGGAGCAAGATTTTCACAAATATTTCGTGATTACCTAAAACATCTTGTTGGGAAAACCATTTTGATATCAGGATATTTTGGTGTTCTGCTTTTAAATCAGTAGTATGCCACTTGAGTAAGACGCGCTGAGGAAGATGTTCGAGCGTATTCAACAACATACTTATGGCAGAGTCCGGAAGTCTTTTTGTGTCAATGTTGGTTCCCAGGCTGAAGAACACAACTCCGCTTTCGGCTCCGTCAATAAAATGCTGGATTTTCTGAAACGGTTAATCTTATTTAATTGTTTTATTGCATTCCAGATATTCGACTAAGGTATCGACGGGAAACACACCTCTGGAAGACGACGTGAGGTTTTTTCGATGTGTATTCCTCTCAGACCGACGATGTAAGGTAAAAGCGGCTGTGGATAACCAATACTCCAGTCACCGTGATAAAGAACCAGGCTAAAGTTACGGTCGGATTCAGCAATCGATGGAGTATCGGCGCCTAAATGTTTACGAAGCGTATTGTCTTGTAACGGAATCATCCAGTAAAACCAAGTGTATACTATTTTCAAATAGAAATATGCTGACATCATTCTCTCCCAAAATGTTTTGCGATCGGTATGAGACACCACGAAATTGGGCATATAACTGGGATTATAGGGATTTCCTGCAGCATCTTGAAGCCACGTTGGCAAAAGAAATGATATAACTGCTACTGTAGGTGGTGATCCGAAACGACGGACGATACCATCCAAGCACAAAAATGGCATTCTTTCTATTATTATGATGTCAAATGAACTGTTGTGTACCCTGCAATAGAGACATACAGTGTCAAATAGCAGTATACACAATTTAATAATATTTATTTGCTGTGAACAAAATATTAGCTATCCAACTTTCGTGGAACATTCTAGATTTGCAGGGGCACTCGTTCAGTCAGCCGACTCTTCTTATGCTTATCCTCGGTTTTCCTTGGAAATAGGGAAAGATGTGACAATATCTGAGAATCAGCTCTTCACACGAAACTAACCTGAATGCGAAAACAAGTAAAATCTAAATCAGGATGACAGGATGAGGATTAGTTCGTCCTGACTGAGTCTCGCGGCTTTTAGAAATGTAATCGCGTTGGATATAATATTAATAAAGGCTAACTATATTTTTGCTTGAAATACTATTAGATACTAAATATATTTTTGGAATTTTTATTAAACTGGTTTTGTTTTCTTAAATACAAATAGCTATCTGAAAAAAAAATATGACGAGCGATATGTGATCAGATTTACTCGAAATTTCTAAACTAATGTATTTTGACTACATTGACAAGTTTAATTGTTAACTCTATAATTACAATATATGTTTACCGCTACACTGTAGATCTACGTACGGAACAGTTTCGAGGCATCTGAAAACATAAAGAGAAACTTGAAAAACGTCATGTGAGGCACATTGAGACAGTCGCATTTTGATGTCTAAAAGAATGCATTTTTATGGAGAGGCAGAGTTGACCTAGTTGACACAAATATCCAGGGGTCCGTTCGGTCTGCTTTTAATAATATTTTGATTTTTGTATATTATAAATGCCTTATAATAACCTTCCTACATTAACAAAAAAAAACTCGTACAAATTTCCGGAATCATATATCTAAGAAGTTAACAAATGCAAACATGTCATTGTCATTTACTTTTTGTAACATTTAAAAAAATCCGACTAAGCAGCTAGAGACATGAATTAACCGCTATATTTTATTTGAAAAAAGGAATTAAATAATGACTTATTTGAACTGACCGAAAAAGTGTTCCTTACTCCATAAATTGCTGTAATTCCGGAGATTGGAGCTGAGCTTCACATACAGCGTTACTGAGGAAAGTAATGATATATGTGACAAAATCAACAAACTCGTGATCTGTAGGCATTTTCATGTTCATGGTATTCAAATCATTTTCACACACCTCGTAGAGGAATGACTGGTCTATTTCTTTGTAATTTCTATGAGGTTCCTGTGAAGACAAGAAGTGCATTAATAAAATACTTAATGTTTTTGTACATATTCTTTCTCGTTTTTTCATCGATTCTTGCAACAAAATGAAATATTTTCGTAATTGTTTCAGACTGCAATTAGATATATTCTGGGATAAAAAATATTTTTTACGTGGAAGTTGGTCGTTCCTTTTCTGTGATAAATAGTATGCCCCTTTCAGCAGCTACTGACTTCTATTGTGGTTCATCGACAAGTTTCCTTATACTCAAATCGACACATTCCACATTTTAATTTTACGTTATAAATATTTTTAAATATTCTTCATCCATATAGTCTTAGTGCTAATAGTCTGACCTAGTAAATATGGATTATAAAATGAAAAGGTTTCAACGATCAGCATGTCATCATTCTTTGATCTTAGAACGTGAAGAGACAGATTTATCAACGTTATTTTTATGAGAGCTTAAATATAAAAAATAAATGTCCAGTAAAAAATACTTTCGTACAGACTGTTTTAATAGTTAGTTACTTTTAGTGGCTGTGGACTAATGACGGTGATTTCATGTCCCCTGTCAGCTAGAGCTTTCATCAATGCCTGATACACAATTTGGTGGCTGTAGTTTGGAGTCGAAAAGAGTCCTAGAATTTTAGCTCCGTTGATTGGTTGAGACAGCTGTAAACACGCTACGCACAGGCCCAGCAGAGCGAAAGTCATTCTGAAAATGACTTGAATGAATAGAAGAAACACATTTCAACAATTATGTATCGACATATTTGCAAGTTTTACAAAAAACATGTCACTATTTATATAGTATATATATATATATTACTCGTGAGTGGTAACGTGTGGAAAATCATTTAAATAAAATAATTAACATGCATCTGAGAAACCTTTGTCACAATAACAGGTTTGATTGAACTTATCGCGTTAAAAATTTTAAAAAAGATAATAAATTAGGTTCAGTGAAGCAGTTTTGACTCTACCTTGGTTAGAGTTGTATTATAGGCATACAAAAACCAAAGTTGCCAGTTGGAATCCTGCTTCGGTCCATAAACCGTTTGAATTAAAAATACTTGTTTGGTTGACAGTCATCTCGGATAGCTCTGGTTCTTTAAATGGGAAACGAACAAATCTTTGATTGGTAGAAACTGGTAAATTTTGTGCATTACGCAGAATAATGAATGAACGAATCGTCCTGGAATAAATAGTTTGTAGCTTTCGACAGGTTACACTGCATAAAGGTATTAGAAATTTTAAACTAGGCCTACTACCTTCAAATATTATAGGAATGTTTCGATAAAGTATGATAAACTTCAAGTATATTTGATAAGAATAAAAAGAATTACAGTGAATACTAAATACTTTATATTCAGGTTTATTAAAACATTGGTCAGGTCTGTATTGGGAAGTGAATTGGGATATGTGTATCTTCATTGACCGACAACTAATTTGTTTATGGAATAGTCATTGGTACGTTTTCTTAATTGTTCTATCTATTATGTTGTTAACTTACGTTACCGCAGGGGTTTCACTAATTTCATTTGATAATCGATTTATCGATAATATTGAAATCAACTATGAACCTTACCTCAGAAAAAACTCGGGATAGGAATTAAATTTCACTCCCACCCAACTAAAATAATGAATTAATGCCTTAAGTGAAGAATTTCCTTCTTGGTCGACTTTAGTACATAGTAATTAAATGACAGATCACTAGTCGAATTTGTCAAACATATTTGAAAACCAAAGGTTATATTATAAATATTATTCATAGGATGAATGAAATCTCAGCAAAAGATTGATTGATCGGGATTGCAATTAACATATTTATTCATTCTTAAAATCTACTTACATCGATCTATACGATCACATTTTAAAAAAATAATGTCAGTATTATATCATTATTGAATCTGCTGTAAAAATAAATAAATAGTCGTGAGTCAGAAGAGTAATTATGAAAAAAATTAAATTCACGATTGATCCTGTTTTATCAGGTATTGAATATGTTTCATAAGTTTTCGGAATCCAATATTCCATACCCACCTGTAACCATGTAGTTTAAAATTCAAATTAAAACGCCATATCTATTCATGCTTAGAAAAAAAATCACACCTGATAAACATAGCCTGACTACGTCGTATTTTACGCGTATAATCTTGCATAAAAAGGAGAGTACGTACTGCGTAACCTGTTGTATAACGGAAATAAACTTGAAAATGTCTTATGAATTTTTCATTTATAGTATCTTAATTTTACGTTGAATTTTTATCTTTTAAAAATTGTTTACTGGTTAAACAATGACAATTTATATTATTATTGTTTTAATGCTTTCTTTCAGTATTAATGGACGATAGTTTAATAGTATTAATTTCTTCCACTTTAAATATGTATCAGAACCTGCTTACTATATATTTCAAGATTCAAAGATTTGCAAAATAAATTTTTATAATAGCAATCTAGACCTGCCAATGAAAAGCGTTCAGATATAAACACAAAACTCGAGAAACTTTCAAGAGGGAAATAAAAATTTACGATTTTCTGTGTACTTAACTGTAATTGACAATCTTTTGTTTGGTGAAAAGTAATTAAAAGCGATGAATTTATTTCTCTGAAAACTTATTACTGTCACATGAACATGTTTTCTTATCTTCATGACGTATTTACTTAACTTTAAACTTATCAGAAGGCCCATAAAACGCTATCATGCAGAAGAATTCCTGTTAGAAGTAAACAAAGTGGATAACATAATGTATTGACTTCCTTTAAAGATATTTATTTGCAATCAACTAAGTAATTCTTCATTACATAATATTTTTCTATGCCTATACTTCTTTGAAACAGCGAATTAATTGAAGAAAGCAGTATCATTTTTGTTAAAATTACTTGAACTATTGAACGGCTTTGATATTATTTATCTTTATAGATAATAATGTTACACCATCTAGCTTAATCTGTCTTTAATTAAATAATTCGTTTTAAGTAGAATATGTGTAGCATTAAATTATTTTTCGATAATTTGGTGTGTTTATTGAACACAACACACAGTTATTTGCATAAAAGGATATAAAATAGCTTTCAATTTATATACCTACCTCGGGTGCGGATGAAACTTAACTACTGCTCCGAAGATTTTGTGGTTCCTTAAAGACCTTATCACATTTATGAAACATTCGCGGCTTATGGTATGATAAACGTCACGTGAGGCACAATTTTCGTGCAAATTTAGAGGAACTATTGGAAAGTCAAAAGTAGTGCGACTGGTTTGGGGAGTCGCAAAACAACCAATAAAGATTTTGACTTTGTAAAATATCTCATGTGTAGCAAATAAGGAATGAATATCACACTAGCAACGAAATATATTACTAAAATAATTGTCTTTGATCAGATTAAGGGCATAATCTGTTACATAATTGAAGAAAACATCTAAGTTGTGCATCCCACACATACTAGCAATAAGGGAAGTATGAAATAATCGAATTTCAGGTCGATAATTAATAAATTTAAAGTTTTTTTTGGGCAACAGGCTACTGAGGGTGATCCACATTGGGCAACTCTCCTTTAATACAATAGGAAGGGATTTGAAAGGGGGGATGCGGAAGGGTAGAGGAAGGTAGCCAAGGGTTACTAGGGCCCCCGGGCTATGGTTTAAGGATCCTACCCGGCATTCGCCTAAAGAAATGCAGGAAAAACACTAGAAAAACCTGAATCGGGTAGGTCGGGCATTGGGTACTTGTCCCACGCCCTTCCGATAGCGGGAGAGGAGTTTGCTGTGGGGACGCAGCATTCCCTTCTCCGTGCCTCGGCCAGTTTAGGAGGCAGCTGGTCGACTATTCCAATGGGAATAGCGGACAACTCTTACCGTATGCCCAAGGTCTGTGTCCCCGGAACATACACCTCTCAAAACAGGCCGAGGTGCCTCGGCTTGTGGGAACCTTAGTTCAAAAATAGAGAGGAAAAGGCATCCCCAAAGGTAGCCCCTTCGTATCTCTCCTAAAAGGTTCGACCTGCGAGAGAATATTCCTAAAGTTTTTTTTTTTTTTTTTGCGCTTGCTATTGAATATTAATTTATTAAAAAAATCATAAGTGCGAGTTACAATTTCATTTATGCTCTTAGTCAGAACTTTCAGAAAATAATGTGCATCTTAGACATTTGATATTAGTTATTTTTTAAAAATATATTTTGTTAACATTATTTATATCACCATTCATTGCTGTAGAATGCCACAGGTGAAGCTGCTTTGAAATTGTTTCCATTGTTTGTTTGAATGTGAGAAAGTCTCTGAACATCATTTCTCATAATTCATTCATGCAGTATAACTCAGTTTATTTTTAATAACAAAGAATTTAGTTACTTTGAGAAAGAGGCAATATCACTCATTGAATCATATTTTCACAATATGCATCAAAAGGCAGTTATTTAAATCTTGATTTCCATTGAGGGTTGGAGTGCTCCAATGATCAATTTTGGACCCTATATTATTTGTGTCAAGAATTTGTCAGACAATATTTGAGTCCATCAATTGATAGTGCTTTTTGGTTGATAATTTCATTTCTGGTGGTGGGGGCACTCTGCCCTGGGCAGCAAAATTACAGAATTTCTGTAACATTTTTGATTTAAGTGTCGAAATAAGGGACGGCAGATTTGGCCTCTGTCCCAGACACCAGAAAACTCTGATATATCACTGCTAATGAGAGCAGTCCAGCACAGAAAATTTTTTTTTAATTACCTTAAGAAAGTTTTATATTACTATTACAATGTTCCTGTTTTGACATTCTATATTGTACTGTATTTAATATGTATCTGTATTCGAGGGCATATAGGGATATGTATTCCCACTATTTCATTTAAATATTATGTACAACAAAGACAATAATTTGTATATTCATGAATTAAAGAACTATAGATACAAAAAATTATTACTACTTTTAATTATAATTATTGTATTTTTATGTATATTAGGGAAACGAGAATTATTAAATGTAATAATTTAATTATATTAATTTTTAATTGATATTTTGCTTTTTTTTAGAAGCTTTGTATACTTGACCTTTTAATTGCGTACTCTTTTTTTTATCTAAAATTGCGAGAGAAAAACTTTTTTTCAGCTTGCCGAACAATTTTTAGCTTGGTATTTTTATCTGATGGGTGTGTTACGTGAGATAGAAATGAGATAACGTTTTTCATCACTTACAAGAGATATTCAAGCTCTCTTTGAGCAACTAAGTAAACATCAGCTAGGGCATATCTCAAATAACTCCGCCGAGTATCTTCTGGCGGTTTATACGAATATTACTGATTGCATACGAGACGGTAAACTAGAGAGCATTTCTGTTAAAGATGATATAACCAGTGACGGGTACAGTCACTTTTTGAGGGCGGACAAATTTCAGAATCTCTATAAAATTTGTAGCATTTTGAATTTAAATACCTAAATGAGGGGACATGAATATGGATTTTTCGCTGGGCAGCTGAAACCAATGCTACGCCACTGGATGTAACAGCTGAGAAATGATAAGAAGAAATACTAAAGAATGTTTTCGAAAATGAAACTATACAATATACAATTTTGCTGCATTACAAGTATATAATCCAGTCTATTGCAATTTGTATGTATGCAAATATAACTAAACCCAACAGTTGCTCCGTTCCGTTATATCAGAAAGTGTGCTGTTCCATTCCCTACTAACAACATTTTGAGATTTTTTATATTTAAATTCATAAAATGGCTTTAACATATCTAGAATTTCAAAAATGAAATTTCTTATTCATCATATCTATAATTTCACTGTGTTTGACTGTGGCGTTGTCAGACTTTAACCTGAAACGTAAGTCAGGTACATAACGTGAGACGTGAATTTTATTTTCTTATAGACATTAATTGCTTGACGATTTGTCATAATTTCAAAATAAAGCACACTGTATACTATTTAAACATTACTTTTGTAGTCGTTAAACTACTACGAACTCTCGGAACAGGTAAGAATATGTTTGCCTCGATGGAGTTGTGCCAAGACTCACAATTTGTCAGGTAATGTTGATAGTTTTGAAGAAACGCGGATGGTAGTGTAATTACCAGATTAATAAAAAACCAGCGATACCTTCTGAATATTATTGGTGTATTCATATTGTTACACAAGTATTATTTGACAAAATTGCCGTTTGCGCGTGTTATACGGTCCAGTATGTTTGTAAATATACGTAGAACCACCTAACTTGTGATGCAAAGTAATTAAAGCATTTGTTAATGCAGAATAAATACGTGGCCTTATCCATTTAATTAGAATAAGCCAATACTTGAAAGGTGTCTCATAATTGTAAATTAAATTATATGAAAATAAATTTTAAATTTATGATCATATATCTTAAATGACAAGGAAATGTGAAGAACAGTCAATATTTGAAAAAACTCGATTGTGCAATAAATATTTGGTACAAGCCTGTATCTCCATTTGGTAATGGGCAAAAATAAGTATTTATGGATTACATAACCATTTGTGCAACGGTATTGCAATTTCGTGTAATAACGACGTGTATATATCTTTCGGACTTTCTCATATCTTTGCACAACCGCAAGTCTTTCCAACCAAACAGTATCTCATAAGGTCAAGCGTACATTTATTAAATAACTGCATTTAAAATGGCTGTAAGAGTGCAATTTGAAAATAACAATGAAGTGGGAGTATTTTCTAAGTTAACAAACACATATTGTTTAGTTGCTATCGGAGGATCAGAGAATTTTTACAGGTAAGAATTCATTCCATGCAACATGGCTCTTATTGCGTATATTGCACAAATTACGCGCAATAGTTTGTCTTTTAATGACTAGCATTTTTCGTTTTTAAAGCGTCCATAGATTAATCTAAATCCCGATTTGATAATTACTTTTGTTTCAATTTATTCAATTGGAAATGTAAACAAATTATCTCCGACATAATCTAACCACGTTCACATAAAGAACTTCTGATTTTCCCTCTGTACACCTCCCAATGCAACTTGTAAATTTAAAAAATTCTGTTTTTTTTTATACGAAAGTGCTATTTTGTTTGTACTGAACATATTTGTTAAACTTCGTTAGCTGTCTTTTGTATGTTAAATGTTAATACTTTTTCAGTTTTCTTGTTAAATAATTGCAGTTTATATTATAATTTTCAACCACCCTTGTAAAGATGTATTCTTTTTGGGAACATTTAATGCAACATGAAAGTAATGGTAAGACCAATTGTTTGGTGTTTTAGCCAATTTTGAGGAAACGTTGGGAATTGTTTTTATATAAATTGAATAAATGTGATGTCTTTTTGTACTTCTAGTTTCACGAGGGTATAGTATTGATACAAATTAGTGTTTGCTTTTCAGTGTCTTCGAAGCTGAACTAGCTGACACAATACCTATAATTCATGCTTCAGTAGCTGGATGTCGAATTGTTGGCCGTATGTGTGTCGGTAGGTATTCTAATAGTTAATACTGACTTTATCTAGAATGACACGTATATTAAGTGAAGATGTCACCATCCTGAACTTTCTTGTAGGAACTCATTTTATAAACCATTGATTTGTTCTTGAGTAGACTTTCTGTTTATATGTTGCTAACTGTCGTGCTCTGCTAATTGCTATTTCTTGATTGTTCTATTTACAAAACAAAAGTTCTTTTAACCTACAAATGTATTTGTTACAGGTAATAGGAAAGGTTTGCTTGTGCCAAATTCAACTACTGACACAGAGTTGCAGCATCTACGCAATTCACTCCCTGATGAAGTGAAAGTGCAAAGGGTAGAGGAAAGACTTTCAGCTCTTGGGAATGTAATAGCATGTAATGATTATGTTGCTCTTGTCCACCCTGATCTGGATAGGGTAAGTAACAGCTAATTATCTTATATTCGACAGTTATTGAAAATTAGTTTTCACTGATAAAATGTTGAATTTTATGAAATAGCTTTGCATGTAAATAAAGAAAAAGTCCTAATTATTTGTCTATATACAATAAAAACAGACAAATGGTAATTAAATTAATTTTAAAGTCCATATTAGTGTAATGTAGTTAATTTCAGTTAAAACAATTAAATTATAATTAGTCTCTTTTCAGCTGTTTTAGTAATTTAAATAGGATTTTTTTTTAAATTTCATAATTACTTGATGGCTTTATTGTAAGAAAATGTGTATAAACTAGATAAAAAAGGATTATTTGTTGGGAAATTTGAAGGAAAATCTTTAATAATATAAAATAGACAGGAATAAAAATACCCTGTGAGAATATGAATACCAATATTTACTGTTCAATTGGGAAACATGTAACAGGAATGTTAAAGCTACTTGAACATTTAAAAACTGTTAAAAACAATGCAAATTTTAAAGTTGAGATGTGCAACTGTTGCACCCTAGTTTACTGAAATACAGAACACTAAAGTAAATTATTATAGTTACTGTAGTATATATTTATCTTAATAATTTTGAATGAAATTATAAACTATTAGTCATGTAGATTGACTGCTGTAAATAGTGAAGCCATAAAGCATTGATTAAAAAAAATCGGTCATTTAAATCTTATTGTGTGTATGTATTATACTACCTGTTCGTTTTAATTGACTAAATGCTAGTTTCTTTTAATTTTTTCTATTACAAATTTATGTAATCTTACAGGAAACTGAAGAGATCCTTACTGATATTCTAAATGTAGAAGTTTTCCGACAAACAATAGCTTCAAATGTCTTGGTTGGATCATATTGTGCACTTTCAAATCAAGGTGGTTTAGTTCACCCACAAACTTCAGTACAGGATCAAGATGAGCTTTCGTCATTGTTACAAGTTCCTCTTGTTGTAAGTTGTTTAATCCTACTGTTTTGGGTAGAAACATTTCAGCGTTTTTAATCAATGAGGAGAATAAACTGCAGTTACATTATTACCTTAGCTTAAAACATTTATTCAATTGATGTATTTTATTGAAGTTTTACTGTGCTAAACAGTGTAGAACTAATATAATTTTAATTTTGTTGTCTTTGTAAGTGAATGTCTCATTTCATAAATGCTAAACATTTTGGAATAGAAATACATTATAGTCTACTTTTATTAGTAATGATAAGATTTGGTTTAGTTTTCTTCATGGTTATATTTTTTGCTAAAGTGGAAGTGTATGAATATATCACAGGCAACCCAATTTAAATATTTATCACTTATTTGTTTGCAGTGTTGATTAAATAATAATCATGAAATTAGTGAAGTCAAATAATTAATGTAATTGATAGGATAGTTTGTAATAATATATTTTCTCTTCATTGTTATTCAATCATACTTTTTAAAAATAAACTCTGACAGTAATATACTTGTACAATAATTTGTATTTATCTTGATTTGGATTTTCATTGGTGTTCAGTTCTTGGGCAATATCTTAATATATTATCCTGTTGTCAGGTGCTTGATGCGTGAAATGAATTGTTTACGCACATCATAAATGTTGCTTTGATATTGACATCAGAGAGTAGCTTCTACTTTTGAGTTGAAACATAAAATATGTGTTGAAGTTAATGTGCATAAAATGTAATTGTTTTATTTGATTTTTTAAAGTTAAAATATTATTTCATTTTGTAACAGAAAATAACTGATGCTTCAAAAATATTTTATACCTTCGTAAAATTGCAAGGGATTCTTTTATTGGTATTCTGACTGGAACAACTCTCATGTCCTCAGAAATTTGATAGCTATTTATTCCAATTGGCATAATATATTTTTACATAGGTCAGACTACGTAGCAGTCTAATTGTTATAAAAAATTACACTTGGTTTAAATACACAAATTTCATATGAAAACTGTTTTTCAATTTAGTAAATAGTTAGTGTTTTTCATTAAATTCTTATACTATGTGCAATAAAGTTATGATTTGTATTCTGTTAAATACTTCTTTTTAAAATTTACAGGCCGGTACTATTAACAGAGGCTCAGAGGTCATAGGAGGTGGCATGGTCGTAAATGATTGGTGTTCCTTCTGTGGTAGGGATACTACATCAACAGAAATTTCTGTTATAGAAAGTATTTTTAAACTAAATGAATCACAGCCATCAGCGATAGCAACCTCAATGAGAGCATCACTTATTGAAAGGTAGGATTTTTTGCTTATTTGTAACAGTAGAACCTTGCAATGTGAATGACTAAGTTATAGAAGAAAGTAATAAATAAGTTGAAGATATTTCATGGGATGGGAAAATGCATGAAAATTAGGCAAATGTAAGATTTTATAAGTGTTGTCATATCAAAGATCTTTCACATGTGGAAGCCAATTCTTAATTGAACCAGCACAATCCTAATTTTTTAAGGTATTTTAAAGGAATTTATTGGGCTATTGTTGTTTTTGCAAGTGTATTTTCATGTTCAAAACATTTGTAATATAAATTGTGGCATATTGTTGAACATCGGCTTCATGTGTCCCTCCTTGAAGTTCTTTACAAATTAGCTAAGGAAAGACTGTTGTATTCAGAATTATCCAAAGTAGTTGCTAAGTTCATGATGAAAGAAGTACCAAAATCATGTTATTCTGTCAATTAATTGACACAAGTAATTACAAACCTATTACTTCACCAGTTATGATTTCACATTTACTGGATTATTTAAAGTAGTACCATTATTTCTGACTAATTGATGTTCTCAGTTTTACACTTAAAAATCACATTTGAATTTCTCAGAATTGTTCTTTTCTGTTCCAGTATATCGGCATAACCTAGCTGGGTGAAATTGATCTGCAGTCAAGGAAGCAGCTTAACAACAGTTGCGAGTGTTTTCAGATACTTGTTGTATCATTCCAACGGAACAGTTTGAATACAACACAGGATGTGTTGTATAAGAAATCCTATTCTATGTAAATAATTGTGAATGGACATACATTATTTTCTTTTTTAATATTTTCTTATAACTGTTCTTATATTTTTGCACTCTGAAACCCACTATTAAAATTTTCTAGTGTATTTTTAGGCTGTAAATTGATAGTTAATATTAATCTTCAAAATGGGACAATTACTGTGACCAGTAAAAACAGTTGCTTGACCGAAACATTTAAAAAATGTAATTAACTGATACACTTATAAGAGTGAATATAAGGTTAGACAGGTCTCAGTATTCTATCATTGGCTCAAACAAATAGTACATTCATATATCTTTCACGGAGATGAATATGGAGTTACATTTCCCTTTTTTAATCTGAAAGTAAATAAAAAGCAATGCCGAAAAATGAAGGATAAAAATTGTAATGGAGCTTCCCTTGGTGAAAATACATAATGTAAATGTACAAGATACTTTACCTCCATAACCTTGTATGAAACGGGATAATAGTAGGCTCCACAAAATCAAATGTTTCCTTGAGAATGTGGCAAGAAAAACTTAGTTTCTACAAAAAGAAAAATACAAATTTTCACCCTAATTGTGCAACTGATGTTTGAAGTTAATGGAATAATGGTTTGAAGCAGATATAATTGTTTGCTTTCAGTTTTTCAAATTGTTATTATTTTGTGTCTATACAAACCATTTTAAAAGTTAGGATAAAATGTATCAATTTAAAGAAATATATATACACTACAGGTAATGAATATATTCAGCCATAAGCATGGATTCAGTTTGTATTTTATAATTGGAACATACAGTTTAATAGTGTTAAAATTGTACCATATTCAAATCAAAGCTAATTATGCAAAAAGTTTAAGCTCTTGAATTCAAATGGTATTCATGTTGTTTAAGAAATTCAATTTTAAACTATTTACAGAAAAAGCACATAGTTGGATCAGTTTTTGGTGTGCAGCTCTCTAATTTGTAAAGGGCTATGAAGGTTAGGGATAATTGATTGACAGCAATAATACCACATGGTTGATACACATATTGAGCTTCTTGAAGAGGTTGGGCAATGTTTTCATTTAACGACTGGCATTCAATTGATACTCTTTCACATTTGTCAGGCTTCATCTGGCACTGTTAACTGTGCTACAAGGATTCTAGTTGGAACAGGTTTAGAATTTTTAAAATATTTGCTGACCCTTACTTCAGTTACATTTTCAGTATCTTTAACACGGTTTTCTGTAAAGATTTTGTATCATCAAAGATCGAAGGCTTTTCCGGTGTATTTGTTGAATAAAAAGTTCTCGGGGTATCCACCCGGATAAAACCGCGATTATAACGCGACGTTTCGACGACCAAATGCAGGCGCCTATAAGATGACTGCAGTGTATTTGGTCGTCGAAACGTCGCTTTACAATCGCCGTTTTACCCGGGTAGAAAACCGAGAACTACTTCAGATTTTGCATTTCTTTACGCAAAATTAATCACTGGTTCTTTCATCTATTTTCTACATAGTATTGTGATACGGCACTGCCTCCTAAACTAGTCAAGGCGAGGGGAAAGCTAGGGTTTTCCCATCATCACTTTTAGGCGAATTGCCGGTTATGATCCTTAAACCATAGCCCGGGACCCTAGTTAACCCTTGGCTACCTTGCTCTACCTTTCCGCATCTCCCTTTCCTATGCTATAAGAGGGGATTTGCCACTATGCCGATTTCCCTATACACAGCCTGTCTACATCTTCATTGAATTTTTTTCGCTAAATATACTGTATACTGATGAAAATTTTTCGGGTGAATTTCTCACTATCAGTTTTGACAACTATATTTTATTCCGTTAACATACTAGTTGCATTGTAATCTCGTCGAAACGCAGTCACCCGTGAAGCAGACATTTCCAATAACGGCAGAGTGCGTTTGAATGGAATCTGGTTTAATGACAGGCCGCGTGGTTCCAGCGTTCTCTGAAAATCAATTTCGCGTCGCGTATTAAAACCAGCGAACATGAATAGGGTAATACACGCCGTTGTTGACCTCAGCTAATTCTGATATCCGCCTTGCACTGACGTTGAGTGGGAATATTTACGTCATATCGAGTTGTGAATTCAGACAACGTGTCGGGGAGAACTTTACAATATTGGATTGCAAAGTTTAATAATCCGACTGGTTCTGCGTAACATAAAAATAATTTCATTTAATATTTCTTTGTTTCCTGCATCTACAATTGCAGTCTTTTTAGTTTTAGTCAACCTTCTTGATTTCAATCATCATCATATTTTAATAAATTATACCCCGTTTTGAGAGAAATCAAACGGGTCTATGAATTCTATTTTCCAAATTAAGAAATCTCATTGGAGGTTGCACGTATAACGTGAGCAAGACTTATGAAATATTGTAGCTATAATGTAAATCCAATTAAGTTGTTTTAGAGAATTAATAAATTCCTTAATTATGTGAGCAAAAACTAAAATTTTCCTTGGTACTTTCTAACGGGATTTACGTTTCCGTTAATTCTTTGTTCCTGTTAGTTTATTTCCGTCACGAATAATATCAATTTTTCATGTATCACAAAATGGCGAGTATTTCGGAACAACAATCTTTTGCCTCTCGAGAGAGTGTTAATTTTATTAGTTACCTGTTATGAGGTTACACTCGGATATCAGGGCTTCGATCTTATTTTCACCAAAGAACATACTAACATTACGCTTTCCCTTATTTACTCCTTAGTGATTAATAGTCACAGGGATGTATTTTTTTTCTAATGATTTCACAAACTACGAATGCAACATCTACGCTAGTAAAATTTAACACTGTACTCAATGTAACTTGTAATTTATTCAGGTAATCAAATTCGTTTCTGTCTCTAATAATAATTAGCATGAAAACCAGTTATATACCCTATTACAAGAAGTGACTAGATTTTATAGTATAGAGAATCAATATTTTCCATAGCAGAATACGCGTTTCCATAAAGTATTCCGAATTGTACAGCCCGCAAAGGTCAACAAACTGTCTTTCTTCTTTCCGTGTTCACTGCGGCTTCATACAAACAATTCCGTGCCGTGACTGAGGCTGCATAGTAAGGGGACGGGATAACAAACGAAATTAAATTTGAACCAGTCAGTAATAAAAAATTTTTTTTTTAAAAAAAATTATATTTCAAAAACAGAAATAGTATTCTTACATTTGACTTTGTATTTCATAAAAATAACTAAGATTATGTTATGAAAAAAAAATAACGGCGGCATTACGAAAATAGCACCATACTAATAAAATCAAACACTACGCTTCCTTCATTCCACTACTACCGTCACGCACAGCTTGTTCCAAACATGAACTTTATGTAAAACTAGCTGGGTGCCCGGCGTTGCCCGATATATCATTTATCCGTAACCCCCGATTTTTTCTGTATTTTTATGTAACCCACCACCCATACCCGTGATCCACTCCCAGATCGAAAGGGGATGAAATTATACACAAAGTCGTAGAAATATTATCAATCGAATTAATAACTGTAATTATTAAAAGCAAATATTCAATTGCATGTTTTAAAATTTCCACCCCCGGATGTACCCGTCCTTGGGGGTTAAACAGCCAGTTGAATGTCATAATTACACTCAGAGCCACCTATAACTATAGATTTGACTCCAATCTCGGTTATTTTCTTGTAGCGCCCGTCCACCCGCACCCCTAAGCTTGCTACTTTCCCATTCCGTAAAGGGTTGATTTTTACACATAACATCGGTAGAAACACTGTCGGTCTCTTTGAGCTCTAATAATATTTATTTCCGGCTCCAATATCGGTATTTTTGGCGTGTTTGAATATTTCAACTCCCGTCCACTCATCCCTAAGCGTGCTTCCCTCTCATGCCGAAAGGGGTTGAAATTTTACAAAAAAAACATAGGTAGAAATACTATCAACGTAATTGACCCTGATAATTATTATTTATTCCAAGTAAATATCGACCATTTAACACGTTTGAAAAATTCCATCCCCGTCCACCCCCCACCCCTGGGGGTTAAATGGCCAATTGAATGTCACAATTAAACTCACCGACATCCGTTACCCTGGATTTCACTCCAATCACTGTTGTATTCGCGTTATTTCTTGTAACGCCCGTCCACCCCCATCGGTGCTCCTTTCCCATGCTGTAAAGGGTTGAAATTATACTCGTATCACATCGGTAGAAACACTATCAATCTCTTTGACCCCTAAAAATATTTATCTGACTGAAATATTGACTGTTTTAGCATGTTTAAATATTTCCACCCCCCGTTCACCCCCGATTATGGGAGTGGTAGACGCCTCTCACCTCGACAGTGTTTGTTTCCTTGTCGTAAAGAACACGTGTACGAAATTTGGTGAATTTTGCTCCACCGGTGTAGATTTGTATAAATACCATACAAACATACATACATACATACAAACAAACAAACATTCTGCTTTATTTATTAGATTGTAGGAAGGGAATATACTTTCGTGTCAGGAATACGTGTCAACTTGGTGCGAAATTATTTCGCCTTTAAAAATTAGACGTTTTTGAAAACTGTAGACCGATTTAGAAATTGAGCATATTTCCAGTCATGTCAGACTCTAGGTAGCACTATCGCTGTTCTATTACTTTTTTACTTAGTTATCCTCGTAAAAGTGGTTGCTTGTGGTGATGTAGGACATCAATTAAAAACTCGTGGCCGCCACTGGCCTTCGGTCATCTTTGATGTTGCTCTCCGTTTTACACTGTCCTGTGTCATAACTTTTTTTCAGGTCACTGTATTTTCTACATCTGTCATTCTCAATTATTTGATCAAACTGTACACCTTGTATCATTGCGTACCCTTGAACTTGGCTCGTATTGCAAGCGTGTTCCAAATGACCTTTTTCGTATTTCCAACATATTCAGTTTATTCCATCGCCATTTTTCTTGCAGCACTATATTTTAGAAGCTTCGATTCAATTTCTTTCAGGCCTTGAACTGTACACGTATCACATCACGGACTCCATAAATTATTTCAGAAGCTTTTTCGTCAATCGAATTTGAATGTAGATTTCTCTACCTGAAAAATGCTGTCATAGCCTGTTCCGTTCTGTTCTTGCCCTACTCTTTCCTTATTTCTAGAGAAAAAACAGTACTTTAAAATTAGAGTAAATCTACCAGAGATTTTTCAGAATAACTATACAGTTATATAGTATAATTTAAATTAGTTTCCATATTCTCAGACCAATTATGTCGTTTACGTTGAATGACCTATTGATTAAAATAAATCGAAAGGAGGCTGTTCAACATTGCTGTTCTTTTTTACTAAATGGAATTGAACGCTACCATTGATTGATTTTTAGCGATAAGCCTTGAAAATATAAGAAACACCCATATTATTTTGAAATTAGCGACGAATTAAAGTTATAGCCACAAAGTCCCCAAACTAGATGATACTAGTCATAACTTTACACCTGAAGACAGCACCAATGTTCACAGAAACGTTGTGTGGAATTTATTTTTATCCCAAAAATTTTGTCTCATTTTGGATAGGCTTATGTTATTATTTAATTTTCAATACAATCTTGTTACAAGTTGTAAGTCAAGTGAGTTTTACGTATTTAAAATACGTTCTACATCCTAATACAAGAAGTGATTGGTATAGCACCAAAGTATTCCATAATAGTTAAATTTGATTGATCTATTATTGGTTCACTAGTTTTTTAAATATAATAATTAAAAGCATATCGACATCTCACCAATCAGGAGGTTAGAAATTTTGTAAAAATTATGATAAGTTAAATACAAATAAAATAATTTGATTTTAGGCGACAATTGAAATGAATTCTCGATGTTATTTGAGTATTATTCGAATTTAACCTTGAGTGTCGTAGAAGGAGACAGCTTATATTTTCTCGCAGGTAGAACCTTGTATGAGTGATCAAGATAGCCTAAAAAAAAAAAAGGTCGAGGCACGGAGAAGGGAATGCTGCGTCCCCACAGCAAACTCCTCTCCCGCTATCGGAAGGGCGTGGGACAAGTACCCAATGCCCGACCTACCCGATGCAGGTTTTTCTAGGGTTTTCCCTGCATTTCTTTAGGCGAATGCCGGGTAGGATCCTTAAACCATAGCCCGGGGGCCCTAGTTAACCCTTGGCTACCTTCCTCTACCCTTCCGCATCCCCCCTTTCTAATCCCTTCCTATGCTATTAAAGGGGAGTTGCCCAATGTGGATCACCCTCATGTAGCCTGTTGCCCTTAAAAAAAAATAAAACTCTCGCAGGCAGAACCTTTTAGGAGAGATACGAAGGGGCTGCCTTTGGGTATGCCTTTTCCTCTCAGATTTTGAACACCTCGGCCTGTTTTGAGAGGTGTATGTTCCGGGGTCGCAGACCTTGGGCATACGGTAAGAGTTGTCCGCTATTCCCATTGGAATAGTCGGCCAGCTGCCTCCTAAACTGGTCGAGGCACGGAGAAGGGAATGCTGCGTCCCCACAGCAAACTCCTCTCCCGCTATCGGAAGAGCGTGGGACAAGTACCCAATGCCCGACCTACCCGATGAAGGTTTTCATAGGGTTTTCCCTGCATTTCTTTAGGCGAATGCCGGGTAGAATCCTTAAACTATAGCCCGGGGGCCCTAGTTAACCCTTGGCTACCTTCCTCCACCCTTCCGCATCCCCCCTTTCAAATCCTTTCCTATGCTATTAAAGGGGAGTTGCCGAATGTGGATCACCCTCATGTAGCCTGTTGCCCTAAAAAAAAAATCTCTCGCAGGTGATCCTTCCCAGAGAGTTCTGGCGGAGGCTACCTTTGGGGATGCCTTCACATCTCTCTGGGTTTTTTTTTGAACTAAGGTTCCCACATGCCGAGGCACTTCGGCCTGTTTTGAGAGGTGTATATACGGTAAGAGTTGTTAGCTATTCCTATTGGAATAGTCGGCCAGCTGCCTCCAAAAATGGTCAAGGCACGGCGAGGGGAAAGCTGCGACCCCACAGCATACTCCTCTCCCACCATCGGAAGGGCGTGGGACAA
Source organism: Zhengitettix transpicula (assembly GCA_037074705.1). NCBI lineage: Eukaryota > Metazoa > Arthropoda > Insecta > Orthoptera > Tetrigidae > Zhengitettix > Zhengitettix transpicula. The sequence goes on along the minus strand of CM073592.1, from coordinate 41,034,836 downwards.
GTACCCAATGCCCGACCTACCCGATGAAGGTTTTCCTAGGGTTTTCCCTGCATTTCTTTAGGCGAATGCCGGGTAGGATCCTTAAACTATAGGCCGGGGGCCCTAGTTACCCTTGGCTACCTTCCTCCACCCTTCCGCATCCCCCCTTTCAAATCCCTTTCCTATGTTATAAGAGGGGAGTTGCCACTATGTGGATTACCCTATACATAGCCTGTCTACACATAAAAAAAAACCTTGTAGGAGAGACACCAAGGGGCTACTTTTGGGGATGCCTTTTCTTCTCCGTTTCTGAACTAAGGTTCCCACAAGCCGAGCACCTCGGCCTGTTTTGAGAGGTGTATGTTCCGGGATCACAGACCTTGGGCATACGGTAAGAGTTGCCCGCTATTCCCATTGGAATAGTCGGCCAGCTGCCTCCTAAACTGGTCGAGGCACAGAGAAGGGAATGCTGCGTCCCCACAGCAAACTCCTCTCCCACTATCGGAAGGACGTGGGACAAGTACCCAATGCCCGACCTACCCGATGCAGGTTTTTCTAAGGTTTTACCTGAATTTCTTTAGGCGAATGCCGGGTAGGATCCTTAAAATATAGCCCGGGGCCTAGTTAACCCTTGGCTACCTTCCTCTACCTTTCCGCATCCCCCCTTACAAATCCCTTCCTATGCTATTAAAGGGGAGTTGCCCAACGTGGATTACCCTTGTAGCCTGTTGCCCTAAAAAAGAAAAGAAAAGGGAGACGGCTTGAGTATTCTTATATTTCAAGAGAGATAATGACATATTTATAATTTTATTCTTTCTGTCTTTAATTTTTATACAATTAATATGGAACATCCTTTTGACGGCATTACTTATAAGACTTTGGAGATTTATATAAATTATTGTGCTACCCGGAAGCATCGGTGGTTCAGTGGTAGAATGCTCGCCTGCCACGCGGGCGGCCCGGGTTCGATTCCCGGCCGATGCATATTATTTTTTCACGTGATATATTAACGCAGATAGTTATAGATGCGCACACCTTTGATTTTTAATAAAACAAGTATACATCACGAACTCAGTCCTCGTACTGAGGCCAACTTGCAACAATGATCATAGGGAATATATACATATATTACCTCAATGTGTTGGACAGATATTTTGGTTTTGTGTTAGTTGTCGTTGAGTTGGTCTTAAATTTCAAGATTTGGGTGATCAATAGAAATATCAATTTTATGATGTACGGATTACATGCATTAAAATAAGTTGTCTACGACAGTGGCAGTGCATTACCAACTAAAAATCCTGTCGTGGAGTCTGAAAGACTTAGCCTACTCGAGCCAGAGAGTTTTAACGTTGATTGCTGATTTTCTGCACTCAAATAGTTAACAGATTGTCCAACACTGTTTCGCAATAACTGACCATCTCAATTAGCGTCATCTGACTCCGTAGCTCATTTCGGCTTCCTCATTTGTGCTAACGACACGTGGGTAGAAACCTGTGGGAGTCTCGGAAATATTTCTACTCGACTGAACTTTCACGTACGGGTACGAGATTAATAAGCTCCATTAACATAATTTATGCAAACAACTCTGTCGACAAAAGTCGGGGAAAACCAGTGTGTTTGACGATTGCAAAATTACGTAGAGCGTCAAAAGGAAAAATGTGTAATTTAAAATTCAGAACTATTTCTCTATTCCCACCATCAACTTATTGAAGACTTAAAAGTGGTGTGTTTTAATATTTACTATCCTGGGCTATTTGTTTTAATATAACACGAAGTGAAATTAATATTTTAGTTTAATATTTGAGGAATTAAAAACGTTTAAGGAAATGTTGTACGTTTGATTTTTCCGATAAACAGTTTTGTTTTGTTTAATTTTAGGACAAAAAATTATATTGTCAACAATTAACTTATAAAGAAAATTGGAAAATTAATCTGACTTCTATTATATAAATATAATGAATGTAACGTGTCCATGTGAAATTAACTCATGTTTCTCCTCGTTTGTATCACATAAAATTCAGAGGCTGTCTGCAACAATCTGTTGCTTGAGTGATAAAAGCCGACGGCTGCACTCCACTGCATTTGTGACGTCAATGTATCGATCGAGGACGCTGCATAAATGCTGCTACGAATAAAGACCAAACTGCTGGCATCAGAAACCCATTATTAATATTTCTCCATAAATAAGACGAAATTCTGGTCGAATTAGATATTACTGTAAATGAAACTAAAATTGAAAAAGTAACGAAATTCGTGAATATCCATAAATGTTATACAAGTAACTGGAAATTTGTAAATCAGTAGTATTATATTAAAAAGTATTATGATCAATACCCATTTATCTGTTTAACAATTTTTTAAGAAATTATGAGTTATTTATAATTTATTATTAACTGTAAGTATTGTAAATAATTTTACAAAATTTTTACAATTGACCTTTTTAAATTTCTAGGATGTATGTTTCTATGGGAGATTCCTAAAGATATTACGTATACTGTGGTAATACATAATTTTTATAAACCGGAACGATGCTTTTCTTCTCTGATCTCCGGACTGAATTTCTATGATGCCACTTCATGAATTCATCCTACTTTTCACCAGACTGCATCCTTCAAGATGAAGACAACTACTAGGTAACATCTCTTTCAGATTTCTTTATTCAACTACTTAAAATGCTCCAAGACTATTTAGTATTAATCCTGCACTATATCGAAACTCCGTAACAGATCCCAACCGAATACGTTTACGATAGCTTACGAGTCTCTGCGATCAATTCTCAGATTTCAAGTAACATCTCCAACTCTTAGTCAATATTATGTTTTCCTACTCCACCTCTATGCGACGAGATATTTTCTTAAAACAATAATTTATTTTAAGTTTTGAAAACGACGCAGCTGACTTGCTCGATATTGTTCACGTGTGAGAATCTTAAGACTAGAGAAAGCAACAGGATAGGGGCGGAGGGGGATGGTTCGATTTTAGTTCACCATCTTCAGCAATGCCGTTTTATTACCCTCTCAAGTGGAATAAACGACGAAAACAATTTGTTGATCCATGTGTTATTCATCCACAGGATCGGACCTCAGATGCAGTACAATTTTTTTTTTGGGTGTAGACAGGCTATGTATAGGGTAATCCACATAGTGGCAACTCCCCTCTTATATATATATAGGAAAGGGATTTGAAAGGGGGGATGCGGAAGGGTGGAGGAAGGTTGCCAAGGGTAACTAGGGCCTCCGGGCTACTGTTCAAGAATCCTACCCGGCATTCGCCTAAAAGTAATGCAGGACAAACCCTATAAAAAACCTGCATCAGGTAGGTCGGGCATTTGGTACTTGTCCCACGCCCTTCCGATGGCGGGAGAGGGGTTTGCTGTGGGGTCGCACCTTACCCCTCGCCATGCCTTGGCCAGTTTAGGAGGCAGCTGGCCGACTATTCCAATAGGAATAGCGGACAACTCTTACCGTATGCCCAAGGTCTGCTACGCTACCTTAACGTATTGTCTTATATTGTTATTATTAATGCAGACTGTCTGCGAGGGTTATTCTCTCGTAGCCAGAACCTTGTAGGAGAGACGGAAGAAGCTACCTTGGGGAGGCCCTCATGTAGCCTGTTGCCCTAAAAAAAAAAAGCCTTTTCCTCTCTCCGTTTTTGAACTAAGGTTCCCACAAGCCGAGGCACCTCCGCCTGTTTTGAGAGGTGTTTGTTCCGAGGTCACAGACCTTGGGCATACGGTAAGAGTTGTTCACTGTTCCCATTGGAACAGTCGGCCAGCTGCCTCCTAAACTGGCCGAGGCACGGAGAATGGAATGCTGCGACCCCACAGCAAACTCCTCTCCCGCTATCGGAAGGGCGTGGAACAAGTGCCCAATGCACTACCTACCTGATGCAGGTTTTCTAGGGTTGGTCCTGCATTTCTTTAGGCGAATTCCGGGTAGAATCCTTAAAATATAGCCCGGGGGCCCTAGTTAACCCTTGGCTACCTTCCTTTACCCTTCCGCATCCCCCCTTTCAAATCCCTTCCTATGCTATTAAAGGGGAGTTGCCCAACGTGGATTACCCTCATGTTTTTTTTAGGGCAACAGGCTACATGAGGGTGATCCACATTGGGCAACTCCCCTTTAATAGCATAGGAAGGGATTTGAAAGGGGGGGATGCGGAAGGGTAGAGGAAGGTAGCCAAGGGTTAACTAGGGCCCCCGGGCTATGGTTTAAGGATCCTACCCGGCATTCGCCTAAAGAAATGCAGGGAAAACCCTAGAAAAACCTGCATCGGGTAGGTCGGGCATTGGGTGCTTGTCCCACGCCCTTCCGATAGCGGGAGAGGAGTTTGCTGTGGGGACGCAGCATTCCCTTCTCTATGCCTCGACCAGTTTAGGAGGCAGCTGGCCGACTATTCCAATGGGAATAGCGAACAACTCTTACCGTATACCCAAGGTCCACGGAACATACACCTCTCAGAACAGGCCGATGTAGCCTGTTGCCCTAAAAAAAAAACATTTTCACGTAACTGCTGGGAGGTTCACTGTGATAACAAGAAAATATAAAACTTGAGAGAAATAAGAAAACAAACGTCCATACAAAATATTAAGGCTGTATTACTAAATATGGATCATGATGTCTCTCAATCACTAAAACAATGCCACTGTATTATTAATTAGAAATCGATTACGTATTAATATTAGACGTTTGCATTTGCTGTAAGATTTTTACTTTTGATATTAGTATATTTACACCGATGTTTTCTTGAGCTAGTATTTCTGCACATATTTCAGTCATCTAAAAGTACAAGGAAGAAACGAAGGTTTGCTAACCATATGAATTGTTCATTGATAACACAATTAGCACTAATCATTATGCGTCATGTGATTAAAAGATATCTTCATAATTTTTTAATGTATCAACAAGGAAGATAAAACGGCACGTTTTATTTTTTTCCCCATTAAATACTGTATAGTGTTAGCAACTACGTAAAGCTAATTTGAGGTATTTCTCGTAATATAGAATTGTATGATTGAAACAGATCCACGAATTTGGAAGGAAGTTCTGCTTGACCTGATTGAAGAATGCAGCTCCTCATGTGCTGGAGCACTTTGGGAAATTAGAGGAAACCCCATTACGAAGTCAGGGAGGAATTAAACCCGCTTAATAAACCGTTCGGTTTCATTAGGCTTCCGTGCGTTAGTTTGCTGTCTCTATAAATTTAAAGCCAAGGGATTCGTATTTATTGATAAAAATATTTATGGTTACATCAGTTTATCTGATTTTAAATTTACACTCCGTGCTACATTCATTTTAATCCCCTAAAAATGTCTCCGTTAATTTCAATCCGACAGATACGGCTGGAGTTGGTTTGTTTTCTTCGTGAGGGAGACAGTGAGCAAAGATCTAACTCTTCTTTTAAAAAAGGATGTGATACCTGTATTTTTATCTTGTGAGCGGTTGTTTTGTAATGGCTCATACTACAAAGAGTGTTTTGTTTTGCACGGGAAATTCCTTTCAATTGCTGAATCAAAGATGAAAGAGAACTAACGCTGGTGTGGACGAATAAAACAGAAACCGTTTCATAAGTTCACATAGAAACACCTACATCAAAGTAGGGTACAATATTCTTTTGAAATATTCACTACAAATGATAAGATAGAAAACACTTGCAGAACACACTCAACAGAAAACTTTACCAAGTTATTCGCAAAGTACCCCAAAAAATTGACCAACCACTAACGTTGATTGCGGCAGAAAATCTATTACAAGTTAATCGTAGCCCAATAGGCTCATAGCATTTACATTAAATTATACAGGTCTTCATTTGACAAAAGTTGGCATTATAAAACATCTACGGAAAAAACAACCAACGTCAATAGAAAGTACCACAAAATGCGGTTATTATTTTCCTTTTAAGTTTGGTTGACTTATGAATAGATAGAAAGTTGGTCCCTTCATGTAAGCAAAACAGTTCTATTAAAATATTTAATTTAAACGTATTTAAGAAACAAAAATATTTATTGAATTTCAATATGAATATTTAGGTACCACAATCCTATTTATGCACAAGAAATATTTCTATTAAATCGTGGTTAAATTTAATCTTGGTGATTTTTATAGTTAAAAAAAATGAACTTTGTTCTTTCTTTTAATACCAAGTGAGATATTGCACTGATATGGATTAAAATAAATGGTAAAGTAATTTTCATTGAATAATAATTTCCAAAAAAAATCATTTATATTTAAATATTTTTTCTCTTTCTTTATGATGAGTGAATCCAGATGTTACTTTCACGGGATGATTCACTAATGGAACCAAGCCTTTGTAAGATTTCGTGATGAGTTCAATCAACCCTGCTTCGTATGGTTTCGCACGGACGACCGTTCTTGCCCAAGTCTTATTTGTTTTCGAACAACTACTTTATTGGAAAAATTCTCATTATTTATACACCACGGAGTTTGTTTTTGTATTATAATTTGTGCCGATAGCTTTAATATACTCGTAAAATTTTTGATAAAATTCTTTGTAAAGAACAGTGCCATATACTGATTTGAAACACCAACACTCGGTCATGTGGAAAGAAATTACCTTCAAAACTTTGAATCGTGAAAAAAATGAAATGGCCACCACGGTAACAAAGAGAGACTCAGAAGAGTAGATTGAAAGAGATGAGTTTGGGCTTTCAGAGGAACGAAAACTGTCATAAGAATAATCCGTTTTGTCCAAGGACAATTAAAACTAACGGCAAGACTTTGGGGAAGTAGGAAGACTCGGAGTAATAGACGATTTGAAGCAAAGAAAATGCAATAATATTTCTGAGACGAAGCTAAAGAAAGGATGAAATTATCAAGACAAGGTCTTGGATCTGACATAATAATAATAATAGTTTCAAGACAACTAGAGCGAAGTTAATCAGAGTTCATTCACCATTTGTATGTCTGGTTATTCCTTACATGCATACATCTGGGAACTGTGGAGTGAAGTGTTTATTCGACATAATATTAAATATAAATTTCATTTGTAGTGTCTCAGGCAACTGGTCATCAACGCGTCAGCGAACGTGTGACGAAAGATTTAAGTTCATCTTAATAAAAAAAAAGATTTACAACTTATGGATCACTGTTATCTGTGTTTATAGGAGTGGCATTACCTGCAATCCAATTTTAGGTAGGCGTCGTAGAAGAGCATCAATGGTGCTGATGGTGGGAACGTCCTGCCCTTACCCTACGCAAGCTCTGGGAACCAGGCCAGGGTCTGCTAACAGCTCACATCCCGCCGCAACGTTGTGATAGACTTGAACAAACAACCATTTCTCTACCCCTACACACTGACGAGTCGTTGGATCACTCAAAATAAATGACCAACAGGACCTGCAGGTCGTAAGTGAAGTCATTAACAGCACCCGCGGTAGGGAAGAGTTGAACAGGACAATACTTGGATTTTGAATTTTGACCTAAGAGATAAACAGCATCCATTCCTCTCAGAACTTCTTCAAACAGAAAATCTATGACAAAATATCCTTCTGATAGTAAAACCTTTTGGATTCCATTCTTCGAAAGAGTTTTATTACTCACTGTCTACTTAAGTGGAACCAAAGCGAGATGACACTAAAATTAAGACAAAGGGGTCAACTAAACGTTACGACGGATAAAACAAGAAACAGAACACTCACGGAAATATTACCATAATTTCATTATCAACGTTTTTCCACAACCAGCTCTGAAGCCCATAATGTCATTATCCGCAGTGAAAAATAAATATTATTTCTGAACTGGGGCTGGAAATATTTGACTGATATCGACTCATCTTCAATCAGATATAAGAGTACACTCGACTATTTTGAGGTTCAACTGAATAAAGTCTTTGTTTTCCTGTGATCTGGATTTTCCTACCTCTATACCTCTGGACGTTGACAGGTTTTTCCGCGACGAAACTTTGGTTTCAACCGTTCTTATATCCTCTCAGATACATTTTGCCTTAAAAAATAAACTATTAATTAAATTTTCTGTTTGCCTAAAAACAGTGAAGAAAATTTTTACCAATTTTTCTATGTAATCATAACATTTGGAGTCAGGAATTGTTAAATTTGAATTTCACTTTAGCTTTATTCCTGGCTACATGGTTATGTATATATATATATACGGTTTAGAATAATTCTTTTACACGAATTGGTGCGTGTTAATCACACCAAATCAATATAAAAATGTCTCTCACTTGACTGTAAGTCTTTTTTGAGTTATTTATTAAAGAAATTTGTGTTTCAAACATCATTAACTCAAAAACTCGTAACAAATGTTCAAAATGGCACCCGCATGCTTCTGCTCTTGCATATAGTAGATGTATCATGAACAGTTGCACTATTTAAAATACTCCTACACGGTGACGAACGGCTTCGCGGTCATTCTGAGAATATTGGAATTGCCTTGTGCATAAACCAATATTTTAGGTTGTTCCACCGATACGAATGCAAATATTTGAATTCGGGGTAACGTGCGAGCCGTGGAACCATTCCTAACCTACATATACATCAGTCATGTGTGCCTGGAATGCGCTGGAGCCCAATTCTGCATAAACCAGGCGTTCCTTTTTATTGGCAGGAGAACATACTGTAACTGGTCAGGAAGAGAGTTTTGAATAAATCCCCTGTACACTGCATAAGAAGTTACTTCTTTAATTACTTAAACACGAAGGAATGATGATAGACTTATGAAACGCGACATTTGTGTATTGTTTTGAAGTGAGTAACCTACATCTAAAGTTTGGAAAAATAACATTGAATTATATATATATATATATATATATATATATATATATATATATATATATATATTGTGATAATTATTCGGGTGGCGTTCAAATAAAACTTTAAATTTTAACAACAAACAAATTTATTTATCTTCAACTGAACAATTATACAATTTAAAAACATATCTCAGGGTCTCTACTGGGTTTGATAACGGCGAATAATTCAAAATAATTAAAGAACACAAAATTAAATTTAAAAAGAAAAGATTTTACTCATCAATTAACAAAGACGAAATTTACTTGTCGACGAACTTAACCTACAAAGATGGATTCTAATTTACAAATTTTTTTATCAATAAGAAAAGAACGATATCTGACATCTTTCTTTTAATCCAGTTTACATCATTAATTATTTTCTATTGTTACTTACGGCTGCCCAGGATACTTTTGACTTACGAAGCACTATAACGGGGTATTTTTTGCACAGCTTCTACTTAAACTCACAGATTCTAATTAATATTTTGGATTTAAATCAGGAACCAGGAACCTCTTCTTCGTCTCTCCCTCGGTAGACCTCTGCTAATCTCCACTGCCGGCTACGTCCACAAATTGGTTGGTGTTTAGCAGGTTTTGTAGTTCTGCCTTCGATTCTCGCTCTCGCCTTTTGCTTTAGTCCTCGTCTCTCAGTACGTGTTTGATCTTCAATTTTAAAACGACCACTCGATAACTTCCAGCCAACTCAATGCGAACTGAACTCTTTAAAAGAATATCTCTTCTCTTTTTGTTCGACCTGTCCTTGACCGGTCCTTCTAGCCAACTCAATGCGAACTGCTCCTCAATATTTTAATGCGACCTCACTTGACCAAGCCGTCCACCCAACTTAATGCGAACTGGCTCCTCAATATTTTAATGCGGTCTGCATCTGACCAAATCATAACGCGAACTGCTCTCGTCTCGCAATTTTGAGCGCGCATTCCTTCTTCCAACAAAGAAAACAATACTCTCCTTCATTGTTGCTCTGTTATGTGTTCGGTACCGCCATCAAGAATGTTTCTCTAACAATTTAGATTATCAATCTGCACAATTAATGTCTTAATTAATTGGCATTACAATATATAGTAGTATATTCAGATTATTTTAGGAGGAATACTAAATATTTTTAGGAGTGCTAATACAGAGAATTCAATAAACATACGTCAAAGTTGTATAGGATACATGGATACAGCTGTTATAATGCAATTTAATTAAATGCTCCCGGAATTTGTTAAGTAATTTAATAATAATTTTTAAGTCTGCATGGCTTTTATTCTCGAGCAATTTGAGAAAAAAAAAGTTTATAGCTTTAAGGAGCTTGATGATTTTATCATGTTTTAGAATGCAAATGTTGACAAGTGCTACCGCTCATACGTAAAATTGTATTTTTGGACCACATTGTTGAAAATGTCACCCAAATAAGCCACATGCTCCTCGCTAAGTTCTAAGTAGTAAATTATGCAACCCGTCGTGTCACAAGCTTTAACGCTCGAAATTTGGCAATATTCTCCGCGAATTATTTTCGTGATACTTACGCTTATAAGAAGCCCTTCTCATCTAATATGTCCTTTCTTAGGACCTTACAGCTCGGAAGACGACTTCGAAGTTCTTTCAGATCCTCTGCTTTTCTCAGTGCTGTTGCACTTGGCGTAAGCATTCTCTAATTCAGAAGTAAATATTCGCACCATTTATTGGTCTATTGTTGGCTATTTTAATATTTAATTGTTAACTATGAAAGTAGGAAAATTGTTTTACAACTCAGAGTAAAAATAGCCGGTTTTTAAAAGGAAAAGAATATATAAGAAATGTAGAAAAATTAAAATTATTTTGTTTCAATTTTGCTAAAACTTAATTATAAATGCGAATATTTGAATGAAAACACAATTTATTAAATTATTTAATTAAGGGTGCGTAGTGAAGCGCTTATTGTGTTATGCAAGGTATATTGAAAGATTGGATTTTAGTCGCCAACTACAGCCAAAGAGCTTGTACTCGATAATGGCTGCTCGGAGCCACCGATAATTAACTCTTCTTTCTATGACGACAGCTTGTAGTCGATAAATCTTGACGACTGCATGTTCGTCTTAAAGAACGTTACAGCGTAGAAGAAATATTCAAGATATCCATCTCTTCCACAGTAGACGTGAAATAAAGGCCGAAAAATGAAAATGGAAAATAAATTCAGTAATTAGAAATTTATGAAAGTGTTTGCTTGACTTATAAAATACGATGTACTCTCAATGATAAAAATTAACTCAGGTTAGGTAACCAAAAAAAATTAAAAATTAAATTTTTTCTTTATATTAATTTTATATTAAAATATTACCGGAACGAAAAGCAAGCATGCCAATTTATTAAAGTCCATAAGATAATTTAAAATTTACATCACGTATATGATATTCATTATACCAAAGTTATGCTAAAACTGATCAGAGTCAGTAGTGAATTCTTGCGAGCTATTAATTATACATTAGGCCTTATTATGAGAAATTAAATACACTTTTTTTATTGAAACTCTTTTTATCAATTTTCAAATAATTCGTTAAAAGATAATTAAATGCTGATTTTACTATGTAGCAATATTCATCACTTTTCAGATATAGAGAACACTTGCAGCTTGTATGAGATTTTTCTGTTATATGGTGACCAGTTAAGTCGCTTATAATATTAAAACTTAAAATATTAGTGAGCCATGAGGACATTAGGAATTTTTACTCTTTGAGTTAAGAAGAGTGAAAGAAAGACCAATCCATTTAATTTAGAAATCATTTTGTGAGATTTAAAAAATATTTAAAATCATGATTCTGCCTATGAAGATCATATGAGATATTATATTCATCCTGGTATAAAAATAATGATTAAGTGATGGTATTATATTTTATACTAGCTAAGTGCCCGGCGTTGCCCGTGTCTTATTTATATAAACCCGAAAAAGAATTTAATTCTGTATTAATCTTTAGTCAAGAAGACACAACCTAAATCTAACTATTCCTAGTTCCGTACACAATTTCGACCAATAGTGCTTTAATTGAACAGCTATAAAATACATTGAATTTTATTGCATCAATCTCAACAAACCTACCTCCGAATTTCTTTACCAATACATAAATATACTGCATTAATTTAATAGCTATAAGATACATAGAATTTAATTGCATAATAGCAACAAACATACCATCGTTATTCTTTAGAAATATAATTCTCCGCGAACAAATAATTGTCAGTAAGTCTTCAGACAGTACTTCTTGAGTATTGCAGGATATAATTGTCCATCAGTATTCGCACATTACGAAGGATTGAAGTGATCAAATTGATAGCTACATTCCAAATGTAAAGAAATGGTGGCCATATTGCACTCACTAAACTAACTAACATTTTCCGCAACGATTGTAAAGTATTTTGTATTGTTTTTTATTATCACTCGATAGAGTATTACTGGATATAATTATACTTTTATTTAATGAAAATATTTCTGCTTCATTTCATTACGGAAAAATCGAACTATTTCCTTTGTTCGTCGCGTAGTAACGTCTCTCTCTGTCGCGTGATGTCATGATATATTGGCGCGCAGTAATTTATCACTTAATGATCACTTTTTAAAATTATAATTCTTTTCACATTTATGCTAGTGATTTGTCACCCCTACAGTACCGGTTCTCGATTTTGGCAGAATACGTATACCAATTTTTGTTGCATTCTGTCCACGCGATAAAATTTGTATAAAGAACAACGTAAATACATACATACATACAAATATACATACAGATATACATCCATTTTTATTATATAGATAAGTTCAAATATGTAAACTGATGCTTTAATTGTTAACTAGTACGGAGCGAGACAAGTAAAAAGTTACACATGACCGTATTCCGAAACATTTATAGAAGATATATAAATTATTATGTATTTATGCAGATCCATGAGTGAAAATTTAGTTTTTAAATTAATTTAATACCTTATGGTTACTTTATTAAAAATTTACTGTATTTTCTTAGAAAGAAATGTGCTTTACTTTTAACACGTCGAAATTAATTATAAAAAATACTGCCTGGGTCCGAGTTAGAAAGTCATTTTACTCAATTTTTGCAGCATTGAGTGAGTAGCCTTCTGTGGATCCCATCTCGTACGACGACTAAGTGCTAATTATTCTGCCTCGAGAGCTGAAAGTCAGAGAATTTCATTATTAATATTCAAATTGACATCGATTCGATACATCTTTGTAGATTATCAGACAGACATCAAACTCACAATAATTTCAGTCGTAGTTAGAACATTACCTTCATACTAAGATAAAATTAGTCTTTTAAAGAGAAAGAGATTTTATATAACCTGGGATCTGATTGGAGATGTGAAGCATCAAGATTGAATGCAGCTCGGAAACAAACTTCGACGGTTCTCTATAATTTACGTTTAATGTAGTGTGTTTCTTAGCAATTCCTTTTTGAGTTGTAGTAGTGATATGACCCAGAAACGCCGGAGCGCTATCTGCTTTAAGAGCGAGAGCGGCCACTGACCCGCCACAACACCATTTACGCACTGCGTGTCGTTTATAATTTTTTTTTAGGGTAACAGGCTACATGAGGGTAATCCACGTGGTGGCAATTCCCCTTTAATAGCAAAGGAAGGGATTTGAAAGGGGGGATGCGGAAGGTAGACAAGGGTTAAGTAGGGCTCCCGGGCTATAGTTTAAGGATCCTACCCGGCTTTCGCCTAAAAGTAATGCAGGACAAACCCTAGAAAACCTGCATCAGGTAGGTCGGGCATTGGGTACTTTTCCCACACCATTCCGATAGCGGGAGAGGAGTTTGCAGCATTCCCTTCTCCGTTCCTCGACCAGTTTAGGAGGCACCTGGCCGACTGTTCCAATGGGAACAGAAAACAAATCCTACCGTAAGCCCAAAGTCTGTGACCCCGGAACATACACCTCTCAAAACAGGCCGAGGTGCCTCGGCTTGTGGGAACCTCAGTTCAAAAACGAAGAGAGGACAAGGCATCCCCAAAGGTAGCCCCTTCCGTCTCTCCTACAAGGTTCTGCCTGCGAGAGAACATCTCTCTTAGGTTCTGCCTGAATTTCCGAATATTTATGTAAGTTGCGCCATCAACCACTAACGGGAATGTCAGTTCGGTAAACAAATATTCGTGTAAAAATTAAATATGTAATGTGGTAGATACCGGCTAAAAGAAATAAAAAATGACTTTCTTTTCATTCAATGAAAATTCAGTTTCTTATTCCGATCTCTAAGCGTCAGTGTTTTGCCTGAGCTGTCTTTGTAACGTTTTCCACCCTTACGTATCTCCCTTATATTCGTCTAAAAGCGCATAATTTCATTCGTAGCTTCTGAAGTGCTTTTATACCCCATTATCGAACGGCACTAAGGAATGAAAACAGCATTCCAGAGACAAACAAAGTAAGTTACGGTGGTAATTTAAGATCGGATTGTCGCTCCCTTTTCGGAATTTTTTCCTGAGTAAAGTGTCAAACTGACGCTGCATTGTTCAGCGTTCACTGGAGAACGTGTTTTTTTTTAATGAAAACCATCATCTCCAATATAAATTCTGTGGTATATAAATAGCTATGTTCGAATTCATTATACGTTGGTTATGTGTTGGCGATTTCCATCCTTTATTTGGTTAATGGTTCACCATTCCTCAATATTATTATTTTATTTTGACAAATTACTTTCTTATATAACTGTAACTTTCATGAGGTGAGAGAACTTCTATAAACGTACAGTTACCCAACCCCTAAGTTTTCAGTAAGTGATTGAATTTTCCGGTGGTAATTATTGAGTTTCCGGAATGGAAAACTTAACTAAGTAACATTAGCGCTTGAAATGGCATGTATTTCGTCTCAGATGTTTGGATATTTTTGGAATTTAAAATTTATTACTTTACTAGGTTGTCCCTCTGATGCATCCACCCCATCACTCCGCAGTAATGATCGATTATCATTGGCGCAATAATAATTCAGTTTATTTGTCATATATATATATATATATACGTGACGGTTATCATATTAGCAATGTTTTGACTTTTCCAATCTAGATTCAAAGACTATTTCGACAACCAAGAGAACATTTAGGAGATAATATGTTTTCGAATGGAGAGTGACATTTGGTATCGTCACATCTTAATCACGGGAGTCTGAAGTCATCTTTGTCCCATTACCGATACTTAGAATGGAAATACGTAAACATGAGAAGTGGCCGCGTTGACATATGGAACCAAAAAGACTAAATCTAAATGGTATCTTATCCTTATTAATAAATTTTTCTCAGTTAATCGTCAGGTTCAGATTTCTCGATGTTGACGTTTCTGCGGTGATTCTTTACCGCTGTCTTCAGACTGTGTCGCTGCGTGACTTATCGTATTTGTACGATTAACCTTGAATTTATGACATGTTGTCAGGGATGAATTGTGTGGAGGATTTTCTTAAAGAATAAAAGATCAATTGTATGTATTGGTTCATTATCAGTTGATTATGAAGCAGAGGTAAATTTTTTTTCGTTGCCAAGGGTACGGAAATAGAAGCCATACTTAGGGAGATGAGAGATAGGTTACTAAGTTAGCAATAGAGTTAGTCAGAGATATTAAGAAATTAATAGAACTTAGTTCTCCACTTGGTGGAGAAGCACGAAGCGAACTTCGAGTGTGAAACTAACTTTAATGAATTAACTGTAATTATATTGGACAGTCAAGGTCACTTTCAGCCAATTAATTTAAATGAGATAAATATATCCACGGTTCTTGAGACTCTCCATTGCCTGTATAAGAGATTTTTTTTTATAATTTGGACCATTGAACAAGAAATTAGATTGGTAGATCGTGTCACAAATCAGGAAGTATTCAATAGAATGGGCGAATAATGAACTATATAGAGGACACTGATTAGAAGAGGCTCAAAGGGCGTTAAATTAGAATTACAGGGAAGTTTTTTGGGTAATAATACTAGGTTAGAATATGTTAGCCAAATGAGGATGGATGTGGGCAGCAATAATTATGCAGAGATAAAATTTAGCGCAGGATAGATTAGCAAGGAGAGTTGCATCAAACCAGCCTGTGGAATGACTACCACAAAAATAACATTTAATCCTTGTTTTTTATTAAATAACTAGCTGGGTGCCCGGCGTTGCTCGTGTACTTATTTATATAAACTCGAAAAAGTATTTAATTGAATACTTAAATATATTCCTTGAGTATTTCAGGATATAATTGTCAATTGTCACTCAGTCTTCATACATTACGAAATATTACATTGATGAAATTGTTAGCTAGACTCACAACTAATATAGCGCGAAAATTAACTTACATTTTCCGCAAGGATGGTAAAGTAATTCGTATTCTTCTTTATTACCATTCGATGGAGTATTGCTGTATAAAATTATACTTTTTATTTAAAGAACATATTTCTGCTTTATTTCATTCCTAATAAAGGAAATATTTCCTTTGTTCGTTGCGTAGTAACGTCTCTCTCTCGCGTGACGTCATTGTCTCTTGGCGCGCAGAAATTAATATTTAATGATCACGGTTTTTAATTATAATTCTTTCCACATGTATGCTAGGCGTTTCTCACCCTCACAGTATCGTTTCTCGTATTTTGAAGAATATGTGTACCAATTTTTGTTGCATTCTGTCCACGCGATAAAATTTGTATAAAGAACAACGTAAATACATACATACATACATACATACAAATATACATCCTTTTTTATTATATAGACGTAAATACATACATACATACATACATACAAACAAACAAACAAATATACATCCTTTTTTATTATATAGATTCCATAAAATATTGATGAGCCGATAATTTTTATGGTTTCATCACAATTAAAATTTTTAATTTTTAATACCGAACTAGATCAGAAACTGGTAGTGAAGTTATGGATCTTCTTAAAGCTTCCCTTCTGCAGCACATATTACTTTGTGGCCTTCTCTCTCCAAAGAATGATTTATTGTCCCCAGATAAAATGATAGATTTTTTAAACCAACATATTATCATTAGACCGTTCCCATTAGTTCGACAATATAAAACAAGATTTTTGTAAATTGAGTTTGTCCTTGGTGGAGTGCGACAGTGAGTGATTTCCCCCTCGCCTGTGATAACCAGGTCCAGCCAGCATGGAGGGGGCAGAGGAGTCCAGAGGAGGACGCCAGTCAGCTGTGGAGCTGTGGCGTGTGATTGCTGCGGACATGCAACCCACGACTTCCCAGGTAACCTGCCTCTAAGATAAGGTCTCACATACCCCACTGTGCAGGGAGGCTCACGCTACTGGTAGTCGTAATGTCGGCAAAGGCATCTACGCTGGATAATCCTAAGTCAGGCCGTAGGATTTGTATGGGATTCAAACATATATAATAACAATTTCGCTTAAGGCCAATACACACGAGAAAATTGTGCAAGTGATTCTTATATATATATATATATATATATATATATATATCGTGTTGGAAGATCATCCTTGCCGAATTACGAATGATTGACTGTGGAGCTTTTTTTTTGTTTAAGTGCTGATAAACTTGAGAACCGATTAAAGCGGACAGCTATGACAACGATGTTTCCATCAAGCGCTAGTAAATTATTGCTCTTTAAAATACTTCATTCATCCATGCTGACACGGTTAACGTCCTCCGAGTCTCCAAAGTTGTTTTTTTTTCTAGTCAAACGTTAAACTGCCAGACGAGTACGTCAACGCGTGAACTGGAATATCCCTTTCAGAAAAACAATTGTCTCATACGTGCATCAGTAGAAATTAATCCATGTCAAGATTGTAAACAGTAAATATGATCCCAGTTTATTATATTTTTATAAAGTGAAACTCTTTCGTATTAGGCTGTCAACATAAACGATAAAAAATTTATTTCAAGTCCTCTGCAGTTATTTGGAAACTGAACTAGTCCTTCAGTAATTATGTGAGTAGAATTAACATTAAGGGCAATCCTTTTAAGAAAGCAATACTATCTAAAGACCACCGATGAGTATAAAACTTATTGAAGCATATTAGTTGATTTAGCTACTTTTCTTGTGTTATTTATTAATTAGGCCTTTTCTCGCTCACTATTACGTGGTTAATTTCTTTTCATATATATTTAATTTTTAATCTATCATTTAATATTTTTGTTATATTAATAAGGCAGGGAAAAAATTCTCATTTACGCTTTTTTCAACAGTATATACCTCTATGAAGTATATTGACAAACGACTAAATATTTATTATTTTGGAACTAATTAATTTTTTTAATATACTTAAATGGTCGCTGAAATATTCCATATTTTTTTTAGTAACTTCACTTAGACTGTAACGTAGACATAATGAAATCAGTTTCTAAATAGAAATTATTAAGTAATTCTCAGATACATCTGGAACAATCCAATTTGATTGACCTTTAAAATGAATCAAAGAAAAGTTACCTGTATTTTAGACGCACATAAACCACCTTCAATCGTTACTATTCACAGCGTAGAAATAAGAGGGAAAATAATTTTGAGCAAGTTCCAATATTTAAAGCTTAGTATGAAAATGAAATAGTTTGCGTTTGTTTTCGGTCCACCATTTCTACGAATTCTTGGCTTTGCGTGCATCACTGCTCTAAAAATGCAGTGAAATAACTTACATTTTGCCCGCATATAAAGTGTCTGTAAACAGCAGCAGACGTAAGCGCCTCATAAACTAATTCAAGCATAGCCAGCAGATGGGATGAAATAAATTATTACGTCTGACCTAAAATGGGATGGCTTATTTTGCTCTCTCTTTACTATTCCACAAGATTAAAAATGATTAACAATCGTATATCGATGTCCTTTTTTTTCTCAGTTTTAATTTGTCTTTAATTTATATTTAAGATATGTCGTGAATTCTGAAATAAATCGTATGCTACTAAATTGGAAATTTATTTGATAGATATATTTATCGGACTTGAATTCAATTATAAATGTATGAGAACAGCCAAATTTGTCAGATGTAATCAATTTTGGCTAATATTAATGGAATAATGTGTCAATTTATAGAAATTATAAGGTAAATCTATTTTATATTATTTTTAAACTAAAAATATTTAGTCAACACTAATTTTAGAATTACACCATTGTACACCTGATGAAGTCCTAGATTGTTGAATACACGGTAACAATTTATTTGAGTATTTTTGTTTTCTATATCGAGACGTGTTACCAAATTGTCTGTTCACATTTTTCTGATCAATGTTTTCCGGATGACGTTCTATTATTTTATTTTGTTGTCTCAGAATAATGCAGCTATATTTTATGTAACTTCCTTGTCGCATTTTTGACTTCAGAATACACTAAATGACAAATTTAAAATATTTTAACGTATTGAAAATGAAATATTTAATTATTTGTTACTTTGATTTAAAAACATTTAATATACGTTCGGTGTTTACATATTAATTTAATTATGAAGTGAACAATTAATCGCATACAGATACAGTCGAAGTTGGAAAATTCATTTTTTATTAAATAAATTTGATTTTGTTTCGTAATTAATGCGCATTACAGGGTTGAATTAATCGTAAATTCTGGGAGAAAAATCGTAATATTGGCTATAAATGAAAATAATATGGAGTCTTTGTGTTAATACTCATTTATTAAATACTTTTTAATTTTGTTTAGATTTTATGGTGGACGTAGTATAATTTACGTTTGAGATAATGTTCAATACAGTCACCGCTCCCACCACTGAAGGTCAGTATTTTCCGTGCCCCAGATTCTATATATTCTCTCCTGACACCATCTAACACGTCCATGACGATTAGTACGGGGATACATTTGCTAAAGGAACACGTGAACGTAATAAAATTACCTCCAACTATCTAAGGGTTTCTATAATTTGTAGAGGCGTATGTTTCTTATTGGCATAAACTTAAATATTCAACTGATACTTTTAATTTTTAATCCTGATTCCTGAAAAGATATTAACTACAATTCTGACAATTATTATAATATATCTTTGGCTTTTTTAAATAATCTCAACCTCGTGTTTTGAACAAAGAGGTACGTATGTATGTATGTAAGTGAAAACAAATCACTTTACCACGCAATTCCCATGAACTGTCGGGATCTCCCAAATGTTCATTATAGTCTTGGCGGAAATTAATTGCTTCATAAATAGGAGCGACGGCGTCGCGCATACGTCAGACATCAGCTCGATTGCTGATTGAATGTTTCTATGGCAACGGGTTGCGCTTCCGCAGAAACGCTAATTTTAATCCTCCATCAGGCGTCAGCCGAAACATCAATTAGGTGCATCACCCTGGACTATTTAGTAGTGACTGCAGAAAGCGTACACCAATCGTCGCAGTGATGAAACTTACGTCACACTTTCAAGGAGCATAACAGCCAAATAATTATCAACTCTGTAGTCTTATGATTTCATGTGCCGAATTTAAACATTTTACTGTAAACAATTGGTTGGTCTATTTCTACACAATTACATTACATTAAAAAAGGTTTATAAATGGTCCTAATTATGTTTTTAGCTTGGCGTCAACACGAAAAAATTGTCGTGTCTAAGAAAATCGTATTATCTGGACGCGACATCTACATCCGATTAATGGAAATTTGTGTGTCTTTAGGAAAATACCTGAATTTCTTCAAAGGCGGGCTTGACGGCGGCTGCGAATATATCTTTCAATCAAACTGAAAATCCTTAAAATATATTATGATTCTAATTATATTGACAAAGTCAATATTTATTTCTCGTACGTCACACTATATAAGAGATCTGTGGATATAATAGCCGAAAACTCTTATATAATGTGACGTACGAGAAATGAATTTCTTTTAAAATCTGAGGACTTCGTTTTGGATTATTATTTCAACCCATAGATTTTTTTCCTTCTTTTCAAATCGATCTCTCAAGCCCAGAATAGAGAACTATTTTTCTAGAACACAGAAGTTGGTTAAAAAATGAGGACGCGTAATGTTATACAGACATATTTCGAATGTAAGTTCTCTTTATTAATAATATAATTGCCTGACAAACAAATTTCTTCAAAGTTATTTAACTTAAAATTATTACATGACGAACTATATGCGAAGAGACCTTTAATGTGACGGAAAAGTGGCGGGACTTAGTGAAAGGAAGAAAAAGCTTGACCAAACAGAAAAACGTCAGTGCCTACACGCCAATCAGCGATTACCATCAGCAAATATTAATTTAATATAACTTGCAAGAAACACTTTAATTTTAAAATAGTCCCGTTAAAGTTTTCTATGGGACGTAAATATGTTTTATTAATTTAATTAATCTCCTCTTTAATAGCTTAGGAAGTGATGCGAAGGGAGACCAAGGTGACTAGAACCCCCGGGCTGTAGTAAAGGGATCCTTTCCGGTATTCAGCTAAATATGACACAGGAAAGACCTTAGAGAAACCAGCGGTAGGTAGGTCGGGTGCTTGGTACTTGTCCCACGCCCTTCCGATAACGGAAGATCAGAGTTCGTTGTCGGGTCTCAACTTATCCGACTCCATACCGCGACCAGATTTGGAAGGCACGGCTGATCTAATGAGAAAAGCGAACAAGTCAAAGTCTGTGACCCAGGAACATGCATCCCTCAAAGCCTGGCTAGGTGTCACTGAACCTTCAATTAATTGCCTTGATTTAGAACCAAAGACAATAAAATCCCAAGAAAGAAAATACCGCATTCGGGTTATTCCTTCACTTTTATCTCTCTTATTCTTATTAATTTTATAATTACATATAAATTTATATAACCAGTCTTATCATAAAATATAATTTCGGTTTAATAAGAATTATTGATGAATATTTCCATTATTTTGGTCTTGGTTCACAGAAAATAATTTAATTTAAAACTTATTGTTTCACCTTCTGTCACACGTAATTTTTAACACACCACTTTTTATTCTATTTTATATTTCAACGTAGATCAAGACCAACATATTGAAAATTAAGCTACAACGAGTATACGTCTATGATATATTATTACACATCTAAGGTGAAGTGACGGACTTTGTGACGGCAAAACTTCTGTGTTCCTTGGTGACAACGAATATTTGATTAATGTTTATCTACACAATTAAGGAAAGCACAGAGTCATATTGAAATTGTATGGAAGAGGATACAAATATTGTGGATATACGTTTCCTGGAATCTTATAGATAATTAATCCTTATCTAGGACTTACAGATACACCGATAAAGTCATCAAACAGCTCCGATCGTAAAACATATTGAAAGTTGGCGGCTTTCTGACCCATTGCGTCCTTGCAGATAATCTTCCTTCGACCTTTCTGACCCCTTCTGTTGACAAAAGTGTCGTTCTGAATCATTTAAAGCTGCCGATCATTCTTGCTATCGTGTCTCACTTCCACGTTCCTGTTGCCAATTCATCGTGACCTCTTATAGCAACCAGTCGTGCTTGAGTTCTATTTTCGTCCACCTGTTTTACAAAAATCCTTATAGACGTGCTCTTATCCGATGCATCACAACTTTCATTAGAATCTGATCCACCATTTGTTTTTTTTAACTGATTTTTTTTATTTTGGTGTTACAGTATTGCATAATAAAAAATTAGCAGATTTGCCGGTAGAAAAAAGTTGTAACGGAAAAAATGCGTTCGAACAAGAAAGAAAATTCTGGCAATATTCAGGATTAACCATTCAGATCCTAAGGAGAGAACCTACTGAGTGATACAGTATATATTGTCTATATAAACAGTTGTTGACTATTTAGTTTGACGTTAAATTTTTATTGTCATGAAAGTATGCTGAATGATTTGTTACTTATTAATTCATCAAGTTACAGAATGATAAGTAGGAATTTATGTAAGATACGTACAATCAAAAATCAAAGATTCCTATCCCGCTGAAAAGAATATATCAAGGATCCATATGATATACCTGAAAAGTAAAGGTTCACAATTTGAGAAATAATCATATATTTTACCAATTTAAGTTGAAAAACTTAAAATTGAGCATCATCAAAACACGTGGTTGGCTCAGACAAGCCATGCTGAAGGAGTGTTTAAATATAGAGCAAAGTCACCTCTCAACCCGTATTCTGAGTTCTTTGAACTTGACGTTGAAGAGCCCTCGTTGGTGACCCCGATTCTTTGTTTGGTCCTTACAGGGCAAGTTATTTCAAGCGAGAAATTTAACACGCCGCCTTCCTTCCTAGGGATTTATGCGGGTGAGATGAATTGCTTTCATAAAAACAAAACGGCTTTGACTTTTATCAAGTTATCGGGTAAACGACCGGAGGTGAAATCCTAAAACGTTGTAAACCTGATCCAAGTTTTCCAAATACTTCTTTCTGATGGATGCATGAAAATGAAGGATTTTTTTATTCTCACCGAACTCGAAAGAGGTCAGGGGAACTCATTAACTTAATACTATGAAGAAAAACTGCTAACCCATGATTCTCCTTATATTAAACCATGCACGAATAAAGATATTATTACATGTACTTACAATTATATTAACGTATAGATTATTCTTTTGTTCACGTTGTATTATAGTAGCCCGGTGTTTATTATTTGTTTCTCCCAATCAGAAAAATTAATAAATCCAATCTAAGTTGAAGAATGTAGTATTTGTATTTACAAATGTAGATATAAGACATAAATTAAAAAGTAAAGTCTTTTACAAACTCACTTGAAGGTGAACTTACTTTGAGCAAACACCAAAGCTGTCCATGGGTAAAACAAGACGATATCAAACGAACTCCGCAGTACTTAATAGACTTGTTGATCGCGATCGATAACGCAAATGCCCCTGGAAATTGCAATCTCTTAAATTTAAAAGGGAGATCCGCCGGAATCTATACCAGTAAAACACTGTTTCACTCTCACTTTCCTGTCAAGGTAGTCGCTGAAATGAGAATTTTCTGTACCTTATTTACTTTTATATACCTCTGTTCGTCTAAATTTGGGATAAAATGTCTTCGTAATTGTCACTAAGTTTAGCTACTCAGAAAATATGGAACACTCGTATACCTCCGTAATTTTGGACAAATAAATTTACATTTACTTTTTAGAAGTCCCAATAACCCTTTCCTAGTGAGAACCAAGGAGGTAACATTAATTTGAGATCTAAATTTAATGATAATCAGCTTAGTGGTCCCGGATATATAATGATTAAAACCGTAGACGTCAAATAAATTTCTTGATGTTGGAAATACGTTTATTTAAATATATACTATTTTGGATTACATACTTTGAAATAAATTTTTAGCCACCCTAATTTACATTTTTTCCAATCTTATTTATGGGTTATTTAGCAAAATCTAATTTACTATCAGATGCTATCACCTTTATTTACCGTCATGTATTTAATAACCTTTTCCTGTATATCAGAATATGATCACGTTAGGTTAAACCGAACATTAAATGCATTTTTCATAATTTGTCTTCTGCCTACAAGTCCCGTTCTCTTTATATGAATACTTTTAGCTTTTTACGTATAAACCATCATTCCTGTAAAACATATTCTGAATCAGATTTTTATTGGAAAGGTTACATAATTCTTAAGTGCTGTGTTCTATGAACAGGAAACTCTGCAGATTAAACGAGCAAGAATTATGCGTTAGTAAAAATGTAATTTTCTCTTTTTCTAGACTTTAGAAAGTGACTTGTTTTATAAGTTTCAACATTTTGCTCTTTTTCGGAGAAACCGCTTTCTATACTCTTCTGTCATGTGCTATCGTTCAGTGGTTTCAATTTTACATGAGCCAGGGTGCATCAAAGAAATATCGGCAAGATGGGTGCCTAGTTTTCTCAAACATAAGAAATAACACAATAGTGCGATCTTTTCAGTCGTTAGTTTGGACAATTCTTGTCGCAATCCAAATGAGTTTATACTTTGAAACATAGCTGTTGACAAAACAACAACGTGAAAAGTGTGTTTCTGCAGGGAATAGGATACAAAGAAGGCGAAGTTGAGTGGGGAAGGTGGTTAACAGGGTATTTCTTTTAATAAGAAGGGAATTATGCACATCGACTGTTAAGAAAACGTACTAACAACAAATGGGTAGTTATGTATTGTTATTGAACCGCTGAATCCAAGAAATTTTTGGCCAATAGGAACGTTTTCTTACATCATATTGCACAGGTAATCAACCTGTGCTGTGTCGCTGGTGCAAGTTGTCGGATACGCACCACCATACTCGATGCCATATTTTCTGTTTCATAACTTGAAAACAATAATTCGTCGAAAAAAAGTAACATGAATGAAATCTTTGGTTTCGATTGCCTCATTTTTGGACGGCTTGAAAAAGGTGGGCAAGATCTAGACGAAGTGTATAAAGCTGACAGATGATAGATGATCAACTCTGGTAGTTTGAGAAACATTTTCAATAATGTGATCGATCAGCCTGAGCGTTTTTTCTTTGCTTATTCAGTCCTTGATGATCATGATCATAAATCAGTAAAATTTCTACACTTTTCCTCTATTAGTATCTATTTTTATTTTTATATTTTGGAATCTAAGATACACGCCACAACAGGTCACAGTATCTGTTGGAGGCTCAATGTTGTATTGGTCCCGATGATGGGTATACGATTTTGCTGACGTTTGTAGCTTTGTAGCAGACATGCCTTATCAATTATTCCCTCATTCTGTCCAAATTTAAATTCATCTCTGAGTGAAGAGCGCAAGACTCTTCCAAAAATCATTCTTCTTCAAAATTTAGGCTTGGTTGGATTTGATTATTCTTCCAAAAATCCAAAAAATGAAGATGTAATTTCATGACTTCATCAGGGTCTTTGGAGATATCCTTTAATAATTGCCAGTAGTAGTATCTTTTGTGTATTTGCTTGAGCTTGTGGGGGTGCATGATTTTGTTGTTGCTGGTTGCAGTGACATGCCCTGCGTTCCGAAGAACTTCTGCAGAGAGACTACCTTGCTCTTTGCGGCGGCCGCCACTAATCCCGCGTAATTGCTAGCGGACGATAGTAATTCGAGCCTTGCTAATGCTCCACTTCCTACTCCATGAGCTAGGAGCACGCCACAAACAGTGAACCAGAGATAAGCAAACCGTGGAGGGGAAGCCAGCCGGATCATGCTGCCAGTTCGCAGGTGACACTTCAAGATGGCGCGCGGAGTCACCTTCCAGGACCAACAGGCCATCGCGCGCAGCCCCTTCCTGTAAGTCAGTCCCAAGAACATCAAAAAATATTTTATCACTTTATCTAAAAAAAATTAATTAAATCATAAAAATAATTTTATTCAATTTTCCGGAAACGAAATTATTCATCGCCGACAATAAAATAAAAATAATTAATTTAATTCAAATCGTGAGAAATATATTCCACATTTGGAGAAAAACATCCAAATAACGATTTAATCCAATTAATGACTTAATTTGAATTTTTAAAATTTTAGAACGTGCAATTGTATTTATTTGAAATACTAGGTTCATGCGATTGATGTATAAATGGGAACTTCAAAAAAATTCCGAGTATCTAACGAATATCCCTTCATAGCTTCGAAGAATTCTATCTTTCACTAGCATTCTAAATATCCTCCAAATGACCGAAAAAATTACCAAACTTGCCTGATCACTCAAAACATGGATTAAAATATGGACTCTTAAGTTTTGTCTTCCAAACAAAACTACCAAATAAAATGCAAAAGGTGATTTATTTTAAAAAGTGTTAATCTCTGAGGATTAATTATAATATTGAAATAAAATTTCCTGATTGGAAGATCGCTTATGTAAACTTTAAAAGTCTGATACGATAACAAATGTAGAACTGAATGCGAGACTTAATTTAAATTAATTTTCCTATTTGGAACTATTATGTCGTACTTTCATATTAAGCATTTGAATTTTAAGACATTCCACTATATAATCGACTTTAAGTTACCTATAACCTTAGTCAATTATAATTAAGTTCACGCCTCCTGCACGGTAATGATAATTCGAAAAAACACGTCTGTATATATGGAAACGCTATAGCGATACACAAATATTCAAAATAGACTTATATTCTCATTACAGCCAAGTACGTTTCCACTCAACTAAGTAAATAAAAGACTCATCGGTTTGGACCACAAAAAGTATTAATATTAGAAATTTAAAATCCTGATACACATATTTATTGTTTTTTTTTCAATCACTGCAAACATAATATGAACTATACTTATTTTTATATATTCTAAAACATAAATTAGATAATAATTAAAACTGACTAAAACCATACAAGTTTTCATTTATCGGTTCTCTAACCATCATATTCAAAATAAAACGCGAATCTATTAGCTGTTAAAAATGCAGATTAGTAATATTGAAAACGTGGATTCAAAATAATTTACGTGCCATGTTATGATTTTATAATTTACTACTAAATTATAAAAGCATTAACTCAATGGTATTTATTTTTATTTGTGAGATAAATGAATATACCATGAAATGAAATTTTGTACACCTGACTTAGAGATCGTTGATCTTGAAACAGTAAATAATTCACGTAGATGATTATTGCTTCCACACAGTGGACCGTTCGAATGGAAAGTCGGACTTAATTCATATACAAGTTCAGAAACAGTTATCTGTTACTGTATGATTAGTCATCATTTACTATTTATTATTATTATTCTTACACACATGACGTCATCAACCATTTTCTTCGATTTTGGAATGGTTTTACTTACTGCCGAATGAATTAAGATTTTTGTAAAATAACGGGCGTTTATGTAAAAATTATAAGTATAAAATTTTTAAATTCTAGTTTGTAGACATATGTAAAGGAGAGAACCGTCACATATTGAAGTCTAGAAAACAATGTGTATTGCGTTTCCCATACAAAATTGATAATCTCTTATCTACAACTTTATATATTTATTATATTTTTAGTACTGACGTATAATTTTTAATAATTTTAAACCTGGAATATATTTAGAATAGTTTATATTTTATTGAACTTTTGGAATCAAACAATTATTTATAATCGTCATATAAATGTATAAAGACTTAAAAAATATACGAATGAAATGAGCAGCTGTAACATTCAAAACGTTAGATAAATCCTTTCTTCGATATTGGAAAAACTGAAAAGTAGGAAAATAAAATACACCTTTCCGACGGACTGTTTATGATTGATTTAATTACAATTCCCCATACAATCTCCATTATTTACTCCCCTTTCCCTGTAATTATTTTATATAAAACTTTTATGAAATAGAGCTTAATAACGACGTCTAGAAAAAATTATCTATAATTTCATATGGATTAGCTACTATATTCGTGCGAAATTTATTATACAATTAATTAATATATTTTTAAAACTAATTTGAAATTGGATTACTATAAAAAATATGCATATCAGTGTTATTATTTACCAAAGGAATAAAAATTCAAATCGTAACTAATCTTTAAGAATGTATGTATTTTTAGAAAATTTATGTACAGGTCAATTACCCGACTTTGCTACTCATAGTTAATTTTTTAGCAAAATATCATTGAAATCAATTTAATTGTGATTCGAATATATTACAAAATTTATGTCATAAAATAGTAGATAAAACGTTTCGAACCAACCTTCGGAATAAATTTAATACAGATTAATATATAGAAAACTGCTTTATATATATATATTTATATTTTAAGGCATTAATTCAGTGCGAAGGGATTTACTTACGCTTAAGTTGTTACATTGTTAAGAAGAAGTATGATTACTTTTAATTTTAAATATGTAGATTTATTTTTATTTTGATCAAAGGAAATTTTCAAAATGTTCCCATTTTGCGTGATAGTTTTCCAACTTGTAATTATGTTCTCTCCGTAGATAGAAGACTTCTACTAATTTTTTTAATCATTCACTACGGAAATTAAGTGTTTTATTATTAATTTTTCCTGAGATCAGTATGAATGGAATGACATTTGTGGCTTCAAGTACAAAATTAGGAGCGTTATCATATCGTTGTTGTCCCATGCTGCCGTCTGTTGGAACAAGTACTGCTTCGTGACAAGATAGCAAGGAATAACCATTTAGATGAACAGTCTTTCGATCCTATGATTTATTCAGATTTTCTTGTACTATTTTATTGATCCGATAATTAGAATCAATATAATTAATTCCGCAGGTCGGTTAAGTCACTGCGAACATCGACCACTGAAAATGTCGTTAAACGAGTCACATAAATTTCTACACGCATTTATAATTACAATTAATTTTTTTAAGGTAACAGGATACATGAGGGTAATCCACGTTGTGGCAACTCCCCTTTAATAGTATCGGAAGGGATTTGAAACGGGGGGTGTGCGGAAGGGTAGAGGAAGGTAGCCAAGGGTTAACTAGGGCCGCCGCGCTAAAGTTTAAGGATCCTACCCGGCATTCGCCTAAAAGTAATGCAGGACAAACCCTAGAAAACCTGCATCAGGTAGACGGGCATTGGGTACTTGTCCCACACATAGAGGAAGAGAGGTTTGCTGTGGGTACTCAACATTCCCTTCTCCGTGCCTCGACCAGTTTAGGAGGCAACTGGCCGACTGTTCCAATGGAACAGTAAACACCTCTTACCGTATGCCCAAGATCTGTGACCCCGGAACATACATCTCTCAAAACAGACAATTCATTTTCTATAAATATATCAATACATAGCCTTTCTACAGAAAGAACCTCCGAGAGGATTCTCTCGCCGGTGAAACTTCCCAGAGAGCTCTGGAGGAGCTAACTTTGGGGATGCTTTCACACCTCTCAGGTTTTTGAACTAAGGTTCCCACATTCTGAGGCACCTCGGCATGTTTTGAGAGGTGTATGTTCCGGGGTCGTAGACTTTGGGCATACGGTAAGAGTTGTTCGCTATTCCTATTGGAATAGTCGGCCAGCTGCCTCCTAAACCGGTCAAAGCACGGCGAGGGGAAGCTGCGACCCCACAGAAAACCCCTCTCCCGCCATCGGAAGGGCGTGGGACAAGTACTAATGCCTGATCTACCTGATGCAGTTTTTTCTAGGGTTTTCCCTGCATCACTTTGAGGCGAATGCCGGGTCGGATCCTTAAACTTTAGCGCGGCGGCCCTGTTTAACCCTTGGCTACCTTCCTCTACCCTTCCGCACACCGCCCGTTTCAAATCCCTTCCGATACTGTTAAAGGGGAGTTGCCACTATGTGGATTAGCCTATACATAGCCTGTCTACACCTACAAAAAAAACTTATTGAAGTATACGAATAATAGTAAACGGTTAGACTATTTATTTAAAACGTAAGTTGAGAACTGTGACGTGTTCTTTATTGAGTCCGTAATTTGAATCAGAACTGAAAGGTTCGTCTGCTTGAAGTGTGCAGACACTCAATCCGTCTCGACTCTTCT
This sequence comes from Zhengitettix transpicula, assembly GCA_037074705.1. Taxonomy (NCBI): domain Eukaryota; kingdom Metazoa; phylum Arthropoda; class Insecta; order Orthoptera; family Tetrigidae; genus Zhengitettix; species Zhengitettix transpicula. Next base: position 41,004,798 of record CM073592.1, on the reverse strand, counting down.
CGTCGCATCTGATATTTAATTTGCAGCGCTGATTGTCAATTAAGGGAATCAATTATATTTAGGCACGAATTAATTGGTTCTGCTGGACGCGACTTTGTTCATCTCGTTGAAATCACTGAGCCATAGAATGAGTGCCAGAGCATGGGCTACATTACCACGGTACACATGAATATAAATTATTTCATGGAACAATTAAATTTTAAAGATGAATTATGGAATTTATTATAAGAATAAAAAATACTTTTCTTATTAAAATGGCACTAGGAGGCTATTATTTTTCAAATTACACCATATTTACAGTCATCAAATTCTGCCATTATCATTTATTTATTGGTTAAATTGTCACAAATAATTAACAGAAGATCATTGTCATATGTAAAATGAGCTATAAAATAATATTATGAAAGTGTAAAATGTAACATTTTTGTTCCCTTAACTGCAATTATTTTATTGATTTTTTACAGATGATTATGATCTGAAAGTTATTAAACCTTTTCCTTTATTATTTTCGAGATACTTTAATTTTGTATTCAAAAACTGCTGTAGTCAAGAATTTCTCACTGTATTATAATTTTGAAAAGATTCTTTTCTCTTCCTCGTAAAAGTAAGGATTTTAATGTGAAATATTTTTAATGTAAATTGATAATGGCCAGGTATTGTTAAGTAATTTTTATATTTCATACAATAAATTTTATGTGCTGAACTAAACACTTTTTTTGAATTGGTTATAATTTGACTTTTATATTTAGACATTAATGTAAATATTGTGGATTCGCCCTTGTTGAAGATTTGAGCCTTTCTTGTGTAAAAAATAAGGCACTGTGATAAGTTCATTTAAGGTTCATCCCTCCGTATAAATTCGGGAAACGTTTGCTGAATTTTGAGCAGCTCCATATGTGTTTAGCCTGTGATAGCCTTTTCCGATATTTTCTCTTTTACTTTGTTGCTTTAACTCCATCCTTATACTCTTCCTTCGCTTTCACTCACGTCTTCCTATCCGATAACAATGAAACATATAATTTCGCTTTCCTGGTCTCTTTCTACATTACTGAATCTACGTTGTCATCTTATTTTCGGATTAATGCACACAGTTGTCTATTTTATAGCAATAAAAGTAATTAAATTAAAATCAAGAATCAATATTTATACAATGCTGATTAGCTCAGTTAAAACTCGAATAATTTCCTTCCATTTTTCTATAACTAAATTCAATAATTAGATAGCTCAAGAAACAATACTTTCGTAATTCAGAACGAATCGAAACCATAATGGCGCAAATTCCAGAGTTTTGACTTTATGTTGAATAAAAAACGAAAAATGGATAACGAGACACCTAATGCTTAGAAACAGACGATTTTCAGTCTACGTATAACCTATATTCTTCTAAAATGTATGGTGTACTTTTCTGCCAACTTTCCACTGGTTTTCAATTTATTTTAGTGCTGCGCGAATTTCTATGTGTTCATGAAATAATACAATTTATACTTTATGAAGTAGTCATTTATCATTAAAACATATTACATATTATTTTAAATTTATGAATTATAATTTCTAAATTAGTTTTTCACACGGTATTTGTTACATAATTACCGAATATATTATAACTAATCTCAATCGGCAGGAATCGGACGAATCTAGCGCCATTGGTGGTCCCTATGTTTCTTACAAGACGCGTTTGCCCTTCTACATTTGAATATTTTATGTTGCAATAATCTTCCTGTAGAAATAAAAATATACTAAAAAAATGCTCACAGATGCACATTGTATTTCGATAAATACATTTTGCTATGAGACCGTCTATTTTCCATTCCAAGTTTTCCTTAAACTTTTGAATGTTTAACTTAGAACGTGTGAATAAGAAAATTTGGGCACCCTCATCAATGACTAAATTTGAATTTGAAAAATAATTTGTGAAATTAAAAACTATTTAGTAAGCAAAAGCATTTGTTGTTTTTAGCTTAGAAATATATCTTCAATTAGTTAGTGAAAACAAAATATTGAGTCATTACTTAGAATAAAGTGACAATTTGAATATTTTTATGTACTCTCGGTAACATCGTGAACCTTCGAAATTATCTTTGCCGAAAAGTTGCATTTCGGCGAAAGTGGTGACCGAAACGACAGATACACTACACATTCACGTATCAACGTAGATCCTGAGTAATTGGAACCCCACGTAATAGTTGCTTTCTTACACGTTGGCGCCCAACGTGGGGCTCGTTCTAATAAGGTCCGCGTACAAGATGTTTACGTTACAATAATAGTAAATATGATTAAAAATATAACCAATTTAAAGAGGGGGGAACAGTTTAATAAATCATTTATTAATATCATATTAAAATTGACACTGATTAAAACTAAAGTTGGTGTATACTTACAATATAACGTGCATGGTTAGGGAATACTAAAGGTTTACGTAATCCATATAAGGTACCGTAATATAAGTGTGATTTCAGTAACGAAGAGTGAATTAAAACCGAGTGTAATAAATACAAATGCATTGTATGTCAAACTTTCTGACGTTTTTTTTTTACAATTTTTATTGATCTACACATTAATTTTTAATATACAAAGACAGGAGAAAACGGAGAGGTCTAAAATTTATTTAGGTCCTAATTACTCTCTGACATTCTTTTCTTGCGGTATCCAAAACTGATTATTCAAATCCAGGCTAAGGAAATCCGAAATGCAACTGACGAGACACTGCAGACTGTGTGCGTATGGCTGGAAAAAAATAAATTTTACAAAGAAATTTGACAGTTTTTCAGTCGCCTCTACGGCTTCATCAACGAGGTTTAAACGCTTAAATATTGGCCCCAAGTAATGTTGAATCACTGACGTATTTCCTGCTTTAGGTAACAAAGTCTTGTTTATTAATAGCTCGGAATTGTCATGTATCAGCCGCCGGAAGGTGAGAATGCAAATCGCGTTAACAGCACCGTCGAGCCCAGCCGAGCAACAGGAAGAATTGATTTTCATGCAGCGTGACAAATGAGATTAAAATGAAGAGCGGCTGGTGCTTGAATGTAAGCTTCCTGGCGGGCCTCAAGGAGGACTCATTATACGCGGCGCCCGGCGGGAAGAGAGGAAGGGATCTAATGAAGAGCACCCTGAAGGTCGTGGTAACGGGCCTGTTGACCCCTGACATGCTTAACATCGACCACAAAACCGCCTCGATTCACGTAAACACCAATACTACGCACACAAACTAAAATAGCACTACTTATCGCATGTGTGTAACTTGTGTTCAGTGAAGATAAGTTGTAGTCGGAACCAGTTGTCGTGTATTTAACGGACGGAGCACAAACATATGAAGGTTACGATACTTCCTCTGTTCTTGCAGGAATTGAGAAATAGACGCGCAGAGGGTGGGCACGCATGAGATCAATGAGAGCGGCATTCTGGTTTTCCATTTTCTATAAAGACGCATAGTATTACAAACATTAATTGAGCTTCAAGTCAATTAATGATTTTATTATTCTACTCAATTCTTAACTTTTAAGTAAATAATACATATATAATAAAATATAATTACGAGAAAGTAAACAAAAATAATTAGGTGTAGATTATAATGATTAATATAAAATATATAAAAATGTATAATAATATTTAATTTTACGAATACCATCGGTTAAATCCCTGTAATTAGTTGTAAAATCTGTAAATACCGTTTGCAGAAAATATTCGAAAATTGTGAGAATATTTAAAAGTATGTATCAAGATCTAAAACTGTTGGCATTTATATAGACATATTTTATGAAGTCATGTAATTTGTGGAATTATTTAATATGGATTGTCAATTACTCAAATAAAACTTGCTTTGAATGGGACTGGGGAAATCACTCAGTTCAAACAATCCATTATTTACGGTGATCAAAAGTAAAAAAAGGGGAAAAAGTTGTATTAAGCAGGTACAACTCAAATTTATTTATTATTGATTAAATACAAAGATTTTAATATATAATTATATGTGTGTACATACATGAAATATATTTGATTTAAAGTTTTAACAATTTAATTTTTATGTATTCGATATCTTTCAACAGTTAGAGTATATATGCAACCAGCACTACACATTAGTTTAACCGAAAGCATACTTTATAGGCGTAGTCAGTTTTATATAAAATGATTATTAAATATTAATATATATTATATCAGTTAAGAATTAATTATAAAGAAAACTTACTCGCACATTAATATCTCAATAAAAAAATTTAATACACAACGTTTCTTTTATAATCCGTAGACTTCATCAGGTGTTAAATACCAGAAATCTGACTTTTCTTAAGTATAATGAAATATTATTATACAAAAATATATGACAAACTCTCCTTACTGTTCTGCCACAGTTTTATTGTCAGATATGTTCTTATTTGGTGTTGTGAATAGTGCGAAAAATATTTTGACAATAGTCATAGAATTTTTCATTACACAATGTGCCTACATATATGGCAATTAATTACATTTTATACAAATTAATACGACTTGTGAGGCGCATTTCATGAGGCTCGAATGGGATTCCGTTTCCTAGCAACTCGCGCACCGGCCGGTTGAACTTTAAACGACAACCCACGCCTAACAAATCTAAAGGGCTACTATTAAACGGTTCTGCCTGGCATTATGGTCTTATATATAAATTCTGAAATATATTTCAAAGTGCAAGCTCATTCATGATCATCACTACATCATTTTATAAATATATATAGTTTTCAAATTACTTTCTTTATTTCTGTAAATTATGTTTGCATCATTTGTCGGATCTCAAATATATAATAATAATTTATAGTTGAAATTTAAGATTAATTAATGAATTTTCATTAGAAAAACATTAGTGATCTCATACAGGTCAAGTCTCAGAGATTCCAATGAACTAAAAATTAATATATACTTGTGAAAATAATAATTTAAATTTTGCCGTCTATCAATTGTTTTACAATTTGATACTAATTCTACCACATAATTTTATTTTAATATATATTCGTATGCAGAAAATCCCTACAAAACAAAAATAATATAATTTAATAATTAAAAGAACTGAATTTTGAAACTTATTTGTCAGTAAGGCTTATATATTAAAAATAGATAAACTTTTCTCCTCGCTCCTTTTAAATAAACAAATATATTACTTTCTATTTTAGTCATTATTTTAATTCTAAACGATTTTTTGTCTGTTTAATGTAATTATCATGAGTAAAATCCACTGTAGCCAACGACCAAGAATGTGATATTGTGATTGTCAAAAACAGAAGATAAATATTAATATAAGAGTTTCTCGATAAAAAATTCGATGCTTCTAGAGTTATCCAAGCTTCAGATTCGCGCTTCCGTAAACAATATTTATCATGTATTTTTTCATTTATTTTATTATCATCATTGGCTTTACACCCCATTGAGGGCCTTGGCCTACGCGGACTGTCGTCTTCCATGACACATTCTGGAATTACGAGTGGCACGTGGTAGCCTTAACCCCACTTTCGAAGAGGATGACATGCTCAAACATCCTTTCTCATGCCGGGATTCTGTAATGCGAGGCATTGACGGTAATCGCAACACCGAAGAAGTTTGGCTATGTTTTCACTTATATTTCACTTTATTTTTAAAATGAATTTGTCTGTAACCTGGCGTTAATTGGAGCAGATTCACCACGTTATAGTATTTTCAACTATATATAGTTTCTTATCTAAAAAATCTACAAAATTATACATTATTGAAAGTGTGTAAATTTCACCATTTTTATATTCTTAAAAGCGACGAAGACTCCCTTATATGGGTACTAAACCAGTGTGAATAATTATTAACAATTACTGGGTTTATATTCAGTTTCTAAAATATCACAGACAAATTCTACAAACTATAATTCGATTAGACTGTTACAATTTCCTTAAAGTTGACCTTTACTTAAAACTAGACTGTACAACTTCTTCAAATGTAACTTTTAATACAAACTAGAAGGATATGTATGTAAATATAATGCAGGAAATATCGCTTTTACAGTCGCAATAATTTGATTCTGTGTTTTATTAAGTTTTAGACTTAATTAGCCAATATGATCTCTGCTTATTAATTATAGCCTAAATAAAAAGGAACATATAAATCAACTCTTGTGACTCATAAAGTGTAATTTCCCACAAGTATGCATAAAATAATTGATAACACAAAGATAAACAATAAAATAATGATTTTATATTTAATGTTAACATCAATTGAGATCTATTTAAAATTATTGTTGGGGAAAAGTTATGTCTATCATAAATAGGATACAATTTGTACGTAGATTATGCAAGTTCAAGTGGAGAAACATGCTCAATGAAGATCTATGAGCCTCCACTTTAATTGCCTTTACATGACGTGACGTGGTTTCTAATAGATAGAACTCGAGGTAATCTATTTGCGCAAGAAATACCATTCAAACAATAAAGAAATATTTCAAGTTGTAAGTCATGATTCGTACCACAATTATTGTATTTGAGAAAATGTTTATTCCTAGCGGTATTTATTTACACCCATAAAAGTTAATAAAATGCGAAATACACACTGCTGTAAACTAGTATCGAATTCGACATATATAATTATTATGAGACAGCGTAATCCATTGTGCTGATACCGAGAACATTAATTTAATCTAAACATTTGTAGCAGGTAAAATAAAACATTTTTACTGTGTCGATTTAATATATTACATTAAATATCACATAAAAATATGGCTTATAACCAGAAAACTGATTTAGTAAACATGGTAATATTATATTGTAAATAAGATGCAATTAGTAAAATACAGAGGTGATTAGAATGTTGAGTTGAATGTTAACTTAACGTTCAAATACATTTATATTTTATAAGCCGTTCTAGGTCTTTGTGTATATTCCGAGCCCAACGGTAGTGATGTTAAACGTAAAACAAGGAATTGCTTTATATTTGAATAAAATTCAGGCATGAAATTGGTTTTCATCAAAAAAGCCAATTTATAAATAACAGGCATTTGAATTAGTTATTTATAATATTCATGGATTAGTAAAAAATGAAAGTCAATTTTCTGTCTCTTAAATATTTTAATTGAACATTACATTAAATCTAAATCACAAACATTTGTGAGCATTATAATGAAATACTACCGTATCCTCCAAAACAGTAATTCAGAAAAGTCCGGAACCCTCATAAACGGAAATGAAAAAAACTAAGTTCGAAAGTTATGTGATGTAGGCCCTAATGAGAGCCGGCCCTCACCCACCACTCTACGATTTAGTCGATACGAAGCACTTGTCTCATACTTGGAGAGTTGAAACTCAAAATCATCATTAATTTATTCCTCAATTATGCTTTAATTAATATTTCTACACGTACATTCTAATATACTCAGAAATATTTATCCACTGTATATAGATTTAGTTAACATCTGTTTTAGCAAGTTGTAATGTGTGTTGAACTCCACAATTTTTCACAAGGAAAAATGGAAGAGATTTGCTTAAGATGAAAAAGAAACCTAAGTATTCGTGAGAGTGAAAAGTGAACAGTAAATTTTTAATTTAAAAGTATAAGTAGCGATTTAAAATGTAATGAGGGTTGCATCCAGATGATACACAGCTACTTTGGCCACCCCTCGTCACTGACAACAGCTGCAATAGACGAATAAATTCTGCTCTTCTCACAATTCGATGAATGTACGTAAACGCCCGTAGATTCACTTTCGTTGAGTAACGTAGTGAACATTTGTACAGAAATGTCCACGACAGGGATGAGCCACAATTCCCTATGAGAGACAGCTTAGTTTCTTTCCGATATTAACAACGACATAGGACCATTGAGAAATAGAAATTAATTTTGCATTGTTAATTTGTAATTATTTTTATATTATTACCATTTAATAAAATATTATTTATTGAAATATTGTAGTTTATGTAATGAGTTAAAAGAGAACTTAATTTATACATTAAAAATAAATTTACAGAATTAGAGTAACTATTTTCTCAGTCACAGTTTATTAGATTCTACAATGTTCATTTGCGAGGATTTGGGTCACGTATTTTAGTAGGATTTCAAACTAATCGTGAAAAATCCAGTGGTTGCAGTGAAACATAGCGGCAGCTCTAGCGTGGAGTTTTCATTACTGAAGATGTACGGCGAGTTTAACTGAGCCAGCTGGCTAAAATCCCACCGTAAAGCTCTAGTGACGATGGAAAGAATTATGATCTCCGCGTTTCATGAGGTCGCTACTGCGGACAATCTTGTTAAATACGAAACATTAGCTTAGTCATTATTAATCATGGCACTTCATTTTATACTTCGAGTCCATGAAATTCTGGTTGAGGACGTTCTCATTTACCTGAGACAATTGTAATGCGTGATTAAATATTATAAAAAGATAGACCGTTAAAACGTATTATTGCTATTTTTCATTCCTCAACGAGCTGATAAAGAGTTTGTGGGGGTGTTTTTTCTTATTGAGGTCAATAATAGCAGTTATCACCAATTCTCAAGTACTCATTTGTCATATCCATCGTCGAGGATGATTATTTTAAGATGATAGAAATACCGGTTGCACTAAGCACAGTTTATTTTACTTTAAGAAAAAATAAAAGTAACAAACAGAAATATAAATAACTTAATTAACCGTTATTGACGTCGAATTTCACAGCGAATACAAAAAATTGGCTATGTCGCTGTTATATTTTCTGCTTAAATTAGAATGTTTCTTATTTTTTAATAAATATTAAAATATTTCTATTAAAAATTACTTTATCACTGTTAATATTTTCTTGCTTACAAATAATTTGCTTAAATAAAAAATCCAACACAATTCAATAAAAGACGAATTATTTACGAAGCTCGTTAGGAAAGTTGTCCTGACACATAGAGCTAGAAGGCGCAAGCACCCGTAGTTAGATTAAATGTCAGATAATATACTATAAAATTTTCACCTTGTTTTTGTAAATGAGTCTTGATGTTTCGTGAAAACTTGATATAATTAATAATCGATAAGTTATAAGATACTTTGTTATAAGAGGCTTCTCCCGGGAATCTGCAAAAGGTGAGTTAGAATCAACATAAAACGAATCTACATCGTCCTTTTTAACGTTTTGAAGAAGTGGGAAGCTGGATTCAAACCCGGTCGAATTTTCATTTTGCATGATGAGCGTGGTGTAACTACAGATACGAGCCGGAATAAAATCGTACAAATTGAAAGTGAAAAATTGTAATTTTGCCGATTGAAGATACGTGCGCTTGCTGTCATTGAAAAGATGCCGATAGATCGTGCATACATTATTTTATATTAACATTTCGATATAAGACAAATTTGTACGAAGGCTGCCACGTTTGTCACCCGTTAACTAAATACTAAATACAATTATAAATTTTAAACGCAACTGAGCACAGTTTTTTGTGAAGTTTCATTACTGTTCACGAAACGCCAATTCATTATTAGCCCCTCAGTCCAGGCAACAACTCAAACAGTGCGTCAAAGCGGGTAGAAAGCTCCAAAGGCGAATTCTGTCCAATCAGCGGGAAGAGCACGACCACTGTGTTTTGGGATGTTCGCGTTGTTCTTTTCCTTATACTATCTGAAAAAAAATGAAAACAGTCAGCGGAGAATATTACGATAATGTATTGTAGCAAGTGAAGCGAACCGTTAGGACCGAACGTCCATTTTCGGCAAAGAAACAATTTATAATGCTTCACAATAATGTACTCGCTCACACGACTTCAATGCTTGCTACTAAATTCCAGGAATCGCTTTTCAAATTGTTTGTGTATATGAAAATATTATTAGTTTATGTCTACATGCAAACTTACTAATATTTTACAAATCTCTATACGCTTTATATAATTTAAATAATTTATACATTAGTATTATATAATACGTTATAAAATATTTTCGTAAATAATGTGAGTTTTCAGTCAAAGAGGAACAAAGGGAGAGTTGCTAGTGTTTTATTTATAATTACTCTAACGTATTTTTAACAATTTTATCAGTATTAATTTATTCACATAGAACTCAGATTTCCGGAATCTATAATTTCAGAAAACGTTTTTGTGTAATTAGTTTCCAACTAAATTACGCGGGTTCTCTGAGGAACCATTTGAGCTACTTAAAGGATACAGATCCAAATTGAGTATCTGAAAACGAGAAGAGCTTCAATCACATTATATATTGTGAATTTAGTTTTCTGAGTCGTAGGTATAGAAGTTTATTTAATTTACTGCTGCGGCAACTTCTCGAAGGGACAGGTTAAATGGGAATACTTGGGATCAGTTGAAAGTTTCACGCACACTGAGACTTTTCAATACTTTTAATTTTGAATGCGCTACGTGGGAAAAATGTGTCAATCTTTATTACGTTAGTATTACGAAGCTCTTACACATTATCTTTTGAAATAAAGCGGTGAAGATGAGTGTTGAGGACGGTCATTCCGATGATAAACATATTTTCGTGATCCTTATATTGAACTAGAGTTGTTATGCCAAGCACCTCAAGACTACATTTATAGAAAGTAAACAGGATAAATCTAGTTCGACCTGTAGTTTATTTATTGAAAGAACGTGCCTCGTGGCTCTTGGAACAATGCTTCATACTTGCGGCTCAGTGCAGTGAAAAAGTCCGAACCGGATGGTTGCGGGACCGCAGACTTCCATTGAGACTCAGGGTCTGTTAATGGTCTCTGTGGGAATCCCCTTAATTCAATAGACCCCCGACAGCGGCGCGCGACTAATTGGAGACGTGCTCCCAGGAATACATCTGCTTCCACAGCTTCTGTCATATTACTTCATTTATTTACGCTCTAATAAATAAAAAAAATCAATAACGACTCGTATAAATATTGAATTGGAAAGTTTCCTGCACGGACCGAGAAGATTATGCTTTAATAAAAAAAATCTATCACTTTTCCATAATAAAATATTTATTGAAAATGTTCCATAATTACTCTAAAACAATGAATTTATTAAATGACAGTTTAAATTCTGACAGTTTTGTTTATCTGTAGGTATAATGTGCCTTTTATTGCGATGTTTAAAACGTAGACAAATAATTTGTGAAGCACTATACTAAAGTATAAATGGTATTAGCTATATGAAATTAAGGCCTATTAATCTAATTATATTCGTAAAGTCACATTATTCTTATTAATACCATTATATTTAAATACCAAAACCCATTTTTCTATTGATCTGGCGGACTCAACTAGTTATAGAATCAAATGAAGCAGAAGTGTTTTAATCGATACAGCTTTGAGTTTAAATAAAATATTATTCGCGTGACAACCTCTGGTCTTGTTAGGTGACCGTGTAATAATAATTTGAAATAGACCAATTTTGAGGCCATATTATTGCAATACGTGCAACTATATTTCTGTAGTTTCATAAATGTCTTGAGACGCATGATCGGTTTTAGGGCCGTAAAATTTAATCAATGTTTTGTATTCCTATTTTTGTAAAATAGACTTTTACTGACAGACAGGAAATAACAACAATATAAGAATCATTAATCTACGAAATATTTGTGATAAGTAATGATATCTTTGACACCTTACTATATGAAAATATGAATATATTTTATTCGTATATAGTACACAGATCCATGTGTAGAAACTAAGCAATTATTTTATTTTTTAATTGAATGAGACATTATATAATAAAAAATTATTTGATTCTTCATTTACATGCATTACTTTGTAATGAAATAAATATAATTTTGTAGTGTGAAACATAATATATTCTGAAAGATCAGAAAATAGCTTACCCATATAGAACATTCTGATCCTTTTATAAAACATAATATAGTGGAAGAAAATTTGAAATACAATAATAATAGTTATAATGATAGTTTAGATTCGTTTTAAAAGATTTTCTGTAGAATGATAGTGAAATAAATATAATTTTTGTCATTCTAAAGCGTTTGGTTTTTATATTATTTAATATAAAATAAGAAATAGTTCTTATTTTATCGAGCGGCAGCTGGGGTAAGATAAAAACGTGTTTGTCATTTGACTTTGGAGAAAATGAATTGATCCTCGTTAGTGGAAAGGGAAGTAATTAGAAATTAATCAACGGTTTACAGAATGGTAGGCTATGAAAAGCATTCATATTCAGTAGATTTAATCTGCGGAATTCTATAAAATATTTGAACAGAAATTTATATCACAAGTATTATAGCTGAAACGTATTGAAATGCAAACGTCTTTGAAGTTTATTAACTTTTATTGCGTAAATAAGGCAGCGTACAGATTAGATAGAGGGGCAAATGAAAAGCACTAGAGATAGTTTAGGGAGAGGCCATAAAATGCCTAATAATTAATGGAAATGAATAGTGATCTAAATTTAATATAAATATTCGTGAATCAGTATATACTATATATGTGTAAGTACGCTCACATAATTGACGAACCCCAGACCGTTATATGTTAGAGGTTTGCAAACGGTAACACGGCTATCTGATATGAAACTGTGAGTTACTTGAATGTATTTTATTAAATTGCAACTGCCTCTTGCTGCGGTTCCGCTATATTTTGTTCAGCAGACAGTAATAAAGATCCCTCTCCTTTTATCTGTGATGCAATTAAAAGTTTTGAAGTTCAAGAGCAAACTGCTTATTTGTAAATTTTGAGCTTGCACACATTCTCGAGTTTGCTATAAAACAGGAAATAATGAAAAGCGTGTAAAAAATTATTTGAAAACAATCAGGGATTTAAAAACAACTGCGATTATATTAATATATACGTGAACCTAGTATTGGCGTTTCCACGCTATTTAAAAGGAAAAAGAAGTTTTTGTGAATTGTAAATTAAATTCTGAACAGATTTTCGCTTGAATTTTTTTTTATGAAAGACAAGTTGTTACTACAAATAAAAGAACCAGGACGTACGACTCTATTGTGTTATGTGGTATTCAAGTACTTATTGAAAAGACCAGAATTAATTGACTGGGATCTATTCAGGATTTGATAACCTCTTATTCTTCCAAGGCTTAGTATTACACGTTTATCTCGATTAAAATACTGTAATTTATTGTAAAAGATAAATTTTTATTAAGCTAAAATAATCGCTGTTTATAAAACGCATTTTTCTTAAGAAATAATAAAATATTAAACTGATAGAACATAAAATTTAAAATGGAAATTATTCATGACTTCGGTTCCAGCTTTTGGTTAATTTTAAAATTAAATTAAATTTACTTGAAAATAAACTCACAATATCTTGGTGAAATCCAAGAAAACAATTACATATGAATATAATTGATACGTTAGAAGAATTTCACATATTATTATACGCTGCTTATGTGTTTTGCTGAATGTTGCGAATCAGCCTTTGTCCTGTGAAGGATTAAATGCTTTTGAAGTGGTATCACAAAATGGTGGAAAACAACAACAGAGGTTATAGAAATTCCTTCCCCTTGTAGCACATTAAACCGAATGCCACCGCGTTTTTGCAGAAATTTTATGTAGTCATTTGCAAACCATTTCAGTCATTTCTGATAAAGTGAGAAACGTATTCAATGTGTTCTCTGTTGTCATTTAGTGTAAAATAATAGCGTTTTATTACTAGTTAAACTACGTTGAAACTCGTGTCCAATTGAATAGGATTTGAATTTTTTAAAAAATGGTGTGAGGAAACTTGAATAGAAAGTTTTCGGATATTCCATTTTCTGCGATATGGAGAAGAAGAAATTAGATAAATATTAAGTGAAAGTACGTCAGTTTCCGTTTGCGTCTCAGAAGAAGAGCGACCCGTAAACAGTTCTGTTGTGAGTATAAATAACAAAGGGCCATCTAATAAAAAATTCGTGACAATGGTTTAGCGAAGGCCATACTATAGTGCGTGTCACATTTATTGACGGCCCAGTTTAGTGTCTTTCTTCGCAGGTGCTACCTCCTCCTGGAGAGCAGCCATTCAGTTTCATTGAGCGCCTAAAGTAGACCGCAATGTGTAGTTCTGATGTAGTTCAGCGCTGTATCATCTCTCCTCCCTCATGCGCCACCCAAAACCCTGCGGACGTGGCTTATAGTAGAATGAAAAGTTCAAACGCGATAGAAAAAGCGTGAAGAAGGCGAAAAAATCAGGACGTCCAGCCACAACCACTACTGATGACAATCCGTGTCCTGATTCAGAATAATAATGAAAATACGAGAATATAGTTCAACTTCCTTTGCCAGATATGTTCCTAAATTACTCACAGACGA